>CM023862.1:23767246-25197246 GCA_013389735.1 Phaseolus lunatus | reverse complement strand
TTTTCTTCTTCTGTTTTACACTTTCTCCCATACTTCTTTTCTGCATTTGGAACCCAATCAATTATACACAACGTAACAAAAACACACGCCACAACATTACTCCCACCCCCTTCAAGCTAGAACTCAACAACAACCTTAATCATTCTAACAACATTACTTTCACTGTTTCCTCGGCATCACCGAATCAGCCACCCATCTTCGATCCCCAATGCCGCCACGTCCAACTCCCTTCTTCATCGTCTTTCTTTGTTTTCTCAATGCCTGTTCTTCGGTCTTCACCACCCAATTTGACTTTGGTACCTTAACCATGAGCACGTTGAAGCTTCTCGGCGATGCCCATTTGAACAACAACACCATCAGCCTCACCGGAGATCCCGCCGTCCCAAACTCCGCTGCTGGCAGAGCGCTTTACTCCGCTCCCGTCAGATTCCGGCTACCGGGGTCCCCTTCTCCGGCCAGCTTTGCCACCTTCTTCTCCTTCTCCGTCACCAACCTCAATCCCTCCTCCGTCGGCGGCGGCCTCGCCTTCGTCATCTCGCCGGACTCCACTGCTGTCGGTGATTCCGGTGGCTTCCTCGGTCTGCAAAACCCCGCCGCCGCCACAGGCGATGGCGGCGGGTTCGTCGCTGTTGAATTCGACACCCTGATGGACGTGGAATTCAGCGACATTAATGGAAACCATGTGGGGTTGGACTTAAACAGCGTTGTTTCGGCTCAAGTTAGCGACTTGGGAAGCGTCGGAGTGGATCTCAAAAGCGGTGACTCGGTGAACGCGTGGATCGAGTACGATGGAAGCAGCAAAGGGTTGCGCGTGTGGGTCTCGTACTCGACTGTGAGGCCGAAAGATCCGATTTTGAAGGTGGATCTCGATGTGGGTATGTATGTTGATGACTTCATGTATGTTGGGTTTTCTGGGTCTACCCAAGGTAGCACCGAGGTGCACAGTGTAGAGTGGTGGAGTTTCAATTCCTCTTTCGATTCCGCCGCGGCTCCTGCCACAACGTCAGCACCCTCCGCCACGTCAGCACCTGAGCAGAAGGAGAGTAAGTCTTCTAGGAAGGGTACTGTGGGGGCTGTTGCTGGGGTTGTGACTGCTGGTGCTTTTGTTCTTGCTCTCTTTGCTGGTGCATTGATTTGGGTGTATTCTAAGAAGGTGAAGCGAATGAAGAAATTTGATCACTCTATTGAGTCGGAGATTATTAGAATGCCCAAGGAGTTTAGCTACAAGGAGCTGAAATTTGCCACTAAGGGGTTCAGTGCTAATAGGGTCATTGGTCATGGTGCTTTTGGGACTGTGTACAAGGGTGTGTTGCCTGAGGGTGGTGAAACTGTTGCGGTAAAGAGGTGTAACCATAGTGGCCAAGGTAAGAGTGAGTTTTTGTCTGAGTTGTCTATAATTGGGAGTCTTCGGCATCGGAATTTGGTTCACCTTCAAGGTTGGTGCCATGAGAAAGGTGAGATTTTGTTGGTGTATGACTTGATGCCCAATGGGAGTTTAGATAAGGCTTTGTATGAGGCTAGGATGCCATTGTCATGGCCTCAGAGGCTCAAAATTTTGTTAGGTGTGTCGTCTGTGTTAGCCTACTTGCATCACGAATGTGAAAACCAGGTAATCCATAGGGACATCAAGACTAGTAACATTATGTTAGATGAAGGGTTCAATGCACGGTTAGGCGATTTTGGTTTAGCAAGACAAACACAACATGATAAGTCTCCTGATGCCACTGTGGCTGCTGGAACAATGGGGTACCTTGCGCCAGAGTATGTGCTTACTGGTAGAGCCACAGAGAAAACTGATGTGTTTAGCTATGGTGCTGTGGTTCTTGAAGTGGCCAGTGGGAGGAGGCCTATTGAGAAAGATGCCGCTGCAAATGGTAAAGTTGGGGTTAGCAGCAATTTGGTGGAATGGGTTTGGGGTTTGCATCAAGAAGGTAAGTTGCTAACGGCAGCTGATCCAAGGCTTGAAGGTGAGTTTGAAGAAGTGGAAATGAGGAGGGTACTCTTAGTTGGGTTAGCTTGTTCACACCCAGATTCAATGGCAAGACCAACTATGAGGGGTGCGGTTCAGATGCTGCTCGGTGAGGCTGAAGTGCCTATTGTCCCTAGAGCCAAGCCGTCTACTAGTTACAGTACTTCTCACCTCTTGTTGAGCTTGCAAGACAGTGAATCTGACTGTAACAATGCTATGATCACCATCTCTACCTCTTCCTCAGAGAACAGCCGCAGTGGCAGACATATAGTCTGATGGAAGTCTAGATTTGGCATCTTTTCATTTTTTAATTATTTACCCAAAATGTAGATAGAGCGATATTTATTCTTTGGTTCATGTATGTAAACGCCAATAACATTACAATTCAAGGCCTTGAGAAAGGACAGAATTTTAGGGATTAAGCAATTTTGTCTGTAGCATTCACAGTTTGTAGTAAAGTGATTATTTTGTACATTTTTTGTATTAAATTAAATGAATCTTGGTGCAGAGAAATGCAAGATGCTGGTGTTGATCTAGAGTGTTCATGCAGTCTAGGGAAGGTAGTTGTTCTGCATATATTGTTCACTTCTTCCCCTTCTAATTCGTGTGCAGTAGATGAGAGCAAGTTGGAATCAATGCTAAACACCATTTTATTTGCACAATTAGATTTCACCCACCATGGTAAATTAAAACAGCAATTTCTCTGTCGCTTTCTTCGAAATCCAGGATTTGTACTGTATCTTCCATTCATAAAAAAAAAAATGGTAATTTTATTCTCTTTTCTGTTTTTGATACAACCTATATTTTAATATAATGTTGAGGCGCCAAGTCTTTTTCAAATTTTCCAAATTCATTTCCAGAATTTTATGGAAGGATGGATACCTATCTATTCAATGACATTTTTCATCCTGAAACTTGTGACTGGTAGCTTTTGATATTACATGTGAACTCCTCCTGTCATACACAACAATCTAGAGTAAGTAACCATCACCTAATTTTCAATTTCAACTTTGTAGTTTATTTATAGTGTCCTCCTAGTGATACTTTCTTGAATCATCACTGTTCTTATGTGTTTTCTCCTTGTTTAGGTTGCTATCCATGCTTCTCTGTATGATAATATTACAACTCACCATGGCTGCAAGTCTCTCAGATTGACTTTTCTAGCAATTTTTGGATGGTGACATCGGAGTGAGAATCATTTACTACTTCAGTCTTTCTTAAATTTTTATTTGTTTGTTATGATGGACAGCTGGACTTGAATGTTAAAGTTGTGTGATCATGGTGTAATTGTAGACGTAGATCTAGCGTCTTTGTAAAGGATACTATGGTTAACAGTGAAAACGTAATGCCACTTTTCTAACAAATAATTAATTTTGTCTTCTCATATATATATTTTTTTCAAATTTATTAAGATAGAACTATTTCCATTTAGAGAATTGTGACTGTCGTTTGAGAATATGAGAATGAGAATGAGAATAAATGATTTAGAAAATTATAAAATATATTTCTAAATATGTTTTAATCGTAAAATACTTGCATTTTCATATTTTTCAATAGTTTCTATTCATATGAAAAAAGAGGAAGTATCTCGTATTCTTTCGAGACTGAAAGTTACTTCCTGTAAAATCTACTTATTCTCGTTTATATATCTATTTTTCATTTTTAGCTTTTCAATTAATATTTTCTAAATTTTGTAAAATTATTAAACATGTTTAAAGAAATACATTTCTAAACTATGATATTTTCAAAATGTTTTCGTCGGTTGACTCAGTCGTCGTTAACTTCAAGGGTAGGTGGTGACTCCTCCTATTTCAGGTGGTTTCTGTGCTTTCAAGAGTAACTCCGTTGAAACAAAGGGAGCCCTACCTGTTGACTGCATTCCGACGATCAAGTCAATACTGGGTTAGAAAACAATGAGTAAGTAAAATAATTTAAGCTTAGAACTGCGTACCTTTCTAGGATTCTTACCATCTTTTTTATAGGTTGTATTTAGGTCAATTCTCTTGTCCCACGAAAACTTTTCCTTAAATAGAATTAGGATTACTATTGAGACTTCTGTTGCGCGTTACACATGCTTAGCGCAGCCGTTGCACAAAACCTTTATTTCCTAGATTGCGTAGTCTTAACCGTATGACCTTGTTAGGTTGTTAAGATTTAATTAATAGATATTGGGATTTAATTAGTAATTTCTATCATTTATCATTTATGAGATTTATTTAGTATTTTCTATCACTTATCTTTATCATTTGTAATCTTTAGTACTCTATAAATAAAATATTGAATTATTATTTGAGATATAAATAAATATATGCACCTTCTTTTCTTCTCTTAATTTTCTACCATATTCTCTATCATTGTTTCTTGTTTTTGATATAATCGGAAATTATCTAGAGTTCTCTTTATCCAAAGTCTAATTATTTTTCAAAATCTTTTACAAGATGACCTAGACACTTGTGGAGACAATCATTCATATCATTATATCTTTCGAGAATACAAAATTATCGAGCGAAAGAAAGTGACCTTCCTATTTAAAAAGTTTATACTTCTTTCATTTGGTATAGTCATGTAGAGCACACTTTTGTCTAGTATTCAAATAATATCTCCCCTATCATGCACAACACAACACAGTTAGTCTCTAAGGCATACTGTTAGGAAGAGCTGTGGCTTTCGACAGGTATAGCAAATGGGTCTCGTTCTCACAATTTTTTGGGAGACATACGCATAATTTGAACTTGGACGGAGAACAGAAAAAACAACAAAAGGATTAGGAAAAGAAAACATGGTTTGAACAAATTGTAGAGAAGATAAATATAATCCATGATTCAGAAAACAAAGTGTACCAGACTTACATAGATAATCGCGTCTAGAATTTTGCCTCGGATCAAATTAACAACTGAATCTGATAGATGCTTGACTCAATCAAACGTACACACTGCCCAAATTATATATTAAAAAAACTACAAGGCAGGCATAGGCACAACACACTCTTCAAGCAAACTCTAGCAAACACCACTCATCTTGTCATTGAGCTTCTTCCTCTCCAACACAAACTTCTTCCAAACCGCAGTGATTTCCCTCTGTGTCTCCAGAGCACTCTTCTTAACCACTTTGCCATTTTCTTCTGTGTTGACTGTCACACTGGTGCTACTTATCACCCTTGCTGGAAGGGCATCAAGCTCATGAACCACCTTTTCCACATCTGCCACGAGACGCTCTGCAAGGGTTCTTGAGAAGTCCTCCCTGATGACAACACGAAGCACTGTAACATGTTGAGCATCTGGGGGCATGGTGTACGCTGGCACAATCCATCCAAATCGCCTCAGCAAGTCAGAGATTTGGAACTCGTCAAAGTGGGTGTGGTCTTTCAGGGTGAAAGCCACCAAAGGCACGCCATTGTCTTTGGACACAATGGTAAACCGCCCTGTCTTCTCGAGTCCCTCTTTCAGCACCAACATGTTATCTCTGCAATTTTCCATCACGTTTCTGTAGCCCTGCACTCACATTCACAACATCAAATTATAACAAGCGATTTAAATCTTTCACAAAGTGATCAGTCTGTGAGTGAGAAATGCAACACAATTTCTTCCACATTTTTGGTGGAAATATAGAAGTAGTTTTGCATGCAACACTGTCAAGCAATCATAAATCATCCTTAAAATAACTTTTAAGGTAATTATTATAAAATTTAACAAACCATTCTAATGAATTTGGATAATAACTTAAAAAACTTTCCAGTACAAATGCTTTCAATAAAGTTATAAGTCAGAATGATTCATTAAAGAGGAGTGTGTGTGACTCATTCTATGACTCAATGAATTTTTTCTACTGTCAAAGAACGTGCTAGATTTTTTTTTTAGAGAAATACACCATTTGAAAGAGAAATCCCAGTAACACTCTTTTGAACACACCATCCATTATGAGTTGAAATTTACATAAAAATTAAAATCCGTAAGTGAAACTCATAAATAAGAAATTTTGGATTTTTAATAAATTTCAACTATAAAAGAGAGTTCTAAAAGAATGTGTTACAAGCAATCCTCTTATTTTCACTTTTGTTATGTGAATTAGAGGGATCAGAATAACACCACTGCAATTATAACTGGGTCTCTTGGTTAAACTTATTACCTCATAACCAAGGCGGATTAGTTGGTAGTATTGAGCAATGACTTGGCTGGAACCTGCATTGCATAAACCAATGAAGGGCGGGGTAAGAAAGTGTAAGTAAATAGGGCTTATTGTTAGTAGTACTTAGATAGAATAAAAACAGAGTAATTCAATTAAGTGTTACCTTTGGAGAAGTTAAGTGTGAAGGTGGGTTGATCAGCTCCGAGATAGTTGATATGGAAAATGAGTTCCTCAGGCAAGTCCTCCTTGCTTCTCCAGATAATCCAACCGATTCCAGCATACACCAAACCATACTTGTGCCCACTAACATTGATGCTCTTCACTAGTGGTAATCGGAAGTCCCACTCAAGCTCTGGGTAAATAAATGGGGCAATGAAGCCACCACTGGCTGCATCAACATGAATAGGAGTGTCCCACCTACCAAACAATTTCACATGTCAGTTCATCATCCCCTCTAAATTTCAAAATAATTCTAAATCTTCATGCACCAGAGTTTAATAAGCTATGCATTATCAGTACGAAAACTTCATACTCTCAATCAATCATAGATTCTCTATAGAATATTGAGAAGGTTTATAAGAAGATACGGTGCAACATATTCAATGTGAACATGATGTGTAAAGCAAGGAACATTTGAGAAGAGGTAAAGTAAAAGAGAAAGAGTGGTACCCAGTTTGCTTATTCTTTTCAATGAGAAGATCATTGAGGCGTTTGACATCCTCAAACTCTCCATTTAGTGTGGAACCAAGGATAGCTGCTACACAAATAGTGTTCTCATCCACCAATTCCACAGCTTGGTCAGGGTCCATTACATAGTATCCATCTCGCAGCTTCACTTCCTTCAACTCCACCTCAAAGTACCTTGCAAATTTCTCCCAGCAAACCTTTACACAAACAGAACCAAAACTCTTATCAATTACACACTCATCAAGCAAAGCTACAACTTATTGCATGTATGTTCTAGACAATGAAAACTTTTGAAGTGTACCTGAACGTTGGCTCCAGTGACAATGTTGGGTTTGTCATAAGGTTTTCCCTCTTCTTTCCTTCTGTTTTGCCACTTCCTTTTGAATGCCAATCCAGCCAACATTATGGCCTCTGATGAACCGACCGTGCCAACACCAACAGCAGCTTCAGATTCTTGTAGTGGTGCATTAAAAAGATGGGCTATCATGTTCACACATCGATTCTGCATGCATACAAGAAAGAAATGAAACTCGATACTTTTCTCATATGACCATTAATTTGCTTAGCACCTTCAACTATAAAACCACCAAGTACTCCTATTTGTCATTCCCAATTTTCATGTGTAATCCTACTATTTTTCTAATACAATTTATGCGGTCTTACAATTGCAGCAGCTGTAGAAATCATAAATAAAAAATAGGTTTAATCTTCTTTATAATGGGTAATGTTACAAACTTTAGTTTTTAATTCAAATACTTAAAAATCACTTTTTTAATCTACGTTTATCATTTGCATTTAATCTTTTTCTATTCTTATCGACAAATTTCATTAACGTAAGAACTGAAATAGATGTTTTTAAATATGGAAAGTAAAAAATGAAGTCTGTTTTATTTTATGGAACAGATAAATAATTAAAACTACAATTTCTTAAATAAACTTTACTTTCAATCCATCATAGTTTCATTTTCAGTCATACTGACTTTTTCTAAAGGAACAATATAAAATGAAACACTGATGGATTCAAAAAATATTGATGAAGTTCACCTGAATTGTAACTTAAATATACTCTTATTCAACCCATTCTATTTTATTAAGAGTGCAACGTTTTTACTTAAGATTAAATGTGTTTTTTTTTCTCTAAAACTGTTTTAAAATTTCTTTTTGACTTTTAAAACATTAGTTTTTTCTATTTGTTATTTTGAAATGAAAAAAAAGTATGTACTTTTAACATAAATGAAAAAAGTATTAACTTTAAAGTTTAAAATTTCTTTTCGACTTTTAAAACATTATATATATATATATATATATATATATATATATA
The DNA here is from genome assembly GCA_013389735.1 of Phaseolus lunatus. Lineage (NCBI taxonomy): Eukaryota > Viridiplantae > Streptophyta > Magnoliopsida > Fabales > Fabaceae > Phaseolus > Phaseolus lunatus. Next base: position 25,189,144 of record CM023862.1, on the reverse strand, counting down.
TATATATATATAGATACACACACTCAAACTCTATGAAATAAAATATAAGTAAATTTTAACTAATTCTTATGAATACCATTATTCTATATTCTTTGACTTCAAAGTTAATCAAGGATGGTTAAAATATAATTCTTTAGAAAATAACAAATTAAATTAATTTATGTAACTTTTTTAATAAATATAAAATTATTTTTACATATTTAAAATTCAAAAAAGTGTTATCTATAGTGAATCAGTAATATAGGTACCACAAAATGCTATATTGCGCACCGGCTGTCTTTATCTTCAACTGTACATTACAATGTTTTTTAAATATAGAGTATTATTAATTTAAATTATAAATAACTTATCAGAAGGAAATTGCTATGCGTTTTAAGGGATTTTTTTAATTAAATTTTTCATGAAACTTTTGTCTTTTAAAAAATTATATTTTCGGTATTATGATAAGAGTATCATAATATATTTTCATTAAATTATTTAATTTAGTGTGATAAATAATTAAATTTCTAATATCATGTCACTTTTTAATTTAAAAAATACAATTCTTTAAAAAATATTTATTAACAGACCTCAGTTATTATTGATAAACAATATTTTTTATAATTTATTATTTTCTAAAACATAAAAAAAAATAAAAAATCTTGTACTAAACATAGGACAAAGATAACATGGCTGTCCTCATCATGTCATGGCATGGCGTGTGGAACTTTCAAACATACCATTGATTTCTTCCAATGGAAAAGCACCGATAGTGATGGACCTCAACCTTTCTTTTCAATTTCCTTTCGATTCAATAAAAAAAAAATAATACTGAAAACTCATGCGTGTAGCAAAATATCACCAGTGAAGTAGTTCCATTTAGCTTCAAAAACTTTTATAAAAATAGCTCTAGTCATAGAAGACTGATTTGAACTATTTTTAAGTGATTTTTTAATAATGAAAATTTAAAATACAAAAAGTATCATCTTACTAAATTATTTATTAAAATTTATTTTTGATAATTTCTAAACCCTTTTTATTGATAATTTGCAGAGGTTAAAATTAACTATACTTGAGTTAATAAGTTGTTGATTAATAACTAATATATGTTTTTTTATGAAAAATAGAAAAAGGAAAAAGAATATTCAGAGCTTTTGAAGAAAAAGATTCCCATATGTTTTCTGAAGACTTATTTTCCTACCAGAATTAAAATCTTACCAAAAGTTTTTTTCGCAGACACAGAAAAATAACCCAAAATGTAGATGCGGGTCTCTTTCAAATACATGCACCCAACATCATCAACCATTAGTTTTGTATTTCTTCTTTATTACATTTTTTTTTTACATTATTACATGCTTCTTTCTATTCCTCCTGTTAAAGTTATAGTACAGCAGTTTAAATAAATAAAAAATCTCTTATTATGCCCCATACAATATACTTTTAGTAAATATATTTAGAAAAAGAATGGTCGACAAAAGCGAATGTGTTGGGGGAGGAAAAATCTAACAAAAGGTTTGTTTTGATGATTTGTAAGTATCATAAAGTCATAAATCAGAAGAGACTAACTAGGTAGTCGACAAAAACAAACAAAAATGAATATTCAAATAAGACCAAACAAAAATAATTATTCAAGCATTTCTCACCCAAGCAAAAGATTAATTTTTTGTAAAGCTGATATCTTTTTAAGAAAACAATTTCTCTTGATAATTTTTTTTTTATTAAAGGAAGATAATTAAGCAATTGTTAAAAGGAGTGAAATTAATTAATTGTTAAAAGAGTGATTGTTGCCCGTGATGTAGGAGTAAACTCTACGTAATTAACGGTCACAACATTCACGACATTCAGAAAACCAGTCACAAAGGGAGAAAAGGAGTTGTATGACATTTCAAAATGTTTTCAACATGTCCACACAAGAGTGGTAGTTGCAAATTTTGTTTTCAAGTTAAGCAAAAATTAGTTTTAATGTAATTTATTTTAAATTATTTATAATGTAGAAATTAAAACTTTCAATATTTATTTGTTAACAATTTCACTCTCCATTAAGTAATTACATTATCGTATTTTAAAAATTAAACCACTTAGTTCATCCAACTTTTTCTTAATACTGTGATCAAATTACAAAAATAAGAAAAATATTTTTAATAGTTAATTAATGAATTTTATGTATACATTTATAGTAACTCATAAATGCGTTAAAATATGACTCACCGGTTATTAATTTATTTTTACTCACTTTATCGTAAATAACGGTCCGTTTAATAGAAAATTATAAATAAAAGTATGCATAGAATAGTTACACGAGTTTGACTATTTTAATAATTAATATATTTTAATAAAAAAAACCATTTTTCATATTAAAAAATAGCTTGTCTGAAACTGAAAATAAAAAATTATTAAACAATGGTCACATGCTACAGTTTTTAGTAACTTATTTAAAAGAAAACTTTACTAAAATTAAATTGATTCGTCAAACATCTAAGTTATTCTGGAACGAAAACAACTAAAATGAAAATATGACATTTTTAAACACGCTCTAGATGAAAAATAGAATAAAAATAAAATGTGAATTTTACATCTTTAAATTTATTATTTTGACGACTGATATTGTGCTTTATAAGACAATTATATTTCTTAACAAAAAATTATAATTCAAATACTTTTATTTTTTTTTAAAACAACACATCAACATTTATTTTCTACCCATCCCTTTTTTTTCTTTAGAAAATAGATCTGCATCACAAATACTTGTGTTTTTTAATTAGAAGAAATTTCAAAAGTTGAAAAGGGAAATTACATAAAACTAATCTGGAGAGTTAATTAATTAGAAAAGTCAAACAAAACGTAACTACCCCACTATACCCTAATTTGTCAATATTTTTTTCTTTTGTAAGAGTAATTATTTTTTAATGATTGATCCTTTCCCAATACTGCAAGGCAAAGAGAGAAGACTTACCTGAAGCTCAGTGGTGACAGGGTACTCATCCATGTCCACATAGTTCTTGTTAATGGAAGCCATGATGAGTTTATCACACTCAGGTTCCATCCATGTCGTCACAAATGAAGCCAAGTTCAACCTTGGGTTCCCATCCAACATCAATTCATCGTTGATGATCTGATACGCTGCTTCCTTTGGAATCGACTCTTCCGGCATCCTGAACCTGTGTTGTCTCTCTAAATTAACGTTAGTTTCAGATCCACACCATCAAGGTAATTTTATCATACATATACAAAGAAGGTATGAACATTTAGTTTAGTGTGGAAAGAAAATATGCAACATGACATGCCTGGGAAGTGAAGTTCTGACATAACGAGAAGCAAAGGTAGAGTGGACAGAAACGTCGGATTCGGAGGCGGTTTTGGAGAGAACCATGTCGGAGAGGGGAAGAGTTTCTGAGATTGAAAGGTTGAGTTTTAAGAATTGAGAATGAAACAGATAGGGAAGTGAGGAGGAGTTTGGAGATATATATTTATATAGAAAAGTTGGTGTGTAATGAACAAACCACAAATTAGATATAGTTATTGCAACAAGATGTAATAATGAGTACTTATTCAAAGGCATTACAATGCATTCAATATTTTAGTTAAAGCATTGAGACGTGTTTTACTTTTTTCGGTAATTATTAAATTTTAGTGAAGTCAGGCTTAGATAAATTATAATTTCTATAAAATAAATTTTTTAAACATATTTTGGAAAATTAATGATCTTTTTATAGATTGAATTCCCTGTCTAACACTATTTACACTTTTATTTTCATATTTAGCTCTTTTTTATTTTTATTTTCCTATTTAACACTTTTTCATTTTTCATTTTCTTATCTAGCACCATTTCAAAAATAAATTAAAAATTAAAAATTAAAAAAATTGATATTTTTATTTTTGAATGCATTAAAAAATAAATATTTTTAATGTTTTAAATAGTTAGAAATATAATTAATAAATAAAGAAATGAGTTTTTTCTTTTTTAGGATTTTGAATTTAGGTAAACACTTCAATATTATATGTGTACACTACTAATTAATACTAATCGATTTTGGTTTTTTTATAATTATGTCTTGTATTTTTTACTTAAAATTAACATGATTACATCATCAATAATAATAAAAATAAATACTAATTTATGTTTATAGATTCAATTTTTATGTTGTTATAGGGTTTAATTTTTTATTTTCTTCATTCTTAAAAAAAAGAATTTTAAACTAAACATTTTTACTTTATTATTTTTAAAAACTCATTTCTTTATTCATTAATTATATTTATAACTATTTTAAACATTAAAAATATTTTTTTTACAACCAATACATTTATTTTTTTAATGCATTCAAATTTAAAATTATCAATTTTTTTTAATTAATTTATTTGTTTTACTTTTTAAATGATGCTAGATAAGGAAATAAAAAAAAGATGCTAGATAGAGAAATAAAAATATAAATAATGCTATATTAGGAAAAATCCCCTTTTATAAGATATTTTATAATTTTTATATAACAGTAAGTAACTCTTGTTATTTTAATTAAATATTATATTTATGAATAATCAAAAAGAGAATATTAAAAATCATTAGTAAGAAAAATAAATAAAATAATAAAATAAATATATTTTATAAAATTATGTTAAAATTATTTTCATCTTATCTTTACAATTCAAAATTTCTCTTTAAATTATCATAGAAACTCTCAACTATTAAACAACAATTATCAAATTCAAGTTCATAAAACACAAATTCTAACTAAAGATGTTTTTTATACCAATCAAACACGTCTAATGGTTCAATATCAAAATAGCATAAGCGTCAAGTTATAAGAAACTTAAATAAAAGGATTAGATGATCCCAAACAATAGTTCTTCAAATAGACTTTGGTATTTATAAAACGATAATACCGATTAAATAGTCTTGAGTCACTAGAGAATTTAGGACCTCTAAACAGTACAGGGAAACTTGAACTTAAATTTGATCCCAATCAATCTTAAAAAAAATTAATTTTCCCAAAAAAATCTATCTTCACAAAAAAGATAAAAATCTTGATAGTTACAAAATATAAAATAATAGAACTAATTTTTTGCAAGCATATACTCTGAATAAATTAGATAATATTTTACGCTAATATAAACTTCTTCTTATAAGGTAAACAAAATTAAATTTTATAATTAAATAATTTATAATAATAGTTTATCAAATATTAATTAACCAGAAATGCTATAATTTCATTTTTTTAACTCTCGTTTCAAGTGTTACTATTTGAAGTTAATAATGTTTAATTAATAACATCAATATAATGTTATGATATAAATATTCTCACTAACGTGCCTTGATTTTGAGTATTTTTTAGTTAAAAGATAAAAATGTATTTCAATTAAGTAATTACTTAATGAAAAATAAATATCAATTTGAATTATGTAAGGCTAACATTACCATTGATGCACAAAAGTTATCTTAACAATCTGGAAAGCTAATTTCCATCAATTTTATCTCTAGAATAAAAAAATTTATAAAACTAAACTCATTATTTGATACATTTATATGCCACAAAATATTAAAAATTTATAATTAATGTAACAAATTCAAATACGGTTATCAAACAACTTTTGGGACCAAAGTTCCACATCTTAAAAATAACATAGCTTAATTTAAATGTAACTAGTAATTAAAAATTTCAGTAAAATTGTTTTCTTACTTTTATATGTGTGTATGTAAATGAATTGATTTGGTCTATTCTACTTAATATACAATTTGAAAGATATTGTAGTTGAATCAATAATAATATATTATCATTTATGCATGACATAGTCAATTAATTTTGAAAATTTTAAAAATCAAAATAGTTTGTTAACCCCGTATTGAAATCTATTTTTTATTATTGGTTAGTTGAACTTTGTAATTTATTAAATAATTTTTTTCTCCTATATATTAAATGTTCAAAGAATGGGTTACAGTAATTTTATTCACTTTCTCCTATTTGTGTTTAGTAGCGTTATAATAAATATCTTGTACACTAAAGTCATGAATCTGAACCTAAGCTGAGATCAGTATTTCAATATCAACACTTCATTATCACATCAATCTTAATTAACAATGAGTCAAAATTATGGTTTCAAAAATTAATCAATAAAATATTACTAAAAGGGTAAAACTAAAATCGAACCTTTTATTAGTTTTTCTTATAGGAAAAAATAATAAATAGTACTCAGTTTCTCCCAGGTTGCTTTCTCGTTTAATGATCTAGAAGTGTACACTTTATTTGACTAGAATATTTCTTGTTATCACTACGCGTTTACATCATTCTCTCGTTCGAATCAACGTAAAAGATGTATTATCTTAAGAAATTCTTGTACTTTTCAGATCGATCTTTATTTTTGTGTGAACACAAATTTTAAGCACATATACGCAACAAAAGTATTAGTTGAGTGAATAATAATAACTCAAAAACACGCATTTGATCATTTCAAGATTGATTGGTCGTTTGAAAGTATAATTTGGGAGAAAATTATATAGACCTTTGCAAGAATAACGTTAGATTTTATGAAAGACAAGTCAAACAGAAATTCGTAAACAATTTAATCTTTGTCATCAAATTTTAATAAGTTTGTATCACCATAAATTTTAATTTAAACTATATATTTATGATTTTTTTAAAAATTAGTTTTGGATTCATTTGATAATTATTTATGAAAGAAAATATTATTGATTAAAACATGTTAAAAAAAATTCACATACTAAATTGGGTTTGGTATGATTAATTTTGATTATGTTAATATAAACTTGGAAGTAATATTTTAAGTAGTTGATGTTGACTAATTTGAGTTAATAAGCGTAAGGAATTTGTTTTAGTTGTCGATAGAATATTTGACTTGGTTGAGGAAACAATGTATGGTTAAGGCACAAAATTTGGATTCTATTCTGGTATTGGATTCTTAGAATTGAGCAATTGATTTTGCGTGGTCAAATTTGGTCGGATGGGTGTGAATGTGAAAATAATGCTATAAGCTTTTAAAGTTAAACCTTTGAAACTTGCTAGAAATGTATTTTGATCAATAGATAAATTTGGTTAAAGTTTGAAGTTGATTTTTGAAAATTATGCATAAATTTGCTTACTAAATTTAATTTACTTTAACAAATTTCACCTAAAGAGTCATTATTACTTTTAAACTTGAACATACTTAGTAAAATGGTATAAATTCATTCAGTTAATCAAATAGTTTCACTTAATGTGTGTTTGGATTGGAGAAAAGATGTGTGGGGATCTGAAGGAGTGAATATGTAAGGATCTGAGGGAGTGAATGCGTGAGCATGTAAAAGAAAAATGTAAAGAAAGTATAGATGTTTGGATTGAGGTATGTTAGACTAAATGTCTGAAGAAAGTTTATGAAAATTTGTGAGTGATGTGATGGTGTGAGAGAATTTTAAAACTTTTTTAAAGGTATAAAATGTTACTTTACAAATTTATCCTTATCTATTAAAATAATTTAATAATGAAATGAGTCATTTTTGTTTAAAAATAAATAACTTTCACATATTTTGTAAATTTAAAAAATTATTCTTAGAAAATAAATATGTATTAAATGTAAATAGGTATAATTTAAAAATTATAATTAAAAAAATGTATTCAACAAATTAAATAAAAACAAAACTTCAAATAATTTCTTAAAATATTAAATGTGTACTATAAAATTGAAAAATAAATCATAAAATAAATCAAATCTTATATAAATAAAAATATATTATTTTTTATTATTAAAAACCCAATAGTAATGAAAAATAAAAAAATACTACAATAACAAAAATATAACGTAATTAAAAATACAAAAAAATTTCATTAAAAATTATTATCAAATAAATTATAACTCATAAACATAATAATTATACATAAAAATATATTAATATAAACACAACAATAAATTAAATAAAAACAGAACTTCAAATAATTTCTTAAAATATTAAATATATACTATAAATTTGAAAAATAAATCACATCTTATATAAAATAAAAAAATACTATTTTTAATATTAAAAAACCTTATAGTAATATTATAAAATAAAATAAAACTTATAACAGTAAAATAAATAAGAGTAAATTTGAAAATAAATACATGTTAATGTGATTTTCCTTTAACATCTCTTTATTTTGAGGAAAGAAAATATTTATTATCTTCTCCTTCTCTTTCCCACCAAACCCTAAACCCAAATTATTAATATCATCTCAATTCTTTGTTTGTGAACAATACATCTATATAAACAAACATATCTTTACTAATTTTATACGCACTATCATCACTTTTTTTTAACTAGGCTTACAAGTTTTCATAAATAAACATTATAACCTTAAATGTTAGTTTTACAATGACTTTTAATAATAATCTATATTTTTGTAACAATTTATAAAAGTTTAAAGTGTTTTTTAAAGATTTTATAATATAAATGATTATATAGATTAATTCCTTAGTCATTTCATCAATTTTATTCTTTGACACTTTTTATTATGTTTTATGATCACATTTTTAAAATTTATATCTATTTTATTGTTTTCGTATACTGACTAAATGCATGTGTGGATTTTAAAAAAATGACATTAGAGCAAAATAAGTTTACGAAAAATTGTGATATATGAAACAATGTTTTTAGCTTTTTCCATAACATTTGAGTATGAAACGCATTACTAAAATAACTATAAACCGAATAATACAATAGTAAGATGCGTAAAAAATAATAAAATTTATTTATTGAAAATTATTTTATTTATAAATTTTTATAAATAATTATTGTTTATTTATGTATTATTTTGTTAACATACAAATTTTGATTTTATTTTTTTCACTTTTTTAATAATATTTTTTTCAAATAATTATTATTATTTGAGATTTTATTCTAAGTTTATTTTTAAAATATAAAGTTAGAAAGTGGTATCAAATATTATGTTTTTATCTCCCTCAAGAATGCATTATAATATATAAAAAAAATCAAATATATTTGTCGGTGATGAACCCCACAATCACTTGTTTCAAAGAGATCAGAGTCAAGGATAATATTTTTTTTTTCAAAAGTTTATTACAAAAAAATCCTTTGATGGTGATTCTCGTGTGTATTTTAATTTATATCCTATCTTAAAGGCAATCATCATGTGCTTTTTCTAATTTTGTTTTTTAGTGTTGCAGGACTTATTATTTTATATATTGTATTATTAATTCGATTTATTTTCTTATCTAATTTATTATAAAGCTACATTCAAATAATAATGTATGATTTCTTTTTCATTGTTTGATAATATTTGTACTTTCAATATTATAAATTAATCATTCAAATATATATTTATATAAACAATATTTCAATTAATCATTCAAGGGTTTTTACATGTAAAAAAATGTATAAATTATTTTAATTTCTCCCATTTAGTTTTATTAAAATATGATATATATTCTTTCACGTTCTTAAAAATGTATAATATTATTTATTTAGTTTCTAAATACATTGAAATTTATTATTCATGTTAGTTCTTGGATGGATGGATAAAATTGATTAATATTTTTAGTTTTATTGACATAATATGTCATGTGATATGCGGCCTTCCATAATAGTCTTTCTTGCATATAAGGACTAAATTCAAATATAATTAAAATTTAATTATGGATGGTACACACAATAAATATATTTTAGGCTTAAAGCGTGTTATAGCTAAAATATTTTTATAAAAAATGTTTGAGTTTAGTAAAGTATAAATCGAAGAATTTCTGTCTTATTGTACTAAACTAGTATTTTTTTTTTCATTTTTTTTCTCATCATTCTTCTTAAATATTTATTTTTAAAGCTCTTTCTCCTCCTTTTCTCATGATCTAAACTCTTTTTTTTTTCCTTTTGGTTATTTATAGGCTAGTTAAGTAGAAATGTATAACATCAAATCTGAAAGTAGTTTTGGTAAGATTTTTTTCTTCCTCTTTTCTTCTTTTAGTAAATGCATTTCTTCTTTTAGTAAGTGAATCCATGTTAGAATTGTTTCTATTAAAGTAATTAGATAAAAATTTAGAAATTAATTTATAATTTTTTTAATAATAAAAACTATTTTAAATATGAATAAGTTTTTAGTCTATAAAATAATATTTAATTTAATCAAAATAGTAATTAATTATTTTTTATTTTTAAAATTAATTTTTATCTAATATTTTTTATTGTGTTAGGTGATTAGTGTAGTGTCTTTGATAAACTATAAGTTACTTTTGTAAAGTGAATTTTGTGTTTTCCTATATCAATTTTATAGTAGAATATATCACTCCTTTCTTATAATGTTAACTTACTATATTTATTTATAAATGATATATTGCAATGGTGATCGTCATGAGAAAATAAAACTATCTAACAACTAGGCATATTCGTTTCATACTATTAACATATGTAACAAATTATTAATTTAAGTCATAATTCATTAATGTAATACATTTACCAAATCCAGTCAATAAACTATACAACTCAATTAAAAATTCATTAAACTATTACTCTTAGTGTCAATATTAAATGGCACAAGTTTTGTCCGTGATTAGGATTGATTCCAAATATCATAGTAAAGAAGACTATTACAATGTTGGTATTAAATTAAGTATTTTCGTAAAATTAATTCTATATATACTTTCTACAGCAAATCACGAAAACGACACGAGTCAATTGTTTTTAAGAAAAGGTCAATTGGGGGAACAGTATCTCTTGAAGGAATATATACTTTATGAATAATAATTATATATTTCTTAAATATGGGATAATAATAATACTAAAATTTTTATTAAATAATTTAAATTACTTAATTTTTAAATAATAAGTATATTATCACGTGATAGGTAATTAAAGAGAGATTGAAATTACAAAATTATCTAAGTTATTAGACTAGAAGTTGTAAACATAATATAGATGTTGGAAGTCTGAGGAGATTTTCTTGACCTTTATTGAAGAGAGCAGAAAGATAGTTTTCCAAGTTGCAGAAGAAGTTTTGATATCTTGAGAAATATGCGACAGAGAATGAAAGAATAGTAGCTTTCTAATACAACAAACAAGTCACATCTCTCAACTGTATATATTAAACCTTTGATAGTGGAATGGCGGAAATGGTGGAACCATAAAATGGCTTGAACATGAAAACAATGTATCTTAATTTGGACTCAGCCTTCCTTCTAAGACAGAACCCAAAGCTAATATTCTTTTGGAGAATTTTCAAATTTCACTCCTTTCTGTTTTCACATTGTTCTCAGTTTGGTTACAGAAAGCCTAATGTTTGCCAACTTTGTCCTTGCCTTTTAACTTTTGTCATTCTAACAAGCATGTAGCCGGCATGTTTATGGTAAAAATTATGTGCTTTTAACATGTTTGTTCTTTACTTAATATGATGACCCACTGCATTAACAAAAGCTACCTCCCTAACGTGTAAGAAAGGGAATGTTGAAACATTTTAATAGTTGAAAAATTAAGTGTGATTAAAGGTTGTTTCGTTTCTAATATGAATTTATGCTTCAATATACAATTTGTTTTTTGCTTCTCTCTTCACACAACCACCATCATCATTCTTCCACCTTCTAGTCTCCCTTGGCTCCACCTTGTCATCTTCAAAAACTTTCTTGCTTTATCTTTTTTTTAGACCTTTCAATTTTGCACTTTCATTCTTTCTTCTTTCATGGAGTTTCAAATCTTACATTAATTAAAAAAATATAATTAAATTAAAGAATATAAGTGAACACAAATCTTACAAATAAATTTTTTGTGGTTGAATTAAATTTAAATTTTATTTTTTAAAATGATATTAGAATGTGTCCTAACCATATTTTATTAGATTTATATAATTTTTTTTTTTACTTTACAGAAGAAACTAGTTGATTTTTCTTTTACTTTACACAAGAAACTAGTTTTTATTGCACATATTTATATTAGATATATAAAGAAAACTAATTGTATATTACTATTAGCTTCATGATAAAAACTAATTTGAGTAATTCTCAAAGGAGAATTCGCTTAAGTTTTTCAAAATTGAAAATTACGGAAAGGAAATTTCACAATATGAAAAAAGCTTTGATATTTTCATAAGTTAAAATTACTTTATATATAAATAAAAAAACAAAATAAAAATAATTTTTTTACAAATTAGTTTATAATAAAATAATTTTAATTTATAGAGAAATAAATTTAATTTTCTCTTCTAAAAATATTTAGAAAAAATAATATAAAAATATAATTTTTTATCTTTTATTTTTTCAATAAATATCAAACAACAATATAATATAATTAATTATATATATATATATATAACCGATTATATATTTACAAAAATGAATTATTATAATTTTTCTTATTTCTGTTATTTTTATTTTATATTTCATTTTAGTTAAGTAATTTTTATTTCTCATATAAGAATTAAAAAAAAGGAGAATTCGCTTTAGAAAATTTACAAAAAAATCCGTGTAATGTGAAGAGGAAAAACAACGTTGCGAATATCAACACCCAAGATAGTTTCTAGGCTCAAGAAATTTTGGGCCAGCCCAGATTACAAAAAGAAAAACAGCCATGCTTCTTGGGTCCAAAAACATTCAGCCCAACGTTTCGATTCGTTAAATTTTAAAATAAAATTAAATCCGAACTAATTATATTTGATTGAATGGGTTTGATTCTGGTTTTAGATTCTTTTTCGGCCAAATTAATCGAAACAAACTATTAAAATTTGCTTGCTTTGATTTAAGTTATCAGATTATTATGAAATAAACATATTTTATTTATTTTTTTCTTGTCTATTTTATATAAATTTTTAATTTAATATTAATACAAGAAAACACGTTCCTTAATATTTAATAATTAATAAATTTAAATTTTAATAGTTAATTTTTTTTCCTGAAAATTAGTTATCACTTAATATACATATATCATTGGTTTATTTATGTAAAATATAATAAACACGACCACATTAACATATTTAATAATATTATATAATATAATAAAACAATGAAAGCTATATAAAAACATTCATCTAAAAGTTAAAAATGATTATTTTAAGGTTGGTTCGTATTGAAAAATTCTATATAAAACAAATTTTAATTAATTTGGTTGGACGAATGTTTTTATACTAACAAATATAAACAAAACTATACCATATATTATTTACTACAGAAAAGAAAACTCTAATCCTATATTTTGAAATTGAAAAAATGTTTTAAAAGAGGGGTTAGGGTTAGGGTTAGGGTTAGAGGGTGAAAGAAGATTTGCACGAAAGGGGAGGAAGAAGTAGTCACGTGGCAACCCCCGTGCTGCTGGTTGCAGCATGCAGTTGGTGGAAAGTTAAGTGCAGAAAGAAAGCAATAAATGAAGTGACATTTGTAGCTATAACTATAGTTCTAGTTTCCCAATGTGTGTATATATATTATTGCAGTGGCAGCAAGAAATAATTAAGATTGAGTGCATTTGAGTATAGAAAGTTGAATTATGGTGGTGAAGGTGTATGGTGAAGCAAGGGCAGCATGCCCTCAAAGAGTGATGGTGTGCCTCTTGGAGAAAGGAGTAGAGTTTGAACTTGTGCACATTGATCTTCAACAAGGACAACAAAAGACACCTCAGTTCCTTCTCCTGCAGGTCCACTCATACTACCTTTATTGGGTTAATTATCTTCTCAATTTTTTCACACACACTTTCAACTTATATTTAGGTCTAGAGCTCACAAACTCAATACATCACATCAATTTTGTTCTAGATTTTAATTAATAAGATAAAAATAACATGTATCAGAAAACACTAACATAACGATACAAAGGAATTAAAAGCATAAGATACATGTATACATTCAAGTTTATTTTACTCATAAAAAATTAATATATTTAATTTTATGATATTTTCATATAAGATGAATTTGTTTTTACTAATGAATATTAAACTCCCTATAAAAATATGTGTGTGCCACGAGTCCAAATATTAGTCAATAAGATAAAACACATTAATTTATTTTAATTCCTTAAAATTTTAATCAAAACTCCGAATTAGTCCGATCTACTCAACAAAAATAAAATCTCTAAAAAAATAAAAAAAATCCAGTTTTAAAATTGCATTAAAAATTTGTAAAATATTTTAAATTTTTTTAGAAGGGTAAATTTTGATAAAAAAAAAATAATGGATGAACCATTAACCATCTATAAAATTAAACGGATGGCTTTGACCAATATATTTTATTTATTTATTTTGATAATAAATAGATTAAATAAATTTATGTATGGATGAACTAGATGGATCATAAAAAGGAAATTACTTTGTCACCCTTATTTAGGGATGGATGTCACAAACATATTTATAATCCAAATTTTAATACAGTGAATTTCATAAATACGAAGTTCCAATTAAACCTAACCATATTTCAGAAAATATTTAGAGTTTAGTTTATATGTAAGAATATATGTTACTTGGCCTTGATAACTAAGGGGGATTAAAATTGTTGCAGCCCTTTGGTCAAGTTCCGGTTGTGGAAGATGGTGATTTCAGGCTCTTTGGTAAGGATTCAATCAAATACTTTGCGGTAAACCATTTATGTTATTCCCATTTTAGGTTGTTTCTTACCGCACTTCCATACAATTTTTTTTTCACATCCATAAATTTTTTATTTTAAAAAATGTCACTCTATAATATTTCGGATTATATAATTTGAAAATCATTTTTTAAATTTATAATTAGTTTCCAGATTATATAATTCAGAAATCTTTTTTAGTTTCTGGATTATGTAATCCGGAAGTATTTTTTCAAATGTGTTTTCAGATTACAAAATCTAGAAACTACTCTACGGAGTTAGTATAAGAAGGAAAAATATATTTTTATGTTGTGTATGGAATAATATGCCCTTTTTAATGATGTTCCAAAAAATATTATTTAGTCATCATTCAATACTTGATAGCTATTGATAAAAAAAATTAACTATATGTTATGAAGTAGTTCAGTATGACAAAGTAACATAACATAGTAATGCCCTTCTTGGGTGAGTTACAGAAACCGATGTAGGAATATTTAGTTACCTTCACATATACATGTTGTGTTGTTTATGCAGAATCAAGAGCTATTATAAGGTACTATGCAACAAAATATGCAGACCGCGGTACTGACCTATTGGGTAAAACCTTGGAGGAAAGAGCTTTGGTGGAGCAGTGGCTTGAAGTAGAAGCACACAACTTCAATAATCTGTGCTTCTCTATAATGCTTCAACTTGTTATCCTACCAAAGATGGGTAAGGTTGGGGATTTGGCCTTAGCAAAACAAGGTGAGAAAGATATAGGGAAGGTCCTTGATGTGTATGAAAGTAGACTCTCTGAGAGCACATATCTTGCAGGAGATCATTTCTCTTTGGCTGATCTCAGCCACCTTCCAGGGCTTGGACATCTTATTGAGGAAGCAAAACTTGGCCACTTGGTCACTCAGAGGAAGAATGTCAATGCTTGGTGGGAGAAAATTTCAAGCAGGCCAGCTTGGAAGAAGTTAAAGAATCTGGTTCACTGATTTAAAGATCAGACAATTTATTATATCATCATATCATTTAATTTATGAAAGACATTATGTGTCATGTAAAAATTGCTTGGGAGTTATTTAATTTTGGAATAAGGTGTTGCGTGTTATTATGACACGTAGAAACATCCATTTCACTTTTATGCTCCAATTTCTTATGTAACTTATGAATGGTCATGAATAAGAGTTAAAGTTCATAATTTATTATGTAACTTACAATTTACCTCATGAGGACAGTGTGCTGTAGGATTTTTCTTCCTTTATCTTCAAAGCTTTCTTTCTGAATCTATAATTTTTCAATTTTGCATCTTTAAGAAATAATTCTTTTAATTTTTTTCTGTGTTTTTATATATTCAAATTCTATAATCCGTAGAACTTTGTACAGTGAGTCCAAGCTTGATCTTATTTATAAATAAATTACTTATTAATTCTTCTTAGAATGTACCTGAAATAAATTATTTTCTCATCGAATTTGTGTATTGGCTTAGCATGGACTTCTTTGCCAAGCTTAAAATCCACAAGCAAAATTCAACTCACAAAAATAAGCACAAGCCTTGTTCAGACAGGCATTTAACAGAAGCCCATGTGTAATCGAAAATTCTGATAGTCATATATGTAACAGAAGAGCCAAACTTGCAGTCCACATGCAATGCGGCACAAGCATTAAACTCCTGCTATTTGTTATCTGGAGAATAATTCTTAGAACAAATGGGAATATCCAAATACGTAAATACGTAATGTTATACCCCCTTGATCACTTCTCCAACTTAATCATAATTTACTATTAAAAATGTATTCACAAACCCTAAACAAACAATCAAGTATAAATATGCAAAGATGGATCAGATTTATTGGCTTGGTTTCTCTAAAGAGAAAAATCGCACAGTATATTCAGCTTCGATCATCTGGGGAAATAATCATCACTTCCATCTTGCAATCAGCCCGTAATTTCATTAGTTGATTTAATCATGAATTATATATATATCCATGAAGCTTCCAATAATTGTTCAAAGACAAAAGCTACGACTTCAAAAACAAAAATGAATTAAAATTCAACACAAAGATATTGAATAATGGTACATAAAAAAAACAAATGCTACCACTTCTAAAACAAACATCAATTCTAAGACGAGCATTCAAAAACATGCAAAGATGGATCAGATTTATTGGCTTGGTTTCTCTAAAGAGAAAAATCGCACAGTATGTTCAGCGTCGTTCATCTGGGGAAATAATCATCACTTCCATCGTGCAATCAGCCCATAATTTCATTTTAGAGTCACATTTTCATTATTTGATTTAATAATGAATTATATAATCCCATGAAGTTTCTAATAATTGTTAGAAGACAAATGATACGACTATCAAAACAAATATGAACTAAAATTCAACAACACAAGGCTCTAGCACAACTGCACATAAAAGAAGAAAATGGCTACCACTCCTAAAACAAATCAATTCTAATACAATCATTTAAAAACATGCAAAGATGGATCAGATTTATTGGCTTGGTTTCTCAAAAGAGAAAAATCGCACAGTATGTTCAGCGTCGATCACATGGGGAAATAATCATCACATCCATCAAACAGGGCTACGCATTAACATACACTAACACAAAAAGAAACATCAAATTACATCTAACAAGTAACAAAACCATGTTCACATTAATTAACATATTGAAATTCTAATATAACATAAAATTGAATCTGTAGAGAGATCAGAGTTCTGGCTTGGAAATTCAATACTCAATATATGAGACAGAATTATGATAATAGCACAGTTAGAATCAACTTCGATCATATGGGGAAAGGCTCATCACATCTTTTTTACAACTCTACCACTATTCGCATCTATATCAGTATTTAAAAATACAAAAGAGCATGCATCATAAACCTACTTCTTCCAAGCACATAACCAAAAAACAAAAGAAACTAGAAGCAAAAGAGTAAAATTTAGAAATCTTTGAATCAAGGAATGAATTTTCCTGCTCTGCAATGGAAACTGAGACAACAAGAAGAAACAGTACTGTAGAGATTGCAGAAAGGAATTGCTATAGCGTCAGCTCATACGCAGTACCCACCAAGATCAGAGCACAGGTAATCAGTAAATGACGCCTACACATACACAAATGAGGCATACCCATAATACAAAAACGAAACCTTAATCAAAGACAGCCTGAAAGATTGATACTTTGCGAGAGAAGAGTGGCTAATGTGTAATGTAGGGATGAAAGGTGCTTATAAAGCGGTGAAACAAGAATGCGCCGTTGAAATACAAAATTAGGGTTTCTTTGATTTTGAAAGAGGTTAACGGCGATGATCTACTGGGCCTTTTCTGTCCTTTACCGGCTCAGCCCACATACCACCCGGTCCAAATAAAAAGGATTTTCTTCTTATGGCCCTTACATATACCAAAAAACATTATTTTAAAAAAATGTAGTTAAAAGTTTTTCGATACATATTACAGATAAAAAAATAAAAATATGAGTGATATTTCGAGCTGCATTAAGTTAAAATAGAATCAAGAAAATTATTAATTATGCATTTTAAAATATCAAATATTTTCTTAAGTATAATATAATGGTAAGAGACAATTTAAATTATACTTTCTAGAATTATATGAAATATACACAATTTACATAATTCGAATAACACAGATATTATTTAAAAAACAATTTTAACAATTATGTTACATTTTAAAACATTAATTGTTTTTTTAAAATCTACTCATTTTTTATTTTGAAAAAACTTCTCTAAACGATGAAAAAGATAATAACATATTTATATAAGTTTTTATATAAGTTTTCAAACCATTCAATAAATATAAACAATTTTTGCCTCCACTTCTATAAGTATAACTGTCTTAATTTTAAAATTATTTGTATAATAAAATCTAATTGTATAAAAGGATAACACTAATTATTTTAACATTCTACCAACATAGAAATTATAAAAACTATTTTAAAAAAATAAACAGGTGAAAGATTTCGGCTGCATCCATTGGAAAAAAAAAAAAATAGTTTTTCTAAATCGAAACATTTTTAGCAAAGACTATGAAACTGTGAGCAATCTTGGACGAAACTCAACAGCTAGGTATCATACAGTATGCAAATGCCTTGAAGAAGATGACAACTTTTGCATATTCTTTTTCTCATGGTCTCATACAAACATATACCACAACAACAACTAGACACATAGAAGAAAAGAATAATTCTGACTTAGAGATACCATTCACATTGTCCATTTCAAATGTTCTTCCTCAACTCAACTCCTGCACCTCTGTCGTGGGGCCAATTTCATCCCAAAAAGCTATCTCACCAATCATAACAATAATGTACACGTAAATAGCCAAGCGTATAAATTGAGAAGGAGGCACAACTCCTTAGAGCCACAACAATAGGAATTTCCAAACCTTAATTCCTCCATTATCATTATCTCATTCTTGAAATGGCTTCTTCACCGATCTTGAGAGATAAAGAATTGGTAACTAATGACATGCCTGATGAGATATTGAGGCCAAGTAGGCACCATGTGAAGAGATGTTTTGCTAAGTACATTGAGAAGGGGAGAAGGATTATTAAGCTTCATGACTTGATGGAAGAAATGGAGCATGTTATAGATGACAACATTCAGAGAAATCAAGTATTAGAGGGAAACCTTGGCTTCTTATTGAGTTGTACACAGGTTTTCTCTTTGCTTTTTCTTGTGTATGTTACAATGTGATATTATTTAGCATTTGGATTATAATGTTGAGCTCCTTACACTTGCAGGAAGCTGCTGTCGATCCACCTTATGTCGCCTTTGCAGTAAGGCCAAATCCTGGAGTTTGGGAATTTGTAAGAGTGAGCTCTGAGGATCTTTCAGTTGAACCAATCACTTCCACAGATTATCTCAAATTCAAGGAAAGCGTATATGACGAAGAATGGTCTGTCATTTCTCTTCATTTTTGCAAGTTTTGCATAGATTAACCTTCTAAACAACTTCTCTTAGTGTCTTCCTTCTCCCCTCATTTGCATTTATTTTCTTAACAAACTGTGGGGTCTCCATTCTCAATGTAAGAAATATATAAACCGTGTTTAATACTTGTACCTTGTCACATGAAAATAGTCCCTAGCAGCAAGACTAATTATTTTGGCAACTTACTTTGAACATTAACTTGGGTCGATGCTGCAGGGCAAACGATGAAAACGCATTTGAAGCAGATTTTGGAGCATTTGATTTCCCTATTCCGAACTTGACCCTGCCTTCTTCAATTGGAAATGGGCTCCATTTTGTTTCCAAGTTCTTAACTTCAAGGTTTAGCGGGAAACGGACTAAAACACAACCTATTGTGGACTACTTGTTATCACTAAATCATGGAGGTGAAGTAAGTAGAAGAACAACATCATAATTCATAAAACATTACCAACAACTTTTGTTTTTTCATTACACACACTTTTGGACATTAATCTTTCTTCCCTTTTGTCATCTACAATGGTAGAACCTGATGATAAGTGACACCCTCAGCTCTGCTGCAAAGCTTCAGCTGGCACTGATGGTGGCAGATGGACATCTCTCAGCACTTCCCAAGGATGCCCCTTATCAGGATTTTGAGACAAAGTAAACTCCTTCATATTTTTTAAATTTGAGTATATTTGTATTCACTAATTTAGTAATCAACACCATTTTCACTCTTAGGCTCAAAAAGTGGGGGTTTGAAAGAGGATGGGGAGATACTGCAGGAAGAGTGAAGGAGACTATGGGAATTCTATCAGAAGTACTCCAAGCTCCTGATGCAGTAAACCTGGAGATGTTTTTTAGCAGAGTTCCTACAATTTTCAATGTTGTGATATTCTCCATTCATGGTTATTTTGGACAAGCTGATGTTCTTGGCTTGCCAGATACTGGTGGACAGGTTACCCTTCTGAACTTTAGTTATTAAGTGAAAATCATGGAAATGATTTTACAAGTTACAACCCAAGCCAACTTTTTAACATTGTGCACTTTAGAGCAGGTAGTGTACATATTGGATCAAGTTAGAGCTCTTGAAGCAGAGTTGTTGCTCAGAATTAAGCAACAAGGCCTAAATATAGATCCTAAGATTCTTGTGGTGAGTTATGATGCAAAAAGTTAGCCCTTTCTATGTACCACTTGCTTTGACAGAATTATGCAAGTATGTTGTTGACCATGACAGGTCACAAGACTCATCCCTGATGCTCAAGGAACCAAGTGCAATCAGGAATCGGAACCAATCAATGGAACTAAGTACTCCTACATTCTACGTGTTCCTTTCCACACAGATGAAGGAATCCTGCATCAGTGGGTTTCTCGTTTTGACATCTATCCTTTTCTTGAGAGGTTTACTCAAGTATGTATGTATGATATAAGAAACTTTCTTGGTAGCTTTTACATGTAAGTTTTCCATCTGATCAATCTATGGCTCATGTTAAAAGGATGCCACAGCCAAGATTCTCAGCCAAGGAAAACCAGATCTTATTATTGGAAATTACACTGATGGGAATTTGGTAGCATCTCTCATGTCTAACAGACTTGGGATAACTCAGGTTACTACCTTCTTACTGAAAATTTCATATTCAGCAACTTTTGTGGCTGTAAATATGTCCTTTCTGCTGGATAAATTAATTCCTTAGGTTGGATTGGAAAACAGGGAACTATTGCGCATGCTTTGGAGAAGACTAAGTATGAAGATTCAGATGTCAAGTGGAAAGAATTAGATCCTAAGTATCACTTCTCATGTCAGTTCATGGCAGATACAATTGCAATGAATGCATCAGATTTCATTATAGCCAGTACCTATCAGGAAATTGCTGGAAGGTTAGATGTCATATTGAAAAAAAGAAATTACTTTTGACATCCTTTCTCTATTACTTGGAAATTGAAATTTTGTCACACTCAAGAAATTCACTTACGTAATTTATAAAATAGTACCAATACCAAAATTGAGAAAAACTAGGAAGTTAATATAAATATTGAAGATAAATCAACAGTAGTTTGAAACATTAAATTCTGAAAGTTCTTGTTTGCAGCAAGGATAGACCAGGACAATATGAAAGCCATGCTGCATTTACACTCCCAGGGCTGTGTAGGGTTGTTTCAGGGATAAATGTATTTGATCCCAAGTTCAACATAGCTGCACCTGGAGCTGATCAGTCTGTCTACTTCCCTTACACAGAAAAAGACAGAAGATTCACTCAATTTTATCCTTCCATCGAAGGCCTGTTGTACAGTGAAGTGAATACCAATGAACATATGTAAGCAACTTAGTTGCATCTGTTTTGTGGTTACTGTTCATATAAGAATTGCTATATTCTTCCCAAGTGGTTAACTTTATCTGCTGAATATATAATTGAAACAGTGGATACTTAGAAAACAGGAGAAAACCCATCATCTTCTCAATGGCTAGGTTTGATGTTGTGAAGAACTTAACTGGGTTAGCTGAGTGGTATGGAAAGAATCAAAGATTGAGAAAAATGGCGAATCTTGTCATAGTTGGAGGCTTCTTTGATCCTTTGAAATCCAAAGACAGGGAGGAAATGGCAGAGATAAGAAAGATGCATGATCTGGTAGAAAAGTACCGACTCAGGGGTCAATTCAGATGGATTGCTGCACAGACTGATAGGTATCGCAATGGAGAGCTCTACCGCTTCATTGCGGATACTAAGGGAGCTTTTGTGCAGCCTGCTTTATATGAAGCATTTGGTCTCACTGTCATTGAAGCAATGAACTGTGGTTTGCCTACTTTTGCCACCAACCAAGGAGGTCCAGCAGAAATCATTGTTGACGGAATCTCTGGCTTCCACATTGATCCCCACAATGGAGAAGAATCAAGCAACAAAATTGCTGATTTCTTTGAAAAGTGCTTACAAGATTCCACACACTGGAATGGAATTTCAGCAGCAGGATTGCAGCGCATAAATGAATGGTAAACATGCAACTTCAATTTCATAGATCCATATTAGGATCATTATTGTTTAACATTTACATTACTATTACAGACCTATAAGGCGTTGTTAGAAGCATTATTCCCTTCGTATGCCTTTGTTTTGTAGCTACACATGGAAGATCTATGCAAACAAGATGTTGAATATGGGGAACATCTATACCTTCTGGAGACGGGTGAATAATAAACAAAAAGAGGCAAAGCAAAGTTACATTAAAATGTTCTACAATCTCATGTTCAAGAATTTAGTAAGTCAGCATATTTGTTTGTTGGAAAAAAGCATATACAGAACAATCATTATCATGCATTGAAAATGACTACCACTTTTTATATGTCAATGTCCCAGGTGAAGACTATACCAGTTCCAAGTCATGAACCTCAGCGACCAGTGTCTAAGAAGCTAAGTGTCAGAAAACAAAACACAGGGTATGCCGCAGGATTAACAAAGAATTTTTTTAGAAACAAAATTGAAGTTAATAAAATGTTGAACTTCCTCTAACATTTTTTCTCTCTTTTTTTCCTTGCTACAGCAAGCGTTGGTAGTCTGGTTTACAAAGGTAAGATTTAACAAGTTGTCTTGGATTAGCTCATGATTTTCACTTGTCTACAAGCTCATAAAACCCTTGCTTCTTTTCAGTTTATTTGGAGCTTACTAATCTAAAGTCTGAATCACAAAGCAGTAAACAAGTCAATTGGTAGGACATATCTTGTGACACTTACAGTGACCTCTCTCTATACAATTTACTTTAAAATAATCAAATTCTGTACTGCTACCAATTGACAACTATTTCCATGTGATTGATAAAAATTGTGAGGAAATTTCTGTATGAAACATGCAGAAAATTAAAGAGTTCTCATCCCTGCCATTTTGATTTAATCCAATAAAGTTGTGTAAAAGGATAAAATTAAAAGTTAAAATAATAAAGTCATTCAAAAGCAAAATTTTACACTATTAAATTACTCCAATTATTACACCATTAACAGTTATATGATGTAATTTTTATCTATCTAATCTTTGAATTTGCAACTATTTATTTCGATGATAGTTTATGAGAAAATTTTAAAATATTAAACAATAAAATAATAATCAAATTCATATTTACTTATATTTTAAAAGATTTATATTACAAAAATTTGATATGTAAAAATAAAGTATTAAATGATTTTGAATTAACCTAAGTTTTTTTATATATGATCTAAATAAAAGGAATTTTGAGTCAAATGAAAAAGAATTGAGAATAAGTTATCAAATTTTGTAATAGTTAATATAAATTAGACTGATATAGTTTGATTCTTCAAAAGAGGAATCCAATTATACCAATTTAACTTTTATCCATTATGTGCCATTAATCCCTCTCAATTAGGTCATGCTTTTTAAAACTTATGGTTAGAAAAAAAAATTCATAAATTATTTATACAAAAAAACATATTACTTCAAAACTATTTGATATCTTAATCATATAGATCAAAATTGATATATATATATATATATATATATATATATGTATATATATATATAAATATGAATAACTTGTTTGAACTTGTTAAATTTAAATAACGTAATTAATAATTTTCCTTATTAATTTCACTGTAGCATTTGTTAATTTTAACCCCAGTGGTTTTTTGTTTCTATAGAATATAAAGGATGAAACAATATATTAGTTTATATAACAAGAAAAAGGTAAAAATAAAAAAGATAAAATATTAACCCTATCTTTTATTTATTTATACAGAAGGACCGATATAATTTTGTGATTCTAATATAATTATAATGTAAAATTAACTACTAAATGTAGGTTAAGTTTAGCGAATTAGTTCCCATATAAATCAAACGTTTATATTATCATTAAAGATTTATACACATTTAAAGGTAAATAATCGGGTTCAATAGAACAGTATAGATATATTTTATTTTTATTACAATAAAAAAACACTTTCACTGTAAAAACTTTTAATTTGATTAATTTTGTTTGAATTCATTAAAGTAATTGAACATGTATTCAAGTTTTTTTAGTAATTATTTTATATATTTATTAAAAAAATTAACATGCAATATTTTTTTTAAAAAAATAATTAAAGTTTTATCTAATATCGAATAATTATTTTGCTTTGAGTTACTGCAGCTGAAATACCAGTTTTACAAATTTCTTAAGAATTGTTCCTCGATTAAAAATTATCAAATGAAGATTTACCTCTAAATAAATACAATTGAGAAAATATATAAGAATGTAAGATTAGAAGAATGACCATAAATTAGAAAGGTGCAATACACATCCTTTTTTGGTACAATAAAATTCACATAAAATGAATATAAATATTTAATTATCTTTTTTTTACATATATAATATAATAGCATATAATAATTAATTTACATTGCAATATTAGAAGTGACATTAATACTCCATGGCTACATTTTTAACTTATAGTGACAAAGAAGTTGTAACCATAAATTAGGTACTTTTATTGATTGGATAATAGGTTATGAATCCGGATATATTAACACATATGTATAATATTATTTTAAGGTTTATAATATTAAAGAAAATTTTCTCATAGGACATAGTTTTTACTTTGTATGCAATAAACATTTATACAGCAAAATAATTTGATTTTTTTATGTTTAAAATTTTTGTTGTTTTATTATTTTTATTTAGGAAGAATACTTTTTTTTAATTAAAGAAAGTAATGATTTAAAAAAAAAATGTGAAACAAATTTGGAACAACGGATTAAAGATATAATTAGTATTAAAGAAGATTAAATTTAACTTATTTTAATATATATATATATATAGATATAGATATTAATTTGTATAAAAAATTAAATAAAAGAATAAAGTACTTGGTGAGAATGTAATCAGTTCCGATTAAAAAAAAAAATGTCTTGTGACTCGTTAAATCTTTTAAAAAACATTTGTTTCATTAAAAATAAAATAAAAAATCATACATTATGTTTAGAAAATAATTTAAAAGTTTACGGATCGCAACTTCTATTTTTTACTAGCCTCTGTTTTTAGAAACAAAATTTATTATTTTATAGAAGCACTCTTGAACAAACTTACTTTAACATGATCATGACTATAATTAATTCTATCATACATATATTTTATGTTCATGACTATAACTAATTCTATCATACATATTTTATTGGATAACTACATAAAAACAAATTGGGACGAATTTTTAAGTCGTACGGATTGTTGAAAAAAAAAATGGGGGAAATTACCCATTATTGTATGATATCAAATTATTTGACCTCAATATATAGCCTCAAATTATATGATTTTATATATGAAATAAGGGAAAGATATATTGTCATTTTTTTAATAATTTATAAAAGTGTTTACAATTTGAATATTAAATTAATATGTCATTTGTAATCAAAACAAATAATCTAAGCTTCCCAACAATTAATAGTATTATTTATTAAGGAATGAAAATCCTTTCTTTAATCAAAGGAGATGAAATGAAGAGACAACTGTTATCAAATTATAGATACTCTTGATTCATTGCAAATAATAATAATAACTAAAACAAAATACAAAGTATAGATCCTAAAATAAAAAAATTGGATTTCAAAAAATAAAACAAAATAGTGTTGTTGACTGTTTATTCTGTTTATAACACCACTATACCTATTGTTGAGCTTGGAAGATTATCATCCACATGCTACTATGGTGGGATCCATTGCTATAGATGTGTCCCTGTCACACATTTCAGGACCAATATTTATTGGTACTTCTCCCTGCACCATGAAATAACACCAAACTCTTTAAATGCCAAAAAGACATCTTGCACTTTCTTTAACCTTAAACTCCAGCGACAACATACCTTTGCAATGTTCCTAAAATATGTCATTGTGTAATTCCCAGTTGGAAATAAAACCTCAACAAGATCTGCCAGTGCCAATTGAGGTTGTGACACTGCTCCATTATACCAGTCTTCACAAACATATCATAAATGCAAAAACATGATAGTGAAAAGTTATCACAAACACATGATAAGAAAATCTCACAATTTATGCACAAATATTATAAAGTAAGTTAAGTAGCACTCGAAGTTTATACAAAAACATGTTTCAAATTCCATTTAAGTTTAAGTAAAGAAGACTGGTGAGTTATGAGGCTCGGACACACCTCTTAAATGGTGTATCCATGTCCGACACACATATCAGATACCGATATATGTATCGGACACTATCTAATTCAAAAAATATTTTTTAAATCTTTGACAATTTTAGTACGATTCTAACACAATTTTAAAAAGGATAAATACATTAATTTTCTTAAAACTAAAATTTATTAAATAAGTTTTTTATTGTGATTATAGAAATAAGGAATAAATCTTTTTGAACCAGTCATGGAAAACATCTTTCTGACAAAAAAAACTCACATACTTGTTCACATAAATCTTGATTGTCAATTTATATAATTTATAATTATATAATATATAGATACATGTATCCATGTCCTACAGCTTGGAGATTACATGTGTCAAATTGTTCAAATTGTGTCGAGCGTCTATGTCAGTATTAATGTTTGTGCTACATAGCTGGTGAGTTTGTCATATAAATTACTAAAGTTATAAAGACTTGTAAAAAACAGTAGATAATTTTATCAATATAAGTCAATCATATAAGTAAACTTAATACCAAATACAAACAAAAACCTTCAAGTTTGCAAGTCTATATCAATTATATGCATTTTGGATCCACGTACTTACCTAGAGCTACAGAGTTCTGTACCCTTTTGTCATATCTCCACAGACTTGTGTTTGAAATAAAGGAAAAACAAGAACGATCTTCAACATTTAGATTTCCTAAAAATGTTGACAAAGTGTAGTTGGTTGGATCTGAGGTTAGTGTTTCATCAATTACTACTTCCACGGTCTGCATGATAAATAATGTTCAGTCAACAAAAACTAATAAATAAAAAGAAATTTAAAGAAATGAAAAAAAAAAAACTCTTTTTCTCAGGTTATATTCTAGGACTTTCTTTCAATTCTAACAAATTAGAACGTAGGTCTATACTAACAGCCTCATGCACCATATTATGTTAAACGGACTATTCCATTACTGTAGAATTGTTTAGAGCATTTTTACTTAGACAAGTTTCACCATAAGCATTTTTAAGAAAGAAAAATAAGAAAAAAAAAATGAATAAGTTCATCCATAAACTAAAACTAACTTACACGAGTTAAAAATAAAAATTACAGTAGATATATGAAATAACTCAAACAAATTGACCTAAACATAAACTAATTTAACTTATGGAGAAACTCATTTCAATTTTTTTTCCTATTTTTCTATCATAGAAATGTTTATGGAGAAACTCGTCCAAACATGTCTTAAGAAAGAAAAAAAATGAAATGAGGTTCTCTATGAGCTAAAATTAGTTTATACACATGTTGAAAACAAGTTTAAAGAAGTTATATGAGAAAGTTTCTACAAGAAATGATTATGATTACATTTTTTAATGTTATTTTTCTATCCAAGAAGCGCTTATAGAGAGGTTTGTTCAATCAGATCCTGTGTATATTTATATCATATTGTTAACTAGTGCAGAGGTAATCCTAATCCTAATGCTTAACATTATTTTCCTGTTAGTGTATGGCATCTTTTACTGATGTAGTCTAGTAAGTATTTACGAAGTTCTACTCAGTACTTGATTTACACAGGAATGTCGATTAAGGATAATATCAGTCACTCAATGTTCCTATATTGCATTTAATTTTCTCTTTTAACGCAATATAATTCAACTTACACATAGGATTGCGTGAAATTCCTCCAAGTCATCAGGATCAGAGATATTGTAAGTGTTCTTGTTGGCATCCAAAATCTCTCCGCCTGCATCTTGCACATACTGTTTGCAAAGTTTTCATAACAAAAATTTACAGTGATGACCAGAAGGATAAAAAGTATAAGCGCCAGATTAACTAAAATACAATAAGTGATAGGAAAAAAATGAAGTATGGGCAGTATAATAGTGCATATTTACAACTCAAGCATTTAAACGATGGGCACAGTTTGGTAATAATGCTGAACAAAATAGTTATAGTTGAGAAACATGCCATGTTTAATTTCTCTAAAAGCATGTTTTTCATACCTTCAATTGATACTTTTCTTGTGTAAAAGACCAAACACCCTGCAAAGATAACACTTCAGACGTTAACAAATTTTTATGTATCAATAAAAGGGTAAAAGTCATGTATAAGTTGGCTCCAGATGATTTGAAGAGAGAAGAGCAATAACTTTGAAAGGGCTAATACGGGTTAGAAGGTCTTGCTATTTATCAGATGTTAAAACAAAACTAAAACATTAAATCAATTTGACAATATAATGTACCAATTTAAACAAAGCTCTAGTAAAGGTACACGGGGTGTATTTAAGAAGTGGGAAAGAATTAGGTAATGGAATGTGTGCTTTTGAAGGTACATACATTTTTATACTTCATCCAAGCTACCGTTGGCTTGAATGTTGTCCTAGTTGGGGCAATTTTGGCCAAGCACAAATAGTTCTGCTTAACCTATAAAATAGCAAATCACTTGGTCAGGCTAAAATGTATCATAAAATATAGTCCTTATTAACACAGAATTATTGAAAAGATGGTAGAATACTCTTCAAATGCAACTTCAAGCTTATGCACATATAAACTTAGGAAGTTTAAAGTAAAGTTATGGCACAAGAAAGTAGAGGCTTGCTGCCACACAAACTAATGAATGATTGTTAAAACATTTAGAAGAAAGGAAACACATGGTTTGGTGCTAATTGAACATTATTTTCATTTGTTGATGGATTCCACATTTAAATTTCTGCACTCGGTATGTTATGTATGACAGAATTCTAAAGAGTAATCTAATGGCAGTTTCAACTTTATCCCACAGAAACTGGTCCCACTTTTTCATGTTCAGAAATCAATGGTTTGATGTTTAGAAGACCAATGAAGTTGGAAATTTACCGGTTTGATATATGGAGCAATGGGATTGCTAGTAATATACACTATACTATTGAGCACTTCCCAATAAATTTCAGTTAATAGTAGCGTGAGTTTAAAAAAATCTGTTCTTAACATTTCTCTACTGAGCAGACTGTATGCACAAGAATCTACAATGCCACAAAAGTGGAATTAGTTATAAAAGTAAGTTAGTTGTATTCTGTTCATTAATTCTCAGTATCTAATTTCAACAGCATAGGCTTAGTAAGACCCAAAGTAGAAAAAAAATTTCAGTCTAGATGTTGGACAACAAGAACATGCAAGGTTACGAAATCATAATGATGGTAGAAGTTGCTGAAAATATATTTAATCATACAAATAGATATGCTTGGACAGAGTAGTGTGCTTACTGCGCTATAGACTTGATTAGCTCTAGCTTCAACATTCGCAAAAGCTCCCATGAATTTGATCCATTCAGCTCTCTATCAAAATGAATACAGTAAACTATTAAGCAATCCAACCACTGAAATGACTAAGTGTTTCTCTTTCTCATAGACGAGTGTACTGAATCTTAAATATTTTATTAATCTTCCAAGTAGGCTCTTAACCCGTAATCAGATTAAATTAGCTGGAAAGACTAGATAAAAATAAACTATTGTTCTGGAAATCCTGCATGATACATATGATACAGTGCAAGAAAGATTACGATGGATTATAAAAAATGCCCCAAAGTATTACTCTGTAAAAGAAACTACTTAGGTAAGTAGTCCTAATCCAATCATCATCATCATCCATATAACGGTAGTAGTTATGTTTTGTTAGTTTAGTTTGGTTCCTATCAATTCAGTTAGTGATTTTGTACGTTCTCTAGTTAAAAATATATCATGAACTCTTCAATAACCTACTTGCATTTAAGATATTCAGTAAATAATCTTATATATCAATTATTATCTTATACATTAAAAATAATATTGTGTTACTAAGTGTAAGGCTTCACTATAATAGTCATAACACTAGCTATACCTTATATAGGTATCACATTATGTTGGAGATCTCATATTGATTACAGATATTGTCAAATTATAGTATATAAATGTGTTATGTGTTCCCAATGGAACAGTACAAATAGAGAGAGCTGAGGACAACAAAATAATGAACAAGGCTGGCATATTAAAAGTGCAAAACAGAGAGAGATATTACATATAATAAGGGTGAAGCTAGAGAAGGAAGATGAGGAAGAGAGACAGACCGAGGAAGAAGATAAGAGAGGTTACAACCAACAATATCCCCTAACACATTCCCAAAACCTTGCCTAAATATGAAACTAATTTCTTTCCCATAACGAAATCCTCCATCCGCACATTCTACTGCTTCTCACGATTGCTCTTGCATGGGTGCATGATTCGTAGATTCTTTGCCCAGGTGTCCTTTGGCATAACCGTTTTTGTCTTTTTTGTTCTGTCATTCTCTATCTCTGGTTTGTCCCAATGATTGGAGCATCCACATTCTTCCATAATTCTCTGCCAGGTGGCCTGCTGACTGGACTTGTTACATTGCATCCCCCCATTAAAGACAACCTTGTCTTCAAGGTTGAAGTCTGGATATTGACTTTTGAAGGTAGCAAAGTTTTCCCTGGTGGCTTCTGTGTGGTCCTATCCTATCCAAAGCAAAAGGGCTTGTACTGGGCTGAATTATTCCTTCCTTCAGCATATCTTGTACCATAGTCTCAATCACAATTTTTTGGTTGTGAGCATATTTGTAAGGCTTGACTTTCATTGGGTTGCTCCAGTCAAGCAAAAGAATTGCGTAATCTTGTACCCTCTTAGGAGGTAGGCCTGTAGGTTTATGAAAAACCGCTTTGTAAGTTCGTAGTAACAAAGCTAAAGAGGAGTCTAAATCCCGTGGACATTCTATGCATTCATCATCATGCATGCGGGTGACTGGAGTTGCACAGTGAACAATTTTGAGTGTGTTGCAATCTCCAGATGTGATTGAATTGTGCTTGGTGAGGCAATTGTGGTTTATCACCATGAAGTGTGATAACCCATTGAACATAAATTTGAACTGTAAGGCCCTGTACTCTGCGAGGACCCAATGTTGCTAGCCATGTTGGTCCCAATATCAGATCAACGCCGACGACTGGTAACAAATACACTGGCAGTGTGGCAGTTTGTGACCTTGTATCTCAACTGACAATTTTGGTACTATGCCTTCTGCAGCCATGGATTTTCCATTTCCAACCATAACTTGAAATCGGGTGGCTAGCTCAACTGTTAGTTGCAAAAATTCTTCTATTTGTGATTGTAAGAAATTGTCTGAACTACTACTGTTAAGTAAGATCTTCATCGTGTGGCTTTTGATCTTGCCATTAAATTTGATGGTGTCCACTCCACTTATCCCTTTGAAAGCATTGAAGGATAGGTGGTGGTCCATTTCAGTTTCCAAAACTGATGGTTCTTCATTTTCTGGATCTACAAAATGATCTATCATATCCTGGTCGTCATCAACTTGCAATATCAAGAAGTGTTTATCAGGACATTAATGTTGTGGTGTGAACTTTTGTGTAGCATAGACCTTTTTTCTCGTCTTATTTGCATTTCGGTTTGGGTCATCTTTCTGATAGGGTGGTTTTGGTATTGGAAAAAGGGGCTGAGAATTGTGCAGTTTAGGGTATTTGCAAGAAGATATGGGGTTTTTGTAAGCTGGTTTTGGTTTGGGGACATCTTTCTTCATACAACTTCGCAAGAGCAATGACTTTCAGCAAGTTTAATGGGCATTTGACTATGACATCTCGTTTAATATTGGGTTTTAAACCACTAATGAAGAAAACCAACAAAGCATTAATGCTCACACCATAGACTCTATTCCAAATAATAATCATTTACAAACTGTTGTTGACTGAGTTTAAAATGGGTGGATCTAGGGCAATCCAATGGGGAAGTTCCAAATTCTTGTTCAGGAGCTTTAGTAAATGATTTTCATGTCTGAAATGGTTGTGTTCTGGTGACCATTTGAAACCATGGAACCACTTCCTTTTCAAAATGGATAGCAGCTATAGTGATTCACTGATTGTCAGGAGTATCATAGAAATCAAAAAATTGTTCTGCCTTAAATATCCATTACAGAACCTCAGAACCATCAAATTTAGGAAATTATACTTTAACATTCCTTACTTGAAACGGTTGTTTAGCTCATTGAGCAGATTCAACACTTTTGGATGTAGTGCCCTAGTGGACCAAGTTCTTTAGCTCATCAAGTGTGGACTCCATTCTCTATAATTGAACTCTTTAAATCTCCCTTTTCTAAGGAGAAGATAGTCTGTTTCAATTGTTGAATGTCATTGGACATCTCCTTCATACGGCTGTTGTGGGCCATCGTTTTGGAGGGTGGAATGAAAGCACCAATGTTATATGTTCTCGATGAAACAATAAAAAAACAGAGAGGGCAGAGGACAACAAAATAATGAACAATGAGGCTGGGATGTATTATTAAAAGTGCAAAATTGAGAGAGCTATTACATATAATAGGGGCGAAGCCAAAGAAAAGGGAGATGAGGAAGACAGACAAATCGATGAAGAAGATAAGAAAGGCTATATAGCCAACAAACAATGAGGAAAACCTACAAACTCATTATCTCTTGTCATTGTGTTAGAGATGGTATCATGGTCTTTATATAAAACAAATATTATTCTTTTTTTA
Source organism: Phaseolus lunatus (assembly GCA_013389735.1). Lineage (NCBI taxonomy): Eukaryota > Viridiplantae > Streptophyta > Magnoliopsida > Fabales > Fabaceae > Phaseolus > Phaseolus lunatus. Next base: position 25,156,114 of record CM023862.1, on the reverse strand, counting down.
ATGTCAATGTCCTTTTTTTATGCAGTCCTCAATTTTGGCGTCTCTTATGTGGTAGTGAGTTCCATATAGCAACTCAGCAAGTGGCACCCAAGAATATCCTTGTACTAAGGACCATCTTTTAGATAAAAAAAATTTGTTGCACTTTTCCTCTCCTTTATGGAGGAAAGATTTCTCTAATAATACCAAGGAATTAAGATTAAGAGTTAAAGACTAACTTCACAAACTTTGACATTGCTCAATCAAAGCTTAGATGGAAAATGTTTCCTGGTTACTGAACTATACTTTAAGCAAATGTTGGTTTCAGAAGCATCATGGTAATCCATGTACATGACACTACCTTACACATAAGTTCTGATCCTTTTGGCTTTTAAGAATTTATAAAGAGCTATTTTAAATTGCTTACCTGCAAAGGGGTATCCTCCATAAAGGGAGCAAAAGTTGCAAAATTGCAAGCTGACTGCTGATCATCGTCACTAAGAAAGTATGAAGAAAACTCTGCAAGCTTTTGGTAATCACTATTGTTGAACATTTCTATCTGTCCTCCTTGATATAATTTCAACACACATGGAGAAGCAACATGGTCTGAGGTTATGCCTTTCAAGCTCTCCACTAAACCTAAAAGCTATTCAAAACAAGAATATGAAAAATTAAGAAGGGTGCAATCCATTCTATCTTGATCTTGACAACCCCACCAAAACCTTGAAATGTAAACTTGTGCTGGTAAGAGATTCTCACCTCTACGAAGGAAACTTGAGTTCCAATCCCCAGAGGCAAAAGAAAAAGTTAGTCACAACATGGGTGAAAGATACAATTACAGTAAAAATATGTTGGTCAATGATAAGACATCATTAAGTTTGTGATGAGAAAAAAAAATATTAAATTGACTAGCCAAACCATTTGTTTTAGCATTGGCACATTGAACTGATTTCTAAATTGGTTTGCTGATAAATTATGATTGATGGTGTTATATGCTATAGAATATTGCTTCCTAAGAAAAAACAGAATGAACAAGAGTGAGACTGAGTAGCGAGATAGGAATATGCAAGGCATACCTGGAAAATAAGTAGTATCAACAGAATAGTTTGACAATGGTATGACAAATGACTTAATTCTTGATGTGCAATATTTAGTCCTCGAAGCAATCCTTGAATTATTCTGCCAGAATTGACAGAAGAGAATTGAGTAGGCAAGAAACACAACTTAGCAGGAAAAATTCACCACAAACACGCAAATAATTAGAAGAACAGTAATTTCTATATTTGATTTCTTCTAGCATACATTTCCAATAGAAGAACAACAGAGTCATTGAAGTAATAGAATGTGGTCAGAGGTTGTTATTATTAGCTGCAAAACTAATGATGTATTTTAAAATTCCCCTATCTTAGATTAGAAGGGACTTTGACACTTAACTAATACAGGTAACCGTTGTCCCTAATCAATCATTTTAAAATTACAAACTGGACTGCAAGATGAGTGCAGCATGTAAATGCATTCAGTATTTTGTAGAAGATTTCAATTATCAATTGCTTAATATATTTTGCCTTTTGCCTTAAAAAATATTTTCATATTTTTCTTCAATAGGAGAAAGTACTAAAGATAGTCATCATTTTGATATCAGACATATACACAACCTTTTCCTGTGAGTTCGACTTCCTGTGAAGCCACTAAAAACCTGGTTAGTGGAAAACTCTAATTAACAAGTTGTCAAAATCCTGGGGTGTTATTGGCACTCTGTCTAGTAGTACTGAGGTGGCTTCCCATTCTTCCAACTTTTACTCAATTGACAAAAAAAATTAAATATAACGAAAATATAATATACACCTTCAATTTTCTCATCCACGCTAATCTATTTAAGCTAAAACAAATCCCTATCATTTCCCATTTTATTATTTGCCTATACAAACAAAAGTAACCCAAAGAAAATCATGAGGACCCATGGCTAGTGATACCTTGAGAATTGAGAATTCAGATATAGTAAAAAATGATATCTCCATAGGGAAGTACCTGTAGAAGAAGGTAGCTCTGGCCATCGGCAGCATTCTTAATGACTTTGAAGGTCTGGCCATAGTAAATATGAAAGTTTCCAGCATCTTCCACCTTTGAAAAGTTACCAACTTTTGCTGCTGGGGTGGCTCCATGGACAAATCCACAATTAAAGAACCAAACCAATGCTAAGAAGAAGGCTTGCAGCCAAGAACAAGAAGGAGCTGGTTCCATGAGCTGAACAAGCCACTTCTTGCTATATAAAAATACTGTGATCTTTGAAGCGAATTATACGCACCATGTTTCACTCATTGTCTTTATTTTGAGCCACTTTTAGAAGGAAAAAGCTATTTAACTTTTTGGGCAATAAGTTTTTAGCTAAACTGCACAGATTCCTAGTAGGAGAGAGGGAATGGTGCAGTTTGCAGCTTTTTCAAGATAAATGGGTTGGAATAGTGTTGAAATTCAAGCTTGATGGGAAAAAAAAGAGTGAAAGAATGAATATTTGGATGTAGCTAGTGGGGTGCATACTTTCTTTAATATGGAACACAAGAAGAGGAAACAGTAAGTGACCCGTGAACTCATCTATGGGTTATTTTTGTCATCCTTTTCTCACAACACTTTGATGTTGGCTCTAACTAGTTACATCTTTTTCTTTTGTCACTTTCTTTGATACTCTGATGAATGTGAATGATACACCCATAATCAATTATCCATGTGCTGTGCACTCACCTTTTTGCAACCACTACCCATCAGGTTCAAATTCATTTGGGACAAAGTTGATTTCAATATCTGATCAAATGAAACACATTTCATGTGAAACTAATAACTTCCCACTTTTACATAGGAAACTACACAGCTCCAACGTTAATTAAAAAAGAACACTTATCCCCACCTTTCACCTGATACAGACACTCATCAAACAAAAAATTATCACCACACAGCTTTTCTCAACCAAGCACTCATGAAGTAGTAACATTTTGAAGTTCTTATCCTAAAAAACATGGGCATATAAAAAAGTTGTCATGACTTGTTCAGAAAAATGATTAAATATAGTATCTTGTTACATCTGTACTTGCATCAATAAAATGTAATTTGAAAATGGCTGTGAAATAATATAAATCTCAGTGCACAAAAGTTTTCTGTCAATAAATATTTCTGAATTGTGGTATTATAACAAGAGATTAATATATATATATATAGAAAATGACATCTCTAAACAGGTCATCATTATAACTTATGATTAATTGATTATGGTATTTGTAAGTTTTTATTAGAATTTGTTATACTTTTGTCTTTGCATGAAGGAAGCTTCTTTTTATATAAAATAACATATAATTGATTTATGCACGAGAATCCAAGTCACCTAAGGGAGATAAATCAAAATGGACTAATCCATTTAATTTCAAAATAAATAATTTTTTCAGAAAATTAATTTTTTGCAAAAAGTTCTAATAAAATTAAAAACATATAAATTAATTTACAAGCTTAGTTTACTATTGACACTCAAATTTTTTTTATTCAGACGTCAAAATTAATTTATCTATAATTAGTAAATATTTATTTTTTATATAAAGTAAAAAAAATGAAGTTTTGTATACTTGTAAATTATGTCGTTATTTTTTTATCAACAAAGAATAAATAAAATAAAATAAGACATTTCAAGAATTTCAATAATATTCCAACCCTTATACAAAGAATAGTTAGTATCAACCTGATTTATAAAATTTTTATAACCTCTACAGATTAACAAATCAATCCTTAAAGATACATAGAAAAGCAAAGTAGGTCACATCAAAAAACAAATACAGTAATCCCATATTATCTTAACAAGACTCTAATAAGAAAGTTGTTATGTGTGGAGCAATTCTATCTTTTGAATGAACTAATCATTCTCTTATACTTTTTTATGTATTGTGACTACAAAAGTAGTTAATGAGAAAAAAAGTGTGAAAAAATTTGAAATTCCACATAATTAAAAGAATTAAGTTGATGTTATTCAATAAGTATGGTATTTCTTAGAAAAATTATACTTTGACAATCTAGGAAGTTGTATATAATTCTAATGTGATGGAAGTTATGTAGAATCCTAATGTGATAGTTTTAACAAAAATATATATAATAAAAAATAAATTTATAATTAAATGATGTGAAAAATAATTAAAATTGGTACAATAGATTTTTCTCTGGTTTGTTTTTGTCATTCTAGTTAAGATGTAAGTTATATAATGATGTCTAACATAAAAAAATTTATATGAAAAATAATAATAATATTGAGAGTTGTAAAATGGATGTAAAAAAAAAAATATGAGTTCTCAATAAATTATGATTATATTTCTTATTACAGCATGTAATAGAGGTATTACCATATACATGAAGTTTAAAGATGAATAAAGCATGAAAGAGAAATACAAGATAAAAAAAAAAAAAAAAGCACAAAACTTATATTTGACTAAAAATCTATGTGTTTCTGATGAAATTGAATGGTTTAATTGAGATCCAATTATTTTTGTCAATATTGACTCATTAGAAGTTCAAATTGGATAAGCTAATACATTTATATTTTTCAAGTCAATTTAATTCAAACTCATAACAAAGTGGATTTATTAATTTTGGCCTACTTTAATAACTTTACTTAAAGGAAAAAATGTTTTGTTAGTTTAAATTAATCAAAATTTAATTTTCTTTACATTTTTCTAAAATAATAATTATTTAAAATATACTATCTTTGAACAAATCTCTCAATAAATAGAAAACTAAGAAAAAAAATATAAATAAACTTTTTTATAAAATAAAACTAATTAAGACATAAGTTGAAATAAAAATTTAGAGAAATTAAATAAAAAAGTTGATACCAATTAACATTTACAAGGGTTAATTTTTATTTATAAAAAACATTTAATTTTTCTTATTTTTTTCTCGCAAATACTTATAAATGTTTTAAATCAATTTTTGAACTATGTATATCATTAAAAAAATAAATATTCAGTAAACACTAATAAATAAAAGTTAATATTAATCAGTAAATAGTATTAAACTTATGTCATATCTTTTACACATTCTAAAATAATAGATGTTAGTTTATTAACAATTCTAAAAAAATAACTCTAACTAACATCAATTAAGCTGATATTAATCCATGACTAGTTTTTTAATTAAAATAAATTTAGTTTCAACCAAACAGACATTAATATATTTTAAATTAATTTTTAATTAAATCAACTTAGTAATCTATTTTTATTTTAAATTTTATTTAATATATAAAAGGTTTTACCACATAAGAATGATGAATGCTGATAGTTGCTGTTTTGTGACAAAATCAAACAGAAAAAGATTGATATGTGCAGACTCTAGAGGCTAATAAATACTGTTCCAATAAAGGTCTGAATTAAACTAATAATGAATGTTTCTTAAATAGAGAGATGTGCAGAGGGATAAAAGTAAAATAATAATGACTGATTAAAAATTAACAGCAGAAATTCTAATTAATTTAAAATCTACTGTCTACGTATTTAATTTCATTATAATTTTAATCAAAGTAATTTTTTTAATAAATATTTAACATAATAATTATATATTGTACTTAAATTTAAAATTATTGACTAAATATTTAATGCAGTTGTATTTTCTTATTGAATCTATATTTTATATTTTATTTACTTGTGTAGACTTGAATACTATTATTTATTTAAATATTTATGATCATAACAAATTTAATCAAAAAATAATTTTTATATTAAATTTAAATAATAATATTTTTTCTATTTTTTACTTAATACTATTATATATAATTTTATTTATTTATATCATATTATAAATATTCTTACTATTATTATAATTTATTTTTTATTTTTATTAATACTATTATTAAATATTTTATTATATAAATTTATTTAATATTATTTTATTTACATTATACTATATATAATTGATTATATTTTACCTTTAATAATAATAATTAGTTGTTCTATATAAAATAGAACCCGCCATTCCTGTGTACCTACTACACTCTAGATTTGTAACAATTTACCTTTGCTTTTAGTTTCTTTTAGTCATTTTCACAAACATCTTTCACTCAACCTTAACCAAAGAAATTTGGGTTATTCTGGCGCTTTGTCCAATTTCGATACATTGAAGTGTGCATTGCTTTTTTTGTCAGTCATGAACAGAATCGGATCTAAATTATCTCTTCTCTCTGTTGGGCTATTACGCATCAACCATAACTCACTCGTTGTTAATGGTTGTCATATGGTAGAACAGCCCCTTATGGGAGATGCTTTCAATTTCTTTAACCTTTTTAGGTATGAAACGTTCTTAGCTCCGCCAAATTTTGGTTTATCAGTCAGGCCCTTTTCTACTTCATCTTCAACCAGAAGCCTTGGGGAGTCAACTGATGCTCCTGCACATGAAGCCTTGAGTGATGACGATGTTGGGGAAGAGGATGAAGATGATGATTATGATGATGGTCATGGCACGAATAAAGATAAGAATGGTACCAATTGTAGTAAGTTACACTTAGGAGATGATGATCTTGCCGAAGATGTTAAAACTATTTTGGATATAATACATGAGATGGGTTCTGGACCATCTGACATTAAGCAGAAGCTTGAGCATTGCAGTGTGGTGCTATCAACAGAGCTGGTTTTGGAGGTCATTTCAAAAACTCGCAATGATTGGGAAGCGGCTTTCACATTTTTCTTATGGGCTGGTAAGCAGCCCGGGTATGCTCATTCGGTTCGGGAGTATCATTCTATGATCTCCATTCTTGGTAAAATGAGGAAGTTTGATACTGCTTGGACCTTAATTGAGGAAATGAAAGGTGGTAGAGCTGGTCCATCTCTTGTCACTCCACAGACACTGTTGATCATGATCAGGAGATACTGTGCTATACATGATGTTGCAAGGGCTATCAATACTTTCTATGCTTATAAACGGTTTAACTTTCAAATTGGGCTAGAGGAATTTCAAAGCCTTCTTTCTGCCCTTTGCCGGTATAAGAATGTGCAGGATGCTGAGAACTTACTGTTCTGCAACAAAAATGTTTTCCCATTTGATATTAAAAGCTTTAACATAATTCTGAATGGGTGGTGTAATTTGATTGTTAGCACCAGTCAGGCAGAAAGAATATGGAAGGAGATGAGCAAGAGAGGAATCAAACACGATGTTTTCTCTTATGGAAGTATCATATCTTGCTATTCAAAATCTTCTACACTTTACAAGGTGCTTAGGATGTTTGACGAGATGAAGAAAAGGAAGATCACTCCTGATAGAAAGGTTTATAATGCGGTAATTTATGCTCTAGCAAAGGGTAGGCTTGTGAAAGAAGCTGCCAATCTCATTGGAAAAATGGAGGACAACAACATTATTCCGGATGTTGTTACTTACAACTCCTTGATCAAGCCTCTTTGTAAAGCTCGCAAAGTTGATGAAGTTAAACAACTTTTTGATGAGATGTTGGAGCGGCGCCTATCCCCAACAATTCAAACTTTCCATGCTTTCTTCCGTATGTTAAGGACCAAGGAAGAAGTATTTGAGCTCTTGGACAAAATGAGAGAGCTGGGATGCAACCCAACCAATGAGACTTATATAATGTTGATAAGAAAGTTTTGCCGCTGGCGCCAGCTTGATGATGTATTTAAGATATGGGATGCAATGAGGGAGGATGGAATCAGCTATGATCGTAGTTCATATATAGTACTGATTCATGGGCTGTTTCTAAATGGAAAACTAGAAGAAGCATACAGATATTATGCAGAGATGCAAGAGAAAGGCTTCCTTCCTGAACCTAAGACAGAAGAAATGCTTCAGGCATGGGTTTCTGGGAAACACGCAAAGGAGGACCAGGTGACAGATTTAGAACCTAATCAACTTGAAAATGATAGTCTTAAAAATATTGTGAAGGACATACCCAGTAAATTTGATAGGGAAAAAAATTTTCTTCGCCAACCTGAGACCAGAAGGGTAACAAGAGAAAGAGGATTTTCTTTATGGGATTAAGACGAGGTCCAATGACACTTTAACACTATATCTTTGAAGATGATACTTATTGGTCAGCATACCTCAAATCCCATTTTGTTTACCCCAAACAGGTGGATGGCATGCGGGTGCATAGCCAGACTTCAATTTCCTTATCATGAGCCAGAGCTGCAAGGTTAGTGCAATTCATAGACAACCAAAGTTTGTTAACTGTTATAGGATTGAAGAATTTTTGGTTAAAATTTTTAGGGATCTAAATTTAATTGCCTCTTTACTACTGGTTAACCTTGGTGAATGTTGTTAATACCAGAGCTGAACTCAGGTGCTTCTAGTATTTTCATGAATTTGATATAAATTCCGCAACTGCAGCTAGAAACTCAAACCACCGTTGTGATTGTTTAGATTACAGAAAAAAATGTGAATTGATAGTTGCTTGTTGCTCATCTTATTATACAATCTACTTCAGAAGTAAAATTAACGCAAATAAAGTTAATACATCGAAGAAATAAATTAATTAACTTATGAAGTTGCTTGCACGAAAATCTAACTTCTGACCTTGAGTTGAACTTCCATTAGTTTTTTATGCTGCAGGGTATAACAGAACATCTTTTATTTTCATGTCTTTGGCCCTGGGACATAACCAATTGATTAAGGCAAGAAGGATTTCTCTGATAAGTCTTGTTTGAACATATTTGGAAATCATTTGAACCAAGAAAAATGTGTAGGTATTCATTACCTTCTCTAGCATACAACGTTTGTTTCAACATTTATAACATCAAATTATTTATAGGAATAGAGATCAATTATGCTAGAAAAAGGAAGATCTTGTTGGTTCTGATAGGATTAGATCATTGATGTTGTAGATTTGAGAAAAAAAGGAACCCTTATCGTGCTATGAAATGTGCCTTTATTTCTTTCTTTGAAATTAGTGTGTAAAAAGACATATTTCGTTGGAACTATTCTCAATGTTTAGTACATAGTTGTTGGATCTTTTACCTTACCTTATTCTCAATGTTATATAGTATACGTTAAATACCTCATGTATGTTATATAGTATATAATGTTATATAGTATATAATAAATACAGCATAATTTTCTTATGTTTTTTTTTATGTTTTGTTTGAATTAAGAAGTGAATTTGAATGAATTAATTTAAAATAAATTAAAAGAAAAGTGTGAAGAAAGAGACGTTATTTAAATTAAGTTAAATAAAGTGAAAAATATAGAAAAATTGATGAAATTTTTTTGAGTTATATGATGAATGTAATTAAATTTTTTTTTAATTGATAAAACAATAAGATTATAAAATTATCCTTATATTTAAAAATAATTAAGAAAATATATGATTTATTAACTTGTACATTTTTAGTTGTTCGTAATTAAAATATTATTTTTTATTTTGTCTAATAATGGACTTCGAATAAAATGCAAATTATATAAAATTATGAAAAATTACCATAATTTTTTTTATAATTTTTAACTGATTTTTTTTAGTATTCGTAATTATAAAAGATGTGTGCAAAACTTTAGAAATACAATAAATCTTAATAAGTTAAAGCAAAAATATCCATATAAAATAAGTGTGTAAAATATTAAACAAAATAGGTACAATACATAATATAAATAAAAATAATAATATTTTAAAAATAATAGTAATTATACAGTTAAATATTTGAGTTAAAAAATACAAATAATCTTATATTATCAATATATAAAAACTTATTAAATAAAAATATATAAGTTAGAATTTGTTTTCTAAATACATAATCACGCTATACGCTATAGAAGTTGGAGATAAATGAGTTGAACAATATCAATAATAATAATATATATATATATATTATATTTTTTTTGACATATAAAGGAAGAGACAATTATTTTATATATGCTAGGTGAATTGATATAATAAATAAATAGATAAAAAATTATAAATGTTATAATAAAGTCAGTGTTTAAAATAATTATTCTATTACTTCAACAAAATTAACAAATAATGTGAGTGATAGACAAACTCAAATAATTAAAAGTCAACACAAAATTGATATTATCATCAGTCAAACATTGTACAATATATGACAGCTAATATTCTGGATGCTAAAATTTAGTGTGAACTTAAAAGCTGACGCAATTTATGTGGGTTAAACCTAAGCAAAGACAAATTGAAACTAGTCACCATACATTTGGAAAACAAAACAACCCAACAAAAAACAACACACTATAAGCAAATAAAAAACCATCAATTCACAACCAACAGAAAACTCACATGAATATAGTTTTCAATTCCACACCACAAGCCTTTTCTAAAGAACCACGCCAATTGATATCAATAAAAAGAATGCATCAAAATAAAAATAAAAATGGTCATTGTACTCTAGACGAAACTCACCTTTAGGGTTTCAGCTCCACCCCTGAAACCTTTGTCTCCTCATGACAACAACCTTCACATGCATCTACCTTTAAGGTTATGGATTCGAACTTGCACCCATTCGCAAATGCATCACTTATACATTAGGGTTGTCAAAACTTCACCCTTCAAACATATAGGATTTGAGATTTTACTTATTAGGTAGGGCTTCCAAGCTCAAACCAACAACATTGAAAATATAGGAATCATGATTGGGGATTTTGGGGAGCACGAGCATAGGCGAAAGATAGAGATTACAGGCATTAAATTTTGCTGAGACCTTTTTTACACTATAAGAAAGTTATTAAATAGAAACCAAATTTAGAGACAAAAAATAATTAGTTACTATATTGACTAAATTAGATACTATTTTAGAAACTATTTTTTTTTAATTAATTAGATACCAATTTAGAAGCTATTTAATAATAATAGAAACTTTTAAAAACAACAAATTTTTTTAGTCTCTAAAATGATCTCTAATTTAGTTAATATAGTAACTAATTATTTTTTATTTTTAAAATTGATTTGCATTTAATAATTTTCTTGTAACATTATATACGATTTTAGTAATTTTTTTTCATAAAATATATCACCTTTAGTTAAGCTGAGACAAGAGACCTAATTAAGATTGTGTCAATCACACCTACATTAATCAAAATAAAAAAACCTTACGTCAAGTGAGCAAACACATTAACTTAATATATTTTATTTATATTATAATTTTAATTTAAAAATATATTTTCTTCATTCATATCTCCAAAGGTGACCTTAACTATTTATTCTTATTTTAGTTTTTTTAAAAAAGATTTAGTGCAGGTATAAAGTCTATTTAGTTTGTTTAGCCGACACTGTGTTTTTTATTTATCTATTTATAGAATTAGTGTTGACTTAACATATTCTAATAATGTCTTTTTTTTACCCAAGCTTATTTATGACAACTAATTAGTGTTATTTTTTTTAAGAGTGTATTAATATACTGCAACAAACTAGGGATAGCTAGTGATATTGTTGAATTAGATTTATAAGATCTTAAGTTTAAGTTTTATTGTTATTTCTTCTGGGCAGATATTATCTATTATTAATAATACTAATTAGCTTTTCAGTATCTGTATTATATAGTCTTAACCAAGTCTAGGAAGATTAAGACGTTCTACGAGTTGAGAAAAATGTTTAGTGTAATATCTTTCAAAAAATTTAAATTAAGGGTTATAGAGTCATTCAAATTTAGTTAATTCTATTAGTGAGAGTAATTATTTATGTTAAATGAGTGTCAATAGAAGTTATTCAATAGGAGACTTTGTATACATGCACATGTGTTTAGAAGTGTATTTCTATAAAAAAGACATAGAGATGTGTTTAGTAAAGGAATGTCACCAAGTAAAATGAATACAAATATTTGAATGCATAAAAGCTAAGTGGGAGGAGTTCAATATGAGAATTTTGATGTGATTAGAAATGAAGTTAGAAACTAAAAACAAAATAAAAATTAGGGTATGATTTCTAAGAGTCAACTATGATATGGTTAGCCCACATGGTAAACAGAGCCAATGATATAGTGAGGAATATGCTTATCTTCTTTAGGACCATGCTAAATCCTTTCCCATATCTGATACCAACAAACCAAACCTTTTCTTGTTCATTCCTAGTCACACTCTCTGCTGCTTCTCCCATACTCTTCATGGTGTAAACACAGCCACGACGTTTAAGGTCTGGTTTCCAATCTTCCACTAATTCCTTTAAAAAAACACAATGCATCAACAAAAATGCAAAGATGAATTCAAGAACACTTGCTACTGTGTTTGATGGCTTTATTAGCTTCCCTGTCACACAGGCCTTAAACTTTCTAAAGAAATAGGGTCCTTTGTTGACTGTTGCTTTCTCTATACATTGATTGCCAGCCATTACTGGATTGAGTTGAACTTTGACGGTTTGTGAAGGAGCTATTTGATGAAAGAATGTATCAGCTACTTGATGAGTTGAGACAAACATTCCATGATTGGTTTTTGTTTCCTCAACAACATCATAGTTTGTAGAATTTGAATAGTCAATGTTTTCCTCATTTAGGAAGTTCTCATTGGGGTCTTCATCATTCATGAATCCCATTGAAAAATCATCAATCTCAGTATCCGTTATTTCTTTGTTGCAACTGTGTTTCTCAAATCCCACTACAAATAAAACATCATATTAAAATTTTGTTAATATTTATAATTTTTTCTTGAACAAGGTCATTACAAAAAGAAATTATGGATTGAAAATACCTTTCAGTTCGTTTTCTTCCGTATTAGTTTGGAAGTTTGAGATATCATCAATTGGAACAATATTTTGCTGCTCTTCCATAAAGCTCTGCCAAATTAAGTAGATAGAAGTTGATACAACAAGCATTCTTTTGTACAAACAGACTTACAGTACGAAATAAGAAAAGAATTTTAAAAAGTTTAGAATTGTTATTTCTATGAATTAACAAGACATTATTTTAGGTATGGTTTTTAATATAATTATGATAAAACTTAAAAAATGTACACAATTGACGTAAGGGAGAAAGATAAAGATTATATAGTGTTTAAAAAATATTGTAAGAGAACATTATAAAAATAATATAATTCTTATGCAAAAATAAACTCCCGTATTTAATTTAATTAATAGCAACAATATTTTGGGGTTATTCCATGCAGATAGATGTGAGTTTTGGCGACAGTTTTATTACTAACTTATTTTTTTTTTTAAAGAAATGTGTAATTGTTTATATCCATAATTTGAAATGTAGTATAAAAATAGTGCTCCCACAACAAAAAAATATTTCCAATTTATAGTATATATGTATGTAATTAATTTGCTTGATACTAATTTAAAATCCATTTTCAATCTGGGTTTTAGAATTAATATGATTTTAAAAACAAAAACATGAGGTATACAAATTTTAATTAAATTAGAAGTTAGCAGTAGGACATACCTTTTCCACATTTTTGCTGTTCATTCCCACCCATCTTAAATTCTCCATCATCCTCTCCGTCTTGAATCCATCATCAAGATCTCCAATCTCAATTGATCTTGTGTTTTGGTCTTCCCATGCTTTGTCAACAAATCCCATGGTGTTCATGTCATTGACATGATTGTAATTGGTACCAACCATAAAAGTAAAGTCAGTTTCATGAGGAGCATAATTTTCATTGGCATTCATGAATGCTTGTGATGAGTAGTTGGATTGATTTATTAACTCCTGCGAAGCATGAGCAACTGAAAGAATTTCCTGCAAGATATCTGTTTCATTTCTGCTTCCACTCATGGAACTTGAGCCTTGTGTCATCTTCAGCTTGGAAATGCCAACTTGAGGGAAGTCCAAGTCCTGCATCTGCAATGGAGGCATGTTAAACCTATGCTGCATCCTTGCACACTCCAGTGCTACATCCACCTGCAAAACAAATCATACACAACACCTTATAACTATAGAGTTTAACACGTATGAGTGGTCTGAAAATATTTATGCTATAAACTAATTAGATATTCGCATAGTATTTGATATGATTTTTACAGATTGTTTATGTTGTCTATATAAGTCAAACATTAAACTATAAAGATGAGGTTGGTAGTTACCTTTGATGGAGGATAGGTCATGGATCCATAATTGGGAAATGAAGAAGTGGATGTTGTTGGAAGATTAAGCAAGTCTTCTGATAAGAAATGTGACCATGTTGTCTCATTATCCCTTCTTCCACCATTGATATTGAAAGTAGTTCCATTTATGTTTGGGGATGGGCATGTATCCATTGACATAAAATAATTTGAGCTCTCTAAAACTTCACCTCTACCTTCAGAGTATAGCTCGTTAATGCTTGATGATTGATCACTTGCAATTATCTGATTTGCATGGCTGGTGCTGACATTAACATAGTGTTGATCTCCAACTTTTGGAGGAATCACTGCAGTCTTCTTGAACACACGACAAAGAGCATATGCATCCTAAAAAAGTAATTAAATATTAACGTAGATAATTTAAAATGAAAACGTATCTTTTGTTTATCATGCAATCACTGTGGCTCCATAGGTATAATATTTATTTAATTAAATTTACACAATTAGAACAGGCATGATCAGTTTATAATAACAATATGTATTATACCAATAATTAAAAATCACTATTAAAAAATATTTTTCACAAGCAAAATCAATCCAATTAATAACTTGATAATTTGTGTGTGGAGAGTAAATAATCTCGACTTTGAAAACGACAAACTGTGTATATTTATTTCATAAAAAAACGAACGTATAAATGTGAATGACATAAATTTGAACCAGTTTATCATAAAGGTAACAAATTAGAAGATAACTGTGTATATTTACTCATATGTTGTGCAACAAAAGAAATATACATAAAGTTAGTTAAAGAAAAACACTAAAATAGGACAGAGAAAAGAATCTTGAGAGGATTAGTTATGTAGATCAAAGAAAAGGAAGAGAAGATGAACCTGCAAGCCTGTATTGGTTTCACACTGTGTCTCATCAAGACGGTACTCGTGCATAACCCAACCTGTGCGACAACCATGTGGTGCCCTACCTCGATAGTAAACTAGGGTTTTCTTCATTCCTATTGCACAATTCTGAGAATTCACCTTACGGTCTTTCCCTGTGGCTTTCCAGTACCCAGATTTGGTTGCACGATTTGTTCTTGATCCATTTGGGTATTTCCTATCTCGAGGGCTGAAGAAATACCACTCCAAATCTTTTCCCGGTAACAATGACTTCCCTGTGCGTATATATAAAATATTAATCCTTTCAGACTTGCGTTGGTTACCATGAAAAAGCAAATGGTTTTTGAAAAAGTAATGAAAATTATTAGAAACTCCAAGTATATGCATTGATTGCATGGGGGAGTTATGTGTGTATATCATGTGGAGAATGTAATTCTTTTTCTGTGTTTGACTGTTTTTGACTTGGGAATCCCACTATTCCCTCATTACTTTGTCTTGATGTTCACAATAGGATTATAGGAAGTATCAATCCTATGTTTGAATTAAGGACCTATATCCTCCCTACAACGTACCTCTGCATAATCCCTAGATATTTTAGGCGAAAGCACAAGAATATACTTGACCAATACAGCAAGTATGTGTTTCATGCATGATTGGTTAACAACAACATAACCAAAATCGTGTCCAAAGAACTGTGGCCCCACTTTTTTAACACTCTGTCGCATAGTGATTTACCAATCAATAATGGTTTGTCTATCAAAAAATATTGATGTGTTTTTTAAACATGGGAATGCTAAAGTATGAGTCATGGGATTTTCTTCAACTCAACAAAAATTTTGTTCGAAGAATGAGCAATCATGTGGATGCGTGTATATACACACATATATAAAAGATTGTTTTGTCATGTGTCTTGTGGGAAGTGTTATTGAATATTATACTAACCTGGCAAGTCCCATGGTTCACACTTATAAAGATCAACTTCAGGGATGATCTCTAGTTCAATCTTACGACCATTTATCTTTCTTCTGAGGTAATAAGAAACAAGTTCTTCATCTGTGGGGTGGAACCTAAACCCAGGAGGCAGTGAAACAGGAGCCATATTCATATATAAATCTGAATCTAAATGAAATAAACTGTGTAGGATCTCCTTATTGGAATAAATTGATAACAAAGAGTATAGAGAAATCTACGAGTAGCAGTCTAGCTATAGTTGCCTTGTAACCCTAATAAAAATGGGGCACGAAGCCTCAATTCCAATTCCAAGTATGATCCCTTACACAGACCAAAACCCTGCCATAAACAAAGAAAAAATAATTAGCAACTCAAACAAACATATATAGCTAATTTCTGTACATATTGCATGTATATGTACGTAACAAAACATATATTTATAAGGGACACATATATGAGACCTTAATTGGGAGGAAGAAGATCCAGACACAGAGGAAGAAGTTGAGAGAAAGTTTTGGAAGGCAAAGAGGAGGGAGGGAGGGTGGAATGTTGGGGTTGCTTGGGGTTTTGATAAAGATGATTGAAAAAGAGAAGATTGGAAAAACAAAAAGCAAATTAGGACTTGTTGTCTCTTTCTTTCTTTTTTTTCTTTCAAGTACTTTTCGTTTGTTTTTTGATCAAACGAATGATTCCTCTTATCTTTGTCTTGAAGCTTGAGTTGATGATTATTACATTTATTTCTGTAACCTTATAAATAACTCCCTTGTGTTCTCCAATGATCCTATGCTTCATGATTGTTCTTTCTTAGATTCTGGCCTTCCACGCATGACAATACATATGAAAAATGAATCTAATTCATACCTTTATTCGTTGGATTAAGAATCTATACATTAACGTGAGGAAACTATTGCCAACGAACTTTGGCGGCTGTTCCCAACTGAACTAACGACCCTTTCACACTTCTTTTTGCTTCAATTCATTCTTTTGAGCTTCATAAGGGTCCTTCCTTTTTTTCCCCTTCTCTTCATCTTTGTTTTACGTATATTAATTTATGTTACAAATCCCATGTTTGAATAATCAAAACTTTGGTTTTAAGGTTTGGAGTTCGAAACACACAAAGAAATTGATACTGCATTATTCTTCCTTCTATTCTTGAATATTTTTTAAAAAAACCTATTAATTAATTGTTAGTCTAATTAAAAAAAAAACAACAATGGACTATACATTCAGGAAAAATGCAAATAACATTACATGTAATAAGGAATAACGAGTGTTACCTTTCATTTATTTATTTGTTTATTTATTTATTTATTGTCTTAGGAGTAAAAAAAACATTTAATAACTATAGGTGATATATACTGTAATTTCTCAATTCAAGGAATTTATGAAATTAATTTGAACTGATTAAATTATTATTTTTACGACACATGGTTTAAGCCAAATCCAATCAATTCAATTCAATTTTTGAAACCAAACTACACATTTGAAAAATCGCTTTCTATATCAATTAATGTTACATAAAAGATACTATCAATGTAAACGCAATCCATATTAACGACTGGTGTAGAAAATTGAGATTTCATATAAGATTATTTGATCTTACATGTCGTACTTTATTTAAATTAGTATAAACTATTACTTTTAATATTAATTATTGACCAAAATTGGTGTAAAAGGTTTTTTAAACAAAAATAATAATAATGTCGGATTTACTTGCAAAATTTTGTACATTATCAAATAAAGTATTAAATATATATCCTTCTCAAAAATTCTCTTAAATTAATTCTAAAACTACAAGATAAAATGATAACGAATGCACATTGTATGAGTATAGCAATTCTTCTAAAATAATGTTATTTATCCACATGAAAGATGAAATAAAAAAAAAAATTATTCCAACTAAGTGCTAAAAATGTAGAAATATAGGTTAATAAATATTAAAATAAACTTATAGAAAATGACGTTTTCTCAAGTTTTAAGTCTGAACAATTCATTGATCGGTCCATATAAATTTTTTTGTACAATAAAAAAAATATGATAATAGTAATTTGGAATTTTCAAGTTTTGAGTAAACACCAAAATATTTTTGTTATATTTTTGTTTTGACTCTTTTATTTGCAATGAAAGTAATGTGTATAAAATATCAACTCAAAAACCTAACTAGAATTCCAACATACAAGGCATAATTATAAATTGAGTAAGAGGTACAAAAAAATAGTGATAATTATCTAAATCTTAACACTACATCCTAGCTAATGTCTAAGTATAATATCAAAATAATTAAATTTAAAATAAAATAAAATAAATAATAAATCAATAACTAACTTGAAAAGCAATATAGGATGAAGTGATTTGAAAAGCAATATACCAAATCTCTGCAATTGATTGAGATAGTTATCTATTGGAAAGTGGGACCCACGTGGGACCAGGCTTTGCCACGTGAAAATAAAAAGCATCGACGTGGCATGGTGGGATCACTTGTAATTGTAACTTATCTCATCTTCTGTTCTGTGCTTTCCCTTTCATGAATCCATCCATTGGTGCTTTTCTCCTTTACAACATTATGCCGCCATTACCTTAATTATATCTTTACATCATCTAATGGATTTATTAATATATAAATAATCATATTTCCATCCAATTAAAACAAACAATACTATATCTATTTAAGTATATTTCCATAGTTTTTTATGAACCTTCCAGATTCAAAACATTTTGAATTATATAATTTGAAAATGTATTTTAAATTTTTTAATTTCAAATGTATATTTTCATAAATGAAACGTGTATTCCAAATAATTTAAAACTTATTCTTAAAAATAATTTAGACTTTTTTCGTAGAGGTTATAATTTCAATCTATATCCTTAAAAAATTTAATTTTTCAAATTTACTCTCTGGTTTGGATATTTATGTTTAGTTTTGTGTTATGTAATCCAATACTTTAGGAACTTAAAATGTTGTTGATTAATTTAGAACATGAAACATCAATACTTTTGTATTTTAGTGTATTTTATTATGTATAATTCAGAAAATAATATTTATATTTTAGATTTTTTATTTTAAAATTCAAATTTTCATTTTTAATTTTTTAATTTAAAATTAAAAATATATTTTAAAATGTAAGAATATAACTTTTGTATTCTAAAATGTATAACCCAAAATACAAAATAAAATATATATTTTACATTATACAACTCAAAATATATTTTTAAATCTAAAAATACATTTTAAAATATATAATTCAAAATATATTAATACATTCCAAATTACGCAATCTCAAATTCATTTTATAAATTTGAAAGAGAGACACTTTCTATGTTTTTACCACCCCATAGAGGTGCTCCTTTAAACTATGAAGGTGCAGATTGAAATGGCTTTCTGGAATGAAGAATCCAAAAAAAACCCATAATACATGTTTTTCGGCCCAAAATTTGGGGGCCCAAATTTCGTTTACAACACTATTGTAATTTTTTTCCATTTTCATATTATGCTTAAGAAAATGACAAATTGTAATTTGTAATCCATTTTATGTTTAAATAAATTAATCTTATAATAATCTAAAATAAGTTATGAGATGTGGTCATGAAAAGGTTGATTTTATATTTATTTTAAATTAAATTTTTACTTGAATTAAAAGCTGTAAAAAACAAAAACAAAAGTTTGCGAGCAGAAGTAGCAGTGTGAGAAACAGGAGATGTAAGTTGTTAATTCAAGAACGTGGCAGAAGAGCAGTGCAGCTAATCTCTCACTACCTTTTTTATTGTGTTCAACATTTTAAAAGACTACGGTAGGAACAAACTCGCGTGATAATTTGATTGGTTTTTGTATTAATTAAGAAGCTGATTCAACTCTATCAAAAATAAAAGTTCCACCACAATAATTGTGAAGTAGCTGGCATTGTAGTTGTGAAGAGGAATGAAATGTGATAATGTAAGAACTCATAAAACTATAAATGTCTCAGTCACAATCAAAGCCTTACATGGTATCAATTTGAATCAAAGAAATGGTGAAAGAAGAAGGGTGATTCTGTCTGAGGGGAAAGTAAGGGACATGCATGCACGTGCCCTTGTTGTCTTCTTCTCAAGTGTCCTCTTGGTGTGGACTGTTTTATGTGTCTGCGATGTTCGACATAACGTGCCATAAAGAGCATTACTTGGATCATGAGTTCCACCATTCATCCAACCCAGAGGAATCTTTCATGAATTCACACACCCATATTTTTCCTTCGTAAAAACCCTCAAGTGAGATTTTGTCGGTCACAAACAACCACCTCTCTTTCTGTCAGAATGAGTACACAAAAAAGATAAAATCACACATAGAATATATGGAGAAATCGTATGGATGTTTTAGCCAATCTAATTATATGTTTTGAATGTGAGTGCATAAAGTAAAACATATAGAATAGGGATCCGATAGCCCCTATCCTAATTGTTGATATATGTATGGTGCACTATAAAAACTTCTGAAAATCTACAATTCTGCTAGAGTATTGGTTACTATAAATTTATTATTAAAAGGATGCTGTAGAAAGCTACTTTTTTAAGCAATGAGTATAGACTAACACATAATTTTGGAAGATGTTACAAGACATTATAGCTTGTCACAACAATGAAATTAATAATGCATGAGCTGACAAAGCTATGCACTTACTTTGGTAAATAAATTTTTAAATTGTTCTTTGTCTACCTACCTATGTTAGTATATGCCTAATATTTCTCTCTAAATTAATTTAACTTTTACACGTAGAATGAGAATAAATATTAGTTAAGGTATTAAAATAGGTCAATTTGTCAAACAAATTTTTATTGTAATTTGTACAAATTAAAAAACTCAATTAAATAATTCTTTAGATAATTTTTGTGTCAAATTTATTTTTCATTAATTTTACAAATCAAAAACCTACAATTTTCTAAATTCTTAAATTAATTAAATAATTATTTCTTACAAATTTTTTTAATTATATTTAACAACTTAATCTTTAAATTATATATTATTTTTTTATATAAATATTTAAATTTATATATTAAAAAAATTAAAAATTAAATAAAAGTCATGCATGCAAAACATGACTTACACGTCTAACACAATAAGAAAATCATCAAATTACAACTAATTTTAAAAATAAAAAATAATTAGTTACTATTAAGCTAAAATAGAGACATTTTTTAGACTAAAAAAGTTATTAGAATATAAAATAATTTCTATTATTAATAAAAATTTATAAAGTAGTTTTTAGATTGGTATCTAATCATTAGCTACCAAGATTTTTAGCTACTAATATTTTAGATTATAAATTAATTTTTAAAAAACTAATTAAGATCAATTTAAAATCTAAAATATTAGTTGCTAAAACCCTGATAGCTAATTTAAATACTAATTTAAAAATCATAAAATTTTTGTTAATAAAAGAAATCACTTTAGATATAAATATTTTTTTAATCTCTAAAATAATATTTAATTTAATGAATATATTAACTAATTATTTTTTTTCTAATTTTAATTCTTATTTAATAAATTTCTCATATAAAATTATATAACTAAAGTTATCACCTCACGCATGACTTTAATTATATAGTTTTTAGCACAACTCTTATGTAATCATATCTATTCTAAAGTCATTAACCCCTCTCACAACTTTCACCTTATTGGGTAACACGACATTCTTCTTGTTATATCCAACACAAAAGACGTGTTTCCTTCAAAGATTTATGAAAATTAGAAGTGGTGCAAATTAGGTTCCACTGTCTTTATTTGAAGTTGTTCATCTCAAATACGATCTAAAAAAAATATATAATTAAACATTTGGTCCCTAATATAATTTGAACAAGTTACATAATATACATTATTTGGCTTAAATAACTTTTTCATTCCTAAAATAGAAATTTTTTCCTTTTGGTCTCTAGTTTTTTTGGTCTCGGTTGATCCTTGGAAAATTGAAATATTAGAAATGGAATTTGAGCAACTTTATAATACTAAAATAGAAATAGACAAAATTAAGAGACATGTTATTTGTGACTGTACACCGGAATGAATGCCCCAAGATACTGAACAAAGACACACTATTATTTGTGACTATACACTTGATCTTTCTTTCAGGCCTAAAGCCAACATCACCTCTTTCTCACTAAGAACTATTGGTGAAAACTGCTAGAGATGAATGGCTGTAAAAATTAGCCTTTCACCTGACTTTGGCTGGTGTTTATATATCCTTCAATCCCATACTTGTGATACACCGTGCTCTGATTCTCTTCCCACCATTTTTCGGCTTCCTTCTCTGAGAACCGTTTGCGACTGCAAATCACACGTCATGACAGTCATTAAGACAATAATATCATGATAAAATGGAGTATCCATCTTCCTGATAGTTGGACCATAGTGAGATATTACCAAGTGTTCAAAAGAAAGTATGTGCATGATTTGCATTTTGAAAAAACAAACATAAGTAGGCACAGGAAGAGCACACAATAACATTAAATTTTATGATGATAAAGTGTGTGAAAAATATGATTAATTAGTGAATTTCTTATGGCTAAGTACCAGGTGAATAGACATTACCTAAATCTCACTCGCTTGAGGCCTTTTTTCCCACATGGCAAGGTTGTAAATGTAATGTAAACACCTGGCTCATATTGTTCTACCCAGTCAGCCTTCAAGCCGTTGATATTATCTTGTTGTTGAGATTCTCCTCTGTTAAAGTTAGAATTTTCGTTTTTGGGAAACATACTTCTCCCAAATTTGGATTTTAATGTCTCAGAGAATACTATAGGAGAATTGGATAGACTGTCCACATTGCCATCTCTTGGACTCTTCATATCTGTAACTATGGTTGCCACATTAGGCACAAATTCATGTTGTCCAACTTTTGCTTCTTGTCCAGCGTTATCTTTTCCTGATATTGTATGAAGCTGCAATGATGATAAATACATCAATTACTTTGTTCAAGGAATATAACTTAAATATAGACCTAAAAAATAGAAAATTCACGTTGAAATTTTTTGGGATACTTTAACCAAATCATGCTAAAAGTTCTAATAATGATTTCAGGATTAGAACTTTGCATTTCAGGAAAGTTATTTTTACAATGAATCCTTGTTCTGGAAATACTAAAACCAAGTTCTAAAAGCTTCAATCTCGTATTTGGTACAATTGATTTATATAGTCATATAATAGCTTCATTTTTCATATGTTTATTACATCTTGCTACCTTACGCATATGATACAAATTAAATTAAATGAAGTTGAAATTTCTAGATTCCAACTTAAACCTAAATTAAAATAATTACACTGATAATAAAGAACTTACCCTTAGTGCTAAAGCTTTTATGACCTCTTTTGCTGCCTTGCACTTAGCAGCTTCCTCCCTTGCCACAAACCAACTCTCCTCAATTTTTTGTTGGCACTCTTGTATTTTATTATTTTTAAGCTCACATTGCTCTTCAAGTCTCTTAGCCTATATCAGCATGGGAAAAGTGAGCACAATCAGTACAGATTAGAAAATGAATGTTATGTTACTAGTAATTGCGTAGTAAAAGTTTAATATACAATTGAAGGGTATATATAGAAAGTTCAGAAGAGGAATAAGCACCCTAAAGGCTAAAATTAATAACAATTATACAAAGGAAGTTAAAAAAAAAACTTAATACAACTGCTTAAAATGGAAAAGAATTCAAAATTTAGTAGTTCATCTAAAAAAGGTACTCTTGAACAGGATTGCAAGAAAAATAAACATGTAGAATGCCAAAAAGGCATTAAAGACACGATTCAATAGTTTAGATGTGAAGCAATACGTCAACTTTTTTTATTAAGAAAAACGGTTTCAATTTCAACAATTACGTGGTCATGAATTTCACTGTACTGTTATGGTGTATATATACAAATAGATTGATCAATTGATAATTATGATCTAAATAGGAACAATGATTTTATAGTGAATTATAAAAGAAGTCATTAAAAGGGAAAACCATAGCAAAAAAATATATAATTTTACAGTTTTTGACATGGATGTATCACACACTGTAACAAAAGCATGTTAAAACCAAAGCAATTTAAAGGGTGATATTATCTAGATAGAGTCAATACCTCGGCTCTCAGCCTATGAACTTCTTCAAGGAGCAGCTTGTCAGACTTAGTTGTATCTGTCTCTACTTTAGAGAAGTTATATGTTGTAGATTCCATATTAAAAGGAGAAACTGTGGCTAATTTACTTTTGGATGAAGAAACATGAACAACTGGATTTTCTGTAATTTTAAATATGGCAGGACATGGAACTTGTCCCCATTGTGGCATTCCACCTAGCCTAGACGAAATATCTTCCACATCCCGTTGGCTTTCTGGGTGGTTTTTCCAATCCTTACGTCCACTTGGCATACTTTTCCTATAACATGATTGACCAAGTGATAACAGAGGACCTTGTGTCACGGTTGTCTCTCCCCTGTCCTCAGTCATATCAGCAATTTTTTGTTGTTGCTTCAACAATTGTTGACTGTTGTAATTTCGGGATTTAGATGCCATTACTGAATGTGTACCTCCCTGTCGTTTATCAAAACACTGATCACAAACCCGAAAAGCCTTGCTCTTACTGGGGGCTAGAGGTGCATTTATAATCTTCTTACTACTACAAGCTCGGCAGAACAAAAGACCACAGTTATAGCAGTTATGCTTCTTCCTTGTGAACCCAAATGGCAACCTACAACCACTACAAGTTGATTGGTCACTAATAGAAATAGGTTTGTGTAAACAGATTGCAGCTGTGAAGCTTGGACCACAAGTGATAGTATTTACCTGTCTATCTCTCAGAGCCTCAACAAAACAAGGTGTATATCTATCTTCAGTATCACCTAACCCCAGTTGGCCACTTTCACCCCTGCCCCATGTATAGACACTCCCTGCAGAAGTCAAAACAGCAACATGATATGAACCAGTTGATATAACTTTAACAAACTCTTGTTTGAGTTGTCCTTCAACCATGACTGCTTTATCCTTGGCATGTGGATTTCCTAACTGTCCATATTTGGCACTACCTAATGCAAAAACCTTGCCCATGTTAGTGAGTGCTACAGTCAACATTCTTCCACATGACACTTGAACAAAATCATAGTCTACAAGTTGTGTAACACATGTTGGCACAAGCTTGCTTCCATTATCGGAATGACCAAGCCTTCCCTCATCTCCATCACCCCATGTAAACAACTTACCGCTAGCATTATTGTACCTAAAACGATCAAACATGACTTCAACAATAGCAGATGTATGCCATGATCCACATGCAACAGATCTCACCCTTAGTCCACTGAGAGACTCAACTTCTTTTGGACTTGAACAGCTCCGAACATCGCCATGGCCAAGAACCCCAAATGTACCATCTCCGTAAGTAAATAACCTTCCACAACTAGAGAGAATCGCAGTATGCCATTCCCCACAAGCAATACTTGAGATACTAATACCATCTAAGGATCCGCCAAGTTTTTGCGGTATCCACTGACTTCTTGTTCCCCCTTCATTAAATAAATCTGCACAGCAGACATCATTTCCCCAAGTATATACTTCACCAGAATCTGTCAAAGCACATGTATGATACTCACCACAAGCAACATGCTTTACATGAACACCATTAAGAGAATCAACTATTTTTGGGGAGCTAATGTCCATATCAATTTTCTGCCCGAGTCTTCCCCACTTTCCTTGACCCCAACAAAAAACTTCCCCTTGTTTTGTAACTAAGGCAGCATGTTTTCCTCCCAAAGCTATGTTCTGTACATCTAACATTGCAGTGGATTCTAGTAACTTCGGCACTAAAGAATAGACCCCGCCTTGAACAAACCTTTCGTTCACAATCCCTACAAGACATCCAATCCCTCCACCCCATATCATTACATCCTTTAATACATTACTTTTTCCTAAATGTACAGAGGTAGAATGCGTCAAATACCTATAGGACAAATTCTTCTTGTGCTCTTTATCAATGCGAGTTGACTCAATGTTACTATGAACCTCTGGATCAATGTATGGAGAACATGGCACTGAATTATCTGTTACACCATGAGTGCTGGAGATGAAAGATGTGGATGAATATAAGTTATCAGAAGTGCATGACAAGCCATCAGAAAAGCACCTTTCGGAAAGTGACAAAGTAGGACTTGCACATAAGCTATGTACCTTCAAAATAATAACAACCAAGTTACATTTTATGTCAGTGACAATCGTTTTTTTTTTTGGAGAGAAAGTGATATCCAACTTATTTATATAAACAAGGCAAAGAGAAATAAGTACAACCAAACTGCTTCTAGCATGATATTATCATCAAACCTTCAGCTTTCTATTTTTAGCTTAAGTAATAAGCCTTTTGAAGTTTATAATCATTTATTCCAAAAAAATCATTTGAAGATTAGTGATAAATAATGATGTTTTGTCTGTCATCAAATGAATGATCAATTTGGTTTTAAAGTTAAGAATTAGACGAGAATAAAGAAGACAGAGTAGTCAAAGGATATGTCAATCATAGAAATAAAAATGCTATGTTTGCAGATATTCAAGCACGTCCAAAACTATATACATCCTTTTTATTTTTTATTATTGCGCCTCTTTTTCCTGACGTGCATGGACATAAAACCCAATGAAAATTAAGCTAATGAACTTTAACCAATGCCCAACAAAATTTCGATAAAATAAAGCACATCTCTTTTGAACCTAAATATTTAGAAATGAGATATCTTATTTAGCCTTTACCACCCTTCAGAACAGTAAGGATTTAGTAACAAAAGAAGCTCGATGCAATTATAAAGCGGAGTTAAAAGGCATTTCAGTTGTTTCAATAAATTTAAAACTTTTTAATTGTAGCATATGATAATAACTACAACAGAAAAAAAAATCCATAATTACTTATGAACAATTAAAATATTAGATTTTGCTTTCTTATAACCCCTTATGTTAGATTATTATACATGTGGGGTAACTACAATAGATTTTTTATTAATGATACAAAGATAACCAAACAAAGATGTACGAAACCTGAGTAAACTGAGAGGTATCATCCAGAAGGCCGAGATTCTTTTTTCTTCGTAAGATTCCAGCAGGACTACTAACACAACTCTGCACACCTTTGCAACTTCTTAAACTACTAAAAGCTCTTGGATGCTGACATCTAGAGATAACAGCTTTCAAGCCAACAAACCAAGTAGCAGCTTGTGCCTTGTCCTTGCATATCTATAGTTCAAAAGAAATAAATGTCTAATCAAGCTACACCTATGATAAAACAAATGCAATTAAATCATGTCATGTATTAATCAAAATTTACAAATATTACCAGATGAAGAGAACGTTCACCATTAGCATAGATTAGTGAAAACGAATGGCACTCCTTTTCGGGTTCATTTTGCCTCTGGGACCTTATCTGAAAGTAGTGAGCCATTTATTAGACCAAACATGATTTTTACTCTGTCCATTTCGATGTCAAACCGTCATAATCACGGGAATGCATCAAGTCAGAATACATGGATGTTCGTTACATACATTTTCTTGCCCTTGAACAATTTTTGTAACTACACTCAATCGCAAATGCTTTTCCTGCTGTCCTGAATACCAAATCAAATTTCTCTCATCCTAGAACCAATGAAGAGGAAGATAATTTTAGCAACTTTATCTTAATGCAATGAAGAAAATAAGGACAATTAATGAAATTTCAAACCCAATAACGTGTACCATTTCACCAACAAAAACCAAGATATCTTTTCTTAACTGGTATTCAATAGAAGTCAAACTTAATTTTTCCTCCATCAATAGATACTACTATACAAAAGTTCACTGAAAAAGTGCAAAATAAAAACAGTAGTACTCCACCTAAGAGTAACTTGCTTAATTTTTTAAAAATAGCATAGATACAAATTAACATTAGGAATTCAAAGCCAATATCTTGAGAAAGACCAAGGAAAAAACAGTTTGGAACGTCCACGTGTACAGTGTTCTGTAGGCAAGTTTCGTATTAAAGGATGGTCATATAAATCTCCTAAAATGATTTGTCATCCCACTATAGCCTACCTGGGAAAGTCTGAAAGGACAGAGCTTCGGCTTTCCTCTACGACCACACTTGAGTAAATATGCACCTTTCTTGATAGAAACAATTGCCTGAACAGAAAGACAAACCAAATTTTGAGGATTTGAAAAATGGAAAATCAATTCTCTAAGATATAAGGTGAGCACGCACCAGAAAATATTGGACAGATATAAAAACTAAATCAAAATATT
This sequence comes from Phaseolus lunatus, assembly GCA_013389735.1. NCBI lineage: Eukaryota > Viridiplantae > Streptophyta > Magnoliopsida > Fabales > Fabaceae > Phaseolus > Phaseolus lunatus. Next base: position 25,128,093 of record CM023862.1, on the reverse strand, counting down.
AAATTACATTACATATTTCAAGACAAAGACTAAAAGTTTAGCCTTATACAGATCCATATCATAACACCCACATCAATGTGTGCATATCGTATAGGAATGTGTGCGTACTCAAAATTACTCTAAAGCAAAAGATGATGAATTCCAGCCTAAATAGTATTTAAATAAAACTGCAAGAATGTAATCATGTAATAACCAAATCGACAGGTAGTGATAGCTAGCACCTCGTTTTGTATGCTTTTAGAACAATTACTTCGAAGGGACCCGGAATTTTTACCAACGCAAATGAATGTACATATTTCGGGTGATTTCACCAAAAAAAAATGTATATTGGGTGATGTGTGCGAAAACTTAAGAAATCGAAGTATAACTTACGTTTGTATGTTAGAAATTTTTACATGTTGTCCTGAACAAATTGTAAAGGATAAATCATAAAGCTTTTAGCTTTCTATTTCTGGTTTTAACTAATTCTGTTTTAGTGGGTAGCTGTTCTACAGTTGGTTGATTGCATGTTAATCACCAACTCTATAAATAGGTTTGATCTCTTTCTGTAATAGTACTAGATTTGTTTCTTTTTCAACTTCAGATAATCAAGATTTTTTGTCTTCTGTGATAAACTTTCTTCTCTCTTTTTCAATCTTTGTCCATAATCTTCACACAACTGAATTATAAAGATGGCGAGGAGTTCTGAATTTTTAACAAGAATTGGAAATTCCTCTCTTAAGTTTATGCACATTTTTAAGGAAAATGTACTTTCAATCATAGGGTCAAACAACTAAAGATCACTATTAAAGATAATGTTTCATTAGCAATGAAAACCACGAATCATTTCAAAACTAAAACAATTTAAAAGATTGGAAATTAGAGAAAAAATTGAGAACACGTAAGCAACACTAAAGTGAGGACTTTGAAATATTGCTAACAAGAAATAGAAAATGGAGAAAATAACCTGTTCAATAGCCCTGTCAAATGGGACTGTTGCCAAGGACTCTTCTTCCATTGTCATGTTGTAGTTTCATGGAAGAGAGAATGGCAGACAAGGGACACAGACAAGAGTCCTTCCTTAGTTTTCACAATACGTGGAACCTTATCATTAACAGCAAAATGATTGAAGAGAGGTAAGAATGCAGAAGATGCTCTCTCTTTCACTTTCTTTTTCTCTCTGAAGTGTCTGAATGAACAGAAGAACATAACATAAGAAACAACTGCGAAAATATTAATGTGATCAAACCAATACCATAATGTATTTTACTCATTCCTTGATCACTGATTATTATTTGGAGGAAAATGTTACATAAATATATATATATATATATATATATATATATATATTTATGAACAACCACTTATTTGGTTAGTAGTGCACAATTACCTTTTAATGACTAATAACTCACTTCATAGAAGAAAAACAACCAAAGATTGAAAGAAAAAATTTAGGTTTGATATCAAAATTTATGCATATTTAAAATAAGATCTTATAAATTAATGACTTACTGAAAATTATGTTATGTACGTATAAAAAAATTATGCATATAAATTGAGATCTTACAAAATGAGTGCTTTACTGAAAACTATGTTGCGAATGTATTAAAATAATAATAATAATAGGATTCATTAATAATATTGTTAATACAATTTTATAATTTCAAAATAATAATTAACAGTTCTCATAAGAAAATTATTATGCGAAGTTTTCTCCTTTAACTTTAAACCATATTTCAATATATTATTTTCCTGATTATTAAAAAAGAATCCTCTAAAATATAACAGTAATAATATTTTTTAAAAAAAATTCAGAATTCATCCATGACACTGATCTTTAAAAAAAATATTTCATGAGTGTAATAGTGTTGAATGTATAATATAGTAAAATAAAAATAATTGTTTTTTATTTATATATATGAAAAACAAATTAGGAAGTTAAAAGCTCCTCTTATACTCAAGAAAGCTTCATTATTACATCACACGATACATAGATAAGGAGTGTAAGAGTGACGGCGACACTTTTATCTTTTAAGGACCGAGTGGGTGTCCATTAAAAGTATGAGAGTATAGAAACAAATGGCCAAAAAGTAAAAGCCGCGCTGGCCCACTTCTCCCTTGCACCTCACCAAATAAAAATAAATAAATAAATGCAATCAAATTAACTTCCAAGACAAAACAAGCCCTACACTTCTTCCCACTTCCTATACCACCGCCGCCGCTCCGGCGACCCTGGCCGCGTAGAGAGCTAGGACGAGAGAGAATGAGAGCGAAACCGTGCGATTGCGATGCGCTCTCGTTCATTCGCGAGGCCTTAGATTTTCACCCACCACCGTCGCAGAAGACGACAGCGACGAGAGCAAAGCCAGCAAGGACCCTGAAGAGCACCTCCACCGGTGGAGATAAAGGCACTGTGGTTGGCGGTGTTGAAGTGAGCCGAACCTTAGAGAGTGAAATGACCAAAATGCCCTTTCTATGATTCTATTTTCTAAATTTGTTTTTTGAGAAATTAGTTGAGGGAGAGAGAGAGGAGAAAAGGGGAAATATAAGAAGGAAAGAAAGGAAGACTGTTTGGTAAAGTGGGGAAACCAAATCAGAATCAGAATCCAATCTTAATCGAGATGATTTCATGGCAAAGGAGAGAAGAAGAAGGTTGAGCGCAAGTGAAAACGGTGCCGTTTCTTTCTCTCCATGTTACAAATTTCAAACTAAGATCCTAATCAGTAACCCACGTTTTACCAAAGAGAATCTAATTAAAACAACTTATAGAATTTTAAATTTACTTTTAAGATGCGATGATTTTTAATAACTAAAACAATCTAAACACGATTAATTCCTTCTAAACGAAATTCCAAATACACGGTAACTAATCTCAATTGCCCTGCACCGGAAGGTTTTAATTAATTAATACCGTGAAATGCGTGCTGTGTGTGAAGGAAGAATGAGAGAAAGAAGAATCAGTGTATTTTATCGACCTCTGTTTACTCTTTTTCTTAATTACTGCATGAGCATAACATTTGTTGGCTTTGAAAACAGAAAGCAGGCAGAATCAAAGGAGGAGAAAAATGGGCACCAGAGACATACATGGCAAACAAGAATCGAAGCAACAAAAAAATTGAGAGAAAGAAAGTAAGAAATTACCGAGAATTTGCCTTGTTTCCAGTGCGGAATGAAGAAGGGAATGAAGACAATGTGATGGTTTTTTATGTTAAGAACCTTAACTGAACTGAACTGAACTCAACGATGACACTCTCTTGTCTTCCTTTTCCTCTGACTATCTCCTCACCTTAAAACTTTCTGTTTGTTTTCACTGTGCATCACTCTGAGCACTCTTCGCAGAAAATTCCCCTCGCTTCGAATCATTGCTCTTGTCCCAATATATAATAGAAGCCTATGAGGATATGGACAATCTGATGCAAACAAATTCTGACTAAAAAAATTAACTTCCTCAAGTTTAGGTTAAGATATTTATATGCATTGGAATAATACAAGTAATTTTTAAAAAAAAGTTTGGTGAAATTGGGTCTCTAAAATTTCCTTAAGATCTACTACAATAATACTATTATGAGAGGAACTAGCTTCTAGTTTAGTAACATATTAGGGAATGATATATGTAATAAAAAAAAAGTCACGTCAACATTACTATCAAAATAAAAAAATGAGAAGTTTTATTTTGTGTTAAATTTTGAACAATTTTTACTGATGAATCCTGCATACAGAACAGACGCCAAACTGCAAAGTAGAGACAAGCAACGTGAAGGGGAAAAAAGTGAAATAAAAGAGTTGTTAATTGAGCAACGTGCAATTTCTCATTCAACGGATTCCTTATCTCTCAATGATTGAACCCAGTTCCTTTTGACTGTTGACAATTGTAATAATTGAAACCCCACGAGGATTCTTCCTTATGATGAAAGTTTTGGAGTAATGTCTCTAAACTCAGTGTTTAGGTTTCAAAATTCTTGCTTCAAACAGCAGAGTTTAGCATGATTGTGTTTCCAAAACGCTCCCAAAATGCAAAGCACAAGAGGAACTGGGTTTGCATCCAACGTTAAACCAAAAGAGATTAGGATCTAAACAGTGAGTTACTATATCCAAAAGCAACTTTAATTTTCATGTCTTTTTAAAAGTATGGCTCTTTTAAGAAGAATCTAGCTGACGCCTAAAGTCTAAAATACAGACAAAATGGTCTTTCTATCTTTCTTTTCAACGCAGATAACAACATTCATTCATTCATTCATTATTCTTCTTATTTTCTTAAATCATGCACCTTGCCAACTAATACCATCAATAAATTACTACAAACTCTGCAATCATCGCCACGTGAATTGTTCAATATATTATCTCTACCCATTCTACATCACAAACCGTCTACTAACTCATTCAAGAAATAAGTTAATTTTTCACTGAGATGATTTCTAAAACTTATTTTCATTGTGAAACCTAACCTACCCAAACACAAAACTCACCTAAAAATATAATATTTAAATATTCTTTTAAGTAATGTAACCAGTTGATACAAATAAAAAAAATCATTTTTTCAAAATTAAAATATATTTGATTCTTTGTGAACCAACCAGACCTTGATAACATTATTTAGTTTTGCAGATTAAAGCACTAATAAATTGAAACGGTACAATGCCATTTAGTCATTTATGATGTTCTTTTGCAGGTTCTTTTGAAACTGTGTTCACCTTTTTTTATCTTTTTGTTCATTCGAAATGATTTGTCTTCACATGGCACCACGAAGCAAGGAGAAAACCGGTGGATGCCAGTGAGTTCGTTTTTAGTTAAGAAAAATTAATGAACAGTAGATTACTTAATCCCAAGGCGCTACTGTGTTAATCCCTTCGCCAAACAAACCAAAAGATTATTAATAAAATAAATAATTAATTAATTAATCAAAAAATAATCTTAAAAGGTAAGTTTCCCTTTTGAGGATGAGTGGTCCATATAGGACATAAAGACAAGTTTGTCCAATTGCAACCAGCACAGCAGCAAGATGTAATAGAATTATACAACATTGTGTTTGATGCATAATGCTTAACTTATTTGATGAATTAAATGTTCCTATGCCTTGTGTTATTCACATACACAAATTTTTTTATGATCACCTAGTCAATAAAACTCTTTCAAGTATTCACTCCGAACTTAATTCCATTTGTTTATAATATAATTAATCAATCATTACATTTAAGATATTGTCTGTTTTAAAGTTTAGAATTTCGTCACAATTTTGTTAACTCGAGAAATTAAGAGAGAGAAAAATGTATATAAACTACCCATAATCTCAACTCCTTAATGTGAAACCATTAAATATATCGAAATAATATAAGATAATATAATATACTAAAATAAACATAAATAAATCAAATGAAATGAAATAACACAGATTTTGTTAATATAATAAATATATTTTAGTTTATAAATGTTATTTTATGTAATATGTTGTATCATGTCGATAATAATAACACTATAGTTCTGTTTCTGAATTTACATACACCTTGTTTAATCTCAATAAATCGTATTCTATATATTTGTGTTTATTACAGTGTTTTAGAATTCAATTATATAATTATTAATTAACATCGTACTTATACCTTTTTTTAAAAGGAACATAATGCGCATTATTAAATAAATCATATCTTTTAGTTGGGATATTGTTTTAACCCTGAAATGGACACTAGATAAACTTAAATTAAAGAGTTAAAATGAAATGAAAAATTAAATATACACTCTAAAATAAAATAAAAATTTAAAACAAGCTTCTAATTTTGATTTTGAGGTCCATAAAATAAAATACAAATTTAATTACTTAACTCGAATTAAAAATAAATCTAACTCAAAATTAAACAATTGAATCAAATGAACCCACTTATAAATAAATTTAATCCACTTATCCTATGATTAAATAAATTGAACTGAAACACATGTTCTATGTTAAATATGTCAATAATTTTAATATTAAATTCACTCAATTTATTATAAAAATACATCTATTATAAAAATTAACAATGTAGAAGAAATTTTATAATTAAAAAAAATGTTAGTACATTTCATTTAATTTTGTTTTATCTTTTAATACCAAGTGGGTAATTTAATAAACATGTGGAGTCGACAAATATGAGCATCGTTGTTGGTATTGCTTTATGTAGCATACCATCATCAGGTACCAAGATTTCAAAGTGGGGCTATATTCGCGTCAAAAAGTAAAAAAAAGTGGGGACCATATATTAATGAAACTCATCAAACTATTTCAATTTTGTTTCACTACACTATTTAAATCTTTTTTGAGTAAAAGATTTAACTATTTATTAAATTATTTATTTTGTCAAATGAGAGTTTCTATAAAGTTTATTTATACTATTCACTAAAATATGTTTAAAAATTATTTAAATTTTCATGAAATTTATTGAAATAATTAGAAAATATTTATAAAAAGTTAACTGTTTATTGAAATATTTATGAAGGTTAATTAGAGTGAAATATTATCTTAAGTTATCCATTATGCATCAAAACTATTAAAATATTTCCCCTTTTCTTCATATTTCTCTTGGTAATGAGAGACTTACTTTTGAAGATATGTTGTAATCTATAACTTCCATCTTAATTCCATGATTGATATGAAATAAGTTGGTAAAATATATTTAATACATAATGATAACTTTTTTTTTGTCATCTTCCCCAAGTAAATTATACTACTTGAGATTAACTTTTCAAAAACTCATATATGAAGCACTTTCAAACATGAAAACCAGTAAAACTATCTTTCTATATACAAACCTTTATATAAAATTTAAGTTCTGCAAAAACTCTACTCTTTTGAGTGATTAAGTTCAAATTTATGCCCATATCTTATTTATCTATATTAGACACTTTTGGTTGTTACACATTTTAATTATTTTTTAAAAGTGCGTATAAAAGTTAAGGGTAAAGAATATTTATGATCTTAAAAATAAAAAACAAATAAAAAAATGTTTGAGTAAAAATCATAATTAACCGAAGAATAATACTTATAATCCTTAATATATAGACTTTGAAGAACGAAAGATAATTTTAATAATTAGAATAAATCAATATAAAAATATTTTGTGTATTCTTTTTTTTCTTTCCTTCTTATGTTTAAAACACGGATTTTTCATATAGTTTTAAATTCTCTAAAAAAATACAATTTTTTAAATAATTAAACCACCTTTATTTGTATATTAAATCATCATGGTTTTTGCATTTTTTTAGTTCTTGTTGTTTTCTCGTTAAACTTTTATAAGTTCTCTACAAGTAAAATATAAAGTTTAAATTGAAAACTTGGTTTTGTGTTGATGGATGAATCCTTCAACAAATTATACACAGTCTTTGCTTATATAATTTTATAGATAGGAGTAGTTAAGATGAGTCTGAGTAGTTCTACAAATAATTAACTGTCCCAGAATTAGGTGTTTTTTTAGGGCATTATACAAAGTATATTTTTCTTGCACGCAAGTGCTGTAAATAAAAACATGGACCATTTGAAGAGTGGAGTTGGTCATTGATTAAGTGTCGTTTAAGGTCAAATGGTCCCTAGATAGTGTTGAAGATAATCAATTTGCATATCGTGTTTAGGTATTGCTAGTGGCAGGGAAATTTTACTTTTGAATTGTTGTTGACATAAATGTTTTTTTTAAATCTTTCTAAAAACACTATTAGTTCTTAATATATAATAATCCATCAACTATATATTAGTAAGAGAAAATTATTATTTTAATCGTTAAACGTGATAAATTAAGACGTATTGGTGACTGTATTAAGACTTAGCTGGACAGTAAAGATTTTTTTTGCAAATAATCTACCATCATTATTTATGACAATAAACTTATTTATTGTTTATTTTGATAATTTAATTTCTAAATAATTGAATTGAGAACGTGAATCCACTTCGTTTTTTTTAAAATTATTACACAACTAGCTCAAGAGACATTGACACATGCCATCAAACTATTTAATTATATGATCGAGAAAGCATCAACACAGGTCGAACACTCAAAAATAAACTATTTGAAGACTAAATAGAGGTTCTATATCTAAAAATAAATTTTGTTTCAAGACAATTAATTAAACATAAGATATATGTAAATAATTTTCTCTTCATTACAAGATTAACTCGATAAGTTGTGTCAAATATTAACACATATATCCTGTTATTCCTATAAATACATGTCCAAAAAATGAGACAAAGTACACATTCAATAACAATTAATAATTCAATCATTTTATATTAAATTTAAATTTAAAGCATCGGAATAACTTTCATATACTAACCGAGACCGAAGACTGCAACCAAAAACTAAAATCATCAGCAATTGACATAAATAATAAGAATAATAAATAAATAAATATTTAAAATTTATTTTTGTCTATTTTTGAAAAATCTCATTCAAATTTAGCTTTTCAAAGATTAAATTTTAAATAGATATTTTTAATATTTGAGTCACAGTTAAGAATTCAACTCTCTAATAAACCATATTCTAAATATGTTTTAGTGTCTAATAACATTGTTCAAGTTGTGAATTCTACTTTTCATAAATCAAATTCTTGACATGAATAGTAAATAAATTTATTTAGATAAATACTGATAATATGTCATTTCTATTGAGGAAAAAAAATCTCAATCTTGCATGGTCTTTTTTTACTTTTAATAATAATAATAAATTTACTTCTACATTTTAATATTTTCTTCTTCAACTTTTTGCTAGAGTCCACAAGAATATGTCAACTCATTGAAAGGATGGGTTATGAATTGGATAATGTTCTTTTAAACGATTTGACATTTCTTCCTTCTGAACCTATATTTTTAGGACTTAGGTCGTTAAACCCTATTTTAACCATTACCAACCCTCCAATGGCTACCTAGGTCTTCTATCTTCATCAACATTATGTAAAAACAATATTGTCTAAATCAATTCCACACTGCCATCAACCTCACATTTTAAAAGACTGCAGTATCAACAAAACTCATGTTTAACAATTTCATTTTATTTTTTTTTTATCAGCAAGAAAATTAATAAATAAAATTAAAATGTGGCATTTCCATATACAGTAACTAGTTACAAATATGGTATCATTTCCATATATAATCAGTTTTTTTAATAAATTTGTTAAAATGTGATATTAAAATAATTAGTTTTGTTAGATATAATGAAAAATCAGTTTATATACACACAAAGTTAAAAAACATTTCTCTAAAATAAAAAATATCAAATTTAAGATTAAATATTTGTGAGTTATCAATTCAAGATATTGATTGTTCAAATTTTAGAATTAAATGAACTCTATTACAATATTAACTCAATATCCCAAAATCAACTTTTAATATAAAATTACATTCACTTGTATAGTATTATTTATCTTTTTTTTATGTGAGATCTTAATAAAAAAATTCTTCAATAATTTCTAATTAAGATTAATCACTAGCATTAGTTGTTAAGATAAAGTTCCAGGTCTTATTCGAGAATAGCATCAAAATACTTAAGATAACGTGTCCGTACACCACAACCTGCAGATATAAAGTATACTTGTAATAAATAATCGAGACTTGAAACAAAATATTGTATATTTCCTAAAAAGGAAATGGTTTTTTAAAATATTTACTAAAACATAAAAATTTTGATTTATAAATGCTTATATGTACGGAGAAAAAAGGGATAAACTATTCCATAATAATTTTAAATAAAGAAATTAATAGTTAGTCCAGAATGATTGAGAGAGTAGTAACTTTCTATCTTCAAAATTTATTTTTTGAAAATCTAATAGTTATAATTAGTATCTTGTTATTAGATTTTAAGAAAAATAATTGTTAAAATAAGGAGTATATTTTAGAATTAATAGCATGAACTTCATCGGGTGTTTTTCTTTTTTTCTTTCACATTTCAATGAAATTGTTGAATAAGAATAGTATTAAGCCTTTAATTTGAAGTAGTATCTCTTAAATGAAAAATAATATATTGACAACAACATGATTTAGTACACAATTTGTGATATGAAAAAAAATATTTTCGTCGTTTCATGAAAAAAAAATTATAATTTCAAGCAAAAAAATTCATGCAAAAACTATAATTTTAGACAGTAAGATGGAGTTGTACAGTGAAACAGGTTGTATGTTATGTTAGTAGACTGTGCAGTTCATATAATAGAGATATATGAGAGAAGGGAATTGGGGAAAGAGATGAAGTTATGTGAAAGAAATGCAGAAAAAAGGAGATGGGTCAGTGTGTCTGAGGGGAACATCATGGAATGGTCTTAAAATTTTGTTAACGTGAGAAAAAAAATGGGGAAGTAAGGGATAGACATGGCCGTGCCCATGTTGTCTTCTTGTCAAGTGTCCTCTTGGTGTGGACTGTTTTATGTGTTTGTGTTGCTAAACATAACAAGCAATTAAAGACATTGCAGTTATTACTTGGATCACCATAAATCCAACTTATAGGGATATTTCTTTCATGAATTGACACATCCTTTTGCCCTTTCATAAATTCTAAGTAAATCCTCAAATGCGATTTTGTCGGTCACAAACAACCCCAATGTGCGTGTGGAACTAAAGGGGTCCCCAAATTTCTACACATATATCTTCTTGTTCTTGGTTTTTCTATCCTTTTGGTATGTAAGATGTTTTAACCAATCTATATCATATGTTCTGGACCAGCAATGCAGTAGAAAAAACTATATAGAGAAAAAAAAAAAGAGAAATTAGGGGCTAGGGAGGTTTCAGTTTCAGTTTCAGTGTCAATAGCCCCTACATTCAAGACTTTAATTATTGCTATATACTACAAAACAAGATGAAAGGTTCAACATCCATTAGTTGCTCACTGATTCAGATGGAGAAGAAAACGACTACATCTTCAAAATGAATTAGGTAGATGAATAGGACCTTTCAATGGAGATAAGTTTGGCAGGGAAAAATTATTCAAAGTATGACAGTGAATGGCAACTACCTTGAAATAATTGGAACAATGCAGCTATATGCAATTGAATTTGGATATAATTATGCTAATCATTAATGGTACTATGGAGTGATTTGACTTGTTAATCTCAAGTGTTTCCTCTGAGGCCAACATACCCACTAAATTAAATGGATATATGCACTTGATATGATATTACCAATGCATTCCCTTTTGACACTTTGAAAATACATAGCCTAAACTTGTTCATTGATTAGTCTTAATTGTAACTTGTAGTGGATTAACTTCTGTGTTTATCCTTAATGCTTAACAAATCAAACTTATCCTCAACTTTGACAAGAACCTCACTGTGTAATGTAACCAATTAGTTTTATCTTTCTCAACCTCATGCCTATGTCCATTACCATATATGACATGTAACTTCAGGCTGCGGTTGTTGATGATATTATGTGCTAAAGTAGCATTGACTGGCCACAACAAAAGTTGAAATCTTTTATTGTTGTCACTTGTCAGTGATGAAGTTCCAAGAAAAATCTGCCAACACTGCCCAACACAAACAGAAGAAGCGTCAAGGGCAATCACACGAATGCTTATTGCTTACTTGCTGCCATTGTGGTTGTTTTCTGACAACCTTTCCACATCCTGTGAGATGGTTTCCACAAAAGCACTTTGAAAGGGATGGAGGGAGGCATTAGAGCTAAGTCCATAGCAGTTAATTTAATTAGTTCACCAAATTTCATGTTAATCTGGAGCATGTGAATGGCCTCATTGTAAAGAACATTTGTTGAGAGTGACATGCTGAAATTGGGCATGTGGATATGTTTTCAAAGGGCGTTTCATATACCCTTAACACATGCAATGATAATCTATAGTGCAGACAACCACATGATTTTGGAAGAGATGTTACAAGACATTATAGCTTGTCACAAACAATTAGATAGTGAGGACATGCTACAAAGCTTGCTTATAAGCCCGCTGTACTTTGGTGGGATCCATATTAGTGGACTTGTCTGCTGCAACCAGACATGATATGATTTCACCCTTTGGACCATTTCTATGATTTTCTTAGCTTTTCCTTGCACCTAGCTTCTTTCCTTCTTTTCAAACACAAAAAGACTAAACTCCATTCAAATTCCTCATCACTTCCTCTTTCCTTAACCGTTTGCTTTATTTGTTTCCATGTTTAAAGCTTCATTAATTGGCAGCATATGCAAATCCATGAGATAACCAAAAAATAATCATAAAAATATATTATGTTGGTCAAACAATAAAAAGGAATTAGTTGAAGGACTGACTCTGAATATTAAACCAAATTTCAATTTTGAATATATTAATTCTGCACATAATTTGAATACAATTCATTAAGTGTTTCTGCTATTCAACTGGAATTCACGTTTTACTTTTGAAAAACAATACTAAAAAAACCTAACGACTTTGAAGAACAATCAAATTCAACTCAGAGTGATCAAACACAACTGTTGTTGATATATTATTTTAACAGTATTTATTACAAAAGTGAATAAATTTATCATAAGTCAGTAGCACTGAAAACAAGTTTTAATTTGTTCATGAAGACCCATGCCAAACGTTTTTACTGTTCATAATTTTGGTAGGAACATAGATGATCCGTTCTTCCAGTAATTTGTAATACATATTATATTATTGCTTACTTTATACGGTTGGGTAGAAAGAAATTGAATCGTTTAAACTATATATATATATATATATATATATATATGGGTGTACCTTTTTTCATTTTGCATGAATGGTTTATTTGGACCACCCTAATTCAAACTTCTCAGTGTGGTCCAAAATTAAGCATTATATAGCTCACAAAGTTATGTGTTTACTTTAGGCAGATGAAAAGTTTTAAATGTATACTTAATTTATTTTTACCTACGTTAGCATGTATACACCTAATATTTCTACTTTATATTAATTTCACTTCAATTTGTAGGATGAAAAAAAAAAGTTTCAGCAGAATTTATAAAATATTTTTCTCTTATAATGAAGATGGTGTGCATAATAATGTGGGATCAAATCAATCAATCCAGTTATTTGTTTGGGAACTAAACTGGTTTATCTTTGAAACCCTTCTTTGATCAACTTTATTGTGAAAATCAATTTTACATATCAATTTCAAAACCTACTACTACTTTGGGTGATTTAGACTATGCTCACTGTGAATAGAAAGTTCAAGAAAGATAAAATGGAAATGGACAAACCCAACTCAAGTGGATTGAGCCATCTCAAGATACATGCCTTTGTTTTTTTTACACGACTTCAATTTTAAGATATTACTACTTCAAGAAATCTAAATTCCTTCCTTACAATTTGATCCAAAAGGCACCATATCAAATTACAAGTTGCAGAGTTTAACTTTTGGAGATATGGAAGTTGAGTGTTAATAAATATCAAGTCTCAACTCTGAACACCTTTTAATGTCTTTTAAGATGTTAGCATAAATTAACAACTTTAATTACATAATGAAAATGGCAAAAAACCACTGGTGCAGTTTTTCCCCAAATTACCATAATGGGCATAAAAACTTTTTTTTTATTACAAAAGAATAGATAAAGTCGTAAGACAGCGTTACGACTATATCTAATTTACTAACTATCAAATTTGTGAGAATATGTGAGGCTATAATGTTAACATAAAACTATAATTTGGTTAAGATTGTCTTAGTTAGCAATTATTCAAATAAATATCAGAGTCTTAAACTACATAAAGAACGTTTCTAATTAAGCTCAAGAATTTCTTGTTACAGTATTTTCTGCTTTGTTTTTATTGTGATATCCAAAGTTTTCTCGTTCTGTTTCCCTTCCTCTTTTTGTCATGTAGTCACCATTTGTCTAAGGCTTCTTCCTGCACCCCTACATTTTTCTTCCTGCACCTTCACAATTTTGTAAATCCCAAAACTGACCTTCACCTTTTATTTGAAAAAACTAAAGTTTTTTAGGTTACCGGATTTTGGGATCCGGGAGTGTACTACGGATTCATCAATCCGGAAGTGAATGTTTTGAAGGCAAATTGTTGATTTCTGGATTGCTGAATCTGGAAGTCTAATTTCTATTACGGATTGATGGATCCGTAAGATTACTGGATTTACCAATCTGGAAGATTACCGGATTCACCAATCCGAAAGATTTACGGATTCTAAGATTCGGATTGAGGGATATTTTTGTCTTTCCATTACATTATGGGGGTGCAGGAAGAAATATGTAGCGGTGCAGGAAGAAACTGCCTTGGTCTAATTTGGTTTTAAACCTCATTCAAACCTAACAGCTTCGTGTTTAAGCCCAAGGCTGCTTCTTCTTCCTGCAACCCCTGTGTTCTTCAGGCACCATAGTAAATTGGAAATTACTGTTTTATTCTTCAGTAAAAAATTGAAAATAAAAAATCCTAAACAGTTTTCACCTTATGCATGCTAATTGCAGTGCTCCACCCACGCTCTACTCCATACTTGTTTTTCATGGACTCAAAATATAGGTAAGTCTAGGTAAGCAGACTGTTTCTTCCTGCACCTCCATATATTCCTCTATCACCCCATACAAAATATGAAAATATTTTTTTATCCTTTTTGTGTTATCCCCATGGAGAAGCTTTCGGATTATGTAATCTGGACACGCATTTGAAAAAAGACTTCCAGATTACATAATCCGAAAGGTAAAAAAGACTTTCAGATTATGTAATCTGGAAACTAATTTTGCATATGAAAAAAAACTTTTAAATTATATAATCCGGAAGCTTATTACGAATTTGAAAAAAGACTTCCAGATTACGTAATCCAAAATATTACAGAGGGGCATTTTTGGAAATAGAAAAACTTATGGAGGTGAGAGAAGAATATATGAAGGTGCATGAAGAAACCATCAGGTAAGCATCCTCCACAGCCTCTGCACTGCCACAAACTTACAACACTCCAACCAAAGTCTCTCAAGTGATCCGTAAGCCATTTAATAACTCAAAAGAAAATTTTGGATTAGATAATCTGGAAGTCACTCCATATCACATGCAACATTTTGGACTACATAATTCATAAATAATCTTTCAATATTTTCATTTCATTCTGAATTCAATATCTTTTTGAATCATGTAATTCATAAACTTAAAAAATTAGTAATTCTATTCTTAATTGAATAATCTAAAATTCACTCCCAAATTTAAATTAACATTTCGACTTATGTAGTCTATCACACAACTATTTTTTTGGGAGTAGATAAACTGAAATTTTAAGAAGTGAGTTCTGATTACTCGATCCAAAATAGAATTGTTAATTTTTAAGTTTATGGATTATCGTAGATGCATCGTATTACCCAATCTGTAACACAATTAAACTAGGAAACCACTGTCACTGCCTCGTGTTTTAATTTTGTACATGTTTTTAATTTTTTACATAAGGAAAATTATGGAATTTTGAAATTTATAGGTGTCTGAAGAACACATGGGGGCTGCAGGAAGAAGCGATCTAAGCCCAAACCCAAGCCTAACTTGAATCTTTTAGTTATTAGCCAAATTCTTCCTGCACCCGATTTTTTTAACATGTATCCTATACACTTTTAAATTTCCAAAAATTTCCGTATTCTGGAAATGAAAATTCGAAATTAAAAAAATACATTTCTAAAAGCAAATTCAAAATAATTGTGTTTCATAAATGAAATTTTAAAATAGAATTCGAAAATCAAAATCCCAGTTGGAAAAGCAATTTTGGAGTGAAAAAAATAGATTCTAAAAAAAAAAATCTGAAAATGTATTCCAAAAAAAAATTATGGAATCCAGAAAGTATTCTGGAAATCCAAATCCAGAAACGTATTATCTAAAAAAAAGTTCTAAAATATATTTTTATCAGCATCCTTTTAAAGACATTTTTATCATTTCACATAAAAATCAGATACATATTCAAATTGGATTGAATGCAAGAAGTAATTGCTTAGTTATTAAGCGTAGCTATTGGCCCATCAGAAACCAATTAGGGTTTAAGCCGAAACCTAGTCCACTAGGGATGGTTGAATTAGTTATTTCAAGTAAGAACAAAAGTGAAAAATTCATTCAAAAAAGTCCAGAATAAGTTGTTTTGCGTTTCAAAAATAAAATTATGAAATGAGACTGAAAGGCCAAAATCTCATTAAAAACACAAATCTGAAATATAAATAATATATTCCAAAAGGAAAAACCTAAATCTATTTAAAAACTAAAAAAAAAAACATTTTTAGATAAAAGATACTATATATTTCTTCGTGAATCTCCATGGGATTTTGGAAAAATAAAATATACTAACCTATCTTTATATTCTGAACTGTATAATATAAAAATATATTTTAAATTTTATAATATATAATAATTTTTGAATTTAAAAATACATTTCACATTGTTTATTATATATTTTCAATTATCAGATTATACAATTTAAAAGTATATTTTAGATTACACAATTTTTAATACATTTTTACTTTTAAATATAAAAATATATTTTAAATTACATAATTTAAAATGGTGTAATTCAAGATATATTTTTTAATTATAAATTTTCCAATACAAAATAAAGTTTTGGAAAATCTAAAATATTCTTCATCCAATAAACAATGGGAACTTTTGCAGAGAAAAATAGAAGGAATCGTCCCTTCTTTTGCAGGGTCAGGAGCCTTTGCAGTGGTGACCTAAAATAAATTGGAAGCAACCAGAACCAGAAAGGAAGTGAATGAGAATTGCAATGGAGAAGGAAAGGAAGATGTTAAATTGATGTCTGATGAAATTGTTTTCCCTGAAAAGATTGTCCAAAGGTCCAATCTTTGGGAGCAACATTATAAGATGTAACAGTTATTCCATTACTAGCAGTGAGCTCAAAAGAAAGAGGTTGATTCTGTAGTAAAGCATTAACATGCCAATTCTGACCCCAGTTCCTACCCATAGAAAGCCAACCACTTTTTGAACCCTTAATCTTCACACCCACAATGTTCCCCATTCCACCCACATTACTAATCAGTGCCGAAATGAAGATTCCAGAACCACTTATTGTAAATCGGATTCCCCCTTCTCTTCTGCACTCTACCCTGCTCCAAACACAAATGCACAGACGCTAATCAAAAATACAAACTCTCACTTTCCAATTCTATGTTACACTCTTCAATACTAACACTTTCTTTCTACTGCTTCAAAATCATTTTTTTTAAGCTACTGATAAAATTTAACTATTGCAATGGTAAAAATAAGTGTACCAAGGACTTTGCAATTATCACAAAAGGGAGAAAATGAGTACCTGCGATACTGCACTGGCATGTTGCCAGTGCCAGTTTTCCAGATTGCGATTTTCTCGAAAACTTCAATGGGGAGAACGAAATGCTGCTTCGGAGGGTTACAATGTCCGCTGAGGCTCTCGGCGTCGGATCCGTAGTTCGGTGCGCAGAAATTGGTGGCGGTGACGACAACCGACGCGCCGGAGATGCACCAGCGGCGGTCGAAGTCGGAGTCCTCCTCGCGGCAGCGGAGCTCGAAGCAGGCGCCGCAGATCTGGCCGCGGTCGAAGAGGGCTTCGCTGAGTGCGGCGGTGGCCATGCCGTTGGGAATGTCGCCGTAGCCGCACGCGCCGCCAAGGGCGTCGGGGGCGGCATAGTGCGTGGCGTGGGCGAAGAGCCACTCGGCGCGTGGAGAGGAGTCGGGATCAGGGGTAGTTTGGGAAAGTGGCGCGGCGGGAGGTGAAGGAGAGTATAAACTTGTGACTGTTGAAGAATTGAAGAATGTGAATAGAAGAAAAAAGAGAAGGGTTAGTTTTGACATTGATTTGCATTTCGTTGTCGTAGTTGCTGCTACAAGCGATGGCAAAGTGATGCAGAACATATCTTCTTTTCGCTTTTTCGTAACTTTTCTATCTCTTTACTTGTTTGTCTTTTTTGTACCTCTCACTGCATTCATTTCTGAATAACTGTTCCACGTGCTGGCTATTACTCACTCAATCTGCATGAAAAAAGCTTCATAAATTATGCACATTAATTATTCATTGTCAACCAAAGAATCTTAGAGGACTGCTCTCAAATAATATTTGTATTTGCATTGAATAGAATTTAAAATGCATATGTTATTGATTGCAGTGTACAGAAGATGCTCTTTTTCTTTTGAAGAAGAAAGTAGTGTTACCATTCATGTGTGGTTGCTTTCGAAGGAACTTTCTCTACTGATTTTTTTTTTTTTTTCACTCTGTGAGAAGAACTTTCATCAGGAGGGTCGAGTATTTATCGGCACTGGGCAATTGCCAAATACATCTGGGAAACTTTTTATGTAATCAAATTTAGAAGTAGTTCTTGTGTAAAATATGTGCAACACTAAATTCCTAAATCTCCATTTCACCATTGTCCCCATGTTGTATAGTAAGTGTGTAGATCTTAAGCATAAAAATCATATCGAAAGTATTAAGTTTAAAACATAAATTAACTTAAAACTTATAAGAAATATTTTGACATAAAAAAATCTAAATTAAGTCGTTTAAAGTCTTAAATTGAAAAGATAAATAAACTTTAATCTTAGAAGAAATATTTATGACATAAAAGAATCTTAAATAAATCCTTAAGTTATAAAAATAAATTATTATTTTTATCTTATATATAAATAAAAAAATTATAAAAATATGTGAATTTTATATAACTCTTGATTTGTAAAATATTTTAATAAAATCTTATTTTGTGATTTTTGCATTGAATTATTTAGATAAAGTTAATATAGATTTAGCTGAACAGAGCAGGACCACGATAATATATGTTAAATATATTTTACATGCTCCCTGCAACTCATTTTGTCCCCGAATATATCCTAGTCCCGACAATATTGCTCTGAAATTCACAAAATATGACCGTTTGAAAAATTTTCCATCTTTCTAAAGTATTAGAATCTATGAACAAGTAGGTTCATAAGCACTGCACAAGTATGTAACTTACACTTTGCATACTCATACGGAGCATAAAAAGTTGGAAAATTAAAACACTAGATATCATTCACAGTTGAAACTTGAAAGTCAAAAAAATACAAAAAGACAGGTTTAAGGATTTGAACAGCTGGATGATGTGCGATGCAACAGAGATGTCAAAATTTTCAGCTCCTCCTTTTCCCACCTATGTCAGCCAACTCACATCCAGCAGCTTAAACAACCATTACAGCTCTTCATCTCAAAGGAAACACTTTTGAAGAAAAAACCATTGGGCCAAAGCTACAAGGAAAGGTGGATGCATTGTTCTTCTCTATTATCATTTGTCACAGATGAAGACTGGTTTTCTCTCCCTGCCATGCACCTTTCATATGGCACAAACCCTTTCCCACATGCTTCAGGACCCACTCTCACCTTTAGCAGGGATATGGCTGATGTTTCACTTGGTGTGATGTGGCCAAGAAGTTCCAATCTTCCATCCCCCTTGCGTATGTTTAGAGGTATTGGTTTGCATGCTTCAGTTGTTGGAGAAGAGGGTTTGCATGGATCTGTTACAAAAAGTGTAATCCCAAAGAGTTTGAAAGTCTGGCCGGAAGATTCTTCTGTTGTGTCTTCTTTCATGCAAAGACTTTCGTCTGTAGGAAGCTTGAATTTCTAGACATTGAGATCAAACAATAATACAACGTCATATATCATTTTGTCCAGTGATAATATTGTAATCAATAAAGATTAGGAAATACCATAAGAGGTTTCTCATCATGAGAAGAATCGGCGTTTATTCCAGCTTCTTCTGATGTTGTGTTGGGCTCGGCACATGTAAAGTCACTTGTATGGATGTCACTGATGGATGACATGGGGGACAAACTTTCATTTGGTGTATCTGAATCTGAGGAGCTAAGGCTGTCTGAACCAGCTCCTGATAATACTGATTTCGGAGATTGGTTTTCTTGATCAAAATCTGATGACTTCAGAGAACTAGACTTCCTTAGTTGTTCTGGGATTGAAGTTTCTTTATTAGGAGTCTCAACTAGCTTACGAGGGTAAGGATGCATTGGCTTTCGTTTTGGTCTTGGAGGAGGAATTTCAATTGAATCCATTGTATTTGTAACACTCCCAGTAGGGTCGCGAAGAACCTGTCATGAAGTTAAGACAAAGTAATGAGAGTGAATTCAAGGACAACATACAAACCCTTCAATCCCAAAGAAGGTAGCACTTTGGATATCCTAGGGTCATCAAAATCTTAACTTAGCCTGATCTATGGTTTGTGGTAAGTAGAAAACATGACTGAGAATGATTATTAGAATAGAGCAGTAAACCTTAGAAAAAAACTTCTGAGCATGACTTCGAATCTGAACAGCAGTCTTTGTGCCAACATGTTCTGTCGTGAAAACAAAGTATCTCAAAACTCAGACCAAACACAATCACACTTCTTCATTACTATTACATGCGCGCGCACACAAATTCTTGCCTAAGTTATGGAGGCTCTTAATTAATAATACCTTCAATACGCCGCCAAGCCCGACCATGCAGCTTTAAAGCTTCAAGGAACTTCTTGTGTTCTTCATCTGTCCACCTCTCTCTCTGTTTTGTGATGGTATATGGTTTCCTGACCTGTTGAAGAAGAAAGAAAACTGATTAAAACAAAGAAGACACTAGCACAAGGAAAAGAGAAGGATTATAATATGCAAGTGATAATATTTCTTAAGAATTCAGGGAGAACCTTCAGAGCATAGTCACTCCCACAAGAAAACTGTTCATTAAGTTGAATATGAGTAACAGAATGCACTCCAGAACTCAAAGACACACCACTTCCTACTGAAGGACCACCCGGTGATCTGTAGAATTCATTTTGATCCTACATTCAATTCAAAGAGAAGAAATATAAGGAATTATAATGACCAAGGGAACCCAAAAATTTTCAAATACTGTGGCCAACCAGACCAAAACTATTTATCAACTAAGGAATCGGAAATCTTTCAAGCGAATCTTTCACTCCACAAGAAGACAAGTAGCGAAAACACCTAAGAAATATTTGAAGGAAAATGAAAGAAAAGAAAACAATGAAACAACTCTTATGATAAAGACACGAACAAGTGTCATTCACAATCGCTTAAGCAGGCCTCCTTCCAATAACTGTTTCCGTTTCCTAAAGGGAAGCATTCAAACTTTTTTTAGGTGTGTAAATTCAACCGTTTATGAGAAATCTACGCCTGTTTGGCATTTGAACTAGGTAAACCAAAACGCAATTAAGGTTCTCTCTTTTCCACCTTTTTTAACAAATAGTACTAACATGTCCAACCCAAAACGATTACAATCAACATTGAAATTGAACCACAATCTCAGCCACCCCTTGCAAATATGAGTACAGTATCAAAAAATTCATATCAAAGGAAAACATAGCTGACTGAAACTTATGTATTACATACTCGAATCGTCATAGCTTCAGAAACCAAACCACTGATCTAGATCTTCTGCTCCTCTTCACAGTTGCAAACTTCCACGACTTCGTCGTTGGATATTGCTTCCCTCACTTACAACAAGATCACAACCTAGTTGTACTAAAACTTCTCTTTCTGGATACAAATCCCAAATAAGAAAAGTACAACTCAAACAGCTCTCCCTTTGAAAGCTAGAAACAGAACCAAACAAATTGTGTACAAAAATGGACCCACCTTGATCCAAAAGTCAATTTATCATACAAACAACGTCTTGATTCTTCACTTCACCAACCAATAATTCACATCTCAGAATCACAAAACAAAATAAAACCCACTCCATCATCTACAAATCCTGTGTTCAAGCACTACCAAGCGTTGATCGCAAAGAAATAAATTAACTCCCTCCTCAATCAACAACTGCACGGATAAAAATCCACCCACTGCACACCTTTCCCTCAAGAAAATTTTGAATCTTTTCACAATAGAAAGGGGTTCATAACTCACAAGCAACACCACTAACTCAGTAGCAGCAAAAAAAATAGAAGGAATGGAAAAGCAACAAAATTACACAAGGCCCACAAAGAAAAATGGTTAATTGTGTGAGGAAAAGAGTTATTGATGGGTGTGAATGAATTAACCGAGAAAGAAAGATGAGAGGTGGAAAATAGATAGATAGATAGATAGATATATGGAGAAGTTGGAAGAAGTGAAAGCTCAGACTCCAGAGAGCTTCTTGTGATTGTTGTTGCGATGGGCAAAATAAAGAAGGAGCAACAAGGGAGTGACACGTCAGATTTGAACTTCTATTTTCTCGTAGGAAATGTTGAAAGTTTATTTTCCCTTATTCCTCCGACATCGAAATCTCGAGAATTCGAAGGAATCTTGTGGCTCACGTCGAAAGTTGTCGCGGACACGTGGCGTACGGTCATGGACCCCATTTTCGCTTTTTTTTTCAATAAAAAATTGGTGTTTTAAATTCGGTGGGCGAAGAAAAAGTGCTGTGGATAATTTCGAACACGTCACACTCGCGGGTGAAAGTGAAGCACCACGCTACTCGCGGGTTCGGGAGTGCCACGCGTCCACTCACTCAGTGCACAATTAAAGCGTGGCCCGTGTTTTTTTTCCACAAATTGAAACAGATAAATGCCATTATTTATTAGTTTCTGTTCTAATAAGCTCCCTGTCTGCTTTTACTTTAATGATCTGAAAATATCTGTTTCTAATTTATTTACTTAAAAATAATATATTTGAATTAAGAAATGTAAATAATATTTTGACTATTTTTTTACTCATAAACTATGCAATTATAAAAGGTATGTGAAAATATGGATAAAAAGAAGAAAAAATTTAATTATAAAATTATTTTAGTATTACAAAACTATATTTTATATTAATGGTCAGTTTTTCATAGAAAGTTGTTTTTTTTTTTTTTGCTTTGCGGTTTTTCTACCAAAATTGACTCTACTGGGTGTTCTATCTCGTTAAGTTATGTTATTTTCTTAGACAAGATAGAAGTTTCCCTTCTCATTTATGATTTATTACTTATAATAATAAAGTTCCGAATTTTAGTAAACTTACAAGTACCCACAATTTATTTATGACACTAAAAAACTAAAAAAAAAACCCTGAAATCTACCAATAAAAATGCTTTATTTTCCATACTTTAATAGTAATAGAGATTAATTGTGAAGTCTACAAAAATAAGTATTCTTTTTCATATTTAAAGAATGACGTGGGTGCTCTGATATAACAATTTCATTTTTAATGATTGTGACAGGGATACACAATCTACAATGAATGATTAGAAATAAAATGGCGGTATTTATTATTATTTGTTAAAAAAATTGGATATTTGTGAAGTTAAAATATCTATGTATCTATTTATTAGAGACTTATATAGTATAAATACGAAGGATATAAAAAAAATATAATTTTTAAAATATAAAATATGGAAATATGAATCTATATATTATATAATTATGAATTATATAAATTAATAATAAAAATTTATGTGTATAAGTATATTTTAAAATTTTTTTTTAGTGAAAAATGTTTTTATGAGTAATTTAAAATAATTTATTTTTTATTTTTTATAATTATAATAAAAATTTATATAATAAATTTAAATTTTAAAAAAATTAATATATTTTTTTAAAATAAAATTAAAACCGTATTAAAATTATAAAAAATTTAATACATATATTTTAAATTTAACACTTCATTAATAATTATTTTATAAATATTTTACGAATGTTGTGTCCTATATCTAACTCCTATAATTAGAGAATCGACGAATGAAAGAGAGTGTGAATGCGACTTTTGCTTTGCGCTTTTTGCCACGTCATGCCATTCGCCGACCCACTCACAGTATGCTGCCACGTGTACAAACAGGAAAATGATACAATTCCACAACCTCCTTCTTCTTCTTTTTTAATCCAAAAATTTACGACCACATCTTTTTTTTTTTTTGGTTTTCCTTTTTCTTTAATTGGACTTTTATTGAAGTGAAGGTTGCCATCAATGTGAATAAGAGGCCCAACATTCTGTTCCAACCTAACTCTGTTAGGTGCTTTTATCAAATTAATTTTTTATTTTTTCCTTAAAATCCTAATCTTCTATTTATTTAATCATATATTTCAACCATTTTTCATTATTTTTATGTGTGAATATAAAGATTGAGATAAGATCAAGCCTAACTAAAACAATTTCGTATCAACTCGATTATTGTAATGAAAAATTTTAGATATTAAAGTATGCTAGTCAGACAAATTTGTTTTGTATATAGTAAGAGAATATTTTCTAATAATTATTATCATTTATCTATTTTTTAAAATGAAATCATTGTTTATCTACTTCAATTTTCAATTATCATATGTGAAGGAATGCTTTCTTTCATTTTAAGTTTTTGTAAATGAATGTTAACTAACCTCTAAATGAACTTAAGTAAAGATTTTATTGACATGGCATTTTTAGCCTGGTATAAATATTTATTTTAAATTATTAAAAACTTATACTTTAAATATATAGATTTTATCATCATTAAAATTCATGGTAAATAAATATTTTTAACTCTTAAACAGTGGTCAATTTTTTTTATTCCATGAATTTAGTCAAATCTAAAGATTAAAATGTAAAAAATAAGAGACTATCTTTTTTATATGTACTTATTGTCTGAATCGCTTTGAACTGAGAACTAAAAAATAATTGTGGATGCTACTAGATTTTAGGTTGAGTATTCAATTTGAACCAACAATAACCAATCATCTCAAATCATGTCACATTGGACCTAAATTCTTGCTAAATGTTAATCAAATGTCTCAATCAGTGACCATTAATCATTAATATGTTCTACTTAATGACATTGGCCATTAATCCTTGATATATCCAACTAAATTAATGAGGTCCTCCTATAGATTCAATCATAATAGGAAAAAAATAAAATATAATAAATTAGGGAATGTCAAACTTTTTCGACCAACCTACAACTTAGAATTTAATATTGACACAAACATTAAACATTGAGACTTCATAAAACTTATTTAAACTACATACACGTATCCTTCATTGCATTTTAATTTTTTTTTACTACACACCTTATTAGAACCAAACAGAACAAAACATATAAAACAAAGCTGAAGACAAGATTTATGCAAGAAACATCTTCAGTAAAAGGGTCTATTAATAATAATCTTGAGCAAAAGATTTCATGCTGAAAACTAATCTTTGTAAAAGATGGAGTCAAATGTGTGATGAGTTCAAATTCCTATAGCATCATCTTTTCATGAATTTTCACCCTTCTGTAATGGCCACAAACTCTGGCCATTTGCAGCTGTATATCATTGTCATGTTCAAAAATTTTATATCCACACCATTAATTTTCTTTTGTCTCACTCAATTAATATAAGTTTTAACTTTGGCTTTTAGGGATTTGGACCACTTCATCAAAGTTTGGAAAATCAGTATTCTTGAAGAGGAAACTGAAAGAATGGGATGGTGAAAAATATACTTGTATCTGATTTAATGTTTATGATGATGACTGAATTTAATTCGATTTATACTTTATACACATGCTTAAGATAGATTTGTTTGTCAAATTCCAATAAATTGAATTTGGCGAAGTTTTGATTCAGGATGATGATGCTTTTTAGAATAATTGGTAAAGATAAGATGCAAATCAAAATGGTTGATGGTATTGTAACCAAATTCGGGTATATGCCCCAATTGTGGAAGAACTCAACTTATTTAAACACTTTTGTGCGCATGCTAGTTAGAGTTAGAATAGCTAGATGTGAAGGAAATACTTCTCCATGACAATTTAGTAAGAAGGAATTCAAATTCAAAAATAAAAAGAATTTGCTAAATTAAGAAAAAAAACTTGTATATTCACATCACTTATTGAAAATTATCCATTTAGTATGGTTAAAGATCTCACATCAACTTAAAGGTAAAAACATTTTATAGCATATAAATGAATGCAAATTTCATCTTAAAAATTAATTTTATAAGATTGAGTCAAATTTAAAATTCACTTCTTAATATGACATTAGAACCATTTAAAAATTATCGTAACGAAAATTTGTTAGACTTATTAGGTTATCCGCTATCAAATTACTATCAGACTACCAATAAATATATAGTCTCATGTATGAGTTAAAGAGTATTAGCATAAGGAAGGTGTTGGATATTCCTCATCAACTATAGTTAAAAACATTTCATGTTAGAAATAAAGACATTTCATACATAATAAGTACAAATTATAAACTAATTTTATAAAATTAAGTTAATTTAATTTTATAAAATTAAGTTAATTTAATTTAAGTTAGCTCAAAACTCACTTCTTAATAATTACTTTCTAATACCTATTTTCTAAATCGAGGGAGAAAAACCTCTTGTGCCAACTTGCCATCATTGAGAATGTCATTGTCTCTTGATTGTAGTTTAATTAATAAATCTTTGGATTCGTTCATCATTACTAAAGAAAGTACGATAACTATGTTTATAGTACAAAGTTGGGGAGAAGCACTGCTTGGTCATAGAAAAAAAGGAATGAACAAAACACAAGAAACATTATGTATGTTTCCACGTATAAAATTTCATCATTTACATAAAATGAAATTTAATCCAAAATCAATAAATCAAGAATCTAATGTCAATGCCTATCATTCAAACAAACTTAAAATACAGAAATTTATGAACAATGTCTACTTGTTACAATTAATTATAAAATTTGAGCACTCATAGGTTATTCGTTATCAGTTGAAACCATTTACATGTAGAAAGATCACAGTGGTTTGAGCAGTTCGTAAAAATAACTCAAGCAATTAGCCAAGCACTCTGTGTCTGCAGATCACTAATATTCTGAACTTCTAATCTGCACAGTGTGTGGTTTTGACAGGACACTGTTGTCAATTCGAACTTCGCCGCAAAAATATTTCATGGAATGATGTAGAAGATAATGAATTGTTCCATCAAAACTTTACATTTTGAAAAGTTCAGCTGCAGATCTTCAGATGCTGAATGCCAAGGAGATGATTTACTCGCTAATCAGTAGCAGCTACCATTCAACTGAAACTTCTCTCTGGTTCTGGCCAATTGCATCTCGCACGTCATAGACAGCTATCAGCTGGAACCGTCTTCAGTAATTTGGCAAGTTCATAAGACTTGAAATCTTTCCCATAACAAAAGCTTAGATCCAGGGCTGTTTTTCCGTCCTGAAACATAACCAAAAAACAATCAAGTTCTAAGTAAGAGAAATGAATAAACCCTAGATGACTAGTAAGAAGGGAAGTTTCCAGCTTCATCAATTTCTATCTTTAACAATACCGACTTGAAATCAATAGGAGCGGTAGACACTTGACAACAGTATCTTCACTGGACTATAGCAGTGTAGTCCAAAAGGATTAAAGATATAACGAAGAAAGAATAAAGGGAATGATAATAACACACGTTCACCCTGATGCATTTAAATCATTATAACTGCCAAGTCTGATCTGGAATGCATGACAAAATTACCTTATTTTTCCTTGTCTTATCAGCACCATTGACTAACAAAATTTTTGCTAAATCTCTATTTCTGCTTTGAATGGCAACGTGCAAGGGGGTCCAACCTTCCTGGCAGATTTTTAAATTTGTAAATAAACCATATAAATAAAATTGAAAAACATCAAAACTAATAAAAACAAGCTTGTGTTAAAGAAATGATCACGTTATCTTCAACATTCACATCAGCCTTGTACTTGATCAATAATTTCACAGTCATTTTGGCACCAACTTGAGCTGCATAATGAAGTGGAGTGGCTCCATCCTACCATAGGAATAGATGTACAAACACACTTCAGACTGCAGTTAACAGTTCATGACAGTTGTTTACAGAATGCTTCCTCACCTTATCCTTAACATGTGGACTTGCACGTCTCCGTAAAAGGTGGCTAATCAAAGTATCTTTTTTACCTATAATTGCCTTATGAAGTGCAGTAAGACCTTCCTGTTTGATCTAATGATGTTATTTAAGTCCAGGCAAATACTATGCATAAATTGGAAAAATATAAAACAACAAACACACCTTATCAGGTAAATCAATGTCAATGCCAGTATCAAGAAGCTTATCCACGCAACTCATCTGCATTGATAGCACAAGAGTGTGCAGCGGGCTCCATTTTTCCTGAAAACATGAATACAAGAACTTAAGTATAAACAAGAAAGTGAACACTAGGAGAGACAGATGCAGAGTTACATACTTACAGTTGATATTTTTTCCAAGTTAGGAGTAACATTCTGTTGCAATATTGCTCTTTCTTCTGGTTCCAAAAGCTGTTCAACCTCTGCAATAATGAAAATATCTTCCTATAGTATCGGTTTGTTGTCCAGGATCAAAAGATATTCTACAATCTACTTGTGAAACTACTTCAGCACATTTCAATTTGTAGGACGTATTTCACAATCAGGAAGTTGTTCAACCTTAAAATCACATTGAAAGTAACAACTACAAGCACTAAATAGAGAGAAAATATAAAGCAATATTTTAAAAACTGAATTGATTATTAAATCGGTAGGGTTAGCAGTTCACAGCAAGCGTGGTTCAACTAGTTTAAATGACATTTGACAATTAACATGATAACATAGAAAAAAATATATAAAAAATTAAGGGTTAATTAAGTTTTTGGCCCCTGAAGCTTTTACAAAATTCACTTGTAATTACTACATAATTATTTTTTGATTTTTTATCCCTACATTTTTCCTTGGTAATTTTAGTCATGTTGTGAAGTAACAAATGATGGAGCAGTCATCAATGTGTCTGACGTGACAATCCTGTATAAATTTTTTTGGTGCCATGTCGTTTTAT
Source organism: Phaseolus lunatus (assembly GCA_013389735.1). Taxonomy (NCBI): domain Eukaryota; kingdom Viridiplantae; phylum Streptophyta; class Magnoliopsida; order Fabales; family Fabaceae; genus Phaseolus; species Phaseolus lunatus. The sequence goes on along the minus strand of CM023862.1, from coordinate 25,099,494 downwards.
TCTCCAATCATCTAGTCTAAAGAGATGAGATTAAAAACACACTTAACCACAAAAAAATATGGTTGCCAAGTTAGACACGTTGATATAACTACTCACGTGGCTGTAGTGCTATCAGCATTCTTACATGACAGCAGGGCTAAAAGTGTTAACAAAGAAAACTACAGGGATAAAACATGCAAAAGATATATTTTTAGGAACTAAAAAATGAATTTTTCAAAAAAGTTTAGGGACCAAAAAAACATAATTAACCGAATAATTAATATGTGCATCAAAGTGACTCTTGAAAAAACTTCAGTTGTTTTCCCTTCGATGTTTTTACAATTAACATAAACAAGAACAGTGTGAAACAATGTAACAAAAAATAAATACAAAAGTAGCCTTTTAAGGGGAAGAAAACAAGAGTTAGGACCAGGCATGCCTAAAATGCGAACATTTTAATTTAAGTAAGGACTTAATGAAGCTTTGAGCTTTAAGTTAACAAATAGACCATAATTTTGGATCTAGAGTCCCAAAATTCAGCATCAATTTTAAAAATTGGACTAAGCCTGCTGTAGTAGTCCAGTGAATCTCAAGTTGATGTTTATGGTCAATACAGTTCAGATGCTTGGACTGTTGATAATCGAACTGATGACCAGTCTACATAGACTGGTCTAGTTTTCAAAACCATATTATGGTTCCAAAAAAAATAAAGCAATAAGAAAAAAATGAACCTTTCTTAATAAGTTCCTCATAGTTGTCCCCTGAAGTTATATTAACATCAGCAACAACTGACGTCTTCATTCCATCACTTGCAAATACAAATTGGTCTTCAACTTCCTCGCCATCAGACTCACTGTCACTGCCAGTATCTGGTTCTTCCCAAGTTCCTACTTCTTGTTCAGTTTGAAAATAAGATACATCTTGGCTTGATTTAATCACACCAATACTCCTAAGTTTACGATTATCCCAAGAAAAAGAGAGACTGAGATTTCTGTTATTTGTATTTCTGTAAATTTTATAAAAAACAGTGCCTAATTTGGAGTCCATAGCAGATTCAGCATTGATTGTAGACCATGGAATAGTCAAAACAGATACTCTAGACCAAGAACCCATTTCCGTTTCCCTGAAATGGAGACAAAAGAAGGAGCAGTGAAAACAAAGCAAAGAAGTTACATATAATGGTTGCTGAAAACATCATCATGATGAGCACACAGAAAACAAAAACAACCATACCCTCAAAGGACACCGTAATGGGAAATTGCAAAAGAAATGCATTTGCAAAAAAGAAATAGCACAAATTACCAACAAAGTTTATTTAGTTTTTGCAGATATGCAACAAGAGATAATTTGGGAGTCCAATTACATATAAGGTTAAAAACCTACAATCTCACTAACATATGTTGACACATCTGTCCGCAATCAACAATGTGCAAACACAGTATTACAGGATTCTAGTTTGTTTCACATCCAAACCTAGCACTAATGCGTCAAACAAATATTAATTCTTTCCTTCTAAACTTTAAATACATGAGTTCCAATTCATCTTAGATATGAGTTTTTAAAATTCAACAAGACCTGATAAATAAATATATCACAACATTTATCACCCACGCCAAATGAGTGAAACTAGACAGATTTTATTACGAAAAAATCAGTTCAACAAGGTTTAGAAACATAAGTTTCAAAACATTTTGAAATTAGTCTAGTCATTTCTACTCATAAATTATTGAATCCAAAACCCGAAATGATAGAATGCAATATACATCAAGGAAAAGTTATAACAGAACTACACCAAAAACATAGGTAAGAAGAGTAGTGTGGGTAGTTTATTGAGGATGAGGAGCATTTAAGTGTTACCAAAATCAAAGGGTTGGCCACTAAAACCTCAAACTCGATGCTTTCTCCTTCCCTCCGATCTGTTGCTTTTAAGATCTACCAATTTCTGACTTTTCTATTGCTGAAGTAACACACTTGATGTGTGATATGTTCCAAAACTATACCCATACATTATTTCCAAAAGATATCACCACTATTGCAATATTACGATTTTGACAACACTAGTAGTGACAGAACCCAAGGTCCTTTTCTCACCAAATACCACACATCCAATTAGGCTTGTATCATGCAATTGGAACCTAACTATTGGATTGGGAATGTCGAGTATGACTGAGAAATGGTTGAAATTAGGCTTAAGATGTAAGACATTATTCAGTAAATGGTTGAAATTCTGGCATTCCCTCTTTGCACACACTCTAAACTGCGAAGAGAAGACTTGCTAGAAAAAAAGCATAGAGCCAAACCCTAAATTCGCAAAATTCTCTTCTACTTCTCAGTACAAACCAATCGGAGTCCTGAACTCGTTCCCCAACTCGATATTTAACAAGGACAACAAAATCATGCACCAACTCAATTGAAATACTAAAAGCCAAATCATATAGGTCAAAATCAAGCGCCAAACTCGTGCACTCAGTTCAATCAACAGGTCATCAATTTAAATATTAACAGAATAAGAACGGGTTTCTTTCGAACCTTTGTAGTCGAGTATAAATGTTCCGTAGAAGACACACCAATTTACGGGTTAGGAGAAACAGAACCAGACCACAAATGCGACAAACTCGAGATTAAGGTTTCAAGAACATGGCGAGTTCGAGGAGACCGTCGAGTGTGTCTGGTTTTCTTATCGGAATGGATTTGGTTGAGAAAATTGGGTTTTCTCACCGGATAACTAACGGCTTTAGATATTTATTTACAGTCCTATTAAAACCTACTCATTTTTATTTTTTTTTCATCATAATTGTGTTTTCATTTTTTTTAAATGTTTGATTTTTAATTTCTGTCATGTTGAGGAAAGACATATATATAGGTTGAAACCCATCCAGAAAATTTAAGCCCGAACCAATTACATAATTGTGTTTTTAATTCATTTGTTGTTCTTCAATGTACACTGAAGCTACATTATAGTATATAGTCTGTGTCTTTTCAAGTGAAAAAAATCTACATGTCTTTTCACAATCTCTTTTAATTCCTTCATTAAAAATTAATTTTTCATCATTTAAAACATTGTAGAATATTTTTGTATAATTTTACTAAATTCTTATTTCTAACTTATAATCGAAGAAAATAAATAAAATCATCTTATATAAATGGTAGAATATTTTTCTAGATTTTTTCTATATTTTTATTTGCAATTTATGGTTTTTTTCAATTCTTTCTTATAAGTATTTATAAAAAAATTACTCCGACCAATGTGAACGCGTAAGCTTATATAAAAAAGACACATGTTTGTTTTTATCATCATTTTTTACTCTACATAGTACTTTATTCGTGTGTGATGATTTCTTAGTTGCTCAAAAATTCATTTTCACCGGAAGGAATCAAAGTCCGCTTCAACTTGTTCAGAATTGATCTTGCGTTCTAAATATTCACACAACACGAGCATGAAGCATCGTATAAAGTAGGCCTTTACACCCTTCTTGCATGTCGATTATACCAGTAAATTGATAATTTATAGATAAAAATGCAGTATAATGTCCCTTCTTATAATAGTGTTTGTGCTAATGGATACAAACAAGTTTGTTTAACCAACTGCAGATAGTGATGGTAATACACTAGTTGTTATGAAACAATTCAGGATATAAATAAATATGATGTTCTCTTTCAAAGACTTTACTTCTTTAACATTGTCCAATACCTGAAGAACAAGGACTTTATTATTACATATTTGGAAGGTGGGAGCCGCAGGTGCGTCTTCAACAATTCATAAGGCTCTACATAAGGCTTTTCTATTTGAATCATGGCTTTGGCTTATGTGATGAGACAACGTCTTTATGCAAAAAATTTCTGTGTGCCAAATCTGTGATTTTTTATGTAGCACAGGCCAAGTTTAGGCCATTTGTGTGTGCTTATGTGAGCTGGTAGCAGGTGGGATTACTATAATGGGTCTGTGATGGTTTGGTTTTTTTAAGAATGGAAAGTATGCTTAATAAGCTTAAGCCCATAGATGGTAAGGGTTTCTTAGTATTTATATATAGGATGAGATAGTCCTGAAGTATTTTTTTATTAATTTATTTAATTTTTATTTGATAAAATAAAACTTCATAATATATAATCTTACTAATTGTTAAATTTATAACTATCCTATAATATATTATGTGAAATCAAATTAGAATAATGAAATAATATAACTGATTTATTTAATGTTCAAATAAATCTAACGTGAAAAGAGTTTCGTATGAGTTTTAATTTTTATGTTTGCAACAATACAACGATGAACTCCTTCGTTTTCCTTCATATCAAAATCACTTTATTATGTATGACAATCAATTGTCATACAAACAAGTGATTGTCTGAATCTAGGTCAAGTAATAAGAATTAGTACATATAATTTACTAGAAGCCAATCAAATTTGCGGAGATGAACTTCATCCACTATTCAAGGTCTGTCAAGCCTGTAAACCTTTACGAATACACTCTAGTTGCTACCATATTTGGAATTGATATTCTACGCCTATTTCAGTTATTAATGGAAAACTTACATGCATTACAACACACAAAAACCCAGGTGAAAACCAACCTCAATTTAGATAACAATTAAATCAATAAAGGTCAACTCACCTTGAAATTCAATGAGATATCTGCATGTTATATATAAATAAATTAAGACTTAAAGCAAGTCATCCAAATATGTAAATTTAAAATATTTATCCAATATCAAATTTAAGATTAAAGATCCAAGGACTTACTTGAAAAATCTCAACAATTCAATCTCTTTCAAAAGTAAATAATATAGCTAAAGAAACGCTTAAAAAAAAACAAGAAAATAATTAAATATAGCACTCTATTCTTTCACAACTAAAAATTCAAAAGTTGATATTTCTAATTAAAATCAAACAATAAACTATACACAAAAAATTATCTGAATAAGTTATATTAAGTTTTATCATTGGATCTCTTTTGGGCCAACCCATTATGATAAGGTTTTTTTTTTCTTCATTAGTGTATAAATTTTTGTGTGTATCATCCATGCATGCCTACATATACAAGTTTTATTGAGTTCTCTCTCAAGTGTGTTATGTTTTCACTTCTTGATCTATATTTCTTATATCAAAATATATTAAGTTTTTTTTTTCTTGTATTCTCTTTCTTGTTTGTTTCTTTTTTACTTTGTTTTCTTGTTATTTTTTTATGGAGTTACCGTAAAACCTTTCAAGCTAGTGGTGGAGTTTTGTGCATTTATATACTTGCAAAATATTTCTTAAAGATTCACCACTCTTTCAAGTGTTTTCTATCCACCTAGACAAAAATTCCGGAATGATTTTCATTGCACCACATCTTGACAAAATTGACTATTCTTGGAGTATAGTAATGAAGTGTGCTTTATTATCAAAGAACAAATTAAAGTTTTTGAATAGAAAGATCTCATAACATCTACGCGATGATCTATACGAAACTTGTGAGTTATGCAATGTTATAGTTATTTATTGAACATTAACCATAAAAATCATTTAAAGTATATTTTACACGGATAACACAAATGACCTATCTTTATTTATTTTTAAATAATTTTGTTTTTTATTGATTTGTGTATATGGAAATGATTTTTTGGTTGTTCTTGTGATAATGTGACAATGCGTTGTGTGATATATTAATATAGTAGTCTTGAGAATTTTTTTTTTCTTTTGATGTCTTTGTAGTACTTGAAAAATGTGTTTGTACTGCTTGAAAAGAATAATGAATAAGTTCGATTGGAGTGACCTAACACTATAACACTATATGGCGATGCAGTTGAAAATTATATGACTTTTAATAAAATGAATTATTATAAATTTTGATATTTCTTTTTTGTTATCTTTTTGAATTAATATTTTGCTAATATTTTTTTTTTCAAGTTATTATTTCTTGCACAATATTGTGATATCTTAGTAAAAAAAAAAATTGATAAAGTTTTTGTTCTTTACTTTAAAAAATTGGTAAAAGTTTAATTTACCTTTTGATTTTATTATTTTAAGTCAGTCTAAATTTTGTTATCAACTTTTAAGGAGTGAGATGGATTTAAACTTTTTATAATTTTTTTGTCAAAACCTTGATTAACTAAATGTAGAGAGAACACAACCAATATCTTTATTAGTTTATGAGATTTTTATTATAAAATTATAAAAGAAAAAATAATGTAGAATTTTATTATAATTATTTTGAAAATTATATTTAAGATATTTATTTATTTATTTAATAATATATAGTAAATTAGTATTAAACTTATTATGAAAATTAGGAGAAACTTGGCCACTTTATGCTGAGTAGTTACATAATTTATTTTTTAGAATGTTAAACTAATTTTTGACTGAATTTATTTTTAAAAGTTTAAGATAATTAATTGATTAGACTTTATAGAAAAAATTTAGCAGTTTTAATGGATAGTTTGTAGAGTAAATGGAATTTAAATAGAATAAGAGAAGATGAAGTTGGTTACGATATATAATTACTATGAGGAAGTTAAAAGGATAAAATAAAAAATATATATGAAAATGACTTATTGTTTGAGCTTTTAAAATGAAACAAAGTCATAATAACATCTTCAACCTTCCTTTAAAAATAAGTTGGATCATATTGAATCTATTTTGTATGGTTAGAAATTTCAACTTAACTCAAATGTTTGTAGGAAACTGTGGGTTGTTGTCTTAATATGCAAAATGTATAAATAATAAACAGATTAAACAGGTAACTTTATTATATAAAAATGTAGAAAATAATAACATAAATCACTATTATATACCTTAATCTTAAAATAACATAAACAAATTTCAATAGCAATATAACATTAATATCTTAATTTAAAAAAACAATTGAATTAATTAATCTAATATAAACACATTACTAATAGACTCTTTCGTGTACTGTTTGTCTCTGTTCTATTTATTTGTTTAATATTTTATATTGTACATGTAAATTTTTTTATACGCTAATTGTATAAGTTTGAATAAAATTTAAAATTTATTTCTTAATATTATTTTTTTATTATTTTAAAGTTTTTTTTTTTATAAATTTTACACTATGTTTAGCTATTTTCTTGTAATTTTTCAATTTTTAATGAAAAGATAAGATTTGTGTTCAAAAAAGTTTAACGTGTTTTCGTCATCATTATTATTATTACAAAAGTAAATACTTTTACTTTTATTGTTTTAAATAACTAGTATCACTATTTTTTATTATTGTTGCAGTTATTATTATTTTATATTTATATATATTACATAAGTTTTACGTAGTGACTGTTATTTTATGTCATAAATTTTATTACTATTATTTTTTATTTTTCGTTATATAGATATATTTTTTTGCTAAACAAGTTGATGATTGAATACAACTCGGATTCATAGAATTGTTAAGAAAGAGTTGAATGATTTTGGAATGGTACTGTTTTAAGTTGTAAACTGAAATCACAAACTATGATAGATATGAGTTTCAAATAATTTTATAAAGTAATAAATTTATTTTGTTACTATTTTAATTGGATGAAAAATGTTGAGATCAAAAATATTTTTTAATTATAAAGTGATAATTTACAAGAATTATCTGTGTGTGCATGCGTTACTGTCCAAAAAGAATTATCTTTTTAAATAATTTTTCACTTTCTCAAATTTGTTTTTACCGTGCCTCAGCTTTCTATAATGAACCCTAATTTCCCAGATGAACCCTAATATTCCTCTCTTGAATCGTCTTTCCTCTCCTTCTATGTTTTGATCGATGCATCTTTTCCCTCACAACGCACCACACAAAGTATATATATGTTGTATGTGGGCATTGAAACTCTGATATTCGAACCCTGCTCAGTTTCATTGCCCCGAACTGGGGTTTGTAAATTCCCAAATTGAAGAAAAACAGAAAACACGAAGAACTTTCGCTCACCCCAGGCAGACGTCAAGGGACTGAAAAGGTTTCGATCTTTTCATTTTTTTTTCGGATTTAGTTTTTCTTTTCATGCTTCCACTGCGGTTTTTGAATCAAGAGGACCTAATTTTTTCGTAGAAAGTAAGACCCACTTTTGCGTGTTTAGCTTCTTGAAATTGATTATTAGGAATTCTTGGATTAATGAGTGAGGTTTGTGATTCTTCATCGCGCAGTAATGTGAAAGACTCGACAATTCGTTGTAGCACTCTTTCTTAATATCTCTTCGAGTTCTCTCTATTGGTTATCGTTTTAACAACGACTACCGAACTATCCTTCAAATTGTGGTTGTTACTGTAGCAGAGGTAACTTGTTATTCTCTAACCTTGTCTGTTCAGATTATTAAGGAAAATTTTTGTGGTTTATATTTTTTTCTAGTTCTTGCATTCTATGTGTTTGTGTTAATGCTATAGTTGCTGGTAAGGATTTGTGGCATATCTTGTGATCTGTTACATCGAGATGTAATTTCAGCATTCTTAAACCAAACATGGAGGATTGATTTATCTGGTATTCATGTGCCGAACGTCATATATAAAACATGAAAGAAAACATTGCATGCCCGTAGATGATATACTGAGTTGAGACTCCAAATTGCGTTACCAATGAAGTTATGTCCTTTCCCTCCGTATGTGTTTGCATTCTTAAGTACATGTTGACATCCTACTGCTAATGTTGTATTGTATCTGAAACAGTTTTGATGCATGCTACTTTCACTGTTACTGTTCACCAACTTTCTCGATTTATTATTTTCATTGTGCACATTTGGGGATGTTTACATTAAGATTGTTTTTGAGCTCGATTTTTATATTAGAAGAAGGCTTGGTAGTGCTGCTAAATGTGACCATTCAACACTGCTTTAGTCTCAGTCAGTATGAGGCTACATACCATATTTTTTCTGATTACTTTTTCTTTCTAGTTGTTTCTGCTGCTGTAGTGAAAGGTTGTAAAATCAATTGTTATCTTTCCAATGGTTGTATATGCATTATTTTGCGCGCATGAAATAGTTGGACTTCACCCAATTTCAGAATTTTAAGGTTTAGGCTGACTTACTGATGTTACTGTGTTGTGATTTCTTTTCTAGAGTGAAAGCAAACTATGGCAGACCATCGAAATGGAAGTACACAACCATCCAATGGAAAGGCCAGTGCAGCTGGAAGTGGATATTCTATTGATCTGAATGCATTTCAATCCCGATTGAAAACTTTTTATTCACATTGGGATGAACACAAAACAGATCTGTGGGGCTCTTCTGATGCAATAGCAATTGCATGTCCTCCACCTTCGGAAGATCTGCGGTACCTGAAATCTACTGCCCTGAACTTGTGGCTGCTTGGATTTGAGTTCCCCGAGACAATTATGGTTTTCATGAAGAAGCAGATACATATCTTATGCAGCCAAAAGAAGGCTTCTATTCTTGAATCTGTCAAAAAATCTGCCAGAGAGGCTGTTGGGGCAGATCTTGTTCTACATGTCAAACCTAAAAACGATGATGGCACTGCTCTAATGGATGCTATATTCCGTTCCATCCGTGCTCAGCCAAAGTCTGATGACCACGATTCTTCCACTGTTGGATACATATCAAGAGAGGCCCCTGAAGGGAAACTGCTTGAAACATGGACTGAAAAATTAAAAAATACTAAATTTAATCTCATTGATGTTGCCACTGGGTTGTCTTCTTTATTTGCAGCAAAGAGTAATGAGGAACTCACATCAATTAAGAGAGCAGCTTACCTGACAACCAGTGTGATGAAAAACTTCGTGGTTACAAAACTTGAGAATGTAATTGATGAGGAGAAGAAAGTCTCTCATTCAACATTGATGGAGGAGACTGAGAAAGTTATTCTGGAACCTTCAAAAGTGAATTGTAAGCTAAAGGCAGATAATGTTGATATTTGTTACCCACCAATTTTTCAGAGTGGTGGAGAGTTTGATCTCAGACCTAGTGCTGTCAGCAATGATGAGTTACTGCATTACGATTCAGCCAGTGTGATTATATGTGCAGTTGGAGCTCGATATAAGAGTTATTGCTCAAACATAGCTAGGACCTTCTTGATTGATGCAGACCCTCTTCAAAGTAGAGCATATGGGGTTCTTCTAAAAGCCCATGAAGCTGTCATAGGCTCTATGAAGCCAGGAAACAAGTTAAGTGCGGCATACCAAGCTGCAGTCTCTGTCGTGGAAAGGGATGCCCCGGACTTGGTTTCATATTTGACAAAATCTGCTGGGACAGGCATTGGCATTGAGTTTCGTGAATCAGGATTGAATCTTAATGCAAAAAATGAACAGATAATTCGAGAAGGCATGGTCTTTAATGTGTCAATTGGTTTTCAGAATTTGCAAAGTGAGAAAAGTAAGTCCAAGAACAGGCATTTCTCCCTGTTACTTGCTGACACAGTGATCATCAACAAAGATAAGACAGAAGTTGTGACTTCTATGAGTTCAAAAGCACTCAAGGATGTAGCATACTCTTTCAATGAGGATGAGGAAGAGGAAAGGCCAAGGACAAAAGTGGATGCCAAGGGAGCGGAGCCCTTTACTAAGACAACTCTAAGGTCAGACAATCATGAAATTTCAAAGGAGGAGCTTCGAAGGCAGCACCAGGCAGAACTTGCTCGACAGAAAAATGAAGAAACTGCAAGGAGGCTTGCTGGTGGTGGAAGTGAGGCAGGAGATAATCGTTCATCTTCAAGGACTTCAACAGAACTTGTGGCCTACAAGAGCATAAATGACCTTCCCCCTCCCAGAGAAATGATGATTCAGATTGATCAGAAAAATGAAGCAGTTCTCTTGCCTATTAATGGAAGCATGGTGCCTTTTCATGTGGCTTTCATTCGAACTGTTTCGAGTCAGCAGGACACTAATCGCAACTGCTATGTCAGAATTATTTTTAATGTTCCTGGGACCCCTTTCAGTCCTCATGATGCAAACTCAATGAAGTTTCCTGGATCTATATATTTAAAGGAGGCTTCATTCCGGTCGAAGGATTCAAGGCACATTAGTGAGGTTGTGCAGTCAATTAAAACCCTCAGGCGACAAGTTGTAGCAAGGGAGTCTGAGAGAGCAGAGAGGGCAACCCTGGTTACTCAGGAGAAACTGCAACTTGCTAATAATAGATTCAAGCCAATACGGTTATCTGATCTCTGGATCCGTCCTGCTTTTGGTGGTCGTGGAAGGAAGATACCCGGTACGCTTGAGGCTCATGTGAATGGATTTCGTTATTCTACCACAAGGCAAGATGAGCGTGGAGACATACTGTTTGGCAACATTAAGCATGCATTTTTCCAGCCGGCAGAGAATGAAATGATCACGCTCCTGCACTTCCATCTGCACAACCATATTATGATAGGAAATAAGAAGACCAAGGACGTTCAGTTTTATGTTGAGGTTATGGACATGGTCCAGAATGTTGGAGGTGGTAAGAGATCAGCCTATGACCCTGATGAGCTTGAAGAAGAACAACGGGAGCGAGATAGGAAGAACAAGATAAATGTAGAATTCCAAACCTTTGTGAATAGGGTGAATGATCTCTGGGGTCAGGCACAATTCAATGGGCTTGAATTGGAGTTTGATCAACCTCTTAGGGAGCTTGGCTTCCCCGGGGTTCCTCATAAATCTTCAGTGTTTATTGTTCCGACTTCAGCCTGCCTTGTTGAACTGATAGAGACCCCTTTCCTCGTTGTCACGCTTGGTGAGATTGAGATTGTGAATCTTGAGAGAGTTGGGCTTGGGCAGAAGAACTTTGATATGACAATAGTTTTTAAAGACTTTAAGCGTGATGTGCTGAGGATTGATTCTATCCCTTCTACATCACTTGATGGCATAAAGGAATGGCTTGACACTACCGACATTAAGTATTACGAGAGCAGGCTGAATCTGAACTGGCGTCAGATCCTGAAGACAATCACGGATGACCCTCAGAGCTTTATTGAAGGAGGTGGTTGGGAGTTTCTGAATTTGGAGGCCACTGATTCAGAATCTGAGAACTCAGAGGAGTCAGACAAAGGTTATGAACCTTCTGATGTTGAACCGGAATCTGATTCCGAGGATGAAGCCTCTGACAGTGAATCACTTGTTGAGTCTGAGGATGATGACGAAGATGAGGATTCCGACGAGGACTCAGAGGAAGAGAAGGGAAAGACGTGGGAGGAACTGGAGAGGGAAGCGAGCAATGCAGACAGGGAGAAAGGAAATGAGTCTGACAGCGAAGAAGATAGAAAAAGAAGAAAGGCAAAAAGCTTCGGTAAGTCAAGAGGATCTAGTCTAAGCAATAGCATGCCAAAGCGGGCTAAGTTAAGATAGAATTTTGGGTTTTGTTGTTAGCCGGTTTAAGGTTTAGTTCAGTTTGTTTTATGCTGTAGCTGCGCAGCTTGTGTTTGGACTTGGAGCTGCCTTATCGTTGTAACTAAATATTTTTCTCCGAAGTTATAGTTCAGCTACTCGATTGCAATCCTTGAATTCAATTGAAGTCCTCAATTCCTTTATGATTTTGTTTCTTATTGTTAAATTTAACTTTTTCTGTAGCGAACAGGCAACAGAACAACCGTGAATGAACCAGTTATACATACCACCGTAGCCAAACCAACCTTGTATAATCTTTTATATCTGGTCATGTTTGGTTAATATTGTGTTGGAGCAAGGTAAACTTTATGCGTCTCAATTTTATTAAAAAGATTTGATATTTATGAAATGCATTGAAAATGAATGAAAATGAAATGCGTTGAGGTTTTTTTAAGATTACAAAGCAACTAGCAAATTTAAAAGTTTGATTAGCTAAATAGTTTTTTATGACGGGGATTGTTGGATTTTGAAAGGATAAAATGAGAATAGAGTGAATAACGTTTAGATGGATGTGTGTTATTGTGAAAATGGAGGCAGGATAATATATAATTGTTTATATACGTAAGGTGTTGATGCAATACTTATTGTGAAGATGCCAACAAATTATGGTATAAAGAAGACCATTAGAGGCATATGTAAAGAGAGCAACCCACATTGGTTTAGCATCTTGAAAGTTAGCAGATAGATTCAAAAGGATATTTATCAAAGAGCTTAACTTTTATAATTTGTTGATATTTTTTTACATTATTACTTAATTAAAAAAGTATCAAAATATAACATTTAAAACTATTATTACAGAGAAATAATAATTTTATTCTACATGTAATCCACACAAACTATGTAGAGAAATGTTAGTCTGAAAAATATATTTGAAATAAAAATATAGATAACAAAGTATTTAAACCATAAAACCACAATACCACAATGATGCTAAACTTATCCAAAATAGGTATTGTAGTCTTACCTTACAGCTTTCAAGAAATGATTAAACATCTCATCGTAATTCACACAAACCAAGTAGTAAAATATTAAAATAAAAAAATTGAAATAAAATTATAAACAACAGAAATATTATTTTATTTTTATATACGGGACTTAGACAATAAAGATTACCGGTTGAACAATTGATTCTTTCTATTCGGTTGTGTTTTGCTTCTTCCTCTGCTCCTGACTCTCAAGCTTCGGCTTTCGGTTTTAAATATATACTACAAAAAATACTTTGACAATCAATTAAGTTTTTGGTATTTGGGTTCAATAATTGCTAAAATAATGCATACTTTTGTTTTGATTGTTGTGTTTATTTATAATATATTGATGGATCATTTTACTATTGGACTTATATTAATGTGTGTGTCATAATTAGCCTTCACATTACCTAATTGTTAATCATGATACCTTTGATCGGTACCGAATACCGACACGTCCTAGGTCATTTGGTCCCTAACAGTACATATTTAAAACTACAATATTGCAAAAAAGGTTTTCAAGAAATGTTGAAACATCTTTAAAATCATGACATCGCAAGTAAACTATTACTACACATGACTTGACTCAATGAGCAATTTCAATAACTAAGGTTGTTCTCATCATAAAGTAATGTTGGATTTTTTAGGTGAAAAAGAGTGATTCACCTTACAAGCTGAGCTTTTGTTTCGAGTTATAATGACTGAAATAGCTAAAAACGACAAGAGAAATCTACTTACAAAAAATTCCCTAACACTTAAGTTAGTAAGAGTATAAACATTTAATGTAAAAATGAGTATGAGAATTGATTGATCACTTTCCGAGGATTCATTTTGTATTTATAGTTTTTTATAGGTATGGATAACTCAATCAAGTTTATTGCCAAGTTTGTGTAACTCAATTAGAAAGTTGGCTGAGAATGGAGCCTTCATTGGTCCTCTGTTTTCAACTTTTAATCCAAACTTGATAATTCACCAAATACGTTATCATTAGACCCACGAGGCACGAGCTCTGGTTTTTAGAGGACTTGTTTAATCAGATAATTGGTTCGTACAACAATGTTGAAGCTCCATAAATAGTGTTTAAGCATTTGAGCCAAAAATACAAGTGCTAAAATTAATTTCTCTATCACTTATTATCTCTCTTTGGCCAATTGCAGAGTTTGACTGGTGAAATATATATAGTTTTTCATTTTACCATCCTTGTTCACCAATACTATCAATAGTTGAATTGGAAACTGATAAGTACAGTAAAATAGTGGAATGCAATGGTAGACTTAAAAGCGCTAATGGGGAGGACATTTCTATCTTTAGATTGTGGAACATATTTTCACATTTTTCATCCCACTCAAACTTTTTCGTTCATCTGAGGAGCTTAAAGAAAGGTTTTCCTTTTCTAACGAGCTTAAGAAGTAACTTTGATAATGCCACCAACTTCCATTGAGGCATTGAACCTCTTTCAAGTTACTTGAATTGTGCATTGTTAGTAGTTTCACACTTATCAAGGTTGGATTCTATATCTCGTTGAGTGATCATAAAGTCAGGAAATTTTCCCTACCAACCCCGAAAAAACACTTTCCGAGATTAAGGCACATGTTATACTTTTTGACCTAGTCAAAGACTCGTGCCAAATGAGTTGCATGATCTTTACCTTTATCAATTTGACCACTATGTCATTAACATAGACTTTTATTGTATCACTGACCATGTTTTTGAAGACTTTATCCATGAGATGTTGATATGTTTCACCAACGTTTTAAAATCAAATGACATCACTTTATATAAAAAATTAGCTCAATCGATCATGAAAGCGATTTTTTCTTCATCGGATAAAACTGGAACATGTTTCAAGGATATTAAAAAATCTATCAATAATTTATTCTAAATATAATCAATCTAACAAGTTTGGAATACTCAAACAAAATATCAATTGCTTAAGGTCTATCATCAAGTTTATTTAACATAAAATCGCTATTCACAACACAATAAAACAATAATGACTTTTATTGAATTCACACATCACAATTTTAACTTATTACAATTCAATCCATCTAATCAATTTCACAACTCATCTCACAAAGATAACTATAAATCAAAATACTCTAAAATCTTCGCTAAAGTATCATAAAAGTTCAATTTTCATAAATGCAACCAACCTCTTATGTTAACATGCAACTTTTTCCATCAAATCATCAACACAAAAATAACTATTCAACATTTTCAAAATGATCCTAAAATAGGTCACAAATCCTTAAAATTGTACATCAATTATCATAAGCATCCAACTCTAATTCAATTATAAGATTCTAGAATTTTAAACAATACATTTATAAAAAAAAAAAAAAACCTTCAGACAAAGATTAAACTAGTTAAAATTAGAGTATTTTTTCTAACTAACCAACCATGATAAAATTTTAACATAAATAAAAAAAAGAATTAAAAAACTTTTTAATTTAGATTTTGATAGAGTATAATATACTTAATTTCGACAATTATTGTAAAGTAGAATTTGATTAAAAATGATTAAAAACAAGGTGTGCATCTTATAGATATGAAAAAATAATGAACTTGCAAAAGAGAAGATGAGATTTGATCTTAAAAATATTGAGAAACGAGATACAAATTTTAAATATATAAAAAAACCTTAAAAATAGATTTTAGATTTATATGCAAATAAAGATATACGAAATAGAAGAGTTTTGTAAATTTTAATGAATATCATCTTCTTCATTCATATAAATTTATATTGTCAATTAATAAAAATAAATAATTTGATGTAAACATGATTAAAAAAATCACCAATAACATGACTCACAAAATACACAATGAATAAAAAAAAACTATTGTATATGAAATTATTTATAATTAAATTAATTTTTGCCCTTTAAATCATATACTAGTTTTGAAAATTGGAATAAACGAATAATTCAGTGAAAAAAAATTGGCGAATAAATAAACATGCGGGTCAACAAAAAATATATTTGTTTGAGAAAATAGTACATTTTTTAATAAAAAAGTTCTAATAAATTTATGAGTGGCAGGTTGGATTGTTCTCTCATTTTCAACATACAGGTCAAACTTTTTTTTTTTATTGAATTTGATATTATATGTATAAAATAAAAAAATCGATTTATTAAAATTAACACAAATTGAAATATAATAAAAATTATTACAAATTTTATGTTGTATTGTATCAAGAATACAAATATATTATTATTATTATAATTTAAACTATCGATCTTTACATACTAAATTTCTATTATTAATTTTAATAAAATAATTTAACATATAAAAATAGTAATTAAATCCCTTTATTCATTAAGAATACTATCAACCCTTAAAGACTTAAAAAATATTAATCAAGATCAAGTGTGTATATATATGTATAAACATTAGTAAGTAGATATGTTATCATAAAAGTAGCTTAGTTCATAAAAAAAAAATAAGACATTTCAAAATGCAATGATATGTTTTGTCACCATAATATTGAAATTTTCCTTAAAACATAACAAGGTAAAAATCTATTATTTTTTAATGAAGAAAATCGTTAAAAATTATTATTTTTTATATAGTTGAAACTTAAACATAAATATTATAAAAATATATATATTATTTAGCTATAAAAATATAATTTTTAAAATTTATTATATATATACTATTAAAAATGTTATGAAATATAAAATTGGGTGTTAATAATTTGACACCACTAAAAAATAAAATACATTTATTTTGACACCACTAAAAGATAAAATCATTTATTTATGTTTAATATAAAATTATAATATATATATGATTATATTATTAAAATTAGTTGTATTAAAATTAGTTCTTAGGTAGGAGTACTTTTTGTAAGAGTTTAAAGTAATATTTTTCTACAAAATTATCTTTTAAATATTTTTCACTGTCATTTTTGTTTCTCTCATGTGGGAGAACCCAACTTTCTATGATAATATAATTATTCTTCCCTTATGAACCCTAATTTCCCTCCTTTCGATTTTCTCTCTTCTCCTTCGCATTCTTTGGTGGATGCTCCGTTTCCCCTGCACCGCACCGCACAGAGTATATATATATGTGTGTGCGCGCCCATTGGAATGATATTCAAACCCTACATAGTTTCATTGCCCCCTATTCGGGTTCTTGAATCCCCAAATTGAAGAAAAACAAAAAGTACGAAGAGTTTTCGCTCACCGCAGACAAGAGGCAAAGTGTCGGAAAAGGTAACGACGATCTTTACAGTTTTTGTGGATATTTTTTGCTTTTCATTCTTCCAGTGTAGTTTTAGAACCACGAAGTTCTAATTTCTTCGTAGAAAGTGCGAGCCATTTTTTGCACTATTTGCTTTGTTTTTTCTCTACTGAAAATTTGTATTACTTGGAGTTATTATTGGGTTAATAAGTAAATTTGTGATTTCTTCATCTTGCAGTTATACGTAACTCTCGACAATTCGTTGTAGGACTTTTTATCGATTTTTCTTCTTAGAACTATACTTCGAATCGTGCTTTTAACTGTAGCAGAACTATAGTTGTTATTGTCAAGCCATGTTTGCTCAGCTTCTTGATGAAAAAAAGATTTGTGGTTTATTTTTTCTTGAAGCACTTGTAATCTACGTGTTTGTGTTAATGCTCAAGTTGTTGGTCTATTTTCTTATTTATTACATTGAGATGTTCTTTTGGCATTATTGAGCCTAATATTGGGGATTAGTCCCGCTTGTTCTACTGATTTGCTTCATATATATATATATATATATATATATATATATATATCTATAGCAGGAAATCAAACATTACATGCCGTAGATATTATACTGAGTTTGAGCCTACAAAATTGTAGAACCAATGAAGTTACACCCTTTCATTTGTTATGTATTTTCAGTTGTTTTAAGTAAATGTTGACATGCTATTACTCATGTTATATCTGAGACAATTTTATGCGTTCATTGTTCCCGAACTTTCTGGACTTATGGGTTATACTTAGTTACTATTATTAATTTCAACTGTCTTATTTGCGGGTTTGTGCATGTTAGCTGATGTTGAGATTAGGATTGTTATTGTGCTCATTGAACGTTGCTCGAGTCTCATTATATGGCTATTATCTTACTCGATTATTTTTCTTTCTATTGGCATCTGTTGCTGTAGTGAAAGGTTATAAAAGCAAATAACCATGGTTGTTCATACATTATTTGTGAGCATGATGTAATTGGAGTTCAGTTGCTATATGATTATGATTTCGATAGACTTCTTCTAACTTCTTTTGTTGCTATCATACTCTGGTTCGTCTTTGGCTATCACATTCCAATGTTGCAAACGGTGCTTAGATCTATTATCTACCTTTTTGTCATGATTTGCTTCCATTCTTTATGATATTTTCCAGTGGCTAGTTTTATTTATTCTGCCTCATCATCTATTGTGATTGTATGCTGTTTGTTTCTTTGCATTGTTTATATTAACCCAGTAGAAGCAGATGGCATTTGTATTCGTTATATTACATTCTTCAAAGATATATGTATATTAAAATTAATTATTTCAACTTTATGGCTTATTTATTCATATCCTGGGATTTTAAATTTTAGTTGCTTGAGTCTTCAGTTATAGCCAGCAATGGAAGTGATCGAGATAACTGGGACTCATTGTTCCTTTAAGCACCTACTTTTCTGGTGGCTGAAAAGGAACTAAAACCTATTTTGCATCAGCAATTGTATGCCAACTTCTTACTGATGTTACTGTGTCTTAATTTTTTCCCAGTGTGAAAGCAAACTATGGCAGACCATCGAAATGGGAGTACACAACCATCCAATGGAAAGGCCAGTGCAGCAGGAAGTGGATATTCTATTGATCTGAATGCATTTCAGTCCCGATTGAAATCATTCTATTCGCATTGGGATGAACACAAAACAGATCTGTGGGGCTCTTCTGATGCAATAGCAGTTGCATGTCCTCCACCTTCAGAAGACCTGCGGTACCTGAAATCTACAGCTCTGAACCTATGGTTGCTTGGATTTGAGTTCCCTGAGACAATTATGGTTTTCATGAAAAAGCAGATACATATCTTATGCAGCCAAAAGAAGGCTTCTATTCTTGAATCTGTCAAAAAATCTGCCAGAGAGGCTGTTGGGGCAGATCTTGTTCTGCATGTCAAACCTAAAAATGATGATGGAACTGCTCTAATGGATGCTATGTTCCGCGCCATCCGTGCTCAGCCAAAGTCAGATGACCAAGATTCTTCCATTGTTGGATATATATCAAGAGAGGCTCCTGAAGGGAAACTGCTTGAAACATGGACTGAAAAATTAAAAAATACGAAATTTAATCTCATTGATGTTGCCAGTGGATTGTCTACTATATTTGCAGCAAAGAGTAACGAGGAGCTCACATCAATTAAGAGAGCAGCTTACCTGACAACCAGTGTGATGAAAAACTTCGTGGTTACAAAACTTGAGAATGTAATTGATGAGGAGAAGAAAATCTCTCATTCAACATTGATGGAGGAGACTGAGAAAGTTATTCTGGAACCTTCAAAAGTGAATTGTAAGCTAAAGGCGGATAATGTTGATATTTGTTACCCGCCAATTTTTCAGAGTGGTGGAGAGTTTGATCTCAGACCTAGTGCTGTCAGCAATGATGAGTTACTGCATTACGATTCAGCCAGTGTGATTATATGTGCAGTTGGAGCTCGATATAAGAGTTATTGCTCAAACATAGCTAGGACCTTCTTGATTGATGCAGACCCTCTTCAAAGTAGAGCATATGGGGTTCTTCTAAAAGCCCACGAAGCTGTCATAGGCTCTATGAAGCCAGGAAACAAGTTAAGTGCCGCATACCAAGCTGCAGTCTCTGTCGTGGAAAGGGATGCTCCAGACTTGGTTTCATATTTGACAAAATCTGCTGGGACAGGCATTGGCATTGAGTTTCGTGAATCAGGATTGAATCTTAATGCAAAAAATGAACAGATAATTCGAGAAGGCATGGTCTTTAATGTGTCAATTGGTTTCCAGAATTTGCAAAGTGAGAAAAGTAAGTCCAAGAACAGGCATTTCTCCCTGTTGCTTGCTGACACAGTGATCATCAACAAAGATAAGACAGAAGTTGTGACTTCTATGAGTTCAAAAGCACTCAAGGATGTAGCATACTCTTTCAATGAGGATGAGGAAGAGGAAAGGCCAAGGACAAAAGTGGATGCCAAGGGAGCGGAGCCCTTTACTAAGACAACTCTAAGGTCAGACAATCATGAAATTTCAAAGGAGGAGCTTCGAAGGCAGCACCAGGCAGAACTTGCTCGACAGAAAAATGAAGAAACTGCAAGGAGGCTTGCTGGTGGTGGAAGTGAGGCAGGAGATAATCGTTCATCTTCAAGGACTTCAACAGAACTTGTGGCCTACAAGAGCATAAATGACCTTCCCCCTCCCAGAGAAATGATGATTCAGATTGATCAGAAAAATGAAGCAGTTCTCTTGCCTATAAATGGAAGCATGGTGCCTTTTCATGTGGCTTTCATTCGAACTGTTTCGAGCCAGCAGGACACTAACCGCAACTGCTATGTCAGAATTATTTTTAATGTTCCTGGGACCCCTTTCAGTCCTCATGATGCAAACTCAATGAAGTTTCCTGGATCTATATATTTAAAGGAGGCTTCATTCCGGTCGAAGGATTCAAGGCACATTAGTGAGGTTGTGCAGTCAATTAAAACCCTCAGGCGACAAGTTGTAGCAAGGGAGTCTGAGAGAGCAGAGAGGGCAACCCTGGTTACTCAGGAGAAACTGCAACTTGCTAATAATAGATTCAAGCCAATACGGTTATCTGATCTCTGGATCCGTCCTGCTTTTGGTGGTCGTGGAAGGAAGATACCCGGTACGCTTGAGGCTCATGTGAATGGATTTCGTTATTCTACCACCAGGCAAGATGAGCGTGGAGACATACTGTTTGGCAACATTAAGCATGCATTTTTCCAGCCAGCAGAGAATGAAATGATCACGCTCCTGCACTTCCATCTGCACAACCATATTATGATAGGAAATAAGAAGACCAAGGACGTTCAGTTTTATGTTGAGGTTATGGACATGGTCCAGAATGTTGGAGGTGGTAAGAGATCAGCCTATGACCCTGATGAGCTTGAAGAAGAACAACGGGAGCGAGATAGGAAGAACAAAATAAATGTAGAATTCCAAACCTTTGTGAATAGGGTGAATGATCTCTGGGGTCAGGCACAATTCAATGGGCTTGAATTGGAGTTTGATCAACCTCTTAGGGAGCTTGGCTTCCCCGGGGTTCCTCATAAATCTTCAGTGTTTATTGTTCCGACTTCAGCCTGCCTTGTTGAACTGATAGAGACCCCTTTCCTCGTTGTCACGCTTGGTGAGATTGAGATTGTGAATCTTGAGAGAGTTGGGCTTGGGCAGAAGAACTTTGATATGACAATAGTTTTTAAAGACTTTAAGCGTGATGTGCTGAGGATTGATTCTATCCCTTCTACATCACTTGATGGCATAAAGGAATGGCTTGACACTACCGACATTAAGTATTACGAGAGCAGGCTGAATCTGAACTGGCGTCAGATCCTGAAGACAATCACGGATGACCCTCAGAGCTTTATTGAAGGAGGTGGTTGGGAGTTTCTGAATTTGGAGGCCACTGATTCAGAATCTGAGAACTCAGAGGAGTCAGACAAAGGTTATGAACCTTCTGATGTTGAACCGGAATCTGATTCTGAGGATGAAGCCTCTGACAGTGAATCACTTGTTGAGTCTGAGGACGATGACGAAGATGAGGATTCTGAGGAGGACTCAGAGGAAGAGAAGGGAAAGACGTGGGAGGAACTGGAGAGGGAAGCGAGCAATGCAGACAGGGAGAAAGGAAATGAGTCTGACAGCGAAGAAGATAGAAAAAGAAGAAAGGCAAAAAGCTTCGGTAAGTCAAGAGGAACTAGTCTAAGCAATAGCATGCCAAAGCGGGCTAAGTTAAGATAGAATTTTGGGTTTTGTTGTTAGCCGGTTTAAGGTTTAGTTCAGTTTGTTTTCTGCTGTAGCTGCGGTTAGCATAGCAGCTTATGTTTGGACTTTGGAGCTGTCCTATTATTGTAACTAAATATTTTTCTCCCAAGTTATAGTTCAGCCACTTGATAGCAATGTATGTCCTTATGTTGTTTTCGTGCCTTTTTCATTCAATGAATGCCTTTTTTGGGTCTAGTCATTAGTTCTCTCTTTCAGTAGCCAACAGGCTATAGAACCACCATGAATGTAGTGAACCAGCCACGCCAATTCCTAGTTTTTTGCTTTAATTGAGTCAATCACAGTAACCACCAATGAGGTTTTGTGAAATTACTCAAAAACCTTTTACCTCTTTTACGTCTGTACTGATCATATTGAACTGATACTTTTACATCACTAATATTTTATGTATTTGAAAAACATTATGGTGTGAATTTGTGGAAGCAATTTTTATGTTGGTACTGAAAAAGCGGTGGAGGTTTGTATAATTTCACAAAGCTTTAGGGTTGATTAGAATACTTTTCTGTGAAAATGCATATATAACAAGAAATGAAAAAAAAAGTGCACGAAATGAAAATAGTTACTGTAATCGAGAAAATATAGAAAATATAAAGGTTTTAATCATCTCTTCAAATTACGAAGAAACGCGAAGAATTAAATTATGTAATCGGTTAATTACAAGTATCTTTCTGTATATAATCGATTTTAAGATTATGTTAATTGATTAATCTTTTTAATATAACTAATTTTTATGTATAATTATATTTTCTAAATAATTAGTTAAAATAATTAATTTAAACTTTAATATTAAATAAATAATTTATTTTAATATATTATTAGTTTAAAATTTAATTTTAACATATTAAAATTTATAATATTTTTTAATAAAAAATTATTTTTAATTTAATTATCAAAAGTTTACTTTTTATATTAAATTATTTTAAATAGTTAATTTCTCTCTCTCTCTCTCTCTCTCGTGTGGAGAAATTAATAAAAATAAAAGACACTGGGTCTTATTTAAGACTACAAACCTATTTATTAAATTAGTTATATTTTATAAATGTGAATGTGGGACTTTAAAGGCATGGGTAAAAAAATTAGGGTAATAATAATGAGTGGTTATTGAAAAAGATAAGATAGGGAATGACTATACATAAAATGTGACATATACTGTGGAGATAAAAAAAAAAAAAAAGGTTTGTTAAAGGTAATATAAGCATTTGAATAGATAACTGGAATAACATCTTACTTTTAAATAATTATATTAATACCCTTAATTCTAGATAAGAGTTAGAAAATTTTATGTTTTAATATTAAATTCATATTTAAACAAAATTTTATATATATAAATATAAATATTTGGTATTCTATTTAAATAAAGTTTGAAAATTAAAAAATAAATCAAATGAAACATTATAACTAAATAAAATGAAAACAATAATAAAAATAAATAATAATTGTAACACCCCGAAAATACATCTAACTATTATAATACACGTTCTACATATTTCTATACAAACTTAGAATTTTTCAAAATATTTCTATTACAAAATTATGACTTATAGAAATACAAATATTAACGATATAAGGTTCAAAACTACATCCTAAAACCCTCCAGACCCTCTGACACCTGTATGATCATCTGCTCGTGTACGTAGTACAGTCATTGCAGTTCAAACACAACAAGAAAAGCAAGGGTAAGCTAGTGAAAATAAAGTTTTATAATACACACAATTAAATAAAAAAGAAAATAAAATTTCATTGATCAATTTCTCAGTTATTCAACTTTCTTCAAAACCCAACATAAAACAATCACGTAGATCTCACATGGATCTACACATCCAAGATAATCAACAAACAACATCTTCCGGAAGACTCGTATTAAGTAAGTCCCACCAGAGACTAACACCTGATCCAAAGATTACCAGCGAATCCAACATAAAGGGTCAGGGTAAGTTCAATACAACCCAAGCCGTGCATCTCATATGTCACGGTGTGCATGAACTCCTCCATCAGCTTCTCACCACCTGATATCTTAGTCTATGTGACTTAGATCATCAGTGAAGCTCGGAGATCTCTGTTACCACATAGGTATCAATACTTAATACACAGCAAACATCACTCTATACATTATCCCAAATGTATGAATTCAATTCCATATCATTTTCATCATATAATATCATTCAAAACATAATTCACAATATTCAAAAGTCTATTTGACATAAAAAAAAAACAACACTTAAATACTAAACCATCAAAATCTAATATTTTTACAAGTTTAAATAATATATAAACAAATAACACAACACGTCCCCTCCATATTCAAATCTTCTAGCCTAGGGTGCTATTAAAAAATTAGATTTAGCTTCCCTTACCTTAATTGCTTGCTTTCCAAGCAACTTCTAGAATTTTATTTCCCATAGTCTGGATAAGCTTCAAGATTTACGGGCCTAATGCAAGTTATCCAAATATTACCAAATTTTAGTATGAGCTTAATCAAGTTGAGAGAAACACTTTTCTCAACTGGTCCCACTAAGATTGATGACTAAATCATAGAGAAAAACAAATAATAAGGAAACTTTAGAGTAAAAATGAACTTACTCTGTTTGAAAATCTGATCGGGTAGAAATGTAGCCTGAGTCCTCAGCTACATCATGGTGTAATCAGATTTTGGAATAGATGATATATGGGAAAGAAGTTGAAGAGAGAAGGGAGAGGGAGAAAGAAAATGAAAAAAAAGAAGGAAGAGGGGGGGGGGGAGAGAAGAAGTTTCGTCCGTTACAATAATAGTAAAATCAATTAATTAATTATTTAAAATAAATTTTAATGGATTAAAAATAATAAAAGAATAACTAAAATATAATAACTATTTTTTTTTTCTAAAATTAGTTTGTATTTTATATTTTTTTTCTAATATATTTTATATCATTAAGTTACTTTTAAATAAATTAACTCAATTCTTATGTTTATAATACAATTTCCAACCTTTTCTTTACACAAAATTCACTGTATTGATAAAAAAATTGAAATTTACAAGCCAAGAAAAGAGATGCATTAAACATGAAGCAATTTTCACCAAATAAAATTTTATTTTAGACCATGATAAATAATTTATAGTGTGATCCAAAATTTTTGTTCTTTATGAATAATTAAAAAAAATTTAATTTAAAAGAAAAGATGAAATAATAACTTTAAATTGATAATTTTTTTTTCCTGAAAGCACTCATTAAAATATCTCTGAAATCACTTTATTAAAAAAATAACTTTTACAGTTATTTTAATATAAAGTGTGTTCATCAAGGACTCTAATATGCTATGAACATTTAAATCAAAGGCTAAGACAAACGAGGTTATAAAAACCTCAAACCTGACCAACTTTGGATATCAATGTCGGAAGATTAACAAAACAACTTGAACTTGTGAGGTATTTGATTGTTCTATTTCACGCTTCTTACATCCGAATCAGAATAGTTAAAATAAAATAAAACAAGGGTTCAGTTTTTAAATTCAACACCACCCCGAAGTTCTCATTTTTCTTTTAATCAGAGAATCATTTCCAACTCAACTCTACTCTTTTCTTCCCCACAAAAAATGCTTTTGCTTTCTCACCAAAAGGAATATATTAATGGAACAAGTAAGATATTGTTAATTAATTCTAATACAGTGCAATTTTTGGAGGGTGACCAATTTACTGGGTTGACAACAAAGTCAACAATAAAAAAAAAAAAATCAGAGATTACTTGAGGGACAAGAAGGAGAAAAGTTCAAAAAGTAATAGGCTTCTGTTCATAGATTCTCTTGTCTTATTCTATGTTTTTTGTCATGTTGAGTTATTTCTATCCATTTTGGCTGTGGCTTGTTATCTCTGCTCAACGAAATAGAGGAAGTGATCTTCAGTCATATGTTTCAGTGATGATCATGAAATTTAATTCACTCCTCTTCACATTCTAGGCACCAAGTCAAGGTATTTTTCTTCCATTAGTTCCATTCATTTACGTTTTTCAACTGGGCTTTTCATTTTCTGCTACGATTATAATCTTTTCTGTATTTTTTCTTGTCTTTGTTTTTCTGATTTCATGAATATATCTTAACATAGTTTGAGTTAAATAAGCAAGCTATTGCCTTTCTTTCTGTCTTAATTTCCTGGTAATGAATATAAGCGTGAAAAGGTTGGTATAGAAAACTTCGTTTCATTTGCCTTTTCTTGGCTGGGCTCATTTCTAGGGAGACTTTACTGCTTGTTTCCATGTAACTTCTGAGAAAGCTGTTTCCAAGAAAGACCACAAGAAGTTTCTTTCAAGCTTCTGAATTGTACGAAGTCATGAAGTCAACCCAATTTGGATAGTCATGATTCCTTCTTAAAGGCCTTCCTTTTGAACAAAATTCCAATATCCTAATCCAAGTCCCACAAATCAGATTCATCTTTTTGTTCACAGGTCTTGAGAAAACGTGGTGGGAATTGTTTCTTGTCTTGGGAAGCACCAGTTTGCATCAATGAGTATTATGAAAAAGGGAAGTCACCAAACTGTGGGCTCAACCTCACTAGACACTAGTGTTGGTCTTGTTTGCCACTATGAATTTGAAAATGGGTCATCTCAGTTTGTGTTCATGGATGTTGAAAGTGGAAATAGAGCTTCCCTTAACCATTGGCTCTGCTTCTCCACTGAAAACTTTGTGCAGGCCCTTGCTTTTTGCAATGGCTTTATTCTCTTGTCCGGTTTTAGTGAGAACCAATTCTGTTATCATGTGTTCAACCCCCTCACCAAGCACAATTTCACAATCCCTCAAACTAGAATCCAAGATAATATTACCAGAGTTGGATTAGCATTTGATGGATGCCAATTTGAGATTGTGCTGATTGAAATAGGTTCTTCACCATCCAATGGTCTAAAACTGCATGTTTTCTCTTCTGACACTGGCAAATGGAGGAGCCAAAACCCCATCAACATAACTGCTCCTTCTTTGCCAGAATATGAGTTGGAAGAACTTGGCACTGGCACACCTCCTCTTTACTCAAATGGGTCAATTCATTGGGAAATAGGTGGACACTTGTTGGTGTATCAAGTTCAAGGAGGCCATTGTGAGCTATATGAACTACCAAACTATTCCAGGGATTGGTCTTGGGAGCCGAGATTGACCTGTCGCCGTCGTTTGTGTGAATCAGGAGGCAGAATTTACTATTGCTACTCTGATTTTGATGGCTTTCACATTTGGAAACTTCTCAATGAGCATGAGCATGGATCATTCCTGTATTATTGGGATTACAAAACGTTTCCTTGGAGGCTAGTCCATAGTGTGGAGCCTGAAGTGTTCATGTCTAAGCTCCAAAACTTCTGTTACAACTTCTATGATTGGGATCCTTTCAAGATTGCACCCGTTGCCTTCAGTGAACAAGCACAAATCATATATTTGCAGCTTCCAGGATCTGTTGTTTCTTACAATCTTGATACAGGAACTCTGGGATCAATCTGCACCTACTCTTATACAGGCTTGAACTTCAATTGCTGCTCATTCTTTTCTTCAACTTCTCACAATGCACAGAGTGACACCAATGGAGAAATGGAGCTGAATATACCCATTGCAGAGATGGAAAAGTTAGCCCTCTAAATTACACTTTTGTTCAGTGAAGACTATGGTGTTTAGGTGACATTAAACTTAATTATGCTACTACTGGTTTTCTCGTTCTGCTTGGTAAACAATTATGAAAAAGTATGTATGTAGAATAACACTTTAATGCTTATTCAGAGACATAATTATCGTTTATAATTTGTATTTAGATGTATCTAAAAAAATGTTTTCTTTTCTTTTCTTTTTTCTTTTCTTTTATGAAAAGGTTTATCCAAACCGATTCTATTTAGTAGATGATAGCATTAGTCTTATTCTTATCTGACAAACACAATTTAGAACTAATGTTTGTTTGTTTTTTAAAACTCAACATATAACATTTGTTGTATTAATTATATTTAGACTAAAACATTTTAATTAAATCAAGGAGAAGTTACATTAGCAAACGTTGAGAGAGAGAGAAATCATGACAGGACAAAAACAATAGAAAAAAATATTAATGACGAGTAATTTTGAAAAAAGATTAAGATATATTTATTGTTATAGACTAAATTAACTAATGCTGTTTTTTATTATTATGAATTAGATAGCCACGTACTAAAGATAGAAAACTCATTAAATTGGATTGGGTTCACATTAACTACAAGATAACCATTAAATTTAGGAGTTACAGAGTACTAATAAACATATTCATACCTACAATTTAAAAGTACTAATTCTGAAAATAAGCTCTGATCAATAGAAAATACACGGATTTACTTTTATTTTATTTTTAAACAGTATAATTTTTATACCTTTCATCTATAATTTAGAATATAAAATTGTATTTGAGAATTCAGAAAATATGAATTCTATAATTCAGAAAGAGTAAATTAGATTTTTTCATAAAAAATATAGAAGTGTAGGAAGAAATTATAAAGGTGTAGGAAGAAAATGTTCAGACAAACTAGATCAATCTACAAGCCTTTCACTTGGGCCTAACATGACCCAACCTGGTTAGCAGCTTTTGGGACTTTTACTTCCTGCACTCCCAATAATTACTAACTTCATTCAGATACTAAGATTAGAAAGACTAAGATTATGTTTAGGAAATTCCATAAAGCTTGTTCCGAAAGATTTTCGCAACAAATAATACAGAAGTCACCTTTACGTAGGGTAAAATGATCATTTTAAGTATTATAAGATGCAGTTAGAAATTAAGGGGTGCAAGAAGAAAAAATCACTTTTAGAGTTGAGCAACTGGTCTATCCTTAAAACCTTTGCACAAAATGGGCTTTGGTATTTTGCTTTTGCACCTCCATAATTGTTTCCCATGGCCACCATATATTTTTTCTGCTTTTAAAAGCCAAATAAAGTAATAAAATGGATTTTCTGTTTTTAGATGTACTTTTCTCAATCTTTCACCCAAACTTGAAAAAGAATGAGACAATATTATCCTCTTATTCCCATTTTTTTTCCATTTTCTGATCTCTAAAACAGTTTTTAAACTAGAGTTATCAGACAAGGGTTTATCCAATTTATTCCTAAAAACAGTTCTTCAAAATTCATTTCTAGAACTGTTTTTAGAAACTAAAACAAAAAACAAAGTCAAACATTTCATAAGCTAATTTCGAAAACAAAATCATAAAATTTGAGAAGATTAAAATTCATTAAACTTCGCTGAATAGAGTAATTTAAATTGTAAGATGCATATATGAATTGGTGAAAATAAAACAGTGAGAGATTGCAGTCTTAACCAACATGTTTGATGGTTTAACCTCACATATTATAGGTTTTCTATTTTTTTTTTCTATTTTGAGGTATTTGCTGGACATGGAAACTATAATTTAAATTATATTTCACCCTTCAATTCTATAATTTCAGTCTACATTTGAAAAAAATTAAATAAAATAATTCAGAATCAAAACTTTTATCTGAGATTAATTTTTTCGTCACCAAAGAGGAAAAAAACTATAACTTTATAGTTCAAATTATCATAACAAGTACACTCACAAACCAAAGAATATAATGACAAAAAACCAATAATGCACTATCTTCACATAGATTTTGTATCATCATCATCATTGCAATTGATATCATTCAGAAAACATCTGTTGCTAAAAGCCAATTGTACAGTTATTGGCCGGTGCAGTGTGTAGGACAAGTGTGAAAATTTTGAATTATTGAAGATGATGTGAAGTAGAATACGATCTGCCAGTACTAGAAAATAATTAAACAAAAATTAATTTTAAAGATAAAAAATTATTTTTATAATAATTAAATTAGATATTATTTTAAAGATTAAAAAAGTTATTATATTTAAATTAGTTTTTATTATTGGTAAATAGTTTCTAAATTTGTTTCTTATACAAATTATTTAAATTCCAAAATTAGTATATAAAACCTTATTATCTAATTAGATATTTTTTTATCTCTAAAATAATATTTAATTTTATTAATATATAATAATTAATTTTAAAGATAAAAAATAATTAGTTTTTATTTAATAATTTTTTTATAGTGAAAATTTTTGAGTGAGTATTTATTAAGAAAATGTTTTTAACCAACACCATTATATCGACAACAATAAACATTAATTAACTTATTTGTATCATAGTTCATAACAATTGGAATTCAAAGTGTTCATACCTTTGATTTGGATATTGAAATTGAAGTATCAATTTTTTTATTGTTTTCAATAAAAAAAATATGGTAGTCCTGGAACGTATTGAAGTGCTTAGGTGTTTTTCAAAAGAAAAGAAAAATATGTTTTGATTAAAGTGTAAAAGTATAAGATTGGATTTATAGTATGCATGTAAACTCATGTTATTAATGTTTGAAATCTGTTTCCTGTTATTACGTGAATTTATGTTAGTTAATGTGTAATTTTCAACTTAAATCCTTTCACATTGACAAATGAACATCTCATACTTGATACTAAAAAAAGTTTGATATTAAATAATCTAAATAAACTCAATAAATTTAACTAAAATATCATATTAATAAGTAGGTTGGTTTCTAACTCAATCTTAGAAAATATTATATAAAATTTGATCGTACTTCATTTATTTATATATATTAATTATGATTTAATCATATGTTAATTTTCAACTTATGCTAATACGAAAAAGATTTTTTTTTTTTTTTAGTTGTTGTGTGAAATGAGTAGTATGAAGGAAAGAGAATGTGTGTGTGTGTAAACATGGCAAAAGGGTCAATGCAAATTAAATGTACAAAATATCACTTAACGACAAATAAAATAAAAACAGTTATAAGAAATTGGAAGGGGACACGGAAAAGCAAACACTATTCAATTCAATGGTAACCATTTCAGAAGGGTCATTATCAGATGTTGACCTCATGACCACATTATGTACGATTTTTATTTGTATTGTCCTAAACCAAAAAATTTAAAATAAAATATTTTGCTTTTAATCTAGGGTGTTGCTTCACCCAAAATTTTGATAAACTATAACTTTTAAAATTTAATAGTCCCTAAAACAAGTCCAATGAGGTTATTAAATTTATAGTCCAATATTATATAAAATTATTTTTTTATCTAATTTGTTTAACCAATTTAGGTCAAACCAATCCATATAATAGTATTATTATAATATTAAAAATAATATTAGGATTAATAACTTAAATCACTATTTATAAAATTGAAATTAATTTTCCTATGACTTAAATTTTATATATGTATATACTGCTTTTTATTTCTTAAATAAAATAAAAATAATCTAAGATCTTAATTTTATTGATATTGATCAATTCCTCTTTATATAGAATGTTAATAAGACGATTATATTATGTTTTTTTTAACTTTTATGGTGGTATATTAAATTATTTTTCTCAAGTAACACTATAAAAAAATTATTAAATAAAAACTAATTTTAAAAATAAAAAATAAATAATTATTATAACAATTAAATTAATGATAATTTTAAAAATTTTAATTTTTAAATTAATTTTTATTATTTTTAAATAGTCTCTAAATTAATATCTAATTAACTATCAATTATTTAAATTTAGTATTAAATTAACTATCAATATAAAATAAATATATGTGAATAATTTTTTATGTAGTTTTCACCTCATGACCTTTTCTTTGTCTTAGAGTGATGTGTCATTCCAACTACTAAATTTGATTGATAAAAATAATAAATAAAGGTGTTGGTTAGGATATAGTTACATCACAATACTCCAAATAAAAGTTTGTTAAGAGTTATTTAAAGATATTTTTATACACCATTTCGTGGCTTTCTACAGTGTTTTGGTGTGTGCCCAAACCAGGGCCCACTATCATCAACATTTGTTTTCGTTTTTCTTTTTTTTTCTCTTTATCGTGCGAATGTGAATTTTAAAATGAATTAGTATGTTTCAAACTACAAATACTGTTATTCATCAGAAAATAAATAAAACATCAAATAAATTAATTCGTACAAGTTCAATAATAGAATAAAGTTTGAGTTTTAAAAATATAATTATGTTAAATTTTAGGAAAGATTACTTTATGAAAAGAATATAAAAAATAAGAGTAAGATTTTATTATGCTATCACTACAGAAAAATTATTAAATAAAAAAAATAATTAATTGCTATATTGACTAAATTAGAGACCATTTTAAAGACTAAAATAAATTTTAGTTTCTAAATTAGTTTCTATTATTGTTAAATAGTTTTTAAATTGATATTTAATTAAGTATAAAGGTTTTTTTTCTATCAAATTTAGAATTTAAATAATTTGTAGTTAAAATCTTAGTAGCTAATTAGATAAAAATTTAGAAATTATTTAATAATAATATAAATTAATTTAAAAATTAATTTTTTTAGTTTCTAAAATAATTTATAATTTAACAAATATAGGAACTAATTTTTTTTATCTATAAAATTAATTTATATTTAATGATTTTTTTTAGTGTACGGAGAGAGTTAGATTTTTTTCTGCCGAATATTCTGTGTAAAAAATTATGCACTATGAATCATAAGTTATGTTTAATGTAATTTTTAAGATAATTATTACAAAATTTGATATATTTAATATGTATGACTGGCTAGAATTAGATGGTATTGTAAAATACTCATATCTAGTCATAATAAAATATTGTTTTTCAATTTTTTATTAAATATAATAGTTAAAGAGACGAGGCTTTTAAAATAGATGGAGATACTCTGAAAACAAACCGTTTAAATAAAAGCAAGTTTTAAAAAAAGGGCGAATGAATTATTTTTTATTTTTTAAAAAAATCAATAGTTTTAACTAAATGTTAAATTACTTTGTAATATTTAATGATAAAATTATTTCACATTAAAAATAAATATTCAATAGAAAAAGAACTTTTACATTTTAATAAAAAAATTAAATAATGAGTTAATTTTAAGAATTAAATTTAAAGTAAACATAATAGATCTATATATGTGTGTGTTTCTTATTTCATTATAATTAAATACAACAAATATATGTCGAGAAATATAATAAATTAATTAAATAAAATACTTTAAATAAATTTATGACAATACTGTTTCATGAGAGTCTATTACGAGGGTTAATTAGACTTAATAAGTCAATCCAATTTTGACCAATCTCTAGTTGAGTGATAAGTTTAGCATTTTAAACCTAAAATCTAATTTCATTTGAACAAAATTATTAAATAATATAATTATTATTCAATTTATTTCATTGTCTAATTTTTAAATATTAAAGGATATAATTTATTTTTTTAATTATAAATTTTAACCAAATAAATATTATCTAATTTCTTCAATTCAATCCAACTCAAAATGAATTAACTAACTGAATTCAAGAAAAAAACAAAAATTCAACTTAATTTAACTTCAAATATTTTTATTGTGTTGAATAATGAGTTTGGATGTATATATCCAACTCTACTATCATTTATACAAAAAAAAAAATTTATTTTAAATAATATTTTTAAAATTTGTTATTCTTATCTTATTTTTAAATATATTTATTATTATTATAAATTTATTGAAATTAAAAGTTATTTTTAGTTAACATAACCTTTTATTAACAGTTTTATATATTTTAATAAAATTAATGAATTGTAAGAAAAAGTAGAGTGCAGTAGGGTCCTCCATTGTGTTGATGCAGATAATGCTGAAACACAAATGTTACTGTCAAATAATCATTTCACCTTTGAGCCTTCAATTATTCATTTTCCTTCACATATCGTCCATTCATTTGCTTTGATTAAAAAATTGTCGACCCCATCAACCATTTATGTTCTTTGTTTTGTGGTTTCTAATTATAGTCTTCTGTTTTTTTCTCAAGTAATAACTTTTTTATCAACAAAACAATATCATCAATTTCATTTGTACTTAATTCCTAAACAATATTGACATTTAATTTATTAGTCTTCTTGTCGACAAAATTAGTTTATAGTACATTAACTATAATGTTAAATTATTTTTTTAATTATATTATTAGTATAAAAATATCTACTCCTTATGAATAAATATTTATAATTCTCACTAATCAAGTTTTTTTTAAATATTTTATGGGTTTATAACAAAATAATATGTAATAATATTTTTTTTAATTTTAATATATAAACATATACTATAGTTAAAATATAATTAATTTAATTTAGAATAAAAGTATCATTATAGTTTTGGAAAGATATCTTACATTTTTATCACATTAATTTCTACGTTATTCTTTATAACTAACACCATTATTCTTTTTCTATCACCGACAAAACAAAACAGAAAAAAAAATATTTCTTCAAGTATTTTGAGATGAGATCTTTAATAATTTATCAATATTATTTTTATATATAATATCTTTCTTACTAAATAAAATTGTGAAACCATTTAACCTTTCTTGTGCCATTAATGATCTTAGGTAAGTTTTTATTAATCTAAATTTTAAAAAATATTCTTTTTGTTTGTGTCAGTGTCATAAGCACAATTAACAATATTTTATAAGCAAATGACAGATTTGGATAACAATTTGCAACTTTGACAAACTAAAGAATTTTAATGGCTAACATTTACTTGGTAGGCAAAGTCACATTTGCAACACTTTCAATTTCAAGAAAATATATTTTAAATCAACCTCATGAGAGAAGTTAAAGTGTAGGCTACATATCATCAAATTATCACATCTAATTTTAGAAATCAAAATAATCTAATTTTTAGAAATTAAAATAATTATTTATTATTAAATAAAATTAAAACTATTTTAGAAACTAAAAAAATTATTAATATCTAAAATAATTTCTATTGTTAATAAAAATTTATAAAATAATTTTTAATTTATATCTAACTATTAACTATCAAGATTTTAATTATTGATATTTTAAATTTTAAATTAATTTTTAAAAAACTAATTGAGACCAATTTAAAATTAAAATATTAGTAACTAAAATTTAATAACTAATTTAATTATTAATTTAAAAATTATTTTATAAATTTTTGTTAATTATAAAAATCATCTTAAATAGAAATAACTTTTTAATTTTTAAAATAATATTTAATTTAATTTATTAATTATTTTTATCTCTAAATTCAATTATTATTTAATAAATTTGGTAAACACAACTTTTCTTTCAAATTATTATCATCTAATCAATACCTTTAACTTGATTGAATTAAACAAGAATCCAAAAATAGTTTAAATATTGTTCTCTAAAGAAGTAACAATTATGTCTACAATAATTAACTTTAAATAACTGTTGACCTTTTTCATCTCATTATATTTTTATCAAATTATATTTTTCTAGTAATAGAACGTGTTGTTGAAAAGACAAATTACACCCATATCAAGTGCGACATTTTCAGCAATACTCGTTTATTTGTTTGATGTTATTAATGTCCCCCACCCACATACATATAATTCAAATTTATTAATTAAAAATTGTTTGATAGATAGTTGTATTTGAATTTTGTTTATCACATATATGATATGCATGTTTTGAAAATAATTTTTTAATCATTTATGTCGCATTGTATTTTTTTTTTCAAATTTTTCCTTTTAAATATATTGGTTTTATATAATTTAGTTTGTAAAGTGGATTCACGTGCGTGCGTCATAGTTGTTGAAATAATAAAACTAATTATGATAGATCTAGTAATATTAGTATTTGTGGTTTCATCTCGTAAGATTGACAAAGATTATCTTTATTTTTTGATTATTGGTTTGTATATGAAATGTAGTAGAGAATTGTCCAACATATATGGAATGGAGATGTCTTGTGTGTAAGTTTAAATTCTCTCCATCATTTTATAAAAGGCAAATGCTACACATAAAAGACACATTAAATGAGAACAGTTGTATAACATAGATTATACAAATACAAATATGGCATAGTAAATAGAATTAGTCAGACTCAGTGATACATACACATACGATACAATTAGCCACACTCACTAATACAAACACATATGGTGCAAGTAGTCACACTCATTGGTATAAGTACGGTACCGGTAGGGGCCGAACGTGCTCTATGAGGTCTTGGCCCCACTTGCAGATCAACCAATGTCTATTTCCATTGTAATGAATCTTCTAACTTCGTGACCCGCGTCAACAGAAACGATAAGGTCTCACATGCAAGACTGACCGACACTAAGCCACTTACGCATAGTTCGTGAAGTTAATCACTAATTAGGAGCTAAGCAAAGCAACCCTAAACACAGTCCAACTATTTAATCTGACCCAACAACGGAGGCCCATTAAGGTAATATAAATAACGCAGATTCCAAGAATGAGGTATGTCATTATCTACAGTACTCTGACAACCGAGTTTCGAACACTTTTGCTGACTTGAGCGTCGGAGTGTCTTCTGCAGGTACCATCCAAGACCGAGAGACGAGAGTAAGGAGGAACAAAAGGATGCCAACTTCAAACGAAGAAAGGGTGGAAGTTGAGCACGACCGGCCGAGAGAGGAATCAAGCAATCGTTCTCTAGACCCCAACCCCCGAACGAGAACAAGTACAAATGATATAATTAGTCAAACTCATGTGATATAGATACAAATGATACAATTAATTGGTATAAATACGCATGATACATTTAGTTGAACTGACTAATATAACTACAAATGATACTATTAGTCAGACTCAAATGATACAATTATTCAGATTCACTAATACAAACTTAGATGATGTAAGTAGTCAAACTCATTGATACAAAACATAGATGTTGTGAATAATCAAACTCATTGATACAGATAGACTCACTTATATAAATACACATAACTAGTCAAAATCAATATTTAATTCATGTCTATTAATTAAATTATTGTTAAATTGTTCTTGTAGTGACTATTTAGGATAAATGAACTTAACAAATCATAAGGTCCAATCTTCAACTACGTATAATTAAGTTTGCACTTTTTTCATGCTAAAGTCAACCATGAACTAAAACATATAATCCAACCCACTATTTGATTCACATTTAACAATTTAAATAATTTGTGTAGTGACTAGTTAGGATAAATTATCTTATCAAATCTCATTCATTTAAATCTTCAAGGTCCAACCTTCAACTATATTTAATTTAAATTTGCACTCCCTCAATATAGTGTGATGTCAGAACATAAGATAAAATGAGAATATCCTTTTTAACTCAAAGAAATATCAATCAAACAAAATATTGAGATTAAAAGCACCTCACTTGATATCAGACACACGGGAAAAACGGAAAGGTCCTTACCTGCATCAATTATACAATAATCAAACAAAATAATGAAGATAGGGATAAATAAAATAATAATTGTGTATTTCCCTTACTTGATTGCTTTTGAATATTGATATATTGATCCGATAATGTTCTTCTCTCTTCCAATCTCATTTTTACTCTTGTAATAGTGTGTGTGTGTATGCTCTTTTTTATAGTGTAACTTGTAATGATTACACCTCTCAATTTAAATTCTAGCTCTTGTATTTAAGTCCCAATTGAATTAAGACTTCAATGATTAGTTTATAAAAGATAATACTTGTCTTTTTCCTTTACTTGATTGCTTTTGAATATTGTATTGATCCAATATTGTTATTCTCTCTTTCGGTCTCATTGTTACTTGTAATAGTGAGTCTATATGCTCTTATTTAAGTGTAACTTGTAATTATTATATTTCTCTCAATTTAAATTATAGTTTTTGTATTTTAGTCCCAATTGAATTAATTTGAATTGTTAGTTTGTAAAAGATAAATCTTCCAAGTAATTAGTAAAAAAGATAATTCAATACATTACATCTGGAGATTTTTTAATGGAGTAGAAGGAATTAAATTTATCCTTGGATTAAAGTAATCATATCATGAACAATAAATTTTATTCTTGCCATAGCAAATGAATCTCATAAGAAGATTCTGAATTATATTCCATTTGATCATTCTTTGATTAATTTGATGATATTAAACTTTGTCAGATGATAAGTTAAGACTCTGGATGGTCTTATTATATTCTAGCACTTAGATAAAATAACCTGGTTGAGATGATAACTCTTTACGTGATTTTTTGTCACACAAATCTTCATTTATTTAATTTCTTGAGTTTGTCAAATGACATCATTAATCTACTAAATTAGACTCAATATTTCAAAAGAGTCCTATAATCTCTAGCTTATTCTCAAAGTATTAAATCATCAAACTCATAGAACACTACAAGAAAATCATTGATTAGAAATCAATTTTAGAGACAAAAAAATAATTAGTTGTTATAGTGACCAAATTAGAAACCATTTTGGAGACTAAAAAAATTTTTGGTTTCTAAATTAGTTTCTAAATTGGTATCCAATTAACTACCAAGGTTTATACTACCAAATTTATAATCTAAATAATTAGTAGTAAAACCTTGGTAGCTAATTAGATACCAATTTAGAAACCATTTAACCATAATATAAACTAATTTAGAAATCAAAATTTTTTTTAGTCTCCTAAATAGTCTCTAATTTGGTCACTATAACAACTAATTATTTTTTGTCTTTAAAATTGGTTTCTAATAAATGATTTTCTTGTAGTGGAATATTAAATATTTTATTAAAAAAATATAATTTTATAATTTTTTAGATTTTACATATTATAATTTATTGTTCAAAATGTTAATGGAAAATAATATATCATAAAAAAAAACTACAAACTCTCAACTTTGATTAACTAAAAAAATATTTACACATAATATTAGAGTCAAATTTTTCTTTGTAACTCACATCACGTGTACAATCAAGAATTATAGAAATATATTTTGCTTCTTTAATGATTTACGTAATAAACTCTATATGGCCAAAATGGAGTTAAACTCATTTTGATTTGTATTCATAATAATATGATGATAATGAATTTGACAATTTTAAATATGCTTAACATAATATTGTATTGTCATATCAAATTTTGCGATCATTTTTATTAATCCTAAGAAATTACCATCATTATAGTGATATAATTTTTAAAATCCAAATAATATTTGATAAGACATATTCTAATTAAAACTAGTTTTTAATGCCCTTTTTCCCTTTCATAATTTGTTTCCAGATATTTATCAATTTCTTGTTATATAGTCTTATTCGCAATTCATTCCATGCTCAAATTATTTTCATGTTAAGTTCTTAAGTAATATATCTCCAATATCTAAAGCCTGCTAACAAACTTTTGGTATTTTATATTTGAACAATTTACAGAAAAAATAATATATTCTGTTCAACATGTTCTAACCACTAGGGCCACTATTGTTTATCTTTCTATAATGGTAAGCGATGAAAAAATGTCTACAAAAATGATCCTTAGGAAAAACACAATTCATTTATCTTTTAAACCCCTTTTCAACTAAAATGGCTATTTTTTTATTATGTATATTATCTCAAATTCTAAGATCATAAAATCTAAGTCTAGAAACAAGTTTTCATCATGCAGTGCCAAAATTTTCATTATTAGACGAATTTTTCAAAATCATTAGATGAATTTTTCAAAATCATTAGATGAATTTTTCAAAATCATTAGATCACTTGAATCATTAGATACAAATTTAGAAATTATTTATAAAAAATAAAAATTAATTTAAATATCAATAATTTTTTTAACTTTATAATAATATCTAATTTTATCAATATAATAATTAATTATTTTTTATTTTTAAAAGTATTTTTTATTTAGTAATTTTCTAGTAATGTTTTTAACTACCATTCATGCATGTTATTATGTTATTGAAAATTAAACATATTGAGAATGACATCATTTGTAACGAGAGTGGCTACGGATATTGAGTTTCATTTCAGGAGATTAATTTGGTTTTTAATGAGAGTAAACGTTGAAGCTTCAAGAGAGAGATAAAAAAAATAGAAGCTTTTTTTGTTCCAATAATTCAAACGAAAATCCAGAAAATGGTACAGTGGGAGACTAAAAGAACTGTATCTAAAAAAAAGTTTTAATAGACGTGGGATATGTCAAGAGCATGTGAGTAGATAATTGTTGTGATTTGCTAAGAACCGTTGATTGTTGAGATTCTTTGTTTTGTTTTAATTTCATTCCATGGCTTTTTTTTTGTTCAGGTTCTTCATGCTGTCCACTCTAACACTAAAAGTGAAAAACGTGGGGGTTTAGTATAACAGTATTCCAACGTATAATAATTTGTCATCATTAGGCTAATTTATGACATTAAACAAGTTAATCATGGGATGCATGTTCTTATAATGAAACTTGACTACATGTAGATCATCTCGTAAATCACGCTCCACTGTATGTTATTAAATTAAATATCAATAATGCATATTAACGTAAGCAGCACATTTTTTTTACATATATGCTTTATTGTTGGTTACAAATGATTAATAATTACAAAGTAAAAAAAGACTCATAAAATATGAAGTAAAAATCACAAAAAAATTATAATTAATGGAAAATAGTACATAGCTGACCTTAAAAAAATGGACAATCTAATTTAAGTTGCATTAAAACAAAAGAAAGATATCACGAAAATAAGTTCCCAACAATATTCTAAAGTAAATAAGAACACACTCTCAACATCGTTGGAATCTTGTTTTAAGTTATAAGACATAATCTGATTGATGATGTAATTTTTTATTGTTATCTAACTTACAATTATTATAGTTAAAAAGTAGGGTTATCTATATCTTTTTAAAATAAGGATGAAGAATATTAAATTTAAAAATAGTGAATTAAAAATAAAATTTAAAATATTTCAAGTAACTAAAACATTAGTTCTTAAAAATTATTTATTTTAAAATTCATAATTTTAATAAATTTTAGTTTATTAATAAAATAAATCTTGGGTGCAACTAAAATAAGAAATTTTTAAGGAACAGAATAAAAAAGATTAATTTTTGATAAAAAATGAATAACGTTATTACAATAAATGCGTATTATAATGAGTATATTGCCCTATTATTATTTTTATTAAGATACTAGTTACTTTTATCTGTATGGTGAAATTACATAAATAAATGTACATTAATACTATATATACATAAAATTAAACTATTACGTTCAATATTCTTATCTCTATCCTTTTATATTTTGAAATATTTCCCTACATGCAAGCTATATATACTGATTTAAAACTGAAAAGCATATAAAAAAGAATATTATTAATTATCTCAGTTATAGTTTTTTACCTAATAATAAACGTTCGATCTAATACATATAAATTTGAAAAGAAAAATAAGAAAAAGAAAAGGCCCAAAAAAGTGGAACAATCCAAAATTCAAATCCTGACTTCTCAATCAAAATAAAAATGAGTTAAAAGCCATAAACCCTTGTATTGGTTTTTGGTCGAAGGAGAAGAAAGAATGTGAAGAAAAAAGTTAAAAGAAGAAAAATAAAGAAAGAGGAATGTATTCGTTTTCAATTTTTAATTACTATGATTACTCATTTCTTACATAAAATACTATTCTAAGATAAGATATTCCAAGTTATTTTAGTTTTCTATTAAACTCATAAAACCTTTCATAAAATTTAAAAATTAGTACGTGTATGATATGATAAACTTATTTTTATTATATTCTTTACTTGATAAAAAAATATTCTCGCACATCAATTATTATTTTACAGTCGAGACATGATAACATTTAATTATCACTTTTTCAATTATTTTTTTATTAAATAATGTAGAAGTGAAATTTGTACTGTAGGTTGATTTGATAGATGCTACATTATAAAATTGCACCACATTTGAAATTAGTATAGATTATATTTGTGTTTAAATAAACTCTCCTTATTTTCAAGTAGCTAATATAAATTGAGTTTATAATATATTTAAATTTGATTATCTTTTCTAAAACAAAGTTTTCCATCCTGGCATATTCAAAACAGGTTATCATAATCATTTCGTGTAATCATAAGAAGCAGTGTTTTGAATCTAACGATTCGAATCTGTGAATCGATCTTCATTGTTCAACATACAACTGTATACAAGGTGGCAAAAGTCGTTAACCAAGAGAAGGAAATGATTAATGCAAAAATTCCTCAATATATATTTATTCACACTTTATAACTTTAATTATAAATCATTAAATTATAATAAATAAAGTTATTATTTAAACTAATATTTATATAATTGATTTTATGGGGATCTTAATTATTGTTTTTGTTAATTTTATATTTTTAGAATAAATGATCTGAAAGTAGTGTTTACTTTTGTGAACTGGTTAAGCTACTAAAACAGAAAATAAATTTTGAGGAGAAGAAGGAGAAAATAAAATCTATAATATCTCACAAACACAATTGAAAACAAATCTTTTGCAAAATACAAAAATTGTGTAAAGTTGGAAATTAAGAAACTGTTAACAAAATCTAAACCAGAATATTTTCTCAAGATCTTTGGAGTAGAAAAACAATTGATTTTTTGAAAGGTTGTAATTGAACGTATGATTCAAAGTTTTCTTTATTTTAAACTTTGGTTTCTTAGTTAGTTCACATTGTTATAATTAATTTCTTAGATACATATTCAAGGTAGAGGAGATAAGCATTCCCATGAAGTATACACATGAAAAAAAGTAGGTACTGATTAAACCAGTAGATACATGTAAATAATCTATACATAATGTTTTATGTAACACCAAAAAAAAAATACATATAATTATTACAATAGAAATTCTACCGGTTTCCATACAAACTTAGAATTTTTCAAAATATTTCTATTACAAGATTTATGACTTATAGAAATACAAATATTTACAATATAAGATTTAAAACATCCTAAAGTCTTCCAAGACCTCCTACACCTGTATTATCATCTGCTCGTGTACGTAATACAGTCATCGCAGTTTAAACACAACAAAAAAAGCAAGGGTAAGCTAGTGAAAAGAATTTTCATAAAATATTTAATTCATGCAAAAAGAACAAATCAAACTAATAATTTACAAACATTTCTTCAAATGTTGTTATATAAAATTTCAATATTAATTTCATCAATTCATATAGACCACACATGGATCTATTTTCAATCACAATCATTGGATTTCATTTCAATCCCACATCGTCTTCTGGAAGACTCATTAAGTATGCCTCTACCAAAGACTAACACCTGATCCAAAGATTACCAGCGAATCTAAAAGAAAGGATCAGGGTAAGTTCAAACATCCAATACGAGTGTCTACAGCGGGACCCGGTGTGTATGAACTCCCTTTCAGCTTCTCACCACTTGATATCTTAGTATACGTGACTTAGATCATCAATGAAGCCAGAGGATCTCCGTTAAACATAGGCTTTTCATACTTAATGTCATCAAACAACAACTCATACATTATCCCAAATGTATGAGATCAATTTCATACGATTTCCATCATTCAATCACATAACATTTAAAAATTCATACCCTTCAAGAACTTTTTCCAACATAAACATAATATTTAACTTTCAAACTATCAAAATATAATATTTATACATGTTCACATAACATAAAACCAAACAATTTTATCAAACCACATCCCTATAAGAAAAATTGAATATTGGGACCACGTCCCTTCCACATCCAGAATCTTCTAGCCTAGGGTGCTATAAAAAAATTAGATTTAGCTTCTCTTACCTTAATTGTTTGCTTTCCAAGCAACTTCTAGAATTTTATTCCCCACAATCTGGATAAGCTTCAAGAT
Source organism: Phaseolus lunatus (assembly GCA_013389735.1). Taxonomy (NCBI): domain Eukaryota; kingdom Viridiplantae; phylum Streptophyta; class Magnoliopsida; order Fabales; family Fabaceae; genus Phaseolus; species Phaseolus lunatus. Next base: position 25,055,687 of record CM023862.1, on the reverse strand, counting down.
TTACGGACCTAATGCAAGTTATTCAAATATTATCAAATTTTAGTATGAACTTAATCAAGTTGAGAGAAACACTTTTCTCAACTGGCCCCACCAAGATTGATGACTAAATCATAGAGAAAAACAGATAATAAGGAAACTTTAGAGTAAAAATGAACTTACTCTGTTTGAAAATCTGATCGGGTAGAAATGTACCTTGACTCCTCAGCTACACCATGGCGTGATCAGATTTTGGAATAGATGAGGTATGGGAGAGAAAATGAGGAGAGAAGGGAGAGAAGAGAAAAGGGAGAGAGAAAAAGAAAAAAGGAAAAAGAAAAAAATGGTGACCGTAGGGGGGCCGCTGTTTCGGGGCTTACATTTTACTGATGAGTTTGAGTTGAATAAGATTGGTGCATGTTCAATCTGGTTTAACTTTGTTGGAGGATTTAGAAATGATTAATCTTTATAAAAACTGTGAAGATCTCAATGGTAGAAGAACTTGGGATCAACCTCTTTTTAATTGTTATTTTAATCTTTTTTATATTTTATGCACAACTATCTCAATTCCTTTTATCTTATTGCTAACTTTTATAGCTTGCAAATGGATTTTAAACACTGATTTACTAATCATATTATGCTAAAATCATCTTAATTTGACAACATCATCTTAATTTGACAACATCATCTTAATTTGATAGCAAGACAATAATTATCAATAAGATAAAAAAAATGATACATAATAACTTAGAGTTAATCAACCTTATATACCATTTGATATATATAAAGACAAAAAAAAGTGAAGTATGATAGGGTACTCCCCAACTTGAAAGGAAATAACAACTTAAAATAATGGAATTAGATTAAAAGTGATAGGATTAATATATATATATATATATATATATATATATATATATATATATATATATATATAAAATTTGATTGATTGAGTTGAACGAATTTTTAACTTCCACATGATAAGTTAATATCAAATATTTTAACATTTTAATTTACACTAATTTATTTGTCAATTAAATAAAAACTTTTAAAGACTTATTCCAATATTTTTTTAATACATTAGTAGAACTAAAAGTTTGTATACGAACGAAAATCACGTACATAGATAAAAAAATATTTTTAACCCTTATAAATTCTATCTTACTATTTTCTATTACTTTCCTTTTGTTTTTTATATTTTTTTTTTCTACTTCAAATAATGTATTTTAAATTTGCTTCATTTCATTACTTTCCACCAATCTAAACATAGTTAACGTTTGTATTTCAATTTTCATTGATTTTTTTAAAAAAAATTATTTGTCGACTTAATTTTATAAGGTGAATGAATATAGTAACAAAAGATCATACCTGGAGACAGGTAGACTCTCACAAAGATATCTTAGGTTTATTAGATATATATTTTTTCTATTAAAATATATGTAATAGGATTCCATGCATTACGCGAGCTTCTGTATAATAATAGGTAAAGTAATTTTAAAGCAAATTAATTGTTATATTTCACTGAAAATTATGATAATAATAATAATGTTTTATAAAGTTTTTTTTTCAATGTCTGAAATTGCATATTCATATTATCTTAAATATACTTTTTATTTTCTTTCTATAAACTAATAACTCACATCATTAATATTATATTGACACCAAGTTTGAATAAATTATCCCATAACTTTTATATAAAGATAAAATAAAATACGTTTTTGATCAACTAAAAATTAACTTGTGTATTTTTTATAAATTATTTTTCAAAAACTAAAGCTTGGAAGTTCTTTTTTCATAGTCATTAATTTATTTTTCAAAATGGTATGTTGTCTCATTTCCCTAAGGTGAATCATTAAAAAAATCCTAAAATTGGAGTCAAAAGGTTTAATGGATACAAAGATCTAGAAATTTAAAAGGAAGATTATCTCCTAATTTAGTAGTTAATTATTATTAAATTATATGTTTTTTTTAATCAGCAATTAAATTATATGTAATACGGTTCCATGCACTACACGAGTTATTATAGAATAATTGCTACCATATCAATGATCCATATAATTTAAAAAGGTTGATCCCTAGATGAAATATCATAATTATTCATATACTCTAAATATAATTTACTGAACAACTTTGTTTTCTTTAGCATAAAGTATTAGGAAATATTATTATAGCATTTTTAGCACATGTTTGAGCTACTGTTTCGGTAAAGATTGAAATATTGAATATAAGGTTGGAGCTTAATTAAGTTTTATAAATTTTTAATCAAAATTTTATTAAAATTTTTGTTCTGTTAATTATTTAAAAAATTATATTTTTAATTAATTCTCTATGGTTTGATTTGTCATCAATTGAGGTTACATTTACTTTGTATAGTAACGTGTCATGGTGTGAAAAAAAAATCTTAATTTAGTTGAAGTCTCCTATAAATTTAAATATTTTCATTAAAAATTTATATATTTAAAAATTTTATATTTTTCAATTAAATTTTTTCAAATTAAAATGATGTAACTATATGAATTTTTAAGCTTAACAAACTTAAACTTATCTTTTAGCAAATTATGTTATTTCCTGTCTTCATGATTAATTTGATCTCTGTTTTAGTAATTAATTTTTGAGATTACAAAGCCAAGCAATCATGTGTCTCAATTGATGACGAAGATTGAATTGAAACATAAAAAGATTTTAGACTCAACGGAACACAATTTTTTAATAGAAATTAAATTGAAAACACTTAAACCGTAACACAGACAAAAATTCAATTGAAAAATATAAAAATTTTAGATATCTCACTAAAAAAATTATTAAATATAAACTAATTTTAGATATCAAAATAATTAAATACTATTTAACTAGATTAGAAATCATTTTATAAATTAAAAAAATAATTGGTATTTAAAGTAATTTTTATTATTAATAAATTTTTATAAAATAATTTTTATATTGGTATCTAATCATTAGCTACCAAAATTTTAGCTACTTACTTTTTGATGTTCTAAATTAGTCTCTATTAGTCATTTAAAAACTAATTTAGAATTTAAAATATTAGTAACTAAAACTTAGGTAACTAAAATATTAGGCCAATTAAAAAACAAATAACTAAAACTTAGATAACTAATTTAGATATCAACTTAGATAACTAATTTAGATATCAATTTAGAAACATTTTATAAATTTTTATTAATAATATAAATCACTTTAGATACCAATCATTTTTTAGTCTTTAAAATGGTATCTGATTTAGTAAATATAATGATTAATTATTTTTTTTCTATAAATTTGGTTATTATTTAATAGTTTTCTTGTAGTGTCTGATGACTATTTTACGAGTGTACAAAAGTAATAAATTTGTCCTAGGGACGGATATCAAATCTACAATGAACAATTGAATTTTCAAGTATAATATTCACTAAATAAAAAACAAAGTTTGTTGGAAAAAAAATATAAGAATCAAAATCATGATGTTCAGGTTTATGTCTCACGTCTCAATATTTAACCTAGTTGGGCTTGTGTCAAATGACTTTTCGCCTAAGCAGCTATTACTTGTTTGGACGAGTTTGACCAGAAGAAACTCATCTTCTCCTGAGTGAGCTCGCCTAGGTGAGTTTGGGTTTGCTTGGGCGGGTTCCTCTTGAGTGATCTAACTTGGGTGAGTTTGAACGAGTTTTCACTGTTCAAACTTCCCATTTTCATATTGTTTATTCTTCTTTAGCTCTTTAATCTCCAATTTCCCCTAAAATATGAAAATTGATACAAATTTGGAAATAAATAGTTCTTATTCATATTATAATCACAATGTGAACATATTTAAATTCATAAATTAGGGGTTAAATTATAGTTATTTTATCAAGAAATATTCATAAGTGTCTTTCTTTTAATATGAAATGTTACTAAAATATGATACTAATTAATATCCAATAAAATAATTTTTTTAAATATATACTAAACTAAAAACACTTAAATTTATAATGAACCTAAAAAGTTAATTAAGCCCAAGATTTATTAATTCTTCTTAACTATCTTATCAGGCATGATATATATTTTCCAAAAGAAATTATTGGACTTTTCTTAGTAATATTTACAAGGAAAAGAGGAGTATTAAATATAGTCAAACTTAGTATTAAATATATTTATTCTCAAAGTTATATATAAAAAATATTTTTTTTTGTTGTAAATGAATTATATATATAATATGTTTCGTAAACAAATTTCAATTAATTTTACCTTATTTATCCATATTATTAATTAAATGTATTTCATTCATTTGAAGTATTATTTATAACAACTTTCATTTTTTTTATATAAAGTCTTAAAGAAATGTAATAGAGAATATAAATGAAAAGAGTGAAAAAAGAAAAATAATAGAAAAAGGACAAGAGAAAAAAAAAAGAATCGAAAGGAAGGTGGAAAAGAAGGCAAACAAAAGAAAGGCCTCAACACAAATTTCCATGGAAAAGTTTGGCCACCTTCTAGATTTTGGAAACTACAAATAATTTTCCTCTAAGTTTAACCACCATATTATACACTTGATAATCCACCCACCCTTTTTAAAAGGATAGACACATAGCCTTTTATTTTCCAACTTTTTCAAATGGTCTTGCTGAGATGGTGTCCATTAAGCAAAATGAGAGAAAGACAATTTCCTAGCATCACCAATAGTCACACTCCAAATTCAACAAGAATAGAGCAAAACATTAGGAATTCATCAATTTTCGTGAGTTCCACCCCATCTTTTTTCCTTTTCTAAGATAATTTCCTGGAAATTCTGTGGTATAAGCTTTGGAGTTCAATGTATTATAATTGAATTTGGAAACATGAATAATATTCAACAAGACTAGACCAAAGACATTTGAAAGATTTTAGGTTGGAATGATGACTACAAAAGGAAAAGTTTGAAACTTGAATAAGGTGGAAAATGGAAAATAGTTTACATTATGCTCTCTCCTTTTCTCGTTCTTAACTAACATAGTTGTTGTAGTCATTCCAGTGCCGAAAAAGATATGTGAGAAAAATGAAAAGACTAGTACAAAGGGAAGCATGATGGAACATCTTTATTAATGTTCCTTGGGTGTTTCCACTAAAGTCATGTAAGATGTAACCATTGGTAGACTCTCCTTAATATAATTTATATCAATAAAAATTCCTCAAAGTTAAAACTTAAAATAAAAATATGACCAAAAAGTAGAAGTTGTTGATAACTTTTATTTATTTTAGCTTGAAAATGAAATTATCCAATATAAACTAAAGAGAGTAGAGTCCATAAAATAATAAAACACCAAAAGAGAGAGTAGGGTGACATGTAGATAGTATTTTATTGTGTTAAATATGTTTTTTTGTCCAGTATTATAATATAAAATTGGTTTTTTATTCTTAATCTAAACTTTAGATAATCCAAATACTTGTAATATAAAAAAAAATTGAGTTAATAATTTGTGAAATTGATTCAATTTAAGATTCTATTTCATCAATATATTAAAATAATTATAGTGGATATTAGTCTGCAATCAAAATAACAACGAATTTTGAAAAAAATTAATAATCTTTGAAAAAAAAAACTAATAATTATTTCCTATGATCCATTCTAACTATTTTCATACTATAACTATCTGAATGGTTTAAAGTTTGGATCAATAATGAAAAATAATTTCATGTTATAATACATAGCCAAAAACATATTTAATCCTATTTTATTTAGAATAATAATAAATTAACACCTATTTCACTTCCTTAACATGTAAATAAATTATTATTTTATTATAATATAACATTTTATTCTAAAAAATAGTTATAAAATAATTATTTTTTAATATTAGAGTGACGACCAAACTTTGTGCTTTTGTTTATTTGCTAAGCACTAGCGTTTTTATATCCAACCATACCCACTTCACCAGAATTCGACTTTTGGGAGGATGAATTTTGATTTGTTTTATTAAATTTTTTGCAGGCATAATGGGAGATCTCCAAACAAAAATAAAGGTTAGAATTTAGTTCTTCAAAAACTAAACTCCCACCACAAATAGTGAAGAGTGTTAATCTGAAAAATAATGTGCAAAAGAGTTTATTTGGAAATTTTGTTTCAATTATTAGGGGAAAATTTAAGTTTATATGATAAAACTTAGATGCGATGCATTGTTGTTTATAATTTAGCAAGGAGATGGATGAAAAATTAAATTAATCAGTAGTTTTTATTTGTGTAATATATTTAAACCCTAAATTAGGGAAAAAATCGTGTGGTTTAGCAGTCTGCTTTTTCTGCATATCAGAAAATAATTGAATCCAATAATCTGAAAATACTCGAATCTGGAAATTCTTGCAAAAACTTTGCACGTAACTTGAACAAGAAAGCTAGCACGCAAGTTAAGCCCCCGCAAATATCTAATGTGACAATTAAGAGTTGGTTGATGTCCAAATTAAGCATATGATACTGACTTCACATTTTTGGAAGTGTGATTATAATTTATTTTTTTTATAAAAACTCTCATGTTAGATATTATGAAACTTGACATCTCTTGACACCTTAAGTAACAACAATAATCTGTTATCACATGAAAAATATTATTTAAAAAATAGAAAATATGGAAGACTAGACCAAAATCCATATATTAACAAAAACGGTAGATAGGTAATCTATATCTATTAATAAAGAACTCTAAAAGAAGACTAGATGGAAGCCAATTATACCAATTAAAATACTCTTTAGGAATAATAAAAAGTGAATTTTAAACTTAACTCAACCTTATGAAATCGAGATTAGAATTTATTATTGTAGTTGATTAGTATTAGGAAGAGGAAATAACAATCCACTATTATTATTAGTATTATTATAAAGAAATAAACACAAATTTTAGATATTTTTTCACTAAAAAAAGTTAGATGATAATAAAAGAAATTACAAGAATAAACATAAGTTAAATAGGAAAAGTAAACGAAAAATAACACTAATAAATCTATGTAATTTGACTAGAATCTAGTTTACGTCCATGATCAGAAATTTATTAAGAAAGAAAAATTGAGATTACAAAACAAGATCTATCTCACTAATGAATGCTCAACTCTAAGTTAAAGATAAAGATTCATTATAAGGTCCTATTTGTACATTTGTATAGTTAAAACTGTCTAACTAACTTTTAAAAGAATGCGACAAATAGTTGCAAAGTCACATGAATTGATTTAGTTAGGAACTCAAAATGTCAACTAACGTCAAAAGTAAAATTAATAGAAAAGATATAACTAGAAACCCTGATCAAGAGATACGATCTTATACCACAAAACAGTTTTACTCTAAGATGATCTCGCACCTCTAGACAATTTATAAACCTTTGAACATAAATTTTTAGTGAATTAAAATTTCACAATTATTTAAGTTGATAAATTTCATATGATATTAAGTATGATGAAGTGACCATTTGACAAAGTAGAGAATATGTGCTTCATCATCCTTTCCACAAAATTTCACTCTTATAAATATTTCATTTCTATACTACAAATTAACAACTAATTTGGATTTTGAGTATAATGAAAGATATATGAAATTCAATTTTTTTATTAAAAATATGTTTGTTTTTAATATTAAATTAGTATTGAAATATGTTATTTTTGAGAAGAAAGTTGAAGACGAAAATATATATAGTTGAACACTATATTTTTTTCACATTTCCAAGAAAAAAAGAGTAGATGTCAAAGAAAAAAAAGTAGATGTGAAAGAATTGGTTGTTAAATGAGAGTGTAAAAGAAAATGAGAATATTAATCTATCATGACCATCCTTTTGAATATTATGTGTGTTCAGACTCAAAAATATTGAGAGGAGTATCAAAGCAACTTCCTAACACTCCTAACACTTGAAATTCCACACCCAAGTTTCAGTGTATCTTCTTCTTATTGCTCACCGATGTGGGCCTAACAACCCTTAACAAATAACGTGGCCTTTAACAAATTATCTAGTCCCCTCTCATCCCAACCAATGAACCTTTTTCTATATAAATGAATTCTCACTCTCATTCTCAAACTCAAACTCAAACTCAACCTTTCCTCTCTCCCTATAGATCTCTTACCAACATACACACGCACACTCATCTTCTCCAACATGGATAAGCTTCCAAAATGGCACGCTAACTACACCGCACTCACCCCTTTAACCTTTTTGTCAAGAGCTTCTGCATGCTATGCAAACAGAGCCTCTGTGATCCACGAAGGAACCCGTTTCACGTGGGCACAGACTTATGAGCGATGCCGTCGCCTTGCTTCCTCTCTCCGGGCCCTCAACATTGCTACCACCGATGTTGTAAGTCTACCCACTTTCTTTCTTCAGCTACCTGCATCACTTTCTTCTTCTTCTTCAAAAATATTAAATCCTTCTCACTCTCCCTTTTTCTATCTTTTTCATCTTTACATAATGTTTTCCCAGGATCAAACCAGACTACTCTAGTTGTCTTATTTTTTGTTGTAGCAAGAACTTTTCAGAATGCAAATATAGAGGCAAAAAGTTAATTAAACTACAGCAGTTAATGATTCATGCATATACACTCTAATGTTCTACATGTCACAACCTTTTGTATTTGTTTATAAAAACTAGAATGTTATAAAAGAGTATGACAGTCATAGGATATTTTGATTTTCATTAAACATGGAGTAATAATAGAAGCCTGAGTAGTATAGCTGTCATTTTTCTTTTATAGATAACTGATATAACTTTTAAAAAACTATATTTTGACATCCACCCAAAATAAATATACCAACTTGAAAACTATTTTAATATCTAATTAAAATGTCAATAGATGTATTTTAGTATCCCTCCTAACTTTTTCTTTGTGCAACAGGTATCAGTGCTGGCCCCTAACATCCCAGCAATGTACGAGATGCATTTTGCAGTGCCTATGGCAGGTGCCGTGCTCAACACCATAAACACCCGTCTTGATGCCAAGAACATAGCCACCATTCTTCGTCACTCTGAGGCAAAGGTCTTCTTTGTGGACTACGAATATGTTTCAAAGGCACGAGACGCCCTCAGAATGCTCATGGACGACAACGACAACAGCCAGCTAAAGGGAAATAGTACTGCCAAACCAACAAATCACCAACACAGGGCATTTTCTCTCCCACTGGTCATTGTCATAGATGACATAAACTCTCCCACTGGGATCCGTCTAGGTGAGCTAGAATATGAGCAAATGGTTCATCATGGTAATCCAAATTATGTTCCTGAGATAATTCAAGACGAGTGGAATCCAATTGCGTTGAACTACACATCAGGAACAACTTCAGAGCCAAAGGGTGTGGTTTATAGCCACAGAGGTGCATATCTAAGCACCCTGAGCCTGATATTGGGATGGGAAATGGGTAGTGAACCTGTTTACCTTTGGACACTGCCTATGTTCCATTGCAATGGATGGACCTTCACATGGGGTGTGGCAGCACGTGGGGGAACAAACGTGTGTCTTCGAACCACAGCCGCACGAGACATATACAGGAGCATTGTAGTTAACAACGTGACACACATGTGCTGCGCACCAATTGTGTTCAACATACTGATCGAGGCAAAAGCAAGTGAAAGGCGTGAGATAAGGCTGAAAGGGAAACCCCCGGTTGAGATTCTCACTGGGGGGGCACCACCACCAGCAGCATTGCTTGAACAAATTGAGTCACTTGGGTTTCACGTCACACATGCATATGGGTTGACTGAGGCCACAGGCCCAGCACTTGTGTGTGAGTGGCAGAAAAAGTGGAACTTGTTGCCACAGCAGGAGCAGGCTCAGCTGAAGGCCCGGCAAGGGGTGAGTGTGTTGACAATGGCTGATGTTGATGTGAAGAACCTTGACACAATGGAGAGTGTGCCTAAAGATGGGAAGACAATGGGGGAGATTGTGTTGAAGGGGAGTGGGATAATGATGGGGTACTACAAAGATCATGAGGCAACTTCAAAGGCTTTTGGGAATGGCTGGTTTAGAACTGGAGATGTTGGAGTGATACACCCTGATGGGTATTTGGAGATCAAGGATAGGTCTAAGGATGTGATCATTTCAGGAGGGGAGAATATTTCTAGTGTGGAAGTTGAGTCTCTCTTGTATAGGCATCCAAGGGTGTTGGAGGCTGCAGTGGTGGCAATGCCACATCCAAGGTGGGGGGAAAGCCCTTGTGCTTTTGTGGCACTGAAGAAAAACAGCAACTCCTCACCAAAAAATGAGGTCACTGAAACAGAGATAATTGCCTATTGCAGAAAGAATTTGCCTCACTTTATGGTCCCTAAGGTGGTGAAGTTCATGAAGGAGCTGCCAAAGACTTCAACTGGGAAGATTCAGAAGTTTGAATTGAGGGTGATGGCTAAGGCTTTTGTGGTGTCAGAAAATGTGCAGAGCAAGAAGAAAAGTAGCAAAGTGGGTCAAAATAGCATTGAAGGGTATAGTAATAATAATCAGCAAATTTTGGCAGTGTCTCGTCTTTGAATTAAGTTGAGGTCTGTATTGTAGAGTGAGTCTTTGTCAATTTGGAAAAAGAGACAAAAATGGATATTGTGTGTACATACTATTTTGCGGTATTATGGACTGCCATGGATAAATTTTCTCCCTTATTAACAAAATGGTTTCGTTTTTAAAATATTATAAGGTTACTGAAACTTCTTTCTTAAAAAAATGTTACAATGTCATATAATTGAGTTGTAAGAAAAAGTAAAGTAGTGAAACTGTTATAAGACTTTTTCAACATCCTAAAAGTATCCCATTCCAATAAGAGAAATAATACTTTATCAATAAATAAAATAAATAATGTGAGAGTTGGATATAATTATTGATGTGATTGATTTAGATATAAATATATATAATAAAAGATAATTTTTTTAATTAAATAATATAAAAAAATATTAAAATAATAATATCAAAAGAATTGTAATATAATTATATAAAAAATAAAGTTGTCAATATATCAATTACTGTTATGATAAAAAGAAAGAAAAAGTCATGTTAATATAAAAATCCTGTTTTGCCTGAACAGGGAGATGTGTCTTGAGGTGTTTTTTATTACTTCTTAATTATTTTTTCTTCCTTTCCATTTCAAAACTTCAAAGGAAAGATTGTTCTAAACTAATTATTATTATTTTTAGAAAGTCAAAATTGTGTATTAAATGTCTTTTCCAAACTATCTTTACTTAATAGAGTGCGGTTGCTATCCATGTTATAACTTTTTGTTACAACAAGATTGTATTATGACATCATATTAATCATAGAATGAGAAAAGTGTGTAAATTTTATTAAGTGTTTAAAAAAAAAATGTCCATATCTTTGTTCAAAAGAAAAACATAAAGAGAGAGAGAGATTGAAGAAAAAAAAGTTAAAGATAATAATGCAAAGCCCAGGAATAACAAACTTAACCCAATTTTTAATTTTTTTCAAATTAATAATAAATTTAAATTGATATTTTCATACTTTAGCCGAAAAACTTAAAAAGATTACACAACTAGGAAGCACTGGGATATGAATATTCATTACACTCTGTCACGTCATAGTGAAGAAAAGCTTGGAGAATGAATGATCACATGTTCACTTATTTTTTTTATATGTTTTTGGTAAATTCTTGACTTATTTTTCATAGAAAAAATATATTCCGAATGTGTTTATGGGGTGGCAGGCATGCCCTAAACTTTTGATGAAATTGATGACAGTGGATTCACAACTTAGTTTAATTATGATTGTTAATAGAATATTTTATTGCCATGTTATAAATGCATTCCAATTATTGTGAACCATTCTATTAATTATAACTGCCTTTCTTGGTGATAGAACTCCATGCCCCTATTGGTGTAGATATACCAAACAACTTTGAGTGGAACTAAAATAAGTTTATTTTTGTTCTCATCTCATTTTCAATATTATGTGATCTAAATATGATTCAATCTTAAAAAGAATGTGTAAAATGTAAATGTATATATAAAAATAATGGGAAATAAATGTAGTATAATTTTTAACCATGTTTTTAATTTTAGTTTCTAGATATAAAAAGATTCAGTTTATTATAACAGTCTTACATTTATTTAGTTATTATATGGATTAAAATATATATTAATGATGAGTTATCATATAAATAAATAAAATATTTACTATTTGATAATATAATAAATTTTATGTTTGATAATTAATTTTATGTTTAATTAAATGAACACTGAAAATCTCAACTGTGAAATTAGATATTTCTAGGTGGTCATATAAAAATACAATAATAAATAATATGATAAACTCAAAAAACTTTATTAAAATAGATTTAATAAATTTTATTAGTATTAGATCTTTATATCATATTAGGTGTAACACCCGCAATTACATTACCTAAATCCTATATCAGACACGTAAATGTATACATATTTGAATCCTCCTAATATGGTATTACAAAATAATATCTCTTTTCATACAACATTTTAAATATATACATATACGAAAATTTAAACGGCAAGGTAAATCAAAATTCCAACTGTTCGCATTTGAGTTTTGTCATATGTAACATCTTTTGTTTTATCACAAATTTAAAACCACAAACACAAGAGAGAGAAAAAAGTTAATTTAAAGATTTTAATAACTTTCAACATAACTTTATATTCAATTAAAACAATCACAAACATCGTAATTCTCACATTTTATTCCATTACAGTGTACTAAATAATCAAGTGTCTATAAATAACTTATTATTATTTACTACCTAGGTCAAAAATGCACTAACATACATACATAGACCTTTAACTCTACTTCTGAAAGATACATGTGTTGAATTTGACCTAGATATCTACACCTGTCATACTAATCATTGGTCGTTTCTCCATTTTTGGTTCTATTCAAATTTCTATAACTACTCATATAAGTATATATACAAATACTGATAGCTCAAACTAGTACATGTTCACATCAATAAGCCAAATATCAACATAAACTCATACAAATCAATAATAACTATAATTTTATCAATCTATCCTATTCAATTTCAACATGCTTAGTTAATATAGTACAACATACTCACAAACTCCAAACATAAATCTAATTAACAATACCTCTTAATTCAAAACAACACTTATTTCACTCAACAATTCAATTCCCGTAAGTAATTCCAACAAAGTAACCAAGTCACTTTCACATTCAAATCTTCTAACCTAGGGTCTATTGACAATCAAGTCTAGCATCTCTTACCTGATTAGATGGGTTGGATACCAAATAGGAGTTCCAGCTCCTAAAACACATAGAGATTACCTAACTTGCTTCATAGAGTCCTAATTAATGATCATACCACATCATTAGTACCTTGAACTAACATAGACTAATCATAAGGTTAAATATCTCACATGCAAGGCACGTATATCTAGGTATAAAAAAATTACAAAACTAACTGAAAAGGAAAAATAAGTAAAAATGAACTTACTATGATCAAGCAGCTTAACTCTAATTCCATCACAAGTTCAAAGGTCATTTTTTATCCTCATTCTAACAAACATGAAATCAAATTTTTAGAGAAAAGACAAAAGAGAAAAGAAACAAATTTTTAAGAAAAATGATGGTTATATTAAAATAAAAAATTAATAACTAATTTTTCTATTATAAAAATTTTTCACTTTAATAATAAAATATTTAAGTATCATTTTAATTATATCATTTCTATTCTGAATTGTTTTCTAGATCCCATTAAAAAATAAACATTAGGGCTAATCAACTTCACACAATCAACTTGTAAGAAAAAAATTGTATCTATGTATATAGTTATTTTTTCTAATCTTCGATTAAGATGAGATCTCCCATATAAGTTCATTTAAAAACAAAAAATGGTAATTTATAATTGAGTGCATTATATTTTAATTAAATAAAAAGTTAAGCAGAATTGTGATATAAATATTTTTTGTGGTGTCACATTAGAATGTGTTTGGGATCCATTCAAGAGTCTCTCGTCTGAATCCATGAATGAGTGGACGAACACTAATCTTTTCCTAATAGTTTTTGGAATATAAAAAATTCCGTACACTTGTCATTTCGCAACTTTAGGTTTTGTAACTTTGACTCCTGATTTGTGAGTTTATGGCTACATATTTTTGAATTCCACTTCTTCAACACTGAAAAATCAACATGCATTAGCCATTTCTGAAAATCAAACTGGAATAAATTATTATATAGCAATAATTATTGGCTCAAAAAATTAAAACAAGTAAAATAAAATATTGATTAAAAATGACGGGATTGGTCAAGAATAGACTAAAATTGAACAAAACAAAATATGAATCGATTTTAAAAACAAGTCTAATTAATTTGTTTACCTAAATAGTAATTTAATATATATATATATACATATATATTCTAATAAATTTTAAAATGAATATAAGTTCATATATTATATATAAGATCTATATGTATCATTTGTTGGTATTATTATTATTATTTTTAATTAAGATTAAATATATTTTTCGTCTCTGTACTAAAATACGAAATTGATTTTCATCTCTAGTCCAAACTTTAGATCATCTAGATACTTATAGTATAAAAATGATAAGAATAGATCCTTTTGTAAGTTATTTGATTCAATTTGAAATTTTACTTATCACTCCATTGAAAGTAGTTATAGTGGACATTTGTCTATAATCAAAACAATAAATTTAAAAAAATAATAATAATTATTGAAAAAAAATACAATCATTTTGCATACATAAAAACTTATTATAATCATTTTCGTACAACAAATACTTTGATGATCTAAAATTTGAACCAGAGATGAAAACAAATTTCGTACTAGAATACATGGATGAAAAACATATTTAACTGTTTTAATTATAACCTATGCGACATGTAGTAAATTGGGTGCTAGTTTAAGATTTCACTTTATTTTTTCACAAGAAAATTTTACTTTATTAAATATTTTTATAATATATTTACTAATATTTAATATATTATGTAATATAAATAATATTTTTATCAACTCAATTTCGATTTAATTATTATTATACTAATGAATCATGTCCAATATTGATTTATATAAGTTGTAACTATTTGGGTTTCTTAACAAAGTAGTTTATAGTTCAAATCTTAATTATCACTTTAGATATCACATAATGAATTGCATTTTATGATAAATCATTCATATTACTATCCTAGTTAATAAGAGAAATAATGAGTCATGATTATATTAAAAAGAGTGACTCATAAATCACTATTACATTAAATACTTTCATGATTTCAACCATAAATTTAAATATTTCAAAAAAAAAAATCATTTTAAGTTTCAGTTCTCGATTATAAAGCTCTTCGAATTATACAATCTTAAACGCTAAACATATTTTTTTAGTTTCAAAACGTATAATGCAAAATACAAAATTTTATATTTTGGATTATATATTTAAAATACAAATTTTTGTATATTCCAGAATATATTTTACATTTAAGAATACAGTGCCCAAAAGAACAGTACATAAGCTGAACCATATTCAAATACTCAGAAAGAACAATTAAACAAAATCATATTCAATAAGCACAGTGAAGACCAGAGGCAATGAATTTGAGTAGGAAATGGAAGAATCAATGAGACCGAAAAAGTGGGAAGAGAATATTGAACCAAAAGGGGTAAAACAAATCAATGTTAACTTATTTTAATTTGATGCATGAATGTAAAAAAAAAAATAGTAAAACTGGCTTTCAAATCAAGCTTATAAATCTAAACTGAATGTGATTAACGAATCATAATTTAAGAACAAAATAATCCATTAAGTCGTGAAATAATATACCATGATTTTATTAGATAAATAAGAATTCACAAATTCTTACAAATAATCAATTATCCTATTAGAATAATAGCTTATCTAGCGTTTTGAAAAATATTAGTTTTCCACTCTTTAGATAATAAACTAAATTGAATTAGAAAGTTAAAAAGGTATTTTAATGAATAATGTAATAAATTAGTGTAAATAATAATCAGTTATCTTTGTTTTCGGCTTAAAAGCATAATTCCAAAAACAATACTTTCTACATATCTATCAAACAGTTAGTGAAAACTTTTAAAGTTGCAGCACAGAAATGCTCTTTTTATATTAGCCATTGGCTTACAACCCAAGTAAAATGTTCACAGTTAACCATCGAATTTATTCTTGAAAAGATTTTCGTTGTCAACAAAATTCCTGAAAATTTTCTTCTTGGCACTTTGGATTCCTGCCACCATCCGTTTCTGAATAAACAGTGACCACACTAAATGGTTGCTGAGACACTTATTGACATTAAAGTGAGTGAGCTTATTTCTGTTAAACAGTATTTAATACACACATATATTGAATTTTTACCTATTGAAAGATCCCAGTTACATGGACAATATTAAAGAACTCACTTTGAATTTAATTAACTCGGATTTGTTATTTAATGTATATATAAGTTATTAATTAGGTTATGAGTGAAGGTCACCTTGGGAAACAAGATAATATTTTGCAAAGAATCACTAATCTTGTATATAGAAACTTAGGAATAAAGCTAACATTCATGCCTTTTCACCTCATACCCAAACAAATCATGGGGCGCTAAGAAAACATCCAAAGGATATATTTTGCAGCATCAAGTTGTTTTGTAATTGCAGCCCATACACTTGTCGGAGCTCCATATAACAGTGACATCAAAGTGTGCAGTACGTACAAACCACAGAAAACATGATTAATTAAAAAGGGTTGGGGGATGCAAATACATCTCAAATATTTATGAACAACATGATGCAGCCCTAGTTCCTTCGGCAGGTCTATCAACAAGAACCATCCCTGCTGGGTTCTGAGCTGGCTGGGCCCTTGGTAACCTCTTGGCTGTTCACAAAACCAAATTTCAGTCAAGCAATGTAAACAAGGTTTGGCACACAATAATCACTATTTAAGGTATTACTAATATCATTCAAACACTGCATGTAGAACTAATTTGCATGCTTCACGAACAGCGATTCAGAAAATAAAATGCACACACTACTATGAATGAAAAAAAAGGATGTTTTTTGGATAAAATTCTCATAAGCGTAACAAAAGAAATCAAAATGAAATAAACTTCTCTTGTAAACAAAAAATTAGTTCATGCATAAGTTAATAAAAACTGTCTTTCAGTTTGCTTCTCCCAGAACTAATTATAACTTGTGCATAGCTTTTAGAATATGGCATTAAAGTGTGATGTTGAGACGGTAGAGAGAAAGGATAAGGGAAAAAAATGTTGTAACGTTATGTAGCTCTCCAAGGTACATATAATAACTAGACCCAAAACACATGTCTGGTGTTGGATATGTCATCAGTGGGTCAGGATAAATAAGTCAAAGACTAAAACTTTTTTATGAATTTTAAAGTTCAACTAGTAGAAATAATAGCAACTAGGTCCTCCCTCTTGAACTGATGACTGATGTACTATTAACTTTATTCTAAGCCATTCAATGAAAAGATGAAGAAAATAAATACTAATAAAGCAGCGTAAGACAAAGCAGGAATGGAATCAGACCTATTTCATAGAATATATCATTAACGTTGGATGCAGTTTTGGCAGAGGTCTCCATGAAAAACAAACCATTTTCTTCAGCGTATACACGTGCTTCCTGTAATATCAACGTGTCAAAACCAATAAACTGGTAGCAAAAAGAAATGTCATCATAGCATATTATAAAAATGAAACTAGACAAACATATGAAAGCTACCAATCGTAACAGAAGAATCCAAACATGTTGCAAACATTATAGATTTTTTTTTTATCAAAATTGATATTTTACTACGGTGGAAAATTAGTGAGATGTACAACTACCCTTCAAATTAAAACTAAATCACAATAGGTAAACCGTTAAAAGCACAAACAGTTTATAGAATTTGCACCTTTGCAAAGAGGGATTTACATTAAAAATACTTTCGGATTAAAAACCTAGAATTTATCCCCCACCTTCATGTTTTAGAAAGATTCACTTCCCTCTAGAATACGTTGTTGAAGATTCAAAAAACATTAGAACTGTTAAACAGTTAGTAAAATATTTATTTGCCACATGTGCTACATTTTCTACTGCTTAGGCCTGGAATTCATAACGTATTGCAATCAATACCTGATTGTTGGAGATTATATAATTCTTGACAGCTGACATGGAATAAAAGAATATAGGAAAAATTTTACTTACTTCAGCTGTCACTTTCCTCTTATCTTCCAAATCAGCTTTATTACCAGCAAGAGCCATGACCATATTAGGATTTCCTGAAACAAAAACAAAAAACAGAGAGCATAAGTCGTGAATCTAGTTATGCGACAACAGCTACCACAGACAAAGTATTACTTGAGGAAAGCAAAAGTAGCTCAATGTTTAATTTAATAATTCAGAGAACCTCAAACAAAGCATCATTTTCAACTAAAGCATTACCTATTTTATCTATCTGTTGACCTAGAATTTGATAGATGAGTCTAAGTAACATTTAAGGGAAGTATATTAACATACCCACCAGATGTTAGAGACTCCTAAATTTGTGAAGGTACGAGGGAGAGTAATTGTATGCAGCATTCCCATTGTGCATGCAAAGATGTTTTTTCTGGATTCGAGTCATGACCAATTGGTCACTGAGATGCAACTTTAACATTGCACTATGACTCTCCCTTATTTATGGGAAGTATAAATAAATATTCATTTCAATTATTAAACAATACTAGTTATGTCAAACAAACTAATTGAATCTCCCAAACTTTTCAAAATTTTCTTTAGCACACATTCTCACACCATATCATGTATAATTCATCCATATCTCCACCATTCCATTATAAAGCATGAGTTAAATTTATTAAATGATTAATATAAGTTATTCCAACAGTTGAGATCCTAATACAAAAGAAGAAAGACATAAGAAACATTGAAAAATTGTGGCAAAATTAATTTACAAATAGGTCTCATCCATAAGTTTGCAAACAGTTGATAAATAGTTTAAATATATTTTTGTACTCTAAACTTTATTTGACTCCAGGAAAAAGAAACATAAATAAAACTTCAAAACCAATAGCAAAAGTACCTTGCTTTTGAAGCTCTTGGACCCATTTCTTAGCTCGGGTAAAGGAGTCCTGTGAAAGGAAAATAGAAAATATTATATTATAGTTCATAAAATAATCACATTAAACACATATTAAAGTTCATTAAATAATCACATTAAACGCATATTAAAGTTCATTAAATAATCAAATTAAATGCGTATTAAAGTTCATTAAATAATCACATTAAACACATTAAAGTTCATTAAATAATCACATTAAACGCATAGTTTCCGCCACAACAAAAGACAAGCATATACTAATCAAATGAAAGAACCCAGCAATGAAATTTGATCTGTTATACAAACTCGAGAATATTAAACAAATTCATAATGCAATTTTGATCAATTACACTCATTTTTCAATATTCTACGCCAATGGTCCAATCAATTATCACCACACAAAATCACACCCTACAAATATATACTTTGCCAAATTACACATGGCAGTTAATGAATTTTGTTATATGTATGTCATTCATGGTCCTTCATCTAACAACTTTTAAGAGTTTTGGAGAGTCAAGTTTTGGCATGAATTAGAGCTCCCTTGACTAATTATGAGTTGGATGTGAGATGGGTCGAAAACAACATTGAATAAATTTCCCTGTTGATGTTGAAGCAGCAATGTCCAGCTGCCAAATATTCACAAATTTTAGGTAGCTTTTCAGAATCCACCACGTAACCAAACACAGGCTAAGTGATCAGGAGTTTGATCTTTGCTACCCGCAGTACTTTAATATTAAAAAGACAAATTCAGTAAAAGATGGAAGCATTGATTACATTTCAAGCCAAGAGGACCCTTTTGTAGGGGTGTATTAAAAATAAAAACATTCATGATCTCTTCATGTTTTGGAGGAAGTTGGTCATTAAAAAACTCTTAACTGAACTTATTCCTCACATCTGCTAGTTCCAAGAAGTTATAGCATGGAGTAGAATAAGTATACCCGTGTATACAAGAATTGCACAGGAACATCTTGTGCAAAGGTTTTGGTTATAAAGGACCAATCATTTATCCCCTAATGACGACAGTCTATAATATCTTAAAAGTAGGAAACGAACACAATTCCCTAAAAAGGATTGCTCATGACATAATACGCAATTCCCTATTTCCACTTTAAGATATAATTCACACAATACGTAAATTCAATTTGATTAAAAGTGATGAAATTAGACAAAATCACCGAAGACAGTAAGTATAACTTCAGTCCAGAAATATATTCACTAGACCTATGAAATGAGGCAAAAGAAGCACTTGCTAAAGAACAAATAAAAATTGAGACCAGCCAACCAGGACAAGCAGGCTGCAATTTTTTCATTGAACCATGAAAACCAATAAGTTTACATATTTTATATAAAGTATACAGTTACAAGAAATAAATAGAAGCATCAAATTAATTAAAAATAACGCATATCTTAGTTAGTTATCAATCTAGGATAGCGCTACATTACGGTCAACCTTGAAAATGCTAGAGTGAAATGGGATGACCACTATTTTAAATATTTTAGTAGATACTAAACAGTTTATAGTATACATTAAATACTCAAATAACATAACAAACTCCAAAATATAAAAATATGACAAATAATAAGTCACAAGTTACATACACAATCACCATCAATCTATGAGCAATAGAAACATAGTAATGGAGTCAAAGAATACAAGATGATGGTGATACTAATAGCAAAAGAACATAAATATTTAGATAAAAATTAACAAGATGTGAACTAGGAAGTGTAAGGGAAAAAGAACAGAGAACACGAAAGAAAAATAGTTTGGTAGAGTGTAAAGGATCAGAAGCCAAAACAAAGGTAACTTTTGGTGGAATATTTTACCCAAAAAAAAAAACTGAAGCAATAATATTTCAGGGGTAAAAATTGGTTTTTAAAGTTGATATCGTGGTCACACCACAATAACACGCGGAAAGAAGCCACCATTAAAAACCATTCCAGTATTTGAATTACATAAGGAAAACCATGGCCACTCTACTATAGCATGCTATTTACTACTACGGTCAATGTGCCCCAGATACTGCCAATTTAAATAGGTATTCAGAGATATCCAAAGGCAAAGTTATCATACCAAGCTAGTGATGTCATAGACAATGATAGCAGCAGCAGCGCCTCTGTAATACATGGGAGCCAAGCTATGGTACCTCTCTTGGCCAGCCGTGTCCCAAATCTCAAACTTCACCGTTGCATCATTTACTGCCAGTGTCTGCGAAAAGAATGCTGCCCCTATTGTTGATTCCTGTTACCACAAAAAAACACATAATTTCAGTAACACAATCTCTATGTTTCCCTACCTTTAAGACTCATCACACACAAAACAACTTCTATCAAAAGTAAAAACCTCAAACTCAAACCATCATCACACAACTACAAAAAGAAGAAAAATACTCTCTCCCCCCACCAGACCAAAGCTATTTAAGCCCCACAGTTATACGACCAAACACTAAATGATCACTACCATCATAACCTCCATGATCAAATCAGGTAGTCCCTTTTGACACCAACCGAAATTCCTCACCTTCTGAATATTATTTTTTAAGAAAAACCATTGGATACAACAAAATCCCATCACTGGTCCGCCAATTTCATAGCGAATCAACATGAATTAGCTAAACACAACCCACCGTAACGAAAAACTTGAAGTTTTGTCAATATTTTCATCATTCAGAACAAACCCAAAAAAATGTTTCAGCGTATAAACCAAGGAGCCCCTTTAAATTCGGAGAATCCTCCCCCAATCAAAACGAAGAAATCAAAATAAAAAGTTGGAAAAAACAACCTGAAATTCGAGAAATTGACCCTTGACAAAGCGCAAAACGAGGCTGGATTTCCCAGCACCCATGTCCCCGAGAAGAACCTGACGAAAGGAACAGAGTCAAAAATCATCGGAATCGAAATTTGGAGAAAGAAACAGAGGAATCGAAAAGGAGTGGATGGGCCCACCAATTTCGCATTGAGGTTGTTGTGTCCGATCGTAGCCATGGGATGAAAACTGGATCGATCGGAAACGAAGAGATGAACGAGAAGAACCCAATACGCAAAAGATTAGAAATTTGAACTTTGCGGATATATAGATACTGAAGATTGAAATAATCAAATCGCAGAGGCAGAAGAAGAGACTCTCTCTCTCAATTCTATTGCTTTTCGCTTACGGTGGCTTTCCTTGCTACCGTCTGCGTCCAAACGCGTTCGTTTTATTTGTTTCTAGTTTTTATCTTTTCTTTTGCTTCCTTTATTTTACTTATTTATTTATTATCATGCTGTTATTATTATTACTATTATTATTATAAATTATAAATTATTATTTATTATTATTATTGTTATTATTCTGGTGGTTATCGGTGGCTTGACTTTGACATACAAATGGGAAATTGCTTTTGCTTAGAAGTTGGGCAAAATGAAAAAGAAGTTCCCTCAAAAAGGAACAATCTAAATTTGATCACTCTTTCTTTCCTATCTTCAATCTTCTTTCTTCAATCTTCTATGGTGGATTCTCATTCTCTCTAAATCTTCACACTTTCCTTTAATGGGGTTAACAGTACTCAAATATTGTTTTTTAATAATATTAATGTTTTCAAAAACAAAGAAACTTAAATTCTCAACTTTAAATTATCGGGATCTTAAGCGAAAATCACACACACATCAATTAATGAAATAATGCCTAAATATATCTCATTACAACAAATTGTTATATCTTCATCTTTAGTTAATTTAGTTTTCTGAATTTTTTTTATTAAATAATAGATATGATTTCAATAATTTTTTTTTATTTTCAGTTATAATTACATATTTGCTCTATCATTTATAAATGTATATATTATTTTATTTTATTTTTATTTGTTTGAGCACTTAGTAATCTGAATAGATGTGTAACTCTTATATCATCTGATTAACAAAATACAATTTTTTCTAAAGAAATATTAGTTATAACAACTATATTTGTTAGCTCTATTAGTCGTAACAGGTCATATTTTTTTTTAAATTTGTTCTATAAATAGAGTATTCATTAATTTGAATACGTGTGTAATATTTTTTGAACCAGTAAATGGAAAATTTCTAATCATAAAAAATACAAATTTAGTTTAAAATGATGAGTAATAGTTAGCTATGAATTTTAATAATTATTTCAAATAACCATAAAAAAACATTTGTAAAAAATATCTAAATTTTTCTTAAAAGACAGTATTAGGATAAAAATTTACAAAAATGGTTATAGGAGTGAAAAATATAATTTTGAGCTCAATTAATAATTTAAACACCATCAAGCAAAGATTATGGTCATATTTATTATTTAGTATTGTAATTGTAGGGGATCGAAACCTAAATTATGGAGAAGGAATGTCAACTTTGAAGCAAAATATCTCTTGAAGTAGATAAAATGTTTGATATGAAATAATTAATGAATTATGTGGGTAATGAAGATGAAATGGTTGAAAGAGAGACATTTTACAATAAATGAGGTAGAGAAAATTTAATTGATGCAGTGTTATAACTTTGACAAGTCATGTAATTATGTTGTAATGTATTTGTGTAGTTTTTTCCTACGCAAGATGACCTTCTTGAGTGTTTGTGTAGAGTGACTTTGGACTTGATTTTGTGATAGTTGTTATTAAATTTGCAAATGGAAAATAGGGTAGAAATACATTTTTCTTGTTAGGTTGTGAAAGGGGTGGTAAGTATAAAAAATACAAACATGATTTGGAGGTCAAAATGTAACTAGCACACAAAAATGTGACTCCACTTATATTGCGGGATAAATCTGTTAGCAATGGAGAAGGTTAGATGTTGAAGGAAATACGTGTTAATCATAAACATGAATTGGTTGAAATATTAGTTGATCACCCTTATGCAGGTAAATTGAAACCAAATGAATACTTCTTGCTTGTTGACATGACTAAAAGTCTAGTTAAGTCGACGAACATATTACTTACTTTGAATGAGAACAATAATGATAATGTCACAACAATAAAGCAAGTGTACAATACTAGATACACACACAAAGGTATCTTAATATTTTATAATTTTGTTTGTTGGGCATCATTTAGTAAGTACTGATAGTACATTTATAATTGTTTTGTAGGCGAAATTGCAGATGGATGTCCCATACAGACGGTAGACACGTGGTCAACTAATTGTTATCCAAAGACGAAGTTATGATCATCATATTATGTTAGTAGGATGCAAATATTTGTGAACTTGATGAGAGTTAGTACCACATATGTAAATCTTGTAGACGATTAATGTAAATATTATTGTATTTTTAATTATGTGTTATTTTTTTACACTACATTCATTGTGGTAAATGAAATATTTATACACATTCGAATTAAACTCTCATTAAAGTAGAACAAGGCATGAGTAACCACCATACATAATATTAAAAGGTATCCATACAAAGATGTATAATTTTTCCATCAATTTCAAAGAAGTAAAGAAACAAATATTTAATATTATAAATCTAATTACTTTACTATATCCCTAATGTTACAAATGTACTACACATGATTGTCTAGTATACACTGCCCCGTCATCAGTCACGCCCTACTAGAGTGTCTTCAATGACGTGACCATAATCAATCATATGTTGTAGAACATTGGTGATCCTCCTAAATATAGCCTTAAAGACGTTCAAATGAAATTAAGTTAATGTGTATGAATAAACTTAATGCAAATTAGCAATGAATCATTTCAATAACATAATAACTTATCGAACATGGATGGTGTTGCTGGGAAGAGGGGTTTGTCTCCTCATTCTGGGAACTATGGTCGCGATGACGTGGGTGTACACTTGATCGATCTTCATATGCACCCCTCATTATGTGTGGGTCTGACACGATCTTAAACCATTGTATGTACTTTCATACTCATGTATGGGGATGAGACGCCAGTGTCACACATATGACAAAGTGGTCAGGCAAAGTGTAATCACCTCTCATCTATAACAACCAAAGTACCTCCCTCATATGACATCAAAGGTCGAGGAACGCTCTAATCGTACCCATACTAATGCAACACACGTTCAGGAAAATATCGTTGACATGACAAGCCTAGTCAAATGTAGCCAAAAAAATGAGAGATGGACTTAAAGGGTTCGCTGGGGTGGTGGTCGTCATATGGAGTCCAAGTCACTCCATCATGGATCAAAGCATGCAATTGCACCCACACAACACCAACAGTACAAATGTGCCGTCTAGTGAGATATTGGGTTACACGTGGTTGTACCTCATCATAAATGGGATTTATATTTCTTCTTCCCATGCCTAGGAAATGCTCATATATCCATGTTTATGTAATTTGAACAAAATAATTATTCTAGTATTCATATGATAATGAACCTAACAAACATTAATGTTGTTTGTCTCATACCTAAATGAGAGTAGCATAACCGTCCAATTGCTTTGTTTTGGCAAAGCACACATCCCCTGGCTACTCATATGTACGCGTCAGTGCGGTAACTCCCAAACAATATCCACAACACATTCATACATTTCTTAACAACATTAAGTACAAAATAGGAATAGAGGTGACACCCTTATCAGCAAATATAATGCATCCCACCAGATGCAACAACTATGCTTTCACAACACACTCCCACACAACACTCCTCATACATCTCTAGGAGTCAAATAAGTCATATGTTGTCCCTTGGCACTGCATCATCTTTGAGGTAGCATCATCCTTTTTAACCAGAAGCAACTCCACCAAAACAGTTGAAGTTGTAGAAAATTTCATGGGGACATACATAGGAAGTTGGTTGGAGATGTAGCAGAGACAACATATCATCCAACGTTATCATTATCTCACCAATGGGAAGGTTGAACTGTTAGTGTCCCACTACCACCTTTCCATAAAGACTGAAATAAGTCCTTTATCTGCCACTATGATCTTCATGTTCCTTCATCAAATTACCTCCATTATGATCACGTGCTTCGTGGCAATCTTCTCTACAGAATGATGTTGTAGGTCTCTTAATTCCATAACCTTGTGATGAAGCACCTCTCGTCCTAGCCATAACTCTATCAAAAACACCATCCTTACATTAATAAAATGCTAGACGATCCAAACAAATATAGCTATTTTTTCTTTTTTTTTTTTTACGCATTTTGAATTGTACAATCTGAAAGGTAATTTTGGATTTGAGAATATATTTTGAATTGTACAATCCTTAATGTGTAAAAAGAGAAAAAATGTTCATCCCAATTTCATTCTTCGTTTCACCCAATGTCGAATGCAAAAAATACACATTCATGATCTTCAGAACAAACATTGTTAATGAAAAAGGTAGTAAGGCGAGGGTTGTGCAAGTACTCTAAACCATAACAAAAACCTCAAAAGGAAATCACATGCCGTAAAAGTGGTGCTTTGGGGTGCACAACTATTGAATAATGGAGGAAGGAGATGAAGGGTGTAGAAATTTTAAGTTAGAAAGAAGAAATGTTTTCATTTTTTAGGATACTCGAGGGAACATATATCTAATGGAGATAACGGGATGAGATTTGTAGTTCAAAGAATTAGAGCACGTGGCTACGAACCTCACTATTGGGAGAGTAAAATAAACTTTTCACCAAAAGTATGGAGATAAAACGTGCAAGAAGAAAGTACAGAGCTGTAGGAAAAAAAAAAAACCGTGACAATAAGAGTTTTATGTTACATTCAAAGAGAAATAAATTTCACATTGGACAATGACTAGAGACTGAGAATTGGAGACTATTCTTTCTTTTTCTCCTGCCTTTACGTTTGGAGATTAGAAGTGTATGTGGTGAAGGATAATTTATACTTGCTTAAATAACTTTCCTATCTTCAATTATAATACTCTAATATGTTGAATTTCAAATAATATATAGCATGATTATTATTTTTATTGGGTAATTTGAAAGGAATAAGAAGGAAACTTCATGGGTCTAACAGACAAAAAAAAGCTTGACATAACAGTTAAGAAATAACCGTGTCGTTAAATATCTTGACAAAGATTTCCTTTCAACTACGTGTGTGTCTCATGACTTTCCTCTTTATTCGGATTATTCGCAAAAAAAAATTACATCAAAACCTTTTTTTTAATGAAGGGTGAAGCGTCGAAGCTGTGCCCTGTACGAACACAGCTCGGGCCAACCAAGTAAATATTTAGATAATGGATTTTTCTTTCATTTGAAGCATGCAATACGAAAATAAATTTGAAGTGGTAATTGTGTTTAAAAGATTTTGTTGGGTGAATGGAAAAACACAATAAAGAGAGAGGCGAAAGAAACAAGGAAGGCTAAGGAAAGAAAGCATATTGTCTGCCAAGATGTTGATTAGGAAAATGTTGAGAAGCTACCTACAAGTAGGACAAACCCACATTAATTGTCGGGATCACAATAGTGATGGTCTTACATGTTCTGAGCCTATAAGAGACCACGGTACGTACATCTTAGTAAACCAAGCCTAAAAAAAGGTAAACAAAGCTATTCGACTCCACGATAAGAGGAACTGGTGCCACTACTTACGAGATTATCACCAATCCCTCCCTACCAACAATTATTCTTTATAATCACCAAGTGGCTAATGCCAACTCACCAAAAACAAATCACATCCTTGAAATCTGAAGAGGTACAAGAGATTCAAGCATTTCATGACTAACAGAAGCTAGACGCAGCTTTTCCACGGGGCCTTGTTTCTCTAAAAGATATTTCTCACAATTTTCTGCAGCCATAACCCCAGCAGAGTAAGCTCCATGCACAGATCCCTGGTTGTCCAAGCTTACAGCTTCTCCCCCAAAGAATAGATTGCCCAAGGGTGCACGAAGCTTGTCATAAACATCATTTGGTTTTCCAACTAAATCATATGAGTAACATCCAAGGGAGTTTGGATCGGTTCCCCATCGAGAAACGAGATACTGAACCTGAAAAAGTGCAACAAAACAAAAAAGTCGGGATCTTCAGTAGGGTGTAGACACTAGAGAAACCAACTTTTAATCGAATGGGCAGGGTATGAGGACAACATTATTAGAGATGGACTTACTGGCTCAGAAGCTTTTGGAAACATCTTCTTGAGCTGTTGCATTACAAACTTTGCTGCTGCCTCGTCAGATAGCTTCTCAATGTCATAAGCAAACCTTCCAGCTACCATATAGACAAGAACAGGATGGCCTGTTGCTTTGTGAAGATTGAGAAAATAGCCACAGGCATAAGAGGTTGGAGCAACAGTGCCCAAGAGTTCTACATTAGGCCAAAATACTTTGTCAAATCTTAGGGCAATCTTATTTTCATTGCCCACACCAAGATCGGAAATTGCTGAAACCTTCCAATCAGGAAGTTTTGGTTCAAATTCAATTAAATTGGCTTTTAGGATTCCAACAGGAACAGTTATGATAGCAGCATCAGCAACAAAGTTCCTCCCATCCTCGACCGTGACCATTACCTTGTCGTAACCACTGGATATCTTTTTCACCCTACAAGGTAAGATTTCACAAAAGGATCAAAATCGGGACAAAGAAAAAATTGGGGGACTAATCCAATTTTCAAGTAAAATTAAATCAAATAAACCCAGACTTTATTTTGTAGTAGCCTACTGCTGGTCAACTCTCAAGTTACAGAAAGAGGAGTTTGTCTTAAATAAAGTTGAAATTAATAGTGGAACATTGTTAGTAATTATGGATGGTAAATCAATCAATGAACTACCATGTACAAACAAATGTTAATTCAATCAATTGAGCCACTTAAACATAAAGTCAGAGGTGTCTGTCCATATTTTAAAAAAGAAAAGCTACGGGTGTATAGGTTTTAAAAATAAAATTTCTAATTACCAGAAATTAAACTTTTAACAACCAAAAAAGAAGTTCCCATGCTTATAACTCTCTGAGATCCAAACATCGCATCAACTTACTTTTCTGATTTGTTTCTCTATTTATTAAATGTTGCGTCAAATATATCATGAAAAATGACCGTGTAGTTAAGTCAGGTACTAGATCTAGCAGGCATACCTGTGGTTCAAACGTATGTCAACATTTTTTGCAAGAGCTTTTATAACAGGATCATATCCTTGCACCATGAGTCCATGACCACCAGAGAGGACATGTTCCTATAAAAATGTAAGCATTAATTTGGATTATTAAATAATGCTGAGCTGATATTCAATATATAGAACACAACAGTAAAAGTTGTATCACTCTTAAAAACACTCGTCTCCATTTTATGTAAGACAAATGGTATACGTGATACTTGAAAGCGTACGACGGTTTCAAGTTAGTCCTTGAAAGTTGAATATTAATAAATTAAAAATATATTTTTCACATTCATCCTTTATTTTAAATAGGTCCTCGAATATTATCTCTAAAATGCAGTTTAGTCCTTATATAAATGGACTAAATTGCATTTTAATAATAAAAATGTACAAGATTAGTCAACGATCATTGATGATTTATCTTACATTATCTCTAATTTTTTGAATCAGTTCTAAATATGCTAAGTATGTAATAATCAAAATGAAACAATACAGATTATTTTATATAAATTAGCAGTTTTAGATTTTTGCTTATCCCGAGATTTCATCATTTATCTCAACAATAACCCTAGGAAATGGTGGCTAATTAAGGTTTATGAATGAAATCATGGATAAAGCACAGAAGCATTTGTAGGAGTTTAGAGGCAAAAAGATATCTTATATCCTTCAACTTAGATTGGCACTTGCCTGATCCCAGGTTTTCAGTGAAATCATATCTGCATCAGCAGCAAACCAAGCTTCCATTCTGCATATGAACCACTGTAGCACTTCATGGGCAAGTCCTTTTTGCCTGCAGAAAATTTTGTCAATTGCAGCTCTAGATTGAAACTTAAAGCCCCAATGTCTGCAAATAATATTCTCTAATCAGTCAAATACCTTAGTTCTGGATGCCTATCTAGCACAACTGAAATAGCTCGGGAAACTGAAATGTCCTCGGGATGCTCATCCCTCACTTTCCCTGTCTGTAGTTACAGGTCATTAGATTCAAGATTGAGTTAATCAGAACTTCATTTATGATTGAAAAGTACCACGTCATATGCTGCTAAGTGAAAAAGGTCTTACCTTTTCCAGAATTTTCTTGAAGGTATCTCCAACTTCAATTA
Organism: Phaseolus lunatus; assembly: GCA_013389735.1. Lineage (NCBI taxonomy): Eukaryota > Viridiplantae > Streptophyta > Magnoliopsida > Fabales > Fabaceae > Phaseolus > Phaseolus lunatus. The sequence goes on along the minus strand of CM023862.1, from coordinate 25,025,626 downwards.
CCAGCTGTTGTGGAACTTGTTTACCGTCGATGTTAAAAAGCATATAACTGGAAAAACAAAAAATGCAGTTACTAAATAAGACACTACCATTAGAATTGCAAAAGACCCAAATATTTCATTGTTTCAAACAGTAAATCGTATTTCGAAGCTAACGCTTCATTTTCAAATGAGGCAATGTCTGGTTTCCCAAATCACCCAGCCTGACCAACTAAGTCATGGACCGTGTGTTTGGAATACATCCAACAGAAAAAATAAAAAATAATAGGTGCAAGAGGGCAAGGAGTAAGTTAGTTCAGCTCATTTATAATTCCTTTTAGGGAGTAAGAAGGAGGAGGGAGCCAGTTTTTTGGAGATTGCAGGTAGTAGTGAGCTAAAAGTTTCGCTCTGCAGGTATTTGAAGATTTCGTCTGTGTGATAACAACATTCATGTTTTTTTCAATAATACAACACTTTTTTCTTATTTTTGTTTTGTTGATTTATAAGCTCTCTAAGTATAGAGAAAAGGTTAAGGCCCACAAAGAGTGACCGTTTTGGTAAACTTGCAACTAATTATGTAGGTTAGTTTTTCTTGGTAAAAATATCATGAAGGTTAGTTTAAATACTATTAAAATATATTTCTAAAAATTTGCATCGTAAACCTTCAAAATACATCAATTTGAATGGAATTGGAGAAGTGATGGATTACCTTTCCAAATCATGGTCATATAAGACAGAGTTGTCACCACTGGTACGATATAAAGGAAGCCCCAGGCCACGTATTATTGGAGCCAGTGGGTTTTCATTACAAACTCCATGTAGCCTAAAAAATAATGAAGAAAAAACTAAAGTATTAGCAAGGCATGAAATTTCACTCATTCAATTGACAATTCCGTTCATTTAAAGGATGACATAGCAGGAGTAAAATAACTAAAAGGAGCACATTTCACTTGTCAGGACAAAAACAGTGTATAACAAAACATCATACTTCGTACAGATACAATTTCGTTAGAACAAATTGAACTTACCATGAGGCTCCCATGTCAACTGGACAACCAAGTGAGAAGTCCGTATGAATGCGACCACCAAGCCTATTTTGTGACTCCAGTACAGTCACCTAAGCAAATGATGAAATAAGCCAAAGAAAAAAGCACAAAAAACTCTTTTAAGTGCAACTAATAAATGAAAATAAAATAAAAAATGAAGAGGAAGCTGATCATAAGATATGACACCTTAAAAGATGCTTCGCAGAGACTTCGTGCTGCAGCAATTCCAGATATTCCTGCACCAATCACAATAACAGATGGGAGAGTTCTGCTTTGGCTCTCAACACGTGAGGAAATAGTACCTGATCAATGGACACAAAAATCATCAGGAGAAAAATCCTACTGCATAATAATGAGAATGAACTACAAAACCACATAAAGCAACATCTATATCCTGTTTCTTTTTATCTATCCTTTTTTCAATATATAATATTACAACCATTAGAGTTGTCAAAAAAATGTAACAACCATGAGAATGAACATAATACAACGAAGGCCTTATAATTGCATTGTATATATCTGCTCACAAGATCCTGAAAAGACCCAAAAGTTGCAAAGCTCGCAAGCAATTCCATTCCATTATATAATAATATACTGCAGAAGAAAACACTCCTTAACTATATGCTCGTCAGCTACCTAACTTACCCCCAATAAAGGAATCGAACCATTTTAAATATGATTAAACCAGCGAAAAGCATGTGTGTCAACCAAATATTAAAGGACCAAAAAGATCCATGTAGCATCCTGCTCAATTATGAACAAGTAGACCTTAATTATTCTAAAACATCTTTGAGACAGGCCTTCCGCCAGGATTACAATCATAGGCATGACAATGGTCGTTGTTCCACATAACCTCACAGATTTTTTTAACACAGACTAGCAAATCCCTGAACATCAAGAAAGAATAATGTATGCATAAAAAAACACTGCACAAATTCATAAAATTGAAGAGGACAACAAAAATTATACGCACTCGAGTTTTTTTTTTCTCTCATAACGTCGTTCTCCAAAGAGTAATGAAGTACTAATAAAGGTTTATACTAAAAGATATAAAAGAAAAAGAAAAAAAATGAAATTATTCTGCTCATAAACTAACATTAGTTTATTCATGAGCATAAACCCAGATTTTGAAAAGGCTAGTAAGAAATAACAGCGTACAAATTGGTCAACAGAAAAGCTGATTTCCTTCTCTTTTTTTTTGTAATTTTCTATTTTAAAAGTTTTTGCAAAGAAGTTTCCCCTGCACCAAAACATAAAGAAACAACAAGAGTATTGTTGTGTGGGGAGAAATCAATTACTAAGATAGGAGGATGTCATTCAGCAGATTCAAAAAACAAAGATTCAGGAATCTAAGAAAATAAAACTGCAAGGAGAAAAACAAAATCCAAAAACTGCAATAAAAGACTTGTTAGCGGAAGGTGAAAAGCAGAGGAGGAGAAAGCACAAACTCACCATCGAGGAAATGCGACGAGAAGAATTGATTAGGGTCCATTTGCTTGGAGCGGATTGAAAACGAGAGAAAGGGAGTTATAGAATGAGTATCGAATTGGATCAGATCGGATCGGATCGGAGAGTGGTGGTGTGGCGTAGTTTTGTTGCGGAATCAAGGGTGTATAGGAATGGGGAAATTGGAAACTAACTGGAAGGAATTGCAGAAGATTAACAGGAGGATGCCGGCAATGAAGCGGCTAAGGTGAGGAGAGAAACGCAGCTTCTCAAAATATATCATAATCTTACAATTCTTCCGATCAAAATCCAAACGGAGAACCTTCCTTGCATAAGAAATTCGATCGATGCGCAACCACAATTCCGATTTCCAATTCGATCGCTCAGACGAACGAACGAACGAACCCTTTCTCTCTCTCTCTCTCTCTGAACGAATGAATGGAATAGCAGACGATGATTTCTGAATTCCCTCGCCACAAACACACTATTTATACCTCTCGGAACCACTTTCGCCACTATTATTTAATTACGATTATTATTATTTTAAGCAAATGGATCTATTTATAACCCTTTTCTATTCGTCCAGGACCGTGGAGTATATTCGTTTGGTTTTGGTCATCAAATTTTAGGTATATATTAATAATACGTTAATTGAGTTTTTTAAGGTGTAAGATTTGCTATTTTCACCCTTTAAATTATAGACACTGCGTAATTATGGCCATTAGCTATAAGGAAAACTAAATTAACTTGCCCTTCGAGATTTTTAATTTGTTTAAAGATTGATTAAGTAGGTTGTTCATTTATTTATTATTAATTACTCTTTAACAATAAGATACCTTAGGATTTTTTTTAAATCACTTATATTATCTAGTTTTTTAATCTTATAAACTGAATTTTAAAAAAATTATCAGTAGCTAAAAATAATCGTATATCATTATGAAGTTATACATTATAAATTTGAAATCTAATTTATATGATCAGTTTTTTTTTCTATACATTTTAATCTTAATTATATAAATAACACATAATTAAATTTATCACTCAATCACGCATTCTTTAATTTAAAATTAATATAAATATCGATTTACACTTTAAGAAGTTTTTTAAAGTTCCGCATTGCAGAATAATGACAGAATATTCCAATTTGGGAAACTGAAGTATTTGTTTTATTTTCTAGTCAATTATGTAACGATATATATTGAGCTTTTTAAAGACGAATATTATTGTTTTAATTTTGGCGGGAAAGTTTTGTCCTTTCTGATTATGATTAAGACAGTAGCCTAACAAAAACTTCACTTTATGTTGTCACTTGCCTTACCACGTGGTGGGGACAGTTTCGTACTTAGACAAAACAATATTCACTTTTTTTCGTTTTAATTTTTTTCATATAAAAAAGTAGTAAATTGGTTTCATTTTCTCAGATTCAGAGATAAATAATAATTATAAATAATTAAGTTGATAACATAAATTTATTCAAAAGGTGTATTATTAGCTGGATTTAAATGTTCTAACTGAAATAATTTATTAAGTATTTATAGAAGAAACGTAATATTAATTTAATAGATACAGTTATTATTTTATACGTTTGTATTATTGATATAAAATATTTATCAACTTCATTAGCGATTAATCTTAACTCAAAAAATTGACTGATCATATAAGATCTCCCTCCCATATATATATTAATTAATGTAGAATTACTGGAAAACTTTGCCTTCTTCTTCTTAAGAGTTAAAGAACTGATTACGTGAACTTTAACAAAACGAATTCAGATATTTTTTAATTTTTTTAAAGAAAAAGAAGTATCAGTATTGTGTGGTTGGATATGGTTGGATTCGATTTTAATTGGTTCATTGTGTGTGCACAGTGAGAATGATGGGACAACGAAAGTAGTATGGTCATAACACGTCATGTGACCACAAAAATATCTAAACACATCATAATTTTAAAATTATTTTAACTTTTTATGTGAAATAATAATTTTTTTAATTATAATTTAATGGAAGATTGTCGATCTATTACTATTGTAAGGTCATAGATTCATACTTAATGAGTCCTCTTTCGACGTTTCGACGTATGTATCATCTAAGTTTTATTAATTTATGTTTACTTGTAAAATTAGGATCTGGTTCGATTATTGGTAATTTATAGTTATATATATCCAATTTCATATTTAGTGTAGTATTATATAAGTTATGGAATTTCAATTATTTAATTTTAATCACTCAATTAAGATAGAATCATAATTTAAAGAAAAATATTAAAATTTTATCCATATATATTATGAAATACTTTTTCAGAATAATAACCTAATACATATTGGTAAAGGATATACTTATACTAATTGTTTTCAATGTTTAGATCAGAGGTTGCCATACTTTTGTCTGGAGTATATATTAAGATTGAAAAATAAAAATAATATTATATTAGCATTTTTATAAAGAAAAAGTGTTAATGATAAAAACGAAGGTCGGAAGAAACTCATAAGGTTCTTGGCATTATAAATAATTGAAATTCCCTACATCAAACTTTGACCTACTTTTCTTTCTGTTTTATTATCGTCACCCCTCACAAACCACAAGCAAGTAGCCGACCTAACCAAACCATAACAAAATTGATTCATTCATTGGTGGATGTCAATTTACAACTTTTCTCTATGTATATACAAATCTATAATGTATAATTCCAAATATAAATAAATGAAACAATTTAATAAAAAGTAAAAGTAATAATAAAAACTAATTTTATAACATTTTGATCGCATTAAATTTAACCAAAATTAGAGGCAAAGAGGCTTCAAAACATGAAATACACAATATTCTATTTTAATAAAGTAAAGATGTTTTCTTAAAAATTGAGCAGAGATTTTATTTTTAAGATTTAATTAAATTTTAACTCTTTCATAAATTTAAATATTTTTAATTATATTTTACTAAAAAATTGTTTTTATTTAATACTCAAAATATTTATATTTTTAATTAAGTTCTCTTTTACCGTGTCTTTAGGTGAAATCACTTTATTATTTGATTATGCACTGTCAAACACAAAATAATATGATTAGTAAAAATAATTAAGTTTTTTCAACATTATTTTTATTATTATCTAAGTTCGTTAGAGTGTGCTTAAAAATGTCACATCACCTTAGTTGATAGTATGGACTTGATTAAAAAAATAAAAAGATATTAAATATTTAAAAGAAAAAAAATATTTAATAGAAACTAAATTAAAAATATTAAAATTGATGACTTAAAACTTAATTGTACTTTTTTTTCAGGTGAAGACACGTGAGTAATAATATAATGACCATGTCAATTTAATTAGTGACAAAATTAAAGAGTCAATCCAAAAATATAAAATTTTAAACACAAATAATAAATCTTAATAAATATTTAATAAAAAATAGTTAAAATTATAAAAATTTAAAAATTAATTAAGACTTATTTTTATATTAAGTATATAAATTAAAATTTTAACTATTTAATTATTATTTTTAAGTTTATAATTTTTTAAAAGTATTTTATTTAAATCTCCTCTAATTTATGTACAAACTCATGGAGTTAATTCTCATAATATTTTTTCATCGTGTAATACTAATAAGAAGGTGATGGAATAAAGATCAAAATTTACAACAGTTTATTTCCATTCTATAATTTTTCTCTAGTAGTTTAAAGTTTAGATTAAAGTTTTTTTTTTCTCTTCGTTTATTTTTCTTTAGTTTTTTTAGATAATCTCTTGTCAACTTTACAATTAAATCATATATATGCTATAACAAAGAATAAAAACAATATAAAATTGGACAAAATTTTGATTCAATAGACATTTGTCTTCAAAGCTACAACAACTTCAATTACTTAAAAAAAAAAACAAACTGTAAAACATTAAAGATTGATCTGGATGAGATATCATGTTCTTATTCTACAAAACTTATAAAAGTTGTATATCTTTTCTTAAAAGAAACACAAATTATTACATATGATTAATGCGTAAAATAAACATAACCATAAAAATAATATTATATGTTTAAGTAAGAATAATTAGGGTGTAAAAGAATTAATTAAGTAATACGAAATTAAGAGATATGTTTAACAATGAGTTAATCCTGTTAGGGACCAACTTTTCCCTTTTGGTGTGTAGGGTTTTGTCATTGCATGATATATTCTCCTTACAACTTGTATTCCACCCTGGACATGGTTGTGGTCCAAACAAATAATGTGTTCTTTCACTGCTGTGGTGACCCTACCACCCCCACCAACCACCTTCTCCACCTCCTTCATTTTGCTTTCTCTTCCCCTGCAACTTGCTTTCTTATTCATTCAGATTCCATCATATTCTTTCATCAAATTATGTCCTATGCTCATGCATGCACCATCCTTGTAAATAAATATAATAATTTTATTAACTATGAAATAGAATATACACCTTCACAGATCCAATCATTCACTTTCTCTTTTTTGCTTTTAGTATTATAAAATTTATCTTTTATCTTTTACCTTAGTTTTGGGATACCACTTTTTTCAAAGTGTCTTTTATCTTTTTACGTAATTCTCTTTGAGATTTGGACACTCTTATTAAATGGTGTATCCATGTCGAACATACATTTCAGATACCGTATGATACTCATAGGGCATGTATTGGTAAAATATCCAATTTAAAAAATATTTGTTGAATTTCTGATAATTCTAGTACGGTTCTAACACAATTTTAAAAAAGAAAAATACATTAATTTTTTAAAAATTTAAATTTATTATATAATTTTTAATGTGATTATAAAAATAAGAAATAAATCATTTTGAACCAGTAATGAAAAATATATTTTTGCTAAAAAAAACTGAAACATACTTTTATACATAAATCTTTATTATTAATTTATATAATTAATAATTATATAATATATAAATATATGTTCATATATCTTACATATTTTAGAGATTATGTATATTTTTGTGTCCGTATCCATATCATATTAGTCTCCATGTTATATAATTCATTATATTGAACTCAAGTTTATGAACTCAAGTTTATGGTGCATTTTACTTATCACCAGATTATGCTCAAGTTTCATTCTGTAGGTTGCATTGTTTTTTATGCCAGATTCACTTGTATCATGCGTTTTATTTTTCACGGGATGATTCCTAAAGTCTAATCCTATAATTAGAAAGCATCACTAATACGAGTTGAAATTAATTAAAAATGTTATTTTAATACAAATTGTTTAAAATAAAGAGAATTACTCAAATGAAAATAGTTGTTTTTATATTGTTTCCAATTTATAAATCTCATATTTATAAAATCTTTATTAAAATAACATTTTTATTGGAAATGTTTGTACTGTCAAAAGTTATAATGTTCAATAATTTTGTCGTTCTCCTTCTTTTCTATAAAGTTCCTATTTTACAACTTCTTCAATATCTATATTAAGCAAATTAATTTCTTCTATTTTTTTCCTTTTTTTTCTCAATCATGACTAAAAATTAAGTCTTTTAACCACTAAATCAATCTACCAACAAACAAAAAGAAAAAAAACGTAAAGGGTTTTTTCTTTAATGATTTGGATGGAGAGACAACAAACAGAGAACATATTAACAAAAGAACAACATAAAATAAAACAAAATAAAAACTGAACAACAGAAGGCAGAAGAGGATGTGGGAGAGAGAGGGGAAGAAAATTATTATCTTCTCAGAAAAGACAAGAAAACAAGAATAAAAGTTGGCATGGAAACATAATTTGTTACTCTGCATGTGCATGATAAATATGTGAATCTGTTTCTTCTACCCATTCACAATAATCACTTCATTTGTTCTCTCTTCCACCACATATTCTAATAATTAATAGTAATAATAATAAGAATAAGAATAAGAATTCTTAAAATAAAAATGCTAGTAATAATTAAACTTACAATAAAAATATTTTTTTAATTTTAAGTTAAATAGTCTATAAAAAAATTATTTTTCAATAATTTTAGTATGCATAACATTCCAAATTATTTAAAAATTAAAGTTAATGATATATATATTTTTATTTTATATATTCTGAATTATTTTTTACGGATAAAATGGTGATAAAAATTTAAATTTCAAAACAAATCATGCTAAAAATATATTGATTGAACTTAATAATATTATATTTAATAAATTTAAAATTAGAACATTAATTTATTTTTTTACACCAAATTACTTTTTAAGTTTTCTTTTCCCATCTCTTTCTAACTTTTTCTCTTTAGTTTTTTTTTCATCTCTTTTCACACCAAATTATTATTTTTAGTTTATTTTTCATTTATTTTTTATCTATATTATTATATAAAAGGATACATCATTTACTAACTTCTTTCTGTGTCATCAGATAATTTTATCCTTTAAAAATAATTTATTTATTTAATAAAATAAACAATTTGATAATTTTGTATTTTAAAATAACTAAATATTTTTTTAAAAAAATAACAACTACATAATATGTTTAATACTATTTATGTATATATTTTAAATTGTATTATTTTTAATTAATTATTCATAAAAATAATAAAAGTACATATATTTTAGTGTAGTAAAGATGTTGATACATGCGAGAGTGGATGTACCCCTAACCTCATGCGAAGAAAAGAGAGATTATTTACACTAGGTTTGAATAATGACGTATTTTACGCATAATATACATGAATATTAAAACAACATGCGTGCATTATTTAGTTGAAAGTTGCATGCCCTTACACTCCAGTAAGTCAAAAGATTTTCTTAAATTATATTGATGAAGAATGAATTTATTTGAAAAGTAACAAGTGTAATATCTCCATTTAACATCAATTTTTTATGTGTTTAATATACAAATAAAGTTTACATAAACATAAAATTTTATTATAAAATTCTATCATTTCATATAAATTTTTTTAAATATTTACATCATCAAACTAAACATAAAAAAATTTAAAAAAAACTATTATCTTCATTATAATGTATCAAAACTTATTACATTTTCTACTCACGTACATGTACACGATCGTAGATTTATCAAAAAAAATATCAACCAAAAAATAAGATAAGCTAGTGATTTTTTAAATCTTAAAAAAAAATTATATTTGAATCGTTCAATCACAACCACATATATCATCACACTTCTTCCATTCAAAATATACTAAACAATAAAGTGTTTGTAAATATTTTATGTTCCACATTGCTCATGCCAAAAATTCACTAACATAGTTAAATATCACTTGCATCATAAATTTACTGATACCCACACACAGACATTTGACTTTACTTTTGAAAGACCAGTGTATCGATCTAAACTCAGAGATATACATATGTCATATTACCCCAACACAGTTAAGTGCATAAGAATATCAGTTCCATAATTTTAATCAAATATAGATCCTTAAAATTTGTTGTGACTTGTAGTTTACAAATTGATAAATTTTCAAAAAAAAAATTAAATAAATTTTATAATTTATAGTAGAAAAATAAAGGATAGTTAAGAAAAATAACAAATTAAGTAAAAATGACTTGAGCAATTAAAATTGGCAGTGCCATGGAAATATTTATTGACCAAAAGAGTGTGTTGGTTAATTATGTGTGGGATTATTTGTAATCATCGTCCTATGTGTTGAAAACACAACAAAGGTTAAATTTTTGTCTAATAGCGTACTAACTTGAGACAACATGAGAAGAAAGACCGTGGTGATACCAAACATGTTTGTTATTTTTGGGGTTGGTTATGCAATATTTACATAACTGGTAGAAAATATTTAGTTACCATGATGGGTTATAAGTAGTTAAGTTAGTTGGAGTCACATCCCCTAACTAACCCAATAATAACATTTCCACTTGTACCTGTGAATTCACCTAGATTATTACCACACATTCATTATTCACTCTATCATTCTTCTTCCCAAATGTTGTGCATTTGTATTTACTAGTTTTGTTAATAACTATTTGATTATGGAATGAGATAGAATAATTAATGTAAACTGTACTAAAAATAATTTGGATTCTTACTTGAAATAAAACTGAAACTGGAAAATAATACAAAACAAAATTGTTATTCAGCAATATTCAACTTGCACAAAAACCAAAACAAGAAACTAATGTATACAAATGCAAATTAAAAAAAAAATGAATAATTAAATTACTTATAATTAAATAATTTCAAATTTTACCTAAAAAGTAAGAATTTTAAATTTTTGACATTTTTAAATTTATGTATTTTCTTTTTGTATTGACTTATCAACTTAAAATTCCACCCAAAAAAATTTTGTCAATGAATTTTTTTAATAAAATTTATTTTAAAAATAATATCAATCGATATTTATTAAGAAAATATTTAATATTGATACTTTTAAATTATAAAATATTTTTTAATGTTTAAATATTTTTAAATGTTATGGAAATTAAAATACTTTATTTAAGCAAGAAAATTAAAATTTAATAAATTTAAATTATTCTATTGAAAATAGTGAAAACGCAGGTACTTTTTATAATTTTATTGTAGGTAGTTTTTATTGTGTTGATCTTCAAAAGCTAATGCTAAATCAATCCGTGTTAATAGTTTAAAAAATCATACACGTTCGACACAAATTTGATGTTATTGGTTAATCAGTATCGGTTTTTACTTGTTAGCATTTGATTTTTTTTTTCCAAAATTAAATATCTTTTTTTAGTATAAATATAATAATTATTAAAATAAAAAATACTATAAAATTGTATAATATACTCAAAAGAGTATAAAAATAAATAAATTTTTTTATTGTGTAGATTATTTTTATTATTGTAAATAGTTAGTTGGATTTTAAAAAATAATTACAAATTTTAAAGAATAAAATAATAAGAATTTGTGTACATAATTTTTTTTAATATTATATATAAAATGTAGAAAAATTCTGTACATAGGTTAAAAAGGAGAATTTCCTTTATTAATAATATAAATAAAATATTTGAAAAATAAAATAATTTAAATTTAATATATTTTAATAAAATATGATTTTTTTTAAGAATTGAAAATAATTATTATATGAAAAAAGCGTCTTAAAAACAAGACACTAAAACGTACAAATACATTAAATAAGTTTTGTTTGATGAAATTAAAAAAAAAAATTATTTCAGCACTTCTAATAATTTTATATCGTTTAAGAGTCGAGATCAAAAATATATTTTTCTTTTAATTTACTAAAATATTTTTTAAGAACAAAATCATAATTGGGTACTGAGTTTCAAAACAAACAATGTCGTTTAAAGACAAACAATACATTGAATACGTGATTGATACTAATAATATTATTTCAAGAAACTTAAAATGAAAATAATTTTTTTTCCTAAATCAGTCCACATACCTTAAGCTGTAAAACTAGTAAAACTGGGTTGCAATAGAAAATGTCTGGGTTTTTAAATATATGAACCCCTCCCCCCACACACAAAAAAAAAAAAAATAGTTAGAAGACAAGATACAAACTTATTACAATGATTGAAAACATATTTAAATCTGAATAAAAAATTCAAAAATACTCAATAACAGTATTCTATATTATCTTTCAAAATAAGTTACTTAAGATGATTGAATTGGTTCTGACTTAATAAGATTAACTTCAATTAAAGACCTAACTAGCCTAATTAGTTTTTATAATGAATCATGTTTCATGCATTATTGCCTCTACAACCTATAAGGCTAAGAACTACACATGATAACCAGTGCTAAAAATTATTTGTTTATAATTTTGAACGTATTATATTCTACTATTAAATTGGGTTTATCATTCAATAATTAGGTTTCATGCCAAACTTTTTCTTTTCTTCTAGTTGGATCCCATTCAGTATCCACCACAAAAACTAAAACAAACAAACAAAAGAGTTCAATTGCATCATGCTTACTCATTGAACTATGATTACTAAAAACTAAAGTAAAGTGAATCAGCTAAATAAAATAAGTAAATGAATATGCACAATTTTTTTATGTAAATGAAACTAAATTTAGATCTTTCAAACAAATTTCCTAAGTTCCAATTCTTTTTTAACCATACACTAAAAAAAAATCACTAAATAAAAACTAATTTTAGAGTTAAAAAATAATTAATTGTTGTAGTAACTAAATTAGAGACCATTTTAAAGACTAAATTTTTTTTTATTTCTAAATTAGTTTATATTATTGTTAAATAGTTTCTAAATTGATATCTAATTAACTACCAAGGTTTTAACTACCAATTATTTAGATTCTTAATTTGGTAGAAAAATTTTGGTAGCTAATTAGATACCAATTTAGAAACTATTAAACAATAATAGAAACTAATTTAAAAATCAAAAAATTTTATAGTCTATAAAATAGTTTCTAATTTAATCACTATAGTAATTAATTATTTTTTATCTCTAAAATTAATTTTTATTTAATGATTTTCTTGTAGTGAAAGAGTATATCATAAAAGAGAGACTTTCAACATCAAACAATAAAGAATCCCTTTTCTTTCACACTTTGAATCCGCAGAGATCAAATCATTTGTTTGAATTTTGAAGGAAGTTAATACTAAGGAATTTCTTCCCAAATTATTTGTCATCTTTCATTTATTTTGGAATGAATTCTTATAACTTTTGTATTTAGAAAATTTATTTCAAAAGGAACGGAGTTAAACAAGATTTTTTTGATGAAGGAACCTAAGCCCTAATATCCATTGCATGGCCCAATTGGAACCCTAAATCCATTATGGACTAATATTGTGAGGGCAATCACATTCTGCACCCCTATAATTTGAAATCGGACTTCCATATCTACTGAAATTCTAAATTTATCTTTTGAAAATTATATTAATTTGACAATCCAAAATATATCATTCGCTTTTTTTTGGTAAATCACTTGATACAAAATGAAATTAAGATAAATGTAAATTTTTAATATATAATTCACATCAAGTAAGCGCATATTACGTTTGACATAAAGAATGAGAATAGTATATTAATGATTAGAAGTTTTTATACAATATATTTTTTAATTTTAAAATAAAAAATATAAATATATATAAAAACTATTTATGAATTATGTCAATGTCACTTATCTCGTATAACACGTGGACGTTTGGTGTACATGATCCTCTCATCTATGAAGTGACGAGCTAATTGCAATGCAATTTGGGTTCCATCTCATGCTGAAGTGCTTTCTGTCACACGTTCACATATGTTGCAGAATGATGACGATCCTCTTAAATATGCACTACATTAATTGAAATGATTAGACATTTAAAATATTAATACAAATATACATGTTAAATTAACAATAGATACAAAACAAGAGAAATTTATCACCGGACAAGCATGCTCATGTTGTGAAGTTAGTCATGTCTTGTCATCATCCAGACTATATGGACGATGACGTTGCAATACAGATGGTCGATCTTTGTCTACCCTAGAAGTATGTACGGGTGTGACATTGATCTAAACTAGTGCATGTATCTAATTGCATAGGCTAATGGATGTGAAGCCAATGTCGCACCAATAATAAGGAGTTTAACAAAGTGCAACCATCAATAATTTATAATAGTGACTAAACCACCTTCAAATGGGGGAGAAGGTTGAGGAACCGTATGCCCATACACATACTAGCACAACATACGCTTTGACAAATGACATTATGAACAAGTTTCGATCTAGTTATATCCCTGAGAATAAGGATATTGTATCAAATTGCCTATTGGGATAATGGTCATCATACATAGTCTAAATCACCCAGCATTAGTAACATCATCTATATGGACGCCCACAACGTCAATTATGCAGATATGGCATTCAGTCACGTAACGTGACACCCAAGGGAAAATCTCTTCATATGTGGGATTCATATCCCTCATTTCATCCTTGGGAAGTGTTCATATATTCATTTACGTTTTGTTAAGACCAATTCATTATTCATATCTTCAAATAAAAATAAATGTAGGCTTTTCAAATTATGTATATTATTTACTTGTAAAAGTGTGACATAACCTCCCAAATGCTTCGTATAGACAAACAAAGCATTCACTAGTTGGTCAAACATGTGGGTGGGCGCAGTTTCTCCCTATGCATACCTACTAGGCATCCTTAAATTACTGAAAAGAGGTAAGTACGACACACTAATAAATGTTGAACTTTTGTCACTGCAAATAGTGCACCTAACAATGTGCAACAAATAAAGCCAAGTTGTGTACCCTGATCTATGGTGGATGATGCACTTGTCGTATACCTTGCGTAGCTAACTCAGTCTGACATGACGAGGCAATGTTGTGGTCCATGTGACAACTATCTCAACTTTTTCGTGGCATCACCGAACTCCACCTCAATGAGCTCAACCAACATTGATGATGTTAATATGAAATCCAATGTTATATAAGAAAAAAATTGTCGCACTATAGGGAGATGCAACAAAGAAGACACGTCATTCAACATAATGGTCATCTCACCTATAGTTAGGTGGAAAGTTTGGTGTCGCAGTGCCATCTTTCCACAAAGGCTTAAATAAGACCATTATCAACGATCTCATAATTAATGTTACACAGTGGCAACAATTTGATGTTAAGCACTGTGAGCTTAATTTCGGGATGAAGAATTCCAAACTTATGTCCATGTAATATCGACTTCAATTCACCTTGGTCCTCACCCTCATAGAGTCGTAAGACGACGTGGTCAATATAACTAACTAGTAAGGACGTATCAAAAGGATTGGCAACAAATCCTTGTTACTTATCTAGTCCTCTTACAGCTGCTAGAAATATATTTGCATTAAGTGCATGGATAACTTATTCTTTATCTATTCTATTCACTGACGTTGTTAGTCTTTGTCTAACTTTGATTTGAGATGACTCACAGTCCTAGTCATGTCTCTTCCAAATGCCAAATTGTTCCATTAGTATTAAAAAAAATTAAAAACAAATGCATTACAATCTGGATGTCAACAAAACATCAAATATATTTAAGATTATACCATCCAAATATGTTTTAGATCAACCATTCTAAAAATCATGCGACACCAACAAAAAAAACACACACATACTCAAAAACTCTACTGAAGCGATGATGCGAAGGAGTCGACGGTGGTTTTTTGGAGATAATCCTGATTTGGCAGGGACTAGAAGGATGCACCAGCATTTGAGGAAGAAAAAAAAGTAAAAGAAAAATAAAAATACAGTTATATAAAAAGTAAAATTAACATATTTTTATCATTTCACAATTCCATTGAGGTGCACGATGGGATGCAAAATAAAAAAACCTGATGTGAATATTGTTATGAACACAAATTCTTATATTTCAAAAACATTAAGACTATATTTTGAGAATTAAAACAATACATTTATTTTTTTTTCAAAAGAAATGTTAGTTTGATTTTTGAGATAAAAAAAACAAATATTATTGCGTTAGATTGAAAATTTTAAGTCTCGAAATATCTCAGCCTAAATTTGATTGGCTTAAAATAGTTCAACTAGTGATGCTATTTACTTTTTATCATTATGTATTATAAATATTTATTTTAATATCAATATATTTTTTTATAGTATCTTTAGACAATAAGTAAGGTCCCGACATACCAACGTCCATTATATTTTTATAATAATGATACGAATGTTTTCTAATCAATCAAACGAGGGACAACTCTAATCATCATTCATTCGACATGTTTTTTTTTTTAGCGTGGTAGATTTATAATAAATTTACTATTATAATTGTGACATTTTATTTTATTATCAATATTATCATTTACTATATTTAGTTGTTTTATAGTACAAATACGGCTCAGTATATATTTTTATGTTAGCTTATATTTTTATGTCAGCTTCCATTTACATGTAGGAGTGGCAAAGCGGGCCACCCCTTCCGCATAGACTCGTCCTGTTTAGGCCCGCAAAATATGAGTTAAGTTAGTCCGTCCCACATACAAAATGCAGACTGGTTTTTATGACCCGTCTCGCATGTGAGTTGCCTCGCGGGCTTGCGGGTCGGTCTCCATTTTTTATTGGAACGTGGAGGAGGAGTGGAGGCAGCAGCAGCGGTATGTGGTAGCGGAGCGGCAACAACACTCGACAGTTGCAGGCAAAGCTGCGTGGAGTCGTGGGTGGAGTGAGCGACAACGCTAAAAAGGAAAGTGTGTCGTGTGCATTTTTTGGAACAATGTAGTTGTGTTGTGTTTTGAGTGAAAATCTAATTTTCTTTCACTCAAAGTTGTCACTCCTCCACTGGACCATTATTGCCAAGTCAATTAATTTTATTTTTTTGTTTGCGGGCTAGTAGGCTAGCCTGTCCCGCCCTGCTACTGGCCCGTGCGGACAGTGGGTTATGCAGGGCCGGCTAATGTGGGTCGGTGGGTTGAAAAGGTCAGTCTGCCCCGTGTTTTTTACCCACAGGCTACGGGTCGACTTGCACGACCCGCCCCGCTTAGCCACCTCTAGTGACATGAAATATTATTTTATTATTAACATATTCTTTATTTTATTAATATTTAATTTCATATTTAAGAAATGAATATTTGACTTAATCATATATATATATATATTATATGCGTAAATTCATAAAAGTCCATTAATACTCAGAGATATTAAAAAGTGATATTTAAGTTTAAGTTAATCTTGTAAAACGATTTATAAGGTGATGTTCGCATCCATTTATATATTATGAAATATAATCATTAATCGATGTAGGATTTCCAACCGTCTCTCATGTCGAGAGTTGTCAACTTGTGTGTGAGACTATATACTATAGATAATGTGATAGTGGTGACCTGATAAAATCAACCAACTTTTGTTATTATAGACTTTAAATGTCTCTAATATCATCTTAAGAAATAATCTTTAAGTCTAACTCAATCTTATAAAATTAACTTATAAGATGAGATTCGCTCAATATTACATACTATGAAATATCTTAATTTCTAGTTGGTAAAATTTTTAATAAAAGATTATATTTATAAATAGTACTATTTGAACCAACCAGTTTTACTTGCATCATAGGCTGACCACAAACCTGTGATAACGTAAATAACATTTCAACCTGGCAACTTAACGAATGTTGACCAAAACAACCTTCGTGGTTTGACCTGAAGCGGTTTAAGATTAGCATAGCAAAAATCAAAACTAAATCAAAATTATTTGTTAATTAATAATAAGTTACGAGGTTGCGCCTAATTATTTTGAAAAACTGTGAAGGGTGAGGTGCAGAGAAAGTAAGTTTTGTTTTGGTGTTGGTTTGTACTGGAGAGGAGGTGCTTTTAGTGTGGTGGTGAAGAGACGTTGAAGGGCTTTTTCAAGTAAAGCTTCCGTTGCCTCAGACGGAAGAATGCGAAAACGAAGGTGGCGCCTCCTGGATTGGGTGCGAAAACGAAGGTGACACCTCCTGGATTGGGTGCGAAAACGAAGGGGGTTGGATGTTCACATTTCACTTAACTTAATTTTCATTTCATTGAGAACATTTAAGTTTTTTTCATATGCAGAATTTTGTGTTGTCTAAATTGATTGGGTATAAGAAGAATCAGCCAAATACTAATAATAGAAGGCCCAATAAGAATGGTAGAGTCCACTATCTAATAGTATAAATAGGAGATTTATTAGGTGAATTCTTATTTATAACACATGAGACTAACTTATTCACCGACAATCTTTCCAGGTATACTACCTTCCATTATCTGTGAAACCGAGAGATAGGCATGAAAGATAGTTAGAGAGTTGAAGGAAAGTTGATTGTGTTATCTCGGATTAAGCCATGTAAAAACACTATTTTTTATAAAAGAAGTATTAATGTTTAACATATAATGTTATATTGTCATTTTAACAGCAAAAGTTTTAAACTTTTTATTTTAGCTAATTTTAATATCCGTGACATACGCATACAGTATACTTTTATAGTTATAACCATTTTTAGTCTTACACTAAGTATATTTATTGCTCTAATTAATTAGTTAGCAGATAATCGTTAGTTTATAAATCCATTGATCTTTTCAACAAGAGACCTGCCACCCATTAATTCATTGATTTGTTTAAAACTAAACCTACCAGCTTATTTAAAATACTGCTCTTTAAACAGATTAAGAAATCAAAGTAAATTAATGCATGAGTTAAGTCTCAGGTAAGAGGTATGTCGGATTTAGACACCAAATAGTAAAATAAGTCACACTAAGTTTAGGCAAGACTAGTGACTTGATTTAGTATATTTGAGGTCATTTAGAATTTTTTCTAGTTCTTCAATCTTTGATAAAATTCTGGGAGAATTTGTCTGCATAAAATTTCTAAACCAAAATTGAGCAGGTGAAAAAATAAAATAAAATTTAGATTAGTTGTTGCACTCTTTTCTCTCTCCAACAGAGCTCCTCAAAAGAAACTACTGAATCTACTTCTCATGGTGCCCCCAAAAGTCAAAACAAAAACTCAATTCAACAACAAAAACTTCCACACAATCCCTTTCATGCAAACAACACAGTTTGATTAGGAATGGTGTTGGTGTTGGTGCTGGTAGATCTATGAGGAGGATTTGGTGGCCTACTACCTATGAAGTTAGTGGCACTTCCCTTTCTTGCATTCAAAGAAGAACATGAACCCCTTGAACTTGCTGAATGTATCATTACCCTCTTGGAAACAGCCCTTGACACCCCTTGGCTCTCAGCCAACCCTCCTCCATAGCTCTTGCAAGACTTCAACCTCTTGTTGTAAGGGTTTTCTGGCTTTGCAAGATCCTCCAAGCTCCTCACATTTGTTAGTGAAGTGAAAGACTGTGACTTCCCCTGGTAGAATTTTGATAACCCCCTCCTGTACCACCGCCACAACACACAAACTTTAGCAAATCCACAGACAAAAACACCCAAATTTTAAATCCAGACAAATAATAAATGGAAAAATTGTTCTTTGAAACCAAGGTTTTTTCTATTCACTAAGAGTTAGGATTAAAAAACCTGACTATTTGGACTAATTACTTAAATGTTTACTGTGAAAGATTTGAAGACACTCAAAAGGTGAATTATCTAATAAGTTAGAATTCAAAAGTGTAACCATTTGTCTAAAATCCAAACCCATTGTCTTTTTTACCAACTACTTGTTGATAACTATAGACTAATTAGACGGTTTAAGAAAAACCAAACAAAATGAAGAAAGTTAAGAACAAGCAAACTAGGTGAGAGAAATCAAGAAACTTACTTGATGGGAAGTTGTTGAAAGATAGAAGACATGTCACTCAATGGATCAGCCACAACTCCAAGTTGATGATGATCGACTGAAGATGATGATGAAGAAGAAGAGGGAGGGGAAGTCACCTCTTCAAGAGAGTCACAGTCCAATGACGATGACCCACTTGAAATTCCAGAAACAGAGGATGATGTTGAAGAGGAAGAAGAAGAAGAAAAAGACCCAACAACAAAAACATCATCATGGTACACATGAACTGGTCCTGTCTTTTGGACTTGCTCCATTGATCTCCAACGCTTTGTGTCCGGTGTTCTTGATCACAAACAAAATTTGACTAGCTAGCACTTTGTGACTTCAATCACACCCACAAACACCTAAACTATATAATATATATAGCATACCCTTTTTATCTGTGAGAAGAACATAAATGGAATGGAAGGTTTGAGAAATCTTAGGTTGGTTTATAAAGAAAGTGCTAAGGTGGCGGATAAGATTAAAGGATCTTTTCCACTTTTGTTGTTAATATTCTTCTGTGGAAAGAAACAGTAAGATTCGGCTTTATCCTAGTATGATCTTTTGTCTTCTCTTGTTTATCTCTATTCTCCAATCTCTGCATAACACCTCTATCTAGCGCGTGATTTTCTCGCATTTCTCACATTTTTCAATATATTGTATTTATCAAATAACATGCTGCTCAATTTTAATGTTAAAATTCAAACCAGTCAAAGGTGTTGTCCAGGTCATACTAGTTATTTATATAGAAAATTTAATAAATATAATCAAGTAATTAAGTTGGTTAGTTTTGATTATTGTTGTTATGAAATTTGATTTCAATGATAATTACATTTAATGATATTACTCTTAATTCAGTAGATTTACTATTTGAAGGATTAAATGGTTTATTTTACCTATGTTTTAGTAGTTTCTAGTATTTAATGAATTTGTATATGAATTTCCTGAAAAATAAATGGATTTTCAGTGGAATTCTGTTCACTTTATTATTTAATATTAAGGTGTGTTATTAAAATTAATACATATTAATGTGAATTTTTCTTCCATAAATTTCAGTTTAAAACTCTGCATCATTTCTAATGTTTTACACATATCCTTTCAAATAAACAATAATAAAATTGATTTTGGTAAAAAAAAATTGTGTAACAAAAATTAGTTTCAAACCTAATGAAAAATATTATAACGAATTCTAATAACACCATGATTCCTTAAAAAATTAATCATCGTATTTAAAAAGTTATTATTATTTAGATATTACAAATATTTTTTTACAAGAGAAAAATATTATAATTGTATGACAAGAATTATATTTGAGACCACTACATTAGTTAAAATAATACTGTATAAGTATTCAAGTGTTATAAATACATATTTTAGATTTTTTTAAATTCTTGTATCAAGGAATATACTTCAAATAATAGTGTGTGTTTAACTTTTTTTAATAGTCGAGTTCAATTTCTTTTAATGAATAAAACAACTATTATTGTTTGAATTGATGCTAAAACTCTAGAAAATAAAACAACAATTTTGAATTGAAAAGTCAAACATCTTATAAATATTCAGATTTTTTACAATCGTATAATTAATTATTAAATATTTCAAATTGATTGTAATTTGAACATAAAACTACAGAGAATATGTTTACTGGTAGAAAGATATAAAAGAAAATAATATTTATACTGAACATAATAAAATGATAACAATTATTAATAATCTCTAACTACCTTTTAAGAGTGAAGGGAGAGCGTGAAAGCAACGAGTGAAGGAGCGCGTGGAGACTGAGGTTTCAAAAGAGTTATGGATAAGGACGAAGTGGTGACATGAAAACGGCGTGAGTTGAATCTTGACTGAACGGAACGGAATGATGATGAACGGAATGTGCGGCGCCCACTGAGTTGAACAAATGTGGAATTGGAAGATTTGAAAGAAGAAAGGAAGGCATTGTTTGTTTGGTTGCCTTCTTTTGAGGGCAACATGGCCCCAACTTCACCCTTTTCTGTCTGCCTTTCTCTTCACCCAAACAGACACCAGTTTCTCTTTTTGAGCAAAACCTTCTCCACTACTATCTAAATGTATATATATTCCTTTCATATTTCTTTTTTTCATCATACTCTTATCACCATTTTTAATTAATCTTATCATCACTTGATATAATAAATAACTAAACTATTAATTTAAAAATATTTGTCTTTTTACAACCCTTGTTGAGTTATTATAATATACAACATTATTGAATATTGCTTTACTTATTTAATTTAAAAAGTTGTCAACACACTAAAAAAATATTAAATAAAAATAATTATTTATTATATTCATTAAATTAGAAAATATTTTATAAATTAAAAAATTATTAATATTTAAAGTATTTTTTATTGTTCTCGCCGGTTGACTCGGTTGTCGTTGACTATGAGATAGGTGGGAACTCCTTTCTTTCTTGTAGTGGTTGATGGCTCCGTTGAAGTAGAAGGACCCTACCTGTAATTGCACTCCGACGTTCAAGTCAATACAGGACAAAAAACATCAAATAACTAAGGTATCTCAAGCTGAGAGTGTATGAGAACTCTAAGCTTGTAAAGAATTGTGTTGGTGTGTGAACCTGTGTTTACCTTGGGCGTTACCCCATTATATAGTTGTTTTAGGTTACTGCTGCCTTCATGCCCCTGCCCAAGTGCTGCCTCTAGCGAATTTAGGGTTATCTTTATGGGATTCTAGGGTACAATTTCCCTATAATATCGTGACAACCTTCCTTTCCTAGAGTGCAACTCTTGTGGGCCTATCTCTTTTCTGGAGTACGTAACTTAAGGAGTGGCCGCTAGGGTTTCAGTGCCTAACCCAGCGCTGCCAACCCAAACTTATCTAATAACATAATACCTCACGTGCCTCAAAACCTTCACGTGCCTCCCATGCGTTTCTAAGGATAATTCTATCGTGTCAGAACCTTACGTCTTGACCACATCCTGCATGCATGGCACTTCTGTGAATCTGGTTTCATTCCTTGACACGTGTAATTCTGTGGACCCCTCTGTGGACCCTACCATGCCGACCTCTCCTGTTCTGACCTCTCCTGTGTTGACCTCTCACTCATGTGCCGACGTCCGAGGTCTGGCCACTACATAAGCCCCCTAGGCTCGAGCTGGAACTTGTTTCAACGAGAAGCCTAACTACTCGACCTGTCGACCTACGTGGTACCGCCCTACGTGGCACTGCGGTGAAACTGAGTGATGGGACGCACACAGTGCTTCGAGGTGATATCTCACCATACTTTCCCTGGAGCGTACATGTGGCAATCTCAACGGCTAGGGTGCTTTGTCGATTCGCGTTTCCCCTATACGTTAACCCTTTGCCTTCTACACTTTTCACTGTTTCATTCCTTCTCATTTCATCTTTTCAAACCTCTTTGCTTCTTCGAGCGCTCCCTTCTTCTCTCTCGACCATTCATCAACTTCACCCGCAATCTGTTAAAGGTACGTTTTTTTCATCATTTATAGCTTTCTTTTGCTATTGCGATTCCCCTTCATGCATTCATAACTGCTTGGGTCTGTTTACATTTTCTGCTTAACTCATCTCATCGTGCCCTATTTTCTCATCGCGATATACGCTTATTCTATCCCTCCTCTGAGCCTGTCTTCTTCCTTTTTTTTTCTCTTCTTGTTTTAGCCCTCACTATTCTCAAATAGATCACTCTACCTCTTCCCACTCCGGAGTTGATTCAGCTTCCTCTCAGCCCCCCGCTCGCCAAGTAGTCCTAGGGCTCCAATCTGACTTTTATCAGTCATTGTATCCATGGGCCCCTGAAGGACTCTTGAAGGAAGTGTCTGAGTTCACCACCTCCAAAGCCATAATCGATTATAGGAAAAAGGAGGTGAGAATCAAAGCCAGCCACGCCTCCCGCGTCTTCGGAAAGGAAAAGGACAAGTTCGTGGGAGTGATCCCCTGTAAGGTGGGCGAGTCCGTTTGTTGCGACGAGGCTTCGGTTCAAGAAGTGCCCTTCTACTTCATATACTCAACTGTCTTCCAGAGGGTTTGCCTACGCCTCCCCTTCAGCGACTTCAAGCGGGCGCTGCTGATTGAGATGAACGTCGCCCCCGTCAACTTCATCCAAATGGTTGGGCCTTCGTAAGGGCCTACGCCATCCTTTGCAATTACTTCAGGCACCTACCTTCAGTAGACTCCTTTCTCTACTTCTTCGAGACCAAGAGTCCGGGAAAAAACTTCTGGGTCAGGTTCAATGGAGTTGTTGGGAGAGCGTTGCTAACCCTTTTCCAACAATCTTATAAAGGGTTCAAGGGCAAGTTCTTCAAGATTTGTTGTCGCGCCACAAACCCTACGCTTTTGGACGGGTTTCCCCTTTACTGGGTGGAAACTCCCAACCTAACCAAACCCTGGGCCTTGACAAACTTGCACCCTCAGGACAGAGAGGTGTGCGAGTTCTTGTTTGGCCTCGAAGCAGTATTCAGCAGCGTCGAGGTCATCAAAAACGAGTATCACCCCAAAACCCTGCGAGGGTATATAGGTATCTGCGGCTCTCTTTGTTTCTGCTTACCTGTTTGCATTTGTTTTTATTTATTTCGTATGTTAACCTGCTTCTGACTTGATATGTTTTTGTTTCCCATTTGTGGCAGAAATGACCATTGGCGCTGAGAGGAGGAAACAATTGGCAGATCGTGTTGCCAAGAAGGGTGCAGCAGGCACCTCCCAATCAGTCCAAGCCAATCCTTCCAGCGGTGGTGACCCCAACACTACCGCCCTTGCTGCCGCGGCCCCTGCCCCCCAAACTCAACATGCACTGGAGGCAGCCAGGCCTCCCCCATCTGACGACGAGGGCACCTAATCGGGGTTGGTCTTCAAGAGGAAGAGGAAGGCTATCCAAGTGGCCTCTGATTCTGAAGACGAGGGTGTCCCTTCCCTCAGGGATAACCCTCAAAGGGCTTCCTCTCCCTCGCACATCATAGAAACTGAAGGACGGGGAGAAAGTGCCCCTGAGGAGACGCGGCCGAGCCCCCCTGCCGGTCTGGCCCCCTTCCTTCAACACACCATGAAGTCTTCCCAAGAAATAGAAGATATGGAAGACATGGAGGCGGGGCCTCTCATGGAGCAGGTGACCCTGAGCTTTGAGAAGGCGCTTGGCGGATTCAGCCTTCTCTTCAAGAAGATGCGAAAGGCGCAGCTTGACGCCGAGCACCGGGCATCTGCTTTGATGGGGTCGGAGCGTCGTCTGACCAGCCTCACCCTTGAGGTAGCCGAGTTATGAAAATCCGACAAGGAGTTTAGGGACCTCCTGTTCTCAAAGTCTCAGGAAGCCCTCCGCCTTCACTCTAAATGCAACGACTACCGCTTAATGGTGGAAGACCTTAAGGGCGAGCTGCAGCGTAAAGAAGAAGATGCTGCAGACCTCAAGGAGGAGCTGGCTCATCGCGTCGATGACTTGGTGCGGCGAGAGGCAGAGATGGCACAAATGAAGCAGGAGTTGGATCAGCTGAAGAGGGAAACGGCTGAATCCTCCGCGGAGATGAGGACAGAAATGGCTCGCAGAGAGGAGCTCTACCATAAGGCTAAGGAAGAACTCACTGACGAGGCAGCTGAAGCCTACGGTGCCAGAATTGGTGACGCCCTCGCCTAGGTTGCCTGCGCGCTTATAGTTGATGGGCAACTGGTGGACGCTCCTGAATATTAGAACCTTCTCTCCCCTCTTGTACTTCATCTTTTTGTCTGTACTCTATAAATTGTAAACACTTGTACATTTTATTTAATGCACTCAACTTTTTGTCTTTCTTTTCTACTCTGAATACCACTTAGCTATTACGGCTCTTTCTTAACACTATTGTTGTCCCTTTCCTTGCATATTTCATTTCTTAACTTGTAATATGCCTTGACAACCTTACAAGCATGCGCCTGTCTGATATGTATCTCTTTACTTCAATATCTGCATCCCAAGTAACCTTTCTAAACAACCTCGACCTTGCGGTACTTGTTAACCTGTGTTTCTGGTCCTTCACGTGAGTCTCAGAAAAGGACTTCCTGGCATGGCTCTTGTCTTGTTCGACAAACCCGATCGTCCTTGATCATCCTTGGTGAGCAAGCTAAAGAAAAACCTTCTCTTGGTCAACCTTGGTTGGTAGCCAAAGAAGACCTCATCTTGGTCGACCTCAACTCCTTCGTCAAGGAAGACCTCATCTTTCAAGCCATGGAAGACTTCCCTTGGAACCATACTATCCTCCCCCTTTCTTTAACAAGGTAGGAGAGATTCGCTTACATGCCTCGACCTCGGCTTTCAAGCCGTGGAGGACTTTACTTGGAACCATACTATCCTCCCCCTTTCTTTAACAAGGTAGGAGAGGTTCGCTCACGTGCCTCGACCTTGGCTGGTTAAGCCACGGAGGACTTTACTTCACTGTTCAACACAAACATATCTTTCTCAATTCTTTTCTTTTATTGGGTGATCTCATTAAAAAACCTCGTAGGGAAAAAGAGTGTTCCATTTACTGAATAATACAACTGTGTTGAATACAAAATAAATAATTGCAATAAAATCACAAAGTAATTAACTGAAATAAAACTTGAGGTTGGCAGCGTTCCGTGTTCGTGGGATCGCCCCACCATCCAGGGTCTCCAACCTATATGCTCCGTTCCCAAGGGCCTCGGTTACACGAAATGGTCCAGTCCACCTGGGAGATAACTTATTTTCCAACTGGTATGGATGAGCCTTTCGCATCACCAAGTCTGCTACTTGGAACTGTCGGGGTTTCAGCTTAGACTTGTACTGACATTCTACCCTCCTTTTTAAAGCTTCCGACCTGATGCGAGCTTCTTCTCTGACTTCGTCCAATAGATCCAAGTTCACCCTTCTTTCTTCGTTAGATTCTTCCGCCACAAAGTTCTGGAAGCGTGGCGAGCTTTCTTGAATTTCTACTAGAATCATGGCATCTGACTCATACCAAACTAAAGGGTGTTTCCTTGGTAGTAGACTGCGGGGTAGTATGATACGCCCACACAATTCTGGGAACCTCCTCCACCCACGCTCCCTTAGCTTTCTCCAGTCTCCATTTTAATCCCCTTAGTAGGACTCTGTTAGCCGATTCGACCTGCCCATTGGTTTGTGGATGTTCGACTGATGCAAAAACCTGTTTGATGCCAAGCTCTGTGCACAATTTTTCCAGCTGCTGGCTTGCAAACTGGGTACCATTATCTGATACCAGACGCTTTGGTATTCCAAAAACGACACACTATATTTTTCCACACAAAGTGTTGGTCCTTGTGCGCCGTGATTTGTGCTACGAGTTCAACCTCGATCCATTTAGTGAAATATTCAATGGTCACCACGAGGTACTTCATCTGCCTAATTGCCAAAGGAAATGGTCCCAAAATATCGATTCCCCAAGTGTGGAAAGGCCATGGACTGTGGAGGGATCTTAATTCTTCTGGGGGTGCGTTATGCTAGTCTGCATGTTGTTGGCACTTCTTGCACCGTTGTGCGTATCTTATACAATCTTCCCTCATCGTTGGCCAATAATATTCTGCCCGAATGACCTTAGCCGACAAAGCTCGGCCGTCGATGTGACTCTCACATATGTCTTCATGGAGTTCAACGATGATACGGATACACTGCGCTCTACATACACAGGTGAGGATAGGATGGATGTAGCCATGCCTAAACAGCTTACCGTCAATCAGAGTGTAGCGGGCTGCATTTCTCTTTACGGTCTTGGCCTCTGCTGTGTCTACGGGGAGTGTCCCTTCAGCAAGATATCGTCTGTAAGGCGTCATCCATATTTTCCCCTCTTCGACCAAATAAACCTACGACAACCTCTCCCCTGACGGACCATACGAGCTTATGCAGGGTGTCCTCAACGTCTCCTGAGTAAGAGACTTATGAGTCCTTACTCCTGTACCTAAGACATTTACCATCTGTATATCAATACCATCCTCTGTAACTATTCGAGGTGCCCTCAGAGTTTTTTGAATGACTGTCCTCTGTATGCCCCCCTTGCCTGAGCTGGCGAGTTTTGCTAGCAAGTCAGCTCTGGCATTCTGTTCACGAGGGACATGTAGCAATTCGAACTGCACAAATGTCCTCTTCAAGAGTTCAACATACTCAAGGTAGGCGGCCATCTGCAGATCCTTGGCCTGGTATTCACCTGTTACCTGTCCCGTGACCAACAGCGAATCACTCTTGGCTAGTAAACATTCTGCACCCATCTCCTTTGCTAGCAGCATTCCTGCAATCAAAGCCTCGTATTCCGCCTAGTTGTTACTTGCTTTAAAGGCGAAACGTAGAGCCTGCTCTATAAGGACTCCTCCTGGTCCTTCCAAAATCACCCCAGCTCCACTATCCTGTTAGTTCGACGACCCATCGACTGATAGGACCCACCTAAAACCTGCCTTCTCCTGCTGAGTGGCCTCCATAAAGAGTTCTGCCACAAAATCTGCATATACCTAACCCTTGATGGGCCCTCGTAGTTCATACTGCACATCAAATTCAAATAATTCTATCGCCCAACAAACCATTCTCCCTGCCACATTTGATTTTTGCAGGACCTTTTGGATGGGGAGATCTGTCATTAAAATGATTATGAAGTTATGAAAATAATGACGGAGCCGTCTCGCGGAGAAAATCACGGCTAGGGCCGCCTTCTCAATGACCTGATACCTTACCTCCGGTCCCTATAAGACCTTGCTAACAAAATATATCGGTCTCTGTGCTTGGTCCTGTTCTTGGACAAGAACCGAACTGATCGCCTTCTTAGTGACGACGAGGTACAAACGAAGTAGGGGACCCGGGCACGGCTTATGCAACACTGGAAGACTGGCCAGATACTCTTTTAGTTCGAGGAAGGACTTTTCACACTCATCAATCCATGCAAACCTGTTGTTTCTTTTCAGACATTGGAAAAAAGGGTAATCCTTTTCGCCTCCCGCGGAAATGAAACGCGACAGGGCTGCTAGCCGACCTGTTAGCTGTTGTACCTCCTTCACAGAAATCGGACTTCGCATCCTCGCTATGGCTGCGCATTTCTCTGGGTTGGCCTCTATTCCTCATTCAGTCAGCAAGAATCCCAAGAATTTTCCTGCTTCCACCCCAAACACACATTTTTCAGGGTTCAACTTGAGATTATACCTTGAAATGGTGCTGAAGAGCTCCTCTAGGTCCGCCACATGCTGATCTTTCTCCTGAGAAGTGACGACCATGTCATTCACATATGCCTGCACATTTCGCCCAATCATAGGGGCGAGTATTTTGTCCTTCAGCCTCTGATACGTTGCTCCTGCATTTTTCAGACCAAAAGGCATCACCTTGTAACAGTAACTGGAGTTCTCTGTCATGAACGCTATCTTGCACTCGTCTTTTGGGTACATCCGTATCTGGTTATACCCAGAAAACACATCTAAAAAACTGAGAAGTTTGCACTCTGAGGTGCTGTCTACCAGGGCATCAATGCTTGGAAGCAGGTATGAATCCTTGGGGCAGGCCGTGTTCAAATCAGTGAAGTCGACGCATTGCCATTAGCCTTTTTTACTAACACCACGTTGGCTAACCACTTAGGGTACTGGATTTCCCTTATGTGATCGGCCTCTAACAGCTTCTGGGTCCAGCTTGATGACCTGCCGCTTTTCTTCATTAAACTTCTGTCGTCTTTGACGGACAGGTTTGACCTGGGAGTCCATGGTGAGATGGTGGCACAGAAAATCGGGGTCTATTCCTGGCATGTCTGAGGCAGTCCACGCAAAAACATCCAGATGTCGAGCCAAGACCCCGACGACCTAGTCCTGCGTCTCTTGGCTCAATGACTTGCCAAGCTTGAAGGGCTTCCCCCCGACCTTTCGTTCCACGACTTCCTCCGTGGGCTCGACATGCTTGTTTGGGGCGACCTTTATGCGGATGTCCTTCTTGTCCCTAGGCGGCCCGGCAGTCACAGCGCATACGCCTCTTTTAGTTTGAAGGCTATCTTCGTAGCACTTTTGAGCTGTCTTCTGGTCTAACCTCATAGTAATCACCACGCCCTCAAGGGAGGGGAGCTTTAACTTCATGTGTCTCAACGAAGGTACTGCTCCCAACCTATTCAAAGCAGGCCTGCCCAAAAGAATGTTATAAGCGGATGTTGTATTGACTACAAGATACCTGATGTTAACTATGCGAGACATCTTGTCGTCTATGAACGTGGTTCTCAACTCAATGTATCCTCTAACCTCCACCTGGTCTCCAGCAAATTCATATAAACATCCGTCATAGGGACTCAACTGGTCGAGAGATAGCTGTAGTTTATTAAAGGTCGGCCAAAACATCACATCTGTCGAGCTTCCCTAATCGACCAGGACTCAATGCACCCTCCTCCCTGCGGTCACAACCGAGATCACAATGGGGTCATTGTCATGTGGGACCACGTCAGCCTATCTATCTTTGTAAAAGTGATGTCAGGCTCGGTGAATCGGTCGAGGTCTACTTCCCCAACAGCCATTACCTCTCTGGCGTACTTCCTTCGCTGGGAGGCAGTACACCCTCCACCCGAGAAACCCCTATATATAGTGTTGATTTCTCCATGAATGGGTACCTTGTGCCCCTGATCTACCGTAGGAGTCGTCAATGCAAAGTTTCCCTGAGGTTCCTACAAATAGTCCGTTAGAAAATCGCTCCTTACTAGGTCGTCTATCTGATACCCCAAAGAGAGACAGTTGCTTAGAGTGTGGCCATGCGCTTGATGGAAGTCACACCACTTGTTCTTGTTTGGGCCCAGCTTCTTGTCAGACTTTGGGGGAAATTTCAACCTGTTTGCCACCTCAGGAATGGCTATGAATTCCTTGAGCTCTATTTTGAAATTGTGCCTCGTGGGCTTAGGCTTTCTGGGCTCATACGGTGTTGCCTTAGCCTTCTTCCCCGTGGTGGCCTCATGTACCCTCAAGGGCTGAGTACGCCCTGGTAAACGGGCTTTGGGTAGTTCCACCTAGCACGCTTCTCCGCCAAACGCCCTTCTACTGTGATATGTGCCACCGCGCGACACTGAATATCCTCGAATGTCCTGGGTGGACACCTTATCAACGTGTCACTAAAGGGTCCTGGAAGGATTCCTCTTTCAAATGCGTGCACGATCATGGCCTCATCTTTCGTCTGCAGTCTTACCACGAGTGCTGCAAACCGGTTTAGGAAGTCTTTCAGTGGTTCTTCCTGGAACTGCCTCACATCAAAGAGATTGAACGCGACAGGCGGGCGTGCACGATTGACAATGAACTGTTTCTTGAACAACTCTATGAATTGGCCAAAAGAAGTGATGTGTCCATCTAGGAGTCTGATGAACCAGTTCAAAGCCATACCTGCAAAAGTACTCATAAATAGCTTACAGTGCATAGCATTCGTCCCTCCGAAGATCATCATTTGGGTGTGGAAAGTCGTGATATGGGCCTCTGGATCCTCGACTCCAGTGAAAGAGATTTTTGGGATCACAAAGGACGCTGGTATGACCGTCTCCATGATCTCTGAAGAGAAAGGCATGAGGCGAACCCTAGCTAGAGGTGGCACCCCTGGATCCGCCACCGCACGTTCTCCTATCCCTCTCCTCAACTCTTCATTGACCCTGCGAAGCTCTTCGTTTGCCGCCAACGATGCATTTAGGTCTGCTCTAAATTGATCTTGGTTGGCGGTGGATGCTGCAAATGCCTGCTAGAGGTTTCGGATCGTCTGCATGAGTTCTTCGATGGTTGTGGTTTGATTACCCTCATCTCTCCCAGAACCACCTTGCCTTATACTCCTCATGTTGATTGGTTCTACTGATCACGATTGCGGATGGGACCTAATTTTATCGGGCCCCACGGTGGGCGCCAAATATTTTCGCCGGTTGACTCGGTTGTCGTTGACTATGAGATAGGTGGGAACTCCTTTCTTTCTTGTAGTGGTTGATCGCTCCGTTGAAGCAGAAGGGCCCTACCTGTAATTGCACTCCGATGCTCAAGTCAGTACAAGGCAAGAAACATCAAATAACTAAGGTATCTCAAGCCGAGAGTGTATGAGAACTCTAAGCTTGTAAAGAATTGTGTTGGTGTGTGAACCTGTGTTTACCTTGGGCGTTACCCCATTATATAGTTGTTTTTAGGTTACCTGCCGCCTGCATGCCTCTGCCCAAGTGCTGCCTCTAGCGAATTTAGGGTTATCTTTACGGGATTCTAAGGCACAATTTCCCTATAATATCGTGACAACCTTCCTTTCCTAGAGTGCAACTCTCGTGGGCTTATCTCTTTTCTGGAGTGCGTAACTTAAGGAGTGGCCGCTAGGGTTTCAATGCTTAACCCAGCGCCGCCAGCCCAAACTTATCTAATAACTTAATACCTCACGTGCCTCAAAACCTTCACGTGCCTCCCATGCGTTTCTAAGGATAATTCTATCGTGTCAGAGCCTTACGTCTTGAGCACATCCTGCATGCATGGCACTTCTGTGAATCTGGTTTCGTTCTTTGACACGTGTAATTCTGTGGATCCCTCTGTGGGCCCTACCATGCCGACTTCTCTTGTGCCGACCTCTCACTCATGTGCCGACGTCCGAGGTCTGGCCACTACATTTATTATTAATAAAAAATATTAAGTTATTTTTAAATTGACATCTAACCATTAACTATCCAGATTTTAGACACTAACTGTTTTATATTCTAAATTAGTTTTTATTAGGTTTTTCAGAGACTAATTTAAAATTTAAAATCTAAAATCTAAAATCTTAGTAGCTAAAATCTTGATAGCTAATTAAGATACCAATTTAGAAACCATTTTATAATTTTTATTAATAATAGAAACTATTTTAAATACTAATAATTTTTCAATCTCTAGAATATTGTTTAATTTATTCAATATAATGACTAATTAATTTTTGTCTTTACATTTTGTTGTTATTTAATGTTTTTATTAGTAATGGGAAAATGCATATCTTTCTCTCAAGATTAGTTTTATCTTTCTTCCAAGATTAGTTTTATCTTTCTCTCAAGATTAGTTTTATTAAGAGATAAGTAGGTTTTTTCATACACCTTAACAAAATTTAAATTGTGTGGAGAAAGAGTCTTTTTTTGTAAAATTCAATTCTAATTTGGAGATTAATGTAACTGGTACTCAGAAATGTCATTATCCCTTTAAATTGTGAGATAATCCTATTGAAAACAGTGAATATTGGGTACTTGAAGTAATATGAGGTGTACTCATAATCATGATTTGTATGATACATTAGTTGGTCATCCATATTGCAAAAATTAAAAGCGAATGAACATTTCATCCTGGTTGATATGACTAAACACATTGTTAAGTCAGGTAACATACTACGTACTTTGAAAGAGAATAACGAAAATAATATGACAACAATAAAGCAAGTATATCATGCAAGATACTCGTACAAGAGATCAGTTAAAGGACCAAAAATTGAATTAACCATTAAATAATGATGTTGTTAAACCGTGCTAACTATCTTCACTGGAGTATGTGTCATGAGTCTTCCAATGTTAGTGATATCGTTTGGACTTATCCTGATGCTATAAAATTTTTTAATGCATATAATACTGTATTTTTTATGGATACGACTTACAAAACGAACAAATATTGACTGCCTTTGCTTGAGATTATTGGTGTGACTTGTACAAATTTGTCCTCCTTTGCTGGTTTTGTATTCTTATCTAACGAGAAAGAAAAGAACTTCATATGGACACTACAAAAATTTCAAGGGTCATTGTTGACATCGCATGTAGGGCTTGAAGTCATTGTTTGTGATAGAGATCTTGTTCTGGTGAATGCCATCAATATTGTGTTTCCTAAAGATACAAATCTTCTTTGTTGGTTTCACATCAATAAGAATGTCAAAGCAAAGTGTAAAATATTGGTAGATTCTGTCGAGACTTGACAAGTTGTGATGGATTCATGGAGGGTCGCTGATGTACCCTAGCTTGAGTGCTTTCTTCCATGAGCTAAAAACGAATTTGAAGGTGGCGGAAGCTATGGTTGAAGACGTGCAAGGAGCTCCTAGGAGTTGTGGTTTCCTTGAAGGTGAAGTGTTAGGTATGGAGAGTGAGTAGTGAGGCCATCTCACTTGACTAGATGAAGAATGAAGACTAAAGGTATCTATCCTAGAGGTAGGAGACAAGAGTGAAAATTGGCACAAAGTTGGCTGCAATTTCACTCAAATTAATCTTCAATTCACATGAGCCAAGCACCTCTTTATATAGGAGAGAGGGCTGGACATTTTGGAGCCAAAATTTGAAAATTCAAAATACAACTCTCCAATGAGAAGGTGCCATGTGGAGTCATGCTTTCCAGGTTTAGCTCACACCTTCCATGCTAAATCCTCTCCACTCCTAGGCTACCATGTGGATGTCCATGTGCTTCATGCCAAGGTGATTTTCCTCCTCCAAAATACCCTAGATGTTTTAGGGTTACATTGGGCTCAAAGAAGCCCAATTGTTACCCTAACTAGTCACTTTTAACCCTAACTAGTCATATTTTACTATTGGCCTAAATACAAGCCCAAAAACCTATGCTACTTGGCCCAAATATTTGGTCCAATTATTTTATACTACTAGGCCCAATACATGGCCCATGAAATCCTAAAGAACTTTATACAATTTATTTAAGCTAAAGCTTGACCCAAAAATAATGTTGACTAGCCCGCAAGAACTCAGTTTTCTTGTGTTCTTCTGACCAAAGCTTTAGTTTGTGTTTTGATGACTTGGAGGTCTTCTTGGATATGTTTGTACATTCTTTCACCCTAGAGTTGTCCTCTTGATTGGGCCTACAAAAGGAAACAAAAGCCTAATTAGACCCATATTTGCAAATAAATCCCCAAACAACCTCTAAGTCTTTATCCTCCTTATTATGTGATTGTGTATGGCTGGATGGTTTCCATCATTGATTGTGATCACTAAATTTGATGGGTTTGTTAAACATTTTGAAACCATTTGTTCACCGTGACCATTATTTGTTGAATATGTGAAGAACGCATGAATTATTCCACACAAAGAAAGTTTGTGAAGTGTTGAACAAATTTGTTAATGCATTTGGGAAATTCAACATCAAACAGGTATGTTTGTAAATGTTGGGATGCAGTCTATATCAAAAGATGCTTTTACTTTGATTAGAATGAGTAGAGCGTCAAATTGCTTTATGTTTTGTACTTATGCAGGGTTGAATCAACTTACTGGTCTTTGAAATGAGTATTACAAAATAGAATGGAAGACCTATACTCGTGTTAGGATGTTATAAAACACGTTTTTATACTTCAACATAACGAAATCAAGGCATCCTTTCAGATGAGTCTACATTTCATATGACAAACATTCAATGTGAACTTGTATAAAAGGTCGGTTGGCTTTGCATCTAAACATACTTTGTTTCAAATTGTTGAAGAGTTTGATTGGGTCAATCTTGTGGGTTTTGATACTGAACGTTGTGGACGTGTGCGTCCACAGACTCACATGTTACCATGTGCTTGTGAGTTAGCTAGATATGTTATAGGTGTCATTCCATTTAATGAAGTTCATATTATGTTAACCTAAGTGAGTTTTTCAAATTTATTTGAACATGATTCATCATCTAAGTTGTCAATTCAACAAGAATGGGATGTAATTCTATCTCAATTCAAACAAGTTTATATTTGTGGCAAAGTGTCAATTAAGAACAAGTTGCATGAAATTGTCTACATGGACATAACAACAATATGTACACCACATAATGCAGTTAAGACAAAAGAATTTCAAAAGAGTCAAGCAAACAAATTTTAGAGGTCCACAAAATGTGAACCTTCATATTTTGAGCATGCAGATCGCATTCATTTTGAAAATGATAGCTCATCATCTTTGAAGACCCCAAAGAGAAAGGAAAAGGTTAAGGTGACCACCAATACCAATGCAATTCCCATGCTTGATCAATTTCATACGAAATGTCACCCTTATATTTTGGATGTGATAGATGTCAAAGCTGGTAAACATTATGAGTTTCGTGCTATTGTTTCATTGTTAGGGATTGGTGAAGAGTCATGGCCACTCTTCATAATGGATTTATTCAAAATAAATATCTTAACGGTGTGAAGAATAAGCAACATTGTTAGGCGGTCATCAATGGATATAACATATCAAGAGGTCCCTACTAGTGGATGTGTTGCTCTATCATAAGTGAATAGTCATAACAGTCATATGCATTGATTAATTCAACGTGTATGCTATCTAATTGACATTATTGTATTTTGCAAACTAATGTTGAGAAATGGATAACAATATTGGATATGAGATACTTAATAGCAAGCAGATATAATGTGATCTTAGTGTAGTTCTCGTTGTGGCTTGTTGACACTTGTGAGCCTTCAAGACACACTTACCATCTAAAGCGTGTATCTATTAAGCAAATTAAAGAAAACTTTTAGGAGATGGAATAACACAAAAGGCTCTTCCAAGGCACCTAAAGTAAAGATAATGGTCAAATTACAAAAACTGAAATCACACAAAATTTAAAAAATCTTCACAAAGTTCTTTTTTCCTCTCTCACAAGTGTTTCTCTCCAAACCTCTACTTATTTGTTCTCCACATGAGTACCCATTGCAAAGTCTTTTGCCTTTTCTTAGAATGTTACCTAAAAATTAGCTCAATTCTCGCATAAAACAAATCCAAAATATATTTCACTTCAAGAGATCAATAATAAAAACTCAATTTAGAAAGTCAAACTCAAAGGAGATTAAAGATGACAAACACTAAAATGAAGTTGCAGCTCACTATTCCAATAATTCTCCAAATATATAATTTGTGCAGCCCAATTGCAACCCATATGCAAGCAAGTCATGGCGATGGCCTGGCCCAAAAAGCTTTAATAGAAATGGCACAAATTGATTCAAGGCAATTTTTTTCCTGCACCCCTATATTTTTCTTCCTGCACCCCCATAATGTTGTGTAAAGACAAAGCTGTCCCTATTCAAAATTGTCCCACAATTCATATGTATTATTCCGCACAATACATTTTTGTCCCTATTCAAAATTGTCCCACAATTCATATGTATTATTCCGCACAATACATTCCAATAATTTTATGGAATAGAGAATCCGTATTTATTTTTTTACATTCCAGATTATACAATCCAATAAAATTTTAGATTGGCATTTTTGATAAAATTTCAGATTGACACTTTTGATAAAATTTCAGATTGACACGTCCAATAATCTCTTTGTTTACGTGTTTCTGGTTCATTATTTCTTCAATCAAGCCAGAAACAGTTGTTTCCTTTGATGAGAGACCGCTACTCCCAACTCCAACCTGTTTCCCTTTACCACTGTCATTTAACTCTTGAAACCTGTCCCAGAAAACACCTTTTTGACCATAAAATCCTAATTCAGGTAAGTTGTTAGCCTCCTCCAGAGAGGGCCAATCGGAAGAGGGAGTCATGGAAGACCACTGATTAGGTGGCACCGAAGAAGCGTGATCAAGATTTGCAGAAGCCATAGGGTAAGATTGGGCTTCAACAAAACTTGATCTTGCAGCATAAGGAAGAAAACCAATTAAGGGAACTAAGCAACGGAATCTAATTCTCTAGCAGGGTTAGAAAAGAAATAGGAAAAGGTGGTAGATTGATGAGTAATTGACTTTATAAGATAAGGGTTGTCTCATTGATGAATGATGAGTAAATAGAATGCAAAATATCCATAATTTAAAAAAACCATTATGGATCCACCAATCCATACTTCAAAATATGCATTTTGGATTTAGAAATCCATAATTGAAAAACATCATTTCGAATTCATCAATCCGTAATAGAAATTAAGCTTTTGAATTCAACAATCTGGAAATCAACAATTTATGCAAACTTTATTTTCAAAACACTCCCTCATCCAAAAAGCAACATGATTTATTTACTTCCGGATTGATGAATCCGTAGCACACTCCAAATCCCAATTTCAAATAAAAGGTGAAGGTCAGTTTCAGGAGTTATAAAATTGTGAAGGTGGACCCACCGAATGCTAATTGTTCGAAATTGAGTTAAAGAAAAATGTCAAGCTTCGGGTTCCAGTAAAAGCCAATTCCACAATTCCAATTTAATCTCCACTCACTTCAGTAAATAGACCAAGACTAAATCAATGCCACTGCAGCCAGCTAGCTTCTTCACGTTTTTTTTAAGATAGTAATTTCTCAATCCAATTTGCAGACGCAAATCAATTATAGTAATTCCATTGAATTTGCACCACTGGACCCGTGAGTAAAAATTCTCCAATAATGAATTCTGCGTCAATTGCAATTGCAATTCCAAATCAATCATCAATTTCCAGCAAGCACCAAATTTTCACCCAGACTTGCACCAAGACCAGAAAAATTACTGCAAATTTAAGAAAATTATGCAGCAATTCAATCATAGCCCAACGTCTCGGTTAAAAGAACTACTCCAAAATTTCACTGTATCACTCAGCAGCACACCAATTAATTGCACCAACAGTAATAACCTTTTTAGAGAACTGCGGGTTCTATTTTATAGAATGCTTTAGAGAAAGAATTTCCTACAACAGACGCCAAGCTCATAAACATAGGAGTTCCCATCATCGTAGTCCTTCCCGGAGTCCTGATGATTACAGTAGCCACCACAATACAGACTATTATCAACAAAATCCTAGACATAGACATCATAGACATTGAAAATATTATGAGCTCAGGGAACAAGAAATAAATCTAGCCTTGAGTGGACCGGGTCTCTGATCAGACTCAACCCTCTCATCTCAGCCACAGAAGTGATGTCTTTCTTCATCAATTTTTTTTCTACTGATGAAAACGCGGAGAATAATAAAATGTCGTTGTAAGAATAAGAGAGTATGAGACGTTTACTATGAGATTTCTGTTTTGTTCTTGCCTAAGTGTTAATAAATGTTTATTGGTTTTGATCTCAAATAGTTATCTACTTTTGAGCATAAATCTTTGATACACCTAATAATTATAAAGTTGTGACCATTAAATAATCACAAGACATCATTACTTGTAGTTTTTGTCATCATTCAAAAGGGAGAGATTCTAAAGTACCAGATGATCTATCACTCATTAGACTAGGGGTCTAAGAGTTTTGATTATAACAAAACACTATAAGATCTTTTATATGTATAGCTACAGTAGGCTATTTGAGCATACCGTTTCTCATTCTCTGATACAGATCTTGACATTCTTCCTGCAATAACACCAAATGATATAATTATGAATCCTATAAACAAACTAGGATCAGAGTAACTCTGTAGTTATTAGACATTATTTCTGTGAGGAATATGACCATACAGATCACATATTCATAAAAATAAATTCTAACTAGTATAAACTATGATCACCTAAGAAGTCCTATCATCATCCGAGGCAGAAAACTAATATTGTAGAGCTATCATTCAACACCAAACAAAAGAAAAAAAATGCTTAAGAAAACAAGCATACAATTCTATTTTGAAACTGTGGCTTATTTTGTTCCAGTGCCTGTAGGGACAGGAGAAATTAAAGAAAAATCTTATTACCACAACATTCATACCTCAGAAAAGTCATCATCTGAAATTTTGGAGATAGGTACATTTTTGGGCACATTAGAAAGCTGAAGCAAGATTTCCTTGTCGAATTCATCATTCCTTAAAGATATGTTTATTCCTGTAATTTTGCAAATATAGAATGCCAATTATGCATGTTAAAAAAGTATGGTAGCCAGCATAACAACATCAGTTATGTTGACCTTCTATAACAATGTACTACACACCTAAAAAAAGAACAAACTACAATATGCTTAGGATTTTATACTTCATTTATAGTTTCTAGATATGCCTTTTGAATACAATGTATATGACTCGGTATCTTTTTCTTCCAATACAAGAAAATTATAGTCAAAATTACATGCATGATCCACTAATTCATTTAAAAATATTGAAAAAATGAAGTTCAAGATAAAGTTATTATGAGCTTAATCAAATTAACGTCTTTACATGTCTTGTCCAAAGAAATAATATTATTTAATCAAGCATAAGAAGCAATAGCTATATTTTGAGTATAAATAAATAAAAGGCAGTCAGTATATATAGTTTGACATAACAAAGCAGTTTGCACAATATCTTCTATAATTTTACATTACAAAAGTAGTTTATATGGCTACAATTCTTCAACTCACATATTATACACAATACTCACTAGATATAAAACAAGAATATCTTACTACTAGCTGCAACAGAATTGTGTATCTCTTCATTACAAAACATGAATTCTATTTTAGGCAAATTACGTACCGAGAAATTTTTTGTATAAAACTTTTGACTGCATTTCATAAATAAGATCGTCAAACAATACACTATCAGTAGTTTATTTGAAAACCTTTTTGCATCCAGCAAAAATTAACTACTTTACTTCCATTAAAAATTCTAAAAACTACCTACTACTATTTCACGATAAAGTAATTATGAGCTTAATCAAATTAATGTCTTTACATGTATTGTCCAAAAAAATAATATTATTTAATCAAGTATAAGAAGCAGTAGCTTTATATTGAATATAAATAAATAAAAGGCAGTCAGTAAATATAGTTTGACATAACAAAGCAGTTTGCACAATATCTTCTACAATTTTACATTACAAAAGTAGTTTATATGCCTACAGTTCTTCAACTCACATATTATGCACAATACTCCCTAGATATAAAACAAGGATATCTTACCACTGGCTGCAACAGACTTGTGTATCTCTTCATTACAAAACATGAATTCTTTTTTAGGCAAATTATGTACCGAGAAATTTTTTGTATAGAACTTTTGAGTGCATTTCAGAAATAAGATCGTCAAACAATTACACTAAAAGTAGTTTATTTGAAAACCTTTTTGCATCCATTAAAAATTTTTAAAACTACCAACTACTATTTTAGTAATTTGAAGACATCACGGAGATAAATTACCTACAACTTGCACAAGCAGATGTGAATTCTTCTGTAAATAGTCATACGGATCAGTTTTGACTCTTACATAACTTCCTAGAACTTTGTCATCAAAAGTTTGGGTTGCTTTGAAATTTAATCCACTAAACCCCTCTTCAAGTAGACAAGCTTGAGGTTATAACAAACTATGGCTGCAAAACAGCTTTGATGCTCTTCACAAACTATGTTCAGATTATGAGATTTTGTAAATGAAATCGATTTTCTCTTTCTCGAAAAGTTGGGTGGTTCATTGTAATCCCTATCTTCAAAACTACTAATATCAGGCATTTCTTCAAAATTCTCATCAAAGTGTAGTGCCAAAAGATTTTGTATGCTGCTTCTGTTTACTGATTTCCTCCATAATAAGAATCTCAGTGGTGCATCATAATGTATCTATCTCTTTTTCTTAGGGTCAAAAAGATTGTTTTCTCTGCAGTACTCAATAATGATTGAAGTAACATCATGTTCAGAAAATTCATTGCTCGTGTCTTTGCCAATATATTCAAGAAATTCCATGAGACTTTTTGAACCCCATCCAATAAAGTCTTTTTTCTTATCTTTCCCATTTCCTTTCACTGATGATAACTCTTGCATCTCTGCATAATATCTGTATGCTTCTTCTAGTTTTCATTTAGAAACAGCCCATGAATAAGTAAGATATAGAATGAAAATGTTTCTTGACAACCAAAGATGAAAATGCGCCAGTATGCAACCATAGAAAACCCCATACTCACAATTCAATGAAAAAAGAAATGGAGACACGAACCTAACCAAATCTTTACAAATTCTGATACCACAACCAAAATGCGAAACTCTAAACCCAAATCGGAAATGCAGATAATAAAATCCAAAAATCCCAAATGGAAGACAAACTGGAATACCCAATGCCAAAAATATTCACAAAAATCGATCAATTTCTCCAAACTTTCCGACTCCGCAACTGAAACCCACCAAAATTTCCAACTCCGCAATTGAAACCCACCAAAATTTCCAACTCCGCAACTGAAACCCACATTCAAATTAAATATTCTTTCTTTTTCCACGTCAGTGGATTGTAAAGAGGCGCAACCTAATTTTGATTTTAATATATCACGACACTTTGCAATTTGGATGTAGAGTTCCGCTTTTGTTGTGGGACCAGAATGTAATGTAAAGATTTGTTTTCGTTTTTGTCTCCATTTCTTGTTTCATTGAACTGTGAATATCGATTTTGGGGTTTTTTGAATCGCAAATTCAGATACAAAAATCCGAAATGAAGGGCAATACCTAATGCCAAAAATATTAGAAAAATGATGAAATTTTCCCAAAATTTCCACCTTCGAAATTGGGACCCACATTCCAATTGAATATTTTTTTCCCACGTTGACTGTGAAGTGGCACAACCTAATCTTTGGTTGTTAATATATCACAATCCAACAAAATGAAGAAATTTAAGAACATGTAAACTTGGTGTGAGAAATCAATAAACTTACTTGATGGGAACTTGTTGAAAGATAGAATACATGTCACTCAATGGATCAGCCACAACTACAAGTTGATGATGATCAACTGAGGATGATGATGATGAAGAGGGAGGGGATGTCACCTCTTCAAGAGAGTCACATTCCGATGACGATGACCCACTTAAAATTCTTGAAACAGAAGATGACGTCGAAGAGTAAGAAGAAGAAAAAAACCGAACAACAAGAACATCATCATGGTACACTCATGGTACACATGAACTGGTCATGTCTTTTGGGCTTACTCCATTGATCTTCAATGCATTGTGTCTTGTGTTCTTGATCACAGACTAAATTTGACTCCGTAGCACTTTGTGACTTCAATCATACGCACAAACACATAACATATATATATATATACTTTTTATCTGTGACAACTGTAAACGGAATTTGATTTCAATGATAATTACATTTAATGATATTTGGAGAATTACTCCTACTTTAGTAGATTTACTGTATGGAGAATTATTTGATAGATTTGATTTTTGAAATTAAAATGCTCTTTAGAAAATAAAGTGAGGTTCATTAAAAAATTAGTGATTCAAAATGGATATATTTATATTTGTACAAACAATAAATTAAAAATTATTCTAATCTTTAATTTTTTTAATTAATAATCATTATTTATTGTTGTAAACAACTTGAAACAGTTCACTATCATCACTTATACCAACAAATTATATTTATTTTTCGGAATATATTATTTAAAAATCATATTTTAGATGCATGATATCTTTTAAAAGTTGTTTCAAAGCAAATGATTGATTGATGAAGATGATGAAGATGATATTGAAATAATAGAAATTTTAAAGTATAAAATTCTATAATTTAATTGTTTTTATGAATATTTAATTAAAAAATATATAATTTTATAAGAATAATATTTAAAAACTATTTGACACTGCTTTTAGAAAGAAAATTATTTAATTTTTATAAATAAAAAATTACTTAATTACTTAATTTATCAAAAAAATAAATTATTTTTTATTTATTTAAAATTAAAATCGTCTAATTAAATAAATTTAAAAGTAACATAAAATAACAAAAAATTACATGAAATTTGGTGATGCAGGTAATTGGATAGTAGACTATGAAAATATACCTAATGGATTATGCCAAACAGATAATGAATTATGCATTTATTTTTTTAAAGATAATCGATTGTACAATTCAAATAATCCATTAACAACTAAATTTTCATACTTTCTTATCACCACTTATTTAATATATATATATATATACATATTTAAATATTAAATTAATTATAAAATATATTATTTTACTAATTATTATTATTTAATATAAAATATAATCAATTATATATAATATAATGTAAATAAAATAATATTAAATAAATTTATACAAGTTGGCATCCTCGAACAAAACATTTTCTGTGAAAAAAAAAAACCAAATCAAAGATAATTAGAGATAATATGTAACAACATTTTAAATCACATTATACAAATTTATTATATATTATGATGAATTTTTGTGTGGATCATAAAATCAAATCAAAAGGAAAACAGGAAAATTGGGATTAAAAATACCTTAATTACAGCGAGTCATGATGGAAATCAAATTGTCCAAATTGAGATGAAGATGTTTGGGCAAAAAAGTTATTTGTAAAAACACAACAACATTTCTAATGGACATGCTACTAAAATTATCGAGATTGGCGAATCTTTCCATTATATGGTGTAAAATAGTAACTGATTCTGGTTTCATTAGTTTTTGAAATAGTTCTTTAATTTATTTTCTTATTAATTCTATAATATCACAGAATTTTGGATTTTCATAACATTATATTTACAAAATAATCATAAACTTAAAAGATTGGTTAGAACTGTAAAAGAGACATGATGGTGTGATGGAAAAGTGGTTCTAATAATAAAGTTATACATTTTAGAAAACAACTAACCTTGGCAGTTTTTAAAAAAAACACCAAATATCAAAATAAGTAAAAATTCAAAATTATTATAATTTAAAAAAAAAAGAGTAAAAAATAGGGTCACCTAACCAACCTGGTAAGCAAAATCAACACTCCAGTTCCTTTTTGGATGTGTCTCAGTTGAACAGCATTTTATAACACACAACAAAATTTATCAGTAAAATAAATAAATAGAAACTTGAAAATAAATATTACATTGACATTTATAAAATTTAAACGACACATATAAAAGATGAATTTTCGGTGAGTGATGTTGGTGGTTGTTGCAGATTTGAGAGAAGAAGTCATCGGAGATTCTTCGATTAGTCAACAAAATGAATAAATCCTCCCTTTTGTGTCTGTGTGTGAGGTTTAAAAACGAAGAAACCACAATATCACACCAGAGATTCGCAACTAAATAACAAAATAGGATAACGAATATAATTATTAGTAACATTAAGGAAAAAAAAG
This sequence comes from Phaseolus lunatus, assembly GCA_013389735.1. Taxonomy (NCBI): domain Eukaryota; kingdom Viridiplantae; phylum Streptophyta; class Magnoliopsida; order Fabales; family Fabaceae; genus Phaseolus; species Phaseolus lunatus. The sequence goes on along the minus strand of CM023862.1, from coordinate 24,981,251 downwards.
CAACAGAATAAGGAATAAAATGCAAAAATCAAAAAATTTACTTATGATCTAACCGTCACTTTCAAGGTCGAATCCCACATTGTGAAGAAAAAGTCTCATGTAACCTAATTTGTTAAGGAAGGAAAGAAGCCAAAAATGAAGACAATTGAAAATTGAAATAAACCCTTATCTTACAATATGTTTCAATTAAGAGCAAGAAGAGGGAAACGAAACCTATAAAATCAAAATTTGAAAGGAACTGCTTCGTGAAAAGTGACAAAATGACAATCAGTATACTCAGGAATTTTCTAAACTGCGCAACTACTCCGTGATAAATAAAAATCACGGAATAAATCTAAAATGATAAAATAAAATATTAATATATAAGAATAAAATAAAATGTGTATACAAAATAAAGAAGAATCTATTTATATATAGTATAGATATAATTTTATAAAAATAATATTAAAAAAATTATTTGACACTACTCTTAGAAAGAAAATTATTTAATTTTTTGAAATAAAAAGTTACTTAATTACTTATTTTATCAAACAAATAAATTATTATTATTTATTTAAAATTAAAATGATCTAATTAAAAAAATGAAAAAGTAGCATATCTTTTACATTTTATATGTGCACTATATTTATACATCAATAATTTTCTTGTAGGCGAATTTTAATAATATATGTGTACAAGAGACATCAATTTCATGTGTAAAAAAACTTTAATTTTATGTTTGTTTTCACTTATTTACTATGATATTGTTTATATCTGCATACATGTAAAATGTAAAGAAAAACGACAATTTACGAACATCCTTAATTTGTTGTATGAAATTTGATAGTGCAGGAAATTGAATAATCAATTGTAAAAATATAACCATCGATTATGTTTAAAAATAAAATACATAATCCATTATGCCAAACAGATAATTGATTATGCATTTGTTTATCAAAGATAATCGTTTACACAAACCAAATAATCCATTAACAAAGTTTCATACTTTTAATCACCACTTATTTAATATATATATATATATATATATATATATATTTAAATATTAAATTAATTATAAAATATTATTTTATTAATTATAATTATTAATATTATTATTAAATATAAAATATAATCGATTATATATATAATAGATTATATCTATACCTATATATAAAGAGGATTTCCTCTTTTAACTTTATGAATTTTTTTTCTATTTTATCCTTATATCAATATTTGATTTTATTTCATTATTACGGGCATTAGTGTCATTTTTTATTTTATCAAAATTTTAAATTTTCAAATTTTCAAATCTTTAAACTTTTTCGAAACACTTCAAATTTTAAAAAATTTTAAATTTTCAAAATATTTAAATTTTTTAAATTTTCAAACTTTTAAAATTTTAAAAATTTTAAATTTCAAAAATTTTGAATATATTAGGTAAAAAAATTGGAAAGAAAATTTTTATTTTAAATATTTTATGATATCTAATTTTCAATTTTCAATTTTAAATTCTAAATTTTAAATTCTAAATTTTAAATTTTAAATTTTAAAATTTAAAATTTAATATTTAAAATTTAAATTTTAAAATTTGAATTTGAAATTTGAAATTTTAAAATTTGAATTCTAAAATATTAATAGTTTTCATTGTTACATCCATTCTCTTTTCTCTTTTATATCCAGGTTATAGAGAGAGAAAAAATGCTCATAAATTTTGAAGAGATTCAGGACACAAGGAGGCACCGCAAGTTCGAGATTTTTTAAACCAAGAAAGAGATAATTCACATTTATATTATTATTTCATTGTCAACATCGAAGCAATCAGATGAATAGAAAGTTCCACGAATTAAAACTACAAATACTCACCAAAGAGTTGAGAAGTGTCCCTCAAAGTCAGAGAACATCTAAATTTGAAGATAAAGGAGAACCCAAAGGGAGAGGAACTATCGGAACAAATGTTTGCACGTGCGAGAGAAAGAAAATGTGATAATTTTTTCTAAACCTTATACTCTACACCTCTTCTGAACCTCGAGCAAGTTATGCCTGTTTTTTTGTTCATATTTGATTACTTTTTAATTTTTATTATTTAAAGTGATACTATTTAATAGAAGGTTATTTCTGTTACTCCAATGTACATACTTCAAAATGAAGTGTTCCAGTTTTAAGCCCCTACACCTTAAAGTGTGCTTCACATTGGACATGCATCTGAAAGATCTAAAAGAGTTGAGTCGTTTGCTGATTGAATGAGGTGGATGGCAAAGAACAAAGTGCATGACATGCAGTGAAGGTGATTTGCGTGGTGCAATGTTTTGAAGGCATGGTGGCAGGAATAGTGTGGGAGATTGTTGGAGCATGCGAGGAAGAGAGAGAGGAGGATGTAATAGAGGGTGGTGTGGTAAAGTTAACCACCATATACATGCATGTTTTTGTAGTTAAGGGTCAGGCATAGGTGATTTAAAGTATATTTTATTATTTGTCTCTCTACGATACAATCAAAGCAACAACTTAATAAATTATTATTAGTGTTTCCTGTATTCCTAGATAGCATTGTTTGTCTCTGTGGTTGAATACAAATAGATGTTATCAAAGCAACAACACATATTCTTATATCTTAAGTGTAGAAATTGGATTCTTTTTAGTGGATGAATATGCTTCGACGGTTGATTATTGATCATAGACATCACGTATGTTCATATTTATTAAAACTTACTATAAATTTTAATATAAGTGTACGAATAATAACATCATTTATTCAAATTTTAATATTAAACATTATTTATTCAAATTTTAATATAAAAAATATTAATAAAAATAAAAAAATACGGATACACAAGCGTGGGAGCGCCTGTGTTCCCGCTAGTTTATAATATAATATAAATAAAATAATACTAAAAAATTAATATTAAATATTAAATAAATTTATATAATAAAATATTAATAACAATAAATAATAAATTATAATAATAGTAAGATTATTTATAATATGATATAAATAAATATAGTTAATTATAATAAAAAATAAATTTACACTAAAAAAAAATACTGAATAGAAATTAATTTTAGAGACAAAAAATAATTAGTTGCTTACTAAATTAAATATCATTTTTAAAGACTAAAAAAGATTTTGGTTTATAAATTAGTTTCTATTATTGTTAAATGGTTTCTATATTGGTATTTAATTAGCTACCAAAATTTTTGTTACCAAATTTAGTTAAAATCTTAGTAGCTAATTAGATATTAATTTAAAAATTATTTAACAATAATAAAAACTAATTTAGAAACCAATTTTTTTTAATCTCCAAGAAGACCTCTATAGTAACTAATTATTATTTTTTATCTAAAATTAGTTTCTATTTAATGATTTTCTTGTAATGTTATATATTATAATATTAATTATCAAAAAATAAATATAAAAACAATATTATTATTTGAATTTAATATACAAATTATTTTTTGATTAAATTTGTTATAATCATAAATATTTAAATATTATATTTTATTTAATTATTTTTTTATATATTGATAATATAAGATTATTTATATTTTTTTAACTCAGATATTTTTGTATAATTGTTATTATTTTTTAAAATATTATTTTTCTATTTTATATTATATATTGTATCGTATTTTGTTTAATTTTCACTACACACTTATTTTATGGATATTTTTGCTTTAACTTATTAAGAATTGATGTATTTCTAAATTTTTGCACACATTTTTTACCATTACAAATATTAAAATTTTATTTTTATTTAAAAATAACAAAATTATGGTAGTTTTTCATGTTTTAATAATTTTACATAATTTTTATTTTGTTTGAAGTCTATTCTTAGACAATACTTTAAATAATATTTTAATTACGAATAAACTATAATATATAAATTAATAAATATATATTTTTTAATCACTTTAAATATAAGAATAATTCTGTAATCTTATTTTTTTAATAATTAAAAAAATAAATTTCAATTACATCTATCACATCATTCATAAAATTTAATAAATTTCTATAGATTTTTCACTTTGTTTAACTTAATCCAAAAATTATATTTTTTCACACTTTCCCTTTATATTATCTCAAATTTATTTATTCAAATTCATTCCTTAAAAGATATAAAGAAATTATGTGGTATTTAGTATTAGTGTGTATACTATACTATATAACATACATTACAAGATAAGGTAAAAGATCCAACAACTTATCTACTAAAGATTAAGAATAGTTCCAATAAAATATGTCCTTTTACACACCTAATTTCAAAGAAAGACATAAAGGCACACTTCATAGCATGAACAGGGTTTTTTTTTTCCCAAATCCACATCAATGATCTAATCCTATCAGAACCAACAAGATCTTCCTTTTTTCTACCATAATTGATCTCTATTCCTATAAATAATTTGATGTTATAAATGTTGAAACTAACGTTGTATGTTAGAGAAGGTAATGAATACCTACACATTTTTCTTGGATCAAATGATTTCCAAATATGTTCAAACAAGACTTTGTCAGAAAAATCCTTCTTACCTTAATCAATTGGTTATCTTTGATTTCAAGCATCTATGATCGTACACTCCAAATAGTGAATTCTATGTGCTGTCAACATAATAAATATAATAGAGATTGTAAGATAAGTTGAAAGAGAAAATAAGTAGAGCTACGGAAAATCCATAAATCAAATTAAAGCATACTCACTAAAACTTAAAACTATTTGTATTTGTAGTGACAAATAGGATCTAAATAATACTTGATGTATTGGTGATATTTTTGTTACTTTTTTTAAATTTTATTTTTAATTATTGGTGTTCGATTGGAGTTAATTTGAAAAAGATAATCTCGCGATAAAGTAAGTATTTTATTTAAAAAATGTATATTTATAAACTGATTGAAGCGTGTAGAAGATTTATTTATAGTTTTGATTATGGGTCCTTATTGTTATGCACAAAATTTTAGTGGTGTATTCATGTATGCTATGATCCTTGACTTATAGGAAAATATAGATATATTTAGAGAATATCTTTAATCTCTTTCGATTAATCAGTATTTAATTGATTTATTGGAGATATTTTCGCGTAATGTGAAACGTTATTTTAGCTCATTAATACTCTGATAGCTTGCTATTATTTATTAAGTACCTAAGATGTTCTTCAACATAATCGATTGATTACCGAAACTGAAATTACTGACCCATAAATTATTATTATATTTTTATATCATGATTACGTATAAAATCTTTAACCACTACTGTAATGAAATTTTATACTTTATGATTATAGTATATTTATTATTATTCTTATAATGATGATAACTATAATAATAATAATTATTATCATTAATACAATTAAAATTAACAATAATAATATTTTTAATATTAATAACAATAATAATATTAAATTATTAATAGTAATAATAATAATAATTTTAATAATATTAATAATAATTTTAGTATTATGATTAAAGATATTATTATGATATTATTTACATATATTAATAATAATATTTTTATTATTATTAATATTATTTTTTTATTAATCTTATTATTATTATGTCATCAATAATTATAATTATAATAATAACGTCGGTAGTAACTTAATTTTATCTACGTATAATAGTCCGTAGATAAAAATTTTGTTATTTATTAAATTTTTCGTGTGTAAGAGTAAAGTAATTTGACGGCAAAAAATCATACATAATTTTGGTATTAGTAATATCTGTAAGTAACGATTTTCTGTCCTAATATATATCAAAATTATATATGAATTTTGTCTACAAATTTTTAATGTGAAAGTACTCATAGATAGAGAAAAATCTATAAATAAATAACTTAATTTTACTTACATATTTTAATCTTATATAAGTCCTAATTTATCTAAGAATTTAAAATTGTAAATAATTATTAATAGATAATAACAAATTTGTCGGTGTTAATAGAGAAATTCAAATGTTATAACCAACACACGCTTTGTAGCTAAACGTGCGTCATCGCCTTTATGTTCTTGCTTTTTCTCCATTTCAACAAACCCATCATCGAATCCCTTATCCTTTTTATATCCTTCCTTATCAATATAATTATTGATTAAAAAAAGTAAAAGGACAGAAAATTTTCTCCAAAGTCGAAGAAAGTTATCTTTGTAATTCCCAAAGAAAATTGTATAATTCTTTTTATTTCGTATCTAACTATTTACTATTTTAAAATCTAACACATATATGTAAACCGTGAAAGAATGTTAATCTATTTTTCTTCTTGTAAATTTTCTCTTTAAAAAGTGTTCTTTAAATCCAACCTCAAATTCTTTGAGAAGTATCGTTCGTTTGGAGTTGAAAATAATGAAACTATATATGATAATGTGTTTTATATAGGAATACTTTATATAAAATATTTTTTATTAATCAGTATGCATAAAATGAATATTATTTTTCTAGATTTTTGTATAGAGATGAAAATAATTGTGTTTTTTAATACTAATTTCTACATATTTCTTAAACAAAAACTAAAAAAATACAATATTTCCATTAAATTAATCAAAAGATTAAAAACATATATAGATATAATAAAAATGGCATAATTATTCCAATATTATATATAAACATCTCTTTTTAACGATATCTTAATTTACTGTGTGTTATTGAAAGACTATCTTTTTCTAGTAGTTTAACTTCACTCCAATTACTAATTAACTAATGTCAAAATAAATGATAAATTTTCTCTTTAAAATTGTATTTTGTTATGATGTAAAAAAACTCAAATGACACTTATCCACATAACACATTCATAACAGTCTATTTTATGACGAGGATGGTACTAGTAACAGTCAGAGACATTAATATTCAAGGGTTGAAGTAGTACATGTGAATAATACAGAAATAATGCATTTTTTTTGCACATTAAGTGTGGATGTTGACAAATATTTTGATTAAGATTTGTCTATTGCTATTAATTACTCTATTTCATAATCCGACAACACGGCTACAATCAGTTTTCATGTTGAAATATAGTTTTTTTTTGGGTATAAACTACTACTATGTTATGCAATATTTTAGTTAAGTATATACAATACTAGCTAAAATTGCATTTCTAAAACTCAAAAATTCAAGTGCATTAGTCTCTTAAATCCTCATTTCTCATGTGTATTTTTTTAGATATGGGGAAGTTTGATTATTATTATGATTCTTGCAGATATAAATATCAAGTTTTTGGACTCAGTTCTTCCATTAATGTCTGTATTGCTTCCTAAGCAACTTCACTTTCAACAACCCCATATGTTTTCTTCTTCCTTCTTGCTCTTCCTTCATGCACTGTGGAAGCTTCTTGTTCAGAATCGATGAGATTTTTCCTTCCTTTTATATTATGTCCACATCAATTTAGAAAATGTACACTTAAAGCTTTTCCTCTTAGGAAATAAATCTCATTTATCATCACTTTTATAACGCACATATGTTTGAACTGGTGACCAAACACGTGAAAAGTAAACCAAAAAGTACTGTTACATTATTTACCCTTTATTGTGCTCCGTTGTCCTCAAACTGCACTAAAGAGATGGTAAAGGGTTGATTGATGCATGGGAAAAAACAACAGAAATCCAAAATGAGAAGTGAAAATAAGAGGCTTAGCCATGGGAACATGTGGCCTTCCATAATGACAACATTGAATGCAGTTCCAGTACCCATACCTGCCTCACCACTCTTTCCTTTAATGCCCTACATGCCTACCCTAACACCTCTACCAAACCAAACTACTAACTTATACACTCCGTCATACTCTTCAAAACCTAACAAGACACATAAAAAGAAAGGTGTTTTCACCACCACAAAACAAATAGTTCAAGGATATGGAGAAAACAAGTGCAGTGGAAGGTGCAAGATCTCCCATGCAGATGAAGTTGGGAGGTGAAATGGAAGGCAACACCAACACCCTACGCACTGCCGAGACCTTCCTGCGGTTGCTTCCTGTTGGTCTCTGTGTTTCAGCACTTGTTCTCATGCTCAAGAACTCTCAGCAAAACCAATATGGCTCTGTTGATTACACTGACCTTGGAGCTTTCAAGTATGTATATATATACATCTTTTTTCTTCAAGTTCTTAGAATGTTTTTTAACATAGAACACTGATAACAAGAGATTAGGGGAAACACATATAAGGGTATACTCGCAGTTAGACAGTGAAACACTTTTCATCTCCTACCTCTATCACTACTGTTGCATTGATCTGTTACTAATTTTATCCTCAGAATTAATTACCAACTAATTAATCTGTTAAGGATTTACATGTACAAAATCATTCATTGATCATGGACACATTACGTCAACTCTAACTATGTTTTGGAAGATGCTGATTCAAGATTAGGTTTATTGATTCAACTGTTAACTAAATTGTAATTGATCTGATATTAATAAAATAATGTTAATAATTAAATTATTTATGAAATTAAATGATATTTAAAAATATAATATACCGTAATCTAATAATACTATAAAAATTAAAAATAACATATTTTGTAGGTTTTGATATATTCAAAATACACATATAAAAATCAAATAGTTCATAGTATTTAGATTTATACTTTAACAATACATAATAATATTATTTGAAAATGAAATTTTTAAAAAAAATAATATTTTATTTTTTTAAAATGGTTAAACCGGTTTTTGGACCGATTGCAACAACACTCTAAAGATTACTTATACTATTTCGTTGTTTTAGAGATATTTGAAGAAGGAAATAATTAAGTCAATAAAATTGGTGATGTATTATTTCCTGAGTTAACAAACACACGGTACCATGAGTTGGACTGTTAACCATAATTATGGTGGCAGAAAAAAGTTGTTTTTAGTGATAAGTAATACTTTTTGTTTTTGGTTGACATTTTCTTATAGTTGGAAACACTCGTGCATGGATAATTAGTTTTTGAGCTGAGATTGATTGTGTTAAGATGAATCTGAATTAGTTTGGTTGAACTTTAGGCTCAAGTATTGAAACTACTTAACAGTACCAAATAATCATTATGCACTCATTATCATGGCAGTGATAATTTTGGACATTTTACTAATGGTGAAATTTTTAGATCATCAGAATATATACAATGTAACATACAATGACTAAAAATAAGAAAGTGGAAATATAAGATAAGCATTAGGGAAGAATTTCAGGTTTATGTATCTACTTTTGTTTGGCAACTGTTAAAGTAGCAGATGCACCATAATCGGATATAAATTTCTGATATAATGATATAAAAGAACAGTTATACAAGACCTACAAATTTATTATGTTAATTTTGAAAAAGTATGATAGCCTCCTTATATGAATTAGTTTATAGTGTTTATTAATACTGAATCTACACGTAAATCCCTGGAAATACTCAACCAAAAGGATAACAAAAGTTTATGTTTGGTTGATGGGTTTTTGATGTTGCAGGTATTTGGTGCATGCCAATGGCATTTGCGCAGGTTACTCTCTATTTTCAGCTGTTATAGCTGCTATGCCACGCCCTTCCACTATGCCTCGTGCTTGGACTTTCTTTTTGCTTGATCAGGTCATCACATCACACTCTCATTCTTAATTTCTTCCTGCAATAAAGTATTAGCTACCTTACAAAAGAGATTATAAACGCTCCAAATAATGATAGTCAAATAAAACTAGATGGATTATGTCAGCCACACCGCAATAACAAAGGATGTGATTGTGGTCGTGGCTTCATCAATGGTGTCGTGTGGATTAGGGTGATGTCTTGTGGTGCTGTTATGTGACACGTTTTCAAATTTTGTGAATATTCTCGGCATTTGTTCTAGTTTAGGGGCACCAGTAATGTGTAATTAGAAGTGGTAAAGTGGGTGATCTAAGTGTGAATTTATAGGTTAAAAAGTACATATATATAGATTAAATTTAAGCCTTCAAAATGAAGTTCATTATGAAAACAATTTTTTCATGCACTCAACTAATTAAGATAATAGCTAAATGATTCTGATGTTAAATTAAGAGTTGACTTTAAACTTAACTTGCACCCAGTTTATGTATTGTGTGTGAAATGTTTTAATATTTATGGGTGAAATGTTTTAATATCTAATCGATGTAGAATCAATCACATTACTATTATGCTTGGATCATTCCATTGACCTGTTTTGGCACTTGGTATTTTACATGTATGTATATTAGTTGATGCATATACTGAAAACTGGTTCAATTTGCGTTGGTAGGTGCTAACATACATAATTCTAGCTGCTGGAGCAGTGTCAACTGAGGTTTTGTACCTAGCTGAGAAGGGAAACACTGCCACAACATGGAGCTCAGCTTGTGGGTCATTTGGTAGATTTTGTAATAAGGTGACAGCATCAGTTACTATCACATTTGTGGCAGTGGTTTGCTATGTGTTGCTTTCCCTCATTTCCTCTTACAAGCTGTTCACAAAGTATGATGCACCAGCAGAATGCAGACCCACTGCATCCATTGAGGTTGCTGCTTTCCCTGGCTGACTCTGTGCTTCATATGTGTGTCTGCTTACATGCTTCCAATTAATAATGTAATCACATTCTGTTGTGTTAATTAGGACCTTAACTGTGAGTTTATAATATACAATGCTGCTGTTCATGGATATGCTTTGCCTTTAAATATATTATATTTTTAACTATAATTTTTAAATGGAATGTAACAAACATTTTATACTCTGAAGAAATATATATTTAGGAATTAATGTTTCTTCAATGTTATTGATGATTTTTTCATATGATAAAGAAAAGTATCTTGAATTTATTTTATAGTATTGTTATGGTAAGAAGGAGTCACATAATTAACAATAATAATAAAGATAAATCTTTAGTAAAAAAATAAAAATAATCTATTTTGAACCAATCAGGTTTAACAACACATTTGATAGATTTAAGTAAAAATCCAATTTTTTTGACCGCCTATAAGAAGAAACTCCATTAAAAAAAGGTCAAATCTACTTTCTAAATTTATTTAATTAAAATAAAATAATTTATGAATAAATGTATTATCTTAGTGGATGGATAATAAATATAGACTATGCGTTTAAAAAAAGTAGTTTATTTTTAAGGACAACTGTTGGTTTTATTTTTTACAAAAATAAATTATTTAAATTTTTGTTGTAAGTGATTTAATAACTTTAATATATATATATATATATATATATATATATATATATATATATATATATAAATAAATGAATGAGCCATGAGATTAGAAACTGTACCATGGAGTAGTTTGCTAAACCGCAGGAGATCGATTTGTTTGGTGCACCTCCTCGGTTGTTTTCTAATTTAGTGTTTTTTTCTTCTTCTAAAACATGTATATATAGAAATGTATATTAAAATTTATAATAAATTTATCTTATATATTAATTTAATAAAATTGTAATTATTATAAATATATAATTTGATATTTAGAAAAAAAATATAATAAACTTATAAAAATAAAAATATTTAAGAAATGTGTATAATTTCAAATATAGTTTTCATATTTTTTTCATTTATCTTCAATCAAAATAATATAAATTTTTATTTTATCCTTTACGTATTTACTCTCCCTCTATTTATTTTTTTCTTCCAAAAATACCATAAGAGGACCAGTGTCACTAAATAGGAAAAATGAGTTAAGAAAATAAAAAATTATATCAAATGCCTTTGTATGCAACAATTTTGGTTTTCTTTTCATATAGTAAACATACATAAACGTAAATACATTTTATGTATACGATTATCTATTATTAAATTACATAATAGTAAAAATTATAAATAAACTAATAAACTAAAATTTATAAACTTAATTTTAGGTTAAAAAGAATTGTACAAATTAAGTGTACACAAGAATCCAAATTTGATTCCATAAGAGTGTAACATTGGTAGTATATAGAGACACATACACTCACTGTGTCCCACCAAAATCGACTCAGACCTTTTTCGTGTCCGTACCTTTGATTGGCAACGCTGCAGTGGCATCACCACTCTCCACCATCACCAAACACCACAACCCTCTCTTTTCCCCTTAAACGAGCACAATGTTGTTTTTCTCTTTCTATCTCAATGTGATCACTACCTTGGTGTCACTAATGCCTTCAGCATTCACTCACAGCTTTCTTAAAGATTGAAAATTTCACTATCTCGGTGTCTGTGCCTCTGTTCAATTTATCTTTTTTTCTCTTCTTTGGTTTACTTATTGTACTGTTTTCCGTGAAACAAAATGGTGAAGAAGAACAAGATAAGGAAGGAGGATATTGCAGAGGACTGGTGTTTTGTGTGCAAGGATGGAGGGTTATTAATGGTCTGTGATCATAGGTTAGTTTCTCCTCACAAACATGTGTATGTGTTGTTAATGCGATTCTAGTTTTAAAATATAAGAATGAGAAGAAGACCTGTTTGTTCTAAGGACAATTTCGAAATGAATGAAATATGAATTTCTTATGAATCTTCTGTATCCTACAGTTGACCATCTTTTACCCTTGGTCTGACAGGTGAATCTGTAATAAAAACAATATAAAATATAATTACTTAATTTTTTTAATTATATTCTTTGGTTTTAATTTTATACATAGTGCTGTGACTTTTTCTTGGATCTGTGTTTTTGTGGGAAAGATGAAGTGTGTACATAAATTTGACCTGTGCTAGTTTTCTGCTTTTATAAATGGCATAAATCATCTCATACCCGTTTCCTATTTTATACTATACATTTGGCCTTGCAGTAAACATAGAAAATTGCAAGATATTAAAAAAATAAGTTGCTCATACTTTTAGGCTTTGTTTATTTTATCTTTTGTTGATAAAATTGCGGTTTACTTAGAACCTTCTTCAATCCTGTGTGTAATTAATGATGGATTTCAATTTGAGATCTTGGATCATTTTGTTTCCTGGAAGAGACTCTCTTTTTGACTGTTAATTAACCCATGTTGCTTGAAGGGATTGCCGGAAAACTTATCATCCTCGTTGCATGGACAAAGAAGACTCCTTCTTGGAGCATGGAAGTAAATGGACTTGTAGTAAGCCGGCTTCAACCTATCACCCTACCATTATTGGAAGACAATCAAATATATTTCCTTTATGCATTTGATTCCACCATAAGATCTTATTGCTCGTCTTATATATCTGGGAATCATGAACAGATGCTCCAGTTGTTCTCTTATACACTATTTGTTGTCTCAACCTGCATAGCTTGACTATCTAAAGATAAACTGTTTATCTGTGTTACAACTTCTAAGAAACTTCATATACGGTCTATTTTTATTTTCCTGGCATAGTTATAAATGCATCTACCCCCTGTTTCCTCTCTCTATCCATGTTTAAGAGATTATGGCTGAATGCCTTTTGATCCTTTTGTTATTGAAGGACTTTTGAATAAATTCTCTTTGCAGGATCACATTTTTGCTTCCTTTGCCATAAATCATCTAAGTTTAAGTGTTTTTGCTGCCCAAAAGCTATTTGTGAGAAATGCATTTATGATGCTGAATTTGTTACTGTCAAAGGGAACAAAGGATTTTGCAGTCACTGCTCAAAACTTGCACATCTAATAGAAGATGATGCTGATATTGATTCTGATGGGGTAAGATTGTTTCTAATCACATCTTATATGCAGCAAAGGTAAGAAAGAAAAATTGTGACAGTATTTGAAATCCTAAATTTAGAAACAAAATGGAAAATTGCTGTTAATGTAAATTATAAGTTTAATTTTTCTTACGTGAATTTCCAAAGTTTGTGAGAAGAATGGCAATTAAAACAACACAGGTTGTTAAGCTGGGGCAGTAATAATAACAGAGGCACTTGTTTTCTGTGTTTTTACCTCTTTTGGAAAAATAAGAATTGTTCTATTTTTTTTTGAAGAGAAACTTGGAAACTCATCCTAAAACTGTTTTTATTGTTATTATTTTTGTTAAGGGCAAAAGTTGTTTTTGAAAAAAACTAAAAGGAATTAAATCGACTCTGTATTTCTTACATTATCACTTGCATGAAATGAGATTTGGAATATGAAATTTTATGTTTTTAGAGTTAGTTTTAATGAATTTTTACTTATAAATTATAATCAGTGCTAACATATGGTCTTTTAATGTTGGATGCTTGATGCATTCTGATGAATAGAAAAAAATTTCATGACTGGATAAGATTTCAATGCATGCCTAGTTGTAGAATTTTACATCCTAAACCATGGTCAAGTGTGGTATTTTCACATTTAACTTGAGACATGTTTATTTTACTTTTCTTGATGGGAACTTGGAATTTAGTATAGAACGTTTATCTTTCTCTGGGACTAATAAAACAAATTTCATTTTCTTTAAATCACTTTATTTTTCGTGCTTTTTTATTGACAGGAATTGGTAGATTTCAAAGATCAAGATACGTATGAATTCTTATTTTCAGAATATTATGAATTCATCAAAAAAGATGAAGGGCTGAATTCTGAACATGTACACTCTGCCCTTAGATTCTTTAAGAATGGCAAAAGGAAATATGACTTGGATCCGGATGAAATAGGTTTAGAGGTAGATGGCAGTGGTGATTCTGACGACGTGAGTAACTATTTAGTTTCTGACTGTGACGACCTGAATGACACAACAGGATCAATGTCAGGGAGGACAGAGAAGGGCTTGGGAAAGTTAAAATCAATGGAAGGAAATGGGAAAGATAAGAAAAAAGAGTTTATTGGATGGGGTTCAAGAAGTCTCGTGGAATTTCTTGAATATATTGGCAAAGACACAAGCAATGAATTTTCTGAACATGATGTTACTTCAATCATTATTGAGTACTGCAGAGAAAACAATCTTTTTGACCCTAAGAAAAAGAGAAAGATACAGTGTGATGCACCACTGAGATCCTTACTAGGGAGGAAATCAGTAAACAGAAACAGCATGCAAAATCTTCTGGCACAACACTTTGCTGAGAATTTTGAAGAAATGGGTGATATTAGTAGTAGTTCTGAAGATAGGGAGTACAGTGAACCATCCAACCTTTCAAGAAAAAGAAAATCGATTTCGTGTACAAAATCTCGTAATCTGAACATAGTTTGTGAAGAGCATCAAAGCTGTTTTGCAGCCATAGTTAGTTCTAACCTCAAGCTTGTCTACTTGAAGAGGAGTTTAGTGGATGAACTTTCAAAGCAACCACAAACTTTTGATGACAAAGTTCTAGGAAGTTATGTAAGAATCAAAACTGATCCATATGACTATTTACAGAAGAATTCACATCTGCTTGTGCAAGTTGTAGGTAATTTATCTGTGACATCTTCAAACTACTGAAATAGTAGTTGGTAGATTTTTTAATTTATAATGGAAGTGAAGTAGTTATTTTTTGCTGGCTGCAAAAAGGTTTTCAAATAAACTACTGATAATGTAATTGTTTAATGATCTTATTTCTGAAATGCGGTCAGAAGTTCTATACAAAATTTCTTGGTATGGAATTTGCCTAAAATAGAATTCATTTTTTTAATAAAGAGATACACATGTGTCTTGCACCTAGTAGTAAGATATCCTTGTTTTATATCTATTGAGTATTGTGTATAATATGTGAGTTGAAGAACTGTAGGTATATACTACTTTTGTAATATAAAATTATAGAAGATATTGTGCAAATTGCTTATGTCAAACTATATATACTGACTGATTGCCTTTTATTTAGTTATACTCAAAATAAAGCTACTGTTGCTTCTTATACTTGATTAAATAATATTATTTCTTTTGACAAGACATGTAAAGATATTAATTTGATTTGATTAAGCACATCATAACTTCATCTTGAACTTAATTTTTTTAATATTTTAAAAAAAATTAGTGGATCAATGTATGTAATTTTGACAGTAATTTTCTTGTATTGGAAGAAAAAGATACCGAGTCATATACATTGTATTGAAAAGGCATATCTATCTAGAAACTATAAATGAAGTATAAAATCTTAAGCATATTGTACTTTGTTCTTTTTTTAGGTGTGCAGTACATTGTTATAGAAGGTCAACATAACTGATGCTGTTATGCTGGCTACCATACATTTCTAACATGCATAATCGGCATTCTATATTTGCAAAATTACAGGAATAAACATATCTTTAAGGAATGATGAATTCAACAGGGAAATCTTGCTTCAACTTTCTAATGTGCCAAAAAATGTACCTATCTCCAAAATTTCAGATGATGACTTTTCTGAGGTATGAATGTTGTGGTAATAAGATTTTTCTCTAATTTCTCATGTCCGTACAGGCACTGGAACAAAATAAGCAACAATTTCAAAATAGAATTGTATGCTTGTTTTCTTAACCATTTTTTTCTCTTTTTGTTTGGTGTTGAATGATAGATATACAGTTAATTTTCTGCCTATGATGATGTTAGGACCTCTTAGGTGATCATAGTTTATACTAGTTAGAATTTATTTTTATGAATATGTGATCTATATGGCCATATTCCTTACAGAAATAATATCCTAGCTGTTTTTCTTATATGTTTTCTTTGGATTCATAATTACAATATTTGGTGTTATTGCAGGAAGAATGTCAAGATCTGTATCAGAGAATGAGAAACGGTCTGCTCAAACAGCCTACCGTGGTTAGTTTGCTGTATGACTTATGATGATTTAGTGTATACCATAAATACTATGCTCAATGATCTGTTTAAATTTTTGTAAGGGCACTGTAAATCTTTTGAGTTTGATAATAGTTTATTAACATTTGCTGCAAAACTATGGTGTTTATGTTCGAAGTTTTCAGCAAATAAAATGGTGAACCAAATGTAAGGAAGCCTTTGGAGGAGACTTTAAATGTGGCTTCTAAATTGTTGTCTCCATTTAATTGATCAGCCAAATAATGATGAGAGGGTTTTCTAACATCCATTTATGAAGCAAAGGGTTGGTCTTTCCTGTTTGAGGAGAGTCTCATGTCAAGTAGCCCAGTTCACCTTTGCTGTCGAAGACTTGAGTTCATCAAATGTAGTTTCTTCCGAAAAGCTTTTTGGACTGTAAACTGTAAATTAGAAACTGAGGCCAGAGTATCATCTTAGATATTGGTCTCAAATTCTAACTCAATCCCACATAATAGGAAGATTAAAGATGGATGAAAATAATCATCAAATGAGAATGCTTATGTATAGGCTTACTACCAATTTGATATTCCTAAATTATGTAACCTACCATTAGATTTATTTGAAATTTAAATTAATTAACTAAACAAAACATTAAAGATAAAATCTACAACAATAGCTAGTTCTGTATCTCAAACTCATTCAAAATTCTAGTAAGAGAAAAGTCTCGTTAGTCTAACACTCTTCCTTGTGATTTGTCATGGAAATGTTGAGCTTTAACTCCATCAAATAGTGTTAGATTGAGCGCTTACCACTAGGCTAAAAGATATAGGTTATAGCTAGGGTGCAACTATTTCCACTTAAGCGTGTAGCAAGCGCCACGATTCTATTGTGAGTTAGCCCACCTAGCCTATGTCACGGGACAATTGATGCACCCTGTGACAATCTCTCCCTCAACAATTGTTCCACTAAGAATCAAACTCGTTGATTGTGCCTCGGCCCACCAAGTTTAGACCACATGATAATTTTTCAACTTGCAACAATCTCCCATTGAACAATTGTCACACTCAGAATCAAACTCATAGTTGGACTCTGATACCAATTGTTGTAAGAACTGGCTCTAGAAGGAAGGGTTGAATAGAGTTTGGACTCTTCTCGCAAAGAACTAGACTAGATTGTGTAGCGAACAAGCAAAATAAACAAATGGCACCGGTTCACCCAAACTCACGAGTTACGTCTAGTTCTCCCTTAAGAAGATTGCTTAAGAGGTTTCACTAAATAATCAATTGATTTCAATGTATACACCAACCACTCTTGGTTAAAATAAGTACACAAACCATTCTTGATTATTACGAGTACACAAACCACTTCTGATTAGACTGTTTTAACCTCCCCTTGATATTAAGACCTCTCAAAATTAAAGAACACTCTCAAAGAGAGCATACTAGTTAACTTCATAAGGTGAAGAATTACAATGGCTTATGCTCACTCACAAAGAATACTATAAGATCACTAGATGATTGAAAGATTGTAGAAGGTAGTTGTGTGTTTTTCATCTTCGACTTGAATCCTTTATGTAGACTTGTAAAGATGACCGTTGCAACTCTGCTTTTGCTAAGACTTGATCTTTGCTTGATCTTCAATGATAATTTTCATCTGCGGTTGGTTTAGAGCTTCATATGGAAAGGTATGATATGAATCTTTAATAACACTTATGACTCTAATTTGTTATAGAAACAATTCAAACAATATATATTTTTTTTTTTTGTATAAAACTTATGTTAGGCATCACAATGAAACTTGACATCTCAGCTAGGCTAACACCCCAAGTTTCAACTATCATATGCCATCACATGAAAGATAACAAAAACAAAAAAGATACAAACAATCATAGGGGGACTAAACCAAAACCTATGCTGAAAAGCAATATGATAATAGAGACGAGATTCAAACAAGATTTGAATATATGATAATTAATCACAATTTAACATGAATGCATATATTCATTTGTTTCCTTAATTATATGATTATTTGACCATTTGTCATAAATCATTTCCAAACATAGATAATATAGACATTGAAGATAAGGTTTTAAACTATTAAAAGAAAAGAAAGAATAGGGTGAATCCCTTGTGTATATTGAACACATAGGGTTATGTTTATATAGGAAAAATAAACATATGGGCTAAGCCCATTACATAAATATGAAATATCAAACAATAACTATAATATCTCATAATATCTAATAATATCTAACACTCCCCCTCAAGCTGGTGCATATAGATCATATGTACCCAGCTTGTTACAAATATAATCAATCCTAGGTCCTCGTAAGAATTTAGTAAAAATATCTGCTAATTGATTATTTGAATTAATAAACTCAGTCTTGATATCTCCCGATATAATCTTTTCTCGAATGAAATGACAGTCAATCTCAATATGTTTGGTCCTTTCATGAAAAACTGGATTTGAGCTAATATGAAGAGCAGCCTGATTATCACATATAAGTGTCATTTGAGTGACCTCTCCAAATTGCAATTCTTTAAGTAATTGTTTAAGCCAAATAAGCTCACAAGTAGCTGAGGCCATAGCTTTATATTCTGCCTCTGCACTAGATCTTGCCACAACACTTTGTTTCTTGCTTTTCCAAGAGATCAAGTTATCACCAATGGAGACACAATAACCAGAAGTTGATCTTCTATCAGATGGAGATCCTGCCCAATCATCATCTGAATAACAAACAACTTTAGTATGGTTATTATGACCATATAACAAACCTTTTCCAGGAGAACCTTTAATGTACTTCAGTATACGAATGACTGCGTTCCAATGATCTTCACATGGAGAATTAAGAAATTGACTCACCACACTGACTGCAAAAGAAATATCAGGACAAGTAACAGTGAGATAGTTCAATTTTCCAACTAATCGCCTGTACTTCTCAGGATTTGAATGAGGCTCCCCCTGATTGGGTAGAAGCTTGACATTGAGATCCATGGGAGTATCAACAGATTTCGAATTCATCAACCCAATTTTCTCTAAAATATCTAATGCATATTTCCTTTGAGGGATAACAATACCATTACCGGATTGTGCTACCTCAATCCCCAAGAAATATCTGACTTTGCCAAGATCTTTGGTCTGAAAGTGCTGACAAAGGTGTTGTTTTACTTGTGAGATGCCATGGTGATCACTGCCTGTAAGAACAATGTCATCAACATATACTACAAGATAAATACACCCAACACTCGAGTGACGATAAAAAACTGAATGATCTGCTTCACTGCGAGTCATACCAAACTGTTGAACAACATTGCTAAATTTTCCAAACCATGCCCTAGGAGACTGCTTGAGACCATATAAGGATTTGCGAAGACGACATACCAATCCAGAAGACTCCCCCTGAGCAACAAATCCGGAAGGTTGCTCCATATAAATTTCTTCCTGCAAATCCCCATTAAGAAAGGCATTTTTGACATCCAGTTGATAAAGAGACCATTGTTGAAGAGCAGCTATAGCTATGAATAAGCGAATAGAAGCCATCTTTGCCACAGGAGAAAAAGTATCACCATAGTCTAAACCAAAAATTTGGGTATAACCCTTGGCCACAAGACGAGCTTTGAGACGATCAATAGTACCATCAGGACCAACTTTGATAGCAAAAATCCACCTGCAACCAACAACAGATTTCCTAGATGGTAAAGGAACAAGTTTCCAAGTTCCATTATTCTGAAGCGCATTCATTTCATCAAGTATGGCCTGACGCCAACCAGGATGAGCTAAGACATCACTTACAGATTTTGGAATAGACACAAAAGAAATAGACGAAAGGCAAGTATAAAAGGGTTGAGATAGTCTATGATAACTCAAAGCAGTATAATGTGGAGAGGGATTACGGGTAGAACGTATACCTTTTTGGATAGCAATAAGAAGATCATGTTCAACTGTCGGAGGTTCAACTGTCGGAGCCGGAGGGGGATGAGGTGTTGGCACTAGAAGAGAGTCATTTGATGGACGATGAGACGTTTGATGACGACTATACACCTGAAGAGTTGGTGGCGGTGGTGAAGCTTTAGGTGCACTAGGTACAACAAGAGGGATATTAACTTGATTAGATGAAAACATAGAAGGAGAAGGACAAGACTTAAAGTAAAGGGAAGATTCACTGAAGGTGACATCTGCTGAAATAAAATAACGGTTTAGAGAAGGTGAGAAACATTTATACCCTTTTTGTGATCTAGTGAACCCTAAAAAGACACATTTGTGTGACTTAGGTGATAATTTATCAAGACTAGGACTAAAATTATGAACAAAGCATGTAGATCCAAAAACCTTGGGAGGTAAAGAGTGGAGAGGGTCATGTGGAAATAAAATAGAATGAGGAATTTTGTTATCTAAAACTTAAGATGACATGCGATTAATGAGATAACATGCACTAAGAACAACATCACCCCAAAAACGATGAAGAACATCACCATGGATTAAAATAGTACGAGTTGTTTCAACAAGATGTCTATTCTTGCGCTCAACTACCCCATTTTGTTGAGGTGTATAAGCACATGAAGTTTGATGAAGAATACCATGAGACGCCATAAAATTTTTAAAAGAATGAGAAAGATACTCACATCCATTATCACTGCGCAAAACGCGAATGGAAATTCCGAATTGATTTTTAATTTCGTTGTAAAATATTTGAAATATAGAAAACAACTCATAACGGTTTTTCATTAAAAACACCTAAGTACATCGTGAATAATCATCAATAAAAATAACAAAATACTGAAATCCTAAATTAGACTTAATACGACTTGATCCCCAATGTCAGAGTGAACTAAGGCAAAAGGAGATGAAATACGTTGTGAGACACTACTAGGAAAAGAACTACGAATGTGCTTCCCTAACTAACACGACTCACATGATAAACTAGACACATTAGACAAACTTGGAACAAGCTGCTGCATCTTGGCAAGACTAAGATGACCCAATCGAACATGAATGAGAGATGGAGAATCCATAATCGCGCCAACATGTGCAGAGATCTGTAAGTGATAAAGTCCATGAGACTCACATCTAGTGCCAATCATCCGTCCCGAACTCCGGTCCTGTACAAAAATAGAATCTTTGGTAAAAGAAATAACACAATCAAGGGAACAAGTGAGACGACTAATGGATAATAAGTTAAATGAGACCCAGGGACATAAAGAACATTATCAATAGATAAAGAAGGAAAAAAGGTTAATAGTACCAACACCATGAGATGGTACCCTATATCCATTGGCCATGGTAACTGAAGGTAAATAACCCGTAGTAGATGGGGAAGAGAAAAAAGATTTATTACCAATAATGTGATCTGTGGCACCTGAATCTAGAACCCAAGGGCCAACGGAAGTAGAGTGAGTGAGGCCAACAAAAGATGTACTTGAATGTGCAACAAAAGCTGTGGAACTAGGGTTCCGGCGATCCTCATACCATTTAAGAAATTCATTGAAAATAGCAGGCTGGCCTGGGGTATCAATTGAAGTATGGTCCACAGTAGAAGGTTGCACATGAGCACTTTAAGCAACTGCAACAGATTTAGGAGGACGACCATGTAAGGCATAACATCTGTCAATTTTGTGGCCAAGTTTGCCACAATGGTCACACTTGTGACGCCCTTTGCCTGGCTTGTGAGGACGAGTACGATCATTATGCTGAAAGACTAAAGCAGAAGAGTCATCTACATGAGACATTAATTCAGTGGTGTGTTTACTTGGCACACGCAGAAGTGTAGAACAAGTAAAAGTAAAATTGGGCACGATAGGGGATCCCAAAATTTGATCACGAACATGAGAATAATCATTAGGAAGACCACGTAAACCCAATAACATGAAGAACTTGGATCTTTGTTCTAGTTCTTGATTAGGAGTGGGGGCAGGAGGTAATAACTCATTAAAATCATGAAGAAGAGCATGAAGTTTACCTAGATATTCTGCCATTATACCATCAAGACGTTTGGGAGCAACAATTGTGAGGAGATTTTGACACACACCATAAAGACGTTGAGTATCATTGGTGTATAATAATTTTGCTTGTTTCCAAACTTCTGAACATGTCTCATAGGTACGAAAAATTTGTTTTAAAGATGAATGAATGGTAGATTTGATAACAATGCATAATTGAGCATCAATTTTTAACCAACGGAAAACCTCTTTTTCAGCAACATTAGGATGGGTAAGATGATTAACATAACCTTGACTTTTAAGCCATAATTTAATATCTGAGGTCCACGTATCATAATTGGTTCCATCCAATTTGTCAATGGAGAGATGAACATTGACATAATTAGTATAAATAGATGGATCCGGCATTATGACAGCGAAAGGAGTCACAGTGGCAGCGGTAGCGGAAGCAGAAGAAGCCATATAGGACAAAAATAAATCCAGTCACCGGTCAATTGGCGGCAGCAGCTATTCCGACAGCGTCTTCGGTGGCGGTTCTGGCAAGATTCTGGCAGCGGCTCCGACGAGATTCCGGCAGTGGCAGCGGCGAGATTTCGGCGGCGGCTCCGGTGAGGCGGCAGCGGTGGCAGTTCTGGCAAGGCGATGGGGCGGTGTCTGGAAAATTTCAGTGAAAAGTGGGTTCACCAATAAAAATTGAACCCTAACCTTATGCTCTAGATACCATATTAAAAGAAAAGAAAGAATAGGGTAAATCCCTTGTGTATATTGAACACATAGGCTTATGTTTATATAGGAAAAATAAACATATGGGCTAAGCCCATTACATAAATATGAAATATCAAATAATAACTATAATATCTCATAATATCTAACATAAACATTTGTAATTTATCTAGAAAACATTTGATCGTTGCAGCTTGATTATTATTTAAATTTAGATTATGAACACAAGGTCTATTAGACTGTCTGTCATGAGACTAGATGATCCACTAGATAGTCTATGAAATCCTTCCGTTGTCACAAAGCACATGTTAGAATGTTCAGATAATACATTCACATTTAACCAGATAAGTCATATATAATGTTTGTATAATCAAAAATCGTGATGATCCACTGACATTAGAGAGAGTAGGTATGCCATTCTCCACAACGTCTAACAGATCTATGTTATTGTACTCAAGAAAGGCTATCATCTTGAGCCTCTAGGAATCATACATCTCGCCCTTGAACAAGGGTGAACGATTAACAACTTGTCCATTGTTCTCCATAGAGTCTTGCTAGTCCTGTTTAGAACTAACTCTAGAGGTTAGCTTTGATACCAATTATTTGATCGAACACTTACCACTAGGCCCAATGCTATAGCTTATCGTCAAGGTGTAACTCTTTCTACTTAAGAGTGTAGCAGTTTAAGTGTCACGATTCGATTGTGACTTGACCCACCTAACTTAATTTATGAGACAAGTGATGCACCATGCAACAACCAAAAGTGCTTTATTCATAATGCTAACAAGTTGTCCTTCAATTTCTTGGCTTAAATCATATCTTAAACATCATATTCCAAGATTTGTTTTCCTAAATTTATCTTCCATGAAATTAATGACTTCAAATTGTATGCGACCCCAAATCTTTCATGCGAGAACATCACTTTCATCAATTTTGACAACAGAATCATGAACTTCCAACTAAATTAAACTTGGAATAGAAACTATTTCTAATCTTTGTCATCTTTTTTTTTATGTTCATCAATTTACAACAATGTATTTGTGTCTTCAGTTCTAGTTTAGAGCCGTTAAACATATATTTTAGTTATCCTAAGTGTAGACTACACTGATTAAACAGGCTTTATCTTTTGTGTATGCATTATGTGTTTTATGTGCTATAGTTTAATTCGAAGAATAATATAATTTGTTGGTTAGTCATATTACAAAAATGTGACCAACAGATGACAACCACCTCCTTATGTTTGACAGCTGGAGCTTGAGCAGAAAGCTAGAAGTCTACATGAAGATATAATGAAGCATGTATGTACTTGTATTGTTGGCTTGTCCCTTTTTGGTATTATAAAGATAGAATGCAATTAACAGTACAATTTTTCTGTAGGCTAGTAGTTAAACACGGTCTATGCATCATAAAATTCAACAACGGCAAATGCTAACTTATTAATTACTATTATCCAAAATTCAATGGTTAGAATTGATTGTATATGCATAGAAGTTAGAATCTTGTAATTATGAAACTCTCTTAAGCACATGCCAGCAGACGCCTAAACATATTAGGCAAACTAAATTTTGAAATCTGTCCTTAAATTATTACTTTAATCCTTTATGCTTAGTTTGTCTAGTTGCATGTTAAGATTATTGAACACCTTATTCCATTAGACTATTAAAGAGCACCAAGCGTATAATTTGTTTTTACTGATATTTGTCTTTATCTTTTACTTTATGTGACAGTGGATCCCAAGGAAGTTAGTATTATTACAAAACTGTATTGATCATGCAAATGAAAAGGGATGGAGGAGAGAATATCCTTTCATGATATAAGGTTTTTATTCTTGCCTCAAATTTGTAGCGAATGGCCAAAGTATTTTCAGTTGTTATCCACTTTAATCCTTGATCAAGTGTATCTATCTCATAATCAATTTAAAGTGGGAGAGGAGTTGTAAACTAAGCTGAAAGCTGTTATTACCGCTTTGATTTTTGATAAACTTTGTATTATTCTCTGTTTGGAGTTTTATCTTTTCTGTGAATAGTGTGATCCTTGACCATTTTTCCGTACACTCGCTGAGTACATAGATCAAAAGCTGAAGCTTGAGACACAATTGGAGCAATCACGTTTATTAAATGACATTCCAAAAGTAATTCCTGAGATAGTTGATACCACTCTACCCCCAGAAGGTTCCCCAAGAATAGATAAGCTTGAGCAAAATGGCTTGTCAGAATTAGCCAGTGGACAGACTTGTAACTCTGTTGGACACTATTCCAAACACAATGGTTTTGCTCATAGCCTAAATAATAGAACAGATGTTGCAGGTTTGCTATGTTTTTCTGTCCTCTTTACTTGCCTTTTGTTTTTACATATCTATATTATTTTGAATAGATGTCTAACAGTCAATAGTATAATCAGGTTGATGTTGTTAAGTGTTGTGTTTATTTTGTCTCATAAGTCTGATGTGTCAAATTTATTTTAAAACTTCTTCAATATGGTTGAAAATTAGTTTCATCCAAAATTCAGTATTCTTTGTTCTGGCAAACAAATACTTTGATAGTTGCCCAGAGCTATTCTAACTAAAATAGGAATTCAGCACTGATCTAGTTATCCTAACATTTCTTGCTGAACTTGTTTGGCTTATCATGTTTGCTATGTATCCTAATATTTGTGGTGACAAGTTGTCTTAATAGCATGATATTGAATAGTTAATAAATAAAATTGTACTTCTGTGCTGATTTTGTTGGCAACTTTAGACAGCTTCAAATCTCTTAACCAGGTCAGTAATACATGCTGACTAAACCAAAAAAATCTGCCTGTATTATCTTTGTTTGTGTACACAATAAATTCTAGGTTTAAACTTAATCCATGTGCCATAAAAATGTGATTTCATTTGGATTAGGAAGTGGATTTGAGAGAATGGAAAAGAAAAGGAACAAAGAGAAAGAGTGGAAAGTGAGATTATTTGAATTAAGGGATAAAGTGGAAAGTAAAAAAAATAAAATTAAAGTTTGTGAATGATTTGATTGATATAATAAATATAAAAGATTATAGGATGATATATTTTATAAATTGAACAGATTGCCCTATGATTTTATAAATTTATTATTGTTAATGTTTATTTATTATTTATTATTTTTATTATTATTTTATAATTTTTTATTATTATTAATTATAAATTTATTATTATTATTTATTTTAATTATACTATTTTTACTATTACTACTATTATTATTTTATGACCTTTTTACTATTAATAGTTTTATTATTAATATTTTTTATTATAGTTATTATTTTATAAAAATTTTTATAAATAGTAGAGATGTTATTTGGATTAAGAAAAAAAAAAGGTAGAAAGTAAAGATAAATGAAAAGAAAGTTTATGAATGATTTGATTTATATAAAAAATATAAAAAAGTATATAATGATATATTTAATAAATTGACCAAATTGTCTTTGTTGATATAAATTAATTTTAAGTAAATATCAAATTAAAATTTTGTTATTATTTCAAATTTTGTTATTATTGTTAATTTTTTTAATTTAAATTATTATTATTATTATTATTGATTCTTATTTTTTTATTCTTATTATTAGTATTACTATTGTTATTTTATATTTTTTATTACGAATAATTTTATAAATATGTTATCATTATTATTTTATAATTTTGTTATTATTAACATTATATTTTATTTTTATTATTCTTACAATTATTATTTTATAAATTTTATTATATTGTATAATATAATTAACTTAACATAATGATTTTAAGTTGTATAACGTAATATATCACCTTGTGTAATGTAGTTTAGATATATTTTACTCTTCTTTCTTCACATAGTTGAATTGAAGGAGAACAAAAAGCATATATCCTTGCATGTCCTTAGTCAATTAGGTGGTTACAGCTGTTACAACAGTCATGAACGGACTCTAAATAGTAGTGGGAGGGACTTTGGTATTATGGGGTGTCTGTGTGCTACATTAAGTAGAATGGTATGCTCATTGGAGTATTTTGGTATTTTTGTCAGAAAAATTGTTTATGATAATATTCATAGAAGAGCAATTGCTCTTAAATAGAATACAAAAAACTTAGTTAAGAAAACTCCTGATTAACGATGGACACAATCTATCCTATACAATATATATAAGATATAGTGTCAGCCTATCATCCTAATTATGGAATGTAATTAAACTTATTATCTCCAGCATATTTCAATTGATTCTGACATTCACCCTCACAAGTTGGTGAATGGATATCAACCATTTCCAATTTGCCAACAATTGATTGAAATGTAGCACTATTTAGCCCTTTTGCCAATATATCTGCAAGTTGATTTCTAGAGGTTACAAATGATGGAACCATTATCCAACTTCTCCTTTCCGAAGTTCTGTCTACTTCAACGTGCTTAGTTTCATCATATTGCATTGGATTATGTTGAATATTTATTGTTGACTTGTTGTCACAGTATAGTCTCATAAGCTTTTTTTCTTTTATAATCTTCTTTTCCTTTGCACAAATTTGAATTCAAAATCTGTTTAACAGTTATTGAAGGTTTATTCCTTTCTTTGTTTCAACTTATTAAGCAAATATTCTTTGTTCCAATTAGTTCCAAATCTCGTTCTTGTTTTTCTTTTCAGTGTATTGTTTCCAAATTTGATTCAGATCTGCGCATTGATTATAATAAGCCTAGTGCTGTTGGGAGAGATATTGCAGAAAATTTACTTAATAATATCTTCGAAGGATATTTGCTTTGTTTTTTGACGTGTTTTGCAGAGGAGTTTTAATTGCAGAAATCGAGAGAATCTCGCATAAGATTGAATTGGTTTTAGTTCTTGCTTTCTCAGAACGTAATAGAATCATCGAATCAATATCTTCCTTTCCCATAATCGAGCATCCATCAATAGATGCTTTGGGAAGATGGCTTTAAATACAAGCATCTAATCCTTCCGCAACCAAATATTCCAATCTTCAAAGTGACATAATTCTTCACTAAGAAATCTTCAACAAAATCTTTGCAGAGGATATTCGAACTCGAATCTTCCTCTTCAAAGCAACTTTTCCAGCACTAGATGCTCCAAGGAGACCTTTTAATTGGTGTGGCAGATGAGACCGTCTTGTCCTTCTTCAGTGAAACTTTTCAAACTTCAACACGTTTTAATTTTCCATCTGAATTATCATTAATAAGGACTAGAATCATTGCAGATGGTCAAGATCAAGATGAGAGTAAAATGTATTTGAAAACCATATTTGATAATATGGACGACTAATGTATATATGAATTGTTTCTAACATGTTATCATGGCATTCACATCAATACAAAATTGAGATGATCCATTAAGTTACTTCTTTTGCAGGAAAAATGGTTAGGAGTAGGGGTAGAGATGACTCTATCATCAGGCATGGCCATGGACCGTATGGAGTTTCCACATTGATGCATGGCCATCTAGACATAGAGCTTAGAAACATCCCCTATTCCAATGTGCAACCAGGTGCGACTGCTTTTGATGACGGTCACCAAAGTGTTCCACATTCCTCCGCCCCCTTATCCTCCAACCACTCTTCCTCGAGTGATCAACACCCATTTGATCAGTCATCTTTGCTATCTATCGCTTCAGTTCCTCGTACTATTGGTGGGGAAAATGTTGTACAGTGTCCTACCTTTGATCACTCCCCATCTAGGTTATCACCTCATCACAAAGCTACGTCATCACCTCATGCCACCACAACTCCGTTACATCCAGTGCGGTCCCATTCTTGTTCGATAGACCATCACTCTTGGGACTTAGCAATACAACCTATCGTTGCTCCCTCAGGTCACACCAACCCTGCTCCCCAAGTCCAAACTACTTCTGCTCCTCCAGTTGGGCCCATTCATGATGCCAGTACAGTCCATGATCTTCCTGATGAGAAAGTACAGCGTGATGCTAATGGGAGGGTCATCATTCGACCAGTTGGTAAAGGGTAAGCGAACTTTCTTATTTATATTTCATAATTCATGCTAAAAAATGAAATGCTTAAATATTCATTAATATGTTGTGTAGATGGACACCTAATCATCATGCTATTGAGGCGATTGGTCATGCAATTAGGTCACAGTTTAAAGGCCCCTACCACCATTATGAAGCCATGAGTGAGGAGGCCCAACTTAGATGGTGGACTGAATTTAAGGTAAGTTTTATTATTTGTTACAATTTAGTTGCGCTTTAATATGATCATATTAACTTAATTGTTCCTCATTTTTGCAGACTAGAGTGACTTGGGCCCCTCATGATGAGTGGCAGATTATAAAGGTTTATGAGTCAAAAGTCAGGAAACGCCTCTGTGACATGCTTAGTAAAGCTCGGGTGAAGGGCTCTAGACCTACTTGGATAGGAGAAGAAGCATGGGGTGAACTTTTGAACTATTGGGCTACCCAAAAGTTCAAAGACAAATCATCCCAGAACAAAATCAATCGTTCTTCAGTTCGGGGTGGAGCATTGCACTCAAGTGGCCGAAAATCACACTTGGATATTGCATTAGGCCTAGTAAGTATTACTCATTACTTATGTGTACCAAATTTCATGTAATTCAATTACATATTATAAGACAGAAATTATTTGTAATGGTAAAACTTTTCTCAGGAACGTAAATATGGACGACCTGTTGAACCAGATGAATTATTCCTCGCCACTCACACAAACAAGAAGGGTGAGTGGATAGATGGTCGTTCCCGAGAGACTTATGTAAGTAATTGCTTTAAATTTGTTACTTCATTTATATTTTTAATGTAAATTACTAACATTTGCAACTTCCACTACTTATGCAGGAAACTTACCATGAGCAGTTGAGGATGATGCAATCAAAGAGTTCGAAAGGATCAATTTCTGATGTTGCTCCCATAGATGCAGCAACAAAGCTTCAGTGCTGGAAAAATGTTGCTGGAGGGAAGAGTAGAGGTAGAGTTTATGGAACTGCAGATTTGGCTGCTAACTTCCGCCATGGTGCCTTATCCCTCACTCAACCCCCTGTATTAGCTTCTACCATTGATCGTGATGAGCAACTTGCTCAGAATGCACAACTTAGACATCAAGTCCTAGAAGCAACTGAAAGAGCAAACCAGGCTAATCAGAGGACTGCAGAGTTGAAGGAAACAGTGAGGTTGATGCAACAGCAATTAGCTATGATGATGGAACGACATGTTGCGGACACTTCAACATATGCCAGTCAGGTCCACTCCCGCCGAAGACTTTGATGATCACCCCTTTCCTTGATGACCACTTACAATGTAAGTAAATTACTTGCTCATTGTGTTCTATATTTTTATTTCTTCAATTTATCTGTAAATACAATTTTTATTTCATTTTAACTTAGCTGTTTTTAGTTTTTCTTACTAGTACTCCCCCATTGCCCACTAGCTGCATAATATTTGTACTTTCTTTCATTAACATATTGACTGTTATTACATTTTAATAATTACTTCTTATGTTTGGTATTTTTAATTTTCATATGTTGTTTTTAGATTAATTTGAGAATTTCAATTTGAACTTTAATTTGGATTAGAAATTCTAAATTGCAATTAGATTGTTGGTGGAAGATTGGAAATTTGATTGCATGATATTTGAAAATCTAAAATAAGCTTATTGTGGGATTCTAAATAGTAGCAGGAAGCTTTATTTTTTTTACTCCTACTATGTGTGGGCTTAGCGAGGGTCAAGCCCATTCCAAGCCTTTTCGTGTGTAATCTAACTATGACTTGGCCCTCGCATCTACTTTCTATCAATCATTAAGCTAGGGCTTGGTCCTCGCTATTTGTTTGTATGTTTAGGTTATCTAGGACTTGACCTTCACTATTTGCTTCTATGTTTAGGTTAGTTAGTGCTTGGTCCTCTCTACTTTAGAGTGAGCTAGAACTTGATCCTCTCTAGGTTATAATGAGCTAGAACTTAACCGTAGGGCTTGATACTCACTTTTAACTTCCATTAAGCAAGGGCCTAATCTACGTTATTACCTTCAATTTAAAGAGGGATTTAAAGAGGGTTTTAGCTTTCACTAAACAAGTTGACGAAAAAAAATTAGTTTCCAGCATTCTTACGTCCAACCTGTATGGGATGTTAAGCCCATGCTCGCTTTTTCCTGTGTTGCATCTAAATGAGACATTTCTTGTGAAATTTTTAGATCATCAGAATATGTACGAAAAATGTTAAGATAATGTAACATACAATGACTAAAAATAAGCAAGTGGAAATATAAGGTATAAGCATTAGGGAAGAATTTCAGTATATGGGTATCTGCTTTTGTTTGGCAACTCTGTTACAGTAGCAGTTGCACCGTGATGGGATAGGAATTTCTGATATAATGATAAGGATAACGAAGATTTATGTTGGTTGATGGGTTTTTTATGTTGCAGGTGTTTGGTGCATGCCAATGGCATTTGCGCAGGTTACTCTCTATTTTCAGCAGTTATAGCTGCTATGCACGCCCTTCCACTATGCCTCGTGCTTGGATTTTCTTTTTGCTTGATCAGGTCATCACATCACACTCATTCTTAATTTCTTTCTGCAATAAAGTATTAACTACCTTACTAAAGAGATTAAAAAGCTCCAAATAATGATAGTCAAAGAAAACTAGATGGATTATGTCAGCCACACCACAATAACAAAGGATGTGATTGTGGTCGTGGCTTCATCAATGGTGTCGTGTGGATTAGGGTGATGTCTTGTGGTGCTGTTATTTGACACGTTTTCAAATTTTGTGAATATTCTCAGCATTTGCCCTAGTTTAGTTGGCACCAGTAATGGTGTAATTAGAAGTGGTAAAGTGGGTGATCTAAGTCTGAATTTATTGGTTATAGAGGGTTGGACTAAAAAGGTACAGATATAGATTAAATTTGAGCCTTCAAAATGAAGTCCATTCTTATGAAAAACATTTTTTTCAGCCTTCTACAGTTTTTGCTGCCTAAACCAGAATCAAGTTATGATCATACTAGAACTTTGTATTATTTAATTTGAGTTTAGAATTTAAAACTTAAATCTCATATAATCAGAACTAGCAATACTTTATCTTCTAGCATGCTTGGATCATTCCATTGACCTGTTTTGGCACTTGGTATTACATGTATGTATATTAATTGATGCCTATACTGTAAACTTGTCCAATTTGAGTTGGTAGGTGCTAACATACATAATTCTAGCTGCTGGAGCAGTGTCAACTGAGGTTTTGTACCTATCTGAGAATGGAAACACTGCCACAACATGGAGCTCAGCTTGTGGGTCATTTGCTGTTCATGGATATGCCTTTGGCTGTTTTCCTGGTGCTTGATTTTACCTCAAGTACAAACTTTGCTTCCACCTCTTTTAAAATTTTGTATGTGAAATTATAATATTAAAAAGGACAAATTAATCTGTAGTTTAGGAATATATTCTTTAGATATATTATTATTAACTAGGATTTCTGAATGAAATGTAGTAAACATTCTAAACTCTGAAAAAATTATATTTAAGAAATGTTTCTTCAATGTGATTGATGAATTGTTCGTATGATAAAGAAATGTATTTTTGAATTTATTCTATAGTCTTAATAAGAATAAGATAAATCTTAGTAAATAAATAAATAAGATAACTATTGAACCAATCAGGTTCAACACAGTTGCTAGATTTAAATAAAAATCCAATTTTTTGATCGCCTATATGAAAAAACTTCACTAAAAAAGGTTAAATCCACTTTGTAAATTTAATAAGTTAAAATAAAATATTTTACGAATAAATGTATTATCTTATTGGAAAATAAATATAGACCATGTTAATTTGCGTTTCAAAAAAAGTGGTTTATTTAAATTATTTCTGTAAGTGATTAGTTTTTAAGTAATTATATATATTTTTATTTTAAATTAAAATGATAAAAGGGTTATCATTAAAAATTTAGATTCACATAATACATTCAAAAAGTTAAACATTAAATTAATGTACATATAATTAATATTGTTATCTTATATTTATTGTAATGTATTCGAATCATATATTTATTTATGTTTCTTAATTAATAATCACGCTAGCCTTTATAAAATCTCAAAATTTATAATATAATTGAGAGATAACTTTATACATTGTTTAAAGTTCTTATCAGAACAAAATAAATTTTCAAATAAGAAATTCACTTGTTTTCTAAAGTGTATGAGATATTTCACTTATATTTTGTTTGGATTAGGAAGTAAAAAGTTGAAGGTGTGAAAAATATAAGTGTGAAAATTTAAGAAGAATGTCTGAAGAAAGTTGAGTTTATTTAAATTAGAATAAATATGTGAGAAAATTTTATTAAAGTAAATGATTGAAGTGATATTTTGAATATTTTTAATAATGTAAATTATAAGATTATAAATTTACCTTTGTAGATGTTAATGAAATATTAATTAATTTTGTGCATATTTTAATTAATTAAAATAATATAAAATTAAAATTATAAATAAAAAATAAAAAATGTAAAATTTAAATAAATAAATAAAATTAAAAATTTAAATATAATTATATTATTATTTATTTTATTAATTTAATTTATTAAGAATGATATAATTATTTTAAAATTAAAATGGATACTCATTAATAAAAAAATAATTACATTAATAAAATAATTATATTATTATTTTTATTTTTAAAATTTAAATATTCAAATAGATTTTGTATTCTCAATAATAAATCAAAATTTGGATTACTATAATATATCAATCAATATAATATATCAATCAATTAAATTCTATTATTTATATTTTTAGAATTTAAATAGATTATCTATTCTTATTAATAAATCAAAATCTAAATTATTGTAAACTATTTATATTTTTAAAATTTAAATATTTAAATGGATTCTCTATTCTCATTAATAAATCAAAATCTAAATTATTATAATATATCAATTGGATTCTATTATTTATATTTTTAGAATTTAAATATTTAAATGAATTATAAAAAATAAAAAAAAAACACAAACAAAGCACTGAAAAACTAAAGGAAAAATCATAAAAAATAAAAAATATGAAAAAATTAATTATGCTTTATCTTAAAAAAAACACAATCAATTATCACTATTTTCATAAGACTAATTAATTGTATATTTTCTTAAAAAACAAACTCAATTGATTAAGTAAAATATCTGTATAACATAATCGATTAGGTCTGTTTTTAATATAAACTATATAATTAATTATTCTCCAAAAATATAGACTAATCAGTTGTATGTTTAATAAATTATTAATTATGTTTTAAAATATAATTAATTTAGTTCTATTTATTTTTTATATAATAAACATTGTGAAAATATCCAATAATGGATTAAGTCCTACTTATTTTTTTTTTATACAATTAAACATTATGAAAAATCTTAAAAATATATAATTTAATAACGAAATTAAGTGTACACAAGAATTCAAATTTCAATTCTATAAGATAACGAGTTGTTAAGTAAAAATTTAATTAAAAACATAAAAAACATGTATTTGCAATAATAATGACATTTACTAAACCTAGTAATTATGTTTGTAATAACAAAACAAAAAAAGAAAAAACTAAAATCACTCATAATATCTATAGCTATTGCAATTAATTTGATCTCAGTGTAACATTCCAATTCCTATTTACACACCTGCACTCACTGTGTCCCACCAAAATCCGACGCACACCCTTTCTTCCTTTTCTTGCCCATTTCTCTGTTTGGCAACACTGCAGTGGCACCACCACCCTCCACCATCACAAAACACCACCACCTTCTCTTCTCCCCTCAAACGACATCGCACAATGTTGTTTCTCTCTCTCACTATCTCAATGTGATCACTACTTGGTGTCACTAATGTCTTCTGCATTCATTCACAGCTTTCTTAAAGATTGAAATTTTCACTATCTTGGTGTCTGTTCCTCTGTTCAATTTATCGTATTTGTCCTTTTTGGTTGTTTTTTATTGTACTGCATATCCGTTTCTGATTTTGGTTTTTTTTTTTCAGCTACATTTTGCAGAATTGTTTGAGGGTGCTTTTTCATTATTTATTTTATTGTCGTGAAACAAGATGGTGAAGAAGAACAAGATAAGGAAGGAGGATATTGCAGAGGACTGGTGTTTTGTGTGCAAGGATGGAGGGTTATTAATGGTCTGTGATCACAGGTCAGTTTCACCTCACGTGTATGTGTTGTTAATGCGATTCTAGTTTTAAAATATAAGAATGAGAAGAAGACGCTGTTTGTTCTAAAGACAATTTTGAAATGAATGAAATATGAATTTCCTATGAATCTGTAGTAAAAACAGTTTAAAATATAATTACTTCATTTTTTTAATTATATTCCTTGGTTTTAATTTGCTACATAGTGCTGTGATTTTTCACTAGGGTCTGTATTTTTCTTGAGAAAGATGGAGCGTGTACATAATTTTTGACCTGTGCTAGTTTGCTGCTTTTATAAAGGGCAGTAATAATTTCATCTCTGTTTTCTATTTTGTACTATGCATTTTGTCTAGCAGCAAACATAGAAAATTACTAGGTATTAAAAAATAAGTTGCTCATACTTTTAAGTTTTGTTTATTTTGCCTTTTGTTGATAAAGTTGTGATTTACTTAGGATCTTCTTCAATCCTTTGTATAATTAATGATGGATCTTAATTTGGAATCTTGGATCATTTTATTTTCTGGAAGAGACTTTCTTTTTGACTGTTAATTAACCCATGTTGCTTGAAGGGATTGCCGGAAATCTTACCATCCTCGTTGCGTGGACAAAGATGACTCCTTTTTGGAGAATGGAAGTGAATGGACTTGTAGTAAGCCTGCTTCAACCTATCACCCTACAATTATTGGAAGACAATCAAATATATTTCCTTTATGCAATTGGTTCTACCATAAGATCTTATTGCTCATCATATATATCTGGGAATCATGCACATATGCTCCTGTTGTTCTCTTATACACTATTTGTTGTCTGAACCTGCATAGCTTGATTATCTCAGAAAACTGTCTGTATTGCAACTTCTAAGAAACTTCATATACCCCCTGTTTTCTCTCTCTATCCATGTTTAAGGGAGTATGGTTGAATGCCCTTTGATCCTTTTTTACTGAAGGACTTTTGAAAATTCTTTTTGCAGGTTCACATTTTTGCTTCCTTTGCCATAAAGCGTCCAAGTTTAGGTGCTTTTGCTGCCCAAAAGCTATTTGTGGGAAATGCATTTCTGATGCCGAATTTGCTATTGTCAAAGGGAACAAAGGATTTTGCAGTCACTGCTTAAAACTTGCACTTCTTATAGAAGATGATGCTGATATTGATTCTGATGGGGTATGATTGTTTTTAATCACATCTTATATGCAGCAAGGATAAAAGAAAGAAAAATTGTGACAGTATTTGAAATCCTAAATTTAAAAACAAAATGGAAAATTGCTGTTAATGTAAATTATAAGTTTAATTTTTCTTACGTGAATTTCCAAAGTTTGTTAGAAGAATGGCAATTAGAACAACACAGGTTGTTAAGCTGCGGCAGTAATAATAACAGAGGCACTTGTTTTCTGTTTTGGAAAACTAAAAGTTGTTCTATTTATTTTGAAGAGAAACTTGGAAACACATCCTGAAACCGTTTTTATTGTTATTATTTTCTTACATTATTACTTGCATGAAATGAGATTTGGAAAAATGAAATCTTATGTTTTTAGAGTTAGTTTTAAAGAATTTAAACTAAGAAATTATAATCAGTGCTAACATATGGTCTTTTAATGTTTGATGTTTGATGCATTCTTATGAATGGAAAAATTTTCATGACTGGATAAGATTTCAATGTATGCATAGTCGTAGAATTTTACATCTTAAACCGTGGTCAAGTGTGGTATTTTCGCATTTAACTCGTCTTTATTTTACTTTTTCGTGATGGGAACTTGGTATTTAGTATAGAACGTTTATCTTTCTCTGGGACTAATAAAACAAATTTCATTTTCTTTATATCACTATTTTTTCATGCATTTTTATTGACAGGAATTGGTAGATTTCAAAGATCAAGATACGTATGAATTCTTATTTTCAGAATATTATGAAATCATCAAAAAAGAAGAAGGGCTGAATTCTGAACATGTACACTCTGCCCATAGATTCTTTAAGAACGGCAAAAGCAAATGTGACTTTGATCCAGATGAAATAGGTTTAGGGGAAGATGGCAGCAGTGGTTCTGAAGACGTGAGTAACTATATAGTTTCTGATTGTGATGACCTGAATGACACAGCAGGATCAATGTCAGGGAGGACAAAGAAGGGCTTGGGAAATTTAAAATCAATGAAAGGAAATGGGAAAGATAAGAAAAAAGAGTTTATTGGATGGGGTTCAAGAAGTCTCATGGAATTTCTTGAATATATTGGCAAAGACACGAGCAATGAATTTTCTGAACATGATGTTACTTCAATCATTATTGAGTACTGCAGAGAAAACAATCTTTTTGACCCTAAGAAAAAGAGAAAGATACACTGTGATGCACCACTTAGATCCTTACTAAGGAGGAAATCAGTAAACAGAAACAGCATGCAAAATCTTCTGGCACAACACTTTGCTGAGAATTTTGAAGAAATGGGTGATATTAGTAGTAGTTCTGAAGATATAGAGTACAGTGAACCATCCAATCTTTCAAGAAAAAGAAAATCGATTTCGTGTACAAAATCTCATGATCTGAACATAGTTTGTGAAGAACATCAAAGCTGTTTTGCAGCCATAGTTAGTTCTAACCTCAAGCTTGTCTACTTGAAGAGGAGTTTAGTGGATGAACTTTCAAAGCAACCACAAACTTTTGATGACAAAGTTCTAGGAAGTTATGTAAGAATCAAAACTGATCCGTATGACTATTTACAGAAGAATTCACATCTGCTTGTGCAAGTTGTAGGTAATTTATCTTTGACATCTTCAAATTACTGAAATAGTAGTTGGTAGATTTTTAAATTTTTAATGGAAGTAAAGTAGGTAATTTTTGCTGGCTCACAAAGGTTTCAAATAAACTACTCATAGTGTAATTGTTTGATGATATTATTTCTAAAATGCGGTCAAAGGTTCTATACAAAAATTTCTTGGTATGTAATTTGCCTAAAATAGAATTGATGTTTTGTAATGAAGAGATACACTTGTCTGTTGCAGCTATTAGTAAGATATCCTTGTTATCTAGTGAGTATTGGGTGTAATATGTGAATTGAAGAACTATATAAACTACTTTTGTAATGTAAAATTATAGAAGATATTGTGCAAATTGCTTTGTTATGTCAAACTATATATACTGTCTGCCTTTTATTTATTTTTACTCAAAGTAAAGCTACTGCTTCTTATACTTGATTACATAATATTATTTCTTTTGACAAGACATGTAAAGACATTAAGTTGATTAAGCTCATCATAGCTTTTTCTAGAACTTCATTTTTTTAATATTTTTAAAAGATGTAGTGGATCGTGCATGTAATTTTGACAGTAATTTTTTTGTATTGGAAGGAAAAGATACCAAGTCATGTAGGCATATCTAGAAACTATAAATGAAGTATAAAATCTTAAGCATATTGTACTTTGTTCTTTTTTTAGGTGCAGTACATTGCTCTGGAAGGTCAACATGATTGATGATGTTATACTGGCTACCATACTTTTCTAACATGCATAATTGACATTCTATATCTGCACAATTACAGGAATAAATAGATCTTTAAGGAATGATGAAATCAACAAGGAAATCATGCTTCAGCTTTCTCATGTGCCAAAAAATGTACCTATCTCCAAAATTTCAGATGATGACTTTTCCGAGGTACAAATGTTGTGGTAATAAATTTTTTCTCTAATTTCTCCTGTCCCTACAAGAGCTAGAACAAAATAAGCAACGGTTTCAAAGTAGAATTATATGTTTGCTTTCTTACTATTGGAGATTTCATATCGACTAGAGATTAAAACATTTCATATTATATAAATAGGTGCAAACCTCACGTTATAGGTTATTTTATAAGGTTGAGTTAGACTGAAAGTCCAGTTCTTAATTTGGTAAAACCATTTGGAACCTATCGTATTGAGAGTTTGTTGAATTTATCAGGTCACTCACTATTGAGCCGCTATTAAACCACTAATAAATATATAGTCTCATGCACGAGTTGACATTTTCAGCGTGAGGGAGTGTTGGAGATCACACATCGACTAGAGATTATGACATTTCATAATATAAGTGGATGCAAACCTCACTTTATAAACCGATTTTATAAGGTTGAGTTAGACTTAAATTTCAGTTCTTAATACTTACCTATTTTTTTCCTTTGTTAGGTGTTTGTTGAATGATAGCTATACCATATTAGTTTTTATTTTTATGAATATGTGATCTGTGTGGCCATATTCCTTATAAAAATAATATCCTGGTTGTTTTTTTATATATATTTTCTGTGCATTCATAATTATCATATTTGGTGTTATTGTAGGAAGAATGTCAAGATCTATATCAGAGAATGAAGAACGGTCTGCTCAAACAGCCTACCGTGGTTAGTTTGTTGTATGGCTTATAATGATTTAGTGTATATCATAAATACTATGCTCAACTCAATGGTCATTGATCTATTTAAATTTTTGCAAGGGCACTGTAAATCTTTTGAGTTTGATAATAGTTTATTAACATTTGCAGCAAAACTATGGTAGTTATTTTTGAAATTTTCTGCAAATAAAATGGTGAACCAAATGTAAGGAAGCCTTTGGTGGAGAGTTTAAATGTGGCTTCTAAATTGTTGGCTCCATTTAATTGATCAACCAAATAATGATGAGATGGTTTTCTTACATCCATTTATGAAGCAATGGGTTGGTCTTTCCTATTTGAGGAGTGTCTGATGTCAAGTAGCCCAATTTACCTTTGTTGTCGAAGACTTGAGCTCATCAAATGTAATTTCTTCTGAAAATATTTTTGTATTGTATACTGTAATTTAGAAATTGAGGCCAGAGCATCATCTTAGATCACATAATCGAATGATTAAAGATGGATGAAAATAATCATCAAATGAGAATGTTTATATATAGGCTTACAACCAATTTGATATTCCTAAAATATGTAACCTACCATTAGATTTATTTGAAATTTAAATTAATTAACTAAACAAAAGATAAAATCCACAACAATAACTAGTTCTCTATCTGCAACTCATTCAAAATTCTAGTAAGAGAAAAGTCTCATTAGTCTAACACTCCTCCTTAAGATTTTGTCATGGAAATGTTGAGCTTTAACTCCATGAATCAGTGTTGGATTGAGTGCTTACCACTAGGCCAAAAACTATTGTTTATAGTTAGGGTGTAACTCTTTCTACTTAAGTGCGGAGTAGTCCAAGTGCCATGAATGGATTGTGACTTAGCCTACCTAGCCTTTGTCACAAGACAATTGACTCACCCTGCGACAATCTGTCCCTCAAACTCTTCGATTGTGACTTGACCCACCTTGTTTACCCCACAGGATAATTGTGCAACTTACAACAATCTCTCCTTGGACAATTGTCCCACTGAGAATCAATCTCATAGTTTGACTCTGATACCAATTGTTGTGACAACTGTCTCGAGAAGGAATGGTTGAATAGGGCCTGAACTTTTCTCACAGAGAACTAGACTAGATCATCTAGCGAACAAGCAGAATAAACAACATAACATTGGTTCTCCCAAACTTATTAGCTATGTCCATTTCTCCATTCTTTAAGCAGACTGCTTAAGATGTTCCACTAAACAATCAATTGATTACAATGGGTACACAAACCACTCTTGGTTATTACGAGTACACAAACCACTCTTGGTTAGACCGTTTTAACCTCCCCTTGAGATTAAGACCTCTCAAAAGTAAAGAACACTCTCGAATAGAGCACACTAGTTAACTTCATAAGGTGAAAAATTTCCAAGGCTTACGCTTACTCACATAATACTATAAGATCACTAGATGATTGAAATATTGTAGAAGGTAGTTGTGTGTTCTTCATCTTTGACTTGAATCCTTTCCGTAGACTTGTAAATATGACCGTTTAGCTCTGTTTT
The DNA here is from genome assembly GCA_013389735.1 of Phaseolus lunatus. Classification (NCBI taxonomy): domain Eukaryota; kingdom Viridiplantae; phylum Streptophyta; class Magnoliopsida; order Fabales; family Fabaceae; genus Phaseolus; species Phaseolus lunatus. The sequence continues at coordinate 24,940,148 of CM023862.1, read as the reverse complement.
TGCTAAGACTTAATCTTTGCTTGATCTTCAATGATAAAACTTCATCTGTGCTTGGTCTAGAGCTTGATATGGAAAGGTATGATATGAATCTTCCATAGCTCTTCTGACTCTATTTTGTTATAAACAATTCAAACAAGATTTGCATGTATGATAATTAATCACAATTTAACATGAATGCATAGATTCGTTTGTTTCCTTAATTGTATGATTATTTGAGTGTTTTTCATAAATCATTTCCAAACATAGATAATATAAACCTTGAAGATAAGGTTTTAAACATTTGTCATTTATCTAGAAAACATTTGATCGTTGCGGCTTGATTATTATTTAAATTTAGATTATGAACACAAGGTTTATTAGACATCTGTCACAAGAGTAGATGATCCACTAGATAGTCTATGGAATCCTTCAGTTGTCACAAAGCACATGTTAGAATGTTTAGGTAATATTTGTTATCATCAAAACTTGTAGATGGTCTACTGACATCAAAGAGACTAGGTATGCCATTCTCCACAATGTCTAACAGATCTGTTATTGTACTCAAGAAAAGCTATCATCTTGAGCTTCTAGTAATCATACTTATCGCCCTTGAACAAGGGTAGACTATTAACAACTTGACCGTTGTTCTCCATAGAGTCTTGCTGGATTGTGCCCCTAGTCCTATTAAGAACTAATCCTAGAGGTTATTTTTTATACTAATTGTTGGATCAAACACTTATGCCACTATGCCAAAAGCTATAGTTTAGAGTCATGATGCAACTCTTTCTACTTAAGAGTGTAGTTGTTCAAGTGCCACCTTTCGATTGTGATTTGACCCATCTAGCTTACGCCACGGGAGTATTGATGCACCATACAACAACTAGAAGTGCTTTAGTCATTATGCCAACAAGTTGTCCTTCAATTTCTTAGCTTAAATCATTGTCATCATAGTCATTTATTTTAACTTCATATCTTTAAACATCATATTCCAAGATTTGTTATCCTAAATCTTGCATGAAATTTAATGACTCCAAAGTGTATGCGACCCCCAATTTTCATGCGAAAACATCACTTTCATCAATTTTGACAACAGAATCATGAACTTTAACTAAATTAAACTTGAAATAAAAACTATTTCTAATCTTTTTAATCTTTGTCATCTTTGTTTTATGTTCATCAATGATAAAACAATTTTGTTAATAGGAGACCATGTATCTATGTGTTGATTTACAGCAGTGTATCTGTATCTTCAGTTCTAGTTTTGGGCCGATAAACATATATTTTAGTTTGCCTAAATTTAGACGATACCGATTAAATGGGCTTTATCTTTTGCATGTGCATTATGTGTTTTATGTGCTATAGTTTAATTCACAGAATAATATAATTTGTTGGTTAGTCATAGTACAAAAATGTGACCAACAGATCACAACCACCTCCTTATGTTTGACAGCTGGAGCTTGAGCAGAAAGCTAGAAGTCTACATGAAGATATAATGAAGCATGTATGTACTTATATTGTTTGTCCCTTTTGGTATTATAAAGATAGAATGCAATTCACAGTACAATTTTCCTGTAGGGCAGCGGTTAAACACAGTCTATGCATCATAAATTCAACAACGGCAAAGGCTAACTTATTAATTATTATTTTCCAAAATTCAATGGTTAGAATTGATTGTATATGCATAGAAGTTAGAATCTTGTAATTATGAAACTCGCTTAAGCACATATTAGGCAAACTAAATTTTGAAATCTGCCCTTAAATTATTACTTTAATCTTTTATGCTTAGTTTGTCTAGTTGCATATTAAGATTATTGAACGCCTTGTTCCATTAGACTATTAAAGAGCACCAAGCGTAAAATTTGTTTTTACTGATATTTGTCTTTATCTTTTGCTTTATGTGACAGTGGATCCCAAGGAAGTTAGTATTATTACAAAACTGTATTGATCATGCAAATGAAAAGGGATGGAGGAGAGAATATCCTTTCATGATATACAGTTTTTATTGTTGTCTCAAATTTGTAGCTAATGGCCTAAGTATTTTCAGTTGTTATTCATTTTAATGCTTGATCAAGCATTTCTATCTCATAATCGATTTAAAGTGGGATAGAGAAGTTGTAAACTAAGCTGAAATCTGTTATTACTGCTCTGATTTTTGATAAATTTTGTATTATTCTCTGTTTGTAGATTTATCTTTTCTGTGAATAGTGTGATCCTTGACCATTTTTCCGTACACTTGCTGAGTACATAGATCAAAAGCTGAAGCTTGAGACACAATTGGAGCAGTCACGTTTATTAAATGACATTCCAAAAGTAATTCCTGAAATAGTTGATACTGCTCTATCACGAGAAGATTCCCCAAGAATAGATAAGCTTGAGCAAAATGGCTTGTCCGAATTAGCCAGTGGACAGACTTGTAACTCTGTTGGACACTATTCCAAACACAGTGGTTTTGCTCACAGCCTAAATAATAGAACAGATATTGCAGGTTTGTTATGTTTTTCTGTATTTACTTCCTTTTTGTTTTTACATATCTATATTATTTTGAATAGATATCTAACAGTCAATAGTATAATCAGGTTGATGTTGTTATACAAGTGTTGTGTTTATTTTATGTCTCATAAGTTTGATGTGTCAAATTTATTTTAAAACTTCTTCAATATGGTTGAAAATCAATTTCATCAAAATTCAGTATTCTTTGTTCTGACAAAAAATACTTTGATAGTTGCCCAGAGCTATTCTAACTAAAATAGGAATTCAGCTCTAATCAAGTTATCCTAACATTTCTTGCTGAACTTGTTTGGCTTATCATGTTTGCTATGTATCCTAAATATTTGTGGCGACAAGTTGTCTTAATAGCATGATATTTAATAGTTAATAAATAAAATTGTACTTCTGTTCTGATTTTGTTGGCAACTTTAGACAGCTTCAAATCTCTCAACCAGGTCAAGAATACATGCTGACTAAACCAAAAAAATATGCTTGTATTATCTTTGTTTGTGTACACAATAAATTCTAGGTCTAAACTTAATCCATGTGCCGGAAAAATGTGATTTCATTTTGGATTAGGGAGTGGATTTAGAAAATGAAAAAGGAAAGAAATGGAGAGAAAGGGAGAGGAAAGTAAGATTATTTGAAATAAGAAATAGATTGAGTAAAGCTGCTCACTTCACAACTTTGTCACACCCTTACACTGCAAGGGATGTAGCCCAGGCCTTTATGGACAATGCGTTCAAATTGCATGTGTTCCCAAACCCAGTATTCGTATGCCAATTCTGGCAGGATATCATAGCCTTCCAGGGTTCAAATTAAGCTTTCAACTAGTTACCACCCTTAAACAGATTTATAGTCTGAAGTGGTGAATAATTGCCTAGAAAGCTATCTCAGGTGCATGTGTGCAGATTCTCCTCACAATTGGTTGAAGTGGCTGCCAATGCATGAATGGTGGTAGAATACCACTTATCACACTCCTACTAAGGCACCCCCCTATGAGATTATGACTGTTTCTTCCTGCACCTCCTTATGTTCTTCTCTCACCTCCATAAATTTTGGTATTTCCAAAAATATCCCTTTGTAATATTTTGGATTACGTAATCCGGAAGTCTTTTTCCAAATTCGTAATTAGCTTCCGGATTACATAATCCGGAAGTCTTTTCTAATATGAGATTAGCTTCCAGATTATGTAATTCGATAGTCTTTTTTCAAATGCATGTCCGAATTACATAATCCGGAAGCTACTCTCAAATCCAGACTTCCGGATTATATAATCCGGAATACCAGTTTTTAAAAATATATTCTGGATTTTTCGAATCCAAAATTAACTTCTGGATTATGTAATCCAAAATATGGGGGTGACACAAGGATAAAAATGTATTTTCATGTTTTGTATGTGGGTGACACAAGAACATTTGAAGGTGCAGGAAGAAACAGTCTGAGATTATGTATGGTCAACCACCCCCCATTTACCTCCCTTATCTTCAAGGAGAATCAAAAGTGGAGTTAGTTAACATGAGCTTAAACAAAAGGGGGAGATGTTGAAACTCGTTAAGTTTCATTTGAAGAGAGCTCATGAGAGAATGAAACAACTAGCTGACAAGCATCGAGGGGATAAGAAGTATCAGATTGGGGATTGGGTGTACGTAAAATTACATTCTTACATGCAGATTTCAGTAGCCTATAGAAGTCTTGTAAAATCGAGTCTTAAATATTTTGGGCTTTACAGGGTCGTTGATTGTATTGGGACAGTGGCATATACGTTGGAACTTCCTGCAAAATTCAAGGTTTATAATGTTTTCCACATTTTGCAACTCAAACAGCATGTTGGAGATGCAGTAATATCTAATCAGCTACCTTATCAATTAAATGATGCATTTGCTGAGAAGGAACCTAACGAAATCCTGGACAGAATGACAGTTCGAAGGAAAGGAATGGTGGTACTAAAGTGCTGGTTAAATGGAAGCACTAACTTCCAAAAGATGCTACCTAGGAATTTTATTATGACTTGAAGCAATGCATTCCATCCATTGAGGACAACGATGTGTACAAGAGGGGAGCATTGATATGAAATAAGCTGACGCATGTAAATAGGACAACTGGAGTTAGTTAATTTTGTTTATAGAAGTTAGATATAAATGGCAAATGGATTGCCCATTGGACAGTTAGTTTTTCATAATTCCAATCCAATCTTATAATTCTTCATCAGGATTCAATATACTCTTGGGACTCTTCTTATCTTGGGTTCTCTGTTTCTTTTTTTAGTTCTTCGAGTTCAATAGAGTCCTTGAATTACCAATTATCACAACAGAAGGTTGAGTGGAACTTCATAAAGTGTCAATTGCCTCGGCTCTTAAAGATGGTGTTATTATTGGGATATGGATATTATGGGTGTCTAAATTCCACATTGAACAGTATAAGATCTTCGATGGTGTATTTAAGTGTTTGATTTTCTCCCCTTAATCACTTTTTAAGGGAGAGTTTTCCAAGTGCTTTGGTGCTTAGCAGATAGCGAGAGGTGTTTTGGAATTGATGCAGGAGAACTGTATTACAGTTACTTGAGGGGAAGGCTTCCCTTGACAGAGCAATAAAAGCTGATGACATTCTTGATTCTTTCCTTTCATTTGTTATTTTCCTCTCTTACCATATTTTGAGAACCCGTCAGTCTTTACCTTATCCTATCTTGTATTCGATTTATGCAGTTGAAAGAATAGTTCAGGATGTTGAAAATGATAAAGGAGTGCCAACAATAGATAGTTCTCAGCCAGGGGGGGACAAATCGCAGTCAAATAAGGTGCTTCATGTTTATACTCGGAGGAATTTACAACAGAAGAAAGTTCAGCCAATCATTCCGACACCGGAACAAATGGATTCCATAATCTCTCCTGATAATGTTCCAGGTAATAATGAGCCCCGTTATTCTAATTCAAATTTAAAAAGTGTTAGAATTTGTGCCAGGAAAAGTGCTAGAACTTGCAGCATAAATCACCCGAGTTCTAAGTTCATCTCATATCCACATTGGAAATTAGCAGTTATGGAATTTTTTTTGAATGCCCTTTAGAGCATGCTAATTAAATCTGGATACAAATCGGGAATTGGAAGACCCAGTTTTCGATTCACAAATCAAATTGAATTGTGAATTACAAGAGTCATGATTAATAATATAACATAATTTTAAGATAAATTTAATACAAAGAACGTAAAAGTCAATCTACTATATATATATATTGTTGTAAATAATTGACTATTAGAAAAATATATCTTTAGAATCTTTCTCTTCATTTCAGCATATTTTTATTTTTTATTTATTTTAAAGAATTCAATGATTACAAATAGAGATGATGAGAGTGTAATTGATGTAATTGTTGTAATTGTTATCGAGAAAATAACTATTTATTTTCTTACATAGTTCAAGTTGGTATTATAGCTCCAATCTTGGAAACTCTATTAATAGTCGCCACCTTTGTTGTTCACTATCACAGTTGAGATTAGTGGTGGTCCAAAAAGGTACACCTGACAATCATAATGCTAATTGATGCATTGTCAATAAAATTGTCACATACTATCACGCGCCACCACTAGTATTGAAGCATCTAGCCCACATGCCTTGCTCTGGAAAAGCTTGCTTGCCAATGCCACAGACAGGGCTGTTAGACTGTCTAAGCCCATTCCAAGTGGTGGTGACGTCTCATTGGACTCCAATTTGAGTAAATTGGTTGTCTCTTTGACATATTTGTTGTGATTTTTTTTCAATGTTTGGTATGAAAGTTTATAAAGAGGAACTTGAAAATCCTCTAAATTGTATACCCTATTCATGAAAGGTAAGCATGAAAGGTAAGAATACATTCAATACTATTAACCCTACTTGGAATCTTGATTCAGGAGTAAGTAACTGATAGTATGACTCCATCTTCTATGCTCTTCAATTTGAATGTCAAAATGTCTGGAGAACAATTCATTACAGTTGCAAATGGTGATAATATACCCATATTCAAATCCGGAAATATAACTTTATTGTCATCTATTGTATTAAAGGATGTTTTATATGTGTACAGTTGATCAATAGTTTTATAATTGTACATGAACTTACAAAAGATTTGAACTATCCAATAACTTTTTTCTTTTCTTATTATATATCATGGCCTAACCACGAGGAAGATGATTTTAATTGCTAATAGCGTAGTTTGTTGTATTTCTTAGAATCTAAGGACCAAAACATAATAAATGTCATAACCCAACAAAAAACATCAGAAACTTGAGTAAATTCCCAACTATAGCTTCATCATAAAAGACTTGGACATCAAATCGTGGTGCTTTAACTACTACAATCTTAAGTAAAAAAAATTGTGTCCTGACTATCAACTATATCTTTTAGCCTAGTTTGTAAGCTCTTTCCAACAATTACTATTAGAACCAAGGTCATGAGTTTGATTTCCAATTGAGTAATTATTGAGGGAGAGAAGAGATTATTACAGGTTGCATCGATTGTCCTCTAGATGGGCCAAGTCACAACTCAATTGTGGCACAGTTGTTACGCTCTTAAGTGTAAAGAGTTGCACCTTGGCTTTAAAGGAAAAATTGGTGGCCAATTTGAAAGGAAAGATATGGAAAAACGTATTTCCTTGGAATAGTGGTTAATTATTCCGTAAGGAAATTTTCATCTCCATCAAAAAACATGTACTTCAGGAGTTCCCATTGAACAAAATCATAAAATTGGAAGTGAACTCTCCTATAGGAAAACCCAATGCAACAGATTGATAGGAAAACTTATTTATGTATTACACATGTGACCAGACATTGTTTATGCAATCAATGTGGTAAGTCAGTTTATGCACGATGCAAGAGAAAGATACACTTTGACCCCAAGGATATATACTGATGCAGACTATGCAACTTTTGGTATTATTGACAAAAAATCTACCTCTTGGTAGTGTATATTTCTTGGAGAAGCAAAAAATAGGATAAAGTATCTCATTCCAATGCAGGAGTTGAATTTCAAGCCCTTGCTCATGGTATTTGTGAAGGATTACGGATGAAAATCACAAAGATGAGCTTAAAATAAAAGTTGACATTCATGTGCAATTGTACCATGATAACATTAACTACTAAGGGAGCTAAAAGCTCATTGTCCTATACCTATGAAACTATGATGACATTTTTTTAGAGAAACTGATTTTTATGTAGAGAAACTATCGTAACATTAAATCTACTATTCCTATAGGTTAAAAATTTACAATCTAGTTCTACGTGCCAGCTTTGAGGGGGAGTATTGGTGAGTGAATTTGAATATTCTCTTTTAGTTTTATAAATATGTTGGTATTAATCAGCCAGGTTAGTAGCTCCCTAAATAATCTCTTTAATAGCTCCTTGTTTTTAGGTATTTGTTTCCTTAATTATTGTCAAGTGCTTCCTAATCCATATTTTACTATGTACAGACTATTGTACATTAGAAGTTAAATACCCCCTTCTTTAAGTTTTTCTGTTTTAAACAACCAAATCTTTGTTTTACTCAGACAAAGGTCACTTAGATTAATGATGTTTTAATGTGCATGTTATGAACCTTTTATTATTTCATTCCTATATTTGGCCCACCATATCGTTTCAAGGTTAAGCAATCAGTAGATGTGTCTGGATTTCACTGTAAAAGTGACTTTGCTTTCTTTTTTGTTTCTGAGTTATTGTGCCAGGAAAATTTACGCAGACACCATTTACAAATGAAACTAACAATATACATTGTCTTAATTTTCATGGCTTAGGTCCAAAATCTCCAGTAAAGGAAAACCAAGAGGGCACAGACTTTCCTGTTGCCAGTACGGCTTCCCAAGATAAAGACACTTCTCAAAGAAATCTGCCTCAATCTTCTACTACCACAAAAGCAAGGCAAAATGATCCTGAGGCTAAACTCTTTGAAAAATTGGGCTATCCAGCAAAATATGGGTTGTGCCAACCAAGGGACACTGAATCTGGTTCTGTTATAATAAATGGCAGAAATCTGTGTGCTACCTTGTATGCTGAAGAAACAATAAAGGAGAAGCAAAGCATTTCAGTTGCAAGTGTCAATGACAAACAGGATACAAGTATCTCAGCTATTCCTGTGGAAGAAAAGGAATTGAGCACTCCTACTAAAAATGTCATCGTTTTAAGTGACGATGATGAAGAAGAGACAATTGTTGGAGACATTTCTAGCGGAAGAAAGGCGGGGGAGAATCCTGATATTTCTATTTGGCATTGTGTGGGTCCTTGTGGTGAAAGAGGAGGGCCCTATAAAATGTCCACACTCAAACGTTGGACTGGAACTTCTTCAAATCCCATAGAATTCAAGGTCTGGAAGACTGGCCAGAGTGAAACAGAGGCAATATCTCTCACTGATGCGCTGAAACGATTTTTCTCAAACATGTAATTAAACGGAAACGAAGGGGGAAGTCACTTCCTTAATCTAAGTACATAGACAGTGTTAATATATAATTAAGAACATGGAGAGTTTTAACCAAACAGATGCTTGTGAGGAATGCTGCCAAGTTAATAGTACTTCATATGATCTTGTTTTCCTTGGATGTAAATTTCACCTACACAATTACAAATCAAAGCTTTGATTGCCTTGTGCATCCAACATGTTTTTGTTCTTGTACCATGCAATTTCAGCATAGAATAAGAACTCAACCCAGTGAACCACAAAGTATGCTAAGCTATCAGCATTCTCTTGGAATCAAAAGCTAAACAAAGAACAGTTCACTGCGTGAAACTGGAATTCCAACTACTTTTATGCTCGCCAATTATTTTTATCATTCAACTAAACAATATCTGTTTAAACTAACTAATATCCATTTCTTATTAATGAATTTAATTAATTAGTTGCTTGCTCCGAAAGGTTTCCAATTGTTATTAGATTCTTTTGTTCGTTTTTCAATGATCAAGTTAGTCACAGCAAGCTAGAGTAAGGCAATTACTTTCTGCATCCGATCAATTGCTTCCTGCACCCGCTGAACTTTTTAAAATCTCATCATGCCCTTGTCATAGTAGAGAAATACATTAGGATATTAGGATATGATTATCTGTAAGTGGGTTTATATTCCAGATGTATATATTCGGAAATGACTTTTGAATTTCGAATGTACATATTCGGAATAGTTAAATGTGTTTTGGATTTGAGTATCTGGAAGTGTATTTTTTGACTTATGAATTTCTAAATCCGGAAGCTAAGTGTTTTTTTTCAATTTCATTAAGGATATTTTGGTATTTTTGCAAATCATGATTGAGTGCCAATTCAAATGGGTGCAGGGAGAATCAGCACTAGAGGAATTAGGAGCACACATACAGTGCAGATTGCTGAGGTATCTCCTGGCTTCTGGATGTGTGTCTAAGCTAGTTTCAGCAGATTAGGGAAATTAAAATGTTATTATGCTATGTTTTATTGAGAACTAAGAGAATAAAAGCTAGTTTATTTATTGAGGATGGAATTAATCATCATTTAAAACGTTTTAAAGTTATATTAAATGGCATGAGTGTTCATTTCTCTATACTTCCTTTTGGTTTTGACCTTTGAATACCTTCACCAAAGAAACAAACTACAATTTGAAAAATCCAGGGAAAATGTTCCCATCACTGTAAGGTGGTAAGCCAACAAAAATAATAGATTTAAGGAACCAGATAAACTTGTTTAGAGAAAATTCTCGGTAGCTTTTATAAAAGAAAATAAATAAAAATGTAAAATAATTGGATTTTTCTCGTGTTCAAATTAATAATACACAAAAATCTTTTAAAAATACACAAGTTAATTTTAACTTGAGAGAAGTTTACTTCATTTTATCTTAGAGAGTATTTTCTTCCCTTACAAATACTCAAAAACATTTATCCAAAATAAGACCTGGGTGCTACAGAGTGCCCATTAGTAAAAGAAGGAGCATGGTGCTGATGTTGAAGAGTCTTCACCTAATAAAGTAAATGGGGTGAGCTATATACACACTAAAAGAAACCGTTGATAGTAGCAGCCATAATGTTCCTAAATTGATTTTTGTCTTTTTTTGATAGAATGTTTTCCCAAAGCAAGTAATCTTCAAGCTAAGTTATATATATACCACCTACATCATGCAAAGAGATATACTTTAACATTCTGATTCATTGTTTTCAGTGGAACCCAAACATGTAATGCTCAATGTCGAAGTCACGGCGAATTTAGAAGCTTAGACACTGTATTTTTATGAGTGCTTTTTATTCCCTGATTCGAAGTTCAAATCCCAATTACATCAGCCAACACACAGGTAATAACATTATGATGCTCTCATCATCTATGAAATAACATATAATGAATCAATGATTCGTCAAATCACTGAGTGAGTAGCACAAAGACAGCAGGCAAGGGCATCAAATATGCTTCAAACAATATTAATGTGTATAATAACCCTCTTTTAAGGCTGTAAGAAGTACATCATATCAAGCCCTTGTACAAAATTATAGTTCTACTTTGCGGAACAGTTTGGCATTTTCTACATTTCAAAAAAATCTTCTATTGAGTGCTTGCAGCATTTTCTTTCCTCAAAATTCGCAATTGTTCCTTTAACTTTTTGCTCTCTTCAAAATTAGCCTTCCGCTTCAAAGCTTTCTAGGAGAACAAAACAAAGAGATCCTTAACAAACAACAAAAAAATAGAAGAACGAAACGAAAAAGGCTCACCTCTTCTCTGAAACAGCGATCCAATTTTATTTTCAAATCAGTACATTCGCCAAAGAATTTGCCAATTGGATGTTCAACATGACACTTTTGAAACTGCTCAATAATCTGCACAAAAGCAAAGTCTAAATTAAAGTTGATCAAGTATATACTGCTTCACGTTTGCTAGACCAATTACAGTGAAATTCAGGACCAGATGAAAATTTTTGCTCTTATTTTTTATTTTTACTTTATTTCCGGTTTTCTAAAGCTTATACAAGAAAAAGTAAAAACAGAACCCAATAAAAATTGTCTTCACTCTACAAGTTTTCTACACAAACTTTTGAAGATGATAAATAAAGTAGAAACAAAATCTCAAACTAAAATAGCCGCTTAGTAATCTGAATTTCTAAAGTCCACCGTGGACTGCAAAGGCAAGGAAGGGAGATTGAAGCTTTTTGAGTATTGTCATCAAAGCTTCATTCCATTTATTCAACACAAAACTCCACATAACCATTACAAGTTTACATAGCCAAAGTGATTTACTCATAGGAATACTGGATTAGGACCAAACATCCTACAGTTAATCATTATCCCATGACATAACCATAAACATCAAATAAATAATAAACAACAAGTGCACCAATAACACAACAACAACAATATCTATTTAAGAATACAGTAATAATAGTAAATACTTTGGTTTATTTTAAACAGAATAATCAAACAAACTCACTTCAGTGCACATTGGGTGTTTGTGCAATGTTAAAGGAGGGTGCATCTTCCACAGTCAAATTATATGCAACACCTTCTCCTGCGGAGCAACCACCCACTGTTATGTTCCCTTCACAGTACCAAACGAGAACTATAATCAAAAAATTGAAATCGGCCCAGAAGAAATCCAATGCAAAAGATCATAACTTTGAAACCTAGCAAAGCTATAGATTACAACATAGGAAGAAATGAAGTAATGAAATCGATCAAATTGAAATCCAACGACAAAAATATAAAAACAGTAACTTCAAAATTTAGTATTATTAAAGACTAGAAAATGGGAAAATAACTTACGAATTCAAAATTTGAGATCGAAGGCTCAAATCGGAGTTTCTAAGAGCAGGGCGGTGAAGATTTTTGGAGATGTTATTTTTTCCTAAGCTGTAATTTAGTAAAACACCAAACGCTTTTTTTGTTCTCAGTTTCCTCTCGACCCTACTTCCACCTTTATTTATATTGTGTCATGAATGGAATACTAAAAAAAAGTGTTATGGACTATGATTCATAACTTTTGGATCCTACACTGATATTTTTAATTTTTTTTAATAAAAACTTTTAAATATGAAATCCAAAATCTTGAATTTTTTTTTATAAAAAGAGACTTTTAAATTGTGCAATATAAAAACATTTCTTATGAAAAAAATATACAATCTAAAAAAAATAATCCAAAAATTATTTCTAAATTATATAATTGAAGTAGAAAATATTTTTAAATTGTATAATTCAAAAAGTTTTTTATGTTCAAAAAATTACTTTCTAATTCAAAAGTCAAATTTTAAGGACAATAATTTTCATATTTATAAAATATAGGGTGTTTCCATTCCTTTTTTTTTTTTCTTATATCTCTTTAAAAATACTAAAATTAGTCTTATCATTCTCTTTTGGAAAGGTACTAGAAGTTTTTGTAAATCGATCTCTGTTGGCAGATCCGAAATGCATTTTTTTATTTTTGATGTTTGGTTGTAGTTTTTTATAATTTGTTGAAATTTTATGGTAAATTGTAAAAGTATGGACAATACAGAAAATACAGAAAGATTTGTTGAACTTCAATATTAATCAATTTTAAGATTTATTGGAAAACATAACATAAACATTTATATCCAATCACCAAAACTTGGTCTTTATATGCAATAATGATGTTGTATTTGAATTCATAAATCAATAAATTGTCAATAATGACTCATCCACTGGATTGTAGAATGTTGAAGGGGTGTAGGAAGAAATATTCGAAGTAGAATATTGATGTAAATGGGTAACTGTTGACAACTTATGAACACCATGTAACCCATTTGTATGATGTGTGTATGTCCACAGACAACGACTTAGACAACTATAATTATTACATATTGATTTATAAATTTGATTACAACCTCACAACTACATATGTTTAAATAAGAATCTTTATGTTTTCTAATGAATCTTAAAATTGATTAATAGTGAAGTTCAACAAAATTTTTACTATTATCCATATTTCTAAACATCTTACTATAAAATTTCAACAAATTATTAAAAATCACAACCAAACATCAAAAGTCAAAAATAACATTCTTGAATAAGATAAACATTCAATCGGAAATATAACAACATAAACATGTTATTTTTATACATATGTATATAAAGCAATTTCCTAAATTTCCATTTTTTGAGAGAAAAAAAAGAATATAAAAAAATCCTATTATTATTGTTTTATATTTCCGAAAATAAAATTTTTGAATAAATTTATTGAATGAATAATAAATTTTATTATGGAATATTTTGGAATGATTAATTTAGAATAATGAATTTTAGTCCTTGTATTGCACTAGTCAAATATAATATATAAATTGTATGTTTAGTTATAATTATTTACAGTAAAAGGTAAACATTATTCCGAACATATAATTAATTAAGACGAAAAGAGTTAGATAAATTTAAGAAAACTATTTAAAAAATTAAGTGTAGTGTAATTCAAAATTATTAAAAACTAATAACAATTATAATTTGTGATTTTAGTACATGAATTTCATAGCTCCCAAGACTTAAATCATAACTGAGTGTAAGAATTCAAGTGTTCCACTTGACCATTCTTCATAGGAAAGTTAATATGACCCACAACAGTTTTATCCCTATTAAATTATCAATTTTTGTTTTTCATTCCTATTTTTTAAAAATCTTTTCCATTCTTAAAAGTTTTTTTTAAAATTTTTTTATTTCTGTCCAAATTACTCTATTTTTCCATGATTAAATTGTTATTCAAAGAACAAATAGAATAAAAAAAAATAAAAAATTTTAGGAAAAAAATTATGAAGTACAACAAATACATATTAACTGGAAAAAGATTTCAAAAAAAATTGGACGATGAGAAAATACATAAATTATTATATTTTAAAAAATGTCAATTATGCATAAATTATGTTTTTTTAGCACAATTCCTTGTTTTTTTTTTTATAAAATTACAATTTTTTATATTATACTTAATAATTTTTTTTTATCCCAACTAACCTTCAATAAAATATTTTTTTTCTAGTTCCAACTATTTATTGACACATGTAAAGGTTGTCCCTTCAGTGACATGTTAGTAGTTGAGCATGATTAATACTTTTTTTTTTCATTCTAAATAAATTTTACATTTTACTTTTAGTTCTTAATTATTTTTTCCATTTGGTCTTGCATTAATATTTTTTGTCTTTTCATTTCACATCCTTTAACTAGACAAGTGCATTTTTTGTGTAGTTTTTGGTTGAAGGAAAATATTCATCAATGTGATCAAAATAAAGGAAAAGATTTCTTTTGATACCACACACGTAAACACACACGTGAACACTTATACTTGACAACACATTATAATAATATTTAAATTAAAAAATAAATTAAATATAATTAAAATATTAATGAATTAGATTTTAAAGTGTATATTTTTTTTATTGTTTGTGGTTTTAAGATCTCAAAATAATATTGTTTTCCTTTAGTTATGATTTGTATCTTTTATTTCTTTCCATCTTTCCTATTTAATGGGTAAAATTCAAATAAAATGTGAGTAAAACTAACTCTTTTTTTAAAATTTATTGTATTTGAAAGAAAAATAATAATAAATGTGATGCAAATGATATTAGTAAGAAAAAGAAAAATACATTTATCATTGAAATATAATTTAAGAGACAATTTATCACAAAAAAATCACTATATAAATTAGGCATTTGTCTTGCTTGAAATGCTTTGCAACGTGTTAGAGAGTAAAACTATGCTACATTTCTGTTCTGTCTGCAATGGCAATTGTTCCTTCTCTCTGCACCGGTAAATTCAAAAAGTTCATTCCTGTGTATCTGTTCTCCCTCATTGATCAATGGGTTTCTGTGATCAGTGAACGATAATCTGATTGAATTTTCTTAGAAACCCAAGTGATGGAAAAGGGTGAGGGCTTCTCGAGATTGATATTATCTTGGTCTCTTGAGGATATACTCAACAATGGTCTTTACGTAGACAAGGTCAGGTTATTCATTCGTCTATGACCTTTTTTCCGAACACACCATTACTAAATTACACTGTAAATTCTCACTTTATAACTGTGAATTTTCCTCCCATGGAGTTAGGTCAGTGCAAGAGTGTTTTTGTAGTTACTGTCCAGTTAGGTTAGTAGGCTTTAAAAAACTTGTTGTCTTTCGTATGCCGTTGAGTTTTGTTTGGAATACTTCAATTTTCCTCTTTACATTGTTCCTTAGTGTTGGTGTGATTCAATTTGTTTGACAACATAAGTGGAGTGTCTGATTCTGGATACTTGGGCCCAATATATAGTGATTTCTAGAGGGGAATTTGTGTTACATATCCATATCCTATACTCTAAAATTTACCAGGACTTATCGATGAAGTATGTAATCTATGAAGCACTAATACTTTTATGATGATAATAATTTTTAGTTTTTTTACAATGTCTAAGAAATGTGATTTTATACATTTTTAGATACGTATCGGTCAAGTATAGTAACCTGAAAATTTAAAAATAAACATATCACCGTATTGGATACGCACAGTATTCTATACACGTATTGAATCCATGCATCAATAAATAGGTGTGATCACCTGATCACGCATACAAGAGCTTCCTGAGGTTTTATTTAGTTCTTAAAAGGCTTGAGGATTCTTCATTGAGGGTGTTCTTTGATGTGAAAAAATTAGCGTTTTTCCTTTTTTTTTTTGTATTGATGTTCGTACGGAGTAAAGAGTTGTTATGTGTAAACGAAAAGAATTCTTACAGGCTGCAGGCACTTATGGGACTCAGTACTAAATTTTTCTAATATGTTGATAACCTGATTGTGTAGTCAACATTCATTGCATACTAGAAGCTCCTTATCTTTTTTTGCATATAGTAAGATTCTAAAGCTGTTATTTTTGTACGTTTTAATAGGTGAAGCAAATTCCAAGGACATTCTGGTCTGTAGCTCACTATTTGAAATCATTTACTTTTCCACTTATTGAGGAAACTCGTACAGATTTATGCTCAAGCATGAAGATGTTGTCAGAAGCTCCAGTGTATGAAATAACTAACATTGATTTTTCCGAAAATTATAAACCTCCACATGATTTGTTATACCAGATAGAAATGAAAACAGTGGCAGATAGTGATAGAAAAGGGGATATATGTGAGCCTGAGATTGGACAACTTTTTACTTTGACTAATACGAGGCCAAAATGCATAGATGATTTGAACAAGCGTGGAAATTCCTATCTTATTGCTTTAATTGGGAAGGTTAGAAAGAAAAAAGACAAGGAAGATGTTTATGAGGTTCAAATACTAGCTTCAAAGCCCATTAAATTGGAAATGTACTGGCAGGAGGATGGGACATATATATATGGCTTATATGGTTTTGCTGCCTATCTTATCAATATAACAACAAATATGCGTATATGGAATGCGCTGAATTCAGATCCAGAAGGTCCAGATATCCATGTCATCAAACAACTGCTCCAACCTGATACTGCTGTAAGAACAATGGTTTATTCTCTACCTTTTACCATAGATACATACATACATATATATATATACATACATACATATATATACACACATATATATACATACATACATAGATACATACACACATATACATACATATACATATATATATATATATATATATATATATATATATATATATATATATATATATATATATATATATATATATGCCTTGCAATGTCTAGTCCGTGGTATAGCTGTACAACTGGTTAGGCTGGATTTTTTGTATGATCTTTCCCCCCCTAATTTTGTTCCTTTACCTTGTAAAGATAACCTTATTGATTGGATAAATGATTAAGTGCTTTAATTGTTGTTGCATCTTTTGACAGGTTGGGGGAAATTGTGCTCAATGTTTCTCTAGTGAAAGATACACTATTGATGTATCAAATATTGGTGCTGTTATTCGATCATTTGATTTGAACAAAGCTCAAGAAGAGGGAGTTTTAAGTTGTTTAGCTGCAAGGGAGTGCTCTCACAAAAATACTGTGAAATTGATTTGGGGCCCTCCAGGGACAGGGAAAACAAAAACAGTTGGCTCATTACTATTTACCCTCCTCAAGAGGAAATGCAGAACACTTACTTGTGCCCCAACTAATGTGGCTGTGCTGGAAGTGACATCCAGGTTTCTTAGGCTAGTGATGGACTCCATTGATTATCACACTTATGGTCTTGGAGACATAGTATTATTTGGCAACAGAAAGAGAATGAGTATTGAAGATCGTGATGATCTTCTTGATGTATTTCTTGATTACCGTGTAAATATTCTTGCCAGGTGCTTTGCACCCTTGTCTGGTTGGAAACATCATTTAGAACTGGTAATTTGGTTACTTGAAATCCCTGAAGAGCAGTATCATGAATATTTAAAGTGTGAGGAAAAGAGGGATTATGAGATAGATGATGATGACTGCTTGAAAGAAAAGGATGAACTACGTGTAATTGCAAGTCAACAAACAAGTCAAGGGAAAACTAATATTTCCCAGGATCCAAAAATCTGTAAGCAAAATGAGTGGATGAAAATAATTAATAGAACTTTAAGAGAAAGCAGACTGTCTTTTAAGGAGGCAAACAAAAGCAAATACGATAAGCAGGAGAAGAAGGATTTTCTTTTCCGTCAGAACAAAATAGAAAGATTGACATTTCACGAGTTTTTCACGAAAAAATTGAATCATATTAGGAGGCGGATGAGGACATTTGCAGTGGATATGTGTACTCATTTGCCAACTTCTTTTATTTCATTAAGAGCGGTGAAAAGTTTATTTGAATGTCTTGATTGGCTTAAAGTCCTTTTAGAAGTGTTATCAAACAAATCCATTACCGATCACGAATTTAAAGATGCCATTTCTATATCTATTGGTGATCATAATAGAGGTAGTTGCTCTACTTGGCAGGCTAAGTTGTGTATAACCAGGAAAGAATGCCTTAAAATGCTGAAATCTCTTCAAAATATGTTCATTCTTCCTGATTTTTGTGATGAATATTCAATAAAAAACTTTTGTCTCAGAAGATCTCGCATGCTTTTTTGTACTGCTGCGAGCTCTGCTAGATTGCATGCAGTAGAACACTTTAGACTAGAAATGTTAGTTATCGATGAAGCTGCTCAACTCAAAGAATGTGAGTCAAATATACCTTTACAACTTCCTGGTCTTCGTCATGTTGTACTTATTGGAGACGAGAAACAGTTGCCTGCCCTAGTCAAAAGTGAGGTGTGTTCCAGTCTTGTTAATTCCTGTTTTCCTGACTATGCAAGCATGTTTGTTATTATGTCTCACTTTTTTTTTGCTCTGTTATGAAATTCATGGACAAAATATTTCAACATATAGAAATCTTTATGAATATACAGATTTCTGAAAAGGCAGGGTTCGGAAGAAGTTTGTTTGAAAGGCTGGTCCTCTTGGGTCATGAAAAACACCTTCTCAATATTCAGTATAGAATGCATCCATCTATTAGCTTGTTTCCAAATATGGAATTCTATGACAAACAGATTTTGGATTCTCCAATGGTCAAAGAAAGAAGCTATGAGAAGCATTTTCTATGTGGTGATATGTTTAAGTTTTACTCTTTCATAAATGTTGCTTATGGACAAGATGAATTAGATGAAGGGAATAGCCGAAAAAATAGGGTTGAAGTAGCTGTGGTATCTGAGATTGTTCTTGAGCTCTACAAAGGTAATTTTATAATGCGATCTAAAATATGACTGCGAGTAAAAGTAACCAACAGAACTCTAAATGTTTGTGATAAGTTCTTCATCATGTAATTTGTGAATAGTAACTTTTATTGAAATATTTGGATTTTAATTATCAACTATTGACTATTTACAGAATCAGTTTCTAGACAACAGACTGTTAGTGTTGGAGTTATATCTCCATATAAAGCTCAAGTTGTTGCCATACAAGATGCTCTTGGAAAAAGGTTTGGTGGTGATGTTGCTAATAACTTTTCTGTGAAGGTTTCAACTGTTGATGGTTTCCAAGGTGGTGAAGAGGATGTGATAATAATATCCACTGTAAGATATAATAACATGGGATTTGTGGGTTTTATTTCTAATTTTCAAAGAACTAATGTTGCTTTAACAAGAGCAAGGTATGATATGTTCCCATTTATTATTATACACGCTATTTATTCTACATTCGGTGTAATTATGAATGTCCTTTTCCTTATCTATACAGGTATTGCCTTTGGATAGTAGGCAATGGGGAAACTTTAATGAATAGTGGCTCTATTTGGGAGAGAATAGTCCTTGATGCTAGGTCTCGAGGGTGTTATCATAATGCTGACGAAGATGAGAGGTTATCTCATGCTATTACAACTTCCATTATTGATGTTGGTCAAGTCGGTGATTTATTGCACTTGAGTTCTCCACTCTTCAGGAAAGCAAGGTGGAAGGTACGCACCTTGTAATTGTTCTCGAGCCTCTACTTTTATTTCTGAACAAGACATAACAATTCAAGTTAAACCCTCAAAGTATACATAACAAGAGATAGAGAACATTTCCAACTAAAACAAAATTTCTCACGTCATAAATGCACACCAGATCTATGTATTGTCCCAAAGTTCAAATTCACACTCCTTAGGAGATGACGGTATTCATGAATTTTAGTTTCTCTTTAACCCCCTTATGACAGGGGCAGCAGATGAAAATCTTCTGACAATTCTTAAACTGCTTTACCTTTTTCATGAACTCTTAATTTTTTCCGTGACTTTATTATAGGTTTGCTTCAATCAAAGTTTTCTAATTTCTATGGCAAGAATTAAGAGCACTGAGATTTGCCAGAAAATATGTTCACTGCTAAGGAAACTTTCAAGTGGTTGGCGTCAGCCTAAAAGGGAGATAAATTTTGGAGTCGTGGATGATACTTTTTCCCAACTATTGGAGCTGTATAAGGTCAACGAGTCACTTTATCTTGTTTGGACCATCGATGTTATAGAGGAGAACTCAAATTATGTTCAAATTTTGAAGATTTGGGATGTTTTGCCATTGTCGGAGGTAACCAATTTGGCAAGGAATATTGACATTTCATACAGGAGCTATTCTGTTGATATTCTTAGATTCTGCGAAACCAGATGTTATGATGGGTATAACACTTATACTAACTCTTTGATTAGCTTCACATGGTTAAAATAGTCAAAAATTTATTTCAAATAGAATCATTAACAACATAATCGGTTACTGCAGGAAATTTGACATTCCAGTGACATGGCTTGCTAGGAATCATCTGACCAATTATAATCTTCCAGATGCTATGCAAGTTCTATGCAACCAATTTTCTTCACTCGGACTGAGGGACATAAATTAGAATCAATAGTATATTACCCTCACCTCTCTTGAATTTTATTTGTTACTTAAACCTCTCCTTTGTTTTGAAAAAAATATATAAAAAAATCAAAAGAGGTTTGTTATTCAATGATAATTTTTTGTGAAAGTGTTTAAACACACAAGAGGTTAGTGCAGTGCAAGTAAAATACAAGAGAGGTCGGAGTAATTTAGCCAATTTTAACCAGTTAGAAGTTATGGGTAAGTTTTTCTTCTTTTGCCTTATTGGAACTTCCATGTCAGGCCATGCCTTATTTTAGATTTTATGTTTTGTTGTGGTAATTCTAAATTCTAAAGTAATCCTTTCCTTTGGTTAATCCAAATAAGATATCGATCTTGGCTTCTCACTTTGTATGTCCATCTTAAAACTTATTTAAGAAATGAGCATCATCAGGGTCTCTACACTTTTGAAAGTAAGGACAATTTGTTTCTGATCTTTCCAACTTGGTTGCTTCATGAGATTTCACATTGTTTATTTCATTCTTTTTATCGATGAGGCAGAGATGATGATTCTTTCTTTTTATGTTTTTCAGAAATATTAGATTTTGGAATCCTATATCAAGCAGCTTTCAGAGCAATACTGAATTTTTTGGGGAAGTATCTGCTTCAATTTATATTTATATTTATTAAAATTTTAAATAAAATCTCTAGACTACGTCAATTATAATACTAAATTTCTTAATCAATTAACATATTTATATTTTTAGTCATGTATTTTACATTTAGCTACTAAGTTGGGTGGAGTTAGATTACAACTTCTTAGTTTTTAGTCTCTTATTCATCTTTAAGCTATGTGAAACTATAACAGTAGACTTCTTAATTTGTTGATCATCAATATTTTTTAGTGCATATTTTATTTCTTATTTATTAATTTTTATTCTTTCTTTTTTTTTTTTTTTCTATCTTTGAATTAAGTGAGTTAAATTAGGATTATAACTTTAAGTTTTTACTTTCTCACTTATTTCTTCTATTTTTTTTTCTTTCATTCTCTCTATATTTTTCTATTTGTTTCACTTGAGAACACATTGTATCCTTACAAATTCAAAATTCTTCATTGACTATATTGTACCATATTTGTTTTCTTTCTCTTCTGAAATTCACTCTTATTTTTTTTGTTTTTATTCTTCTATTTTTGTTTTTATTCTCATGTCTAGGTAGAAATGTAACTAACTTGTCATTGATTGACTTTATCTATTCAATCTTCATTTTTATTGTTTTTATTACGGGTAGATAAATTATATTTTTATTATTCTCTTTAAAATAAATATATATTTTACTATTCTCTTTAGAATAAATCTTATTACAAGGATAAATTCTTTGTGCACCTCCATATATTTTTTTAATCCCATATTTTCAAAAATACTTAAATTGTCCATTCCAAATTTTACTAAATACAAATTTTGTATTTTGTATTCTGAATTATTTTGAAATATAAAATTTATATTTTAAATTGTATAATTTGAAACACGTTCTAAATTCCAGAATTTACAATGTAATATATTTCTGTTTATTCTTTATTAGATTTATATGTTAATGTTTATTTTTTCGGACTTGACCTAAAGGCCCAATACGAAAAGATAAATTATTATTATTGGATTATTTTATTCTTTAATCATTTTGAATAATATAAAATAAGTTGATCTTTCTCACACCATTTTCTTTAATTATAATTTTTTCAGTTAAAAAAAACTATGTTTGTGAAGTTTACTCTTCTATTGTCATATTAGTCTTTAGTTATTTCTATAATAAAAAGAAAGAAAGGAAGGAAAAGCTGATGTTTCTTACACAAACACAACACTTTTTCTAGTTGTCACTTGTTTTCGTAGCAAAATCACCGTCATAATTTTAAAAGCATTTAGTAATTTTTTCAAATTTTGAAAATAAGAGTTTGTTTTGAATATTTTGTCATACAATTCTTTTAAAAGAGGATATTTTATGATCGTAAAACACCATAGATTAATTTCTATTTTTAATTTCTAAAACATATTCCATAGACTATTTAATATTATTTAATTAAAGCAAGAAAATTTAATTGAGAAGATAAAATAAGATAAAAAACATTATCATGTTTAAAATATTAGGATTTGTTTGTTGAAGTATTTTTCATTTAAAAAAGCGCATTCTTTTTAAACATAATTATTTTAAGAAAATCCACAAGTATGCTTCAATTTTTCAAAATAAGAAATTATTTTGAATATTTTGTTATAACAATGACTGTAAAGGAACATAAATTAGTTTTTACTTTTTAATTTCTAAAAATTAAAATCTGGACTATTCAAATTTGTTTACTTTTTAAAAATGAGATGTTAGTTTGAACATTTTTGTGATAAAATTAGTCGTTTCTTTTAAAAAAAAGAAGATATTTTAATACGGCAATAGAATGTAAATTAATTTCTAAAAATAATCCTAGATTATTTAATACTATAATGTTCAAATTCATTATTAAAAAAAATTCAAAAGTTTTGTTTCAAATTTTAAATATAAGAGATTAGTTTGAATACCTTTTCTTAATGAAATTAATATTTTCTGAAAAAAATATATTTTATGATTATAAAAGGAACATAAACTAATATCTATTGTTTAATTTCCTAAAAATAATCCATAGAATATTTAATGTTATTTAATTAAAGTAGGAAATTTTGAATCAAAAGATAAAATGACAAAAAAAAAAAGGTTATTTGTAACTTTTTTTCATAAAAAATAGTGAATATTTGATCCTAAAGTTAATTTTTATTAAAAAATATATTTTATGATTGTAAGGATCATAAATTAATTTTATTTTTTTTAAATAATCTCTAAATTATTTAATATTGTTTAATTAAAGTAAAGAAATTTGATTTGAAAGATAAAAGGAAATAAAAACATAGTATCGGGGTATGAAAAACAAAAACAAAAACCACCTCATAAGTATTAAAAAAAATACTATTTCTTGCATGTTTTGAATCACTCTTATACTATTTCAACTCTATTAAAAAGTTTATTTATACCTGTTTATGTCGGTATTCATGGAGTCTTACACATTAAGCAACATATTATTGGTTAACAAAATTTTCCATTAGAATGGACAACATTAGAAGTGATAGAAAAAAATGCAACCAATTAATTAGTCATAGTAGTTTCCAATGTTCTACAATTTCACATTCCACAAAAATTGCACTTTAAGTAACCAAGAAATAGAGCACAAAACCGAGTAGCATAGCTCTTTACGCGTTCCAATGGAATGACTTGCAATTGACTTGGAGTCAATGTCTTACGTGCATTTATTTCATACTCTCTCTCAGACACCCCTTTACCACACTTTGTATATTTTTTCTTATTATGTGTACGGTAAATTGCTTTTGATGACCACATCAACTATGAGAATCTTTTTTTTTTTAACTTTAATCATGGATATTAATACCTTGCTGAGGAAGTCTTGTGCAAACTATTTATGTCCTTTACATGTAAGGGATCCTTTGTATTTCTCTGCCCTCTTGTTTTGGTTTGCAAATAACATTCTTCTGCTAGAGTTATCACAAACAGAAAATGGAGGGAAGCTGTAGTGCCAAAGAAGAGGGTCTTCATTTGGTGGAGACTGTGTTTTCTTGGACTCTCAAGGATGTTCTCAATGAAAACCTCTGCAAGCACAAGGTTGTTTTTTACTCTTTCTTCACTGCTCATGATGAAAAACACATTAACCTCCTAAAAAATGTGTGAGAAGCTCATCAAGTCAATCATCCATGTAGTTCTAAAGATTCCACACTTTATACTTTTTTCTGATTTTGTTGCATCTATTTTAGATTGGAAAATGGTTTTTAAAGCTGCATGTATGTATGTATGTCATTCATTTATAGTGGTTGGGCAAATTTGCAATCTGGTTTTGGTTTAACCACTGCTTATTATTTGCTTTATATTTTCTTACGCCTCAGTGGTCCTTTTTTCTTTGCATAAAAAATATCAGAACCTTAGCTCTTATAGCAAGCCATGTGCTAAACAAACTTAATGATCTCTGCATTTTTTATACAGTTTGGCAAGAGAAACATATCATGCCAAAATAAAGCCTGTTGTTTGAATAATTTTTTATGAGTATTTATAGAAGACAATAAAACATAGTTATTTTAAGAACATTGTGTCTCTATCTAACTTACGATGATAACTTCTAAAGAACATTGTGTCAAGACAAGAAAGATAATATTTTTGTGATTAGAATATTATGTTCAGATTATTTATTTTTATTTATTGTCTGGTGGATCCACATATATAAGTCATCTATTTAATAGTACTCTTTATCTATTTTTCAAAAACTTTACTTATGCACCTCAATAACATGAACACTAATTTGACCATGTCATCTAAATAGAAATTTATTGAATTAGTGAAATTTATTGAAGGGCTAGAATTTCATGCAATAATGACGTGGGTGTAGAAAATATGTTCCTTCATTCAAAACACTTCTCTATTTCTCTTACCACATTATTACTTCTCCTTATTCTCTATCTTGCTCTCTAATGGTATAGGTAAAGCTATTGATGTCTACAAAACATTATTCTCATAAAACTATGTAAGTCTGAATCATTGTTTCCTCTCAGGTAAGGAAGATCCCACAGACATTTTTGTCAACAACAGATTACTTGAACTCCTTCATTCCTTCACTGATTGAGGAGACTCGCAGCGACCTGTCTTCAAGCTTGAAAGGCGTGTCAAAGGCTCCCTTTTGTGAAATCTCGAGCGTTGAACTTGAAAGTTCGAGAAGCTTCATACCCACCAAGAGCTTCTTCTACCAAATTTCAGTGAACAGAACCAACAATGATGAGAATGGAAAATATGAGCCTGAGGTTGGAGATCTCATTGCCTTCACAGATATTAAACCAAACACCGTAGATGACTTGAACAGGTCCAAAAGAAACTACCATATTGGTTATGTTCATGGAATAAAAGAAAGTATTGACAAGATCTCAATAATCTCATCCAAAAGTTTTGACATGGACATTCGGTTTTCCTTGAGAAGCAACAGTGAACCTAAGCTTTATGCCTCCAGTAGCAACAATGCACCAAAGCTTTATGCCTCGAGTAGCAACAATGCACCAAAGCTTTATGCCTTCTTTCTTTTGAACCTTACAACAAATGTTCGAATCTGGAAAGCCTTGAACTTGCAGCTGGAGGGATCAAGCCTGAGCATGATGAAAAAAGTGCTGCAAGCTGACTCAAAGGTATGAATCTCTAGGTCAATCAAAGTGTCTTATTATTGGATAACATACTATAGCATTTTTTTCTTACTTAATTAGCATTGGTAACTTCTTCTGCATGGGTACATATTTTGAAATGTGCTTGCATTTGCTGCTCTAGTGGTATGTTGAAAATCAATCCTTGAATAGCTTGAACGGAATTCAATGTTTTAGCTAGGATTACTTCTCTTATTGAGATTTTCTCACTACATAGTTATCAACGAAACATGGTTGCCTTAATAACTAATGAGTTGTAGACATGTACTGTCAGTTTTTACAATGTCAACCAATCAAAAATCATTTTTAATATTTTTAAGGTTGTTATAAGTCAACAAATTTATTATTACTCGATAATGTGTGATGAGATGGCACAGTAGGAACTTTTTAATACTGTCAATGTATATCATGTTTATTCATAACTATTCTTTTTTCTCATATTTCACAGAATGGAGAAACCTGTCAAATTTGTTTTTCTGGTGAAAACGATAGTGCGACTTGTTCAAGTGTAAAAAACATAATCCTATCTCAGAATCTGAACGAATCCCAGAAAGATGCAGTTTTAAACTGTGTTACTTCGAGGGAATGCCATCATAATGATGCTGTTAAACTTATTTGGGGGCCACCAGGAACTGGCAAAACAAAGACAGTAGCTTCCTTGTTATTTTCCCTGCTCGAGTTAAAAGTCAGAACATTAACATGTGCTCCAACTAATACTGCAGTGTTGGAAGTGGCTGCTCGCCTGCATAATTTGGTTAAGGAATCACTTGAGTATGATATTGGATTTGGTGACATAGTTGTATTTGGCAATAAATCTCGAATGAAAGTAGACTGTTATCGAGGCCTCAGTGAAGTCTTTCTTGATTATCGTGTAGACAATCTTTTGAAGTGTTCTGGATGGAAACATTCCTTGGAATCAATGATCAAGTTGCTTGAGTACCCCAAAGAGCAATATGATTCATATAAGCGTGAGGAAGAAAATAGTCTTATGTCATTGGAGGAATTTGCTAAGCAAAAGTACTTGAAAGAGAAGAAGGATAATCCTCTTACCTTGCAATTTTCGAAGGAGTCCACTTGCAATATAGAAGAGCAATACCTTTCGTATAAGGATGAAAAAAAGAAAAGCATCAAGACTCTGGATGAATTTTTTGTGGAGAGATTCCGTTCCAATGCCGAGCAAATGGAGAAAAACCTGGGAACTTTGCGCACACACCTTCCTACTTCTTTAGTTCCACTTGCGGAGGTAAAGAAAATTCCTATAGCTCTTGATTTGCTAAGATCTCTTGAAAACTCTCTGTGTAAATCCAAGTTGAAGCAAACTTCCGGTGGCTGTGAGCAAGGAGAAAGCATTATTGATTTCCTTCGAAGGTTAAGCATAAAAAAGGAAGAGTGCCTTGTCAAACTGAGATCACTTTCTCAGACAATTTTACTTCCAAACATCACTGACAAATATGAAATGGCAAAATTTTGCTTGATGAGAGCACGCCTGATTTTCTGTACTGCATCAAGTTCTACTAAATTATTCGAAGATGGAATGACACCAGTAGAATTCTTAGTTATTGACGAAGCAGCGCAACTGAAAGAATGTGAATCAACAATTCCATTGCAGCTACCAGGCCTTCACCATGTAATACTCATTGGTGATGAGAGACAGCTTCCTGCGTTAGTCAAAAGCCAGGTACTTACCTTTTTTTGACATTCTTGATGATTGGATTGTGTGCACATCATTAAGGATTAGTTTCTAATATCATTACATGATCAAATTTTAGGTTTCTGAAGAGGCTGAATATGGAAGAAGTCTGTTTGAGAGGCTGGTTTCATTGGGGTATAAGAAGCATCTGCTTAATGTTCAGTATAGAATGCACCCATCCATCAGCTTATTCCCAAATAAGGAGTTCTATGAGGAGCAACTTTCTGATGCCCCTTTTGTCAGAGAAATGGGCCATAATAGGCGTTTCCTTGAAGGAAAAATGTACGGTTCATATTCATTCATAAACATAGCTAAGGGTAAAGAGCAAAAACCTGGTCGTGGACACGGGTGGAAGAACAAGGCTGAGGCTGCTGCTGTTTGCAAGATTATTGAAAGCCTTGAAAATGGTTTTTTTTTTCTCCTTCCTTCTAGTGTCGAATTATTTGTCTGTGAATGGTTAGTTGTATTAGTCTCAAATAAGAAAACTTCTTCAGGATACAATAATATAACCCTGGACATCATTCCTGTTTTTTGCTACAGAATTTTTGAGGTCAAAGAAGAAAGTTAGCATAGGAATCATATCTCCATATAATGGTCAGGTGTCTGAAATCCAGGAAAGAATTAAGCGGCAAAATTTGGTTTCTGATCCTAACTTCTCTGTTAGTGTTCGTTCTGTTGATGGCTTTCAAGGTGGTGAACAAGATATAATAATAATCTCCACTGTGAGATCAAATGAGAATGGAAATATAGGTTTTCTTGACAATCGGCAAAGAGCCAATGTAGCACTCACTCGGGCGAGGTATGTTTCTTATACAAGATAACAATTCAAGTTCCGAGAAAAGATAAATTGATTAAAATCTGGGTTTAATTTGTGCAGATATTGCCTATGGATATTAGGGAATGAAAAAACTTTAAGCCGTAGTGATTCTCTATGGAGAAATCTAGTGAATCAGGCTAAGGAAAGAGAGTGTTTCCATAAGGCCGAGGATGACAAAAAACTGGGCCAGGCCATTGAGAACGAAGCCTTGCTTATTGAACTACTTGATGAATCAGAGACCCCGTTTAAGAAACTCAGTCTAGGGGGCACTTCTCGACCAACTCCTACTACCTTCAGGTAAGTGGATATCAGCCTAGCCATCACTTTTTATTTACCAATTAATAACCAGATAGGCAATTGATAATAATGAATGCAAAAGCATAATGTAGATGTTAGATTAGCATTATTGGTAGTTTGGAGAACTAACCATTTATGACCATATACCAGAGGGTCTTTCAGGGGCAGGCCAAGGACACCTAGGTGGTGAAGAATGGTACTATAGATTGCGCCCAGGAACAACAGATACGACTAATGAATTGTTATAGTTTGCCAGCAGATGCTGTAAGATGTATCCTATTATATTGTTGTGTAATATCTTAGGGCCAAATCCAATATTCTGTAACAGCTTACCGCCGTAGTATACATAAAATCTAGAATATCAGCATTCTGAGGAGTGCAGGGTGAGCCAGTTCCAGGGACGTTAGATACATCAGGAGTTAATATACTGTAAATTTGTGTACAAGGGTCAAAATAAAGCGAAGTGACTTTATCGATTTCTAAAATCCAATAAAAAAATATACGAATTACACATTCAACCATTCAGATTCCACGGCTTTATTACTTTGAATTATGCAGACACGTATTTACTTACGCTGCTTCTTTTGTCACTGAAACCCCAATGTCATACCAGTCTTATTACATGATCAAACAGATTAACTTTAGTTCTGAGAAAAATGCAATTCCCATATTAAAATTATCTTATAAATAGAATAAAATAACCTTTTCAGCAATTGATAAGTTAACAAATACATAAACTAAAACCATGAAAAAAAATCTATTTTTATTTTTTCTTCTCGTAGAAGTACTTCTGTTAAAAATTAACCACAAATACCATTGTCCAATTCTTGATTATATTTTCCTCCTCTTATTATTACGTACAAAAGAATATTACTGAACAATAGTTACGTTTCCTGACGGGAGGAACAATGGATGGTTGTAGGCAAAGTATATTATAACCGTAGACAAATTTGCTGCAATGTTAAAGGCTCAATTGTAAAATGACTACAACAAAACTTTAACTACCGCATTTACAGTGCAGATTACTTTCAGGATATACTATGGAAATACAGTGAAAGACTAAAGTTTCAGTATTGGACTGAAATGGATAATAGAATAGAAGAAGAATATTCAAGACACCCCCACCAGGGGAAAAAATATCATCCATTATAACTAAATTAAGTGTGAGGAAGAAAACATTACAAGGCTATGATCTCAACAACATTTGCAGTTCGGCGTTTTCATTCCCAATACCCTAACTAATCTATTCCTCTTTTACAAGCACTTAATGAATAACTTCAATCACTTTCACTTAAGTTTGCAAGTCTTCAACTAATTATAATAATGCCATTATAAACTTCTGAATTTTTGTCTGTGCTCTCTCCTTCTCTTCCGGTCCGTCAAGGTCACCAATATTGTCATGATATTCCTGAAACAGAAAAAATTCCATTAGATTTGAGCCTGTGATGTTTCTTTTTTAAAATACTGAGTTTCTAGGAGTGATGCACGGAATTATTCAGACACGTCAATAAGGTCGCAACATTAGAAATATTGCAAACCTATATTTAGTTGGACATGGGACTTCGACAATGCATCCTCCACACATAACCGTTTCAAACCAACAATGGAAAGATAATGAGGTTATCCTCGAGAACACATACCTGAAGTATATCATTGATATGCTTCTTACTAAGTTTGTTCTGCTTAAGAAGTAGCTCAATTCTCCCCCTCATTTGTGGATGTCTGACCACAAAACATTTAACTAACAGTCGTCAGGTGAAAACACACACACACACATATACTCTTGACATTACCAATATATAAATGCAAATACTTACTCTGAACACCAAATATGACCCAAAATAACAGCAATCAACTGCAGAACCATATATAAAATTGTCAGTACATAAAACGTGCTGCAGAAATGGTATCTACTTAGATGATGCTAGTATAAGAGCCACTGTTGTTCACTAAAGTTCTTCCTAAATGCAGTTTGAAATGGAAAGAAACAAAACATTTGTAAAACCGAGTTGGTAATACATTATGTATAAAGAACGAATGTTTCCCAAGATATTTCATAAATGACATCTATTGTTTTGAAGTGATTATGGATGAGTCCTTAAAACAGTAAAAACAAACCCTGTATGCCATTTCTCAGCACCAACTAATGTATTAAATATATTACCTGAAGAGTGTAAAGTCCAGATTCTAGTTTGCGATTGTATATTTCATCTTCATCCATCTATAAAATACAAAAATATTAGATTGAGCTAAAAAAAGGACATTTCAGTATGACATGTCGAAGCAGCAGAATAAATCAAATACCTCCAAGTCATCAAACTCAATTTGATTCAACCTTTCAGTTTCTGCTTTGACTCTATCTGAATACCTGGTTAGGATAAAATGGATAAATCCGTTTGTTAAATGAGAATATGAGCTCTAAAATAAGAGCTTAGTACCCATCACAAATTTTACAATATACAGGAAAAGATGTAGACTAACTTTAACCTTGGAGAAAAGAGAATAAGTTCATTGGATCCAGCAAATAAATACACCAAGTGTACTGGTCAATGAATCAATAAATGTAAGTGTTTTTTTATTGGAAATTACAGTAGAGGTGCTTTGGCAACATTAAATACAACACTTTCCTTTAAAAACTCTATAAGTTTAATTCCTTAACCAGTGTTGGTAGTAGGGCACTATTAACATTCTCACAGCTCAATAATCACGAAATTCACAAACCGAATAATGAGTCCAACCTACCTGATGTATAGTTCCATTAGTCTGTCTATCTTCTCACACTCATTTTCGACAAATTTACTTAATAATCTTTCTCTCCTAGAACCCCTCAAGATTCCACCTGGCAAAAATACAGAGCACTAAAGTTTAATATCAGAAATGGTATAAATATACACCATGATAAATGAATCAAGATTCAAATCATTAAATTGAAAGCCTATTTTTCGAGCTGCGGATCAAACTGTCTCATGAATCTAAGGTTCATGATAAATAAGAATAATAAAATAGCATACACAACTAACATTGAATATGAAAGCACAAATTCATGATCTATAAACGAAAGACAACCCTAGAACAATTTAACATGAAGAAACATGTTAAAAGTCAATACATATATATAATGCAGAAAGAGGAACACGTGTTAGTGGCAGACAATGACCAGAACCTGCAGTAGGTGGAATGAGAAATACAGAGCACAGTGAGGGAGAGGCACAAAAGTGAACAAGAAATAGGCAAAAGAGATGCACATGAAAAATAGGCCACCCTATGTTAGACTGGAGGGAAAGCACGGGCCAATTCCCTTTCTTCTTGCTAATATTTTGAAAAAAAATGTATATAGAATTCTAGGATTTTCAGAGCCTGATCATGCATGACCCAACCTGCAATTCATGGCGTGATTCAAGTGCTAAAATGAGTTAGCATCCTATTCACATTGCTAGTCACTCAAAATCATATCACACAAATGTACTGTATCAAATGAATCATATTGTGAATTGCAAGATACTGATAACAATGGCACACAATGTCTCACTGAAATGCATATTTCAATTTCATTATTGGATGCACCTAATGTCACTTCGAACAATTAAAAAAAATGTTGTCATTTTCATAGATACGTATTAACATGTAATGGACATCCATAAAGGCATGTAAAGGCACCTTCACAAACAACAACCAGGTATTAAAAAACAAAATTTTCAGTAACCCCTTTAAAGCAAAAAATAAAGAAAAATCCTTCGTGTTCAAGGTTCATCACACCCATTCAAATGCGGGACGCCCTGAATATTTGCAGAGGAACTGCAATTTGACCATAATAAATTTCAAACAAGACTAATTTCACATACAGTCTGGAATTGCTATTCACTAGCCAATACAGACATCCTAAGTCTGAACTCACATAAAAGTTCACTTGCCTGCTTACCAAATAATGACGCAATCAGTGACACAAGGCGCTCCTCCATATCCTCTTGGTACCTTTCCTTCTTGTTCTTCTTACTTACAGGAATCTGTGCATCAAAACAAACAACTTCTTTAGAATAATTTATTTACAACACGTCTACAAAACCAGAAGACGAAAAGGCAAATTCACAAAACACTATCAAACAAATTAAAAGTAAACAACATAAACCATCACAGACACCAATACCAGCATTAAAAAACAAGCTTAAACTTCTGCCAAAAGGAGACAGAGTTAAGTTGTAGTAGCACTTGCCTTACCCATGAAAGCTGCAAAGGCGGTCTTCAACCCCAAAACATCCACAAAACGTTCACAGGCCGGCGGGTACTTAGTCATGGCAAAATCAAGCGCCCGAATAGCCGACCCATAAGCCAACTTCTTCTGCTTCATAATAATTATCATCAACTCCACCCCTTCAGCCTTCACAAACCTCTCCTTATTCTCTAATGGCATCAACAAACAACACAAGCAATCAAACAAATTCTCCAACATCTCCTCCTCATCAGAACTCTTAGGATCCTTAGACTTATACATGGCCACAGCCTGAAGAACCACATCAACCCCATTCATCTGCCCCAGCTTCTTCTGATTCACCGTACTACTCTGCAGCAAAATCGCCAAAATCTCCGAAGCATACTGCTTATTGCTGTCAAATTCCCTCACCTTGATCTTCCCGAGAAGCCACTTCAACAACTTCGTCTTCTCGCAAACTAACTCCGCCACCGCCGGCTTCACCTCGATCAAATTCTCCACTGTTGCGAGGGTTCCATACACGGCGGCAGTTTCGTCGGGGTCAGAATCATTCAATCTATGAAGATTCTGAACCAGAAGCTCGAGAGCGCTGTTATCAACCAGTGCGTCGACCAAAACCCTAGCAGAATCATCGTTGTCGTCGAGAACGTCCTCATCGGTGAGGTCCTGCAGCAGTTGAACAACGTCGATGGCGATATCGGTGTTGTCGTGGTTGAGGAGGTCGACGATTGACGGAACCACATTAAGGCCGACGAGGTCCGGGTAGAGCTCTGGCGCACCAGCGAGGACCTTGAGCTTCTGGAGCTCGTCGTGGAGTTCGACTTCGGAATCGGCGAAGCGGTCCGGTTGGTTAGGGTACTTGAGGCGCGCTTCGATGTTGTCCTTCAGGCGACGCTCGAAGGAAAGGACGTGCTTCTTTAGGGTTCGGAGGTCGAGGACTTCGACGGCGTTCTGCGATTTCTCAATGGCTTCGAGGAGGGAGAGATCGACATCAGTGGCAACGCCGTTAGAAACGGCGTCTTCGAATTTTCGCTTGGTGGCGGGGTTCCGCGCGTTCGCTACCTCCATTGTTGCTGGGGATAGGAAACCCTAACGCTCTGTTATTTGAGGGTTTTGGTTTGTAGAAGAAGAAGGGTATGAACGACGTCGTTTAACCAACACAGCTTTGCAAAATGTCCTGCTATAGAATTTAAATTCATATATTTACTCAAATGATAAAAGAAAATAAAACGTGGACGGCAGGATTCGAACCTGCGCGGGCAGAGCCCACATGATTTCTAGTCATGCCCGATAACCACTCCGGCACGTCCACCTTCCTGCTTCATTTAAGAAATAAAATATAATCTACAATAGTAAAAGAGGTGTTATTTTATTTTATTTTTTAATAAATCGATGTTGGCACCTGGCACTGGCAGTGACAGTGATGGTGTAGAGAATTTTCTTTTCTAAATCCTTTTTATTGCAACTTTAAGAAAAATTTTGCAAAAAATTAATCGAAAACAAAATTCATGACAAAACTAAGCTTTAAAGGTAAAAGTACAATTAACTCTATGAATAGTTAATCAACTTACTCATTAAAAATGGAAATGGCCCAATAAATTAGTCCCTAAGATTCTCTTTATTAATTACCGGAGACAATCTTCGGAGATTCTCTTAATTAATTAATTATTTAGATAGGTATGCTAATAAGGTGGAACGAAGTAGTATTTACTAGTAAAATGTTTTAAAATGAAGATAATCTTATTTGGGAGATTCTCTTAGTTAATTAATTAATTAGATAGTAATGCTAATAACGTGGAACAAAGTAGTATTTACTAAAAGAATTAAATCATGAATGAAATGTTTTAAAATGAAAAACTCATTTTGGTAAATCATACGAGGTGGGACGAAAGGATAGTGACACGAAGATGCTCGTTGCCGCATAATCTCATCATCTTCCTTTGTCTTTCTCTGTAAATTCAATAATACTCTCATTCTCACTCTTTCTCTGCGAAACTGTTAGTAGCAGCTACCCGGCATGGCTTCTAAAAGGGTTCTTCTCCTCTGCGGGGACTTCATGGAAGACTACGAAGTAACATTTCTTCATTCACTCTTCACTGTGAAGTGTGATTAATCTTCTCTCGCACTCTTTTCCATCCTTTCGTATCAATAATTCATTTCGTGTTCTTGCAGGCCATGGTTCCCTTTCAGGCGTTGCAAGCATTCGGTGTTGCCGTCGACGCCGTCTGTCCCGGAAAGAAGGCCAACGATGTCTGCCGCACCGCCGTCCATGTACTTTCCGGTGCTCAGGTCTCTGTCATCTTCTTCTCTTCCTTACATAGTATTTCCAAATTCCAATTATTCAATTGCGTAATTTAATTTAGGCTTAATCAAGTTTTTATTAAATATTTTCGTCTAAAATATTTTTATTTTCCTCTAATTACTCTGCGGTTTGCATTTGCTGTTAGCTGAAGATGTGACTCTTATTTTTGTCTGTAAGGATCTAGAAATTTATTTGGAATAGAAGTGGTGTAATAGAAAATTCATACTGGTCAGACCTCGGACGTCCTCCAAGGTCTGAGGGCGGCATGGTAGAGATCGGTTGGTTGGGTCATAGTGGGTTTCAGGAAATCACATGCACCAAGGTGTGATTTGAACCTTAGATACGCTATGCATGCGAAACTCTATGCTGGGGCATAAGAGATTGTCCTTAGTGTTGCATGCATTGGCGCGCGAGGAGTTGGTACCGACCTGTCCTCGGGCAGGAGAAGCTACCGACGTCACCGAGTCATGTGGGAGTGACGATGTGACATCGGTGACCAGAGTGAGGCGATGTGTCCTCGTCACACACAAGGGCGATGAGAGATCGCCAGGAGGAGAGACACATCGGTCATCGACCATGAGGAGAGATCGCCAGGAGGAGAGACACATCGGTTGTCTTCCAGGATGAGACATCGGTCGTCTTCCAAGATGAGACATCGGTCGTCTTCCAGGATGAGACATCGGTCGTCTTCTAGGATAAGACATCGGTCGTCTTCCAGGATGAGACATCGATCGTCTGCTAAGAGGAGAGAAACATCGGTCATCGGTGGATAGTTGAGAAGCGATCAGTCATCGGTGGCTGTTCATCGGGGGGTCCTGTTACACGCAGATAAGCTGGGACCCAGGCTCCCAGCGAAGGCGTTCTGCATGCGCGACACGTAGACAGTGAGGGCGCCCAGAGTCGTTGGCGTCAGAGTTTTGGTAGGGCAAGTGGCCCAGAGTTAGTGCGCACGGAGACGCCACGTGGCCATTCTGTCAGATTTGCATTCAATTAGAGGAAACCCACACGCAAAGTTCTCCCAGAGAGTGGGTGATGGCAGCGAAGATTTATGGACGGTCCTCTGAGGGATTAAGTTCATTTCGGTTTTCCTTCTACCCTTTCCTCCTTCACTCTACGACGCGGCCACCCTCCATTAGCAGTTGACGATCGGAGTATCAGTTTGAAGACCGGCGGCTGCCATTGGACTCCTGGGAGGTTACTCTGCAAGTTTTCTGATCAAAGCCCTAAAACAGAGTAAGTCGTTTTGCTCTGTTCTTTGAGTCGAGTCTGAATTTGAGAGGGTCGTCTCTGCATAGGTTGTGCATACGACTCTTTTAGCTTCAGAAATCGTCTCTGTTAACGCAGAAAATGGGTAATCTCGTTAGATTTGTGATCGGGACTCTATGGTGCAGGTTAAGGCATCTTTGAGTTCTCGGTGGGTTTGGAGCTCTTAGTGAGATCGGCTCAAGTCCAGGTAATGGAAGCTAGCTTTATTTTCAATAACAACCGTAGGCTAGAAAATTTTGAAGTTGGGGCGACGTGGTCGCCGGTTTCAAACTTTCTTGCACGATGCTCTGTTTTATGTGTGGATCGGAATTTGTTTGAGCTTGAAAATGTGATACTTTAAATATGGTAGATGCTGTGAAATGCATATGATCTTCTAAATCTTGAACTTTAGTATGATTTGGATTGTTTAGAAACGGTGTAAAAATATGTATGATTGACTGGTTCAAATTGTGTGTTGTATGATATATTGAGTAATGTGAAAAGTGGGATCAAGACATAGTATTTTCAGGAAAGAAAATACCGTGTAAGATCGTGTAGAGTGTGCATTGACCGGTGATTTGTCTAGAAGGAGATATCCTGACTCTCCTGATATAATGGAATCATATAGATGAAGTTATTCAAGCGTTGAGAGTCGAAGGAGGTTCATATGTATGGGTAAGTTGTTTGAAAGATAACTAACTTGACATGTTGTATGGATTAACCCTGTCATACTAGGAGAGTGATGATATTGAGATTGAGATTATTTTTATGCGCATAGCTGTGTGGATTTCACAGCGACCCTGTGTGGATTTCACAGTGGTGTAGTATTACAGGTGCAGATCTCTGAGTCTAGTCAATGCACGAGTCTTCCGGAAGTAGAGTCAAGTGTCTACGTGTTGTGAGTCAGTGGAAATTCTGACATGAGAAAGATGAATATTGAAATTATTGGTAGACACTTGATGAAATTGTGAAATGTGTGAAAAATGATGATTTATGATGATATCAAGTTTCATATTTAAAGTTTTTAAAATAGTTAGTTTACCCCTTTGTTTTGTTTTGTGGTTGTTTCCTTTAAAACTGTGATGATCGTGTATAATTTACACGGGAGCAGATGACGTTGCAGGTAGTAGAGCTCCTCAGTGAGCATTTTGGAGGAAGGGATCGTCTGTCTTGAATGTTGTATTTTGTTTTATTTTGAAAACTCCTGATGGAGATGTATTAAAATTCCCTAGAAAAGGGATGTTATTTTGAGATACAATGTATGAGATGGATGTATTTTATTATATATACATATGTTAATTTTGATATTATTGTTTTACGTTTATTTTATTATATAAAAATGAATAAAATTTTGAGGGGCGTTACATTGTCTTCCTTCGCGTTTTTCTTCTTCAATCTCCTCCCACTCTTCTGTTATCTTCCTCGTAAGGAAATAAAGAACGAATAAAACGGCTTGGAGGAGATTAAAGAGGGGATGAACGAATTGATTAATAAGTTAAAGACCATAAAACATAAGTAATGATTACTCTTGTTGATCATAAACATCAAATGAGCAAGATAATTAAATAAATAAATAAAATTTGAACACTTAATTGAAGGACAATTTTTAATAAAGACACATTTAAAAAACTATGCAACTTCATATGTAGTTAAAACTTAAGTAAGCCTTTAATTTATTTGAGAAAAATAAGGTTTGAATTGATTTGCAAAAAATATAAGGCTTTACTTGATTTGTAATTCTTTTATGGACGGATAGAGCTTTAACTTTTTTATATGGTGAGAAATAAAAATATAAATGGGTCATGTATAACTGGACATGGATGGTCAAGAATACTAAAAAAATACTGCTTTTATTAAACCTGAGTTGTTTAAACATGATTTATAATTATCTATATTTATAGTTTTAATTTCTCATAATAAAACAAAGTATGGTTCTCTTCAACTTAAAGTCAAATCTAATATAATTGTATAGGTTTAGAGAAAAAAAAACTCTTTGGACAGTTTAGTATGGGGATTTTGTTTTCTATTTTCACTTTTAATTACAAAAGAAATGAAATGGAGAAAATTTCTCTCCGACAAAATTTTGAAAATAGGAAACAGAAAAGTAAGTTGTCATTTTTTGTATTTAATATTTAAGAGTGAAAACAACAAATGTTTCCTTAAGCTAAACGACTCCCAATTAATAAATTTCCAGAATTTTAGTTCCAAAAATAGTAATTTTTGTAAACTTCTTTAATTGGTATGGGGAAGTTTTAATTTTGGTTGATGCCTTTTGGCTGCTTTCAGACCTATACAGAGACAGTTGGTCACAATTTTGCACTCAATGCAACGTTTGATGAAGTTAATGCTGCAAGCTATGATGGTTTGTTGTTGCCGGGTGGGAGGGCTCCAGAGTATCTTGCTCATATTCCTAGTGTTGTAGAGCTGGTGATCAAGTTTGTCAGTCTGGGAAAACAAATTGCTAGCATTTGTCATGGACAATTGATTCTGGCTGCTGCTTCTGGAGTGGTTAAAGGTCGCAGATGCACAGCTTTTCCTGCTGTTAAACCAGTACTGGTTGCTGCTGGTGCTCATTGGGTTGAACCTGACACCATGGCAGCAACAGTGGTGGATGGTAATCTCATTACTGCAGCTACTTATGATGGGCACCCTGAACTTATTCACCATTTTGTGAAGGCATTAGGAGGCACAATAAGCGGCCCTGATAGAAAAGTCCTCTTTATCTGTGGGGTATGTTCAAATTTTTCTCATGTTGCTTAAGCTGATAATCATGGGCTTGCCTTACTTCTCTTGGCATGACGAATTGTAGGAGTAGAATTTTCAGGCCTAGAGCTTAGACTATCTACTTTTTGTTTGAGAGGTCCTTAGCCACACATGGAGTAAGAGTATCATCTTACACTATTGTGTAATTCCACCTAAATTCTTTAGGCTGTCATTTGCCTCGGTTATTGCACCTAGTGTACTCAATGATTTTTTTTTCATCTTTGTTTCTTTCACTTTTATTGCAATGATGATTGATGAAGATGAGTGTTACCAACTTTTGCAGGATTACATGGAAGATTATGAGGTCAAGGTTCCTTTTCAGTCCCTTCAGGCTTTAGGATGCCATGTTGATGCAGTTTGCCCCTCAAAGAAGGCTGGTGACACTTGCCCAACTGCCATTCATGATTTTGAAGGAGATCAAACTTACAGTGAGAAGCCAGGACATGCATTTCCTTTAACAGCAACCTTTGATACTGTGGATCCTTCGAGCTATGACGCTCTTGTCATCCCTGGAGGTCGAGCACCTGAGTATTTGGCTTTGAATGAGTCAGTCATTGCCATGGTGAAGCATTTCTTTGAAAACAAGAAGCCAGTGGCATCTATCTGTCATGGCCAACAGATTTTATCTGCAGCTGGTGTTCTAAAGGTATTATTACTTATATATTTCACTCAGAAGAAAATAGAGCATGGATTGCATATCTTGAGGTAATCTTGAAGTTGAAGCATTTTATTAATGTTGTTTTATGCTCTTGGCCATTCTATACTTGTTTCTAGTTATCTTTCTAGTCAAGATTTATCTTTCACCAATTTGTGACTTTAGTTATTTGTTATAACAGTATGAAAACAGTTCTTTTGAATTTTTGGGTTACAGAGGTGTAACTAGTAAGACTGAGCTAGTAAGAAGTAATCAGTTATGATCTTTAATTGGAATATGTTCATTTCCTTAAATAAGTCACGCAGGCTTTCTTCGAATTTTGTTATCACAGTTTTTGTCCCTGTCTTTATTACGGAGTTGCTTGGTAGCAACATACATCATGAATGAATTGAGAATCACAGCATTTGCTTTGCTGACTTACAGATAATAAAATTCATGCAATCAGCTTCTGTGTGACTTCATCTCCTGGTGTATTTTGTGTTCATGTGCAAGCATACTTTTGCTACTCAAATTTATTCTTATCTTAGTTCTATCTCACTTAGGCAGTCTTCTAGCTTTTGTATACCTTTTTTTCTTGCTTGCTTGGACAATTGGATTGTAGTCCTAAGTCATGTTCAACCGATATTTCTGTTTCTTTGCCCCTATCTCCCATCAAGGAGCAGAAGGAATGGTAATATATAGAACTAATCTTAGAGAAATTAAATACATGTGGAACTGGACATATGTCAACCAAGACTCTGTAAATTGCTTCTTTTGTTGATCATTTCCAATTGTCCATCTATTATGAATTGATCAAATCTTTGGTCATGGGAGCATCCTCATTTTCTAGAATTATAGCTTATAATACTTTGTCTGGTTTTATTAATTCTGCTACCTCTTGAAATGCCTGATGAATTATTGAATTCTATTATTAACTTGATGCTATGACTAATTATGAGATCTTGTATATTCAATGATGTCTTGTTTTGTTACTTTTACTTTTCTTAATTTCCTACACATAATCTATTGGTGAAAGTAGGTGGTCAAACACATACTGATAATCATTGAATATTATGGATATAAAATTGAGGATATTTTTGTCATTCCATTATTTCATGTTATCATGTATTGCCACAGAACTTCAAAATCTAGCACTACTATTTTTTGCCATTGCTTTTGTGATATGTGAGTGATATGCAATGGATGGTAGCATGAATTCTTAGTTCTATGCTGACATACATTTTTACTGTTACAGGGAAGGAAATGTACTGCTTATCCGGCTGTGAAGCTTAATGTGGTTCTGTCAGGAGCAACATGGCTGGAGCCGGACCCTATAAGCCGCTGCTTCACTGATGGAAATCTGGTTACTGGAGCTGCATGGCCAGGGCACCCTGAGTTCATTTCTCAGTTGATCACACTCCTTGGTATTCAAGTATCTTTTTAACTGCACTTTGTGATGTGATTAATTACCAGTGAAAAAAGATTGGCAGTTTCTATCAAATATTATAAATATATGGATGTGTTTTACTGTACTGTATTTGAAGGACCTATAATGTGCAAGTGCATAGCATCATGCACTTGTTACTTTGAGCATTTGATGGTGGCTAGTATGAGTTTCCGTTCTTCTATAATAAAACTATTATGCAGTATTTAGACCAGGAAATCATTATTGGTTCATAAGCCAATAATGATTTACTGGTCCAAAATTATAAGTATATATAATATTAATCAGTATATCATCGTTATATGTTATAATTTCATTGGTCGAGACTAGATATGATATGATGGTTTCAGACCGTCCAATAATTTCTCCACAATTTGACAAAAGCATTCTTAATTTTTATTCTCAATTTTACGTTCTACTTATAAATCAACAGCACAGTAGTCCCTAATTAACATCACAATTTTTACCTTGAGCTATTGATAAACAACTGGAATGAAAGCTATCGTTGTCTACTTTATTATTGCTTCAAGTTCGTCAATATCCTTTACTGCATTGGTTCCATAGTCATCGTGCTGATAGAACAGAAATTGAGGCAGTGGCATTAGATGAAGAGCCACTGGTTGAACTAGACTTGCTTTCCTGAGTCTTCATATTCGTTTCAACAAACTTAGGCATAGTTGGTCCCAGGTGTTCCACTAAGCTCTTGCTTTTGAGTAGCACTACTATTTCAGACATTGTTGGTCTCGTTGCAGCTGATGCCTGAGTGCAAAACAGTGCAATTTCTATAATTTTCTGAACATCTTCTGCATCATACTCATTAGGCTCTGTGGCCTTGTCCACCAGCTCTAAGTGCATGCCTCTCTCATACAGTTTCCATGTCTGTTAAATGAAAATGAAATGTCTCATTCAAACACTAAAATATCTCGATAAAACCAACAGTTCCTAGTTCTACTTATAGCAACTTGCTTACTCGTTGAAGTAGGTATTCATGACCATCCTCGTCACCCTTCACATCCGTACACTTTTGACCACTAATGATTTCTAGGACTACAATACCATAACTGTAGGTATCAGCCTTCTCGGATAATTGACCATGTATTGCATACTCAGGTGCTGTGTATCCCCTGACAAGTGTATCATTTCTAGTCTATAGTTATTAAAAATTGACTCAGAGAAATAAATCTTGTTAGATTTTCCCACATCAGATTTTAGTTGTCCCTTTTGCTACGACTTGATGTTGTAAATGTTCAAGTGGATGCAATTGTTTTGACTTACAATGTTCCTGCAAATCTTGTGCTAAGATGGGAACGATCCTCTGGCAGAAGCCTTGCCAATCCAAAATCAGCAATTTTGGGTTGGAGATCATCATCCAAGAGAATATTAGAAGTCTTGATATCTCTCTGTGTATGATGGACACGTGGAATTCCTCATGTAGATATGCCAGTCCCCTTGCTTTGCCTAAAATTATATGAGGGAACCTTTTCTATTACCTGTTTATTTGCCAAGTGAGATTGTTGCCAAGATAGGAAAGAAAATGAATAAATATGTGTAAAGAAAATGGAATTTGTATCAGTGTTTGACATGAATATGTACCGAATAAGAATTTGTCAAGACTGCTATTTGCCATATACTCATAAACCAAGATTCTCTCTTGACCTTTGCTGCAACAACCAAGAAGTCTAACAAGATTCCGATGATGAACATTACTTATAAGCTTCACTTCACCTTCAAAATCATCCTCCATCTTGCTTGATTTCCCCAGGAATAGTTTTTTTACGGCAACAACTTTTCCATTTTTCAGAGTACCCTGTTAAAAATGGTTGTATGATTGAAATTCCTCTTTTTGGTTTTAAATATTTTTCTGCAAGGATATTTTTCTATTGAAAAACAAAACGGGTTCCTTTATGGTTTGTTCTTCAAAATAAAAGTGATATCATTGACAGCTTTAAAAAATGGCCCAATGATCATCGTCTTGAACATGCTTCTTCATAACAGTATTGAAAAATACAACACAAATTTACCTTGTATACATCACCAAAACCTCCTTCTCCAAGTTTGTTTTCTGCACTGAAATTTTTGGTTGCAGCTTTCAAATCATTATACTTGTAGTTAACTGGACCTTTCAACTCTGTTGCTCCCAATATGTCACCTGCTACAATCATGAAAGAATTAGGAAACAGAATAAGGAAGTTACAATCACAGATATATTGCAGAGTAAAAAAAAGATGTTGATGAACAAAAAAGTATTTTTCGTACTATTGTCAATACATCTTCTGTTTAAAAAAGCATTAAAAATGCAAACTAGGAACTACTTAATCACAAGCATTACATTGAAGACTAGTTTTCCACATTTACGTACCTCTAGGAACCCTCTTTGGTTTTGTAAACCATCGCCATGCAAACAACACACAGAGGAGAACAACAAATCCTCCAACGCTGCCACCAATTATAGCCCACTTCTTCCTTGAATCTCCTGCAATACAGTAAAAAGTTTATATCAGCTCCATAATTGTATTCGGGTAGTCACACAAAAATCAAATATGTTTTTTATTAGGCACTTTATTTTTATTTTCAGAA
The DNA here is from genome assembly GCA_013389735.1 of Phaseolus lunatus. NCBI lineage: Eukaryota > Viridiplantae > Streptophyta > Magnoliopsida > Fabales > Fabaceae > Phaseolus > Phaseolus lunatus. Next base: position 24,896,278 of record CM023862.1, on the reverse strand, counting down.
GTTCATATTGAAAATGGTTAAAACAATTAAAAGAAGTAAGCTTTTTTTTTGTTTGTTTAGGTTTAGTGTATTTATTAGTTCTAGCAACATGGAAACTTTAATTTTAACCTTCTAAATTTTTTCTTGTTACCTCTATTTTTATAAATTTTTTTTTTAAACAGGCTTGATTACTATATATTAACAATAACATGGCAGAAACACTTCTTTAAAAGTGATACTTAAAATGTGTGAATGTAAATTACATAGTTTATTGAAGATTGAGATATTTTTAAAAAGTAAATTTATGAAAATGAAACTAAAGACTATAAAACGAAAATCTGCATTATTTACAGTGAATAAAAGTAAATTTAAAATATAGAAAAGGTTTCAATAAACCATAAAACCCAGCCATTTTGATCTAAACATACATAAAAAAATATATAACTGTACCTTGTTTTAAAAAGGGTGCAATATCAATGGTTTGATTATCAGCAAAGAAAGGTGTGGTGGAGTATCTCATAAAACAGCCAGCATCATATGCTCTTCCCTCTGTGTTAGGAAGACAACTTTGTAAGTTGTTGTATCCAACTTGAATGCAACTCAGACATTTATCCTCAGTTGCAGTTTCAACACACTGTGCAACAGCATAAATTGCACAACTACCAGCCACCTCTGTCTTAGTAGCTGCATAAAACCTTTTGGTTTTTGGTGTTGCTCTTTGGATATCCGAAATAACTTGTTCTCCAACTAATCTAAAACCAGTGGCATTTGAAGTGATGTTTCCACATGATACACCATTGCCAACTTCATTTGTCTGATCGAAGAACCTCTCGGTCTCATACCTACATCATCACATTTTCATAATATCCAACATTAAAATTAATTCTCAAATCCTCAACATGGCCTCACACTAATGTTTAAAACTAAACACTTTCATAATCAACTTTATACTTTCATCTAATTACAAACTCTTACTAGATAAAAGGATGTCAACTTATCATATTTTTTTTAAAAATTATACCAATGATAATTTTCCATTGATAGATAGAGTGATTTTTTTTTTTTTGTATTCTGACTCCAAAACATTAATGCAAAACAATTGACAAATATATGAAAACTGAATCATGGGAAAATGGCTTTTTATTTTTCTCAATTAGTTTTTAAAAATATTATTCTTTGACTACCCACAGAATTATATACAATCTTGATGTAACAAATCTAACAAAACTAATAAAAGATAAATTTATAACTAAATAATATAAAAAATAATTAAAATAATAGTATTGAAAGTTGTTGTGACTAAAAAATTACCATATTACCATAGACATGGTTCTAGTATTTATTATAAGTTTGACTATTGTGTTGTTAGAAGAGATATAAAACTAGGATAATATATATATATATATATATATATATATATATATATATGTATATGGATTTCAATCATTTATTTGATATATCATAAAGGTTAAATTCAAATTAAAATATTTTTCATCTATTTTATTTTTTTTACTGTGTTTTGTATCTTCCTTTATTATTTTCAATAATGGAAGATCAGAAATGCAGATTTCTTTCTTCTACATTGATTTATTCGGGGCGGGGCGGAAAGGTATAATAGAAAAAATCTATATTATTTGATGTTTATTTTTGGCAAAGTGTTGATGTAAAAAGTGAATTGATATATAAGTCAACCAATTAATCAAGTTATTAAAATAATAAATTTTAACATAAATATTATAAAAAAAATTCAAATAATAGTTTATGATTGGATAATAATCTAAAATTGTATACTACAAATACATTTAAATTAAATTCTATCATTATTATAGATAATTTTTTTCTTTTCTCTCTCTCTATTTTTGACAAACAATAAGAATAATAGATAATTATAATTTAATAGTAGATGGTCGAAAATGATCATCGATGATGTTGAACAGGTGAACTGTGTATAAAGCATATAACATGTAAGTTTTTGTGAAAAGACGTGAGCGATGCAGAGAACTTCTTAATGCATATTGGCTGTTCTTGAAACTGTGGATGATATGTACCTGAGGAAGCAACCGTCGTAGATGACTCTGGCGCCGTTGGCGGCGGAGCAGTTGCGGATTTGGGTTGAGGCGGTGTCGAAGCAAGAAAGACAATCATTTTTGGAGAGATAGTTTCTGCATTGAAACATAGCATAGGTGAGAGCATCTCCTATGGCTTGCTGTGCTGTGCCAAAGTGCTTGCTGTGGTTCTTAATATCTCCTCTAAGCTCTGAAAATGTTGCGTTGATATTGGCATGGAAACTCTGCACGTTGCTAGCGTTGTATGTGCTGCATCCACTGTTTACCATACGTGTCTGTGGATCACCCGCTGCTCCATGTTCTACAATATTACTGCTCCACAACATCATTGTTAAGACAATTAGCTTTAGTTCAAACATGATGTTGTGTCTGCTTTCGGATAGAATGAACAACAATGCTGTTTACAAACATATATGTACATGACTTGGAACGTATATGTTAAGAAGCAGATAGAGATAGAGGCAGAGAAGAAAGAGAACCTAGAGTACGTCCAAGAGATCGAGGACCATATTTTTCTTATCTTTATACTTAATACAAATAGAACCACCCTCAAGGTAACTTTGTACACGTGTCACCACCACATAATTTTGAAAAAAAAATTCAAAAACATTTTTTACCACAAAGGGTAATCTTTCCACGTGTCACTCTCAGAGAACATCAGCGTGGCTCTCTAAATGCGCGACACGTAGCGCATCCAAAAAAGACCACGTCTCCCACCCCATATTCTCCTTTTCAGTCTGACCCTCTGCCTTCCCTCTCTCTCAAACTCTCTGCACCCCACGTCTCTCACCTTAAGCTTTTTCCTTTCCCTCCAAACCTCTGTGCCAAACTTCTGAGCCAAACCTTTCAGCTTTCTCTCTTCTTCCCTTCTCTTTCACCGTTTTGGCAACTGTTTCTGCTCATTGGCTTACCAGCACCACAGATCATCTCTTTAAGGTATTTTTCACTTGGCGGGATTTTTAAATTTTGAGATGGGAAAGGCCATGGATTTATGGGTTTATATAAGTTCTTATTTGTTCTTTCATTTTCAGAAAAAAAGGTACGTCTTTTATCATTTATTTTCATTTCATTCTACGCTATTGTGAAGATTTTTGACCATAAAAATGATTTCTTTTGGGTATTCTTATGATGTTTCTGTCGATTCTCTTCATCTTTTACGGTTTATTTGCTTCATTGTTCTTCATATTATTCTTTCTTTGTTTATTACGTTTTTCGCACCATAAAAATATTTTTATTTGGGTTTTCTTATGAAAGTTCCTTGCTTTTGATGTTTCTGCCGATTCTCTTCATCTCTTTCACGGTTTATTTGCTTCATTGTTCTTCATATTATTCTTTCTCTGTTTATTACGTTTTTTCGCACCATAAAAATATTTTTTTTTGGGTTTTCTTATGAAAGTTCCTTGCTTTTGATGTTTCTGTCGATTCTCTTCATCTCTTTTACGATTTATTTGCTTCATTGTTCTTCATATTATTCTTTCTCTGTTTATTACGTTTTTCGCACCATAAAAATATTTTTTTTTGGGTTTTCTTATGAAAGTTCCTTGTTTTTGATGTTTCTGCCGATTCTCTTCATCTCTTTTACGGTTTATTTGCTTCATGGTTCTTCATATTATTCTTTCTCTGTTTATTACGTTTTTCGCACCATAAAAATATTTTTTTTTGGGTTTTCTTATGAAAGTTCCTTGCTTTTGATGTTTCTGCCGATTCTCTTCATCTCTTTTACGGTTTATTTGCTTCATTGTTCTTGATACTCTGTTTGTCACATTTTTTGCACCATAAAAATGTTTTTTTTTCTGGGTTTTCTTATAAAAGTTCCTTGCTTTTGATGTTTCTGCCGATTCTCTTCATCTCTTTTACGATTTATTTGCTTCATTGTTCTTCATATTATTCTTTCTCTGTTTATTACGTTTTTCGCACCATAAAAATATTTTTTTTTGGGTTTCTTTATGAAAGTTCCTTGCTTTGATGTTTCTGCCGATTCTCTTAATCTCTTTTACAGTTTATTTGCTTCATTGTTCTTGATACTTTGTTTATTACAATTTTTGCTTCATCTTTTTTTGCACCATACTCTGCCGATTCTTGATACTCTTTTACGCATTCTCTACCTCCTAGACACAAAATTCATGTTCACTGCTTTCTTTTACACGAGAGTTAGCATACAAACGTGGGTACTTGTCACAAAGGGAAGTCTCGCATACCTAGTTATCTTTCCATAATCTAATCCGATCTCCACTTGTTGCATATATAATTATGGGCAACTGTTGTAAGTCCAATCCACCTATTGCATAGATTATAGGCCCTGTAGGAACACTTACATTGTAAGAAAAGGTGTTGTGTCTCTTCTTTGACCATACATATTGCACACAATTTATTATTCACCAACGTCCCTCTATGTTCAAGGTTAACTCTAGTAGCTATTGTATTTAGTCCTACTCTCCATATGAAGTGTTGAACATTTGGAGTTGCCTTCTATTATCATCCTACCTAAAAGAATTCTTCATTTCTTCACACTCTCCGTTTTACAGTATTTTGTATGCACTCTTAAATGAGAATGCACCCTTATGTTCTTCTTTCCATTTTCATTTGTCTTCACATCTTTTCTTTAGAACAAAGTTTGTCAACTCACTCATAAGAGATTATACGTCAGACCAGTTTCTCCTGCACTCAAACCATTTTCACTTTTTTCAAACCATGATTGTTCACATCTTACCCCGCACAACAATTTTAAATCCCTCCACCATATGGATTCGTGTTTAGATTGTTTGGTTTGATTTAATTTCCTCCATTCTCTATATTTATATTGTAGTATCCTCCTCCATAATCCCTCATATGTCGTTGTATACCTCTCTTTCCATTTTACTAGCAACATTAAAAAAATTTACATACTGTATTCCTAGATCTCCATGTTTTTTTGGTTTGCATATTGTTGTCCATCTAACCAAACCCTTTTCTTGTGATTCCAAACCACTAAAATGAATTGTCTTTGTATTTTTGTGAGTTCCTTTATTACACCTATTAAGACTTTGAAAAAGGATAAGAAGAATAAAGGTAAAGTTATATTTATGGAATTTGATCAAGCAAGCTCTTGTAGCAAAGGTTAAATATCTTCATTTTCAATGATTTAATCTTTTTTTTCTCATTTATTTTATGGATCGTGATATCCCATTATGATATTCCTAGTGTTTTCCCCTATTAGTATTCCTTGTATGTAAAAAATATTTTCATTGTTTTACACTTCATGGTTGCCACATACCCCATTTTTTTTCACTAACCCTAATCACACTCATTCTACTCTAATTAAAGTTCACTTTTAACGGCAAAATTACTTGAAAGCACCTCAATATCGCCTTCAATGTTTCTAGTTTTTTTTTTTTACTTTTGAAAATTAAATTTGCAGAAGTTTTGTATGATCACATGTTAGCATTAAACTCAAAGTCGTCATTAATTTTATTTAGAAATTTGAATGGTCAATAATTATTAGCATTAATTTTAGTTTTGAATATTATTTATACTATGGTTTTAAATGTAATTTATAGTATAGATGTTATTAGAGAAAATGTAGAATTTGAAAAATCTATTGTAAGACTATTTAGAGAGACTTTATTATTATCTCAAACACAATAGTAAAATAAAAGTTATATTCTCTGTTCACAATTAGTATCAAAGTTATGGCCAACATAACCAATAATTTGTTCATGCCTCGATTAACAAAGATGGTCAATTATGACAATTGGAGCATCCAAATGAAAGTCCTTTTTGGATCTCAAGATTCTTGGGAGGTGGTTCAAGAAGGTTTTGATGAACTAGAAAATACCACTAGTTACTTGGGACCCAAAACAAAGTGTTGAAAGAGACATGATCGAAAGATAAGACTTTGTACATGTTGTTTCAAGTTGTTGATGAGGCAATCTTTGAGAAGATTGCTAATGCATCCACCTCAAAGAAAGCATGAGACATCTTGGAAAAGGTGTTCAAGGGTGCAGTCCGAGTTAACAAATGCATCTTCAAACTTTACGAGGTGAGTTGGAGGCCATCAAGATGAAGTAGCCAATCAACTTAAATGCAATGGAGAAACTTTCACGGATGCAAGGGTCGTGGAGAAAATTCTTCGATCATTGACCGATGACTTTGAAAATATTGTATGTGCAATTGAGGAGTCAAGAAACTTGGAAGATATGACCATTGATGATCTCGCGGGTTCTCTTGAAGCACATGAACAACAAAAGAAGAAAAAGAAACAAGAAGTCTTGGAGGAAGTCCTACAAACAAAGATGACCATCAAGGAAGACAAGGTGATGTATGCACAACATAACCGAGGAAGAGGACATGGACGCGGAGGTCGTGGTCATGGAAACAACAATGAAATGAAGAGAGGGGACAAATGAACCAATAAAATTGGTGTGGACGAGGTCGTGATCGTGGTGATCGTTCACATCATTCAAATGTTAAATGTTACCATTGCAGAAAATATGGACACTATGCAAATGAGTGTTATGCCAAGAAAAAAGTGGAAGAAAGTGCAAATTTAGTGGAGGAAGATGAGACAAAAGAGGAAGGAATTCTCATGATGGCCAATGAAGGTGTCATTATGGATAGTGACATGGTATGGTATCTAGACACTGGTGCTAATAATTATATGTGTGGACACAAACATCTCTTTTTTGATATACAAGAGATAGAAGATGGACATGTGTCTTTTGGAGACTCAACAAAGGTTCTCATCAAAGGTCGGAGAAAAATATGTTTTTCTCAAAAGAATGGAAAAAAAGGTACTATGGAGGATGTTTATTATATACCTGATTTAAAGAATAATATTCTCAATATGGAACATTTATTGGAGAAAAGTTATTCGAATTTTATGAAAAACTGAATTTTGCACTTGAAGGATAAAAATGGACGAGTTCTTGTACACATGGAGATGGTAAAGAATCAAATGTTCAAACTCAATTTAAAGAGTACATTGTCCGAGAAGTCTCTTTGTGATGTAAAAATTGAGCTTGAAAGTTTAAGGGCAAAATCAAGTAGCTTGATATCTCAATTGGAGAGTGTTGAAGCAAAATTTGATAACTTGGAAAGAAGGTGTACAAAATTGGAAGAAAAATATGTTGATATGAAGAAAGAAAAAGAAAGTAGAATCAATCAAGTCGAAGAACTCCCAATTAATCAATTCCCAGAATTTTAGTTCCAAAAATAGTAATTTTTGTAAACTTCTTTAATTGGTATGGGGAAGTTTTAATTTTGGTTGATGCCTTTTGGCTGCTTTCAGACCTATACTGAGACAGTTGGTCACAATTTTGCACTCAATGCAACGTTTGATGAAGTTAATGCTGCAAGCTATGATGGTTTGTTGTTGCCGGGTGGTAGGGCTCCAGAGTATCTTGCTCATATTCCTAGTGTTGTAGAGCTGGTGACCAAGTTTGTCAGTCTGGGGAAACAAATTGCTTGCATTTGTCATGGACAATTGATTCTGGCTGTTGCTTCTGGAGTGGTTAAAGGTTGCAAGTGCACGGCTTTTCCTCCTGTTAAACCAGTACCGGTTGCTGCTGGTGCTCATTGGGTTGAACCTGGCAACATGGCAGTAACAGTGGTGGATGGTAATCTCATTACTGCAGCTACTTATGATGGGCACCCTGAACTTATTCGCCATTTTGTGCAGGCATTAGGAGGCACAATAAGCGGCCCTGATAGAAAAGTCCTCTTTATTTGTAGGGTATTGTTCTTGCCGGTTGACTCGCCTGTCGGTTGACTCACGACACTCACACGCCTCCTTCCTCACGTTGATACGTGCTTGGTTCTTTCGAAGCAATCTGCACCTGCAAAAGAGAAAGGGGGCGCCCTAGAGGCCGTTTGCACTCCGACGCTCAAGTCAGTATAGGGCAAGCAACACCAAGTGTATAAGTTTCTCTCTGTGTGTTTTGGTCTAGAAACTGCGTACCTTTGTGAAGTATCTTACTGTCCCTTATATAGCCTAGGGTTTACTGCGCCGCTAGCCCTAATTAGGGTTCACTGCGCTACTAGCCATATTTAGGGTTTACTGGAATACCCTTGCGCCGCTATCACCCAATCTTAGGGTAATCTAGCACATAAGGTTTCCTTCTCTGGAGTGCAAACTCTCACAGGGTGACCACCTGGGTGCCTCCTTGTGCACCTAGTCTCTGGGGCCACCTGTTTTAGGAGCGCCTTCACTGTTCACGTGCCATGCATGTAGCTTCACTGGGAAAACCCTAGCTCTGGTGAGTACTCGTCCCCTCAGGACTCTACACCCAACTGTGCTCTCCCTGCTACCCGCATAGGCACCTCGTGATCTAGGCCTCTCCCTAACTCTGGGTATTTAACTGGTCATTGGCCCACTCTGGGAACCAATCTTAGCTGTTCTGTTTACGCCGTTCAAATCACCCAAGGCCGATGTCACCTCGCCATACTCTGTTGCCGAGGACTCCTCGTCCTGCTGAGTGACGATGACACCTCTGCCCATCCTGGTGCTGACGACTACTGACCCGTCTCTATAGGCTGATGACTCATCACCCCTCTCTGCAGGCTGATGACTCATCACCCCTCTGTGTAGGCTGATGACTCATCACCCCTCTCTGCAGGCTGATGACTCGTCACCCCTCTCTGTAGGCTGATGACTCGTCACCCTTCTCTGTAGGCTGATGACTCGTCACCCCTCTCTGTAGGCTGATGACTCGTCACCCTTCTCTGTAGGCTGATGACTCGTCACCCTTCTCTGTATCATACCCTCTATGGGGTCTATTCCACGTGGCTTTGACTCATGCTGCGGGACCCAGCTGATGTCCGAGGACTGGTCAGTACAGGTATGTTCAAATTTTTCTCATGTTGCTTAAGCTGATAATCACGGGCTTGCCTTACTTCTCTTGGCCTGACGAATTGAAGGAGTAGAATTTTCAGGCATAGAGCTGAGACTATCTACTTTTTGTTTGAGAGATCCTTAGCCACACATGGAGTAAGAGTATCATCTTACACTATTGTGTAATTCCACCTAAATTCTGTAGGCCACCATTTGCCTCAGTTATTGCACCTAGTGTACTCAATGATTTTTTTTTTTTTCATCTTTGTTTCTTTCACTTTTATTGCAATGATGATTGATGTAGATGAGTGTTACCAACTTTTGCAGGATTACATGGAAGATTATGAGGTCAAGGTTCCTTTTCAGTCCCTTCAGGCTTTAGGATGCCATGTTGATGCAGTTTGCCCCTCAAAGAAGGCCGGTGACACTTGCCCAACTGCTATTCATGATTTTGAAGGAGATCAAACTTACAGTGAGAAGCCAGGACATGCATTTCCGTTAACAGCAACCTTTGATGATGTGGATCCTTCGAGCTATGACGCTCTTGTCATCCCTGGAGGTCGAGCACCTGAGTATTTGGCTTTGAATGAGTCAGTCATTGCCATGGTGAAGCATTTCTTTGAAAACAAGAAGCCAGTGGCATCTATCTGTCATGGCCAACAGATTTTATCTGCAGCTGGTGTTCTAAAGGTATTATTACTTATATATCTCACTCATAAAAGAAAATAGAGCATGGATTGCATATCTTGAGGTAATCTTGAAGTTGAAGCATTGTACTCCTGTTCTTTTATGCTCTTGGCCATTCTATACTTGTTTCTAGTTATCTTTCTAGTCAAGATTTATCTGTCACCAATTTGTGACTTTAGTTATTTGTTCTAACAGTATGAAAACAATTCTTCTGAATTGTTGGGTTACAGAGGTGTAACTAGTAAGACTGAGCTAGTAAGAAGTTATCACTTATGATCTTCTATTGGAATATGTTCATTTCCTTAAATAAGTCATGCAGGCTTTCTTCGAATTTTGTTATCACAGTTTTTGTCCCTGTCTTTATTACGGAGTTGCTTGGTAGCAACATACATCATGCATGAATTGAGAATCACAGCATTTGCTTTGCAGACTTACAGATAATGAAATTCATGCTATCAGCTTCTGTGTGACTTCATCTCCTGGTGTATTTTGTGTTCATGTGCTAGCATACTTTTGCTACTCAAATTTATTCTTATCTTAGTTCTATCTCACTTAGGCAGTCTTCTAGCTTTTGTATGCCTTTTTTTTCTTGCTTGCTTGGACAATTGGATTGTAATCCTAAATTATGTTCAACCGATATTTCTGTTTCTTTGCCCCTATCTCCCATCAAGGAGCAGAAGGAATGGTAATATATAGAATTAATCTTACAGAAATTAAATACACGTGGAACTGGACATATGTTAACAAAAGACTCTGTAAGTTGATTGTTTTGTTGATCATTTCCAATTGTGCATCTATTATGAATTGATCAAATCTTTGGTCATGGGAGCATCCTCATTTTCTAGAATTATAGCTTATAATACTTTGTCTGGTTTTATTAATTCTGCTACCTCTTGAAATGCCTGATGAATTATTGAATTCTATTATTAACCTGATGCTATGATTAATTATGAGATCTTGTATATTCAATGATGTCTTGTTTTGTTACTTTACTTAATTTCCTACACATAATCTATTGGTGAAAGTAGGTAGTCAAACACATACTGATAATCATTGAATATTATGGATATAAAATGAGGATATTTTTGTCATTTCTTTATTTCATGTTATCATCTATTGCCACAGAACTTCAAAATCTAGCACTACTATTTTTTGCCATTGCTTTTGTGATAATTGAGTGATATGCAATGGATGGTAGCATGAACTCTTAGTTCTATGCTTACATACATTTTTACTGTTACAGGGAAGGAAATGTACTGCTTATCCGGCTGTGAACCTTAATGTGGTCCTGTCAGGAGCAACATGGCTGGAGCCGGACCCTATAAGCCGCTGCTTCACTGATGGAAATCTGGTTACTGGAGCTGCATGGCCAGGGCACCCTGAGTTCATTTCTCAGTTGATCACACTACTTGGTATTCAAGTATCTTTCTAGCTGCACTTTGTGATGTGATTAATTACCAGTGAAAAAAGATTGGCAGTTTCTATAAGCATTTTCTATCAAATATTATAAATATATGGATGCGTTTTACTGTACTGTATTTGAAGGACATATAATGTGCAAGTGCATAGCATCATGCACTTGTTACTTTGAGCATTTGATGGTGGCTAGTATGAGTTTCCGTTCTTCTATAATAAAACTATTATGCAGTATTTAGACCAGGAAATCATTATTGGTTCATAAGCCAATAATGATTTGTGGTCCAAAATTATAAGTATATATAATATTAATCAGTATATCATCGTTATATTGTCACTTGTATCATGTTATAATTTCATTGGTCAAGACTACATATGATATGATGGTTTCAAACCGTCCAATAATTTCTCCACAATTTGACAAAAGCATTCTTAGTTTTTATTCTCAATTTTACAATCTACTTATAAATCAACAGCACAGTAGTCCCTAATTAGCATCACAAGTTCTACCTTGAGCTATTGATAAACAACTGGAATGAAAGCAATCGTTGTCTACTTTATTATTGCTTCAAGTTCGTCAAGATCCTTTACTGCATTGGTTCCATAGTCATCGTGCTGATAGAACAGAAATTGAGGCAGTGGCATTAGATGAAGAGCCACTGGTTGAACTAGACTTGCTTTCCCGAGTCTTCATATTCGTTTCAACAAACATAGGCATAGTTGGTCGCAGGTGCTCCACTAAGCTCTTGCTTTTGAGTAGCAATACTATTTCAGACATTGTTGGTCTCGTTGCAGCTGATGCCTGAGTGCACAACAGTGCAATTTCTATAATTTTCTGAACATCTTCTGCATCATACTCATTAGGCTCTATGGCCTTGTCCACCAGCTCTAAGTGCGTGCCTCTCTCATACAGCTTCCATGTCTGTTAAATGAAAATAAAATGTCTCATTCAAACACTAAAATGTGTCGACAAAACCAACAGTTCCTAGTTCTACTTATAGCAACTTGCTTACTCGTTGAAGTAGGTATTCATGACCATCCCCGTCACCCTTCACATTAGTACTCTTTTGACCACTAATGATTTCTAGGACTACAATACCAAAACTGTAGGTATCAGCCTTCTCGGATAATTGACCATGTATTGCATACTCAGGTGCTGTGTATCCCCTGACAAGTGTATCATATATAGTCTATAGTTATTAAAACATGACTCAGAGATAAATCTTGTTAGATTTTCCCACATCAGATTTTAATTGTCCCTTTTGCTACGACTTGATGTTGTAAAAGTTCAAGTGAATGCAATTGTTTTGACTTACAATGTTCCTGCAAATCTTGTGCTAAGATGGGAACGATCCTCTGGTAGAAGCCTTGCCAATCCAAAATCAGCAATTTTGGGTTGGAGATCATCATCCAAGAGGATATTAGAAGTCTTGATATCTCTATGTATGATGGACACGTGGAATTCCTCATGTAGATATGCCAGTCCCCTTGCTGTGCCTAAAATTATATCATAGCGTTGTTTCCAACTGAGGGAACCTTTTCTGTTACCTGTTTATTTGCCAAGTGAGATTGTTGCCAAGATAGGAAAGAAAATGAATAAATATGTGTAAAGAAAATGGAATTTGTATCAGTGTTTGACATGAATATGTACCGAATAAGAATTTGTCAAGACTGCTATTTGCCATATACTCATAAACCAAGATTCTCTCTTGACCTTTGCTGCAACAACCAAGAAGTCTAACAAGATTCCGATGATGAACATTACTTATAAGCTTCACTTCACCTTCAAAATCATCCTCCATCTTGCTTGATTTCCCCAAAACTAGTTTTTTTACGGCAACAACTTTTCCATTTTTCAGAGTACCCTGTTAAAAATGGTTTGTATGATTGAAATTCCTCTTTTTGGTTTTAAATATTTTTCAGCAAGGATATTTTTCTATTGAAAAACAAAACGGGTTCCTTTATGTTTTGTTCTTCAAAATAAAAATGATATAATTGACAGCTTTAAAAAATCGCCCAATGATCATCTTATTGAACATCTTCTTCATAACAGTATTGAAAAATACAACACAAATTTACCTTGTATACATCACCAAAACCTCCTTCTCCAAGTTTGTTTTCAGCACTGAATTTTTTGGTTGCAGCTTTCAAATCATTATACTTGTAGCTAACTGGACCTTTCAACTCTGTTGCTCCCAATATGTCACCTGCTACAATCATGAAAGAATTAGGAAGCAGAATATGGAAGTTACAATCACAGATATATTGCATAGGAAAAAAAAGATGTTGATGAACAAATAAATATTTTTCGTACTTTTGTCAATACATCTTCTATTTAAAAAAGCATTAAAAATGCAAACTATGAACTAATTAATCTCAAGCATTACATTGAAGACTTTTCCACATTTACCTACCTCTAAGAACCCTCGTTGGTTTTGTAAACCATCGCCTTGCAAACAACACACAGAGGAGAACAACAAATCCTCCAACACTGCCACCAATTATAGCCCACTTCTTGCTTGAATCTCCTGCAATACAGTAAAAAGTTTATATCAGCTCCATAATTGTATTCGGGTAGTCAAACAAAAATCAAATATGTTTTTTATTAGGCACTTTATTTTTATTTTCAAAAGTTCATATTGAAAATGGTTAAAACAATTAAAAGAAGTAAGCTATTTTTTTTGTTTAGGTTTAATGTATTTATTAGTTCTAGCAACATGGAAACTTTAATTTTAACCTTCTAAATTTTTTTCTTGTTACCTTTATTTTTATAATTCTCTTTAAACAGGCTTGATTACTATATATTAACAATAACATGGCAGAAACACTTCATTTAAAAGTGATACTTAAAATGTGTGGATGTATACTACATAGTATAATGAAGATTGAGGTATTTTTTAAAAGTAAATTTATGAAAATGAAACTAAGGACTATAAAACGAAAATCTGCATTATTTACGGTGAATAAAAGTAAATTTAAAATATAGAAAGGGTTTCAATAAACCACATAACCCAATCATTTTGATCTAAATATACATAAAAAGTTGTACAACTGTACCTTGTTTTAAAAAGGGTGCAATATCAATGGTTTGATTATCAGCAAAGAAAGGTGTGGTGGAGTATCTCATGAAACAGCCAGCATCATATGCTCTTCCCTCTGTTCTGGGAAGACAATTTTGTAAGTTGTATCCAACTTGCATGCAACTCCGGCATGTATCCTCGGTTGCAGTTTCAACACACTGTGCAACAGCATAAATTGCACTACCACCAGCCACCTCTGTCTTAGTAGCTGCATAAAACCTTTTGGTGTTTGGTGTTGCTCTTTGGATATCCGAAATAACTTGTTCTACAACTAATCTAAAACCAGTGGCATTTGAAGTGATGTTTCCACATGATACACCATTGCCAACATCATTTGTCTGATCGAAGAACCTCTCGGTCTCATTCATACCTACATCATCACATTTTCATAATATCCAACATTAAAATTAATTCTCAAATCATTAACATGGCCTCACACTAATGTTTAAAACTAAACACTTTCATAATCAACTTGTATACTTTCATCTTATTACAAATTCTTACACTAGATAAAGATTTTAACTTATCATATTTTTTTATAAAATTATACCAATGATAATTTTCCATTGATAGATAGAGTATTTTTTTTTTCTGACTCCAGCATTAATGCAAAACAATTGACAAATATATGAAAACTGAATCATGGGAAGATAGTTTTTATTTTTCTCAAATAGTCTTTGACTATTGTGTTGCCTGAACTAAAAAAACTAATGTTGGACTATCATTTTGTGTTATAAGGTCTAATGCGATTTTGATGGAATTTTTTTTAGAAGAGATAAAACTAATTAATGGTTGGTTATATATATGGATTTCATTTATTTATTTGATATATATAATAAAGGTTAAATTCAAATTAAAATATTTTTCATCTATTTTATGTTTTTTACTGTATTTTGTATCTTCCTGTATTATTTTCAATAAGTGAAGATCGGAAATGCAGATTTCTTTCTTCTATATGATTAATTCGGGGTGGGGCGGAAAGGTAAAATAGAAAAAAATCTATATTATTTGAAGTTTATTTTTCACAAAGTGTTGATGTAGAAAGTGAATTATATATTTTAACATAAATATTATAAAATTAACAATTTTGTCATACATTAGTTTATGATTGGATAATAATATAGAATTTTATATTGCAAAGACATTTTAATTAAATTCTATCATATATTTCTTGAACATTTTTGTTGTACTATACTTTTTTTTTCTTCATCAAATTATTATCTTATTTGACATTTCTCTCTTTATAATTCATATATTTCTTATAAAGAAAGTGCTTAGTTCAAATTGAGATGAAATTGTATCATTCAATAAATAAATATATATATATATATATATATATATATATATATATATATCACTACATAAAAATTATGAAATAAAAACTAATTTTAGAAATAAAAAATAATTAATTGTTACATTAACTAAATTAGAGACTATTTTAGAAACTAAAAAAATTTATTGATTTCCAAATTAGTTTCTATTATTGATAAATAGTTTATAAATTGGTTTAGCTACCAAGGTTTAAATTTGGTAAAAAAACTTGACAGCTAATTAGATATCAATTTATAAATTATTTATCAACAATAGAAACTAATTTAGAAACCAATAATTTGTTATATCAATTTATAAATTATTTATCAACAATAGAAACTAATTTAGAAACCAATAATTTGTTTAGTCTCTAAAATGGTCTCTAATTTAGTGAATATAATTATTTTTTATCTCTAAAATTAGTTTTCTAATTTAGTGAATATAATTATTTTTTATCTCTAAAATTAGTTTTATTTAATGATTTTTTTGTAATATATATATATATATATATGTATATATATATATATATATATTAAAAATATGAATAATTATATTATATTTTTATTGTTTAATTTTGAAAAAAAATAAAAATAATAGATAATTATAATTTAATAGTAGATCATCGATGATGTTCAAGATGTGAACTCATTTGATAATAAGCTTGAGATGTGTGTATGTATAGCATATAACATGTAAGTTTTTGCGAAAAGACGTAAGCGATGCAGAGAATATATTCCTAATAACTTTGCCAGTGTTATGTTTCTTGAAACTGTGGATGATATGTACCTGAGGAAGCAACCGTCGCAGACGACTCTGGCGCCGGTGGCGGTGGAGCAGTTTCTGCGGATTTCGGTTGCGGCGGTGTTGAAGCAAGAAAGACAGTCATTTTTGGAGAGATAGTTTCTGCATTGAAACATAACAAAGGTGAGAACATCTCCTGTGGCTTGATGTGTTGTGCCAAAGTGCTCGCTGTCGTTTATAATATCTCCTCTAAGCTCTGAAAATGTTGCGTTGATATTGGCATGGAAACTCTGCACGTTGCTAGCGTTGTATGGGCTGCACCCTCTGTTTAGCACACGTGTCTGTGGATCACCCGTTGCACCATGTTCTACAATATTGCTCCACAACATCATTGTTGAGACAATTAGCTTTAGTTCAAACATGATGTTGTGTTGTGTCTGCTTTCGGATAGAATGAACAACAATGCTGTTCTCACGCACACAGTAGGTCCAAGAGATCGAGGACGATGTTTTTGTTATATTATATAAAGTCAAAATGTAAAATAGACCATAAATATTAGAAGAATAACCAAATTATGTTTTATAAAAAAGAATAACAATAATTAATAAAATAATTTATTATTATTATTATTCTGATTTCAATTCCGAAAGGTTAAGGAAATGTTAGAGTTGAATTATTATTCAGTTTTTAGTTGCGTCACGATTTTAAGAAAGTGACATGGACTTTGATTTCAAAACAAAACAATGTAAAACTATATATTGAACATATCCGAAATAATTATGAATATGTATTTTTATTTATCTGAACAAATGTTTGTGATGATTTAGAAAATTATACATTAGTGATTGAAAGGTCTTTATTTTATATATTGTGAACATAATTTGTATAGAAATGTGAGTATGAGAGGCGTGAAATTTTACATATCTTAGGACAATCATTCACTAATTTAAGTAAAAGCGAAAAATGATAGAAGCTACGTGTTGACTACGGTTTGTAGAGTCAATGCTCATTTATTGGTCCTCCAATGTCATTATACCAAACACACTAAATTATTTGACAGAGTGGACTAGTATACACTTCATCCTGCTCCTATAATAATTATAGTTACAACTCATATTATTTTAATATTTTATGATAATAAATTTGTTTGGTAGTAACATTATATTATACTTAGTGTATAAATCCATAACTATTTGTAAAGACTTAGCACAACTTGCTTGACAAGTTGAAATAAAAAGTCATTTAGAAAAAGTTAGTTAATAAATACGTTAGGCTGCTTGAATTTTCTCTTAGACTAGGTGCATGTTTATGAAAATCAACCAATCTAAAAAATAGGAGATCTTAGCTTTGAATGTATAGTAGGACTCGCTTTAACGCCTTCTAATGTGAGTAAACCAGCTCCTCCATGAACTGACTTATAATGCCGATACTTAATGAAAGATTCGGTCTTGTGCATGTGAGATAGCGAAGGCCTCCTACCAAACTCCGATATCTGCTTGCATTGACATGTTCTCCTACATCAAACTTCGAGAGTTTTGTACCTGGTTCTATTGGTATTGATACCAAGTTGCAATTTGTCATCTTGTACTTCTTCAAAATTGCATGTCTCCTGTGATACAAAAATACCTGTCTCTTCTTGTCTAACCTCCAAACCAAGGAAAAACTTCATCAATCCCAAATCTGTCATCTCAAATTTTTGTGTCATTGTGTCCTTAAAATCTTCTATCATCTCATTATTGTTACCCATAAAAATGAGATCATCGACATAAAGAGCAACAAATATCATGTTACCTCCACTTTTCTTTATGTAAAGGGCATGCTCGTAAGGACATTGCTTGAACCTGTTCTCAAATGTATCGATATAAGTATTCCATGCCTACGGTGCTTGCTTCAACGCATAAAGTGTCTTCTTCAATTTTAGCATCTTCTTCTCTTCTCTTATTTTCTTGTGCTGGGGTGGTTGTTCGATGTAGACTTCTTCTTCAAGCACACCATTCAAGAATGCCGACTTTATAAGAAAATGATATATAAGAAGATGGTGAGAAGAAAGAAATGTTTCTTATTCTCTTGTGTGTATTTACATCACTCAATGTATAGCAAATATATAGAAGTGTATGGAGACCTTCTCTCTCAAAATTAAAGCTAATTAGGTAGGATCCACTAATCATGAGATTCTATCATTATTAAATTAATTGCATATAATTGCGTATAATATTGCACAATATCGTACAATAATTATATACAATAATTGTGTATAATTTGATAATTATTATTTTCTTAATACTCTCCCTCAAGTTGGTAGGTGAAGATCATGAACCCCCAACTTGTGTCGCAGCGTCAAAAACTGTTCCTTGCCCAATGCCTTTGTAAAAATATCTGCGAGCTGATACTTTGTCGGTACATATGAAGGACTGATTATCCCGGCTTGTAATTTTTCTCGCACAATGTGACAGTCTATCTCAATGTGTTTTGTACGTTCATGAAATACTGGGTTTGCTGCTATATGTAATGCAGCTTGATTATCACAGAAAAGTTGAGCTGGCAAGTTACATGGCACCTTTAAATCCTGCAACAGATATCGCAACCAAACTATCTCCAAACAAGTATTGGCCATTGCGCGGTACTCTGATTCTGCAGATGATCTTGATACGTTTGTCTGTTTTTTTGATTTCCATGAGATAATAGAGGAACCAAGAAAAATGCAATAGCCAGATACTGATTTCCGAGTTGTCTGACAACCCCCCCAGTCTGAGTCGCAATAAGCTGTCAATGTCAAATTGTTCTCAGATGGCAATAACAATCCTTGTCCTGGTGATCCTTTGATGTACTTTATAACTCGAATTGCAGCATCCCAATGAGGTTTCCGTGGAGCCTGTATATATTGACTTAGGGTCCGAACTGAAAATGCTATGTCAGGCCGAGTAACTGTGAGGTATATCAGTCGTCCCACAAGTCGCCTGTATTTGACTGGATCCTTTAATAACTCTCCATCGTCTGGTGTGAGTTTTAGATATTGCTCCATTGGAAATTTTTCTGGACGAGCACCTGTGAGTCCTGTATCCTGTAAAATATCAAGTGCATATTTTCTTTGTGACATGTAAATACCAGCTTTGGAACGGGAAAATTCAATCCCTACAAAAAAATTTTAAGTCTCCAAGATCTTTAATACGAAATTGTTGTAATAGACAGTCTTTAACATGCTGAATTTCTATCAAATCATTTCCTGTCAAAAGAATATCGTCCACATAAATCAAAAGGGCAGTAAATGATGAGTTATTCTGTCTTGTGAATAGAGAGTAGTCTGTCTTGGACTGTTGAAATCCTACAGATTTAATCACATGAGAAAATGTTGAAAACCATGTTCGGGATGCCTGTTTGAGACCATAAAGGGATTTGTTGAGTCGACATACAATGTTCTCCCCCTGTTGATGATGCCCGGGTGGCAAGTCCATGTAAATAATTTCATGCAATGTGCCATGTAAGAAGGCATTTTGCACATCTAGCTGGTGAGTAAACCAATTTCTGGCTGCTGCAATAGTGAGGAGACACCTCAAAGTTGTTAATTTTGCTATTGGTGAAAAAGTTTCAGAATAGTCGACACCTTCAATCTGAGTGTACCCCTTTGCGACAAGGCGCGCCTTATATCTGTTGACACTGCCATCTGAGTTGTACTTTATTTTATAGACCCATTTGCATCCGATTGGTTTCTGCCCAACGGGTAACGGTGTCAAGGTCCACGTTTGATTTAGCTGCAAGGCAGAAAGCTCTTCGTCCATTGCTTTTTGCCAATTTGGATCAAGGATAGCTTGAGCATAAGTGTGAGGTTCTTTGGTGGCTGTGATGTTAGCAAGATATGCACTATGTGTAGAAGAAAATCGTGAATTAGAAAGAAAATGATGCATAGGATACCTGGTTCCATTCGGCCGGTCTTGGGCAGTGGTCGAATGATTGGCTTGGGATCCCGTTACGTAGTCTTGTAGCCAGGAAGGTGGGTTTGATATGCGAATGGATCGTCGAACAGGAAGGTCAGTTGGAGAAGGTTCGGTAATGGGTGTTAGACTTCTTGGCGTGGGAGAAGAAGGTTGGTCTACTAGAGGTTCAGGTGCATTATGATGAGTAGGAGAAGAAGGTTGGTTTGGTGGAGGTTCAGGTGCATTGTGATGAGTAGGAGAAAAAGGTTGGTTTGATGGAGGTTCAGGTGTATCATGACAAGTAGGAGAAGAAGGTTGGTTGAGTGAATGTTGAACAGGAGTGGGTAAGTCAATGTCAATAGTAGGCAAAATACCTTGTAATGGAGGTGAGGATTGCGTCTGGGACTGTTGGCAGAATGGGAAAACACTTTCATGGAAGATGACATCCCGACTTGTAAAAAAAGTGCCTGTATCTATATCAAATAATTTGTATGCTTTTTGATTAAGAGGATAACCAATGAAGATGCATTGTCGAGCGCGCGGATCAAATTTTTGCTTAGGTGAAACAACAGTTGCATAACAGAGACAACCAAAAGTTTTTAAGTGAGAAAGTGAAGGTGGACGATTATATAGCATCTCAAAAGGTGATTTATTTTTGAGTAAAGGTGTTGGCAAGCGATTAATGATATATGTGGCGGTTAAAACGCATTCCCCCCAAAATTCTAATGGTAAATGAGACTGAAATAGGAGGGCTCGTGCTGTGTTTAAAATGTGTCTATGTTTGCGTTCTACTACTCCATTTTGTTGAGGAGTCTAGACACAAGTGCGTTGACATTCAATACCTTTTTTGAGAAAAAAATTATGCATAGAAATAAATTCCAATCCGTTGTCAACGCGGATGGTTTTAATAGATGCCTGAAATTGATTTTGTGCAAAAGTAATGAATGATTCTAAGAGATGTTGGGTTTCAGACTTGTGATTCATAAGAAATAACCAAGTACATCTAGTATAGTCATCGACTATAGTGAGAAAAAATCGTTTTCCAAAATGAGTTGGGGTTTTATGAGGACCCCAAATGTCACAATGCAATAGATTAAATGGAGAATGAGATTTTATTGTGCTTAAAGGAAAGGGTAGCCTTGTCTGTTTAGCTTTGGGACAAATACTACAATTATTATGAATGGGAATGAGATTTTTACTGATAGGTAGTAAGGAAGATGCAAGTTGTAGATACGCCGGAGAGGGATGTCCGAGGCGCTTGTGCCATAAATCAGGGTCGGTCGAAATTTGAGATGCGTGGGCTTGGTTTGGAAGAGGGGACATGTAGTATAAGCCTGAGTGTTGTTTACCCGAGCCAATCATCCTCCCCGTAGCCAAGTCCTGCAAAACGCAATCATGTGGAGTAAAAACGACACAACAATTTAGTGAACTGGTTATCTTACTAACGGACATGAGATTTAAATTAAAAGAAGGAACGCAAAGCACATCTTTGAGAGTGATATTGTCATTGAATTTAATTGTGCCCGTAGATGAGATGGGTGCAGTTGAGCCTGTAGGCAGATTAACATTTGGAATAAATGATGATGAATTGTGTGTGAAAAATTGTGAATCAGATGCAATGTGATCGGTTGCTCCGCTATCCAAAATCCATGGTTTTGTAGAAGCAGAATTAATAGACGAGTTATGGGCAAGCAAACCTGCAGAGCTAACAAACGTGTCACTTTTACCGTTATTGTGGAGCGAGTAAATAGCCTTTGCCAATTGTTGAATTTGCTCAGCAGTGAAGCCTTGTACGAGGTTTTTATCGGACTTGTTATTGATGCCTTCTTTGCAAGACATGATTTCTTATTTAGCGGATAAAAATGGAGAGGCTGTCAGAGCACCAAGATCGGTGCTCTGATACCATATAAGAAAATGATATATAAGAAGATGGTGAGAAGAAAGAAATGTTTCTTATTCTCTTGTGTGTATTTACATCACTCAATGTATAGAAGTGTATGGAGACCTTCTCTCTCAAAATTAAAGCTAATTAGGTAGGATCCACTAATCATGAGATTCTATCATTATTAAATTAATTGCATATAATTGCGTATAATATTTCACAATATCGTACAATAATTATATACAATAATTGTGTATAATTTGATAATTATTATTTTCTTAATAGACTTGACATCCATTTGAAATATCGGCCTTTTAATTTGACCCGCTTGGGATATGAGCAATCGAATTGTCTCTATTCTTACAATGGGAGCAAACACCTCATCTTAGTTGATTCCCTCCTTTTGTTTGTATCTCTTTGCAATAAGTTGCGCCTTGTACCATTCTATCTCACCTTGAGCATTCATCTTTTCTTGAATACCCACTTCAAACCAATGGGTTGACTTCCCTCTGGCAATTCTATTAGATCCCATGTGTTATTGCGGTCAATTGCTTTAATCTCCTCATCCATGGCAGTTTGCCACTTCTTGTCTTGCACCGCCTTTTCAAAGCTGATATTTTTAGCATCTGTTAAACGACATACAAAGTGTACCTCATTTTTCGAATCATACAAATCTTGCAAACTTCACATTTTGGGTTGTCGTGTTCATCTTCATCATCGGTAGGTTCAGAAAATTTTTTTGTATACTTATCGGTGAAACGACTGATGATTCTCCAACTTCGATGATAACCTTCAAAGAATTGTTCCAATCCCACTCGCTTGCTTTATTTATTTGCACATCATGACTCACCAACACCTTCTTGCTTATCAGGTCAAGTAGCTTGTACCCTTTTATCTTCTCATCATACCCAATAAAAATATACCTTTTACTTTTGTATTCGAGCTTCGTTCTTCGTTGATCTAGTATGTGTGTATAAGCCACACTTCCAAAAACTTTGAGATGATAAACTGTCGGCTTTTGTTCGTTCCATGCCTCTTGTGGTGTTTGATCCTCTTACTTCACATGTGGACATTAATTTTGCACATAGATGGTGCATTGCACGGCTTCTGCCCACAATTCCTTTGACATCTTTTTGCTCTTAAGCATTGATCGAACCATGTTGAGAATGGTCTGATTCTTCCTCTCGGCCACACCATTTTGTTGAGGAGTGTACGATGCAGTTAGAAATCTCCTTATGCCTTACTCCTCGCAATACTCCATGAAAGTTGTCGAAGTATATTCACCACCTTGATGACTTTTTTACGGCAAGTGCACCGCGTTGTCAATCCCTATTTGGAAAAATAGGGATTGAGTTTCATCTTTCTCACTCTTTTGTATTTTGATTAGCATGACAATATTGTGTCCTTTGATTGATATTGATGCTCGTATAAATATCATTTATATCGATTCCTCGCTTATAAAATTATTAAGATGTTTCTGAAATATCGATTCCTTGCATATTTATAAAAACAACTTATCCTTAAGATCAGACGTTGATAGCAATTAACATTTCAAATATATTCCTAGCACTCAAAATATGTTAAGTATTATCATTTAGGTCAAAACCTTAGAAGTACTTTCCAATCAAATTTAAGATTCTAGATCATGGTAAACCAATCATTACAAACAAAAAAATAATACCAATCATCAATCAAGAACAAAATATTATGTTTAGATATCACCTCAATACATAAGAGTTTGAACAGATCACTCTCAATCCCAAAAGGTAGAATTAGCCACACATGATGACTATTACAAGCAGGGAGAGCAAGAAAAGAAGATTCAAGATGTCTCTCCTTGACGACTACCTCCTCTAATGTTTTTCACACCTCCTATTCTCCCAACTGGGTTACAATTCACTCAATGGTGTTTTCCTCTCAATCCTACACATTAGGGTTGTGCCTCAAGGCTTTTATTTAACCTAATTTGCTTGGGCTTAAGTGACTTCTCGTTTGAACACTAATAGGCTCGCTTGGGCAAGAAAACGTCGAAAAACCCAACTTTTCTGGCAGTATCTCGCTCAAACGAGCTCAATCTCGCTTGAGCGAGATTCACTGGTGGCATCTTGGCTTTTTGTGAGTTTGGGCAGCTTTGGTGAGTGTTGATGCATTCCAACTTTCTCTTTTTAGCTTTGTAAATTTTCCTTTTGTCCAATTATCTCCATTCTTTCCTAAAAACTTGAAATCAATACAAATTTGGGAATAAATCATTCTTATTTAAATTAAAATTATAAAATATGTAAAAAGGTACAATTTCATTAATTGAGGGTTATTTTATACTTATTTTAGCAATTAATACCCATAAGTTCCTGTATTTTAATATAAAATATTTTTGAAATTTGATACTTATCACACCTCTATCGGATCATACAACTTTGATGTGTATATCAGTTGTCTTCTCCACCATCACTTTGAACTTTTTAAACACCTCGAATGCCTCAAATTTTTCTTTAAGAAAATAAACCCAAGTTTTTCATGAGAAATCATCGATAAAGGAAATGAAATACCTTTTACCGCTAAAAAATTCGGGGTAATTGGTCTACATATGTTGGTATGAATTAATTTGAAAGGTTGCTTAGCCCAATATTTGGCCTTCTTTTGAAACGAGGTTCTGATCACATGCTTACTGAGCACACATTCTTCACAAAATTTTCTCTCGTAGTCCTTGTTGTGTAGCCCATGCACTATATTCTTCTTTGCTAACTCTTTTAGGCCACCATGACGAAGGTTACCAAAACGGAGATGTCACAGTGATAAGTGCCTAATTTCAGTAATATTTCATATTAAAATATAGGCACTTATGAGATTTAATTGCTAATTTACATATAAAATAATCCATAATTTATGAATTTATACCTTTTTACATTTTTTATGATCTTTAATTGAATAAGAACATTTTATTCCCAAATATGGTGTTAATTGCAGATTTTTAGGGAAGAATGAAGATTTGGACTAAAGAAGAATGATATATGCTACAAGAAGAAACCTGGAAGGCCCATAATGCACAAAAGAGAGAAAAAAGTCCAACTCAGTAGCGAGAATGCGTCAGATTAATTAGGCTACTTTTGTGTTTTTATCATTAAGCCCATGAATGCGACGCAGGAAGTCACCTAACCCTAGCAAATTAGGTTAAATAAGGGGTTAGAGGCACAACCCTAGTGTGCGAGATTGAGAGAAAAATACCATAGAGTGAATTGTAACCCAATTGGGAGAATGAAAGGTGCTAGAAGTATGCATGGCTAATTCCACCCTTTTGAGATTGGAAGTAATGTGCTTGAACTCTTATGTATTGAGGTGATATCTTATATATTAATATTTAGTTCTTGATTGATTATTGGTATTGTTGTTTTATTTCTAAATTTCTGTGACAAATTGAAACTCTTAAATTTGACTGGGAAGTATTTTTAGGGTTCTGACCTAAACAACAATACTTAACATATTTGAGTGTTAGAAATAGACTTGAAATGTTAATTGCTATTAATGTCTGAGCTTCATTCTAAGTTGTTCTTATAATTATGCGGGGGTCGATATTTAGGGAACATTCTTAAGAATTTTATATGCGAGGAATCGATATAAATGACTTTTATACGAGCATCAATCTCAATCAAAGAACATAATGTTAACATGCTAATCAAAATACATGAGAATAAGACAGATGAAACCTAATCCCCATTTTTCCAATTGACGTAATTACTCTTTGATTTGTTTTCTTGTTAATTCTTGCCATTATAACAAATTTCCAAACAACTTTTAATTGTTTCTGTTTTATATTTAGCGAATATTGTACTTGATAATTCAACTGTTCCTTGTGGGATCGATATCCATCCTTAGGGACAAATTATTACTTTTGACAACACGGTGCACTTGCCGTAAAAAGTCATCATACAACGATGCCTTGTCTTCTATGTCAACTCGCAAACATTTTTCTCGTATGCTTCTTATATTCAATTTGTACATCTTATTTCTTCCCATCTCAATTCGAGCTACCAAAAGCTCTTGCTTGTTCTTCTAGTGTAGTAGCCGATCTTTTAAAAATATCGAGTAACCTTTCTCTCTGAGTTGTCCCATACTCAAAATGTTGGTCTTGAGGTCTGATACGTAATAAACATCTTGGAATAACCCAATTAAACCACCTTTTTGTAAGTATCAACCGTACCTTGGCCTTTGACCTCCACCTTTGATGCATATCCAGATGACACATGACCATATTCAATTTTTGACATATCTTTGAATAGGTGCTCGTGACCGCACATATGGTTGCTTGCCCTTGAGTCGAGGTAAGTGTCATTGTTAATGTTGACTTCATTTTGAGCCATCAAGAGTAAACCTTCATTTGTTTCATATTTCAAGGCTAGGTTGGTTGTTTCTTCTATCTTTATATCGGCTAGACAATCTTTTGCAAAATGCCCCACTTTACCACAATTATTGCATTCGTCGAAGTTGCAATCCTTTGCATAGTGACCATATTTGTCAAAATTTGTGACATTTGTAGCACTCGATGTTGGAATAGTTCAATCGACCGCCTCTTCCTCGATCGTATCCTCTTCCACGCCAATTTTGTTGGCTCAACTATTCCTTCTCCTTATAGTATCCTTCATGACTGCTGCCTTGACCACTGCGACCATTTCCACGACTTCCACGACCACCTCCTCTACTTCGAAAATTTTGATAATAGTGTACCTTTTCGTCTTTGATTGACACCTTGGTTTGAAGTGCTTGCTTGAGTGTTTCCTCCTACTTCTTTTTCTTACGTTGCTCGTGTGCCTCGAGAGAACTAGCGAGTTCGTCAACCGTAAGCGTCACTATCCTTTGACTCTTCTATCGCGTACACAATATTCTTAAAATTGTCAATTAGTGTTCTCAAAATCTTCTCCACAACTCATGTATCGGTTAACATTTCACTGTTTTGGTTGAGTTGATTCACCACAGTCTGTACACGTATGATGTAGTCAGATACACTTTTCGACTCCATCATCTTCATGCTCTCCAACTTGCCATAAAGAGTTTGTAGACACACTTGTTTAACTCGGTCGACTCCTTTGAACACTTTTTTTAAAATGTCCCACACTTCTTTTGAAGTAGTTGCATTGACAATCTTCTCAAAGTCCGACTCGTCAATGACTCAGAATAACATGTATAGTTTGACCTTATCCTTTGATCGCATCTCTTTCAACGCCTTGGTTTGAGTTGCCGTATAACCCGTGATATTAGTTTATTCTTTGAAACCTTCTTCGACCACCTCCCATGCATCTTGAGAACTGAGAAGGGCTTTCATTTGCATGCTCCAATTTGGCTGCCTTCGTTAATCGTGGCAGCAGCATTTGACCCGTCACTTTTGTCATTGGCTGTGATACCAATTTGTAAAAGCAATCAATTTGGCCAAAGTTAACACATTCTGTTTTCTGAAAAACCACTCTTCTTCTATTTCTCTGTTGTATATCTTTTCCATTGTGTCTCTTACAATTGAGAGAATAACCTATTTATAGGCATTAGCAAACTCTTCTAAAACAGAAAATAATAAAATCTTATTATGGCCAATAAAAGTCCACTAATAACTCTTGGTCTTTCATCTATCGAAACTCTAATTATTTTATTTTTCACTAATTTCTAAATTTAAAACCCACAAAATATCATTTAAAGTTTATTAACATTTTTAAGATTTACATATAAATAAGGATGTGAAATTGCAACTATACTTGAATGATTTGAAACTATAAACTAGAAAATATGCAGCATGGTACATTCACAACAACAACACGTAGAATGCTAAAGAATCTGTATCTATTTTAAGGTCATGAAGACCCTATCGAGCTGATGGAATAGAAATGGAGACAGTAGCATTAGAAGAACTAGTAGAGTTGCTTTCCCGAGGGATCATATTTGTTTCAACAAACACAGGCATAGTTAGTTGCAGGTGCTCCATTAAGCTCTTGCTTTTCAGTAGCATTACTACTTCAGACATTGTTGGCCTCGTTAAAGCTGATGCCAGAGTGCATAACAAAACAATTTCTATGATTTTCTTCACTTCTTCCACTTCATATTCATTAGGGTCTATTGCATTGTCTACCAGCTCCAAATACAAGACTCTCTCATGCAGTTTCCATGCCTGTTATGTGAAAACCAAAGGTTTCATAATCATGAGAAAATCAACAATTCCTAGTTCTATATATAGGAACTTGCTTACTCGTCGAAGAAGGTATTCGCCATCCTCATCATCCTTCACATCGGTACTCTTTTGACCACTTACGATTTCTAGGACTACAATACCACCGTTGTCCATGTACTTTCCGGTGCTCAGGTTTCTGTCATCTTCCTCTCTTCCTCTCATAGTATTTCCAAGTTCCAATTATTCAATTGTGTAATTTAATTTAGGCTTAATCAAGTTTTTATTAAATATTTTCGTCTAAATAATTTTTATTTTCCTCTAATTACTCTGCGGTTTGAATTTGTTGTTAGCTGAAGATGTGACTCTTATTTTTGTCTTCCTTGGCGTTTTTCTTCAATCTCCTCCCACTCCTGTTATCTTCCTCATAAGAAGAGGATTAACAAATAAATAGGCTTGGAAAAAATATTTTGAACACTTAATTGAAGGACAATTTTTAATACAGACACATTTAAAAAAAATGTAAATTCATATCCAGTTAAAACTTAAGTAAGCCTTTAATTTATTGGAGAAAAATATGGTTTGAATTGATTTGCAAAAAATATAAGGCTTGACTTGATTTGTAATTCTTTTAAGGATGAATAGAGCTTTAACTTTTTGGTCTAGTGAGAGATAAAAAAATATAAATGAGTCATGTATAACTGGACATGGATGGTCAAGAATACTAAAAAAATACTGTTTTTATTTAACCTGAATTGTTTAAACATGATTTATAATTATCTATATTTACAGTTTTCATTTCTCATAATAAAACAAAGTATGGTTCTCTTCCACTTTAAGTCGAATCTAATATAATTGTATAGGTTTAGAGAGGGAAAAACTCTTTGGGCAGTTTAGTATGGAGATTTTATTTTCTATTTTCACTTTTAATTACAAAAGAAAATGAAATGGAGAAAATTTCTCTCCGACAAAGTTTTGAAAATAGGAAACAGAAAAGTAAGTTGTCATTTTTTGTATTTAATATTTAAGAGTGAAAACAACAAATGTTTTCTTAAGCTAAACGACTTCCAATTAATCAATTCCCAGAATTTTAGTTCCAAAAATAGTACTTTTAGTAAACTTTTTTACTTGGTATGGGGAAGTTTTATTTTTAGTTGTTCCTTTTGGCTGCTTTCAGACCTATACTGAGACAGTTGGTCACAATTTTGCACTCAATGCAACGTTTGATGAAGTTAATGCTGCAAGCTATGATGGTTTGTTGTTGCCGGGTGGGAGGGCTCCGGAGTATCTTGCTCATATTCCTAGTGTTGTAGAGCTGGTGACCAAGTTTGTCAGTCTGGGGAAACAAATTGCTAGCATTTGTCATGGACAATTGATTCTGGCTGCTGCTTCTGGAGTGGTTAAAGGTCGCAAGTGCACGGCTTTTTCTCCTGTTAAACCAGTACTGGTTGCTGCTGGTGCTCATTGGGTTGAACCTGACACCATGGCAGTAACAGTGGTGGATGGTAATCTCATTACTGCAGCTACTTATGATGGGCACCCTGAACTTATTCACCATTTTGTGAAGGCATTAGGAGGCACAATAAGCGGCCCTGACTGATAGAAAAGTCCTCTTTATCTGTGGGGTATGTTCAAATTTTTCTCATGTTGCTTAAGCTGATAATCACGGGCTTGCCTTACTTCTCTTGGCCTGACGAATTGTAGGAGTAGAATTTTCAGGCATAGAGCTGAGACTATCTACTTTTTGTTTGAGAGATCCTTAGCCACACATGGAGTAAGAGTATCATCTTACACTATTGTGTAATTCCACCTAAATTCTGTAGGCCACCATTTGCCTCAGTTATTGCACCTAGTGTACTCAATGATTTATTTTTTTTTCATCTTTGTTTCTTTCACTTTTATTGCAATGATGATTGATGAAGATGAGTGTTACCAACTTTTGCAGGATTACATGGAAGATTATGAGGTCAAGGTTCCTTTTCAGCCCTTCAGGCTTTAGGATGCCATGTTGATGCAGTTTGCCCCTCAAAGAAGGCCGGTGACACTTGCCCAACTGCTATTCATGATTTTGAAGGAGATCAAACTTACAGTGGGAAGCCAGGACATGCATTTCCTTTAACAGCAACCTTTGATGATGTGGATCCTTCGAGCTATGACGCTCTTGTCATCCCTGGAGGTCAAGCACCTGAGTATTTGGCTTTGAATGAGTCAGTCATTGCCATGGTGAAGCATTTCTTTGAACACAAGAAGCCAGTGGCATCTATCTGTCATGGCCAACAGATTTTATCTGCAGCTGGTGTTCTCAAGGTATTATTTATTATATAAAAAACACTCTGTTATGTTTCACTCATAAAAGAAATAGATCATGGATTCCATATCTTGAAGTTGAGGCATTTTACTATTGTTGTTTTATGCTCTTGGCCATTCTATACTTGTTTCTAGTTATCTTTCTAGTCAAGATTTATCTTTCACCAATTTGTGACTTTAGTTATTTGTTCTAACAGTATGAAAACAATTCTTTTGAATTGTTGGGTTACAGAGGTGTAACTAGTAAGTCTGAGCTAGTACGAAGTTATCACTTATGATCTTTATTGGATTATGTTCATTTCCTTAAATAAGTCATGCAGGCTTTCTTTGAATTTTGTTATCACAGTTTTTGTCCCTTTCTTTATTACGGAGTTGCTTGGTAGCAACATACATCATGCATGAATTTAGAATCACAACATTTGCTTTGCAGACTTACAGATAATGACATGCAATCAGCTTCTGTGTGACTTCATCTGTGGTGTATTTTGTCTTCATGTGCTAGCATACTTTTGCTACTCAAATTTATTCTTATCTTAGTTCTATCTTACTTGGGCAGTATTCTAGCTTTTGTATACCTTTTTTTCTTGCTTGCTTGGATAATTGGATTGTAATCCTAACTTATGTTCATCCGATATTTCTGTTTCTTTGCCCCTATCTCCCATCAAGGAGCAGAAGGAATGGTAATATATAGAATTAATCTTAGAGAAATTAAATACACGTGGAACTGGACAAATGTTAACCAAGACTCTGTAAATTGCTTCTTTTGTTGATCGTTTCCAATTGTCCATTTATTATGAATTGATTAAATCTTTGGTCATGGGAGCATCCTCATTTTCTAGAATTATAGCTTATAATACTTTGTCTGGTTTTATTAATTCTGCTACCTCTTGAAATGCCTGATGAATTATTGAATTCTATTATTAACTTGATGCTATGATTAATTATGAAATCTTGTTTATTCAATGATGTCTTGTTTTGTTACTTTTATTTTTCTTAATTTCCGACACATAATCTATTGGTGAAAGTAGGTAGTCAAACACATACTGATAATCATTGAATGTTATGGATATTTTTGTCATTCCTTTATTTCATGTTATCATCTATTGCCACAGAACTTCAAAATCTAGCACTACTATTTTTTGCCATTGCTTTTGTGATAATTGAGTGATATGCAATGGATGGTAGCATGAATTCTTAGTTCTATGCTGACATACATTTTTACTGTTACAGGGAAGGAAATGTACTGCTTATCCGGCTGTGAAGCTTAATGTGGTTCTGTCAGGAGCAACATGGCTGGAGCCGGACCCTATAAGCCGCTGCTTCACTGATGGAAATCTGGTTACTGGAGCTGCATGGCCAGGGCACCCTGAGTTCATTTCTCAGTTGATCACACTCCTTGGTATTCAAGTATCTTTCTAGCTGCACTTTGTGATGTGATTAATTACCAGTGAAAAAAGATTGGCAGTTTCTATAAGCATTTTCTATCAAATATTATAAATATATGGATGCGTTTTACTGTACTGTATTTGAAGGACCTATAATGTGCAAGTTCATAGCATCATGCACTTGTTACTTTGAGCATTTGGTGGTGGCTAGTATGAGTTTCCCTTGTTCTATAATAAAACTATTATGCAGTATTTAGAGCAGGAAATCATTATTGATTCATAAAAGTAAATTATAGCGCATTTTACTACACCAAATTTAACATTTTGCTGCTTTTGGTGTGTAGTAAATTAAATTTCAAAATAGAGGATTACCAGTGGATATCTATGTACGTAATGATTTTATTAGAGAGGAGCCAAGTTCAGCTAGTTGCAATTTTTTCTGAAATTATTATTTTCCCAATTATCATTATTAGTTGGTCTCTTCGATGATACGTAGTCTTAATATATCTTAATTCATATAAAATACTTTCACAAATCATTTTTAATATTAATTCAGCATGAACATTAATTCTCTAACGTACATATCTTAAAACAAAATACATGCTCTAATCACTCTTGACATGATCATACACAAATAATTAATTGTTACACTGTAATCGTTTTACCTTTTATCTAGTTTGTAATGATTTTTTTAAATTTTAAACTTAGCTGATAGTTTATCTTTATCTGTTAGATTAATGAGTCAATAATGATTTACTGGTCCAAAATCTTAAGTATATAGTATATTAATCAGTATGTAACATGTAATAATTTCATTGGTCAAGACTACATATGATATGATGGTTTCAGAGTCCAATAATTTCTCCACAATTTGACAAAAACATTCTTAATTTTTATTCTCAATTTTACACTCTACTTATAAATCAACAGCACAGTAGTCCCTAATTAACATCACAATTTCTACCTTGAGCTATTGATAAACAACTAGAATGAAAGCAATCGTTGTCTACTTTATTATTGGTTCAAGTTCGTCACGATCCTTTACTGCATTGGTCCTATAGTCATCGTGCTGATAGAACAGAAACTGAGGCAGTGGCATTAGATGAAGAGCCACTGGTTGAGCTAGACTTGCTTTCCCGAGTCCTCATATTCGTTTCAACAAACACAGGCATAGTTGGTCGCAGGTGCTCCACTAAGCTCTTGCTTTTGAGTAGCACTACTATTTCAGACATTGTTGGTCTCGTTGCAGCTGATGCCTGAGTGCACAACAGTGCAATTTCTATAATTTTCTTAACATCTTCTGCA
This sequence comes from Phaseolus lunatus, assembly GCA_013389735.1. Classification (NCBI taxonomy): domain Eukaryota; kingdom Viridiplantae; phylum Streptophyta; class Magnoliopsida; order Fabales; family Fabaceae; genus Phaseolus; species Phaseolus lunatus. Next base: position 24,863,258 of record CM023862.1, on the reverse strand, counting down.
TCATACTCATTAGGCTCTATGGCCTTGTCCACCAGCTCTAAGTGCGTGCCTCTCTCATACAGTTTCCATGTCTGTTAAATGAAAATAAAATGTCTCATTCAAACACTAAAATGTATCGATAAAACCAACAGTTCCTAGTTCTACTTATAGCAACTTGCTTACTCGTTGAAGTAGGTATTCATGACCATCTTCGTCACCCTTCACATTAGTACTTTTTTGACCACTAATGATTTCTAGGACTACAATACCATAACTGTAGGTATCAGCCTTCTCGGATAATTGACCATGTATTGCATACTCAGGTGCTGTGTATCCCCTGACAAGTGTATCATATATAGTCCATAGTTATTAAAACATGACTCAGAAATAAATCTTGTTAGATTTTCCCACATCAGATTTTAATTGTCCCTTTTGCTACGGCTTGATGTTGTAAAAGTTCAAGTGAATGCAATTGTTTTCACTTACAATGTTCCTGCAAATCTAGTGCTAAGATGGGAACGATCCTCTGGCAGAAGCCTTGCCAATCCAAAATCAGCAATTTTGGGTTGGAGATCATCATCCAAGAGGATATTAGAAGTCTTGATATCTCTATGTATGATGGACACGTGGAATTCCTCATGTAGATATGCCAGTCCCCTTGCTGTGCCTAAAATTATATCATAGCGTTGTTTCCAACTGAGGGAACCTTTTCTGTTACCTGTTTATTTGCCAAGTGAGATTGTTGCCAAGATAGGAAAGAAAATGAATAAATATGTGTAAAGAAAATGGAATTTGTATCAGTGTTTGACATGAATATGTACCGAATAAGAATTTGTCTAGACTGCTATTTGCCATATACTCATAAACCAAGATTCTCTCTTGACCTTTGCTGCAACAACCAAGAAGTCTAACAAGATTCCGATGATGAACATTACTTATAAGCTTCACTTCACCTTCAAAATCATCCTCCATCTTGCTTGATTTCCCCAAAACTAGTTTTTTTACGGCAACAACTTTTCCATTTTTCAGAGTACCCTGTTAAAAGTGGTTTGAATGATTGAAATTCCTCTTTTTGGGTTTAATTATTTTTCAGCAAGGATATTTTTCTATTGAAAAACAAAACGGGTTTCTTTGTGTTTTTTTCTTCAAAATAAAAATGATATGATTGACAGCTTTAAAAAATGGCCCAATGATCATCGTCTTGAACATGCTTCTTCATAACAGTATTGAAAAAAACAACACAAATTTACCTTGTATACATCACCAAAACCTCCTTCTCCAAGTTTGTTTTCAGCATTGAATTTTTTGGTTGCTGCTTTCAAATCATTATACTTGTAGTTAACTGGACCTTTCAACTCTGTTGCTCCCAATATGTCACCTGCTACAATCATGAAAGAATTAGGAAACAGAATAAGGAAGTTACAATCACAGATATATTGCATAGGAAAAAAAAGATGTTGATGAACAAATAAGTATTTTTAGTACTATTGTCAATACATCTTCTATTTAAAAAAGCATTAAAAATGCAAACTAGGAACTAATTAACCTCAAGCACACATTGAAGACTACTTTTCCACATTTACGTACCTCTAGGAACCCTCTTTGGTTTTGTAAACCATCGCCATGCAAACAACACACAGAGGAGAACAACAAATCCTCCAACACTGCCACCAATTATAGCCCACTTCTTGCTTGAATCTCCTGCAATACAGTAAAAAGTTTATATCAGCTCCAAAATTGTATTCGGGCAGTCACACAAAAATCAAATATGTTTTTTATTAGGCTCTTTATTTTTGTTTTCAGAAATTCATATTGAAAATGGTTAAAACAATTAAAAGAAGTAAGCTGTTTTTTTGTTTGTTTAGGTTTAATGTACTTATTAATTCTAGCAACATGGAAACTTTAATTTTAACCTTGTTACCTTTATTTTTAAAAATTTTTTTAAACAGGCTTGATTACTATATATTAATAATAACAAGGCAGAAACACTTCATTTAAAAGTGATACTTAAAATGTGGGGATGTATACTACATAGTATAATGAAGATTGAGATTTTTTTAAAAAGTAAATTTATGAAAATGAAACTAAAGACTATAAAACGAAAATCTGCATTATTTACAGTGAATAAAAGTAAATTTAAAATATAGAAAGGGTTTCAATAAACCACATATCCCAATCATTTTGATCTAAATATACATAAAAAAATGTACAACTGTACCTTGTTTTAAAAAGGGTGCAATATCAATGGTTTGGTTATCAGCAAAGAAAGGTGTGGTGGAGTATCTCATGAAACAGCCAGCATCATATGCTCTACCCTCTGTTTTGGTAAGACAACTTTGTAAGTTGTTGTATCCAACTTGCATGCAACTCAGACATTTATCCTCAGTTGCAGTTTCAACACACTGTGCAACAGCATAAATTGCACCACTACCAGCCACCTCTGTCTTAGTAGCTGCATAAAACCTTTTGGTTTTTGGTGTTGCTGTTTGGATATCCGAAATAACTTGTTCTCCAACTAATCTAAAACCAGTGACATTTGAAGTAATGCTTCCACATGATACACCATTGCCAAGTTCATTGGTTTGATCGAAGAACCTCTCGCTCTCATACCTACATCATCACATTTTCACAATATCCAACATTAAAATTAATGCTCAAATCCTCAACATGCCCTCATACTAATGTTTAAAACTAAACACTTTCATAATCAGCTTTATACTTTCATCTAATTACAAACTCTTACTAGATAAAAAGATGTTAACTTGTCATATTTCTTTAAAAAATTATACCAATGATAATTTTCCATTGATAGATGGAGTGATTTTTTTTATTCTGACTCCAAGCATTAATGCAAAACAATTGACAAGTATATGAAAACGGAATCATGGGAAAAATGGCTTTTTATTTTTCTCAAATAGTTTTTAAAAATATTATTCTTTGAGGACCGACAGAGTTATATACAATCTTAATTGTAACAGTTAAAAAATAATAAAATTAAATTTATAATTAAATGATATAAAAAATAATTAAAATAATAGTATTAAGAGTGGTATGTGAGTATATAAAAAAAAAATCATTTATTTGATATATAATAAAGGTTAAATTCACATTAAAATATTTTTCATCTATTTTATTTTTTTTACTGTATTTTCTATCTTCCTTTATTATTTTCAATAAGGTAAGATCAGAAATGCAGATTTCTTTCTTCTATATGATTAATTCGGGGCGGAAAGGTAGAATAGAAAAAATCTATATTATTTTATGTTTATTTTTCACTAAGTGTTGATGTAAAAAGTGAAATTAATATATACGTCAACCAATTAATCAAGTTATTAGAATAATAAATTTTATAAAAAAAATCAAATAATAGTTTATGATTGGATAATAATTTAAAATTGTATACTACAAATACATTTAAATTAAATGTATCATTATTATATATAAACTTTTTCTTTTCTCTCTCTCTCTATATTTTTGACAAACAATAAGAATAATAGATAATTATAATTTAATAGTAGATGGTCGAAAATGATCATCGATGATGTTGAACAGGTGAACTGTGTATAAAGCATATAACATGTAAGTTTTTGTGAAAAGACGTGAGCGATGCAGAGAACTTCTTAATGCATATTGGCTGTTCTTGAAACTGTGGATGATATGTACCTGAGGAAGCAACCGTCGTAGATGACTCTGGCGCCGTTGGCGGCGGAGCAGTTGCGGATTTGGGTTGAGGCGGTGTCGAAGCAAGAAAGACAATCATTTTTGGAGAGATAGTTTCTGCATTGAAACATAGCATAGGTGAGAGCATCTCCTATGGCTTGCTGTGCTGTGCCAAAGTGCTTGCTGTGGTTCTTAATATCTCCTCTAAGCTCTGAAAATGTTGCGTTGATATTGGCATGGAAACTCTGCACGTTGCTAGCGTTGTATGTGCTGCATCCACTGTTTACCATACGTGTCTGTGGATCACCCGCTGCTCCATGTTCTACAATATTACTGCTCCACAACATCATTGTTAAGACAATTAGCTTTAGTTCAAACATGATGTTGTGTCTGCTTTCGGATAGAATGAACAACAATGCTGTTTACACACATATATGTACATGACTTGGAACGTGTATGTTAAGCAGATAGAGATAGAGGCAGAGAAGAAAGAGAAGCCTAGAGTACGTCCAAGAGATCGAGGACGATGTTTTTCTAATATTATATATACACCATAAATATTAGAGGAAATAACCAAATTATGTTTTATAACAAAAATTAACGATAATTGATAAAATAATTTATTATCATTTATTATTTCGATCTCAAGTAAGGATGGTTAAGAAAATAAATTTTTTATTCTCACATACGATGACGTCCATCTTTCGATCTTATTATGTTTCTTAAAATGATATCGTTAAAATCAATCATTATAAGTTATTGTCTGTTTTTAATTTTGTCATGATTTTAAAAATACTTCGATAAGTTAAAGAAATAGAATATATAAATTGATATTAACTTTCACTTTAAAACGAAAAACGAAATTGAAATGATGTGGAATTATATATTAAACATATTGAATGTACCGGATTCCAGAATAAATTATGAGTATGTATTTTTATTTATTTTATCAAATGTTTGTGATGATTTAGAAAATTATACATTAGTGATTGAAAGGCTTTTTATTTTATATATTGTGTGGACATAATTTGTATAGAAATGTGAAATTTTACATATCTTAGGAAAATCATTCACTAATTAAGTAAAAGCCAAAAATGATAGGAGCTACGTGTTGACTACGGTTTGTAGAGTCAATGCTCATTTATTGGTCCTCCAATGTCATTATACCAAACACACTAACTTCTTTGACAGTGTGGACTAGGATACACTTCATCCTTCTCCACAATAATTCTAGTTACAACTCATTATTTTAATATTTTATGATAATAAATTTGTTTAGTATTAACATTATATGATACTTAGTGTATAAATCCATAACTATTTGTATTTAAGTATTGTTAAACAAAAAAAGACAAAACCTTTCTTTTTCATATTTAGACAAGACTAGCACAACTTGCTTGACAAGTTGAAATAAAAAGTGATTTAGAAAAAGTTAGTTAATATATGCGTTAGGCTGTTTGAATTTTCTTTGTTAGACTATGTCCATATGTTTATGAAAATCAACCAATCTCAAAAATAGGAGATCCAAGGCTTTTAACATCATAATAATATTTATTAATAATTAATTAGTGTTATTATAATAATGATCGGATAGCATGAAAAACAATAAAGATGTATACACTTCAATTTTAATAAACCCATCATCTAATCTAATAATTCATTTGATGGGGTTGAGTAAAGTTTCTGTATTTTTTTTTTTTGTTAGATCTAATCTAATTCATCTTTAATTGAGTTCAATTACAATTTTAAAATATATATATATATATATATATATATATATATATATATATATTTGTATTAAAATTTTTAATTTTCCTTTTTTTTTTTGGAATATTTTTAAAATAAATTATATAATTTTTGTAAATAAAATTAGACAAAAACTTATACTTACAAATTAAATATCAAAAACTAAAATAAACTAAAAGTATTAAATAACTAAATTATTTATTGAATAATATATTAAAGTATTTACGGTGAACTATAACTAAATTAGATCTTTAATATTTTCTATTATTCAATAACCTGAAACTTATAAGCACGCGATTTCTAACTAATATACAGAGCCATCGGATACGTTAGAAGAAATTTGTTTACATGTACAAATTAAATTAATATATATGAAAACATCTTGGTTGAATAGTCCTAGCCATCTTACTATTTAGAAGCACGTCACTGTCATAAATAATCTATATAGGCTTTTGGGTTAAACGTCATCAACAAAATTATTGATCCATATCTTGATAACTACTGTAAGAAAAATATTCAAAACTTCATTAATTAATTGAAGAAATAAATACCAAGTAGGGAGAAAATAGAATCACAATTTTATTAGTTATGGACCCATACATAGAATTTTAATTTATTAATATTTACTAAATATCTTATGCATAGTTGTGGACCGAGTCAACAATCCGAATAAGAGAACTAAACTTTTAAGATTTTATTTGTTGATTATTGATCACTATTAAAAACCTTCTCAAGATTTAAAGTTGAGCTTATAAATATAATATTGTTCCTAATGTAACTGAATAGAGCACACAATAGTCATCCACATGAATTTTTATAATTTGGGATAGGTTTGATATGCAAAGTTGATGTAAATCTATTTATCGCATAATTTCAAAATTCTCTAAGATACCTCACAATAAAAAAAATAGGTGTTGTATTGACCATGTATTCATCCCGCACAATACACAAAGAGGATACGTAGTTAATACACTTCTCTTGACTAAATTATCTCGAGCAAAAATTCTATTGATAGTTAATCTTTATGCAAAATGTAAAGCAGATGGCATGGTTTTCATGACTCATTACTCCTCTAAGAAATGTACTTCATCCCCCACTAGAATATTTCTCACTTTATTATACATTGATATTACAATATAGGTGTTAGATTCAATGTCCTTCCATAGCTAGGTGTCTACTCTATCTTCATGGAGATAACACCTTTCCAAATTATTTCACTACAAGAAAATCATTAAATAAAAACTAATTTTAGAGACAAAAAATAATTAGTTGTTATATTGACTAAATTAGAAATCATTTTAGAGACTAAACAAATTTTTTATTTTTAAATTAGTTTTTATTATTGTTAAATAATTTCTAAATTAGTATCTAATTAGTTATCAAGGTTTTTGTTATCAAATTTAGAATCTAAATAATTGATAGTTAAACCTTGGTAGATACCAATTTAGAAACTATTTAATAATAATATAAACTAATTTAGAAACCAACTTTTTTTCACTCTCTAAAATGATCTTTAATTTAGTCAATATAACAACTAATTATTTTTTGTCTCTAAAATTAGTTTTTATTCATAAAAGTTTCTATTTGTTCTCTCTCCCCCTCAAACCACTTTCTACGCCATTTTATATTTCATTCCCTACCTCCTAGATACAAAAAATTCATGTTCACTGCTTTCCTTTACATGAGAGTTAACATACCAACGTGAATACTTGTCACAAAGTGAAGTCTTGCATACCCAGTTATCTTTCGAGAATCTAATCCGATCTCCACTTGTTGCATATATAATTATGGGCAACAGTTGTAAGTCCAATCCACTTGTTGCATAGATTATTGGCCCTATAGAAACACTTACATTGTAAGAAAAGGTGTTGTGTCTCTTCTTTGACCATACATATTGCACACAATTTATTATTCACCAACATCCCTCTATGTTCAAGGTTAACTCTAGTAGCTATTGTATTTAGTCCTACTCTCCATATGAAGTGTTGAACATTTGGAGTTGCCTTCTATTATCATCCTACCTAAAAGAATTCTTCATTTCTTCACACTCACCGTTTTACAGTAATTTGTATGCACTCTTAAATGAAAATGCATGTGCCATTATGTTCTTCTTTCCATTTTCTTTTGTCTTCACCACTTTTCTTTAGAACAAAGTTTGTCAACTCACTCATAAGAGATTGTATGTCAGACCAATTTCTCCTCCACTCAAACCATGATTGTTCACATCCTATGTTGCACAAATCCATCCACCATATGGATTCATGTTTAGATTGTTTGGTTTGATTTAATTCCCTCCATTCTCTATATTTATAGGTATCCTCCTCCACAAGTCCTCATATGTCGTTGTATACCTCCCTTTCCATTTTACCAGCAACATTAAAAAAATTTACATAGTATATTCCTAGATCTCCATGTTTTTTTGGTTTGCATATTGTTGTCCATTTAACCATACCATTTTCTTTTGTTGTGATTCCAAATCCCATAAAAATAATTGTCTTTGTATTTTTGTCCGTTCCTTTAATACACCTAGTAAGACTTTAAAAAAGGATAAGAAGAATAAAGGTAAAGTTACAATTATGGAATTTGATCAAGCAAGCCCTTGTAACAAAGGTTAAATATCTTCTTTTTCAACGATTTAATATCTTCTTCTTTTTTTCATTTATTTTATGAATCGTGATATCCCCACATTATGATACTCCTAGTGTTTTCCCCTATTAGTATTCCTTGTATGTAAAAAATATTTTCATTGTGTTACACTTCATGATTGCCACGTACCTTTCCATTTTTTTTGGCTAACCCTAATCACACTCATTCTACTCTTCTGCACCTTCTGCAGCAGCTTTGACATAATAGAGGTTGGCTATATGCTAGTATTTAGTGGTGTACCACCGGTTGTAGTTGGTTTAGTTGATTAGAATGGTTAGTGGAGATGAGAATTATGGATAGACTTGGGTCAAGAACTGTCTTGTTATATTCTAAGTCAATAAGAGATATGAGCTTCTTGATTTTTGTATACAGGTTGGATACCTTGAACTATCCCTTTTAATTCAAGATATCATCTCAATATCGCCTTCAATGTTTCTAGTTTTTTGTTTTTTTTTTTACTTTTGAAAATTAAATTTGCGGAAGTTTTTGTATGATCATAAATATGTATGTATTTTTTTCACCAGGTGGGATGAGCTTATAGGGAAAGGAGAGATTACGTATAAATTGGTACAAGAAAGAAGACAGAGGGATGATTACGTGTTCTTGTGAATACTATGTTTGATTTCGTGCTTTTATTTATTAAGTGAAAATTAAGTACAATCAAATTTCATGCATTTTTTAAGTTTATATAACTGGGGATGTGAAATTGCAACTACACTTGAATGATTTGAAACTATAAACTAGAAAATATGCAGCATGGTACATTCACAACAACAACACGTAGAATGCTAAAGAATCTGTATCTATTTTAAGATCATGAAGACCCTATCGAGCTGATGGAATAGAAATGGAGACAGTAGCATTAGATGAACTAGTAGAGTTGCTTTCCCGAGGGATCATATTTGTTTCAACAAACACGGGCATAGTTGGTTGCAGGTGCTCCATTAAGCTCTTGCTTTTCAGTAGCATTACTACTTCAGACATTGTTGGCCTCGTTGAAGCTGATGCCTGAGTGCATAACAAAGCAATTTCTATGATTTTCTTCACTTCTTCTACTTCATATTCATTAGGGTCTATTGCATTGTCTACCAGCTCCAAGTACAAGCCTCTCTCATGCAGTTTCCATGCCTGTTATGTGAAAACCAAAGGTGTCATAATCATGAGGTCAAAATGTCATGAGAAAACCAACAATTCCTAGTTCTATAGGAACTTGCTTACTCGTCGAAGAAGGTATTCGCCATCTTCATCATCCTTTACATCAGTACTCCTTTGACCACTTACGATTTCTAGGACTACAATACCATAGCTGTAGGTATCAGCCTTCTCTGATAATTGACCGTGCATGGCATACTCAGGTGCTGTGTATCCCCTGTGTATCATATTGTCCATAAAATGAAAGAACACTCACACATAGCATGTACATTTTTTCAACAAGATTTTATTTTGTCTCTTCTGCTACCACTTCATGAAATCAAATGTCAAGTGAATGCAATATTTTTTACTTACAAAGTTCCTGCAAATTTTGTGCTGAGATGAGAACGATCCTCTGGGAGAAGCCTTGCCAACCCAAAATCAGCAATTTTTGGCTGAAGATCATCATTTAACAGGATATTAGCAGTCTTGATATCTCTATGTATGATGGAGACGTGGAACTCCTCATGCAGATATGCCAGTCCTCTTGCTGTGCCTAAAATTATATCAGAGCGTTGTTTCCAATTAAGGGAACCTTTTTTGTTACCTGTTTGTTTCACAAGTAAGATTGTTGAGAAGAGAGGAAAGTTTAATGAGTATGTTGATAAAAAAACTGGAATTTCTGAGAGGTTAAGATGAGTTTTGTACCGAATAAGAATTTGTCAAGACTTTTATTAGCCATGTATTCATAAACTAAGATTCTTTCTTGACTTTTGCTGCAGCAACCAAGAAGCCTAACGAGATTTCGGTGATGAACATTACTTATAAGCTTCACTTCCCCTTCAAAATTATCCTCCATGTTGCTTGATTTCCCAAAAACTAGTTTCTTTACAGCAACAACTTTTCCATTTTTCAGAGTACCCTGTTAAAAATAGTTTGTATGGCTGAAAAGGGAAAGTGTTTTGTCTTCTGGTTTTGGATATATCTCAGCTAGGATATTTTTGTTTTGAAAAATACAACAGAAATTTACCTTGTATACATCACCAAAACCTCCTTCTCCAAGTTTGTTTTCTGCACTGAAATTTTTGGTTGCAGCTTTCAAATCATTATACTTGTAGTTAACTGGACCTTTCAACTCTGTTGCTCCCAATATGTCACCTGCCAATTAAGAGCACACACCACTTCTGATTTTGTAACAAAAACAGATATATGACGTTTAGATTTGCTTATTTTGTAATTAAAATATTATACCCCAGAATAATTAATTCAAAATGAAGAAAATAAGTTATTAGGAAATAAAATAAAGAAATTTTAATGTTCTAGTTTTAAGGCCAAACATCCATTGAATGCTTTCATCATTTACTTAATTACCTCTGGGAACCTTGTTTCTTTTTCTTGACATTCTCCAGGCAAACAACAGAAGGAGAAGAACAACCCCTCCTACAACACCACCTATTATAGCCCATTTCTTGTTTGAATTTCCTGCAATGCAAGAATGAAATTGATATCATGTTCCAAGTCAGGTCTGTAGAGGTTGGCATTTTATTTTTTTTTAAATTATTATTATTTTAACTATGTAATTTTGAAGTATTTGCTAACTGAACTTCAATAATGAAAGTTAGAATAACTTAACTCTCACATCAACACATGCATGACACTACACGATCATGCCAGCATTTCTATATTAACAATAATAATATTTATGAAAATAGAAAAATGTTTTAAAAACTATAAAAATATTTAAACTAGCCGTTTTTTATGATTAAAGGGAATTGCTGTAAGTCTACCTTTTTTCAAATAGGGTGCAATATCAATGGCCTCCTTATCAGCAAAGAAAGGTGTGGTGGAGTATCTCATAAAACAGCCAGCATCATATGCTCTTCCCTCTGTGTTAGGAAGACAACTGTGTAAGTTGTTGTATCCAACTTGCATGCAATTCTGACAATTAATCGCAGTGGCAGTTTCAACACACTGTGCAACAGCATAAACCGCACTGCCACCAGCCACCAGTGTCTTAGTAGCTGCATAAAAATCTGTAGTTTTCGGTGTTGCTGTTTGGAGGTCCATTAGGGCTTGTTCTCCAGCTACTTTAAAATCAGGAACAGTTGAACTTATGTTCCCACATGATACCCCACTTCCAATTTCATTGGTCTGATCGTAGAACCTGTTGCTCTCATACCTACATATCTCTCACCAACATCCAATATCGAAATCAAATAAATATTTGTGCATGCAATTAAACAAATGATATTAACAAGCAGTTAACAAGTGAAACTGAAATAATTTACACCTTATATATGTGTTTCAGTAAATAGTTAATAGTAATAGTTTAAAGAGTTTTTATGTCATTATCCGATCATAAACTGCATAATAGAAAAAGGATACCTGAGGAAGCAGCTATCGTAGATGACTCTGGCACCATTGCCACCGGAGCAGTTGCGGATCTGGGTGGTGGCAGTGTTGAAGCAAGAAAGACAGTCATTTTTAGAGAGATAGTTTCTGCACTGAAACATAGTGTATGTGAGGACCTCTCCTCTGGCTTTCTGAACTGTGCCAAAGTGCTTGCTTTGATTTCTAATCTCTTCTCTCATGTCAGAAAACGTTTCATTGATATTCGCAAAGAAGCTTCTCAAATCGGAAGCATTGAACGAGCTGCACCCCATGTTTACTAAATGTGCATCTGGGGCTGCAACTGCATCTTCAACACCATTACTGCCCCACCATATCAAAATTAAGGCCACTACCTTAAGTTGCAGCATCACGCTTTGAGCTTGTATCGTGTTTGAGAGAAAATGTATTGGTTTGTATTAGGAACTGTGATTCGAGTAAACTATGTTGAATTAAGAAGGGGAGTGGTTTTGTTAGCTTTATAGGAGGATGAAGTCTGCTATACATATTCTTTGTTGCAAAGTTGATGTCCGAATTTTTATGTAGGGTATTGGCTGGACCAATTAATGAACAACGATTGTGAAAATTAAGCCAAGTCAATGCTCATAATGATGCTTACAAAATATGGCGTTTACTTCGGTGTTATGGAAATGATTATCCTGTTATGCTTAGAACATTAACACGCTTTTCTCGTAATTGTATTTGTACGTAAAATATGTTTACACCATTTTTATGTCACTATTTTTGAAGGACATTTTGAATAAATGTATTTTAATCAATTAACTGTTTATAAAAAAGAAAGCATGCATAGACACGTTCATGATAATAGAAACTCAGAAAAATAAAGAAATAGAAGAAACAGATATGATTTTGCACTGGAGGGGTAATGACCAGTGATGCAGCAGCCCATGTGTTTGCATGGTGTGGATATATTTTTTGTTTATATAGGGTTAATGTAGCACGAAATATTTCGAATATATAGAATATGTTATTTATCTTGATAAAAAAAGAAAAAAAAAGGAGATATATTGATGGTTGAAATGTAACTAGTATATTGCAAGCTTTCAAAAATTATGACATTTTTTCTTGAAAGTTTTGGAGAAGATGGTTGAAATCTATGTTTCCATACCAAAAAATTATTAAATAAAAACAAAATTAAAAAAAAAATATTATTATTAATTAAATTAATTTTAACGAGTAAAGATAGAATTACTTGAACAACTTTCACACAACCTTATAAGGAGTATTACTATGAGTTAATATAAACTTTGAAGATGTGTAATATCTACTTGATATATTAATATATTAATATATTAACATATAATTAATTTATTGATAATAGTTTTTTATTTATTTAATACAATAAAATTATTAAATTGTTGCTCACAGCGATAGAATTTTTTTTTTCCTGGATTTCGCTGTACTGCTGACTTATTGGATGGTAGAATTGGTGGTGGAGTGGTGGCGATGTTAGCAGCAACTACATTTCTTGCAGTTTTTGTTCTGTAAACTTTTTGGAGCAGCATACCAAAGGGTATAATACATCGTATATTATACCCTCTACCCTCATACAATACATACCAGTTCATACAATACATCAGCAGTTACATTCAAAGCAATATTATAAATGCTGATTTTTTTTAGCTGATTCCCCTTTCATATCTGGTTTACTCTTTGAGATGTAATTATGAATATCTACTCTTTGATTGTGGCTTTTGTATGTCTCTTTTAAAATACTTTTATTTAATATAATTTTTTGTTGATAAAAAATACAAAAATTATTAAAATTAATATTTTTTTTATATGAAGTAGAATAGTTGTACTGAACAAAGGTGTTTTAAAAAATTATTCTTCAATGAGAGTGTTTTCATTATTTTTAAAAAGATTTTATCTGTCAATATATTCCTTTCATTTTTATTTCTAAATTAAATTTCAATATTTAAAAATAGTATTATATACAGTTAAAAATATTTTATTTCAAATTATAAATTGCTCTTGGTAAATCTAAAATTTAATTTATATATTAAAAAATTTAATTGTAATATAATTATATATTAATATTTATTTATCTTAAATTTTATTTATGCATAATAAGTTGCACATGCTAAAATCCTAATTATCATCAAACAAAACTACATTAATTAAAAAAAAACTTAAGATTTTCAATATTTTTTGTTGTTAGTAAGTAACAATTTTATTCTTAAAAAATTTAGTTTTGATCTCTAAATTATGAATAAAAATAGGCGGCTGTTTAAGAATTGACTTGTAAACTACTTTGGTGAGTAAAAAAATGAGTATGTTTAAGAAATAAAGTATTTAATAATGGCATTATTATTGAAAGTCTTTTTCTTTTTTATGCTGACCTGTTTATGATATCAACAAGCTATAGCCTTGCTTTAAGAGTATCTGGTTTTAACATTATTGTAATAATCATCTTAGCAACTGAAGTATGTTCCAGCATTATAGAGGAAAAAACATTGTAAGATGTTTCCATCAAGAGATATTTAATTCTATTCATGAGAATGAATCCAATACAATACCACAATTTTATAAGAACTCAAAACCTATGCAACCAATTGACTTAGATTTATTTAAAGTATGCAACACGATTGGTATTTTTTTAAATATCTTTCATCCTAACTATATGCATTTTAAAATTTCTTTTGTTAGGGCTAGATATTGTTATTTACAGGCTTAATTAAATTTTAAGTCCTATAAATTTATATTCTATAAATGTCATCATCATTTTTGTCTTTCTTCCTTCTAAATTACTTATTAATTTATTATTTTTCTTTTCAATCTCTCTCAACATTGCTTCCTCCCTTTTCAGCAACGAATTGAATTGAATGACAAGTTGAAAAGGATTAAAGATAAAGAAAATAAAAATAATAACCATTGTTCTGGTAGGAATAGACTAAGAGAATCAACAATTAACTTTTTCGCTTCAGTTGATATTCACTTTCTTCGTTTCTTATTCTATTAACTCTTTCGTTTCAGTCGGACTTCACTTCCTTCCTTTGCTCCTTGTTCTTTATTTTTAATTCTCGGTCAAAAGAACATCTGCAAAAGTGATGAACTTTGTTACTGTTGAACCGATATTAGTATATATAAATCGTGATTAAAAGTGTATTATTTCATTGTCCATATAGCTTAATATTGTTAATCATCCTTTGATCTTAATGTATTTAAGCGCATGTCGGTCGGTACCAAGTACTGAGATATCCCGGTACCATCCTTGTTCTTTATTTTCGACTCTAGGTCGGAAGAACATCTGTAAAAGTGATAAACTTTGTTACTGTTGAACCGATATTAGTATATAAATCGTGATTAAGAGTGTATTATTTAATTATCCATACACCTTAACATTGTTAATCATCCTTTAATCTTAATGTATTTTAGCGCATGTCGGTCGGTATCAGGTATTGAGATATCCCGGCACCATCCAGTCATGTAAAGATATCATTAAAAAAATTAAATAGTATAATATCAAAAGAAAAGTAAAAAATATTTTAGATACTCCATAATGAAAAAAATTATTAAAAAATTGAATAAAAATATCTAAGATACTTCAACCTTAGTTAAGTGGAAGGAGGTGTGTGATCCAAATTCAGAAATAACTTATTTATTTATGTATGTGTTAATTCTGATAGAAAAAAGGTATTTTTAATTAGGATGGTTTTTGCGAAAGCAATTAGGGAGGCGTTGGTGATAAGTTCTAAAATTTTGTTTAAAAATACATGGCATACGTCTATATACATACAAAACCTGAAGTGTTGGCTATGAATACGATGCAAAGTCAACGATGTATTATATTCTGTTACATTCTACAATTTAGGTTATGTACACATTAAATTACCTCACTTTTTTGTTTTAAAATAGAGAACCTATAATCTTCTCCTATCGAAACGCTTGAATCAGCATTTTGTTGTTTTCAAGACAATGGATAAGTTAAATAAATGAGTTTTATTAAGATAAATTTTATTTTGAATACATTTGTAATTGAATTGAATTTATAAATTCAACTTTTTTGTGCAATTTGAGTTTCTAAATTTATTTCATCAAGTGAAATGATATTTTCCTATGATGCATACAATTATTGGGCACAAGTTTCATACGTGTTCACACCACTTTCATTTGGATACTCCAACTTTTTACACACATCTAATAAGTTTAAATGATTTGTTCTCTAAATTCAAACTTTTCCTTATTCCCACAAGATAAAAGTGACTTAAAATTAAAGAGTCAATTGTTCTCTAGTTCCACAATGAGAACTTTAAAAGGTCATTTCAAAACACCAACACTATTATGTCCCTTCTAGATACAACGTTAGTATATATATTCCCATAGATGATTTGTGTTTTGCCTTAAGTCACGTAGCTTCAAGGCAACACAATGATTAACCATTTAATTTTGATTAAACAAAAATATATGAACGAAAACAATATTTAATACTTGATCACTTTTGTTGCCTGCACATAACAACTATAAAGTGACTAATTATTTGGATCCCCAAAAAATAAAAATAGGCGGCTAAACATGTTCAGAATTTGAATTTTCATAAACTAATTATAACTTTTTTGAATAATTGATGAGTCATGTGCACAAAACTAGGATAACATGTGATGTGTTAAATTTAATTTAGTAAGTTATGATACTTTGTTCAGAAGTCACAAGCCACCCAAGCAGAATCTGTGGCAGTGAATGTGATATACACGAAGTTAGTGCTGTATTTTATATTATAATATCATTTTTTTTTGTCAAGAAAAGAATATGTATTTTTATATACATGAAACACATTTGTGGACCTTGTTACATATTGAGATGTTGTGATAGTAGAGTAGAAATTAAATTATTATGCAAATAGCTGGATTAATTAAATTGATCCAACATCCTAATTAACCTTCTCATTAAGTACAAACTGCATGGTCTCTCTGTGTTCTTATTTGGCGTCTTACTTGGTCAATAGCTACTTAGAGTAGAAATTTTATTTGAACCGGAGATATTCTAAAAAAAGGCATAGCTACTATTAATTGGATTACGCTTTATTCTTCTTTTGAGAATGGCAGTTTAAATATTATTAACCTTTGCTATGAAAATAATGTTTATCTTCTTAAACTTGCTTGAAACTTTGCTTATAGCAATAGGCCTTAGTCTTTGCTCTTGAAAGCCAGGGTTCTTAGATCAAAATACGAGCTTAGAATGATTTATAAATCCTTATTTCTTTGGCTTAGAATTAAGCAGTTTTATTCTACTATACTTGATTATACTTCTTGGTTTTTGATACAGGTTCTTTTATTAATTTTTGGAATGATAAATGGTGTTCTACTACTTCTTTAGCAAATATTGCAGGAATACCTGATGGTTCTAACATTCCGGATACAATCTCTCAGTTTTGGACAAGTTGTGATTGTAATATTCCATTGTCTTTACAGCAGATGCCTCATCTTTTTAGTCATATCATGGTTAGTGCGAAACATTATATTCCTAATTGGATTCTAGATGAGTCTAGTCGTTTCACTCTTAAATCGGTTAGGACTTTCTTCTTAGAACCAGGAGTTCCCTGTGGTTGGAGTAAATTTATTTGGTCTTCATTTATTCCGCCTTCCAAATCTCTTGTACTTCAGAAAGTTTTTCATGGACGGCTTCCTACTGATCAACATATTTAGAATAAAGGTTTGCATATTTCTTCTATGTGTACGCTTTATGAAAAGCACGATGAATCTATTTCGCATTTATTTTTTGAATGTTCTAATGCTTTGGATATTTGGAGTTGGGTTCGGGAGATTTTTCCTACTTCTCATTTTTCTAATAATAATGATCTTCTTTCTTTTATTCAGAGTGATGGTAGTCCTTTGGTTAAATTGATTAAGCTTGTTGTGGTAACTTTTTCTATTTGGATGATATGGCGTATGAACAATTTTGCTCGTTTTCAAAATAAGATTGAGGTTTCTTAGGCTACTTCGGTTATTAAAGATTTAACTTCTCTAGTAGGTAATTTGTCAAAAGCTTCTATGAATAATATGTTGGATTTCAATGTGATCAAGTTTTTTGGTATTAATACTTGTACTGATAAAGTTCTTCGTCCTCTTCCTGTAAGATGAGAGTTTCCTTCACCAGACTGGGTTAAAATTAATACTAATGGGGCTGCTAGGGGATATCTGGTCTTGTTACTTGTGGAGGTATTTTCCATGGGAGTATGGGGGGGTTTATTGGAGATTTTTCTGCATTTCTTGGAGTTTATATTGCTCTGGTTGCTGAGTTTTATGGTTATACATGCTACGAAGGAAACTCAAAAGATAGGGATTACTAATGTCTCGTTGGAATGTGATTTTGTTTTTGTTTGTTCTGCATTTACTGTTAGGACAAATATTCTTTTAAAGTTTCGGAATCGATGGAATACTTGTCTTGATTACTATGGGAAAATCAAGTTTAGGGTTACTCATATTTTCCGTGAAAAGAATACATGTGTTGATAAATTGGCTAATTTAGAATTTATTAATAGAGAATTTTTTTCATCGATATAATAGGCTTGCATCTAGTATATTCTTAGAATTTTTTTATAAATAGGTATACTCTACCTATGTATCGTTTTTCTTAACATATAGATTTTAGTCTAATTTCCCATATTTTTGTATTTTTTTTTTAATAATACCTAACATAAAAACTTTTATTTTAAAGAAAATAAACTAAGGGACCATTTCATTCATGATCAACCTATAAACAACTTTATCATGATTGAATAATAATAATAATAATAATAATAATAATAATAATAATAAAAATAAAAATTTATAAAGAATCACGTGATAATATATTTTATCTCTAGACTAAATGTATGATTGGAGATGTTGGCGTCGTTGAAGAGAGTTTATCGTGCGGGTCATTCCGTGTATACAAACTTATAAACTTATAATGGCATGAGATGTGTTAAATATAATTAATTTGGATATGTTATCATATCTTTTTAAATCACAAGCCACACGAAATGAAACTCTTGGACAGTATAATACAAAGTCAATGATATATATGTCGATATTCTAAACTGGTTCCTAAAAAATCTAAAAAAATCAATTAAAAATTCTATTACACAAAATAAAATATAGATTTCGCTATAACTAAAGATGAGAACACATTCCAAACTTTTAAACTCTGTTACTTAAGAAAGATATTACATTATGTTCTTCCATAAAAAATTGTTGAACATCTTAGGACAAAATATCTATTTTATTTTTAATTACTATCATGAGACAATTTTTATTAATGAATACTTAAAAGACAAATTTCTACTTTATTTTTCATTTAGTAATTATATTATTTTTACTTCTATTTCAACATTGCCATTAAATTATTTTTACTTTTTATTACTATCATTTTTATTATTATTAATATGCCTAGTGTTGTCATTAGTACACGTGTTACCTAATAGTAAATATTTACATTTTACATTTTCCTTAAAAAAAAACTGTATATAGTACAAGGTTGTCCTCTTGTTATTTTTTGTTATTATTAGAAATTTATTAAATAAAAATTAATTTTAGAAATAAAATATAATTAATTATTATATTGATTAAAAATGTATTTGTATTTAAAATATTTTTTAAATTTATAAATTAATTTTTAAATTTATAAACTAATTTTTAAATTAATATCTAATTAATTATCAAGATTTAAACTATTCATTTTAAGTAATTAAAACTTAGTAGTTAATTAAATATCAATTTATAAATTTTATTAATAATAAAAATTACTTTATACACTAATAAGTTTTTTATTTCTAAAATTAATTTTTATTAATTAGTTTTTTTAAATGTATACTTTAATGCTAAAAATAAGATAATCATGTGCAATTTTAATAAATCTTAGGAGCTATTCTTTAAAAGAAGTTGGATTTTCAAATAAATGTAGCCATCTTGAAAATGAAGTGGAAAATGATTTTGTTTTAAATCATATAATTTGGAAGCAGCAGCATTAGACACCGAGGAACCAGTTGAAGCAGATATCTCTTGGGGTCTTACATTCAATTCAATAAAGATACAGGCATTGAAGGTCTCATATGATCATATCCTCATTAGTCTAAAATTGTTCTAGAAATATTATTTTAGAGACGATGTGTTTTCCAAACACGATTTACCAATTTATATAAGTTTAATTTTTAAATTTACACAGTTATGTTAACTTGACTTAAAAAACCTATATATTATTATTTCTCATTAATCCATTTTTATTCATTCAATGCAGCATCTATATGGAGTCATGACACAGTACCTTCTTGTTTCTTAATAAGTGACTGATTTTGGGGGTAACCCATCATATTCTGTAACTAAAAATGAAAAAACTACGAAGAATATTGTTGGAAATAAAAAATGTATGAAACAGAGACAAAATATGGAGGAAAAAATAGTTATTTAAGAAAAGACAACAATCTAACATGTAACTGATACACACGAATGAGTGTTTACACAAAAATCTAACACTGCTGGAGTGTCACTTAGCTTAATTTTTCGAGAGTGTTAACTCAGATTATTTATTTTGCATGCTTTACAACATCATTCTGACCCTCTAACATTGGCATCGTATGATTAATCATGGAGCAGGTACTATAGAATCGGAGGCAGTACCATTAGATGTAGAGGAACCAGTTGAGGCAAAGATATCTCTGTGTGGTCTTAACTTTGATTCAATAAAGAGAGGCATTGTAGGTCTCATATGCTCAAGTAAGTCATTGCTGCTGAGTAGAGCTACTACTTCAGACATGGCTGGTCTCATTGCAGCCGATGGTTGAGTGCATAACAAAGCAATGTCTAAGACTTTCTTCACTTCTTCTGCATCAGAGCTATTTGGGTCTAAGCTTTTGTCCACCAACTCCAAGTGCATGCCTCTCTCATTCAATTTCCATGCCTGTTACAGTAAACAGAAGGGTCATGATGTAGTAAGTTGTCACAAGGAAAACAGCAATTTTTTATACATATTTATAGGAAATTCCTTACTTGTCGAAGAAGGTATTCATCTTCAGTGTCATCATCAACAATCTTAACATCAGTACTCTTTTGACCACTTATGATTTCTAGGACCACAATGCCGTAGCTGTATGTATCAGCCTTTTCTGATAATTGACCATGAAGTGCATATTCAGGGGCTGTGTATCCCCTAACAAATGCATAACATTTTCGCCACATATAATTTTAAGAAATCGTAGAAACTATTATGCATACATTTTACCCTTTATACTTTTCAAGCTGAAATTGGTTTTTTTTGGACTTACATTGTTCCTGCAAATCTTGTGCTAAGATGGGATTGGTCCTCAGGTAGGAGCTTCACCAAACCAAAATCAGAAATTTTGGGCTGAAATTCTTCATCTAAGAGGATATTGCCACTCTTAATATCTCTATGTATGATAGAAACATGAAATTCTTCATGTAGATAGGTCAATCCCCTTGCTATGCCCAAAATTATATCATAGCGTTGTTTCCAGTTGAGAGAACCTTTTCTTTTACCTGTTTTCCAAGTTTACGTGCTTAAAACATTAGAGGTGAAAAGGAGAAGCTGGAGAAGGAAATTTTACACAAAAAATTTCTGTTGGAATTGACATATTAGTTACCAAATAAGAATTTGTCAAGGCTGTTATTTGCCATGAATTCATAGACAAGTATTCTGTCTTGGTTTTTACTGCAACAACCGAGAAGCCGAACCAGATTTCTGTGATGAACATTACTTATAAGCGTTACTTCACTTTCAAAATCGTCATTTATCTTGCTGGATTTTCCTGAAATTAACTTTTTGACTGCAATAACTTTTCCATTTTTCATAGTCCCCTGTTGAGTAGCAGCATCATCATTACAAATTCTGTTTCAAAGTGATTTATCCCTATAACTAACGTTGAAAGTGTGAGGAACAACTCAAATGTACCTTATATACAGCACCAAAGCCTCCTTCTCCTAGTTTATTTTTCTCACTAAAATTTTTTGTTGCAGCTTTCAAGTCACTATACTTGTATTTCTTCGGGCCTTTCAACTCAGTCGCTTCCAATATGTTACCTGCCAAGTAAAATATGTGTTTGATTTTTCTTTATATATAAATGAATTCATTGATTCATAACAATATTTAAGATAAAAGACATGTGTAAAAATAGTTGGATGCAATTGCAAAAGCATCACATTAAGACTTTCCAAATAGTCTTACCTCCAGCAACTCTCTTGGGACTTTGGGGTCTTCTACGCCATGGAAATAATAAAAGAAGGATCGCAACAAGGGCTGCACCCCCAACAACACCACCAATAATGACCCACTTCTTGCTTGAACTTCTTCCTTCAAGACAACAAGGAACTTGACCTAAATTCCAACATATATATCTACATTGTTCTACAAATAGAGATGAAATCCACTTGCCTTCGTTCAACATATACAAATGAAGTTCGACTTAAATAAGTTTTACATATACATGAACTCATATAAATAGTAAAAAAGACTTGAGTAAGAGTAGTTACTTTATTAGGCATTCAAAAAGAAAAGTTGATTACATACTCAAAACAAAAGTTTAAGCTGATGAATTATTATATTTGTACCTTGTTTTAAAAAGGGACTGATATCAACGGTTTGGTTATCAGCAAAGAAGGGGGTCTCCGAGTATCTCATGAAGCAACCAGCATCGAAAGCTCTAGCATTTGTATTGGGAAGACAACCTTGTATGCTGCTACTTTCAACTGACAAGCAATCCAAACAATTACCTTGGGAGAGAGTTTCAGCACATTGTGCAATGGCATAGATTGCACCATCAACCGCTTGTGTCTTGGTGGCTGCATAGAAGGCAGTGATTTTTGGTGTTGCTATTTGTAAATCCATTATCACTTGCTGTCCAGCTACACTAAAAGCTGTACTTTCATTTGCAGTCTGATTTCCACAGAGTATGCTGCTGCGAGGCATGATCTGGTCAAAGAAGTCATTGCTCTCGTACCTCAAAAGTCAACACATTTGAAAGTATCAAACATCCAAGTCAATCCTGACTTAGTTTCATTAACTGCAAACCTCATGTTCTTGTGATGACAGCATATCTAAAACAACTAATCCACTACAATTTTACCCACTATTCATATATGAAAAATGATTTGTTTACAATATTTTTAATAATAATAAATAATTTTTAATAAAATACTATATTAAGATGATGATAATAAATATAAATAAAATGATAATATTTAATTGCATAATAGTTGCATGAATATCATAACT
The DNA here is from genome assembly GCA_013389735.1 of Phaseolus lunatus. Taxonomy (NCBI): domain Eukaryota; kingdom Viridiplantae; phylum Streptophyta; class Magnoliopsida; order Fabales; family Fabaceae; genus Phaseolus; species Phaseolus lunatus. The sequence continues at coordinate 24,840,482 of CM023862.1, read as the reverse complement.
CTTGGGATATCTGCCTTAGCCTCTCGTCTCTCCCTATTTGTCACTCTCTGTTTTCTTTCATCAAACTAAGAATGCCAAAAAGTCTATTTTGAATGGTAAGCAAAAGATGGTTGAACACATAGTAGACGGATGGAGGTGTACCTGAGGAAGCAGCCATCATAAATAACACGGGCACCGTTGACTCCGGTGGAGCAGTAGCGAATTTTGGCGGCTGCGGTGGCAAGGCAGGTGGCGCAGTCCGTGATAGAGAGGTAGTTCCTGCATTGAAACATGGCATAGACAGGATCTGTTCCGGAGGTTGCTTTAGCCGTTGCAAAGTGCTTGCTTTGGTTGCTAACTTGTGCTGTCAAATCATCCAAGCTTGCGTTTAGGTTTTGGATGAAATTTGACAAGTTGGGTGCAGTGAATCCGCTGCAATCCCGTTTGAGAAAAAATAGTTGAGGGTCTCCTACTGTACCCTCTAAGCTCCACCATGAACACAGCACCAACAAGGTTAGGTATTGGATCTTTAGTTGCACCATATTCTTTAATAAGGGTTTAAATGATGGGTTAGTTTGATATAATCCGCTGATATCAAAGTCTGAGGGATGGAGGCGAACAAATGTGTGGTTTGAAACTTTGAATTTTGACTAAGGATATAATTATGATGACATTGAAGTGTGAAGTGCTTTTGGACCTGTGAGTACTTTATAAACACTAGTGGACACATGCGCAAAGAACACATAATGTACGTCCGTTTTTTATTATTATTATTATTATTATAATATTTATATTATTATTATTTGTTTATTCGTATCTTAAAAATATTAAATATTATTAAAAAAAAAAATAAAAACATTTTCTCTAATTAACTATGAGTTTCCAACATACAATTTTAATTTTAAGTTACAGTTAAAAATATATTAAATAAATTCAAATTTATAATGAATATAATCAATCATATTAAAGTAATTAGGTTATCTCTTTTATTTTCAAGACTTTTAAATTATTACTTTTGATTTGTTATTAATATAAAATTAAAAAAGGGAATATAATAATGAAAAGGAAAAGAAGAAGAATAAGATATGAAACTCTAGTAGCAAATCTTAAGAAAATATGTATTTTTTAATTATTTCCTTTTCTCCGCTATGTCGTATTTGGAATGCATATATTCTCCCGTCAATGCCCACATTAATAATAACAGCAAGATAACTTTATACTTGTACAAAAATCTGAATATTTTGTATTCAAGTAACAGTTTGAGATATTATATTTCTCTATCTTCTACCTCTTTCGTCTCCACTTGTTATACGAAAATGAAAAACAAGAGTAAAAGAAATAAAAATGAGAAAAATTAGCAATTAAACAATCATAATTTATACATGTATTGATTGATCAGAACAAAATAAACGATAATGACATTGGTTCAATAAGAAATACCTTTAAATTTGTAAGAATGAAAAAAAAAAACTAAATGTTTGTGATTTACATTCATTTTTTATGTTTTTTTTTGTTTTTCTTTTCAATCTCTTTTTGTTATACTTCTCTCAAAGTTTTCTTTTGTATTTTACGTATTTTTGCGAGAGAAAGTTAATGTAATTATCCATTTTTTTAAATAAATATAATGCACGTCTCTCAAATAGTTTCATTCAAATTTAATATTAACTTTTTTTAAAAAATTTAATTTAAATAATTATAAAATGACAAAATAACTAAAATAAAATAATAAAATGAAATATTAATATAAGGATAAAATAATAATAAATTTGTGTAGAATAAAAATATAGAATTTTTTATATATAGATATTTATATATACTATATATAGATAGCTAACATATTATATTTTAGTGCACACTTAACCTTACACCTAATACCCTATATTTGCGTACACACTAACATAATAAAACATAATAAAGTAGGGTTGATTTTCTGATAAAGTAAAACAAGAATGTCTTTTTGGTTTTAGACAACTTGGATAAATCTCTTGTATTCTTAACATGAAGTTTGAAACAACTTGTGAATATATATTGTTTCCGAACACTAAGAATATTTTGTAGCTTTTTCTTAAATAACAATCTCTTATCATTTATTTTATTTGAATTTAGTAACACGAATACAAGTAACTCAACTGAATTTTCTTCATTATAATCAAGTAGATAAAGTATTTCTAAATAGTAACTTTATATAAATGGTCTAACTTTTCTTCTTTAGTCTGTGATAAAAAAAAGAGATTACATTTGCAATTTGTACTGATATAGGATGCAAAGCACCGATATTGAAGAAGAAACTAATAGTGAGGATTTAAATTTGAAAAATACTAAAAATGCAAATCAAGAATATCAAGCATAATGAAGTTAAAGATTTCCAAATTTATAACTTACCTCTTGGAAATTTAAACCTCTTAGGTTTGCTGGATCTTCGCAAGGCAAACACTGCAAGGATGATGAGAAGTAGACCTCCAACACCACCACCTACAATGGCCTCCTTCTTTCTTAAACCTCCTGCAGTAAAAAGAAGTTGACACACAGATAGATACATACATATATATGTTCCAAATGTTGATCTGCATTGTACTAAGAAATTGTATACAATAAGTGAAAAAAAAAACTGTTATGTTTTAAATTTTATTTTTATTAACTGATTTTAATTATTATGTGTCAATAATCTGGGTTAATTTTTATAACACTAACTATTCGAATAATCTGGGTTAAGACCAAGCTGTTTAAGATATTTAGTGTCTGATCAGAATAGATAGAACACACAAGTATTTGATTGCCTTAGTCTACTAAATAGTCAGTCACTTAGAGGATGGTAATGATGACACCCTACCCTAGAGCATGTGTTCTTTCCAAGCCAAATTGCAGTTCAATAATGGGCCAAAATCTAGAAAAAGGAGCAAGCTGAAGATTACAGAAATAGCAACCAATAAAACACTGATTTAGCTATTTTAAAACAAGTAAAAAGTTAATCTAATTCGACAAAACCAAACCAACAAAGAAAATCAAGTTGGAGTCACACTTGCATGATTCTGTACAAGGAACCTTGAAAGTATATATCATCATCACACGTTGACAAAACATTCTTAACTCTAACAAAATATCAACAACATCAGTCACCAACATACGTTCTACTTTAATTGTAGCATTCGTAAATAACTGAAATGAAAAAGTAATCCACATGTATCTAAATTATTCTGTTAACTTCTTAGTTAAAGAAATCACGACCCTTTTTCCACATCCCATTATCATCGAGCTGATGCAATAGAAATGGAAGCAGTAGCATTAGATGAACTAGTAGAGTTGCCTTCCCGAGTCATCACATTCGTTCCAACAAACACAGGCATAGTTGGTCGCAGGTGCTCCACTGAGTTCTTGCTTTTGAGCAATACTACTACTTCAGACATTGTTGGCCTAGTTGCAGCTGTTGCCTGAGTGCATAATAAAGCAATTTCTATTATTCTCTTCACTTCTTCCGCATCATATTCATTAGGGTCTATGGCCTCTTCCAACAACTCCAGGTGAGAGCCTCTCTCGTACAGTTTCCATGACTGTTAAGTGAAAAACAAAGCAATGATATGGTATCATGTCAAGAGAAAAACAATAATTCCTAGTTAATTATAGCAACTTGCTTACTCGTTGAAGAAGATATTCACTGTCATCCTCATCAACCTTCACATCGGTACTCTTTTGACCACTTATTATTTCTAAGACTACAATACCATAGCTGTAGGTATCAGCCTTCTCTGATAATAGGCCATGCATTGCATACTCAGGTGCTGTGTATCCCCTGCAAGTGCATAATATATTAACAAAAAAGGGTCACACATGGCATCTTACATTTTTCCCACATAAGCTTTTAATTTGTCTCTCTTGCAGATGCTCAAAAAATGTAAAGAAATTAATGTTAACGCAATAGTTTTGCCTTACAATGTTCCTGCAAATTTTGTGCTAAGATGAGAACGGTCCTCTGGAAGAAGCCTTGCCAACCCAAAATCAGCAATTTTTGGCTGAAGATCATCATTTAACAGGATATTAGCAGTCTTGATATCTCTATGTATGATGGACACGTGGAATTCCTCATGTAGATATGCCAGTCCCCTTGCTGTGCCTAAAATTATATCATAGCGTTGTTTCCAACTGAGGCAACCCTTTCTGTGACCTGTTTCTTTCCCAAGTAAGATTGTTGCCAAGATAGGAAAGAAAATGAATAAATATGTGTAAAGAAAATGGAATTTGTATCAGTGTTTGACATGAATTATGTACCGAATAAGAATTTGTCAAGACTGCTATTTCCCATATACTCATAAACCAAGATTCTCTCTTGACCTTTGCTGCAGCAACCAAGAAGTCTAACAAGATTCCGATGATGAACATTACTTATAAGCTTCACTTCACCTTCAAAATCATCCTCCATCTTGCTTGATTTCCCCAAAACTAGTTTTTTTACGGCAACAACTTTTCCATTTTTCAGAGTACCCTGTTAAAAATGGTTTGAATGATTGAAATTCCTCTTTTTGCTTTTAAATACTTTTCAACAAGGATATTTTTCTATTGAAAAACAAAACGGGTTTCTTTATAATTTGTTCTTCAAAATAAAAATAAGATATAATTACCAGCTTTAAAAAATCGCCCAATGATCATCGTCTTTGAACATGCTTTTTCATAACAGTATTGAAAAATACAACACAAATTTACCTTGTATACTTCACCAAACCCTCCTTCTCCAAGTTTGTTTTCAGCACTGAACTCTTTTGTTGCAGCTTTCAAATCATTATACTTATACTTAACCGGACCTTTCAACTCAGTTGCTCCTAATATGTCACCTGCTAATTAAGCACACACACCACTTCTGATTTTGTAATAAAAGTAGATATGACTTTTAGATTTGCTTATTTTGTGCTTATAAATAGAACATTTATTAAGAGATCTTTAGAGAAAAATATATTATCCACACAATAATCAAAAACCAATCGTGAAGGAAACTAAATTGTTGAGTTATTGGATGAAGAAAACAGATGTTGAAGAACAAAATTGTATTGAAGAAATATTTTTCGTACTGCATATCATTAAATATTTTGTTTTTCAAAATGAAAAGCACTGAAAATGCAAAGCATGAACGAATTAATAACAAGCATTGCATTGAAGACTTTTCTTATTTACATACCTCTGTGAACCCCCTTTGATTTTCTATACCATCTCCAAGCAATCAAAAGAAGGAGGAGAAGAACAGCTCCAACAACAACACCACTTATAATACCCCACTTCTTCCTTGAACCTCCTGCGATAAAGTAAAATTTTTGACATCAGTTCCAAACGAGGTCTCCAGGTACCATATAAAAATTGAAGGCGTATTTTTTTTATTAGAAACTTTATTTTTATTTTGAAAACTCATTCAAAATCATAAAAACAATGAAAACGGACTATAATATTTAAAATAAAAATACATAATTGATACATCAAAAGAAAGGGAATTGTTACCTTGTTTTAAAAAGGGAGCAATATCAATGGTTTGATTATCAGCAAAGAAAGATGTGGTGGAGTATCTCATAAAACAGCCAGCATCATATGCTGTTCCATCTGTGTTGGGAAGACAACGTTGTAAGTTGTTAAATGCAACTTGCATGCAGTTCAGACAAGTAGTCTTTATGGCTGTTTCAACACACTGTGAAACAGCATATATTGCACTACCACCAACAACCGGTGTCTTAGTAGCTGCATAAAAACCTTCAATTTTTGGTGTTGCTTCTTGGAGCTCCATTAACACTTGTTGTACAGCTACTCTAAAACCAGTGACGGTTGAACTCGTGTTCCCACATGATACACCACCGCCAGGTTCATTGGTTTCATCGTAGAACCTGTCGCTCTCATACCTCATCCCACATTTTCAGAATATCCAACATCAAAATCAAATATATGTTCAGGCTCAAATGCTCAGCCACTGACTAATGTGAATATATGGAACTGTCGATTACAAGAAAAGCAATAACTTGTACGCAATATAGATATTATATTTGAAAAGTGTGTTTACTATAAAAACCTGAGGAAGCAGGAGTCGTATATGATTCTGGCGCCATTAGCAGCAGAGCAGTTGCGGATTTGGGAGGTGGCAGTGTTGAAGCAAGCAAGACATTCAGTTTTGGAGAGATAGTTTCTGCATTGAAACATAGCATATGTGAGCACCTCTCCCCTGGCTTTATCTTCTATGGCAAAGTGCCTGTTCTTATCATTGCTAATTTGTGCTCTCAGGCTTTCAAACGTTTCATTCATATTGGCAAAGAAGCTACGCAAGTTGGATGCATTGTATGCACTGCACCCCTTGTTCAGTAGATTTGTCTGGGAATTTTCAACTGCACGATATGCATGAATATTATTATAACTCCACCATATCAAGGTTAAGAACAGTAGCTTAAGTTGCAGCATTGTAGCTTTTAGCTTTGCTATACAATTTAGTTATAGATAGAAATATGGTAACGAAAGAGTCCAAGAGACCAAGGACGATTAATGTTTTTGTTATAGGGGAAGGAAGTGGTTCAATCTTCTACATTGCAAAAACATTGAGCAAGGTTTGACTTTTTGATGAAGAATTAATGATGAGTGGTGCCACTGTAGTGCATCTTGGACTCAGAAAGCGTGAAGAACACGTACATATAAGTTGCTTAATCAGAAAATTTGACGTTAACTTTTAATTAAGATGAGTAAGTTAAGCTACCCACTCTTTTCACCTCTTATATAGATGAAAGTTTTTCATCAAAGACTTCAGTTTAAGTTTGGTTTCTAAGAGAATATAGAGAGACTACAAAGAGTGTCACATTCATTCCCTTGAAAAGAAATGGTTCTCAGAATTAGCAATGTGTTTGAAAATTGAATGCACCTCACCTCTAATGGAGGAGTTAATTTCTTCAAGATAATCCATTAGACTATCCAACAGGCTCAAGGAAAAATGACAGAAGGCAACATATGAAAAAATCTATGAAGCAAAGGAAACAAATACTAACTAAGGTTGTTATGGAGTTCATTAAGTGATTATCAATGGTAAACCAGAAGTCCATTAGAAAACCAGAAACCAGCTTGGTGGAGAGAGGAGGCATTGAAGGGTTATCAATGAATGAATGGAGTTGACCAATGGAAGATGCCCTCAGCCGCCTACTCAACAAGAAAGAAGCAACTCAAGCTAATTAGTGTCCATCACACAATTTTCAACAAACTACAATTAAGTCATATATTTTGGGGAAAAAATAAATATTTTTCAAAAGTTAAAATTAGCCAAGTATAAATGGTATTTGCAAAAATTCTTTTATATTGTTTTTCAAAATTGTCTTTTAGTTTATGTAGAGAAACTAGCTAATATTACTTCATGAAAATTTATTTGATTTTTTCTTATTTTGCTATGCAAAAAATATTTATAGAAATGTTTATTCCACTGTTATCGTAATTTTTTTCTTCAAGTTTGCGGAGTTGAGACAAAAGAGACTATCACTTAGAAAGAAAACATTGATGATTTAGTCTCAACATGGGACCATAATTTTAAATTGTGATTGCAGTTGTGTATGAAGTTTTGTCTTGCAAACTATTGTAATTATTATAATGAGGATTGAGGCCATTACTACCTGAAATATTATATCATTGCATTGAATACAAAAAAATATTTACTTATCGATATCTTTTATGGTTATATAGATTTGTATTTATTTTTAGTTTTTGTATAACTTTTCACTGTAATAAAGTTTTCCTATTGGCATCCATAATTTAAGAGCTTTAGGACTATATTTTTTAAGGAAAATTATGTTTGGACAACTTTTAAAGTTATATACAATTTTTTATGTGATAGATTTAAAAATAAATATATATAATAAAAAATAAATTTATAATTAAATGATATAAAAGATATTAAAATAATAATATTAGGGGTTGCATAAAAAATATGAATATTCAATGTATATCTTTTCCCACCTCCAACATAATGAGTTGTAAAAAAGTAAAACATCCCACTTATCATTAACCTTCCAAGAAGGGTTGGAGTTTAAGAAAATAAAAATAAAAATAAAATCCAATCATGTACTAAACAAACATGGCATGTGTTTCTAAAATATTTTTAATAAAATTACGATACACTAAAAAAGTTGTAAAATTATAAAATACTGTTAAAATAATAATTATTAATATCAGTTAACAAAGTACCTACTAACAGATACAACAGAAAAGTTAGCTGAAATTTTGGCTCTCAATCTACCCTAACCCATTTATAATAAATTAGGTGGGTTAAAAAAATTACTTAGTTAAATATTTGAACTCACCCATACAAAAAGTTGGCTACTAAAACTGTTCATATTTTATAGAACTTTTTCAATATTATTACTTGTTGGCGATACAAGTTCTTGAAGGGTGTGGTGGACTATCTTTTAAACGAATTAATTATGTATATAATTTAAACGTGATTCTTAATCAATTAATGTATTTTTTTTTATTGGCAAGAAAAGAATCAATTAATGTATAATTAGACTAAATGAAAGAGTGTACAAATTAATTTAAAATTTAAAATTTTAAAAAATAATTGTTCCATGACAATATCATAACTATGATGGTCACAATTGCCATAAACATTTTTTAAAGGTATTAAATGGAATGCTTTAGTCCAACACACCACTTAATAAATAAGTATTGGTTAGACTTAACTTATGTTTTTTAAATGGGTTAGATTTTTTTTCCTTACGCCAATATAAATTGATTTAATTTTATATATAATGATTAAAGGTTATTTATATCATGATTATGGTTAGAATATCTTTATCTAGTATAATCTTTATAAGAAAATAGATATTTAGTATTGGCTAAAAACCAATGCTAACAAATAAAATCAATGCTAATTAATTAGCAGTATTGAATTTGTATGAAATGTGTGTGCAATTCTAAAATCATTAATCACAATTTATTGGTATCAATTTTTCAAGGGACTCTAAGTAGTGTTATTATCACTAATTTTTAAATTAATTTTTTAATATTTTATTTAAAAAAATTTAGCGTTGATCAAGTTAACATTAATCTTTTTTATTTTAAAATTTATTTAATTTAGTATCGGTTATTAATTTAAATTGTATCGGTTTGATTCATGTTAATGAGAATTTTAAAAGAAAAGTTTCTTGCAAATGCCTCCATCTTAAACAAAATAAAATATAAACAAAAAAAATGTAGTAGATGAATGAGATTAGTGTTAATGAAACAGATGAATGTGAATGAAGTAGATGAATGTGAATGAAGTAGATGAATGTGAATGAAGGAGATGTCTGTAAATGTGTGTAAATGAAGGAGATAAGTGTGGATGAAAGAGATTATAAATAAAAGAGATGAGTATGGGGAGATTTATGAATTTTGAATGAAGGAGATAGGTGTGAGGATATGTGTATAGAAAGTGATAGAGAAAATTTGTGAGTGAGAAGATTTATTATCTTTAAATTTGGGCCTTTAAATTAAAAATAATCAACTGTTCATATTTGTTGTCATAAAGATGCATAGATTCATAATATACAATTAGTATTGACTAAGTCTAACATAAATAAATATAAATACTAAAAATTAAATTAACATTAACTATATATATATATGCTAATTTGGTTTATTTTTAAGACATTAGCCTAATACTAATATAAATAATTTTATTTATTAAAAAAAGTTAAAAATAATTAGTATCATCATAAAGTTGACTAAATGAAATCTATTAAGGGATGATAATTCGACTCTAACACAAATATTTATGTATTAAAAAAATTAAAAATAATTTAAATTTGTTTAAATAACTTTTTGTATTGCATTCTCTCTACTAGTTTTTAGCTTTGTCCAATAATACATATGGTGTTTTAGAAAAGAGAGAGGAAACAATTGCGTTTTTTTATATACTTATTTGGTTGCCTTAGTGTATTTGTGTGCATGCCATATAGTGATTGAGAGGAATGAGTCTAAGATATATACATTATGTGTATTTAAACTAAATTCTAATACTATTAATTTGTCATTTTCCAAGGCAATCAAGGATGGATTCGTATTATTCAAGTTGCCATGAAATTTATTCACAGCTTTGTATTGTTTCCAGTAAAATTTATATCCAGAAATTTTCTTATTATTCTAAGGTTGCAAAAAATTAACCCACTGTCAAAATACAGAAATAAATTTATTATAGAAGTAAATAAAAAAATGATGAGAGAAAAAAAAAATAGGCAGGAATTTGAGTAAATATTTTATACTTATCTATTTTTCAAATTATTTTATTCTCACCCATACTCTATCATCACACTAGCGGAAGCTTTTGTATACATTGTGAGAATCCTATCTGCATATGCTGAGAAAATATCCCACCTCTTCTACAAGAAAATACAAAAATTAATGGGAGCACATTTTAGTGGAAGACCCTCTTTTCCAAGCCACTTCCAATCTTCACTAATGTGCTTCATTTTTACATAGTGCCTAATTCATCAACTTCACATCAATCATACTTGACAATTTACCTGGTATTTGTAGCACAAAATTGAGCAACAATACTTCAAGAATTGTGGAAGAAAAATCCCTTCTTTTAGAACATTGTTTCCTTCAGTTTCCTTAATTGGACATCACATAAGCTTTTTCTTAAGATATTCATCGAGCTGAGAGGATAGAAATGGAAGCAGTAGCATTAGATGTAGAGGAGGCAGTTGAGGTAGACGTGTCAGCTGCACGACTCCTGAAGTTAGATTCAACAAATACAGGCATAGAAGGCCTAGTTTGCCCCATTGAGTTCTTGCTTTTCAGTGAGGCTACTACTTCAGACATTGTTGGCCTTGCAGCAGCTGATGCTTGAATGCAAAGCAAAGCAATCTCTATCACTTTCTTCACTTCTTCTACCTCATACTCTTCAGGATCCAATGTCTTGTCAACCAACCCCAAATGCATGTCTTCCTCATAAAGTTTCCATGCCTGTTAAAGTAAGACCAAAGTTCATATGGCCAAATGTTATTTGAAAGACTTTGATTTCAATGTAAATAGAACTTTTAAGGTAATATGATAAAAGAACAATATCAGTAAATAGGCTATTTACTCTATAAAAGAAAGTTGAAAATGTTCTTGTGTGACCGACCATATGAAATTGCTTACTCTTTGAAGGAGGAATTCACCATTAGAATCTGCCCTCAATCCACTATTCTTTTGGCCACTTATTATTTCTAGGACTACAACACCAAAGCTGTAGGCATCAGCCTTCTCTGATAACTGACCATGGATTGCATACTCAGGTGCTGTGTATCCCCTGACATGTATACAAATTTTATAGCATAATTAATGAAACAATGTTGATTTACACATAGCATGGAATGGAAACATAATAATAAAATAGACGTCTCTTTTATTACATCTAACTCTAACAGAAACAAACATTTGGTCTTACAATGTTCCTGCAAATCTTGTGCTAAGATGAGATTGGTCATCTGGTAGAAGTCTTGCCAACCCAAAATCAGCAATTCTTGGTTGCATCTCATCATCCAAGAGTATATTGCTGGTCTTTATATCCCTATGTATGATGCAAACATGGAAATCCTCATGTAGATAAGCCAAACCCTTTGCTGTGCCTAAAATTATATCATATCTTTGTTTCCAGCTGAGAGAATCCTTTCCTTCACCTATGATAAGTAATGGGGAATATATAAAAAACAGAGATTCAAAAAATGCTTCAATTAGGAGATTGACATGACTTATACCAAATAAGAATCTATCCAAGCTGTTATTTGCCATGTATTCATAAACAAGGATTCTCTCTTGGCCTTTACTGCAACATCCAAGGAGTCGAACTAGATTCTTGTGATGAACGTTGCTTATAAGCTTCACTTCACTTTCAAATTGTTCATCGATCTTTCCTGAGTGGCCTAAAGATAATTTCTTCACTGCAACTATTTTCCCATTTTTCAAAGTGCCCTGTTCCATGAATTGGTGATTTAGCTACAGTTTTAAAAAATCATTGATAGCTCCTGATAAATTTTCTCTCTCCTTACTATTACCTTTCTCAGAAAGAATCATGCTTGTTTTTAAACATGTACTCCAATAAAAATGTTGAAATTACCTTGTATACATCTCCAAAACCTCCTTGTCCTAGTTTATTTTCTTCACTGAAATCTTTTGTTGCAACCTTCAAATCCTTATACCTGAACGAAACTGGACCTTTCAATTCAGTTGCTCCCAATATATTATCTGACAAGGAAACGAAATTTGGAACATCTTAGTTAATAAATGGATCCAACTATTCATCATAGCAACAAAGAGATTCAACACTCCACGTTAATTGATTCCTTAGAATAAAGACTAAAGGAGTTATTAGTACAAATTTAACTCTATTAGTATGAAATTAATATGACAATTTTACACTGTCATTCATCATAAATTATTATATATGACAAGTTTGTTAACTTCTACACTATACTGTACTGCGATGAAAATCAGACCAAACATGTAAGAAATCATCAATTCAAAGATTATCCTAATTGTCTTACCTCTTCGATCCCTCTTGGGTTTCTTGTACAGTCTAAGCAAGACAATTAGTCCAAGGAGGATAACCAAGAGACCTACACCTCCAACAACCCCACCAATAATGGCTCCCTTCTTGCTTGACCCCCCTGCAAGATAAAAGGGCAGTTAAAAAAATATAATACTATCATTCATTCTACCTTGTATATCAAAATTAATGTAAAGAAAGTATCCTAACTCTACCTTGTTGCAAGAAGGGTGTGATATCAATGGTCTGGTTATCAGCAAAAAAGGCTGTCTCTGAGTATCTCATAAAACATCCAGCATCAAATGCTCTGCCCTCTGTATTGGGTAAACAAATATGTATGTTGTTATATCCAACTGTGAGGCAATCCAGACAACCACTCTCTGAGACAGTTTCAGCACATTGTGCAATGGCATACATTGCACCACCAGCAACTTGTGTCTTGGTAGCTGCAAAGAAACCAGTGATTTTGGGGGTTGCAATTTGCAGATCCTTTAGAACTTGCTGTGCAGTTGTATTGAAATCAGTGGCTCCAACTGCTGTCTGATTTCCACAAATCATACTGTTGCCAGCCATAGTGGTCTGGTCAAAGAAGCCAGTGCTCTCATACCTCAACAACACATTTAACAGTATAAAACATCAAAGTTAGCTATGACTCAAGTTCATCAACTGCCAACTCGTGTTATTGTCATGAAAACACATTTAGACGGTCTTGGAAAACAAATCAACATTCTCATCAATCATCTATAAGCATCTCATTGGTAATTTGTGCTAATGTAACCACAACTTTCTTAGACAATAAAAAGAACAAAATTTATAAACTTATTATCACATTTGAGTACAATTTTAATAAAATTATAAACATGTTGGAAAAAAATACAAGTATAGATAAATATAAATAAAATAAAATAAAATAAAAAGTATGTTACTAATAATATAAGAAATGTAAATGTTTATTTTAAAATTAGAAAAATTATTAATGTCATTGAAAAAACCTTGGGAGTGATAGATTCAATTTTCTCCTAATAAATTCAATTTTTTTATCTATGAAAAATAATTTTATGTTGTAAAACTTTAGTTTTAATTTTCATATTCTTTAATAAAATTATGGTATTTTAAAATAAAATAAATAAAGTAAATAACACTTTCTTAGGAGCATAAGCGGCAAAAAAACTTATGGAGAGAGGGAGTATATGTTATTAAACTTTTAAGGGAAATAAGTGTAATTTCGTCTTAATAAATCATATTGAAAAAAACTTAAATTATAAAAAATAAAAATTTAAGCTTTCAAATAAAAAATTAAAAGAATTCTATAAACAAAAGATTAAATAATTTTATGTTTTTAAAATATTATTTTTACAAACTAAAAATAAATATAATATTCTCAAAAATATAATATTTTTTATTTTCATGAGAAAAATTATAGTTTAGCGATAATATATTTTTATGATATTTTAAATATATAATAATTAAATCTATGAACTTTTTGCTTGCAAAAAATTATTTAGTTTTCTATTCTAAATCCTTGTTTTTTAAATTTTCATAATTTTTATATTTAAATATTAGTTAATATATTATTTAAATTTTAAAGTGTCAGTTTCATTTTATTAAAAATACAAGAAAATATTTATTTATTTTAAATTGAAGAAAATATATATGTTATCTAGTATAACTTTAGGATAGATAAGTGAATTTTCTTCTAATAAATAAGAATAAAATCTCATATTTTCAATTTTACACCTTTGACTGTTATAAAGTTATTTGTGTTGTACTGGTATAATACGTGTACATCACTCTATATTGGTAACGACCAATAACATTTAATATAGGTATATATACTATTGTATTGTATTATTTTTATGATTTAGTTTTAGAAAATGGGTCTATGTTTTTTCATTAAATTAACTAAGATCATGGTCAACACAATGATCTTGTGACGGCTAATTAAAATAATAGTGGTATTAAATTCCTAATTAATTAATGCTTCAGATAAGAACTAGTAATATTCTGAACAATTTATATATAGAAGCAAAAAAATGTGCATTTACAACAACTGTATGATGCCAAAACATTTAGTTAATTGACTCCACCTAATTTATACAAATTAATAAATATTTTGAAATAAATTATAAGAGTTTGTCTTCATTTTTTTGAAGTCTACACACCATTATTATGATGTATAGAAAAATCTTATTAACAATTTACGAGATTAGGAAAATAACAAAAATATTAAGAAATGCTATGTTTTTTCTTCTTTTTATATGTTTTGACGATTTAAAAGTAAGATAAAATAAAGAAGAGAGAAAGAAAGAATATTAATATTATATAAATAATATATAAATTGAATAAGTGAGGTTAAAGAAAAATGGTATTACATCATGTCTCATTATTATACTGTCAAAAAGTCAACTAGCGTTTATATTTCTATTTATTTAACTATTTACATGGAAAAATGTGACATCCATATTTTTTTCTTAAAAAAATCATAAAATAGTGAAACTATATTTATTAAAGTTTTTTATTTTATTAGTAAAATTTTGGGAAACTAATAAACTGAAAATTATCTCAATATAAACACTGGCAATGTATTTTCAAACAGATTTGTTTGAAAGTATATCCTTATTAATGGATAACATTATTAAAATGCATTTTTTATTAATAAATTTCTCTATTGATTTTACAATTTGAATAAATTCCAATAATAAAACGTGGTAAAGCAAGATTAACACTTTAATTACATTCTAAACATACAATTATCTGGCTATATCTTATTTACATATAATTTAGATTATTTTAATTTGAGTGCCAAGCCTTTAAATTGGGACCACACAAGTCATCTAGAATGTTGAACCACGACTCTTGACCAAACTAACAAAAAATTCTTCACTAATTTAATTAAGGCCTTATCAAATCATATTTAAAATTTAGTCTCATCACATTATTAAATTTGATGATTAATGCATGCAAGTTCATTCATAACATGGCTGCAATCTCCAAAGTCCAACCATTGCAATTCCATCATATACACGACAACTGTTCAATCATTATCTACAGAATTTCTTTTATAGTATAATAATTAATAAAATAATTTTATATATAGATATGAGAAAATATTTTGTAGAATAATAAACCTCTGAAATATAAAATTAAAAATTGAATTTTTTAAATTTAAGAATCTTATAAAATTAACAGTTCATCAAATAAAGTTTACATTAAAGACATTTCTTTACAAATTGGTATAATAAATTATAAATGACTCATATATATATATATATATATATATATATATATATATATTAATAATAAATTTTAAATTTAATTTAACTTAAACTAAAATTTAATTTAATATATTTTTTATATTATTTAACTACAAATATACTATTTATTTCTAAACCCATAAATAATTTTCCATGTATGATTAAGCATAAAAAATAGATGTGATAGTGAAGGTGTACCTAAGGAAGCAACCGTCATAGATGACACGGGCACCGTTGGCCCCGGCGGAGCAGTTGCGGATTTGGGCGGCGGCGGCGTGAAAGCAGGCGGCGCAGTCAGTAGTAGAGAGGTAGTTCCTGCATTGGAACAAGGCATAGACAGGGTCTTGTCCTCTAGCTTCTTGAGCCGTGGCAAAGTGTTTGCTCTGGTTACTAACTTGAACTCTAAGTTCATTCAAAGTTGCGTTTAGATTCTGGTTGAAATTGGACAAATCTGTGGCGTTGTATTGGCTACACCCCTTGTTGAGCAAAAGAATTTGAGGGTCTCCTAGGGCACCCTGAAGGCTCCAGAAGATGAAGAAAGTTAAGGGTAGGAGGTTGAGATGCAGTTGCAGCACCATTTTGGTGAGGGAGGAAAACGAAGAGAAGAAGAAGAAGCAGAAGTTAGAAAGTTGATGGTGAATTGAATGGAGAATGAAAAGGGAGCATTAGAAAAAGGTTGTGCGTGTTGATGGTGGTTGGGGACCAAGACAGCGTACACATGGTTGTCAACCATTGTAGAGATTAATAGTTTTGTGAATGCGTTTGCGAGGTTGCGTCTTCATGTACCCAATTAAACATTCCTGTTGCTGGAATTGTGTTCAAAACTTCACAAATTTATATAAATATATGTGTTAAGTCACACGTGACGTTCAATGATAATCACGTACCGATATAAACAATATTATTAGAAATGTGAAATTGACTTTGGATAATGAACTAGTTGTCAAGAGAATTAATTAGATAGAAGAATTATGATTTGTCGTCGTTTGTTTAACCTGCTTTATGAGTTTACTTATATTATAAAATAATAATTACATTTCAAATAAATAAATAAGTATCATAATAAAACTATGAATATATATATATATAGAGAGAGAGAGATTAAACATTAAAACTACATTTAAATGAGTATATTATTTTGCCATCCTTCCTTTCTCCGTCCTAAAAAAATTATTGATCATTTTACACAAATGCTAATTAAATTCTTGAAAAAACAAAAATTATAATTTTGTTAGGAAATGGGTACAAGCTCTACAAATACATCATAATATATAACAAAAATGTTATAAATTTATTTATAAATATTATAATGTAATTATCAGATTAGATCTCATTTTCAAGGTTTTAATTCTCAAGTGGATAGTGTTAATTGATAGACTCAATGGTTAGTTTTCAAGGTTAATTCACTGGCTCCGTGTTTATTCTAAATGTATTTAATTTTTGAAAAATACATTTCCAATTATAAAACCTAAAATAAAATCAGCTTAATAAATTTCAGAATCCGAAAACTTCTCAGAACAGCTAATTAGGAATGAATGAATATAAGACAATGGTGAATGAACTTTTATGTATACGCGTGTGATTAAGATATTTTGGTCTTTTGATCCGCTCATGGCGTGCACATGAAAAAATGGGGTGCCAAAAACAATGAGCTTTTTAGTATTCTCCAAGTCCAGTTAAGAAAACAATTTCAACCCAATGAAAGTGTATAAATTTTATTTTTAAGAAAACAATGTAATTACTTCTTGCAACTCTGCGATTACTTTATGCACCTTTCATTATATTTTGTTAAAATTATTATCTGAAATTAATAATAATAATAATCACCATAATTATAATAATAATGATAACAATAACAAAAATATAACTTGTCAAATAATGATGAAAGTAATATTTATGTTTGTAAAAATGTTGACGGGAGGAAAGGAAAGAGAGAAAAATAATAATTATATAAATCATATAATTTTTAAACTTAATTTTCTCTCCCAAAATATACAAATTTATTTTAGAAATACTTTTACCAATAATTTATTGATTTTAATTAATAATATAATCATTTTAAACACAGATAAAAAGAATAACGTTAACTCTCCATTACGTAACACAATCAAAGTTGTTTCGTGATGTGATATTTGAATAATGTTGGAAACAAATGTATGAAGTTTGGTAGAAAAATGAATGACCTTAATTCCGTTATAGTGGAACTAACTCTTGAAAACATCGAAATATTAACTACTTCACATGCATTGTTTTTATTCTTTTTTTTTTAAGGACAGCTTTTATATGATTTCAGTACGATGTTTTATGATGAAAACAGCATGTACCCAGAACAAATTGAATGCAAAGTTTGATGCTTTCATGAAGGGAAGTTTAGAATCTTCAACAAAAATAAGGATGGCACAAGAGAAAACGAAAATGGTATAAGTAGAAGCTGGTAACAAATACAATAACTAGCAGTGAATGAATATTGGATCTACTAATAAACCCAATGCAGTTCAAGAGTTTTCAATGTATAAGATGATCCATTATCCTAAAAAAAATTACAGTAAATAAGATCTCATCTTTATGTAAAAAATATATAAGAAATGTTCCCTTTTTATGCGTGTTGAAGATGAAAGAAAGAAGAAAATCACTAATCATGGTTTGAAGCTTTGTACAATCTTCCACATCACTTATTATATCCCTTTATTTTTCTGTGTATTTGAGGTCATGACGTTACGCAATTAGTGCCTTTCCTTTTTCATTTTCCTTTTTGCCCTTAAAATATAAAAAAGGTATAAAAGAAGATTCATTAAACATGCCTTTAACTCTTATTAACCATGATTAACTCAAAACCCCACAACACAAACATCTCCACTGATTTGGAAGATGTGAATTAAGTTGGATGTTTCCCTGTTAGTGAGAAGAAAAACCTAGTAGAGTCTGTCTCCTATCAACAAAACCTTTATCAATGTGAAAAGATTACAAAAGTACAAAACTCAATTATTCTTGTTAATGTCACACAAACAACATCAAAACCAAATAGTTACAATGCAAATATCACACTAATTTCTAACCCAACAAAATCAACTTATTCATGTCTCTCACAGTCACGACAACTTTCTCCCTCGCCATGCTTGGTCTTTCAATTTTCACACTTCAAACGATTCTCAAAATTCACTGTTTTTGTGCACACTTGGAAGGGATTTTCAACCACTTTAATGCTTTTGTGTTCTTTTCATTAAAAAATTGTACCAAACATTGCACTAATAATATATGCTTACATGACAGTTGGAAGGGTTTGGTTTAGTGACCCACACACAAGACAAAGATCGATGCATGCGAATACCAATCCTACATTTCACTTCTTTTCACCACACACCCTCTTTGTTTTCTTAGGTCACAAAACAAAAATTACAGTGCTACTCATAAATGTAATTGCGTTTTATTTGTTTATTTCGAATTTAATTTAAAACAAAATAATTTTTGGAAAGTAGAATTTCTAACATTCATACAATCAATTTATAAACTGAGTATCAATCTATAAAGTGAGTTTGAATTCACTTGTATGATATAATTTGATTATATTTTTAATCAAATATTTTTTAGTTGTTTTAAATTATTAAAAATAATTGTATTTTAAAGTAAGATATAGAATTAAATTAAACCTATAAATCAAAACTTCACAAATGTGGACATCATTTATTATTATTCTTTGACATATATATTAGGTTCTTAATTTTAATCCATCTAACTATTTGAATTTTAAGTTTAATTTAATCTTATAAAATAAGGTTGTAAGATAAAATTTACATCTACTTAAATACTATGAATTGATTTTATCTCTAATTAATGTGAGATTTCTAACACATAATCTCTTATGCTAACATCTGTCATTTGGTACGTGAGACTATATATATTTATGGATAATTCGATAACAATTCGGTAGCAGGTGACACGACATGTTCAATAAACTCTTATTACATTAAATTCTAAATGACTTTAATATTGTAAGAATGAGACTTTAAGCCTAATCTTAAAAAAACAATTTTTAAAATGAAATTTTACACACTTTTATTTATTTATTTATATATATATATATATATATATATATATATATATTATGAATTAACCTTATCTATCTTCAATCAATCATACCACATAAAAGGTTAAATAATAATATATTAATGTTAAAAATAAATAAATACCCACTTACTTTTGTTGGATATCTCACTATGCTTTGTAAACAACTTTTCCTTTGAAAGTTTTTATAACATTTGTCATGCTCGTGGAGTTGTGAAGTTTATAGTGATAAGATAGTGTAATAATGTTAAACTATTTTTCCAGTACGTAGTTTAAGACTTTGCAATCACTAATGTTCTATACGTACCATAAAATCTTATAGAACTAAAGTATTCATGTATTTTCAAGTGGATTTCATTGTATAACTATTATTACTGTTAAACTCTTTATACCATTATTGTCAGTGAGTTTGTCCAATTTCAAGTTAAATGATCGTTTTAAGGTTGCTAGACAAAATGATACGAATATAGTATCCTTTTTATTCTGTTCACACTATATATTCATCATTTATAATCTTTAGTTTTTATGTGGAATGATTTAGTACATATTTTGTCCTATAATTTATTTTTTAGAAATAATTATTTTTTCTATAAACATAGTTTTTCAACCTAAATTTTGTTGAGTTGACATCAATATGGTCAATCATCATACTTCGAAGCTCTATTCAATTTTATTTTTAAAAAACGATTGAAAAGATTAGAGAAGGAAAGTATTGTTAAATTGTCCATGACTTCGACTCTTAAATAATGTAAGACTATTGAACGTAACGGAACACTCGCTAAGGAAAAAAGGGTCTAAAGACAACATTAATAATACTTCATTTATATGATGACAAATGATAGTTAAAATCTGTGTTTTAGTCTAGCTGAAATATCAATTTTCGTAATAATACCTAACATAAACCTTTTATTAAAAAAAAAAGATAAATAAACAATTTAATACATAACAAATTTTTAATAAAAAATATTAGGTTATGTTTATTTGAGCATCTCAGTTTTTTAGGCTTTAAGACCATTTTTTAAATAGTCTTTTTAACTAAATAAACAATAAAAAAATGCAAACTTCTTTCGGTAAAAGTTTTAACTCAAATTCACAAGTGAGAAGTCAATATTTCAATAATCGAACTTAGATTGTTCTGTATCAAAATTGAACATCTTGGTGTCAAATATAATCAAACATTCAATAATTTTACTCTTCATGATCAAACTCATGATCTATAATTGCATATAACAGGGTCCTTTCTTTTTGAAACTACTTTTGAGTACATGTTCTTCATTACTCCACTTCTTGCAAGAAGCAATTTTGGCAACTGTTTGGCATAAACTTATCAAAACAGTTCAACCCCCCATTTTCAAAAGGCTATAATCTAGATATAATGTCATTGACAGCCACAACAATGTTCTCATAACACTGCCAGACTTGTGGTCCGTCTCTATCCCTTGCTGCATAATCTAGCTGCAACGTTTTCACCATACATGAATGTTGTCAATTGATGACATTTACACAAAAAAATAACACAATAAATTTTTAATAACGAAGCTATCTGACAGTTTAAATGCAAAATCAGAAAGTCAACTTGAAATCAAGTATCAATTTACCAAATAGATTCTAAGGATAAGCGATTACTTTGGTCATATAATACAATCGATAAAAGATCACGCACAAATTACTTTCCCTAATTAATGAGCAACAAGAAATTGATGGTAAATCGCCACTCAATATTTAAGTAAAACTACACAGTTACCAAATTTTTGAATAATCTGCAAAATGAAGAACTTCATACTTCCTTTTAGTAACAAAATAATTTGTGTTCTAATCTTAACCATATATTTATACACACACATTAAAATTGAGCAAAATCAATCTTGTCCATTTATGAATGAATGTGAAGTCAAGATAATTTTGTAGAAGACATGCATTTAATAAACTATGAAGCTATATGAGTATTGAATGGAGTAAAATCAAACCACTCTACAAACTATGATTTAAGAAAAAAAGAGAAACTAGAGAATGAATATCTATTTCTACACATTTATGGTTATGAAATTAAAAATGCACCTGAAGAGGAGCATGTTGTAAGACTTACTCTAGTTACATTGTTGAAGAGAGTGAAATAAAGCTTTCTTAGTTCTGCCCTCTCAATTCCAGGTTTGCTCTGGATTATGATATATATGTCTTTCTTCAGAACTGCTGATCTCTGTCTTAGATTCCTTTGTGCTGCTGTCCACGATTCTGACTCTAACAAATCTTTAACTTGTAACAAATCTTGTGCATGATTTCTCACACCACGCAGTGCCTCTTCAGCTGTCATGTCAGGGGCCACAAATCTAAAATCAAATGCATCTGCATTTTGTGTCCTGAAAATGTCTTCTCCACCCAAAATCAAGGGAGTTATGATTGCCAAAAATCCCACCCTTCTTCTGGTGAATTTCAATGATAGTTCCTTGGGCTGTAAATGCTGGAAAGAGGGTTTGAGTTTGACATAGCATGTGAATGTTGGAAACAAGTGCGACAAGTTTGGTTGGAAAATCAATGATCTTAACTCCATTGCAATGGGAACGAACTCCTGAAAACATCAAACGTATTAATTACTTCACATGAATTGTTTTGTTCCTAATTTATCTTTAAAAAGACAATGTTAAATGATTTAGTACGATGTTTTTTATGATGAAAAGAACATGTAACGAAGTAGGTTGAATGAAGGAAAGGAATTGAGAAATTGAATGCAAAGTTGGTTGATTTGATGAAGGGAGTTTGGAATGGTGAAGAGAAAAAAAAAAGAGAAAACAAAAATGGAAGTGATGAAATAGTGGAAAGTAGAAGCATTACCTTATCTAGATGAAAGATGAAGGGAAATTGTATGGACGACCAATTTGCTTTTGCTTTCGATGATGATAATCTCTTTGCTTTTAACTTTTTCTTCTACTTATTACCCTTCACATACAATTGCGTAGCACGCGCTTACACAGATATTTTATTTTTTTCAAAAATATTTAATAATAATGATAATAGTAAAAAAATAACAATTATTTTATGGTACTAATATTTTCTCTATATACTCCGTACTTCTGACAGTGACCGGTGAAGGATGGTGGCACATGCCTGCTGTCACATCACTTTGAATAACGGTCCAGATTTTTCACGTACGGAAGATCCAACGGCTGAGATGATTTCATCCGCCCATAACACTCTAACATGGATTTTCTCTCTCCTACGCTTTCTCTCTCTACTGCAGCATGTCCAGCTTGGTCGGGACCCCCTTATATATGGCAAAGACTCTTCTTATATTTTTCTCTCTCTGTCACTTTCTCTCTCCTCTCTCATCACACTCTCTCTATCTCTGCATTGGTTCAAAGCCAAAAAATCCTGACTTGGGTCTCCATCGAAAGTGATAGGCCACAAAAGAGAGCCTTTAGTTTCAACGTCACACTTCATTCTCAGCTTTCATGGCGATCTCGGGGAACGTGCCACCGTTGCTGCAGGTTAACTCAAATGGGTTTGCTTTCTGCTTTGAAATTTGCTAAAAAAGGAGCAAAATAAAAAATTTAAAAAAGGAAACTTTGTTGTTGTTGGAGTCTGCAGGGCTGTATTTGTGTTCTGGGGTTCTAGAGT
This sequence comes from Phaseolus lunatus, assembly GCA_013389735.1. Lineage (NCBI taxonomy): Eukaryota > Viridiplantae > Streptophyta > Magnoliopsida > Fabales > Fabaceae > Phaseolus > Phaseolus lunatus. The sequence goes on along the minus strand of CM023862.1, from coordinate 24,817,070 downwards.
GGTTGTGAATTTGTTGGGATGTTGTGGTCTTTGGATTTGGGCTTTGTTTGATTGTTTTAAGGTTGTTGGGTTTTATGTGCGCGCGCTATGGAGTGAGTGCATTGGCATCATGGTGGAGGAGGAGGGTGTTGTTGGGGAATGCTTGCTTATGCAATGGCTTGAAGCAAATTGAGGGTAGTGGCTTTGAGCTAGGGTTTCATGTGTGATTGGTTGATTGGTATACTAGTGTCTTTGTGTAAAAGAGAAAAATAAAAGAAGGTAAAACTTGATGATATGAAGCTTTCAACATCAGGTTTGGGGCAGCAGGGACTTGAAGGTATCCATTCTATTCCAATTCTCTCTTTTTACCTTTTTATTATTTGTTAAATTGAGCTAACATTCTGTGCTCTTAGTGTGCCTTCTTGTCATACTTGTATATAAATGTAAGGTGTCCCTTTCATACCCCTTTTGTGTTGCTTGAACATGTTTGTGCGTTTTTTGTTTTCCTTTTCCCTTTTTGATAATTTGATTGATGTGTGAGTAATGATGGTTAGTAGGGGAGAAGAAGTGTTTGAATTCTGAGCTATGGCATGCATGCGCGGGGCCCCTGGTGTCCCTACCAACTGCAGGGACTCGTGTGGTTTACTTCCCTCAGGGTCATAGTGAGCAGGTTTTTGTTTTTTTTGACTACTTACTCTACTCTAGATTGCGTCAATTTGTATAATACAGAAGAAATAGAGTGTTTCATGTAAACTTGAATTGAAACCAATTCAAATGATTCTATAAATAGAAATTGAGATGGATATGTTGAATGTTGATTCCAGGTTGCTGCCACAACTAACAGAGAAATTGATGGACACATTCCCAATTACCCTAGTTTGCCACCCCAGTTAATTTGTCAACTACACAATGTCACAATGCATGTGGGTAAACTATGTTTTTCCTTTTAGATATGTATGATGATTGAGGTATGTCTGCTTGCTCTTAAGAGTAACCTCAGTAAACTGCTCATGTGTTAATTTTCAGGCAGATGTTGAAACGGATGAAGTGTATGCTCAAATGACGTTGCAGCCATTGACTCCGGTATCATGTTGTTCTTTGATGAGTTCAGTGTATATTTATGAACCTCTATGGTTCTGCAAATGAGCTTTCTTTTTTTAACTTTGGATGTAGCAAGAGCAGAAAGATACATTTCTTCCTATGGAATTGGGCATTCCTAGTAAGCAGCCATCAAATTATTTTTGCAAGACGTTAACAGCCAGCGATACCAGTACACATGGAGGATTCTCTGTTCCTCGTCGTGCTGCTGAGAAAGTTTTCCCTCCACTGGTAGGATTCATATTTTACCTTTGTGTTTGGCTCTGGTTGGTTATAGATGCATTTATCTTATATCTGTGCGCCATACAGGATTTCTCACAGCAGCCACCAGCTCAGGAACTGATTGCCAGGGATCTCCATGATGTTGAATGGAAATTTCGGCATATTTTTCGGGGTAGGATTCTAGTTCTTTATTGATTCAAGTGTATGATCTTGTTAGGTTAGACTTTGGGGTAAGGCACTTTAGTAGTCATCACTCTCTAGCAGATCTTAATATTTTTTAATCTGAAAAGTACCTATACTTGTTTTCAGTAGTTTTTAAATAAGTTCTTGTATGTTATAAACTGCAATGTGGTCCCTGATCTAGATTATGTCAGGTCCCTACAAAACTCAATTTAAAATGTTTGAAATTACAATGACTCCTTTATAATTTTTTAACTAAAAGGGGGACCTATTTAAAAACATTGTAAGAGTACAAGGAGGTACAGATTAGTGTAGCCTATCATAAGTGGCATAAGAAATGGGAATCCACCTGTTTGTACTCGTGTTAGATAGGTTTTTGTTACAACTTGCTAGATTTTTTCTTCTATATTTTTCACAAGTTTAACTGATGTGCATGCAAACCATCAACTGTATCAGTACAACTGTTATGATCACATGTCAATCCTGCTCTTAGTATTTTGGTAATTGCTAGTTGTTCCATGCAAGAAGAAAATGGGCCAGTAAATGTAGTAATGATTTACTTTCAAATGATTTATTTTTTCGTTTCCTTGTTTATATTTATGTCATGAATTTGCCTGTTTATTTTTTGGTTTGAGTCATTCATTCTACTTTAACAGTAGCATTAAACTTTAAGCACACAGTTGTTAAAATTGGAGATGTGTACTAGTGTCATTACTAATTTTACTACTTATACATGATCACAAGCACACGATATGTTGCATTCATACTATTTCAGGACAGCCAAAACGACACCTTCTTACTACAGGCTGGAGTATTTTTGTTAGTGCCAAGAGACTCGTGGCTGGAGATTCTGTGCTTTTCATATGGTACTTTAACCTCTTTAAGTGATATTTCTTGCCCCGTGAATGCTGGAGATTGATTCCTTTTTGCTTTTCCTATGTATTTTTTCATTTAGGAATGAGAAGAATCAGCTTCTTTTAGGAATACGCCGTGCCAATAGACCACAAACTGTAATGCCATCATCAGTTCTATCCAGTGATAGCATGCACATTGGACTTCTTGCAGCTGCTGCCCATGCTGCAGCGACTAATAGCTGTTTTACAGTGTTTTATAATCCAAGGTTGTGAATAAGTTTCTACTTATGAAATTCTTTTTCAAGTAATCATAATGCTTTTTTTTAATAGTTACATCATTGGCAGGGCTAGTCCATCTGAGTTCGTCATACCACTTTCAAAATATATCAAGGCTGTGTACCATACACGTATTTCTGTTGGTATGCGTTTCAGGATGCTTTTCGAGACTGAAGAGTCAGGTGTCCGCAGGTACCTGCACACCTCAGTAGTTTTTATTTTTCCTTAATCAACCATAGTACTTTTGCTCTTGAAAATCTAGAGACATTTCTTCTGACTCTTATATTAGTTAGTTGTATTTTTCAGAGATAGGCATACTTATGATACAGAATCTGTGCCTCTTAAATAAATGAAGTTAGTAATAGCTTGCCTTTGCCTATAATGAGGTTGATATGTTGCATGGATGTATAGTATAGGTGGATGCAAGTTTCTTGGTGAACTAGTCAGTAATTTTAGTCTTGCCCAGTTATAAAAGCTGTTTAGCAAATGACATGGTGAGCAATATCATATAGGTCAATTGCATAGTTGGCTAGCCCTAAGTTAGAGTGTGAGAGAAAAACTTTAGCAGCAATTGCTAGATTTGGGGAGTCTGGAACTGTACTGTGTTGCCTTTAAGTTTACTTTTAATTACTATTATTATCTTTATTTTGGTATATGAGCCAAAAACCTGGGTTTTGATCTGAAGACAGTGGAGACCAGTGGAAAAATATTATTCTCTGGTAATGCTATGCCATACAATTGCTTCCTTTACTTATCAATGTGTCATCTTTGTTTTGGAAGGTATATGGGTACAATAACTGGCATAAGTGATTTGGATTCTGTTCGGTGGCCGAATTCTCATTGGCGCTCTGTCAAGGTAAGGAAGAACACATTGCATTGTAGTAAAAAGACTATGTAGCAGTAATTACTGATCCACAATTGTACTCCTTTGTTATATACACTGCATGAGGAGGATACAGTCATTTTAGACATCTGACCAAATTTAATTACAGTATATAATCCTTTTTCATATAACTTGATACTTCTTTCTTATCAAACCATAAGTTTTATTTCAGTGTCTGTAATATCACCTTCATCTTTTTTTTAGTATTAGTTTCCCTTTTTCTTCATCTATCACCTGAAATAACCCTTCGATGCATGGAGCTTATGTTGAATATTGAAATTAATATCTGTGGTTCCTCCCACTCTATCCCCCATTAAATGAAAGAAAAAAAACTATACTATCAATCAAAGGCTTATGTATGACTTTAACAAATGAAGGTTCAATTAAGAAAAGTGTCAGTTAAAGCTATGAACAACTTAATTTGTTTTTGAAAAGCCATTGTAGATTCGTTTTGCTTGATTGATACACAGGGAAGGGAGCTAAAGACTCAAACCTAGCTATTATTTCTCATTTTCTCTTATCATGTGTTTTTGTTCTGAGTCCTTTTATTACTACTACATAAATAAGGGAATGTTATGCATGAGCATAAAACTATATGGTCATTTGTGATCGTACCAAAGACCGCACTATGGCAATAGCATTTTAAAAGCATCAGTACTTGATTTCTTTAGATGTTTTAAAACAATTGCCATTGCTTGATCTTTGTTCTGCTGTTCTAGGTTGGTTGGGATGAATCAACAGCTGGGGAGAGACAACCACGAGTGTCTCTGTGGGAAATTGAGCCATTGACAACATTCCCTATGTATCCGTCATTATTTCCCCTTAGACTGAAACGTCCATGGCATCCTGGCTCCTCATCTCTGCATGGTATTTTTATTCTCTTAATGCTTTATTTTTTTTATAGATTTTGTTCTAATTACCCACTAGATTGTTCTAATTATCCTCAAAAGGAGGATGGCAAGGTGCATGAATAAGTATCCTCCCAAAACAGTGAAGAAATCCTTTTTTTGGGACTTTGATGGGACATGAATTGGCGTTGTACATTATGTAACCGGAAATTTTCAAATTTTGGAGAAAAATTAAATTATTCCTAGTTATCTAAAAAGCAAGTATCCTAAATATGGCATTTTAGTTCCATGTGCTTATCTGTATTGTTTATATTGTGTTATATCCAAGACACATCCTATCCTTTTTTGGATCTTATCTTATCAAAACTTATGGATTATTAAATGCTTAAACAAACTGAGACAGCCTTAAATATACTTAGTTCTTTTTCTCTATGCTTTTAGGTTTGAACTGAACAAATTTGATAAACTTTTAAATTTTAAGTTTAATTTTACAACTTTTCCTCCCTCCCTCCATGCATTAATGGGGAAATTTTGCATTTTCAATAGTGTCAACGTTCTGTCCAAGCATAATGTGTTTTATTTTTATTTTTTATATTTTTGGGATAAAATGTTGTATCTATGTTAATAAATGTTCTATTTATGACAATATATTATAAATGGAAATCAAGTTAGCCAAATTAGTTTTCTAGCTTTCATATTTCTTCCACTCTTCACGTGTGTGTGTATATATACACCTGATGATTAAATTTTGTTCAGTTAGTCACTGATCCAACTTTTGGTGTCGTGGTCTTGGTTGTTTTGAGCGGCTACTTTTGTGTCCTTTTTTTACTAAATCTTGTTACAGATGGTAGTAGAGATGAAGCAAGTAATGGGCTGATGTGGCTGAGGGGTGGACCAGTAGACCAAAGTCTCAATTCCCTAAATTTTCAAGGAGGTGGTATGTTGCCCTGGATGCAGCAGAGAATGGATCCCACTTTACTAGGAAGTGAGCAGAATCAACAGTACCAGGCCATGTTGGCAGCTGGTTTGCAGAATCTAGGTAGTGGATATCTCATGAAGCAACAAATGATGAATTTTCAACAGCCTTTCCACTATCTTCAGCAATCAGGAAACAGCAATTCTCCTCTGCAACTTCAGCCGCAGCAATCAATTCAACAGTCTGTGTCTTCTGACATTCTGCAGCCACAAGCCCATGTATTGACAGAGAACCTCTCCCAGCACCTACTTCAGAAACCACACAACAATCAAGAAGTCCAAGCACAACAGCAGCAACATTCTTTTCAAGACCCGCTCTTAATTCCAAGTGATCAGCTCCCTCATAGACAACACTCCGGTGTTCCTTCACCGTCATATTCAAAACCTGATTTCTTGGATTCGAGCATGAAGTTCCCTGCTTCAGTTTCCCCTGGACAAAACATGCTCAGTTCACTTTGTCCTGAAGGAAGTGCAAATCTCTTGAATTTATCAAGGAGTGGTCCGTCTTTGCTGAGTGAACAGTTACCTCAACAGCAATGGACTCAAAAGTATCCACCTATGCAGGTCAATGCTTATGGAAGCACTGTGCAATATTCTGGAAAAGATTCTGCAATGGTGCTACCACATCTTAACTCAGATGCCCAAAATTCTACACTCTTTGGTGTCAATATCGATTCATCTGGCCTTCTTCTTCCCACCACAGTCCCTGGTTACAGTACCTCATCTGCGGATACTAATTCATCAACAATGCCATTAGGGGAGTCTGGTTTCCAGGGTTCTCTATTTGGTTGCATGCAAGATTCATCAGAGTTGTTGCAAAGTGCAGGGCATGTTGACCTGCAAAACCGGACTCAAACCTTTGTGAAGGTATGATTTTCAAGTATCCTGTGGCCTTTTCAGCCCTTATTTATATTTAAACAAGTTGTTTAATCTTATCATTTAACAGGTATACAAATCAGGGTCAGTTGGGCGCTCACTTGACATATCACGGTTCAGCAGCTATCATGAACTGCGTGAGGAGTTGGCTCAGATGTTTGGAATTGAGGGAAAGTTGGAAGACCCTCCTAGATCAGGCTGGCAGCTTGTGTTCGTTGACAGGGAGAATGATGTTCTTCTCCTTGGAGACGATCCGTGGGAGTAAGTATCAGTTTCAATTATGCTAGTTTTTACTCAATGAGCTAGCATTGTGATTATCCCTTCTTTCTTAATTAAAAAGCATGCTATGCTAATTTTTTTCACTTGGCTTTTTATTAACACTTTCTTCAATGGTGTGTGTTTTACATTGTAGATCATTCGTCAATAATGTTTGGTATATCAAAATACTTTCACCTGAAGACATTCAGAAAATGGGGGAACAAGCGGTGGAATCCCTTGCTCTAGGTTCAGGACAAAGGCTTAATGGCACTGGTGCTGAGTCTCAGGACATTGTTTCTGGACCACCATCAATTGGCTCACTTGAGTACTGAGATAATTGAAACATGCATTCCTCTCGGCTCCATGGTCTAGAGAATTTCTGTGCATGTTTATTACTATGGTTGGAATATGTTGTGTAGGATCAGTTCCCCCATTTCACCACCTTTTATTGTTTCTATCAGCATTGAAGAAAATATAAATAGGACATGCTTGTGTGCCAATTTGAACATGGGGCACTGCAGGCTAGAGTTAGTGTTGCTGCTATTTTAGCATAATATTTGATTAAACTTTTGCATGAACTAATGTACTCTAGATAGGAAACTAGAGAAGGCTGTTATGCTTGAACTGTCTCTGTATTCTACAATGGCATTTGTATTAGTATTTTACTATATATTGTCATCAAAATCATCACCTACCATAAACCATTGAGATCTCTCTTAAATGTTACCATGTTGTTGCAACATAGAGTTTTTGCAGGGTTGAGTTTCTTACAAATATTTGAACCTTTTAACAATTTTTTTTCTAATTAGTTGCTCCCCTAGCAATTCTCACTGGCTCTATTTTATCGGTGGGTTTGTGATAAAATGTAATAACTAAACATTTTTCTGCAAAGGTTGATTATGCAAATGCAATTTTTGGGTACTAAAATTTTTATACTAAAGTTAGTGCGAATGATGACTGATAAGAAGTTGTTAACAGGGAATTAAACGAAATAGATAAACATCTTTGAAGTTCTGCAAAATTTTATGAACATCTATTTTTTTGGTCTTAATACTTATCTCTATTAATTATTTAAAAATCGTTGAACTAACGCTTTTTTTTTTTTTTGCATTAATCTTAAATGCATGAAAAGTATTGAAATGTGAATCCTTGTAAAGAAAGTTACTGTAAATATTTAAAAAGTAAGAAATAATTTAACAAAATCTTCGAAGTGATTAGTGTAATTTATGTTACTGCAAATTTTCAAATAAGAAATAGTTTAACAAAACCTTAGAAAGTTACTGTAATTTAACCCTTTACTTTTCTTAACTCTGAGTCATTTCTCGAAGACAATGATTTTCTACTTAATTACGGTTTGTATTTATTTATCACCTTTCGTTTAAGAAAAAATTAGTTCATTAAAATTATTAAAATTGAAATAAGATTATAATAATACTATTTCATTTTAAGAAAAATATTTTGGTTTCAATTTATAATAATCTGTTTACCATTTTCAAGAGTCGGTGATATGAATATTATTTACTTCAGGGGTCCGTTTGCCAATTCAAAAAAGGTGACAAATAGTGAATGCAAATAAGAAATGACTTAAAATAATAAAATAAAAGCATTGAATTTATATAAAGAAGATAAAATAGACAATGAAATAGAAATAAATACTTAGGATAGATAATAATGGTAACAATGGTTCTCCAAAACTCAGTTGTAAGTTTATAATGATTTCTAAAATTTTATTCTTCAATATTTATAATAGGTTGTTCATGACGGTATGAGATTATTTAGTTCTAATTTTGATTATTGATATTGCTACGTTGATCATTCAAGTGTTAGACAACCCAGTAGTCCTTTACATGATCTACACTGAAACTATTTTATTATTTTATTTTAATTTGGCTGAGAAACTAGAGAGATAACTTCATAATCGAACATGTTTCCGAACATAATCATAACCGATCATGTTTATAATCATAATCAATTATATTTCAAAGATTCTAAATAAGTTTGTTCGAAAATCAAGAACATGATAATTTATGACCAAATATGAATATCCTTCTCTTTTTTTTTTTTTTTTTTATTATTACAATTATAAATAAAACTACCTCACTTTTCAGTTATTTTCAATTACTTTTATATAATTCAATCAACTTTACTTTTCCCTCTAATTCTCTTCTTTACTTTTCTGACTCATCCAAAACATAGTATAGCACATGAAATTTTATTTTATCATTGCAGCTTTTAATTCCAAGTCTGGCAGAAAACCGAATATCAACTACAAAAACCTTACAAACCCAAGACTTCACTGATTTCCTACACTGTCGGAAAGGATAGAACAACAACAATAAATACAAGGCTGCAGTTTTCCTCAAGATGCTGATATTAACAAACTATTCAGCAAAACTGCATACATGGAAGGCAAAAATACTACCGCAATCAATCTACAATCCTTACCAAACATTATCATCTAGTAATCTAACTTGGTGCAAATACTTTCACTACGTTGAACAGGACAAAGTAGTAACTTAAGCCCCAATGTGCAAATTCTCCGAGTCAATTGATTTGAAAATTCATTTAGTCTAGCACTACCAACAAGAGTCAACATTCGCAAACTACATTACAATTTAGAAACTCCATGATTTCAACAATATTAATACAAAACTACAAAATCACAGATCATTCAATGGATGCAAAATAATGCAGAAGAAGCTCATGGAAGAAAACAAGAGCAACCCAATTAAGAACAGTAACCAATGCACCATTTTAACTCAAGAATATTATACCAGATCAAACCAAAAACTCAACACAGAATCAAAACCTTTCCACCAGACATGTAACATTTTCGTTTAGTCATCCAAAATGACATTGAAATACCATTTTGAGCCATTCAAAATCACACTAACTCAACAATATTATACCATGGAACATTAGAATCAGATTTAAAACCCTTTCCCCAGATTTCACGACAAAATCAATTACAAACAGAATCAATTTCCTTCAAAATCAATCATAGAAAAACTCAACCTGGGTCAATTATGCGAACATTCCCCCAGAGACACCCAAAATTAATCACAAATCAGCAGAACCTACATAAAACATAATGATTAAAAACAAAGCTTCCAAATAAAACCCGTGAGTAAATACATAAATACTACTATATATCACGACTAGTTCCATATGCAAGGCAATAATTAACGCCATAAACACCATGGTTCGCCAATTAGAACTAAAACAACGGAAATACACCAAATTCAAAAGTAAACATGTAACATAGAAGAACCAGACACAAATACAAGGCCAAAGTTCGCAGCATTCGACACTTTCTCTGTTAAATTCACCTATAATTATTAACAATCAACATCACCCATACGGTTATCAGGAGATATTCCCAATCTCAACATTCAGGGTTTTTATACCGAGCCCTTGGCAAGCGTTGGAGCGGCGGCAACTGTCTCGGTGGCCGGAATCTTCACGTATCCTAACTTCTTGGGGGTCTCGATCTCTTCGTCTGAGGAGAAGTCGTCGTAGGCCGCGGCGCGGTGGCGCGTGGAGAAGACAGACCAGACGAGGTACATGGTGGCGGCCGTGAGGGCACCGCAGCCTACGCCGAAGAGGAGCGCGAGGGCGACGCTAAGGATGTCCTTGGTGCGGTCGCGAAGGGAGGTGAAGTCGTAGGCGGAGGCAAACCCTAGAGGTACCCGTGGGTTGACGCGCTCCTGTTGCGGGAGCGCGTGGGGGAAGAAAACGTCGTAGGAAGAGGGTTTGTCGGTGATGAAGAGAGGGGTAAAGGATCGGATCTCGGTGATGGTTGCGAAGGTGTTGGAGTTAGGGTTGCGGAAGGAGTATGAGGAGATTATGAAGGTCCTGCAGGGACGCGCCGTCGCGGAGGTGGCGGAGAGGGTGAGGATGACGGCGACTAGGAAAACGGCGGCGATCGCCAGACGGGCCATGAGGGACGAGAAATTGAAATTGGAAGAGAAAATGGGAAGAGATATTGGTGTGACGGAGAAGAATAGAGGGAAAGGGAAAAGATAAGAAAATAATGAAAAAACGAAAGACGAAGAAGGTGGTATGTTGTGAGTTTCCTAAAAGTGTAGCTTCCAATGACATGTCAAATAGTAAATAACTACAAATTAAATTACCCTTTTTGAAATTTAAAAAAAAAAAAACTGCTTTTGATTTTTATCTTTTCTGTCTTTGAAAACTTGATTTTTCATCTTTCTAGAACACTAAACTGCTTTGATTTTTTTCAATTTTAATAAAGTTTATTGACTAACTCAGAAAATGGAAATAGTTAATTTATTCAATGACGTTAACCTTTGTCAAAAATATATATGAGGATAAATTAAGTTTTTTCAAAGTTTGCAGAAGAAGAAAATTGTAGATTCCTATAACAAATTAATTTGTAATTCATTACTACGCAATTTGATGTGTTTGATAGATAGTAAAGAGTAAAAAATTATAAGAAAGGAAAAATTATAAAAATAAAAAATATTAGATTTAATGTTTTGTTTGATAGATGGAAGAGAAATAGATTTTGAAGAAGAATAAAGAGTAAATTAGGAGAAAGATGCAAAATACAGATAGGAGAAAATAATATATATATATATATATATATATATATATATATATATATATATATATATATATATATATATATATATATATATCTCACTATTTTTCAAAAGGATAAAATTTATGTAAGTAAAGAAGTTGTATTATTTTACTATTTTTCTAATCATGTAATTAATAAAGTGTTTTGATCTTTAGTAAATTTTTTATCTTCTTATACATTTGAATAAGATTGGATTTTCACATTTAAATTTTTAATCTTTGGTATTTTCAATTTTTTGCTATCTTAATATCTTAAAAATAAACACCTAGATATTCCGACGTTCAATAAAAGAATATATCTAAATTATATATATTATAATCAGATAATTATTACATTTTTTTTTATCTTCATCTATTTATAACTTTTTTATATATCTGAAGGTTATCCTAAATCCATAAAAACCTAATATTCTCCTAATCTTATTTAGGAAATAATTAATTATGCTAAGAATAACATTCAATAATAAACCGTATAATTCATAAACTATTAACAAGTCTATCAATTAAATAGCATTATTTTGTTTCAAATTATTATTTGTTTGATTTATGCCTTTAATGATGCAGAATACACTATATAATGTCCAAACTATTGCATTTTTAAGATTATTTGTAGTAATCTTAGTTTATCAATTTCAATTTGACTCATTTCATAATTGACTTATCAAAAAAAACCCCGTCAGATAGACCTATATAAATTTGTAAACTATCTTATGTGACTTAATCCACATAATTTCAAACCCACCCATAAAAAATAAAAAAAATTAAAAAAAAACTTAATAAGATTATTGACAATTTTTCATCTTCTCTATATAGTGTAAACAAAATCATGTAATTTTTTTTTTATTATTTACTGAAAGTAAAGAAGAAAACATTTCATCTCTTCCAACTGTAAGCAAAATAATGTGAATTTATTTATTTATTTATTGTAAGTAAAGAAGAAAACATACTGTAAAAAAAAAGTATGATATCAAATAAAATTAAAAAGATTAAAGTAATATATGAAATAAAATTTAGACTTGTATCTATAAGTATACAAGTGTAAACAAAATACTAATAATTCATAATAGCTTGATCACAAATTAATTAATTTGTCTTACAATTTTATTAATTTCCAATAATCAACAAAAATATACTAATATGAAATAATAAATAAAAAATATTTAGTCGTTCTAAAGAAAAATCATACACAACAATGACAAATTAAAAAAAAAAAAAAAACTTCTACAAGTTATACAGTATAGACACTTTTATGTTGCATTTTAGCACACACAATGGTACGTGGAATGTGATGATGCATTTTCTACATTGTTTAAGAGGAGACAATGTATAAAAAATAAATTAAAAAACTTCTTTAATTCTTACTAGTAAGAAAAAGCATTTTACACAGTTTATTTTAGACCTTTTATATCAACTGTAAAATCTCAATCATTTAGAAAGGTAGATTTTTCACATTAATTAATGTGAATAAAAAGTCTCACATATAACATTGGTTAGGAAAAAAAAATGTAACATATCAACTTTGTGAAAAAAAATAAAGGCAAAGCAACACTTTTTACATTAATTTTATGACATAACCAATATGGAGCGTAATCAACATTCATTTATTCACAAATACAAATAATTTAGAGTGACTACATAAACTAAATACAAATAATTAATTAACATTTTTTTATTTTTATTAATACTATAATTAAAAGTTTATACATAAATGAATGTTCATAATAAGATCATAAACAAACCAAAAGACTTACTATGAAGAAGATGATGGGAAAAACACGCACGCGGAAGCAACACACATAATCACGAATCAATGCAAGAAAATAAATGACATAGGATTTAACGTGGTTCGGTCGTCAACTGCAACCTACATCCATACGGGCAACTATTAGGTTTTCATTCTGTACTATTGCACACGAATTACAAGTACAATTATCTCTTTAAATAGAGATAAATAGAGATAATAAAGGGGACACAATGATTAAGCCCAATCACTAAAACATAGTGTCTACTCAGCCCAACCCAATTGATCCTGACTTCATATCCAACAATCTCCCACTTGAAGTCACGGAACAATGTTCACCTGCGCTTCAACTGTGTACATGTACTTCTGTAATCTATCACTGGAACTCAATGTTCCACCACTAGTTGCCACCAGCCTTATATCTTTCTTACCTCTAACGACATATAGCGATTCACTAGATAATTCCCCAGAACTCCTTCTTCAAACATCCTCGCCAAGAATGAGATCACGAATCTTCTCAAAAGTGAATCCATCAGGTCCCGCTGAACTGGTAACTACTGTAACCGTTCCGAACCAACTGTCAGGCAAAAACAATAACAATAATAAAGCTTGAACTTCATCATCGAACTTAATGCCCACTGACATAAGTCTGGCTAAGATCGAATTCATTTTATTGATGTGCTCAGTAACTGAACTGTCATACTCCGTGCCATAGCGAAAAACAGTCACACCCCGCGCCTAGCACCGCACCGTCATTGCTGCACTAGCAGAAAAATGCACGCGCCACCCTGCGTCTTCTGTCACTGCCATCGCACTGCACCTCCGTGCCGTCTCGCTCACCGCAAGCACCTGCACCTATTCACCGTGAAAACGCGACCCCCCGCCGTCCCTGCGAAACCCTAACTTTGGGATGCCGCTGTCGTCCCTGCAAAACCCTAGCTTTGGAACGCTGCTGCAGCCCCTGCAAAACCCTAGCTTTGGGATGCCACTGCAACCCCTGCAAAACCCTAGCTTTGGGACATCGCTGCAGCCCCTGCAAAACCCTAGCTTTGGGACACCGCTGCAGCCCCTGCAAAAAACCTAGCTTTGGGATGCTGCTACCGCCTCTACAAAACCCTAGCTTTGGGATGCCACTGCAGCCCCTGCGAAACCCTAGCTTTGGGACGTTGCTGTCGCCTCTGCGAAACCCTAGCCGCAATTTTCACGTCTCGTCGAATAATTTCTGCTGATCGGATCTCTAATGTGAAAACGAACCAAGCTCTGATGCCACTTGATGGGAAAAAACGCACGCGGAAGCAACACACATAATCACGAATCAATGCAAGAAAATAAACGACACAGGATTTAACGTGGTTCGGTCGCCAACTACAACCTACATCCACACGGGCAACTATTAGGTTTTCATTCTGTCCTGTTGCACACCAATTACAAGTACAATGATCTCTTTAAATAGAGATAAATAGAGATAATAAAGGAGACACAATGATTAAGCCCAATCACTAAAACATAGTGTCTACTCAGCCCAACCCAATTGATCCTGGCTTCCTACCCAACAGAAGATACCAATTAAGAAGATGTTAATAATTTATACAAGAAATGCATATATCTTTTGGCTATCTCAAATTTCATGTGATTGATGGAGAAAATGCCATAACAGGAGAGCGAAAACAAGGTTATACATATTGAGGTGACTTTGTATGATGGATTTTATGTGTAAGGGTGACTTTAGTGGAAGTGACATGTTTTGATAAGGAATTGCATGAGAGAACAACATTGTGAGAGTATGCAAAAATCTAAAATGACAATTAAAGACTAAAATAATAAAGTGTGAATGTAAATATTTATTTCACTACAAGAAAAGCATGTAATAATTTAGGTCAAAGATGGACGAAAAACGACAAATGCAGATGCTACATGAGAAATAGTGTGGACATAGTGTCCCATGTAAGTGAACGCTTCCAAGCTCAAAGCTAATTTTTGTGCACTGGTCCGTATGTTAAATTCTCGCTAATAGAGTGTGTCGAGCCTTGGTTGAGTGGAAACTAAAAGTGAGGGTCAAGTTCTAACTGACTCAAACATAAGGAGGCTCAAACCTTAGCTAAGTGACACATGAAAGTTAATAGCTAAGGTCAAACCCTAGATGACTCAAACCTAGACAGGACCAAGAGTAACCTAATCATAGACGTAATTAGCGAGGGCCAAACCTTAGCTATATTAAATGTGGATGTTGTCTCCCTTGTGCTTGGAGTGAGTTTGGCCCTCACTTAGCCCAAACATACTAGGAGTACAAAAAATGTTATTTCAAGCTTCTTGTTTCCAACTCGACTAAGTTTGCATCAAAACATCTATAGAAATTAACCAAAATGAAATGAATCAAAGACAACAAATAAAAAACCAACAAAACGAACCAAATTTTTTTTTTTGAGGCACCTCGGTTAAGCTCCAAACCTCACCCTTCCAAGTTCAACAAAGTTTGCATCAAAACATCTACAAAAATTAACCAACGAAACAAACCAAAATGAAAAATTAAAAACCAACACTAACCAAAACAAATAAAATCTTTCGAGGCACCTCGGTTAAGCTCCAAACCTCACCTTTCCCAGCATTCCTCTTCACCATTGCAAGAAGCCAAAAATCAAAGCTAGCAAGCAACACCAATAGAGGCACAAACTAGCTAAGAATGAAGAACCAACCACGAATATGAAGAACTAACCACAAACAATGAAGATCAAAAGCAAGAAAGAGACCAAAATGAGAGAGCGAGATTGAAAATGAAAGAGCAAGAATGAAAATGAAAGGGAAACACCTAACATGGAGAGAAGGCTGCATGTGACACCATGTCACTCAACTAGTGAGGGTCAAACCCTCACTCTCACCTACCGATCCTGAACCATAGCAAAACCTTACGTGGAGCAATGGTCAAGCCCTATCTTCTTCTCTCTTGAGTTAGCGTCAGCCTAATCCTAGGTTATACTCTTCACATGTTGCATGTTGCGAGAGTCAGACCCTAGCTTCTCTCCTTTTAAGCTAGCGTCTGCCTAATCTTACCCTCTTCACAGTTTGCAAGATTATGCATGACCAACTTTACATGCTATGCTTATTGAATGTCTTTAGAGTTCTCTTCACAATTTAACCATATATGTCCATCTAGAATGTGCATGACCAACTCTACATACTATGCTTGTTGAATGTCTTTAGAATCATTCTAACTAACTCGAAAAGCGTCCCATTTTTAAACGACAATATATTTTAGACTCTAATATGATGGATTCTTGTAATATTTGTATGATAATAATAATTTGAGACAGTATCAAATCTAATAGAACATATTATAAGTTAAACATATACTATATCTTTCTAATAAGAATCAACAGTATGGAACAATTATAAATAAAAATATCATTATAAATAGAGAACAAATGGAAAAATATCAACATCCTTTGGAGCCAATCAAAAGCATGTAGGCAGAACACCCGTTGCAATTCTCCATAACAAGTGGAATATTAAGATTCCAAAGGAACATTCAATAGCCTAGGAATGGTAGTTGGTGTTGCTGCGATTTTCCATGATAAAGTGGTAGATACTTTAACATTATAAGACCCACCACCATTTGTAAATTTCCAAAGCATTTTATCTTCATGCTTCCTCTCATACAATGAGATATTTTGAGTAGCTTCATCATCTCTTTAACTATAAACACCAAATTTTGAAGCTTCATATTCCAAATCCTATCATGGTTAATTAAGTCCGTTACACAATTTTTCCATACCTCAAATTAACAAAGAAGAAGTGTAGATTGTTGAATGAGAAGACAACAAATAGTAGGTACTCACCCTCTGAATCAAGGAATTAAAAGAATTTTTTTTATTAAAATACACAAAAAATACTTTATATGTATGACTTGGAATAAAATATTTTTTCTTGGTTAACTAGCTTAATTTATTACAACAGGGTTTGTGATAAAAAAATCATCAAAATTTGTTTTTTATTTATTTCAATAATTCATAATTAAATTTGCAATAAAATTATCATATAATAAAAACATAATAATAAACACTACAAAAAAACTATTTAAGCAAGCACACATTATTTTTCTAAAATTACAAGAAAATATATAAAACTTTAATCTTTTGCCCTAAATTTATGTATTGACCTCTCTATTAAGTGGAATTGTCCCCTGTTTTTGGATCTGCCACTGTAAGTTATAGTTGTGTTGTGTAAAATTTGAACTAGTTTTCTTTTTAGTGTTAAGGAAAAAAAGAGTGTTCCATCTCAAAGACGTTAATTACTCTGCCTTTGTTGAAGAAAAAGAATTTGTTAATTTGTTGAGAGGATGGAAGAAAATTTTAGTTCCCCTAATCTCTTAAAAGAAATGAATCAAGAAGATTGATTAGGCTAATTGGTGTTGAATGTTAGTCTTATCTTAATGTAAACAATAAATAATTTTTTTTATTGTTACTATAACTATTCATTAATTAAAGTGTTACTAGATAGTCTTTTAGAAAATAAATTTTAAAATGAATTTAACGTTATGTGTGAGGTTAGGTTATAAGAAGTAGAAATAAAAGAAGACTGATTTGTTGGGAGGAATAACGTATATGTTTTAGTAATATTCATGCTTTTAAAATAGTAGTTTTTAATATATGTATTTTAATAAAGTATTTCTCTACTTAGTAATCATTATGAGTATTTTAGTACAAATAATGAAACATTAAATAATTATATTTTAATCTAAACAAATTAATACCTTATATCCATCTCAAACTTATCATGTTTTAGTCTTAGTTCATACAAAAAGATTCTTATTTATTTCTTGAGGTTATTTTTTGTGTCCTTTCGTAACTATAAGAAGCTCTTGGTCTATACTCATTGACGTTGAATATTAATAAAACATGGAACGGTTTCTTATTCTATTTCCCCATTCTTCACTTTTAGAAAACATGCACACAAGGATCTGAATCTGTTAAAAAACATCAGCTATCTAGTGACGAAAATTTTCGGTCAGTAATATTTTGGATCAGAAAATTTTTGTCACTAGTTTTTATTTTTGATTCTTTGAAATACTTGGTACTGAATCAATAAGTGAAAATGGGTGTGTTTTCCAATAAGATTGACAGAGAACACTTGAAACCTGGCGATCACATTTACTCTTGGAGGCAGGCTTACATCATTGCCCATCACGGTCTTCTCTTTTCTCTTACTCTTCTACTTCTCTAATCTTAAGGTTTATGCATGTAAAGAATCGTCAATGTTTTCTTAAGAATGGAAAAAGTGTTTTTAGGACACTGGTTTAAGAAGTTTTTACAGACATTCAAGGATACTGACATTTGTTTATCGTGTAACACTAAATATTTTGTCAAATTGTAAACTATGCATGTTAGTAGAAGTTCAATGTTAAGTTGGTAAGCTTGCAGGAATATATGTTGGGATGGGAATGGTGATCCACTTCACAAGAGGAGCAGCACAAGAAACTGGAGCAAGAACAGTCTTGGACCGATTTCGTCTAAGTTTACCACCCCATCGTCATGCTACTCGTGACACTCCATGCCCTAGATGTGGTTACCAGACAAAGAGTGAGGGAGTCACTCGAACCTGCTTGGACTGTTTTCTTTATGGTGGATATCTATACCTGTTTGAGTATGGTGTCTCATCTGCATTTTTTGTAGCCAAAGCTAGAGGGGGCACTTGCACCATTGCATCTTCTGATCCAACTGAGGCTGTTCTTCGACGTGCTTTTTTTCTTCTCAAGAGTGGTTTTGGTGGCTACCATTTGTTGAAGAATAACTGTGAAGACTTTGCAATGTACTGCAAAACAGGCTTGGTTGCAGTCACAAACATGAGTGTAGGGCAAAGTGGACAAGCAACATCTCTCTTGGCTGCTGCTGGTGCCATAGTTTCTTCACCATTTGTGTTTATGAGCACCAGCTTGTGTGGTCTTGCTTTGGTTGGATGTGGCATGTATTGTGTTAGCAGATATGTTTCTGATATTGGAGTACGCTGTGATGTAACCAAAGTTTCGGTAGAGAGGATTCATGAGGTGGCCAAAGAAGATTGGATACAAGAATTTGTTGCATGGTTTGGAGAAATTATTACATGCTCTAGATTATGTAGTATAAATCAATATTTACATGATATATAATCATAGGGAAAACTAGTAGTATGATTGGTTAAGATATGCAATAACTAATAGTTAAAGCCAACTCTATTGTCTACTTTCTATAAGTTTAGTTTTTCTTCTACAATAATACTAATGGTTATATATATACTATCAAATTAACATATTTTGAATTCTGGAATTGATATTTTATTGCTATGATGAAACTTGTTAGGAAACAGGTTTGTGAGAAACTTGATTATGATAATGAAATAGAGAAAATGAATATCTTGGAAAACAGGTTACTATGCAAAATTAACCTTCTCACACCCGGAGCAGGCAGAGAATGAGGCCAAGGTGACGAAAATCTACTGCAACAAAGAATTTCAAACGTTAACATGTTATTAAAGTCAATGCTTATGTTTATAGTGAAAGCAATCGAAAGTTGTTAATAATATATAGTTTTCTGAGATAAATGAAATGAACAAGAAAACTTAACATATTTTGTGATCATAACAAATAAAATAATAAATGTTTTCATTTAACTAGTATAATAAGAAACAAATTGTCATTGCAAAAAATAAAGTTTAATCATAAAGTATTAATATCCAGATTTTTTTATAACCCCTGTTATTATTAATTCTAGCTTCTTGAAATCAAAATGTAATATATTTCAACAGTTTGCTAGGCTGTCAAACACAAGTAGATTAAAATATTTTGTTTTCATAGTCTCAATGAATAAAATAATATTTTAAAAAACTGAATTGACATGCATTTTTTTTTTTTTAAATCGAGTGACCATGGACAAATACCTTAGGTAAATAGTAAACTTACTTAATATGAGTGTAGTAGATATTGACGTGTTTCATTTTAAGTTTTGATTTTAATTTTATAGTTTTTTTTATTTCCTTTTTATTTAAAATTGAAAATAATTATTTTAATCTCTAATGTTATATATCATTAGTTAATTATTTATATGACCAAAGGTCAAATAACTTTATCAAGTCACATTTTAATAAAGTTCTTGATGTGTGCTAAATATTTTCCCACTGAGAAAAATATAGATGCGAAATAGCGTTATAGAGTGTACACAAGTGTCAAATTACAGTGGAAGGCGTATAAGCCAAGGATTCGGTTCCTTTTTTGGAATTCAAGAACCTGATTCTCTTTTATATTTATTATCACTTCATTCCTCTTTTTTCCATCCATTTTTTCCATTCTTCACCTCTACAAATAACACTCATAATTCTGATAATCTAGTTGTTGTTGGCATGCTTTGTTAACCAATAATCTGAGGGAAATGGAAGTGCTTTCCAATAAGATTGATAGGGACCAATTGAAACCTGGAGATCACATTTACTCTTGGAGGCAAGCTTACAGCTATGCCCATCATGGTCATCTCTTCTCCTTTGTTACTTTTGTATTCTCTCTAATGTCACACTTTCAGGTTTATCTACAAATGTATTCATATTCAGGTGTTTATCTTAATACTTAATTTACAATCTCATTAACACCCATTACATATTTACAAATAAATTAGTGGCAGTAATTTGTAGGATGTTTGCATCATCATGCTTACATTTTCAACTTTGTAGATGACTTACACATTGTATTACATAAAAAATCTTAAATACATCTGTCTCTGCTTGTTTAGAGAATTCAAAATAAGAAAGAGACCATTCAGAACAATTTTAGAAATACATGGCACTTTTCCTTATAATGTATAGTATAATTTAGTATTTTTTTTTTCATACTTTTTAAATTGAAAACCTATTTTGTCAAGTTATAAATGATGGATGCTATGTTGTCACTGAATCTTATCTTTGGTGTAAGATTTCAGGAATATATGTTGGTGAGGGAATGGTGATCCACTTCACCGGAGGATCAGGCCAAGAAACTGGAACAGGAACAATCTTGAACCGTCTCCTTATAAGTTCACCAACCCTTCATAATACTTCTGATATTTTATGCCCAAGATGTGGTGACCAAACAAGAACTGATGGTGTCATTCGTTCCTGCTTAGATTGTTTTCTCTCTGGTGATGATCTATACTTATTTGAATATGGTGTATCACCTGCACTTTTTCTAGCCAAAGCTAGAGGAGGCACTTTTACCACTGCTTCTTCTGATCCAACTGAAGATGTCCTTCACCGTGCCTTGTTTCTTCTTGAGAATGGATTTGGTAGCTACCATGTGTTCAAGAATAACTGTGAAGACTTTGCAATTTACTGCAAAACAGGTTTGCTTGTCGTCACAAATTTCAGTGTAGGGCGGAGTGGACAAGCAGCATCATGCTTGGCTGTTGCTGGTGCTGTAGTTTCTTCACCAGTGAGATTTATGACCACTGGCTTTGGTGGTCTTGCATTGGTAGGATGTGGCATGTATTGTGTTAGCAGATATGTTTCTGACATTGGAGTACGCAGTGATGTAACTAAGGTTCCAGTGGAGATGATAACTGAATTAAGCAAGGAAGATTGACACAGTCTAGATACAGGTTTATGCAAAACTCGTGTATGATGTTTAGTTTGATTTATGTTATGAAAATTACTTGGTTAAATATTTACAGGTTAAGAAGCAGGAGTTAACTTACTTATCTGTTCTGGAATGAATGAATCATTTATTGGATGTCAGGAAGAATTAGAAAATGATAAATATAACTCTTTGTTTCTCTTTAACTTGTTACAAGAAACATTTTGTTGGAACAAGTTTTAGTTGCGTGGTATGGATTAGTATGAACTATTTGCATTTGACCATCTCAGAATCGGACTGAAGTATTTGTTGTCTTTTGGTAGAAGGAGTCGTCTAAGAAAAACCGACAATTAATACCTTCTATGGTTTGCTATTAAAATGAAAAAGCAGCACCAAAACCTCCTCGTATACAGATTGAAATCACTTGTTCATATGAGGAGAGGAATGGGGTAGAAAATGAGGTATATTCCTTCGTAGCAAAGGAGTGCTCTTGCTTCGTCAGGATAGATAAAACTAATAAATAATGATAAAAATCTCTTACAAAAGAGAATTTGAATTTGCTTCTTCAACTTGGATAAACAAACAAACAAATGGTAATGAAAATTTCTTACAACAAATCTCCCTTATTAATTTGTTAGGTAGACAACTTTTTAGATTAAGTTTTTAATGGATAGATAATGGTAGGAAAAATGGTTAACATAAACTTACAAGCAAGATTTAATGGCTAACATAATCTCCTTGTGTTTTATTTATTTAAGAAACTCAGATCCATATTTAAACCAATCAATTAAAAACTGTGAAGCAACATAAACAAACCAAATATGATCTCTATTTGTTCGATTACCGGCCCAAAAAATCAAAAGTAATCTTCCAAATTCTACTTTAGAAAAGATTAGAAAACGATGAAACTGAAACGTTGAAGAAACAGAACAAATTCCAAGATGTGTCACCTAATCCAAAAATAAGAAGAATTAAGGAACATATGAAGATCGTTGGTCACAGCACTTCCATCCTAGGCTCGGGGAAGGAGATATCGAATGAAAAAGAAATGAGACATAAAGAGACAGCAATATAAAAACAAACCTTTATACTTGATTTTGCTATAACTAACTGGAACAGAAAATTGTACAAATTTTATAGTTTCACATGTTTTACCTATAAAGTTACATTTAGATACAAATACAAAAGGGAAATCCACAAATCATTGCATGGCGTACTAAGAATACCTCTATGGACAAAGACATCCAACAAGACCAAACATACACTCTTCTAAAAAGGCCAAAATTCTGGTCCACCAGGCTTCTTTACAAACAGTTGATTGTATTCAGGTCTTGATGTCTGCAATTGAAGCAAAAAGTTATTGTTAGAAATTATAACTCAATGGCAAAAGCACATTATATGCGAGCAGGGGTAGTGGGAAATGGAGTTCAGATGGAGAAAAATGCCATGCTGCCAATCATTTAGGAATGCATTCAGCTAACTAGCCTAGTTAAAAGCACTTATATCTTAAATTTGAGGATTTATATCTTAAATTTGACCATAAAACTTGTTGAAATAAGCTTAAAAGAAAATTTTCGCCAATAAACTTGTTAAAACAAGCTAAACACAACTTTACACGCTCAAATAAATTCCGCAGATCTCTTCCACGTATGTGCATCTATTCAGAGAAAACTCCATAAATAAGTACGAAGGACAGTAACCTTTTTACATCATGTATCAAGGATACAACACCAATATGGTAAAAATTTAGACAAATAATTCAGTCACGAGAATTATAATTTAATTAATTACAAAAAAAAGAAGCAATAACAGCAATGAATTGATCACTAATCATGCATAAAAATTGAATTCGAAGCAAAATTGAGATCCAATGGTCACAATTTGAGCCTAATTTTAATTTCAGGGTCAAAACTATGAAACCATAGACAATTTAACCACATAGAAAATAACGAAAATTTGAGGAAATTGCAGAAATGGGTGGTGAGAAAGGAGAGAGAAGAAGGTTACAATGGGAACTCACGATGTCTTTGAAGAGAAGATAAGCAATGAAGAAGAAAAGAATGAAGAGGATCTCAAACTCAGCGTGTCTCACGAAGGCGAAGACCGCCACAACCGCCCGAGTCAACCACGACTCGTTCCGATTCTCGCCTCGCCTCGCCATCGCTGTTCTCTCTCTCTCTCACTTTCAAAACTCAACACTTTCTCTCTCTTGTCAAAGAAAAGAACAATAAAAGTGAAAATGTTTCTCTTCAAACGGATCCGGGTCGGGTACCAGTACTTCCTGGACCGGCCCAAAATTTCTATTTCTCCTTCGGCTTAAAACGACATAGCCTTTCGCGTTTTGTTCTTCATCAATTCTTATACCTTTCTTCTCTTCACCGCCTTTGACCATCCATGTGTTTTGTGACCTTAAATTATGCCTTTTTCTTAATAATTGAAATTAGAGTTTCAATTCTCATATATTTATTTCCACAAACTCAATTCTTCAGATTGGTTGTGTTATGATTATTCTTCTTCTACAAACTTAAGGTGTGTAGAAAACTAGGCATTGTGTAAAGTATTGTGATAATGTCGTAAAGTGATGAAATCTATTCATTTACTTTTCTTCTTGTGTTCATATATGTAATAGATTCCATATTGATTATGAATTGCATACGAATTATTGCATTTTCAATTTATATTGTCACTAATTATATTCTATCTATATGTATAGAAGATGAGTTGATGTGCATAAGATAATTGCTTCCACTACTATTGCGTTTGACATTTGTTTGAGATTATCTGACAAATTTATGCAATTAATTGTTGGAATTGAAAGGGTTTGAGATCCTCAATCTTGGACACATCCCTTCATATATATGCTTTCGAGAAAGGGCATCATATTTCCTCATTTTTATTCATTGGAATTAATATTTGATGTGATTGCGTGCAGAATTTGAAAGTTCTTGCTCTGAACATTTTTAATTAATGCCGGACTTGATTTAATTTTTATGGTATTAGAAAGACAAATGGCCTTGTTGAGAAGATATGTTGCTGCTAGTGCTATTGCATCGTTTGTCTTCTTGCTGTTGTTGTTGGCTTGCAACCTTAACATGGCTTCGGCTTCCTCCGGAGGTGTGATGGGAGGGAGTTTCTTCGATTCTGATTCAGATTCATCGTCCTCAGAATTTTACACTAGGGATTCAGAGTCATACAGAATGATGCATCATCGTGATAATGACGCCTCTTCTCATGACACTGAGCTTGCGAAGGGAGGTCACGCTGGAGTGCCCTTCTTGTTTCTATTTTTCATGTTGGCTATGTTTTTGTTTGGATTCTATAAAAACAAGAGCGGAAATTCAGTTACTGTGCTCAAGCTTCAGGTTGGTAACTTGTGTTGGTCTGATCCTTCTTCAACTACTTCCAATGACTAATAATGAGTTTTATGCTGAGAATGTAGAAATGTTTGATGGAATTTAGATTTAGGATAATGCTTGTTTTTGTGTTCCCTCTCGTGTTCTCACCTATTAGTTTCATATTTTTGGCTTGAACTAATGTTGTTATGAAGTTTGAGAGTGCATGCATTATGATAGTTATTGGTCCGCATGTTTTTTGTTTTGAGTTTATTTTTAGTTTTATTTTGTTGTGTCTTGTGTAAGGTTGCAATGTCGGGTGGGAAGGGAAGCTCAATACAAAGGGATCTAACTAGGATTGCAGAAATTGCAGATATATCCTCTCGGGATGGGTTGACATATCTATTGACAGGTAGTTTCTTGTTACATTTTTCTTGTCATGATGTGGGTCTTGTGGATATTATTTTATACGGTTTTGTTGAACCTATGTAAAAATAGGTAGTGTTATGTTTTTTTTATCAGTTGGTGTGGATTTGATGGAGGGAGGTTACATTTTTCTTGAGTAACCTCCTTAGCCATAGTTACTGGTTGTAGCTGATAAACTTTATAAGCAATGATATTTTGGGAATAATGGGTCTTGCACGTCCCTAAGAAGCAAATTACCTCGGTGTATAGGTATTCATAAAATAAGGTAGATAGAAACTAAACTACTGTGATTAGAAGGAGTGAAAAACATGTACATGAATATCACTGAGGGGTGAGTAAGGTGCTCTTGTGCTCCTAGGAAATGTCTTTTGTGATGTTAGTAGGCACCTAAGAAGTTTCCTGTCTGGAATTCTGCAAACTATGGTTATAATTACAATCTAGTGTCAAAGTTCTTGAGGCTGTGTATTTATATTTTTTCTATGATTTTGCTAACATTGAACATTTCATTATCTATACAAGGCTCTGTATTTGATGTACTTAGTATTTAACATGTGACAGACACAATACATTGTTTGGTTGGACATCTTGGTCACTGTACAGCAGGATATTCCTTTGTAAGTCCATTCCTTCTCCCACGGCCAAATTTCAATAGTAGTTGTTGGTTCTAAGCAGGAGTTTTAAACAAATTAAACCAAACCGAAGCATAAAAATTGAATAATTTTTATAGAAATTGAACCTAACCATTTTGAAAAATAATTCAGTTCAATTCAGAAGAATCATTTACTGCTTCAGTTCAATTCCTTGTGTTGAACCAAACCATAAACAAATTAGAGGCACTCAAAATAATTGAATTGAATCGAAATGATTTAGAACCAAACTGAAGCATTTCTTGAAAATGATTGAGTTTTCACAAACA
Source organism: Phaseolus lunatus (assembly GCA_013389735.1). NCBI lineage: Eukaryota > Viridiplantae > Streptophyta > Magnoliopsida > Fabales > Fabaceae > Phaseolus > Phaseolus lunatus. The sequence goes on along the minus strand of CM023862.1, from coordinate 24,791,038 downwards.
GTTATCAACTTTGGTTCGGTTCTTTGTACTGGACCAAACCATCAACAACTTATAAGTTAATATATATGTATCTAAGTTTTGTATAGCTAGCAGTTGTTGGGTTTTTAGTTGAAATATATGCATCTAAATTTTATATAGCTAGGAAATTGTGACTGTTAAGAGGTAATCTCTAATGAACCATCTTTGGCAGGTGGATCTAAAGCAGAGTAAAGATGATGGGGAGAAATGCTATTATCAACTATCAAATGAAGAAAGGAAGAAATTTGATGAGGAAACATTAGTTAATTTGAACAAAGCAGAAAAGAGAAACACTAGCACCCAGAGTGATGAGCTAAACAATGAAAACTCAATGGTATGGCCTTATTATTAAAAAGCTAGCCTAAAATATACTTCAATTTCTTGGAATCCTGCATGCAAAATGGTTATTGTGATGCAACTTTGCAAAAAAGTGTTATCATAGTTTTGCATCTAATATCACCAATAGAGATATAAACAACTAATATTCTATTGCAGTTTGATGGAAAAGATATTAAAGAGGAAAGAAAAATATTTGAAGAAGAGAAACTTCTGAACGGGTTTGACAACGAGTACATAGTGGTATGGTATGATCTCTTTCTGCATGTATTATTCCTGATTAGTATTACGTTTGTGTACCAGCATAAACTTTCATTTCAATCGTAACTTATGCATAAAATATTTCAAGTGCTTCAGTTCCACAATTTTTTCATCCTTACTTGCTTAATTTGTATCATCTAACAAATAGGTTGGCACAAGTGAAAGATTTCACTATTCACATTGGATACATCAGTTTCACTTTTACGTTGAAAATATTTTTAACTGTAACTCATTCCTAAATGTACTTGGTAGGCACTATACACTCGTATAGCAGAAGAGGAAAATATTTCAAGATCTTACTCACTCCTAATTGTCTCATCGCACATTTATATTTGGATTGAAAAAACTGAATCCAGAACATGCATATTGAAAAACCCATTTTCTAGTTAAAGTTGAAAATCCAAAAATGAAAAAAATTGCATTGTTTGTTCTTATACTTATGACGTATTTGTACCAGATAACCATCTTGGTAGCTGCTAAAGGAGCACATAAGCTTCCTATCATATATGGAGCTGAAGATATGAAGGCGGCCTTACAAAAGCTTAGAACCCTTCTCTCAAGCAAATTATTGGTAAGACATCAGTCATCAAATTAATCCATTTTTATACTTTAATTAGTGTCATTTCTTCAACAGTAATCACAACAAGTTCAATTTTCTTACAGGCTGGGAAGGTGATGTGGACCCCACAGAATGAGGATGAGACTCTCTCAAAGCAACAACTACTTGAAGACTATCCTCAATTAGCAAATTGCATGAAAACCTATCTTGTTAAGAAACATGAATGAAACAAATGCTTAATCACGTTTTCTGTGCTAAATTATTTCCCTAACATGAACTTCTTTTCAGGTTTTAAAATAAAAAATCTATATAAGATCAGTTCAATGTGCTCTTAGGTTTTAAATGTTAGTTTCTTACATTTAATTGTATACTTGAACTTAATTTGCATTAACAATGTAAAATATGTAAAATATGTGTACTTTGTTATCCAATTATAGTTTGTCTTGTAAGGACAGGTTTTTTTTAAAGTCATATCAAGCATTATCTTTGATTGTTTGACAATGAATATTTTTACATCGACCATTAATAGAGATTAAACTTGTAATTGAACTGCAAATAGTTAAAGAAATTTAGCCTATATTTAAAATTATATAAATTAATTTAAAGGATAAAAACAATGTGTATATTTTTGCCCACTATCATTTAATCTATTAATGTTGTATTATATATATATTATAATAAAATAATAATAAATTAGTTGATTTTTATTATAATTCTTTAAGAAGTTTATCTAAAATATAGTTTTAATAGTTGCAATGTAATATCAAAATCAAATTCTTTTTGTCTAATTAATTTTCAACTAAACATAATATATTTTTTTTATTGCTCAGACGCAATGATTTTTTAAATATCTTCTCAAATTCATTAGTTTTTTACTCCAATTATTTCAAAATTTTCATTAATATAAATTGGCATTCATTGATGTATTATCATTTCTTTTTTAAGCAAGATTGTCATTTGTCAAATAGAATAAATAATTAATATTTTGACATATTAAATGCACTATCAACATTGTTGGTTTTTTGTTGGTTTGAGTGAAAATGGATTCATTGATATAAACTAGGATGCATTCATATATTACCATTTACTTATTTTTAAGAAAGACATAATTTACTTAATAAATGGTATAAATATTTAATGCTTTTAACGTATTAACTGCACTATCACTATATTTCTGGGTTGATTGAGAATGGAGTAGGCACCTCAATCATAGGCCCGAAAGAAGAAGGGGCTATCTTAAGTAAAATTTCTGGTTTAAATATTATAAATTAAAAAAATTGATAAGCGATATTTTATTAAATATGATTAATCAATATACTAGTAAAGATTAGTCACCAAATTGATAAATATTTTTTTCACTAAAATTATATTGACTAATAAATTGTGCTATATCCACAAATAGAGTCTAAATAGATTTTTACACAGTTAACAAGATAATTTCACCCTAAATGTGACTTTAAAGTCATTGTTACATTTAGAATAAGTTGATTTTTTTTTTTAGAAAATAAGTTGATTTCATTTTTGTGTCTTAAAATCTCTCAGAAAAAATATCCATAATCGTGAACAAGATAATTAATAAGGACTACAATAATTCACATCCACAATTTAAAATGTTTATTATGTAAGATATAGAAGAGAAGGAAGGAATTAAAGGTTGAAAAACTAGCATGTTGGACGGTTTACACAACAACCCTAGAAAGTTATAAAATGAAATGCACTAATAACTTCAGCACTCCTACACAAAAAATGGAAAATATTATATAACACACTGTGAAAAAAAAAATACTTAATTACCCACAGATTTAAAGTGTTTTTCACGAATTTTAATCATAAAAATTCTATTTTTATTATAGAGATACTTGGGTGGAATTAATAGTGTGGAAAAAAAAAAACTCTTGAAATCTAACTTGTTTAAATTTAAACTACAGTTATTTGGAGATATATTTTTAACTAAGAAAATGACAATAAAATATAGAAGAAAAAAAGTTATAAACGAGTTACAGTTGCTAAAATAGCACCAATTATGATAACTCAATTGTTCTTTTATAAAATTCCTTTTACAATAATGGTTGAATTGAAAGTTCTTACCACTAAGATTATTTTTAAAAAAATCTATATTATAAACTAATTTATACCCTGTTATATATATTAAAATTAGCTTAATATACGATTCTTATTTATTATTATTATTTTCTACAATTCAACATCATATTGTATATACTCGTACGATTTGATCTCTTCCATATAATTTTTTTTTTGAAAATGCCATATGATTTGAAAGATAAAACATAGATTATTGTCATAGTTTAAGAAAACTATTTGCTATGCATGCATGCAAAAATTGAAATTAAAAAACATGTATACGTTGAAAGTAAAAGTCAAAGGTAATAAAATGTAGTGCGAAAAGAGAGGTGCTACATGTGTGTTTGTGTTCCAAATTATGAGAAGTAATAATAGAATAGAAAAAAAGGAAAGGTCAATATGAGAGTTAGAAAGCAATAAAAGTGAGAGTGGAGAAGGAGAGATAACTAGAGAGAGAGAATGGTTTCGAGAAGGAGTGAGTTGGAGAAAGGTGATGAGGAGGAGGTGGAAGAGACATCTGTTGAGAAGGCGTTTGAGGGAAAAGTGGTGCCACGATGGGAGAAGCAGATAACACTGAGAGCAATGGTGGTGAGTTTGGTGTTGGCAGTGTTGTTCACATTCATTGTCATGAAACTCAATTTAACAACAGGGATTATTCCGTCGTTAAACATATCGGCAGGGTTGTTAGGGTTCTTCTTTGTGAAGATATGGACGAGTGTGATAACCAAAATGGGAATGCTCGTTCAGCCATTCACTCGTCAAGAGAATACTGTTATTCAGACATGTGTTGTCGCATCTTCTGGCATTGCTTTTAGTGGTACCACTCTTTTCTACCCGCTTTTTCTTTCACTGAATGAAATTCATGCATGCAATAAGAAACAGATGTGACCTTATACGAATGAACCAATATCTTTCATATAGATGTCATTACTTGTCCTTTGTGACACCATCTTTTGAAGTTGTCAAATAATCAAATGCACACAAAGTTCTGCTATGACGTTTACAACATGTCCTTATCATTTCTAAACACTTTTTGTTGTTGAATTATAAATAAGTATGTAAAGTATTATTAGTCTTTCCATATTATTCAAAATCTTCTGAGTTGAAACGAGTTATCTATATTATGTTTATCATTGTACATGTTCTAGGCTTTACAAGTTACTAAAAATCCAAATCTTCATATCCAATTCTAATTATTTAAATCATATTACTTTAAGTTTGTTTTAATGCATTTATCTCAAATCAAAATCTATATATTTTATTTTAAGTCTAATCAATTTAATTAGATTTGGACTAAATATAGATTAGAAATTTTTTTGATTTTGAAAATTCAAAATAAGATGAGTCTAAATCAGCTTTAAGTTATGAAATGTTAGGTTTGTATGAAGGATTAGGTTAGGCCAAGCAAGATTGTGTCGGGTTAAGTGTAACTAATGCAAAGTCCAAGCCTAGGATAAGTTATATCAGGTCATGTCAAAGTCAAGCTGATCTTAACCAAATCTAGGTTAGGCTAGGTCAAGCTAAACCTAGGTTAGGCTAGGTCAAGCCAGACCTAAGTGAGGTTGGTCCGAGCCAAGTCCATCCTTAAGTTAGGTTAAGTTTAAGTTAAGTTGGGCTAGACTAAACCTAGGTAAATTTGGGTCGGGTCGAATCCAAGTAAGGCCAAAATCATGTAAAGTTGGTCAGGATGGTCCTATGTCAGGTTGGATCAAGCCAAATCCAACTATGAACAAGTTGAGTTGGGTCCAAGTAAGGCCTAGTGGGGTTGGATCCAGGTTAGGTCGAGTAAGATAAGGCCTACATCAGGCCAAACTAGGACAGGCCTACGTCAGGTAGAGTTGAGTCAAGCCAAAGTCGGACCAAGTCAGGTGGGACCCAAATCAGGCCAAGTTGACAAGGTCAAGGTCAAGCGAATGTGAACCTGGTTCAGGTCATACTATGTTAACCTAGGTCCATGTCAAGTCAAGTCATCCTAAGTTCGCTTCAAGTCAAATTAGCAAGAGCGCCAGTCAGGTTCAGTCAGCTTAAGTCTAGTCGATTTGGCATCAATCCATGTTGACCAGAGTAAGGGCAAGCCCACGTCAAGTTGAATCGAGTCGAGACTAAGTTAAGTCAAGTCATGCAAGGCCTAGGTTGAGCCAAGATGGGTCCCAGTTGAACCGATTTGGGAAAGACTCAAATTGAGCTGAGTCGAGCGTAGCTCAGAACTAGTTATTCCAAATCCATGTCAGACCAAATCAACTTGGACTTAAGTCGGACTAAGTCGGCAAAAGTCCAAGTTGGGTCGAGTTGAGCCAGTTCTGCTAGGATCCACATAGATTCGAGTTAGGACGAGCCCACATCGAATCAAGTTAGGATGAACCTTAGTTGAGAGAGGTCCAAGTCGGCCTAATTCTATGTCAGGCTGAGACCTACACTAAGGTCAAGTTGAGTTGAATCTCACCTAGGCCGGATTGGGTGCAAGTCAAGAAAGATTAGGTGGGCCAAAGTCATGAAAGGTTGGGTTTGGTCGGCCAAACCCAAGTCAAGTTGGGTCTAACTAGGCCCATGTAATTTAGGTTTGGTTGGGTCCAAGTTAAGTTGAATTGAACTGAGTCTGGTCCAAGTCAAGTTGGAACTAAGTCAAGTCAAACCCTGGTTAATCTGGGCTCGAGTCAAGTGGGTCAAACTAGGTTCAATTCAAGTCAAATTTGGTCAACTTAGATCGAGTTCAAATTAGGTTAAATTAAGCTAAGCCCAACTTACACTAGATTTGATTAGGTCAAGCCCACATCAAAATTAGGTCTAGCTACACTGATCCCAGTTAGGTTGAGTTTGGTCGGGTCGCGTCCAAGTTGAATCAATGCAATTCTAAATTTAAAATTTAATTTGAAAAAATTATGCAAACTCCATTAAATCTAATTTAAATTAGTTTGAAAAAGTACAATTCAATTTAATTTAGTTAAAATGGATTTGGATTTCAGATTTAGTTTATTTGATTTAATTAAAATGAATTTGGATTTCAGATTTAGTCTATTTTATTGAATCTAGATTTGAGTTTGAAAAATCCAATCCATTATCACCAGTACTTTACATTGTTTGAGAAGTAATATACTACGTTGATATTATAGTCAATGCTTTAAGGGCTAACTGCAATTCTCATAGAATAAACCTTCTTTTCTGTTGACACTTCTTTGATTGGATTTGCTTGAACAGGTGGTTTTGGTAGCTATATCTTTGCAATGAGTTCAGAAATAGCAAACCAATCTCCTGAAGCTAACGGTCCACAGGATATTAAGAACCCAACTTTAGGATGGATGATAGCATTTGTTTCTGTTGTTAGCTTTTTGGGCCTCTTTTCAGTGGTTCCACTTAGGAAGGTACACTAATCTAAGGGCATCAAGTAATGAACAACAGCAATTATTAATTATAACAAGCATCACTGCAAATGTAGGATAAGTTTATAATTTGAATGTCTTATTGTAAATTTTCTTTCATGGCATACAACTTTCAATGCATAAATCTTCTTATCGGTCAGTGGATGTTGATTGAGTTTTATTTTCGTATTTTGTTCTTAGATCATGATTGTAGACTTCAAGTTGATATATCCTAGTGGTACTGCAACAGCTCATCTTATCAACAGTTTCCATACAACAGAGGGTGCTAAACTAGCAAAGTGAGAATTCGGGCCTTGTTGTTGTAGAACCTTCTTTTTCTTTATTAATTCATCTATAAGATGTTTTAATTTCCTATTAACTCATTCCTTTTCTAGGAAGCAAGTACGTGTGCTGGGAAAGTTCTTTTCATTTAGCTTCTTGTGGGGTTTCTTCCAATGGTTTTACACAGCTAGTGAAGATTGTGGCTTTAATAGCTTCCCTACATTTGGTCTTGAAGCCTATAAAAACAAGTACGTGACTACATATTTCTTATTAATGAAATGAAATAGGAAAAATGAACGCACTACTTGTGTTTTCTTTCTAAGGATACTGATTTCTCCTCTTTCCATTAGAATGCTTTTATAGTTAACAATGAGTGCAAGTTATTCAAAGTTGACTAAAGAAACTCAAATGCTAACTTACCTTTCTTATTTTGATAATAAGCTAATCAAAAGTCTTGACATGAACTATCTGTAATAAAGATTTATATATGTATTTTAGTTCTCAATCTATAAAATATTTATCTGCATAACAGGTTCTTCTTTGACTTTTCGACTACATATGTGGGTGTCGGGATGATATGTCCATATATAATCAATATATCCCTTTTGGTTGGTGGAATTCTATCTTGGGGCGTCATGTGGCCTATCATTAATGCTAGAAAAGGAGATTGGTACTCTGCAGATCTCAAGTCAAGCAGCTTGCATGGCCTTCAAGGTTACAAAGTAAGTTTTTTTTCAACATTTAAAAACATTAAAAGGTATGTTTCACTGTGATCAAACATTAGGTATATGGACAAGATCACTTCAAGATATAGCATTCTGAACAATAAATTTAACTGAGATAATTTTTTAACGAACCTTTTTGTTAAATTGTTACAGAATCAAAATGACTCTTTGATTAAACATATCGCATTAATGAATAGTTTAACATGCATTATTGCTTTGGCACAACATATGAATAACTTGGATGGAATGGACAGACGGAGTATCAATATGATACAAAACAGTGTAATGCACTATTGTTCTGTGAATAATACTAATTGAGGAACATATTCTGGTTGATAAGTCTTGTTAATGTATTCTCTATGTGCAGGTTTTCATAGCCATAGCAATGATTCTCGGTGACGGTCTATATAACTTTGTTAAGGTTCTTGGTCGCACTTTTATTGGTTTGTATAACGAATTCTTCAAAAAAAAGACAGAGACATCATCCAATGATCCTGACTCAACTTCATCACTCTCATATGATGATAAGTGTAGGATTGACATGTTCCTCAGAGACCAAATTCCTGCTTGGTTCGCTATTACTGGCTATGTTGTTATTGCAGTAATCTCTGTTATCGTTGTTCCCATGATTTTCCATCAACTCAAGTGGTATTACATTGTTGTGATCTACGTGATTGCACCAGTACTGGCATTTTGTAATGCATATGGGTGTGGACTAACAGACTGGTCCCTTGCATCCACATATGGAAAGTTAGCAATCTTCATTATTGGTTCATGGGCAGGGGCTCCCCATGGTGGCGTTATTGCTGGTTTGGCTGCATGTGGCGTCATGATGAATATTGTATCCACAGCCTCTGATCTAATGCAGGACTTCAAAACAGGTTACATGACAATGGCTTCACCAAGGTCTATGTTTGTGAGCCAAGTTTTTGGAACTGTCATGGGTTGTATTATATCTCCTTGTGTTTTCTGGCTTTTTTACAAGGCCTTTGGCAACCTTGGGGTTACTGGCTCAGCATACCCTGCTCCTTATGCTCTTGTTTATCGTAACATGGCAATACTAGGAGTAGATGGCCTCTCAGCTCTGCCACAATACTGTCTCATCTTTTGTTATGTATTCTTTGGAGTGGCAATAGTTATAAATCTTATACGAGATTTGGTTGGAAAAAAGTGGGCCAGATTTATCCCTGTTCCTATGGCTATGGCAGTACCTTTTTACATTGGAAGTTATTTTGCCATTGATATGTGTGTTGGCAGCTTGATCTTGTTTATTTGGCGGAAGCTTGACAAGCTTGGTGCTGATACATATGGATCAGCTGTGGCTTCTGGTTTGATTTGTGGGGATGGAATTTGGACGCTTCCTAGCTCCTTCTTAGCTTTGGCAGGAGTGAAGCCACCTATCTGCATGAAATTTTTGTCCAGAGCAGAAAATACAAAGGTGGATGGATATTTAGAATCTTGAGAAATACTGCATTAATTTTGTACACTTTTTTTAAAGCACATTTTGTTTAAAGCTATACATTAGTTGTAGTACTTTTTTATTAAATGTTATCATCTTGTTCAACTCTTTCTTGAGTTTAGATGTTAGTTGAACGTGTATGAATGGTACTTGATTTTATTTATTTCTTTTACGAAGGGTTGTTCTTCAATGTGCATGCATGCAATGCTATTTTGCCTTAATCATGAAAACCAAAACTTCATGCCCTTTAATTTCTAAAATTAAAAATTCATCTCTTTTATTATATTTCTCTCTCAATTACCCTTTAGTCAAAGATCATTTGAAGGGCAGACGAACGGGTAACATCAATGGCTGGGTATAAAACTGAACCAAACATCAAAATTTATAAAAATATCCTCTCTCCCTCCAACTCCATTTTCCCCAACCAATGTAAAAAGGGTAGAAAAACCAAATAAGATTAAAGAAACTCAATCCTCTGCCGCCGTGCTAAATGCATAGAGACACATTTTCTTCACCTACAGCAGACAGAAATTTCTTTTAAAACAAGGAAATATCAATTGCCATTACTGTGACATAAAAGACAGAGAGTAATCAATATACACGACAACACAAATTATTCAAATTTCAACATCACTGAACACCCATAAAATTAGGTTATGTTTATGGATGTGGACTGTACATAACCATATTAAGCAAGGAATAGAGTTACTATAACTACTGCATTTTCATCATAATTAGATCAATATAGTAAGGTACATATTGACACAGATTAAAACTGCACAGTATAAAAATCTGCTCGCCTTAATTAGATCGAGACGTAAATGCACATTATTTAGAATTGGCACACTTTTAAGTTTCTAACTTGATGGGGACACCCGGCAGGTATACAAACAGCCTCACCAAGGTTTTGCATGAAAGTTCAAGGTTCAACTCCTGTAACAGGACCCTCAAATCCATAAATGGGAAGATAGTGAAATTCTATAAAGGCCACAAATCAAATTTAGATAGAGAGCACTAACCAAATTCTTCCTTGAGCTTCCTTTTAAGATGAGAAGTCAGATAAAAAATATCCCAGACGGCACCCCTCCCTTGGTAAATTCTTGGTAAAAATAGAAACAGAAAATATTAAGGCACTAGAGAATTATGTGTTATTTGCAATAAAAAGGAAACTATACAAGGAGGAAAAGCAAAGTATTTGGTCTGCCTCACCATTTTTATAAACAATGCTACCATTTGGTGGTTTAGCAGATGCATGCTTACCACAGGGCCCCATCTTTTGCCATTTTTGACATTAGGGAAGACCCATTAAGAATTGAAAAATCATCTACTGCCTGCAATGAAATGTTTTCTTCTAATGTTGATTTGCACTTCACAACAGAATTGTTGTTCTGCAAAACCTTAAAAAGTTCACTTAGGTCTTTTGCAGCTTATTTTTCTTTTAACGTCTCTATTTTGGTCAGATGTTGAGAAGTGAAGGTCACCTCTTCAGTATGTGTCAAAATATTTACCTAGAAAACAATAAAATAAAATAAAAAGTCAGATATGTGCAAAAACTGGAATTTAATCTTCTATAAGAAAATGATAATTAAGATAAATTATTTAAATCACTCACAAAAAAGACGGGTACTTAACCACAAAATCTACTATAAATCCTACTAACACTATCAACGAATATTAGTGGCAAAAAGCATCTAACGTTCAGCAGGTCATTGAGGTAATTCAAGCGAAAATTCACCATGGAACATTCTATGCTTCTTACATGGTTTTTGTATATCCTGTAGTGGTTGATTTTGATTGAAGCCTCCAACCACTGTTTAATTCATCTGGAGTGTTAGGGACCTGTTATTGTATTATACGGTTACCTCCGGGTGATTTTTCCACAGTTCTCATGGCAATTTTATATTACTCTTTTAACTTCTTCCAATGTCTTTAAGTTCCCATTTATCATCTTTCTATCAATATTTGGTTTTTGGTTGTAAATAAAACATCAATTAATTCATTGGGTCATATACATCATTCCAATAATGTCTTTGTAGTGTTATCCTGATAGAAATGTTCGTGTTGTTAAGTAATTTCTCCAGCAATGTTTAGGATGTACAGTGTAAAGAGTCCATTACAAATTTATGTTCTGTTACATCTGTTTTATAAAGTGAATCACTATTTTAATCCCTGAAATTGTAATGGTCATTGATCTGTCAGGATTGCATAAAAAACAAGGATTTTGTATTCTTTATGGTTTCTGTAGGAAAGCTTCTGTGGTAAGCAGGGAACAAATGTTTAGCATCTTTAAATGTAATAAAGACTAAAAGTCAGCTACAATTGCACAGAACATTTTCAGAACAAGCTGAAACAAAGTAACAAGATGGAGTTAACCTATGCTTAAAGTCTCACCCATCCAGCCATCTAGGACAGAAGAGAATAGAGCTTCTAATTAATTAGGACGTTTTCCTATATACCATTCTGCTTCAACCAAGCTAAAAATCAAATTTGCTATCCATGTATTAGTGGGTGCTTGTATTCCAAAAGCAACACACAAGAAAATTAAGGAACCCCAGACATGGAAAAACAAATAAACAAGACACCTTAATCAAGATGGTGACAAATCGTGTCTTTGCTGGTTTTCCTCTTGTCTATCCTCATTGCAGCTGCTTGAATCCTGCAACTTCGAATTAACAGCTGGCAGACCCCGACGTCCTAAAACAACAAGATCAAGTAGCCGTCTCCTTGCATCATAGACAGGATTTGGTTCTACCAAACACCCTCTTTCATAAGCTTCCCTCAGGAAAACAGTATGTGTTTTACCCTTGGTTGACAAATAAAAGATCCCTGGGTGGTCCAAGAAAAGATCCCGTATATTTAAATCAATCCCAAACCATTTTCTAAACTGGCTGATCTTCTCAACTTCCACCATCTTCTCCACTGTCAAACTCAAGAACTCATGAACAATCGACACTGCTCGCTTCTCCATGGCCATCATTCCAGCCTTAGACTTCCTCTTCTCACCCGGCAGTTCATAAGGCCCCACATATGGCAACCTTTGCCACTCCTTCACCTTGGCCTTGAAATTCTTGCTCAACCTCATCCCCGGGGGATACCCCTGTTTGAAACTGAACTGCATTTCCATCCTGTCAACACTGCAGTCCTCTTTGCAGCACTCAACAACCCTCCAATCCTCAACAGCCGCCCTAATGTCATTGCTGGAAAAACCATCAACCAGCTTCAACAAATGAGTATTCTGTTCATGCCCATCGCACAGCTGAAAAATACCAGAATTAGCAGATATAACAGAGTCCTCGAAATCATCAGGCAGCCCAAGCTCCTTCCAAACCTTAAAAACTGCCCTAAGAGGCACCATTCTGGATGCTGACATGGACAGTATCCGAACAAGTCTTTCAACAATAACAGGCAAAGAAGCATTGATGGCCACCGCTTCCTGGCGTGTAACACCAAGAGCAGCGTCAGTTAACCTGCAAAAGGGCTTCAACTTGGATTGGTCATAGTAAATGTCGAAGATGTGAGGAAACTTGCGAAGGAAGGCAATGGGCCCGCGGTTTAGGTGGAGCTTCTGGGAGAGCTTGGAGAGGAAATCAATGGAGACTGATGGGTTCCTTGGGTTTGCAAGGATGAGGTCTTGAATGGAAATGACCTTGACAAGGTTCTTGTAGTTGTCCATGAGTTTCTCAAACGTGGGGTCTCGAAATCTCGATGCTACATACTGAGCAGACGTTGTTTTGGATCGAACACACATGGAAAAACGAGTTGGGTGTTCCATTATGCCCACAAACTTCACACCCATTACTGTCAACAACCCTTTTTTTATGCAAACTCGGTTTGACATTTCGTCGAACAGCTGAGACTCAGTTATTAATCAGACAGAAGGCAGATTTCAGAACATAGAATTTTTCCCGCTTTTAATCAGAGGCCCGATTTTTCCATCCAACATATGGAATCGGTGACAAGGTACGGTGAGGATACGAAGGTTGTTCTGCAAAAGTTGCTACCTTTGACGTCGGAGAGTCTTGGTTACACTCTGCGTCTCAGTTAAACAAAACAAGTCCAACACTACTTTTTCATGTTGTACATCGTGTGGGCATAAAATTTCATATATAATCATTTAATTATACATCTAAAATTGTTTCAATATATTTTTAATAAATTATATTATCATTTAACTTTGTTTAAATTTAAAGACAATAACATATTTGTAAGAACAATGATTAATGTAATATAATTAAGTTTAATAGAAAATAATTGTTACAATTTAAATAACGATTTTATTTAAATTTGACACAATAATAATAATAATTTTAAAAAATGTAATCTCACCTTTATAAGTTGTGTGTAAAAATGATTATGACGAAAATATAAAAGACGGGTTAATATAATTGCAAACTCTTTGTTTTAATTATAGAAAATTTAAGAAATTTAGTTTTAACTATTTTTTTTACTTTAATTATAAAAATATGAATAACTTTTTAACAATTACATGGTGGCCAAATAGAACCGAATATGATGATGCGGAAATAATTAAAGTAAAACTAATGGAAATCCCTTATAACTAATAAACTACAATTAATTTTATTACAGTAGTATATGATTGATTCATTTTATGCTAATATTATTGATTTAATTGTTTAATTTTAAATTATAACTTTATGTTATGTGATTATATAGTTTAATATTAATCTATATAAATAAATAATCAAATCATTTTGGATAAGGATAAATTATGATTTTAGTGTCGCATATTTTGAAGAATTTTGTTTTTACAAATGTATTGTGACAGCTGTATGTAATTTTTGGATAAATTATAGATAAAATTCTTTTTTTAGTTTCCAAATATTTTATTAACATGTTTTTTAATGTAGTCTATCCATTTTTTTTTATACAACTGTTTTTATTTCCCATATTAAATATCATCTTTAATATTTTTGCAACTTTTGTTTAATGTGATAATTGTGTAATTTAGATAGACTTTTTTTTTTTATGATTTTAAGATATTGTATGGCAACATAAAATTGTCAGAATTTTGTTGATGAAAAAAAATTATAAATAAAAAATATAAGAAATATAACTTAGAAGCCTTTCTAGTTTATAATGTTTTAAATTATTTTAAATCTCATTACTCTATACAATAAAATTAGTTTTGATTTCCAATATTTATGGAACAAACTTTGAAAGAAACTTTTCAAAACAAGTAAATAAAATGTTTTACTCTTTCTTTTTCTTCTTTTTCTCTCGGAGAGGAAAATGGAAATATAGGTGAAGGTGGAAAAAAAATAACTACTAATTTATTTTAGAGAGATAAAGTAATTAAATTATATATTATTTTAGAAACTAGAAAAATTATTAATATCTAAAATAGTTTTTATTATTAATAAATAATTTATATTTTTAAGAAATGTTGACTGTGATTTCATTTTAAAACTATAATAATTAATTAAAAATGGTATTTTATCTTATAATTCACTTATACATGTATACAACAGATCCTAGAAACAAAAAGAAATAAACATTGTAATTCTCTTTTCATGGTTTAGTTGTCGAACATTATTAATGGAAACTAACATAGGTTTCGGATTGCTTCACATGATGAAGACTTGATTCAATTAAGTTGGAGAGCAGCAATGAATAATTATGGAAATAAAGATCATATGAAATATGATGATGGCTAATTGTGATTAATTAAGCATATGAAACAGATAATAATGCATGCTGATTTGTGAGTAAGAAATAGTGGTTGAATAAATAGAATCAAATTACAAGAACTGTATTTCAATTCTGAAAGTGCTGATGGAGAGAAAAATCACATCTGATCCTCAAACCCTTATGAAAAATATCAATCAAACAAACCACAAAAAGATGAGAAGAACATAAAATAAAAATAATGGCACATGCACTATACTAATCAAGAGTAATATGAACTAGTGAATTCATAGCCTAAACCTGAACTTACAACTACTGCTTGAAATGCTAATATCATTACTAGCTCCTAGATTATCTACCACAAGCTTGCACCTAACCCTGAACTTGACTTTGAAGAGCTTCAACTTACCAAGCTTAACCCTCACAGGTTGATTAACCTTAAGATCAAGGGGAATATTGTTGGTCTGTTGCAGCTGCTCCTGAATTCTACTCATTAGGGCACTTGCATCTTGTGCTTCACCTGTTAGAGACAGATCAAGCACTGTGGTGTTCCTGTGACCTTGGTAGAACTTTGGCAAAGACCCTTCACACAATTGTGTGTCCATGTACAAAGCACTTATGTGGCTTCCACCCTCATAGTATATCCCAATCTTCTTGTTTGGATTTGTTGCAGTGATCGCCACATTGAAGGTTGCTGAGAGGGTGTTGTTGTCAGAAACATTAAACTGGCTTATCCTCAGTTGGTCCACTGAGTATTTGGGCAGCTTTGGCCTAAACACAAGGTATATGATCCCTACTGTCATGCCAATAGCAACGATCAAAATCAGCAATATGCTAAGTGTCCAACACAAAAACCTACAGCAACAGCTTCTTCTTCTCTTTGGTGGCTTGGAATGCATCACAGGAAAGGTGCGTTTAGGAAAAACCCTATCAGATTTATAACTGTTTCCAGGCACCAAAGGTCTGTGTGGTGCCTCCACATCATGAACAGGATGAATTCTTTGGTGTTCTGCCATCATTTTGTTGCTGTCAAAATATCAAGCAGAATCTATAATATATCCTATATTATACAATTGATCACTGCAAAAATATTGTAGACACTAGCTCTTGATGATTTTCCTTCTTCTTCTCTTTGTTGGTTAACTTCTGTATGTATATTTAATATATAGGTTACTGAATATTCAAAAGGGTGTGTGGAGAAAGAGGGTGGGAAGATGAACACGTAGAGGAGCAGGTAATGGCAAATGAGCAGATTGAAGCTTCCTATTAATGTTTGACTTGAAATGTTAAAACTTGGAAGAGTCACTATCTGGTTTATTTATGTCTGCAGAATTATCAATCAAATGGGGCGATTATTCAACCTTGTGTCTTTATAATGCTGACGCAAATCGAACAACTTTTGTGATTTTAAGCATTTTTAGCTACCAAATCAAAGTTCTTTCATAAAATGTTCACACAACAGGTATATATAAATAAGGTTAGTTGCTGCATAAAACAATGATCCATTTGGGATCTTATGCAAAAAGTCATGAACCAGTGTTTATAAGAAAATGCTATATGATAAAGTAAAATATAATAAACCATGTTGTATAAATTATATTTCTTTTACGTATGGTAATGACAGAAGATATATTCTTTAACAGTGGCATGTATCTTACAACGTAATACTGTTTCTGATTCGATAAAATAAATAAAAATGTTACTGTCATTTAAAAAAAAAAAAAAACTCATATATTTCTTCATTGGTAATATACTCTGGTTTTTCTTTTTAATCATATAGATTTTCAACACAATTTTTAAATGTTGTCAATTCTATTTTAACACAATTGGAAAAATGATAATATTAAGTGAAGGAAATTCCCAATGTTATAAACCATTGAAATCGTGCACACAAACTGTTCCACAGTTTCAAACTCAACGTCACAATGTTTGACGATATAATCCCTGGTTTGAATCTGTATAAACTCTCTTAACAATACTAATCATTTATAAAACATTATATAAATCACAGAAATCAGTCTTAAAATTTTCATTAAATTTATATAATTATAGTATTGATATAAAAAGATGATTGTGTATTAGGAAGTGAAATTTAAATTTAAGTCTAATTTATAAGATAAAATTTATATTCACTTATATATTATAAAATATTTTAATTTTAAATTGATATTAAGAAATTACATTATTAAGTAATCAATTTGAAAGTATAGATTATGCCACTATGACAAATTGTGTGAGCCTCTAATTCTATAATAAAATCGTAAAAAGAATAACATATTTTATGTAAACAAAAGGTTGATATTGAGTGATGCTTTTTTCAGCCGCGTATAACGTGTTCCAAAGTCAAAGTCAAAGCTCTTCACGTTTCATTGTTACATTTCGTAAAAAAAATAAAAATAATTAACCAACATGTGTGTCAATTTAATTTTGAATATGAAATTCAATTTCCACTCACCTAACCCTCTTATCTAAATTGTTATATTTTAAATATTATTTGTTTTTAAGTTTAGTGATTTTGAATAAAAATGGATTAAGTAGTTTTGGGAAATAGTCAGCTACTACTTTTTCGTTTGGTTCTTTTCTGACCACTTCTTCTTCTATTATTACTAAAATTTTGGTCAATTCACTGAAAATGAAGTTTAATTATACACTATTCGTGTGTGGGCTGACCAATTCGTCAAATTTTACTGGATTCGGCTTCACCAAGCCCAATGGATTAGAATCAAGCCCAACTAACTTTGGCTGCTTCTTCCTACACCCTCTAGTTTTTTGCGGCACCATATAGATTTTATAATTTCAAAAATATTTTTCTTTAAAAAGTTAAAAAAGTTTGAAGTATTTTGTACTTTGGAATTATATAATTTAGAAGTTAATTTTAAATTTAAAAAAGACTTTTTATATATGAAAAATTATTTTTTTTAAAAAAATATATTATAAATTACATAATTCTTAGTTAATCCCAAATCCATAAAAAAATTTCAAACTTAAGTGCGCCGTGAGAAAAATCCATAAAACATTAGATATAATCTATAGTCTATGTTCTCATCACTTTAGCGGTCATAAGTTGATACTCTTAGTCCACTCACTTAATAATCAAATATATTATTATTTTAATTTAAAATTGTATTTATATTAATTTGTATTAATAAATTATAATATTTTATTATTAAAAGAGGTCGTAAAGGGAAAATGAGAAAAAAAAAATAGTGTCAAATAAACTTTTTTTTCTATTGGAAAAAGTATTTTATTTCTTCTAAAAAAAATTTGTTAATGTTATGTTTCAAAGATTATATTAAAAATTGTAAAAAAAAAAATTAGTTTATGAAATAAGTAATCCAAAAGTTACTTTTAAAATGATCATTTAAAAAATTATTTGGACATTTTAAAAATTATCGGGGGACAGATAGTAAAAGCCTTCATCAATCCTATGAATAGTAAGGTGAATTTTCCTCCATAATAACACTGGTATTTCAAAAATGTAAAAGTTATGTTTTTTAAAATATATTTTTCAAAACAAAATAAGATGCATTTTTATTTAAATTCTATTTCAATATTACACTTGGATTGCACCACAAATTTCCAGTTACTGTTTCTGATATTAAACGCAACACATCACCTAATCACCACCCACTCACTCTAAGAATGGCATCGTGGTGGTGCTCCTCTCCCTCCCCCACCCTCGCCGTTGCCGCCACCACCACCACCGCCCGCCGCCACTCCATCACCTCCCAATTTGGCATCCGAACCCTCACATTCCCCCCTTCTTCCTTTCCTCGTTCCACCGCCTCTCCACCTTCTCTCCGATTTAGAGTTCCATGCTCCAACAAAACAGCCTTGCCGGATTCTCCGGCGCCGCCTCCGGACGCCGTGGATTGCGTGGGAACGGGACAAGACGTGGAGTGCCTCGTGAACACGGAAAAGACAGAATTGGAGCCACTTTCATCGTCATCGTCGATTCCGTGTCTCGCAGAAGCGCTGTGGGAATGGACGGTGTTGGTTTCACCATTCTTCTTCTGGGGCACGGCCATGGTGGCGATGAAGGAAGTGCTTCCGAAATGTGGACCGTTCTTCGTTTCCACTTTTCGCCTCATTCCGGCGGGGTTTCTTCTCGTGGGTTTCGCGGCTTCGAGAGGAAAGTCTCTTCCTTCTGGCTTCAACGCTTGGCTTTCTATCACACTATTTGCTCTCGTTGATGCCACTTGCTTTCAGGTCCTTCTTCTTCGCATTTCACTTGCGTGTATGTTTTATCTGAATAAAATACAATGCTTATAGGTTGAAGTTTGATCAACTGATTGTGACAGGGTTTTCTCGCAGAAGGGTTGCAGAGGACTTCAGCTGGTTTAGGAAGCGTATGTTGCCACTTAATTTCTTAATCAATTTTACCGCGCATTATTATGCATTCAAATTAAGTCTGCAGTGGACAAACCACATCATAAGTACATTTAAAAGAATGAAAGAAAAATGAATTTTTTATAAGTTTAATTTAGTTTATGCATCGTCTAGTTTTTTTGTGATAACTTATCTGCAAGCCAAATTTTGTTTATGTATGAGTTAGATTTAAAATTTATGTCATGTTGGTTTCTTTAAATAGTGATTGTTTATCTATGTTATAGCTAGTATTAGTTTATGAACAAACTTATTTAATTTTTTTCGTATAATACTTATTGAGAAGATTTTCCTAAATCTTAGTACATTTACTTTTTATACAATGCTTCCTTTATAAAATACTGTGCTAGAAAATTTTATAAGCATAATACTCCAACAATGTGAAGGTTTGCTAACTTTGTTATTATAATACCATAGTTATGCAGGAGAAGTTTGTTCATTTTTATAATAATTATTTTAAAAGTTAATCCTATTGCAATTAACCGATGTGTTAACAATATAACTATTTTTACTATTGTTAATGTCTGGTGGGTTTAACCATATAAATATCTTTAACTAGTGAAGTGAGTATGAGATTAGTTTTGATAAATTCTCAGTATAAAGTTTAGTTCTCTCAATCAATTAGAATTCACTTTAAATATATTTCTTCTAAATAGTTATTATAGAAAGTTAATAATTTTGTGATCATACATGACAATTCATGTAATTTTCTTTTTGCATAGTAGCTGCATTCTATACAAATTATATTATTATTTTAATAGAGTGAATTTTATATTGATTCAAATTCTACTTTCCAATTCTGACCGCGATAGCCATTATTGTTGCATGCTTTTATTATCTACCATGGGTGATATTACAGGTTATAATTGATTCACAACCTTTGACTGTGGCTGTACTTGCGGCTTTGTTATTTGGGGAGTCAATCGGAGTTGTTGGAGCTGCTGGGCTTGTACTTGGTGTCATTGGACTTGTACTACTCGAGGTAATAGTTGATTCCGGATTTAGTTTTAAGCAAACATCACTAGTTATTATCGTACCCTTTAAAGCAGAACAAAAAATTAACTGTTGAATTCTTGTATATTTGATTTAGAATGATGTTAAGGATACGTTTTGAAGTTGTTACCATCATCCAAAAGTTTTATGCAATTACCTCGAAATATACAATTTCTGTGAGCCTGTCAAATGCTGTCGATATATTATTTAGTAATGCAAGCTCTGGTAATTTTGTTGCAGCTACCCGCCCTATCATTTGATGAAAGCAACTTCTCATTGTGGGGAAGTGGTGAGTGGTGGATGCTTCTGGCAGCTCAGAGTATGGCAGTTGGCACAGTCATGGTCCGGTGGGTCTCGAAGTACTCTGATTCTGTCATGGCAACTGGATGGGTGTGCTTCAAATCCCTTTTGACTGTAGAGTGTTTGATATCTTTATGTTGATTTGATTAACATTGTTAAATACCTATGGCACTTAACTAAATAATCGTGTTTGTTTTAATGTGTCATATTGCCTCTTTGCATTGTCAGTTTTAAAACCAGACATGGCAAGTTTGCCAAACCAAAAATTTGGATATGCTCTACTTTATGGTTCACTATTATAGTTGCAGCACAATTTATTTCTGCAGATGTCTCTAGAAATATTGTATATCTTAATAGTAAGTTTGTTTGTGATACTAGTGAAATGGAGTGTATTGTGTTCTTGTATTCATGTCTTATTTGATTATTTCAGAAAAAAAAATGTTGTCTAAGAAAAAAATAGGAAAAGACAAGCAAAATGGAGGACGATATATCACATATGATGTTATGGTTATAAGCTTATAGGTCAAAACTGTACCCTTTTCTGTTGCAGCATATGATTATTGGTGGTCTCCCGCTTCTGCTATTCTCAGTTCTTAACAATGACCCTGCGGTGAGTGGGAGTCTCAAAGAGTACAATTCAACTGATATATTGGCACTCCTCTATACATCTGTTTTTGGAAGTGCTGTCAGCTATGGCGTCTTCTTTTACAGTGCAACTAAAGGTCCGTATGTCTCCCCGTAATATTTTCTTCTCTTCATCAATGAATTTCCTTTTATGGTCACTGAGAATTCCAGCTTCCATGTTAAATCCGAAATGGTTAATTTGTTCTTCAATATTGTAATGACTGTTATTGATGCATCTTTAGCTATAACTCGTACGCATACGACTTTGAAGATTCTTCTTTTGTTTTTCAAAATCTATTTTGATCCCATGAGAAATAGACCACCATATTGATTTTACATTTGTGATGCACCGCAGGTAGCTTGACCAAGCTCAGTTCACTTACCTTTTTAACTCCAATGTTTGCTTCAATTTTTGGGTAAGTTGCCTCACAATGGGAAAGAGCCATAGGATTTTCAATTATTTTCAGATTTCTAAGAGGAATGTCATTAAGGAGAAAAAAAGTAACCCTCTCTACATTTAAAGTTTTGGAAATTCGGTGACATTCTTTCATAATATTTTGAAGTTCTTCTTGCTTTTTTGCTACTAGTATTTTCTCTAGTAATTAGTTTTTTCTTTCATTTTTAAGGTTTACATTTCTTTTTGAGGACTTTGAGTATGACTTACATTTGCCTTTGGTATTTCAGGTTTCTCTATCTTGGTGAGACCTTCTCTCCTGTTCAACTAGTTGGGGCCTTGATCACTGTGGTTGGAATATACATGGTTAACTTCAAAAGCATTGCTGAATGAACTGTCATTTTTGCCTGGTTCTTTCAACCTTATCCAATGGTAAAAAATTGCTCGGGGAATTAGATGTTTACCATGAACTCAAATTGGGAACGGTAGAAGCGAGTTTGGTCATGAGGAGAAAGTTGGTGATAAACGAGTTTCAGCCTTTGTAACCATGCTTTGTAGTGTAAATAAAGTTTTGTTTTGTTAGTTAAATTAGGCTCGTGCCTCTTCCTAAGGCAACATATACCAAAAGTTACGTGGGCGAAACACAAGCCTTATATCGGAATAAATTATTTCCGTAAAGGTTCTTTTGTTGTATAAGATGTTATGGACTGAATAGAATGTATATATTATTATGACCAGTAGGATATGGCAAGGTTGATGTATAGTGAATCTGTTACAAAAGAAATTATATTGATATGACAAGTTTGGTATGTTTTGAGTCTGTTATGAAAGAAATATATTGATTTCAGTACCTGCACTTAAGGAGCTTAATCAAATCATAACTTAATCTATTTAGTTTATGCATGAGTTGTAGAGTACCCGATCAATTAAAATGTGAACCGTCTGCGCGTATTATTAACTAATGATTCAGAAATTATTAATAATTATACGATTCAGCTGCAGTAATCTAAATCAACAACTATAAAAATATATAGCATTGCAGGAAAAAGAAAAAGGTTAACTTCTACACTAAAATGGAGAAAAGCTATACCAACCAAAGTCAATTGTAACAAACTGCAACATCTGAAATAAACTGTTTATTAATTTATTTAATATAACAGCTTCTTCTGTTCCCATTTTCATTTGGAAATTGTAAGGTATCATTGTCGTGCGTTAAACGGTTCCAATTGTAGAAATAAAGAGTTTGTACATGGTTCTCATTTGAGACAAGTTAAAATATTGACCTTAATTAAATGAGAAGTGGCCGCAAAGTATGCAACTACAAACATTAGGAATGTTTAAACTCAAGAAGTCTTTTAACATACAAGATGAAGGGAATATCATTCAACACAATCTATGTGGGTGCAGATGCTGTGACAAAAGGTATGGCGTGAAGTACTTTATTGGCACCAAGCCTGCCACGTCCTATCCCACTCCCATGCTGATGATCACACTCCCTCCCGTTGCTGTCCAACTTCTTCCTGGCTCCATCCACGTCACATCCTGTTTCAGATGACACACTCCCTTCCAAGCCTAATGGACTTTTCTGACCTTCCTCTCTGGAGTAGTTCAATCTTGAAGTCCAGCAATCTCTTGATTCAACAGAGCTGGGCTCCCATGAAGAAGAAGAAATTCCCCACTGCTGTTGACCATTACCGACAGTAAAACTGTTGCTTCCTGAAGACTCTTGGTCTTCCATGTCCACCCCACCGACTGAACCACCCCTATTCACTGTCACATACTTATGCAAGCTTGATTCCATCACATCATCATCATTGAATACTAACATAGATTCCACAACTGGGTCCTCAGCATCTGGCTCCCTCTTCCCATAATCATTGGCAGTCAATGGAACATTGTAGTCATTCCTACTACACTGAAAAGCTGGTGGACTTCTCCTGTCCTCTGCACCACCGAAATTTAAGTTGGTGTTAGAGTTGAGTTCAGCAACAGCTTCGAGGATAGAGCAAGCCTTGGTGACACAAGCTGGGAGAGAAACAGGTGGAGTGCTCTTCTGATGGAAGTTCTGGATATCTTCAAGAAGCAGTGAAGCGTAGGACTGCGGAGGATTCAATAGAGCTTCAGGGTTGAGGTCTAAGTCCTGGGATCGCCTTGAAGATCTGCTTCTTGTTAATTTATGGGGTTTTAGGTTGTCCAACCCTGATGGTACCATTGTTTTCACCACAACATTATCAGTAATTGAAGACTGCACTTTGATATCTCCCTCGGGTTGCACCTTTGTATTGTGAGTTACAGTCATGCCCTTGTCCAATGCAGTTCTGCTGCTATTTGTTCTCTGCAGTGAGGATAAACATCATTACATATAACTTACAATAATCACACCAACAAGTTTAATCCATTTCTAAATACGAAAGATAAAAGGTGAAATGTCGAATCTCCAATGCTGATAAATTCTGAACCAAATATTAGAGAGCTAATAGTACCTGAATAGCCTCTGTTTCAAATTCCTTTTTGGGTCTGTTTTGAACCCTGCTGCTGTTATTGTTGGCTGTTGAATGTGGAAAAGCAAGGGAGTTAGGTTCGATCTCACTCAATGGATTTCTTTTGTAAGGTGATTGTTCTGCTTTCCTTGAAGAGCTGCGGCTAAGGGATGGGGGCTGCTGATTCTCGTTGAATGCTTTACTAGCATTTGCTGCATTCCCATTTGCTCTTGCAGGAGACTGAGAACGCGGTGAAGCAGCACCAACATTTCTCTTCACTGTTATCCTCTTGATGCCAGTGGTTGCTGCAGATTCTCCACCACCACCATTATTGTTACTCTTATCCATCACTAGTGATGAAACAGTGGCAGGCACGGAAACCATTTTCCCAGGCCTAGAACTAGTGTGGCTATTGTTTCTTGCGTTGGCATGTGTGTTCTCTGATGACCTTCTTCCAGGAGATCTGCTAACTCTCCTCTCTCGACTGCTTGACCGTTGTTGCTGGTCTCTTTCCCTGCTTGGTGTTCTTCTTCTCCTTTCCTGAGAAGAAGGCCTTGGACTAGGTGACTGGCGGTGCCTCAGCCGGTGTTGGTGCCTTTCATCCTCACACAAATCACTGTTGCTTTCATTAGCATTGGCCTTCTTTGAGTCCTCATCATTGGAAATGGTGTCATTGTCACAATGGTCAAAATCATAACTTCTCTTTGAACCTGAGTACTTTCTTCTGTGTTCACCAGAAGCAGCAACAGCATTACCTGAAGAGCTTCTGCTGAGTCTCCCACACTGTATGAGAATTGCATCCACCTCCTCTTTGGTGCAGCTTGAAGTCCTCACAGCTACAACACCCATGTTTGTTGCTGCTGGTTGGGCGGTTATGTCACCCATTGATTCAGTGGTGACATTCTGCTGAGTTGTGCAAGGTGGCGACTTGGAATTTCTTTCTCTATCATCATGGCTCTTCCTGTGCTTTATGATAAATATCTCCTTTTTCACATGCCCCTCAACTTCTGGTACTGCTTCATGTTTCTCTTCCACTTTCTTAGAATTCTCCTTCTTCAGTTTCACTTCTGGGTCAGTTTCCAGTTTGGGTTTGGAAACATTGACACCAACAACAGAAGGATTCTTCAGCTCAGCAACTGCGGAAGCTGACTTGGTCGCAGCAAGAGGGGAAGAGGTGGAAGTAGAAGACCCTTTTTTCTTACTCAAACATGCACCCATGGAATTTTGAGAGAAAGAACTTGTGAAGAAAAAATGCAAAGTAAAAATGGTGTTAGGATAGAAAGAACAGGAGAATTGAATTACACTTAGAATAGAGAGCAAGGAGGAAGGGGAATGGGAAAGAATCTTTTTTTTGAAAAAAAGATTGTAACCTTTTTATCAATGACAGTGAAAGAGAAAACATTCAAAATTTGAAATACAGAGCGGGCTGGAATTTTGCCACAGATCCATTAAAGGGTCAAGTTGTGTTGTCTGACACAGCCGACCCCACAAAGTCACTAACTTCAAATTCATAATGTTTTTCTAACCATGGAAGTAAATACCATGCAGTAACAAATATTAAATACTACTTTGCTTCCACTTCTTACTCTGTCAGCATTCAAATTTGTATAACGGTTATGTATTTCATTTGGATCCACAAAAAATAACCGGTGTTATATATTATGTTGGCTTGCGAAACCATCAAACGGCTATACTTTTTAATTTTTGTGATGAACCAGAATGTCTATACAAACTTTACCAACAAATCTAGTACTTGCCTTTACCAACCAGTCAACTGCATGGTAGAAGAACGCTGTAAAGAATAGTCAAACCTCAAATTATGAAAATCGTCAAAAACACTGACATTAGCCAAAGGTCTACCTACTCCCAACGAATAGCCCTCCATCATACGTTTCACTACAGGATTTGACAGTTCCCACTTATTTGCACAACTTCCGTCTGGTTGCTAGAATAATAGATAGAAAAAAAAGACAACTTTTTTTTCATGAACTAAAATTATTTATAAAAGTCCTACGTATATTCTAAATTTTTATTTGGAATTTTTTTCATGTATTTTCACTCAAAATTAATTTTCCTTCCTATTCTAAATTTTAGTTATTCTTAATACTAATAAAAAAATATTAAAATGAGTTATTATCAAAATAAATTTATCTAACATACAAATTTTTAATATGTAAAATAAGATTTTAAAATATTTGAGATTAACTTATCATTAACATAAATATTATAATATTATAATAAATTTACACTAAAAATTCATTTATTAACTTTAGTAAAAACTCATTCCAATAATTTTCAGATTAAAATATAGAAAAAGATTTAAAAATTTGAATTAAGAACGAAAATCAATTTCGGCTTATAATAAAAGAAAAAAAAAACATATTTTACCCTTCTTATTTTTAGCTTATATATAAATAAGTCATTTTATATTTACTTCTTACTTGTCTAAGCTTAAGATAAAACTTTACCAAACAAATAACTTATCTTCAATTTCACGCCAAATGTTAAGCAAAAACTTCTTAGTGGAGCTTTCAGGTTATCCATGCTAAAATTCATATATGCACAACCCAACACCCAGATAATTAGTTTAACTCAGCTTATGATTTATGAAAGATTATTATGTGAAGCATTCACAATTTTATGGGACCTGAATAATACTCAAAAACACACTGCAGATCCAATTCCTCAAAACAAAATATTTGCTAAAACTTTAAACATTAATGTACGATCTCAACTATTTAGTGAAACAAAAAAGATCCAACTATGGCAATATTTGGCCCAGGCCAGACACAGTTAGTATCCGCATGTCACAATGGAGCCGTAACCGTGAGCACGAGTGTCTTGCATGGTTCCATGTAGTTGGTTAGGCAGGGTTCATCTCATAACTTGACCCAGCAAACAGCAACGCATAAATGAATCATGGTGAACCCATTCCAGGAAAGAGTTCTGATATTTTATTGAACACGTTCATAACCTGAGTGTTCAAGAGGAAAAAGCAACCATCAGAAAAAATTTTAAGAGCCAAAACCTTCAAAAATTGACATTTCTAATATTCTTTAGAAACAGGGTAATTATCATAGCTTTACTCATTAGAAACATGATGACATGCTTGCAAATTCAAAACATTCATGTTGTAAATCCCTTTTCTGTATTAATTCATAAATTATAAACACAGTCTAGCTGTAAGAACACTAATAGGAATTTTTTTTTCTCTCTCTTAAGGTAAAAAATACAATATGTTGTCCACATGTTGCAATTGATTAATTTATTGAAGCCAGGAAAATCAGCAATTCCAATGGGAATCTGAATTACATTACAACACAATAGGTGCAGTTTTCACTTTTACTTATTCTCTGTTTTAACAAGCTAGGAAGGGGAAGCAAAAATGACTTTATTTTTTCTTAAGATGACCCAAAAGTGATGATTAGATGAATAAAATTTAAAGTCTGAAACAAACATCAACCTATCCATAGTTTCGCCAACATTGACTTGCAACAGAGAGAAAACTAAACTCAGTAAAGTACATTCCTCTAGGAAAGACAAATGAAATCAGATAAGCCTACCTCTTTATCATTTTGATATTTAGTAATATTCAGCGGATTCTGTGAACACTGCAACCACAAGAAGATGCAGTCAGAGAGGAGTTTTGACATGAAAGACCAATAAAGTATTTAAATTAGAACATACATCCATGATAGCTGCTTGAACTCTAGGATTTTGAAAAGCCATTGCAACTTCAGGATTGGCCATGATCTTTGAAATGACTTCTTCGGGAGAAAGCCCAATTTGATCTGCTGAAAGTAACATATCTTGAGAAAAGACCCAGAGTGGAGTAAAAGATTCATTCTTAAACTGTTAACAGCATTATTTTAAAAGATACAAGGTGATATTTTCAAAGACTTAATCATTGGTTTCGGCTTCTGAGAATTCAATAAACTAAACCTAGAGACGAGAAGAAACTATGATGTCTACAATCATATAAAGATAAAGAGTATATGACCCCCATAAAGCAGAATTAAAAGCAATATTTGACAAAGAAAATATTAGAATGTTGAGAAGTAATCAGACAGATGAAATCAACTTATAAAAACAAGTTATGAATAAATAGTAAAGTCTCGCCCATATGTAATTTCAGGAAAAAAAATAGCGATCAATTAGTGTTGATCTTCAAGAATTGAAGATGATAAACTAAGTAGAACAGATAATTTCCATAGGATGGAAGCAAGAGAAGAGATTATTGTATTTAAAATATTTTCTAGTCAAAAAGTAACAAGGAAAAATTGAACAATGTTAAATTAATCATCTTAGTTGATCCTGCTCTCAGAGAAGACGTGACACTAAATAAAATCTAAGGCATAACAATGATATAATAACAACTTACCAAATTGCTGCTTAACTTCGGGACTATTAAGGTCAAAATTCTTTAAGGTATCCATCATTCGGCTGTCCCATTCAGTACTTCCACCCATGTTGCTTCTGAAATCAAATATTAAGAATAAAGAGGAAGGGTTCAGATGTTTGAATCTCCAGAGAAGATTTCATACCCTATATTAACAAAATACAGATTTATCGAACTGCAGCGCATAGGATGAGAGGGAAATAATAAATAAGAAAATACAAATTTCAGATACTTGAGATCTCAAGTCAATGCAATGACATTGAGTGTGGTTGTCGTAAGACACATGAACCTAGCTCTGAAAAGCTAAAATATAAATTAGTCTAAATAATAACAAGGGGTGAAGGATAAGGAGAAGAAGTTAAAACAACAAAGTTGGCGGTAAGAAAAAGAAGTCAAACAGATTTTTCAATCATGGCCACCATTTTTTCCTAATCAATTATAAATTCTAATGTATAAAGGATATAGAACAAGCATCAGATTTAATTATCAGCTCATCAAAATCATGAAATGTGAGACTAATAACTGGAATGTAATTCTGGAGAACTTTTTCATTCACCCGAAAACTAGTTTTTGTAGAAACATGTCAAACAAGCTTAATTCAAATAAGCATTTTCCCAATCTTAGCTGTTCAAAATGAGCCAAAGTCAATGATAATATTAGTGAAGCAAAAAGGTTCTAAGCATCTGAAGAAACAGTATGAAGAACTTACAGCATTTCTTCCAGTTGTTGACGGTACTGTGGATTCTGCAGCATCCCTATTAAAAGCAGACAACAGAACAGCAACTATTACTCATTGGCCAGTTATATCAAGTTATGCAGAAAGTAATATCTACATATCAAGAAGTTATGCAGTGAGACATGACTTTAGACCTAGCTACAAACTATTTTTAAACGTAAATTGCTTACATTATATGATGGCAACAAATAAAAAAAGTATATCCATATAGACTATATTGAGCATATAACATGCAAACTCAGCATTGCGGTTACATGGGATTTATTTCCTGAAAGGTGCTAAACAACAAAAACTACACACTGCACAAATAATGAATCTTAATATTATTAGCAGGAAACTGTTAAAAGCAGAAAATTACATTTGAAGGTATCGGGATTCCTCATCTCCTCTGGTAAATGGCTGCAACAAAACCCAAAAAAGTTAAAACCTTTTGGATAAGGGGAAAAGTTCTTAAATAATCTATGCAAGCATGTAAATCATATCTGAAAATTTTCATCAAGTAATTGTAAATAAAAACACATTAGGAATCAGTTTATTTTACAAGTGAGAGAACATAAGTTAGATCCACTCCACTCAATGATCAACAATTAAAAGAATACCAGCAAACCAATTACAATTCTTTTGCGGATAAAGAAAGTTTATTGAAATGAAAGAATGCAGAAGTATAGGCTTCCCCTAAAACTATCTGTAGCAAAGTGCCAAGAGGACACAGGGAAAAAATAATTAAGGGCTCCAGCAGAATTTTAGACACATCCAAACTTCCAAAGTAAACATGTCAATAGAAATAAACACAATGATGAAACTACTTTAAACTCCAATTCTGAGTATATAAGGTACTAGTACTACTGCCATCAGCAGTTGTAAGATAAGAGACTTCAACCATTTAAGGAACTTTCTTCAATATATTTAAAACTAGAACTACTCAAAGTTTAAACATATCCATATTCCCTACTCAAGTACTGACAAAGCCACAACATAATTGTTTACAAGAAATGCAAAATCATAAACATTATCTAAGACGAAGGGAATTAATATTACGGATAAACCATCTTCTGCACTGTTGGGTCCTCCATCATTTTCTCCAAAGCATCCACTGACAAGACCGATTTTTCTATCCAAAAATAAATAATGGCACCTTCAGGACTTTGAATAAACCAGAAAGCAGCTCTTTGAAGGAAACATGGAAAGAACAATAATTGTACAAACAATATATATTTCATGACAACTAACAAAGTTTAATTGATTTAATCCAGTGGTACCAATGAGATTAGAAACAATGCCTTTTGGAACTGATATTTTTTTTATTTACAACATTATTTTAAATACTTAATCAGATTCCAAAAGTAAATGATAGCTGACAAGAAAAACTTCATAGTAAAGAGTAATATTACAAAGCATATGAAGTGCACATGATCCGGAATAAGCTCAGCAATGATAACAAGAATTAATTGATAAGTACTATCATAATGACAAGGAGTACAACTCATTTATTTGGCATGACTGACCTAAGGCCATGTTATGTCAGTGCATTTCCAATAAATTGAGGCTTGAATAGATGTATCACATTCCATGGGCTTTTCCATTAATAAAGCTGAATTGCAAATATTTACAATTTCAACAGACTACTTACTTGTAGATTGAGAACCAGGAAAACCACCAAAACCTTGGTTAAAGGGAGCTCCATTTTGAGAAACCTTCAATAAATGCATATTACATATTAAGAACAACATAGGTCACTGAACTACTTTAGCAAAAACGTGTATCTTAAAAACTCACTTCATCAGGAACCCGGGCTTCCTCCTTGACAGAACTTGATTCATTTTCTATAACACTTTCAAAAGGACTCTTCTGCACAGTTTCTTCGGGAGAAACATCTACAAAAGCTGTAATGGAAAATATAAGGAATTTTAACAATTAAAGTTTCAATTTTTACACATAAAAGCTGAGATCAGATATGATCACTGCAACTTATACGGATAACTCCATGAAAGTTTTCCATCTTCAATTTCTGTTGGAAATCTTTATATGGATAACAGCAATTGTTGCAAAATATTTAAAAAAAGAACTTGTCTTAATTGAATTTTTTTAAATTAATTGATAAAGGAAATGAAATAATAAATATTGATATTTATTCAAATACTTTTAATATGAAACAATTGCAAAGTAGTTAAGCTTTTGCTTTCTGTTTTCTCCTCCTCAACTTCCCACTTTCTATTTCTCAACATTATCCCATTTTCTACATTATTTTAGTTTCTGAATATATCATTGGTATCACCTCACCAACTCACCCCCTAGTTTGTCATCATATTAAAATGTTTAATACACAGTAACTTGCCACTAAAAGTCAATAACACAAATAAATGTGAACTGATGCACTTGCATGCATGCAGAGCTCAAACAACATAGTGACATACATTCATCCCAACTATTACAAAAAATATAAAATCTTAAAGATCATCATTGGCAAGTCTAATGAAGCATTCATGGTAGACTGAACCAGTTGGCAATACTCTTTAGAAGATTCCATAAAAAAATGATTTGATATCAAATTCAGCATAGCAATACCAAATCATCCTTTAATAATGTGTAGAACGTCAGTGGAGTTATGTCAAGTAGAACAGGAATCCGGTTAAAAACTAAAAAGAAATTGATGTACTAAACCAAATAACTAGGCCAAAAAGCAAAAACAAAGAGCTTTCAAGACTTTTATTTAATTTACCTGAAACCACACATCTCCTAGTGGAAACATCACCTCACCATATATAAATTCCAAAAGTAGTATGGCTCATCCAACAAGAAACAAATAGGATTGCTATGAAGACATTATAAGGTTAAGTTACCAATTTTTTTGGGTTTGTCTTCTACTTCATCTTTATTATCAGTAGTTCTTGTAGCTTCTACTTTTGTTGCAGGAATATCTACTGTGATAGTGGATTGAGATCCACTAGATGTGGAAGGTGCTCCGTATTGAGCAGTTGCAGAACCAGCACTTGCAGTGGGCCCTGCTGCTGAAGGCATTGAAAAGGGAAAAGGAGACCCCGGAGAAAATGCAGCATTACCAAATTGGTTATTTTGTGAATTCATCTGGCCCATCATGGTCTTGAAAGCTTGTTGCATTGCATATTTCTAAAATAAAATCAGTAAGACGTGTTTAAATTATGTAATATATTCAGGGTTAGTTATTATAATTCTACGAAGAACCCATTAAAATCCATGAAAAATAAGGCTAGACAGACTACAACTTACAAAGTGACAGGAGTGGGAGTATTAGTCAAGAGGCTGATATTAAGCCCAAAAGGAAAGTATTACAGGTTTAGGCAGCCAATAGGCTTACATGAGTAAACTTGTAAGACTTTCATTTGAGCTTATTATCACCCTCTTGATCCATGCTCCCAGTCTTTTCACAGAGAAATACAAATAACGGAAGATGGCATCACAAACAATACCAAGATTCTCATAAAGCTAAATCAAAAATCTCGAGTTCAATAGAACTGACAGATTTATGCGTACTTACCATGCTTCCCAAGAGAAGAGTGAACAATAAGCAACGTAAATTAATACAACAAACATACCTTTTAGCAAAAAGTTGAAACATTATTTAAACTTCCGTAAATATCCCACTAGAATCAGGAAGAAGGCGGCTAACATGTTCAACAATAGAAAAACCTATAATTTCTTTTATAATTTGTTGAATGGAGTACGCTCAATCACACCTTAAAACAGTTGCTGAAGTGGTATTCATTAAGTACTTCAGATACTCTTAGGGGCACTAGTAAAGACTAAATAATTGGTTTTTATCTCAGTTTAGATGGTAGAAAAATGGTCTTTAGAGAGGAAGTGGAGCTAATTTTGGCCGTTAAAATATAGATGATCAACAAGATTAAAAGTTATTTGAATGTCACATGTCATTCAAAAAAGATGCATGATGTTTACTTTCTAATCCTGACTATTCATTTAAGATCTAATGGTCTTCTTTACTCTCTCAGTAAACAACTCCTCTGACTAGTCATGGTTCCTATACCTTATTGCATAACTCAGAATACACCAGGGTATAACCATGACTTGAGAAATTTCTTACATACAAACCCACATTTATAACAGTAGAACTTAAAATATGCACCAGCTTATAGCCTTTACACCCATGACTAGCAAAATTTCTTACATCTTATACCCATAGTTATAGTCAAACTCAAAGAATGAACCAGCTTATATCAAATGCATTATCATACCCATTATAAAGTGGCACTCACCTTTAATCTTGAAGCTACCTGCAAAAACACAAAATTATTAAACATACAGCAAAAATAAATCCATCATCAGTTCATGCAATGTAGAGTTGTGACTATAGTTCCCAGTTCTCACCGTAGAAAACAGTGCAGAAAGCCCAACACCAACACCAATCCAAAAGAGAGGTGACCCTCTGGAAATATAGTAAATAGATAAATAATAGTGTGAATTTACATGGAAAAGATGTTAGCAAATGTAAATCAATAAAATATCTGTCGACCACAACCACCACAGTAGCTGCTCAGAATTTTAAAGAAAATTAATATGCAAAAGAGAGTAAATGATTACATAGTTGAGGACGGAGGTGGTGATAATTGTGGGTTAACTCCAATTGATGTTGTTTCTTGAGTATTTGAAGAAGAAATACTAGCAAAATGTTTTACTATCAGCTTCTCCTGCACTGTTTCACCGGCATGCATTACTTACACGTCTTAAGAGATGAGTGAAAAATATTGATGGATATTCAACTTGTACAGCAAGCACTCATTAATCACAAGAGAAGAGAAGTCAATAGACATGATAAATATACATTACTTAAATGGATTCAAAATACACGGACATGAGATAATTTTTTAAACCATGGATTCAAATTCAAAATGCCATCAAATAACCTTGAGCTAAACTCCAAAACTCACAACCTGTGTTGTATTTTTAAAATTGTATTTTGTCCCTTAAATTTAGTGTTTAGGGAATAAAACCGCCTTTTCCAAAATGGAGGGACTAAAATGAACCCTTTTTTTAATTTGAAGAGCTAAAACCGGATTATCCTAAATTTCATGAACTAAAAACATAATTAAACCAAAAAAAAAGAAGAGAGGATTTAAAATTTTCTAAAAGAGTGGCTTCCAAAACAAAAGTCGTATAATAATGAGTGTCTTTTTCTATAGCCTGCATATCCAAAACACTACCTTAAACCCTAGAAAATGTCAACATAGTGTATTCATGACTCAAGTCCAATGACAACAGAACCAACATGTTCAATTCTATTTCTATCTTTAGTACTGAGGAAGAAACAAAAAGCAAAAGAGACACACCAATAGCATAATCAGACCTATCAATTCACCTTCAACTTCAACAGTACACATTTCATTTTATTGGACTCCATCAGAATCCAGTGATTCAGCGAACCTTTTCCTACCAAAAATAAATTCCAACCAAAATTCTAATCCCCCATCAAACACACACGCGCGCACACAGAAAGGTAATAATAAAAAAAAACAAAAAGTTCAAGAACTGAATACCAGATTTCGGGCTATGATGGGAGGAAGAGAGTGCAG
Source organism: Phaseolus lunatus (assembly GCA_013389735.1). Lineage (NCBI taxonomy): Eukaryota > Viridiplantae > Streptophyta > Magnoliopsida > Fabales > Fabaceae > Phaseolus > Phaseolus lunatus. Next base: position 24,756,438 of record CM023862.1, on the reverse strand, counting down.
AAACACGGTATCTGCAACGGTGAGGAGCAATCAAGACCCTCCCAATAGAGAAGGGTTTTCTTCTTAAAACGTCTCTGTCTGTAGCGTCTCTTGCAGGAACATGTCCCAACATCAAAGGTTTAGAGGAAGACACAAGGGCCAAGTTAAGCTTCTCCATCTTCTTCTTGTTTCCAAGATATGTAACCCAGAATAAAAAAGACGCAGAAATTAAGAGCAAATAATGAACCGAAACTGTTGCAATCAGTAATTATAGGAGTGACAGTGGATTTGGACGGAAAGGGGACCGAAAATTATGGGAAATTTTGAAACTTGAAGAGATTTCAGTTAGTGGGATACGGAGTTTGGGGTGTGGCAAGAGAAGGGGCAAGCTTGAACTGGAGTATGGAGTGGCTAATGAAGGTTTGAGGTTTTGGGTTGTGTTGTGTTGTAGGGATAAGTAACAAAATAAAAAGTTCAACTTTGCAAATACTATTTGAACGATGTCGTCTATAGACTTTTTGCTGCCCTTTTTCTTTTTGCTGTTGTTTGTTTTCAGTCCAATTAGGAAACGAGATAATTTTTTTATAAGCTTCATATAGCTCTCAATTCAACTCATTCTACTAGGTTATATGGATCGGGGGAAACCCTACACAGCTAAAAAAGTCTTCGTAAATTTTTTTTATAAAACTAAGATTTCAGCAAAAATTTAAAAGTAAAAAATTTTATTTAAAAAAATAATAAAAAATAATTACTTAAAAATATATTTTATACACATGAAAAATATGTACTCAATCCAAATCAAATCCAACATTGGCAAAGTTAGGTTAGACCAACACCATGTCAAACTGATTAAAATGGGTCCAAGTTAAGTTGAGTTAAGTCCGACCCTATTTGTCCTCACTCAACACAAGTTGGAATAATTTGTGTCTGACTAATTATAGATTAAGCCAGTTCGAACAGGTCGGATTAGGTTTAGATGAGCTTGAATCGTGTGAAGCAAAGTCAATTTTAAACCATGTTAATCAAGTCGAGGCAGGCTTAAGTTTGGTCAAGTCGAATAAAGTTGGAGTATGCTTGGTCCCAGGTCAATATGGGAAGGGTTGGGTCAAACCTAAGTCAAGTAGGACAAGTTGGGTTGGGTCTAAGTCAAACCAATGTTGATCAAGTCCATGTTGTGTTTAGTAAAGTTGAGTCCATGTTCGATCAAGTCGAGTCTACATTAGGGCGAGTCAAGACAAACCCACGTTGGATCAAATTGAGTAGGATTCATGTTAGGTTGAGTCAAGTCAAACCCATCTCAAATCGAGTTGAGTCAAGTTTACCTCATTCCAAATCAAGTCGATCTACTTTAGATTGAGTTAGTCATACCTAGGGGTGGCAAAACGAGTCAGTCCAACCTATTTTGGCTTGACCTGTCATTAATACAGACTGAAAATACTAACTTGTCCTTGTCATTGGGCGGATTAGCCCACCACTTTTCATTTTTTTTAAAATTTGTTTTCTTTTCTTTAATCTTTTTGTTTTAAATATATTTACTTTATTACAATAATTAATATCTCTTTTTTAATAATAAAAATACTAGAAAGAAAAATAAAATAAAATATGAATATTTTAATGAAAAAAAGGCTTCATACGTAACAAAATAAAGTAAATTTCAACAATACGTCAAAGAATCAAAATGATGTATAGAGAAATTAATGTAAACAAAGTTCTATATAAAATATCGACCACCACCAATTTTTATTCAAGAAGCATGGGATCCCTTTTTAAAATTATCAAAAACAAAAAAAGGGTGGGCTGACTAGCCCACTCCACCTAAATGATGATGAGTCGACTCGTCGGCCCACCAAATCCCTGTTTTGTCATCCTTAGTCATACCTATTTTGGCTCATCTCAAGTTGAGTTAAGTTGGACTCGTATTAAGTTAAGTCGAGTTAGACTCACCTATAAATGAGTCAAGTCAAATCCATGTTAGGTAAAGTCGAGTCAAACCCTCAAGTCGAGTTAGGTACATGTAAAGTCAGGTTCATGTGAATCTGAGTCGAGTTAGAACCACGACATGTCAAGTAAAGTTGAAATCACATCAAACCAAGTATAGTCAAAAGAAGTCAAGTTGAACTTCCATAGAAACAAGTTAAGTCGAACCTATTTCACATTCAAGTCAGGTTCATGTCAATTCAAGTCAAGACAAGGTCACCCAATACGTAAAACCCATATAAAGTCTAATAAAATCGAAATAAAGTTAATTAAGATCGTCCCAACTAAAAAAGTTTGATCAAATCCATGTCAATTAAGTTGATCGAATCAAATTAAATTGAGCCCAACCTAAAAATTAAGTTACAAATAATAAAAATAATTTAAAAACTATTTTTAATTAATATAAATATTTAAAAAATTAATTTGCAATTAGAATATTTTAAGAAGTTGTACAATTTTAAAAGATAAAACTCATTCATTATTTAGTAGATGAATAAAAAAGAGAACTTATTTTTATGAATGTCTTAAGGTTAACCCATGAATCATGAGTTAAATTGATAACTCTACCTTTTCATTTTGATTAATTTTATAAAAAAACGATTTTACATTTTTAAGAAATAAAAACTTGATATAATTTAAAATATAGTTTGTTTTCATATAAAATAAATTAATCAAAATATATTATGCTTTTACGAGTACTGAAATGATCTTAAAGAATTGATATTTTACGCTTACTTGCTTTAGTGTATATACATGTATTATCATTATCTAATTTTCGGGAAATATTATTTTCTTTTCGTCCAGAGAGGGAAGTGTTTGCAAAAGATACCTAGATATATAATAAGTGTAAAATAATTAATAATACCTCAATATACAAACCTATTTATAATATTTTAATAGTTTCTTATAGTATTTTTTTTATCTTGATTAACTTAAATTAACTCGATTTAATAATTTCAATAGTTTATTAGCTTAGTAAGCTATTATTAACCGCTTAATGTCATTTACGTTAATCCAAGATGATATTGCTTTAGGTGATTCCAAATGTTATGAAAAAAATTTAATATTGTTTTAATCGAAATATTAATATTACATTCATTTTTAATATTCTATTTTTTTAAGCAGAAATTCTCTCTATTTATTTAATTAACAAGATTTATTTAGTTGAAGGAGTGCTTTTAAATAATGCAAATATACGGAAACACGTTAATTTGAATCCTATCCAATGGAAGTCAGCGAAGAAGGCATTAGGAGGGTGCAATCCCTTGCCCAATCGCCTCTCTCCCGGGTTCCACCCGAATACATTCAACCCCCCAATACCCGACCCGTTTTCAACACCCCGACCCAACCTCACAATGTTCCTCTCATCGACCTATCCTTCTTCGACCCGACCCGCCGCGCCCCCACCCGCGAATCCATCGCACACGCCTGCCGAGACTGGGGCGCCTTCCACGTCACCAACCACGGCGTTCCGCTGTCACTCCTCACCGCCATACGCTGCGTTGGCCGCGCCTTCTTCTCCGACTGCCCCATGCCGGAGAAGCTCCGCTACGCCTGCTCCACGGCCGCGTCGGAGGGCTACGGCAGCAAGATGCTGGCGACCTCCGATCAGAAGCAAAACGATGCCATCGCACACGTCCTCGATTGGAGGGACTACTTCGACCACCACACGCTCCCCCTCTCTCGGCGGAACCCTGATCGGTGGCCGGAGTTTCCCCCCGATTACCGGGACACGATGGCGAGGTACAGCGACGAGATGAAGATTCTGGCGCAAAAGTTGCTGGCTTTGATATCTGAGAGTCTAGGTTTGCGTGCTTCGTGCATTGAAGATGCTATCGGAGAATTTTACCAGAACATTACGATTAGCTACTATCCTCCGTGTCCCGAACCGGACCTCACGCTTGGATTGCAATCGCATTCTGATATAGGTGCAATCACGCTTTTGATTCAGGATGATGTGGAGGGTCTTCAAGCGCTCAAGAGTGGTGATGGTGGTGGTGACAAGTGGGTCACTGTTGAGCCCTTGTCAGATGCTGTTCTTGTTCTTTTGGGTGACCAAACTGAGGTAAGTAAACTGTTGACCCCTTTGGTTTGTTATAGATCTAAAATACAATTGGAAATATGGAAATTCTGTTGAACTTGAACATTTGATTTTTGTATTGGACAAATATTGTTCTTAAGGTGTTTTTAGTGCTGCTTTCCAATCATGATTGAAGTTTTATCTCGGTAATTTATATTGATATTTAGTTGTTACCTTGTTTGATGAGACAAAAGGCTATTTCTGATTGAATAATAGGACTAAGGGTGTGTTTGGGATAACACAGGTTGAAAGTAACCCACGTTTTTCCTAATCCACCATCCTTCTCTGTTTTCAGCTACCAAATGTGTGAAAGGATGCTTAGTGTTTTGCAAACGGCAAACCAAACACACACTAAGAGTATCTGAAGAGAAAAAAGTGCTAGCAAAAAACTTTCTAACAGACTTATTCTTATTGAGTGAAATTTGGTTGAGTTTCACTGGCCACATTTCCCATTTGGGTTTACGCTCAAACTAGTGAGAGCTAGGTGAATTTCAACTGATAGAAGAAAGAGCGTTAAAAAAATAATGTGTTGATAGTATGCGTCTAATATGAAATAAGTGGGTTAGAGAATTTTGGTTGTATTGCCATTTATTTAAAGTGCTATGAGAGTTAAGAAAGCAGTTGCCTGAAGCCTTTAGGGTGAAAGCATTTTTTTAATTTAAACTACTGAGCATGGTCAAAGGGGTTTATGGGAGCAATGTATAGTATCTGTCCATTGCAAAGGAATAATCGCGAGCATGATCTATTTGTGACCAGTTTTACTAAATTGCTAACAATTGTTAGCATGATCTATTTGTGACCAGTTTTACTAAATTGCTAACAATTGCAGACATTGGTTTTTATGGTGTATTGAACTTTGATTAGGACAATAAATTCAATGGACAAGTTATGATTTACCAAATAATATATATAGTATTGCAAGCCGTTTTACTTCAACATATATTTAATGGGTGTAAGGAGCAGAAATGTGTGGGTTGTAGAGAACAGTGTTTCTATCTGGATTATAAGCATTTGCTTGTGTAATTTTTGACTTGTAAATTCAATATTATACAACGTGGCGGCTTAACAGTGGATTCAGATGATTTGTGATTTCTTTATGTTTCCTGATACATCATTCATTAAGTTAAAAAAAGTTGGGGAAATTTGGATGAAGAGAAAGTTGGGTTTAATTCAACCCCAATTTGTTTTTTTTTTGCAACTTTTCCACTAACAGAAAATTCTTTTGGCACCAGATTATAACCAACGGGAAATACAGGAGCTGTGAGCATAGGGCAATTACTAATCCTGATAGAGCAAGGCTTTCTGTGGCAACATTTCATGATCCTGCAAAGACAGTCAAGATCTCCCCTGCCTCTGAACTGATAGATGAGTCATCACCGGCTAAATACCGTGATGTTGTGTATGGAGACCATGTACTATCATGGTATACCAAAGGCCCTGTAGGAAAACGAAACATTGATGCACTTCTGCTGTATTCTTAGGTTTGTGCTTTTTTTCTCTCCTGCTCTCATGGCTTGGCTATCTTGTGTGTGAAAGAAAGTAATTTTATTTTATAGTGTAAATTTCGTCTTTCCTGATCAGTAAATAAAACCTTGAATCTACTTCTTTACTATGGTATCTGTTTGTAAATGCACTTTCTCATTAATATGATATATGCACTGATTTCTTGCATTGTACTACAAATTAATACTGTGTTTACAGTGGTAACTCATTTTATATCATTAGTCATGTGCAGTATTAATTTGTTTAATACTAAAATTATAATTTGAATAACAGTAGTCAATATATATACTCATATTTTGAATGAATATATATGGATAAAATTATTCTAAGAATAGCTTCAAAAATTTATTTATTTTTTATAGTAAATGTGAGTTAGTCTATTGAACCATTATTTTACAAGAAAATAAAGCATATAGATGTACCACTTATAGGTATAACCGATTTTGCATATATAATATAACAAAAAATTAAAAACCTTAATAGAAAAAAAAAATATTACACAAGAAGTTGTCAATAATATTATCAAATGTTTGGTTCTAAACACATTTCTAAACTCATAAACATAAGACATAATTCTTCTTGCTTCAAATTTGTTTAACCTTGATACATTTTAAGATAAACCAGTCTTGCTCATTTTGTTGAGTAGTCTGGATGAGTTCATGTAAATGGTCTCCCAAGACTCTTGATTTCAATTTCTATGAATAAAAATAAATAAATTAGTGAGGCAAAAGTTTAGAGGGATACCTCAAAGGATTCTATATAAAATGCATTACATAAAGCATAACATTTCAATCAATGAAACTTATCTTTATCGTACTTATTATTATTATTATTATTACTTGACTTAATATACCTTATATGATATTTATTTTCTTGTTTATTGGCACGTTAGAACTCATACTCTTAAAAAAGGTTTTTCTCTATTTTTTTTCTTAAACTTTTTCAAGATCTAAGGATTCTATAATTCTTCTTTATCTAATTTCTTTTTTTTAAAAAATAAAACTTTTACGAAAAAATTATGTTGTTTTGTATAAAAGAAAATTTTAAAAAACTAAAAATTTAAGAATTTATGATAGTAGCCATGAATCTAGCATTTGGATTGAATTAGGCTGAACTTCCACTTACAGACACTCAACAACAACAAAGAAGGAATTGAAAAACATATAAAAGAATATATTAATAGTGGATTAATGATACACTGTCTTGTTTAACGCACTTTGTCAGCTAAAAAAGAGACATACAAGAGTTGTTCACAAATCTCAACACTGTGATTTAAGAGAGAATTGTATGAGAGTAATTCATTGTTTAGATAATTTAAAATATTTTATAATAAAATATATTGTTTAGATAAATATTTTTAAAATAAATTGAAATTCTAGAATATTATTAGATTCTTTAATATTAGAAAATTTCATCTAAAAAATAGGAATTTAAAATTATAGTGCATGTTTTGATCACTGTAGTTTTTCCTTAATCTAATTTTGATCGCATGTTTGACTAAAATCAAGACATTATCTGAATGACTGTTTCTCGGTTGACATTCAACTTTTTTTCTTGCTTTTTTTTTTCAGATTTGAATTAAATTTTTGAATGGATTTATGTTGTGATTAATTTTTGTTGCATACATTGATTTTTATGGTCCTGTTAGACTTTTTTTCTAATCTTAAGTGGAAAACTTTCGATCCATTTTTTTTTTATCAATGTTCATTGGAAAGGTTTGTTAACCGACTTTGATAAAGAAAAGTTCAACAAAATTTTTTTCAATTATTATAAACATATAGAAGTAATTTTGATTGATGTCACTCTAAATAATTATTATAGTCAAACTGAATACAATTTAAATGAACATAAATTGAGATTTTTTTTTTACAAATACTAAATGATTTTTTTTTACCAACTTTGAAAAAAAAAATATTGATATTTTAATTTTTAACAATTATTTAATATTTAAATACATTTTAAAATTTGGTAGTAATTAAAATTAAAACCAAAAAGTTATATCAAGAGACTTTTTTTGAGTTTTCCTTAATTTCAAAAACAAATATAACCATGATACAATTTCAAGAACTAAATTATTATTTACTTCATTATTTCCTCTACTCAAAACCCTATCCAGAACTATTTTTGCATTTGTTCCATAAGTCTCTCTAATATCACTTTTTTTATTATTAAATATATCAAAAGCTAATAAGTTTACCTGGTCAATAAGCATAGCTAGTTACGTTGCAAAATTGACAATGAACACTGTTCTTCCCAGGTGGGCAAGGATAATTTCTCTTACAACTTACACACCAAAGTCTCTCCTTCATACCTAAATATACATGTAATTAAAGTCAAAGACCTTTCAAATTTTCAAGTTTCAGGAACAAGATACAACTCAAACAAACTATCAGCAAAACTAAATTAGTTCAAACTCACATAATATCATCCAAATCATTCAGATTCGTACTCTCATAATTCAAATACTATATGGTGTTAACATGTGATAGCAGAACATCTAAAAAAAAATCTAAGTTGAATTGAAAAAGCTGCACCCATAAGCACTTATACCTTCATTTGAAAAAGAATGGTGCTGGTTGGGAGTGTCGGAGACAGTGTGAATGGCAGGAGCAGGAGAAGGAGAAGGATAGGTTTGTTTGGTCCTGATGGGTGAAGCAATGGTGTTGATGTGTGCAGAAGAAAAATCTTGGTTTCCCTTTCCTTTGTTGTTGAAGGAGTCCTCTGTAATAGTGCTACCATCTAGGTTTATGAACAGTTTTGAGTGATACAGCACCAGAGTTTGTCCATAGCCATAATTTCTACTAAAGAAATTGCTTTCTTCATTGCTTTCTTGCCTCAAATTACTGACCATGTTGTTGCGGTTCGAGTAGGAGAATCCCATTTCACTCTTCTGCTTTCGAACTAAGCTATTAATATGCAAACTTTCCCATATTCTACCGCATTTATAGCTTGTGACTGGGTTAGGTTTGGTTCATTCAGGTTTTTAAAATTTTTTTTTTTTTTGAAGAATTTTGAGCCATGGGACATGACGAATATATTCACCACCCACTACTCGTCTCTAATTAATATTATCCCCTGCAATTGTGCTAACCTAGCATTTCTCATTACATGACACTGTCATCTTTCTTCATAAGGAATATAAGTTTGCAAATTCTCATACCAGCGAGAAGAATAGTCAAAATCATTCTCACACGTCCTAGTTATGTAAATTCTGTTCAGACATATTAGAACTTACTGTAGTTTCTATTTTTTTTATCATCAATCAAAAATAGAATAAATGAGTATTCTACTTCAATCCATTACAAAAAAAGTCTTAAATTATAAATAAGAAATTTTAGTCTCCTAATTATTAAACAACCCTGAATCAAAAACAAAATCTTCCATAATTAAGCATAGTTTGATTTCTTTCATATAGATGTGTGCATAATCTAATAGTCCCCCAAACCCCCCACAAGCATCAAAAACAGATTAAACTGCCAAAAAACATAAAAATCTCTTACAATGCTTTACAGTATAATTAGAGACAAGATCCTTTAATATGTGAATTCTAATGATTGTCTTTGATTATGTCAATCCTTGTAATTATTGTAATTATCAATCAATGACTATCAGCATTGATTGTTACCTTATTTGTTGTAGTGTCATGATACTGAGTATTAATTGTAGGATTATATACTGTCAGGTTTTAATTATATATGTATATTGTAATCAACAAATTCAATACAATATTCTTTCACCTTTCATTACCCTTTTCTCACTTGGTATCAGAGTTGTAAAGCTCTGAAGGCTTTTTTGATTCAATTCAAATCATGGCATCCGCTGCAGATTCAACCTCCCAAAATTGTCTTCCATTCACTGTATCTGTCAAGTTGGACAGAGACAACTATCTATTATGGAAATCCTTGGTGATTTCTATAGTCAAAGGTTGCAGGCTCGATGGCCACATGCTAGGGACAAAGGAGTGTCCTGAAGAATTCATAGTTTCTGCAGATTCAAGCAAGAAACCAAATCCCGCATTTGGAGATTGGCAGGCTCATGATTCACAACTCCTTGGATGGTTGATGAATTCAATGAATGTTGAAATAGCAACACAATTGTTGCATTGTGAAACCTCAAAACAACTTTGGGATGAAGCCCAAAGCCTAGCCGGTGCACACACAAGATCTCGAATCATCTACCTTAAATCTGAGTTTTACAACATCAGGAAAGGAGAAATGAAGATGGAGGAATATTTGGTCAAGATGAAGAATCTTGTTGACAGACTTAAACTTGCAGGGAGTCCCATTTCCAACTCAGATCTAATCATTCAAACCCTAAATGGTTTAGATTCTGAATACAATCCTGTGGTGGTCAAACTATCTGATCAAACTAGTCTCACTTTGGTTGATCTGCAGGCCCAATTACTGACCTTTGAGAGTAGACTTGATCAACTGAATGGTTTTACCAAACTCTCTTTTGATGCATCAGCAAATGTTGCTAATAAAACTGATTACAAAGGTAACAAATTCAACACAAATAAAAACTGGAGAGGCTCTAACTTCAGAAGTTGGAGAGGAGGTAGAGGAAAAGGAAGAATGTCTAAACCAGCATGCCAAATTTTGCAACAAGGTTGGGCACACAGCTGTAAACTGTTGGTACAGGTTTGATAAGTCTTATTCAAACTCAAATTATTTAGTAGACAATGACAAACAAGGAGCACACAATGCCTTCCTAGCCTCACAAAGCGCTGCTCAAGATTATGATTGGTACTTTGACAGTGGTGCAAGCAATCATGTGACACACCAAACTGAAAAATTTGAGGATCTAGCCGAACATCATGGTAAGAACTCATTAATTGTTGGAAGTGGTGAGAAATTGCAGATTGTTGCCACAGGTTCCTCAAAAATAAACTCACTCAACTTACATGATGTCTTATATGTGCCTAACATTACCAAAAATTTATTAAGTGTGTCGAAATTAACGACTGACAATAACATTCTTGTTGAGTTTGATGCAAATTATTGCTTTGTGAAGGACAAGTTAACAGGAAGGCAATTCTAAAAGGGACACTTAAAGATGGCTTATATCAGCTCTCAAGGACTGAAAGGGACTCGTGTGCTTATGTATCTGTCAAGGAGAGTTGGCATAGAAGGCTTGGTCCTCAAATAATACAGTCCTAGATAAAGTCTTGAAAAGTTGTAATGTGAAACTATCACCTAGAGATCATTTTAACTTTTGTGAGGCTTGTCAATATGGCCAAATGCATTTTTTACCCTTCAAAACATCTTCCTCTCATGCTAAGGAAATCCTTGAATTAGTTCATACTGATGTCTGGGGTCCTGCACCAATAATAGCTTCTTCTGGTTTCAAATATTATGTTCACTTTATTGATGATTTTAGTAGATTTACTTGGATTTATCCTCTGAAACAAAAATCAGATATTGTACAAGCCTTTATTCAGTTTAAAAACATGGCAGAAAATTTGTTTAACAAGAGAATTAAGACAATCCAATGTGATGGTGGTGGTGAATACAAAGCTGTGCAAAACCGTGCAATAGAAGCAGGGATACAATTTAGAATGTCATGCCCTTACACATCACAACAAAATGGTAGGGCTGAGAGAAAACACAGGCACATTGCTGAATTTGGCTTGACATTGCTAGCACAAGCCAAAATGCCCTTACATTTTTTGTGGGAAGCTTTCTCCACAACAGTTTATCTCATAAATAGATTGCCCTCTCTAGTCATTCAAAATGAAAGCCCTTACTCATTGGTTTTTCAAAAGGAACCTTACTACAATTCCTTAAAATCCTTTGGGTGTGTTTGCTAATGTCTTAAACCCTATAATCAGCATAAAGTACAATTCCACACAACTAGATGTGTGTTCTTGGGATATAGTAACTCTCACAAAGGATACAAATGCATAAATTTTCATGGAAGAATTTTCACTTCAAGACATGTTGTTTTCAATGAAGAACATTTTCCATTCCATGATGGATTTCTCAATACAATAAGTCCCTTGAAAACACTAACTGAGAGTTCATCTCTCCCTTTTTCTTTGCCTATTACAGGTAACCCACATATTGAAGCCACCACACTTCCAGATGATAACAATCTTGATGATGAACAAGAACCAACCAATCCAATTGACAGTATGATCCGAATTGTACTGGCCTTGACAAGTGGACTGAAGGTCTCTTCATAGTCCAATCTAGCTGTTTGTTGAAATCCTTTTGCTACCAATCCAATTGAGAGTGTTGCAGTTAATTTTAGCAGAGATCAGACTACAAATAATTCAACAAGGAGCAGTCCAATTTCTAAAAATAATACACCAAGCAACATTCAAATTTTTGATCTCACAGAAACAGTTGTTGGAGATCACCAAGATCTTGTTGAATCAAACATCAACACTCATTGGACCAGGAGCAAAGCTGGAATTCATAAGCCAAAGAAGCCATATGTTGGGTTTGTTGAAACTACCACAGATGAGAAGGAACCAGAAAATGTCACAGAAGCACTCACAAGACCACAGTGGAAAGAAGCTATGGAAAAAGAGTATCAAGCACTCATGTCAAATCAAACTTGGCTCTTGGTACCATATCAAGGCCAAGAAAGCATCATTGATTCTAAATAGGTCTTCAAGACCAAGTACAAAGCAGATGGGACAATTGAAAGGAGAAAGGCAAGACTAGTAGCAAAAGGATTTCAACAAATAGCTGGATTGGACTATGAAGAGACCTTCAGTCCAGTTGTCAAGGCCAGTACAGTTCGGATCATATTCTCAATTGCAGTACACCTCAATTGGGAGGTCAAACAGCTGGACATAAACAATGCATTTCTTAATGGCTATCTCAAAGAAATTGTGTTTATGCATCAACCAAAAGGATTTGTAGACTCAGCTAAATCTGAACATGTTTGCAAGTTATCCAAGGCAATTTATGGATTGAAACAGGCCCCAAGAGCCTGGTTTGATAGCCTAAAAAATGCCTTAGTCAGCTGAGGTTTCAAGAACACAATGTTCTCCCCCTGTCGATGATGCCCGAGTGGCAAGTCCATGTAAATAACTTCATATAATGTGCCATGTAAGAAGGCATTTTGCACATCTAGCTGGTGAGTAAACCAATTTCTGACTGCTACAATAGTGAGGAGACACCTCAAAGTTGTTAATTTTGCTGTTGGTGAAAAAGTTTCAGAATAGTCGACACCTTCAATCTGAGTGTATCCCTTTGTGACAAGGCGCGCCTTATATCTGTTGACGCTGCCATCTGAGTTGTACTTTATTTTATAGACCCATTTGCATCCGATTGGTTTCTGCCCAACGGGTAACGGTGTCAAGGTCCACGTTTGATTTAGCTGCAAGGCAGGAAGCTCTTCGTCCATTGCTTTTTGCCAATTTGGATCAAGGATAGCTTGAGCATAAGTGTGAGGTTCTTTGGTGGCTGTGATGTTAGCAAGATATGCACTATGTGTAGAAGAAAATCGTAAATTAGAAAGAAAATGATGCACAGGATACCTGGTTCCATTCGGCCGGTCTTGGGCAGTGGTCGAATGATTGGCTTGGGATCCCGTTACGTAGTCTTGAAGCCAGGAAGGTGGGTTTGATGAGCGACTGGATCGTCGAACAGGAAGGTCAGTTGGAGATGGTTCAGTAATGGGTGCTAGACTTCTTGGCGTGGGAGAAGAAGGTTGGTCTACTAGAGGTTCAGGTGCATTATGACGAGTAGGAGAAGAAGGTTGGTTTGGTGGAGGTTCAGGTGCATTGTGACGAGTAGGAGAAGAAGGTTGGTTTGATGGAGGTTCAAGAGTGGGTAAGTCAATGTCAATAGTAGGCAAAATACCTTGTAATGGAGGTAAGGATTGCGTCTGGGACTGTTGGCAGAATGGGAAAACACTTTCATGGAAGATGACATCCTGACTTGTAAAAAAAGTGTCTGTATCTATATCAAATAATTTGTATGCTTTTTGATTGAGAGGATAACCAATGAAGATGCATTGTCGAGCGCGCGGATCAAATTTTTACTTAGGTGAAACAACAGTTGCATAACAGAGACAACCAAAAGTTTTTAAGTGAGAAAGTGAAGGTGGACGATTATATAGCATTTCAAAAGGTGATTTATTTTTTAGTAAAGGTGTTGGCAAGCAATTAATGATATATGTGGCGGTTAAAACGCATTCCCCCCAAAATTCTAATGGTAAATGAGACTGAAATAGGAGGGCTCGTGCTGTGTTTAAAATGTGTCTATGTTTGCGTTCTACTACTCCATTTTGTGGAGGAGTGTAGACACAAGTGCATTGACATTCAATACCTTTTTTGAGAAAAAAATTATCCATAGAAATAAATTCCAATCCGTTGTCAACACATATGGTTTTAATAGATGCCTGAAATTGATTTTGTGCAAAAGTAATGAATGATTCTAAGAGATGTTGGGTTTCAGACTTGTGATTCATAAGAAATAACCAAGTACGTCTAATATAGTCATCGACTATAGTGAGAAAAAAAGGTTTTCCAAAATGAGTTGGGGTTTTATAAGGACCACAAATGTCACAATGCAATAGATTAAATGGAGAATGAGATTTTATTGTGCTTAAAGGAAAGGGTAGCCTTGTTTGTTTAGCTTTGGAACAAATACTACAATTATTATGAATGGGAATGAGATTTTTACTGATAGGTAGTAAGGAAGATGCAAGTTGTAGATACGCCGGAGAAGGATGTCCGAGGTGCTTGTGCCATAAATCAGGGTCGGTCAAAATTTGAGATGCGTGGGCTTGGTTTGGAAGAGGGGACATGTAGTATAAGCCTGCGTGTTGTTTACCCGAGCCAATCATCCTCCCCGTAGCCAAGTCCTGCAAAACGCAACAATGTGGAGTAAAAACCACACAACAATTTAGTGAACTGGTTATCTTACTAATGGACATGAGATTTAAATTAAAAGAAGGAACGCAAAGCACATCTTTGAAAGTGATATTGTCATTGAATTTAATTGTGCCCGTAGATGAGATGACCGCAGTTGAGCCTATGGGCATATGAACATTTGGAATAAATGATGATGAATTGTGTGTGAAAAATTGTGAATCAGATGCAATGTGATCGGTTGCTCCGCTATCCAAAATCCATGGTTTTGTAGAAGCAGAATTAATAGACGAGTTATGGACAAGCAAACCTGCAGAGAAAACAAACATGTCACTTTTACCGTTATTGTTGAGGGAGTAAATAGCCTTTGCCAATTGCTCGGCAGTGAAGCCTTGTACGAGGTTTCTATCGGACTCGTTATTGGTGTCTTCTTTGCAAGACATGATTTCTTATTTAGAGGATAAAAATGGAGAGGCTGTCAGAGCACTTGGTGCTCTGATACCATATAAGAACATTGTATGTAAGAAGATGGTAAGGAGAAAGAAATGTTTTTATTCTTGACATTTCATTGTATATAAATGTGTGCAAACCTCACCTTATAAGCCGCTTTTATAGGGTTGAGTTAGGCTTAAAGCCCACTTCTTAACATATTAAGAAAATAATAATTATCAAATTATACACAATTATTGTATATAATTATTGTACGATATTGTGCAATATTATACGCAATTATATGCAATTAATTTAATAATGATAGAATCCCATGATTAATGGATCCCTACCTAACGTAATTTGGAGAGAGAAAGTCTCCATACATATATACATTGAGTGATGTAAATACACACAAGAGAATAAAAACATTTATTTCTCCTTACCATCTTACATACAATTTTCTTATATCTTTCAAAGAACATCATGATTATTTCTCACACTTTAAACTGTTAAATGTATCTGTTAATGTCAATGCTATGTGAAGATGTGTTTAGGATACAATTGTCAGTGAAATTAAAAACAAACATATTTTTAAAGGCTGATTGATTATTTTGAAGTGTTCATCTTGGTTCAATTAAAGATAACATCTAAAATTATTTCTGCTTGTTTTTCTTATTTTGATTTGATCATTTGACTTGTATGTTTTTTATTAAGTGACGGTGAACCTCAAGGTCTTTTATTTGTACAGAGTGAGTTTGTGATATTAGTTTATGATTGACAGACTTGTTTTTCATTAAGTCTTGTAGGTTTGTTAACAAACTGTAAAGGGAAAAGTAAAATTTGATGTGTTTTATTTTATATGTTGGATCATTTCTGAAATAATTTATATTTATTTAATTTTTATTTTCTTTTATAAAAAATAAAATCTTTCAAATTGCATATTTCGATCTACAGTTTGATTTCAGTTGTACCCGAAATTCTTAGGTGCCAGAAATAATAGTCAATTTTGATATCCACTGCCACAAAGATCGTGGATTTTTTCATACAAGATTTATTTTTTATTATAAAATTGAAATTATGTTAGAATGGATTAATTTGAAATCAAATTGATATTCACCAGTGACCTAAGTCAAATTTATTTTTGATATTTAAAAATCAAAATTACAATAAACCCTTAAAACATGGGTTTATAAACCATTCTCAATGACTCAATCGGCTGCTGATAATAAATTGTAGGACATCGACATCAAGATAAGAATAAATTTGATAAGTAATCAAAGATTATTCTCTTTCTCAAATTAGCAACTTAATCTAGAGTTCCTAAAGGTTGTAAACATTGTGCATTTCAAGGGCCAAAATTAAAGGCAAATAAAGTTCGCTGAGTCGCATGCATGTAGAGGAAGAACACTCACAAAAGTTTTTCAGGATAATATAACAGTCATATATATGGAAGCACACACTTATAATTGTACAACATAAGCTAACAAACAACCATCCAAACCAGGTTAGTGGTCGATTATACAGACATTTAACAACAACATTAAAACCTTAAATTACTTAAGAGAATGCTGATAAGCTTGCAAAGTTCTTGAGCTTGAGTTTGCATTTTATTATAATTAAGCTACTGCCATTGCTTGTAGTTTATGGCTACATATTAAGATGAAGAGAAATTCTCCTTGGTTAGGCCATAACCATGATATGCGTAGTAGTTTCCTATGTCTTGTTTTTACCTACCAATAAGCATAGTTTCTTCTCTCCTGCCTGTTTGTAACAACAAAACAACAAAGGAATGTAAAATCAGTTGTCAATTGTTAATCACACTACTTTGTTGTCGATAGTTACATTAGAATATATAGTTTACTTAATTTTTACCTCTGCATAGACAAAGTACGCATGGCTCGATGGATATCCACCTGACTCCTACATTCATATAAAAACTCCACCTTAAGGCTTTTTTCATTGATAAAAATAAAAAGAAATGATGAACCCTATAATGAAAGTCGCATACAATATGAGAATTTCCAAATAAAATAAAGTTATATAATATATAATTATAAATTACTCACTAAAAATAGAAAACAAACTGAACTCAAAAGTGAATGAGAAGATGACTATTAGTATCTTGTTATTGATTTCTTTATTTGTTTTTCTTCAGCAATAGTTATGATTTTCCTTTGGTTAAGCTGTAACTTACCTTGGTGGCTCATCATCTGAATCCTCAGCTTCATCAGATTCCTCAGAATTTGTGTTTTCGGCTTCAGATTCGGCTTCAGATTCGACTTCAGATTCAGCTTCAGATTCCTCAGAACTCATATCCTCAGCTTCAAATTCCTCAGAATTTGTATCTTCGGCTTCAGATTCAGCTTCAGATTCCTCAGAACTTATAATATTGTCGGCTTCAGATTCCTTAGCATCACTACCCTCTGCATCTGAACCCTCCGCATCAGAATACTTTGTTACATTTGCCTTTGCGTTTGCCATAGAGGTACTTAAAAGGGCACCTGTTCAAAATATCAACCAATAATTTGACCACATGAAAAAAATATTGTAAAGTACGTAAAAGAAAAGATTAAAAGAAGAAATAGCTAATTTACTTTTAGAACTATCTGAATTAGAGAATCTTTGTGAAGTTGTTTCGCTTTTTATGTAAATAATGCTAATGATAATTTATTATAAACCCTAATTAATAAATAAACAATAATTAATAAATATATTATATATTGGATAGTATTATAATGGTGAATGCAATAGGTCTTACGCTCTTCCTGTCTTTTGCTACTCTCGAACTGGACAAAGTCTGCAATCATAAAAAATATATCACATATGATTTTGTAATTAAGTTATATACAAAAAGGATATCAAAGCACAAATTCAGTGAAGAGAGAGAGATTTAGATTGTAAAGTATTAACATTATGTTACTTGAGTTCACTCAAATGTCCCAGTTAAAAAAATAATACTAATATTTATGTTACACTGCATAAGCGAAACGAGAATCAGTTTTTTTCATTAATAATTAATAAATAAAATAAAATAAAACACTTAATGAATGTTTCAACTTTTATACAGAAAATAATTAAGATCAGCTCAATACCTAAGATTCATAATCCAAAAACCAATTTTGCAAGAAATATGAAATAGGCCACATTTGCTGCATAATTGTTGCATAAAAGCTGCAGTTGTGACGCATATTTGAGGTAATTTGTGGAGCTTAGGCTTTGGCATAGGGGTATTAGGGTTCAGCAGCTGTTTGCTTCTAAAGCAATGCCTAGTTATTTAGGTGCAGGTTTCTACTACTTGTTTTTTTTAAGAACATATCATAGTTCAAGATTTTTTTTTTGGTATGTTAATGTAAGTTTCAAAGAAATATAGGCTTTTGTGTTTGATATGTTTTGGATTGTATATATGTAAATGAGTTTTGTATAAAGGTTGGATACTCCTAAAATGTCCTATTTAATTTATTTATTTATTATTAAACAAAATAAAAAATAACAATTCTCAAATTATCTTATCAGAACTCTTATAATTAATCTTCAATAAAAAAAAATGACAAAATACAATATACACAAAATATTCTTTAATAAAAATCGAAAACACACAGTAACATTTCCCAGTCAAACTCCTTCACCCAAAAAGGATAATCAATAATATAACATTTGCATAATTTTTTGATTTATTATAAAAATAGATAAAAGAAGATTATTTACTTTTTTTTTAGTAAGTTGTGCTTCGTTAGCACACTTTTGAATTAAAGAAGTCATATTAATAATTCACGACTTAGAGTGGATTTTCAATATATATTAAAATTGTGTCTAAATAAAATGATTTTAGTTGAAAATATTTTATACTAAAATTGTAATTAAAAATAATATTAGAATTAAGTGAAGTTGTGTATGAAGAAGAATACTTCACCTTTTATTAATTTACGTGTTATCGTAAATAGATACAATTTAACACTAAAATATGATGGAAAAAAATATTAGTTTCTCACGTACAATACCAATATCCTGTGAAATTCAGTCTATTAAAGAAATTAAGACTTTTGATAAAAGAGAGTCTCTTTCACAAAAGCATTAAACTTGTAGAACAAGAAACGAAATTGATTCATCTAATTCATGATTAATTATAGTGACTTGTAGATGCTTGAAACAAATAATTTTACTGTCACCTTAAAATATTGGCAATGCAATATTTTAACTGTGAAGTTGTTGATTGAATTAATTCGTAAATAATGCTCTCATTCTAATTTAGTAATTTTAAATTTTAACATTTTTAAAAATTTACCTTAAATAAAAACATTTTAATTATTAAACTATACGTAAAGTGTGTTTATTGTAATTTAGTTTTATTAATTTAGATATTCTGGTACATAGCTAAGTGGTGTAATTTAAGGTTTTTTAAGATTTTGAGACATTTTTAGTTTTTTCTCCCATTTAGAACTATTGTTGCTTGGAAAGTAAGCAACTGTGAAGTAAGGGAGCTTATCTATGAACTAAATTTGCTTTTGACAGTGTTATTATTATTTAAATGATTGAGTTATGAGATAGGACGAATACTGGAGTAGTGTACGCCATTATTTTTTGAATGTTAGAAAGCAAATTTAGATTTGTGAATGAAACTACAATTATAACAGCAAAATCATGTTACATTAGGGGTTTAATATTGATTAGGGCTTTAATATTGGTTAGAAAGCATATAACTAATATACAAATAGTAGAATTGAATTGGAGTTTATCAATAAGCTGGTTTTGTTTTTGCATATAATGCTTGAGTATTGAATTGTTGTTAGTGAAATGTTCAATCGATAATATTTATTACAAGTATAAAGTTTTGTTACTCAAGTATTTATGTAGTCATTCAAGTGATATCTATGTTATTATCTAAGTGATAGACTTTTATGTTCAAGTTGTAACTTAAGGTTTGGATTTTGGTTTAATCTTCTTATATTTTTGTATTTTCTTATATTTTTTATTTTTTTTAATCATATTTTTTTTTATGTAATGACAAATAATTATTGTTATTTGAGGTGGCAGCCTAGCTGAGATGTCAAGTTGCATAATGATGTTTATTATGAAGGTTTTTATAAAAAAAAAAATCTCTTATTGTTCAAGCGAAAACTAATTGCTAAAGTCGTGAAGAGACAAATTTTTAAATGAATTACGAAACTTGATAGTGTGCTACTCAAAGTCAAATCACTAAAGTAATGATATGATACTTAAACGATGGAGAGTCAATATTGATTCTCTCTCCACTATAATGATAAGACATTTGAATGATGGAAAGTCAATATTGATTCTCTTTCCACTGGAAGTTTAAATACTCAAATGTGATCAGTAAAGCATGAGACCAAATAAATTATTCTTCCTCCCTTGATATATCACTTAAACATGAAGATAAAACTCAAGTAATATGTTTTATCTCTCAAGCGAGAGGGTGGTTGTTTAAGTTATATGAGTTATCATTCAAGCAACAAAGTCATATATAGTTTAAGCAACATTCCTCTAATAATTTATAATTCAATTTTAGGATTCAAATATCCTTTAGTATTTATTTAAATTGAGCATGGATTGTGTACTCTTAGATACATGATATATTTTTTATTTTAAAGTGTGTAATAATAATGTGTGATTGATTAATATATTATGGTACAAATAATGTGTTGAGATTAAATATATGGTTCTATTGGTAAGTAATACAAAGTTTTACCGTGATGAATATATATGTATCTAAGTAGTAATAAGGAAGACACTACTAAATTATTTATGAGTGGTGTAACTATTATGTTAAAGATTTTAATGAGATATTCAAGTTATAGTGATATACTTAGTTAGATAAACAAAGATATCATGTGGTGAAACTCGATTGAGATATTTGACATCAAATTAGGGATGAAAATTCATTGATACTTACATGTATATGTGTGTGTAAGAAATTATCTTATCATAAGAAGTTATTAGCTGAGATCTATACCAAAAATGGTAAATTATCATAAAAACTAACTATTATGATAGATGTTATAGCCTTTGAGTTTGAACTCAATAATAATTTTTAAAAAACAGTAATTCCATCATAATATGTTTTTTTGTTGATGATATGAATAACCTTGTGTAGGCTTGATGTGTAATCAGTAGAATTTATATAAAAAATGGTAGATTATCAAACAAGCTAGGTATTATGATAAATGTTACCCTTTGAGGTTGATTTTAATAATACTCTTTCAGAAATAATAGTTCAATCATTATATATCTTGTGTTGATGAAATGAAAAGCCTACTTTAGACTTTATGTGTATTTATATCATTATAAAAAAAATTATAATTTGTCTACTAATTATTACATATAGATAGGAATCATTATTAACATATTTGTAGACAAATAATATAAATTATGAGTATTATAATTTTTATGGTTAACAGTCAATAAAATGCGTTAATAATCTTCTCGTGTATTTATTCGTTAGAAATATTATTATTATTAATAGTAATTATAAAGTTTTTTTTATGTAGTAGTTATAGTTTTCTGACTATTTATGATATTTGGGTTCGAATGATGTTGTGTGATTATTATATATTTAATTGAATAATTAGCTTAAATTTTGAATTATATTTATATGATTGTATTTTTAATTTGAATAAAATATATCATTTATTTTAAAAGCACAATAGTTGGACAAGGACAAGTTTTGGAAGGAGTGACACTCTAATTTACAGTAACATAGACATTTTTATCTTTTTATTTCTAGAATTTTAGGAGAAGTTATTTATATTCAGAATATATAATATAAACATATACTAAATGTCCAACTGAATTAATAATATATATTTATCTATTTTAATAGACTTAAAATGGCATATTTTGGAAGGTTACATTTTTAATATTTAATTTTCTAACTATATATGTTGTTTGAACTTGTATAATACTTTAAATTTAATTATACATTTTATTATAAATATCTAATTATATAATGCATGATATTTAATAACGTATGTGTCTATATTGTTTAAAACCTTAAATTGGAATGTTTTATTATTACCTTAAATAATGATATTTTTATCTTGTCATTTACATCAGCTCGCAAACTAAGAGATTAATCTATAGTTCATAATAAATTAAATGATATATCTCATTATAAGATTAGTACCTAGGTTATCAGTTGATCGAGGTCGTGCAATCAGTTAAAAAACATAGATATCATTAATAACTAATTGATATATAATTATATATAATATGAGATAGAATAAAATATTTTTTTTATATTTTTATTCAGTTTTAGAAAAATATTCCCTTTTTCTTGTTTAAATTTGAAATGTTTATTTTTTATTTTCAAAGTAGTTTAATAAAATTTTATAAGTGTTATCAAATAATGCTTTAAAAAAATTATGTATTTTAAAATTAAATTAAAAAAAATGGACAATAATGTGTTAGGTATCTCGTAAAATATAATATCATTTGACCATATATAATATTAAACCATATATAATATTAAAGATTGAATTTTAAATTTAACTTAAATTTATAAAATTGATTTATTAAATAAAATTTGTATTAAGTTATATTATATTATTATGACATGTGTTTTTCTCACGTATATTTATATATATTTTTTTTCAGAATTTTAAAATTGAATATTTTATTGTATCATTAAGTAAATGGTATATTTTAGTGTAAGATTAGTACCTTGATTGTTTGTTTGCCCACTGAACATGCCATACCCTGCAATCAGAAAAAAAATGTGATTAATAATTAAGTTATAAAATTATCTAAAAAAAAGTAAAAGAAAATGGAGAAAAAGGGATTTATAAAAATATTGGTGAACGGATTAACAGTGTCGATCTTGCTTCAATTCACTCAATTATGTGTTTCTAATATTATTGAAATAAAACCATGTTTATGATCTAGTGCATCAAAAGAAACTATTGAACTGATTGTTAAAAGATGAAAAATCGAGTGAAATCAGATTTCTCCTCTAATCAATAATTGTAGAAAATGAATGAATTTTTATTTTAATCTTTTAAAGGAAGATATCTTTAGCTTGTCACAACTACAAACTTAGTTTTGGATAAGAAGAAAAATAAGAAATTTTGATTTCTTTCTTTTTATTGGGTGCTTAATTCATTAACCTGATTAATGAGTTGATATAGACTCTGTGATGCGTTAGTAAATAAAAATCAATTTTAAAGACTAAATATAACTAGTTATATTGACTAAATTATATATTAATTTAAAAACTTAAAAAAAATATTAATTTTTAAATTAGATTTTATTATTAATGAATAGTTTATAAATTGGTATTTAATTTCTTATTAGTTGATTAAATATCAATTTAAAAATTATTCGTCAATAATAAAAGTTAATTTAAAAATTAATAATTTTTTAGTTTTAAAATAATTTTTAATTTAATTAATATAATAACTAATTATTTTTTATTTTTAAAATTAATTTTTATTTAATATTTTTTTTATATGTTGATGAAATAAAAAGCTTATTTTAGACTTGATGTGTACTTATATAATTATAATTTTTTTTTAGTTTGCTTACCGATTATTTAATATAGATACGAATCATTATTCACATATTTATATCCCTCGGTAATTTTTATTGACAAATAATATAAACTAGGAATTTTATAATTTTATGGTTAAGTGTCACTAAACAAACCGTTGACAATCTTTACGGATATTTATTTGTTAAAAATATTAATAACATTATTATTATTAATATTAGTATAAAGTTTTTTTTATGTAGTAATTATAATAGTTTTCTGACTATTTATGATATTTGGTTTGAATTATGTTGATTGTATTTTTATTTTGAATAAAATATATTATTTATTTTAAACGACAATAGTTGGATCAAAGATAAAAACAAGTTTTGGAAAGAGCTACACTTTAATTTATACAAACATAGATAGTGGTGGTAATGTGGAGCGAGTCATGCAAGTTGCTCATTGGTCCATTATTAAAATGTGTAATATGACTCACTAATCTAGTTCGCTGACTCATTTAGGCTTATCTTGCATAACTCGTAGTTCATGCAGGTCAATAGTGGGACGGGACGGGTTGATTCGCTAGCCCGCATATATAAAAAAATAATTATTTTACTATTTCTAAAAAAAAATCATATCTCACTCACACATTATTATTAAAATGTAACTTTTATTTTATTTTATTTTATTTTAAAACATTAAATTTAATATACCAAAGAAAAGTATGTTTTATTTTAATCATCTAAAGAAGTTAATATTAAAAATAAGAGTGGATTTTTTTTTTTTTTATAAACTTTCCCAAGTGCATTTTTGATTGAGGTGATAGTTATTATCATTTTTATATAGAATTAAAGAAAGTTATAGTACGCATACAAAAAATAAATAAATAAATAAGAGTGGATTTAGTTTTAAATAAAATTTTACATTTGAAATTTGTTAATAAAAAAACAATATAAAAGAATTAAAATATTTTGTAACAAAACTTTGATAAGATACTTTCATACACATACATACATATAGAAAAAAAAATATGTAAAACAAAACTTTAATTATTTTTAATCAAGTCTTCTACCAATCCTCATACTTGAATGTCTTTATATTTTTTTATCTGAATTGAATGAATTAAAATAAGGATGGAATTTTAATTTTCCAGCAACATAAATAATTTTTTTATAATTAAATTTTAATTTAAAAAATATATATTTTCCTTATATGGGTTATCTCTTACGCGAAGCGAGCCAATACGAGACGGAACAACTTATATTGCCACCCCTAAATATAAACATTTTTATCTTTTTATTTCTAAAATTTTAGTAGAAGTTATCTATATTCAGAATATATAATATAAACATATACTAAATGTCCAATATATATTTATCTATTTTAATAGACTTAAAATGGCATATTTTGGAAGGTTACATTTTTAATATTTAATTTTCTAACTGTTGTTTGAACTTGTATAATTCTTTAAATTTAATTATACATTGTATTATAAATATCTAATTATATAATGGAGGATATTTAATAATGTATGTGTCTATATTGTTTAAAACCTTAAATTGGAATGTTTTATTATTACCTTAAATAATGATATTTTTATCTTGTCATTTACATCAGCTCACAAACTAAGAGATTAATCTATAGTTCATAATAAATTAAATGATATATCTCATTATAAGATTAGTACCTAGGTTATCAGTTGATCGAGGTCGTGCAATAAGTTAAAACATAGATATGATTAATAACTAATTGATATATAATATGAGACAGAATAAAATATATTTTTGATTTTTGTTCCGTTTTAGAAATATATTCCTTTTTTATGTTTAAATTTGAAATGTTTATTTTTTTTTTATTTTCAAAGTAATTTAATAAAATTTTATAAGTGTTATTAAATAATGCTTTAAAAAAATTATGTATTTTAAAATCAAATAAACGAAAAATGGACAATATTGTGTTAGGTATCTCGTAAAATATAATATTATTTGATAACATATATTTGACCACATATATGTTAAGAAATGTTTTTCTCCTACATATATTTATGATTTTTTTTTCAAAATTTTGAAACTGAATATTTTATTGTATCATTAAGTAAATGAAATATTTTAGTGTAAGATTAGTACCTTGATTTGTTTGCCCACTGAACTTGCCATACCCTACAATCAGAAAAAAAAAATGTGATTAATAATTAAGTTATAAAATTTTCTAAAAAAAAGTAAAAGAAAATGGAGAGAAAGGGATTTATAAAAGTATTCGTGAACGGATTAATAATATCGATCTTGCTTCAATTTACTCAATTAAGCATGATATAGTGCATCAAAAGAAACTATCGAACTGATTGTAATCAAGTGAAATCAGATTTCTCTTCTAATTAATAATTGTACAGAAAATGAATGAATTTTTATTTCAGTCTTTTAAAAAGATATAAAATCGAAAACATTATTTTTTATATTTAGTGTTATATACACTAATTAAATTTGAAAGTGAATGAATTTTTATTTCCATTTTATAAGAAGAATTCTAATTAATTATTTATGTTGAATAAAAGGTGAAAATTTTAAATAATTTTAAAAATAAAAATAAAAATAAATGAAAGTACTAGAATACTCCAGTCATAATGTAGAATATAATTAAGAAGACCTTAAATTCTTAACCCTCCACGAGTCATGTGTCTAAAACAAATCCTTTCCACATTCTATGTTATAATTTGTTAGCATACCACATCTATAATAACTAATAAAATATGTCTAAGACATGGTATATATTATCTATTTTAAAATGAATACTAGAGATTAAAAATAATAATTTTTTTAAAGACTAAAACTAGTGATTTCAAATATATAGGGATGAAAAAAAGAGAAAAAAAATTAATAAGATCATAATTAATTGAATTTACTAATTTAGAAAAAATTAAAAATATATTTAAATTTATAAAAAACTTTTTTTAAATAATGTAATCCAATATTCCATCATATGATTTGTTTAGAGGTTTCTATTGTAATTTCTTATTTACAATTTATTCTAATACAATTTTTCATTTTTCTCCTTTTAAATTGATCAGTTTCACTAAAGATTATCATTCTTAATAATAAAGTAGAATTATATTCTTTCAAATTTAGTTAATGTTATATAACTTTTTATATCATGTTTTGTTTTGTTAATATTTTCTATACTTGTTCTTACAGAAAAATTTGTCCCACAACTTATAATTTAAAAAGGCTATTTCAGGTCGTTGTTTTTTGGTGTGACCAAGTATCGAAATGGAGAATACAAAGTTGCAGCAGGTTGTTTTCTTAAAACTAGTTTGTTATCAATACAAATAGTTTTTTGAGTTCTTTATTGGAGAGTAAAGTGGATAGTTGTTGTTCTGATCAGCTCAAGAATGAAGTACAATGGCATAGCAGGTTTGTACACATGTAGCAATGGTGAACTTAATTATTGTTATCTGGATTTGAGGTTGTCACTGTTGCAAGACTTCTCTGTTCTTGGTTCATGTTCTTATTTTTTGTTGCACACAAGGGTGTTGTATCTTTTTGTTTTTGGCAATTAGTTAGGTTTTTCTTTGTACAAGTCAACTCATACATATGGTACATAGAATGTCTATAGGTTTTTGTGTTGGTATGTTGGTGGTTTATTTTAGGTTTGGTTTGGAGGCATTGTCAAAATAATTACAACTATTTTTTTGTAGTTTTTAAGAATGGAAAAATGTTTTCACCCTAAATCTTTCAAAGAGTTTTCTACTTGAAAGTAGTTGGTAAATTATTCATAGTAGTAGTTAGTAAATTCTTGCATAATGTTTGTTCTCATAATGATAAATGAAGCGGCAAATAAAAAAAACACACACACATACATCTTTCTTTCTTCTTTCTCTTTTCTTCCTCAAACTTTTCTCTAAATGTCTCTTCATATCTCATATATTTTAGAATTTAGAATGTGATTACACCTTACAGTGGTAACTGAGGAATCATAAATCATTTTTATCCAATCAGATTTAGAATATTTGTCCTATTTTTTTTCTTATGATTTTGTTATTAATTT
Organism: Phaseolus lunatus; assembly: GCA_013389735.1. NCBI lineage: Eukaryota > Viridiplantae > Streptophyta > Magnoliopsida > Fabales > Fabaceae > Phaseolus > Phaseolus lunatus. Next base: position 24,729,114 of record CM023862.1, on the reverse strand, counting down.
TGGTGGAGTTAATTAAAAAGACAAATGATTCTCTCAACTTAATTAATTTTGTATTGAAATTTGGTTATGTTTGGATACTTGCTCTAGATCTTCAAAATTTTGTATGGTTTTAATGCTTGAATTTTGAAATTTGATTTGAAGGAAAGCATTTTAGGAAAGAGAAGGTATTTATGCATTTAATAGAACCTTATGATAGATTATTTGAAAATGAAGGTGACGTGGTCAAAGTATTTTGAGTTATGTGCATGAACAATGTTTTTATTTAAATGTTATTTGAGATTTAGTTTAATAGATAATTGCTTTAGAGTCTTTTAAATTGTACACTCTTGATAATGAGTTAATATAGTAATTGGATTGATAATTTGGAAGTGTTTAAAAGTTGTATTATTAGAATATTTTTTAGAAAAGATATTTGAAAACTAATTTGATTATAATGTTGATGTTGATTTTTATGATATTTTAACTTAAGTGAATTAAATCCAGCTAAATGAAAACTCAACCTTCTTTTTAGCCCTAATTTTTACTCAAATAAAAACAACATTAAAAATCAATTATCTCTGCTAAAGTTTTGTTCAAAGTTAAAATAACCTATGCAAGTATGTTTATTTTGTTTATATTGTGAATTACTTATGAATATAAGGATATAAAAATAAATGTAAGAGTTGTGGCTGGATAACACTAGAGACTTTTATTTTGATTTTCTTTTATAAAATATTTGTGTTATGGTTGTTTAAGATGTGTGTTTTAAAATGTATCATACTTTATATATATTTAAAACATTTCATTAAGCCTACGATGATTCCATGATTAAAATTAAAATATTTATTCTAAAAGTAGTACCTTGTTTTTGGAAAAGCTCTCCACGATTCCCTTAAAAACAGAAAAAAAAATGGCATATGATTTGTAAAGAAAAAAATATTAAAGCACAAATGAATAAAGAAAAAGGGATTCCGATAGGTATTGAGGAGAACCTATTAAATAATGTTACTTCAGTTCACTCAACCATATATAGTGGCACTTAAAAATAATACTAAAATATTTATGATATACTTCATAATAGAGCTAAAAAAGATGGGGTTTAGAGGAATAAACTTCTTTTTATTTGACTCTTTCTTTTTTTATTTAATTTTTTTAATCAAAAAATAAATAAATAAAAAATAATTTAAAGGTACTAATAAAAAAATTATGATTCTTATCTAATTAAAAAAAATCATAATTCAGCAAAATAGGAAAAATCATCCTATGAGCTATCAGAGCCCTTGCTTACAAACAAAAAACTAATATCTAACCATTTACAAAACCAAGAATCAGTATTTGAAGGAAAAAAAAAAGTTAAAAATTTAGAGGATAGAGATACATTTTTCAAATTTCAGATTTTTGAAAAATTTAAAAATGGGACATTTCATTGTAATATTAGTACCTTTTGGATTGCTCATTTTCTCGCGGAATGAAATCCCTAGAATCAACCAAAAAATGACACATGATTATATAAAAGAAAAAAAATACTAAAGCACAAATGATAAGTCTTGAGTTCACTCAACTATGTGTGTCTGATGAAAAACAATTCCAAAATATTTATGATATAATTCATAACAGAGCAGAAAAATGGAGTTTAGAAGAATAAACTAACTGTTTTTAGTTGAAAATTACACATCAACTAAAAGCATATTTTATAATATAAAAATAAATACAAGTTTCATTTTATAAATTTTGTGAAATTGAATTAGTTTCAAAATCAATAAATTTTACGAGGGTTACAATTTTCTTTAATAACAATAACAATATATTATACTTTAATAACAATATATTATACTATGAAAAAAAAGTTAAAAATTTGGAGGACAAATATATATTTTTCAAATTTCAGATTTCTGAAAAAATAAAAATTGGAGTATTTGATTGTACCTTTCATTACTGGATGGTACATATTTTCGCGGAAAATAGGAGTGGCTACAATGAGGAAAAAAATGAAAAGAAAAAGATATTAAAGCAGAAATTATAAAAAAATATGATGAAAAGAAAAGGGAGAAAGGAAATTTACTGGGTGGAGGAGGCAAAGGAAGTTTAATGGCTTGAAGATGGTTTTTACTTGGGGGCCTCTGGAGTTTTTCTCCTTTTGCTTTTGTTGAGCCATAGAGTTTTTCTCCCTTTGCTTTCGTTGAGCCATGGAGTTTTTCTCCCTTTGCTTTCGTTGAGCCATGGAGTTTTCTTGTTAACGTAACCACTTCTTCTTTCCTCACAACAGCACCCCGAGAGTTTCGTTTTTCAACGGTTCTTTTCCTTAAACTCAACATTTTCTTCTCTCAAAACCAGAAACCACTCTTGTTTTCTTTGGGGTTGCCAATGGCTACCAACTAAACTACTAATAAATACTTCAATGATCGAATCAGGTTTAGTATCTTCATCTTCTTTCAAGAATAGAACCGTGTTCTTCGTTCAAGAATACTGTCACTTCATTGCTTACAAAATAAGCTAACCAATTCTTTCTCTCTTCACCCTTATCTCTTCACTCTACTTCACCAAATTCTATCAAACTAATTCTAATAATTACTTTAAAATTCACATTAAATATTAACTTTATAAAATCAATCGCTTATAAGATGATTTGTATTTAATTATATATTATAAAATATTTTATTTTTAATTAGTTTAAGATCTCTAATATATTCTATATTAGTGAAATTATATAATGGATATCTGTGAGATTATATAATAAATTATGTGAGAATAACATGATAAATTCAACCAAATTTTATTAAAATAAATTTTAAATAAATATAATACATATTAAAATGACTTTAAATTTATCTCAATCTTATATAATCTATTTATAAAATAAAGTTTACATTACTTTATCAACTATAAGATATCTTTATTAATAATGTGAGATATTATTATTTATGGATAAAATACAAGTATTTTTAGTATTTCTTCAAAGGATAAAATCATATTTTTTATAAATTAAGATAAATAAAATCATGTTTTTATGGATCAAAACTATATTAAAATTAAATATTTTTTTTTTATTTTGATATCATTAACTGTATTTAAGATAGAACATTTTTTCATTCGCGTGTATTATGTGATGTAAAGTACTGTTTGGCTTTCGTTTTAACACTGATGTCATACCGATTACTGATTAGAGTGACGTGGCAAAATTCAAAAGACAGTGTATGGTTGCTACGAATTTGAGAATATAAGAGAGTTTGGAATAAAGGAAAGTTCATATATGCTCAATGATACCAATAATATCAAAACTACTTGTGTTATATAAAAATTTAAGTTAGAATTGTTTGATTTTTTTAAAGTTTGTGTATTACTAAATTTATCTAATTATTTTAACGTTTTTATTAATTATTAATTAATAATATTTGCTTCAAACTCTTAGAAGTTATTTAAATATTTCATGAAATGAAGTATTATTTGTTTTAATTAATTATTTTGAAATTCAATTTATAAATTCAATTTGTAATTTCAGTTTGTATAAAACCAAAAAACTCCAACCTCTTCCATCAACTAAACTAACAATTGAGGATTTTCAAGAATAAGCAATTCTACCTATATTTTGAAATATTCTTATGATTAAATATACATCATAAAATATTAACATATTACTCAAACAACTTGAATATGAATATATCTATCTATCTATACTTAATACAATTAAAGGGAGCATATTCGAAAAAATTTCACATATGTCACAATCATGTTTTTTTTTTGAAAAATATAAATCAAAATACATTTTACTAAAAGAAGAAAAAATACATGTGTCCCACTCACGAAGCTTCTTCATGGCTTGGTGGAAGACAAATGAATTCAAATGCTTATTTGTAGCATGAATTGTCATTTGTGCTTTTAGTAGTATCATTATTGTTGTAGACAATATAGAAAATTGTTGTATTGGTATCATGAAAAGTTGTAGGTAATTGTTAGCAAATGTTGTAATTTTAGTCTCAATACACCTCTTCTATATTAATATTATGACAGTCAAAATTTATGAAAATTGGAAGATTCAACATGGGTCTTTCTTAACACAATTGTGTTTGATTCCCATTAAAATAGACTAATATGAAATTTAAAAATGATATACAGGTGAATTCTTGCTACTAAGTAGAATTTCAATCAACAAATGAACAGTTTGATTATACTGGGAAAATAATACATTGTGTTTGATTATACTGAGAAAGTAATACATTGTGTAAACTATGGAAATGGAAGGTGAAGAGTTTAAAATGTTTCACTTTTAGGCAAAACGACAGGACACTCAAATGTCGCGTTGTAAGGCAACATGACACAAAAAAGTGAAACATTGGCTGCCAAAATGTTGATAGAGTAAAAAACTCATTATTAATTAATGCTGAAAATTCCTCATAAATGCACATGAGAAACAACTCTACACACCTGTCATAAAGTATGAGTGACAATACAACATACAAAGTAGCTAAAATAAACTTGGCTCCATGATAAAGTCGCAAGGATTCAACCTTTAAAAAATGACTGTGAAAATACAATCTCGAAACTAATTACTTGAAATAGTGGTCAACAAACATTATAAAACTCGTTTATCCACCAAATTGGTCTATCTACACCTCATTTATGAATTTGGAGCTTGGGGACTTATGTACTTACTTGACTCTTATATCTTTTACTGATCTTACTTATCTTTTGGATATAGCTTAGGACCGAAAATCTATAAATACAAATTGATCCCAAAAGGAGTACTCATTCAATTCGCTTACTCTGACTGACTTGAACATATGAGAATCTTCTGTAAGTATATCTCTCCTTAGATTTCATCAATAACTCGATGATCAATCTTCAAAGGTTCAAACTCGATTTCCCAAAATTACCACTATTTCTACCTTGAGAGAGTAATGCTCCTTTTCGATAAAAACAACAATCACGACCAAAAAGGTTATAGGTACTATTTTGAACTAAAACCATTAATTTTTTTATCACAAAGTCAAAAATAAGGAGTCACCAAAGTTGAATTTGTCCTAACTCTGTCCTCTGGCTAGTTACCTTTGTTGTTCAACATATTATAGCCATATAAGTCACTATTTTTATTTTTAGTATTGAGATGGTATCATGTATAAAACAAAGGGTATCAACGTATTTGTCCAAAACTTTGTGTTAATTATATTTGAAACTATGAAATGCAAATTTCAAATTCAGAAGCATCCAAAAGATAAATAAAGGAAAATACTATCATTAATATTTGTGAGAAGACTTTATGGAGAAGACTTTATGGTGTATTTTATGTGTCAAATTAAGAAGTATACCAAAAGAGAAATGAAGAGCATTGGTAGAAGAAAGGAGGAAGGTTCAAATGTCAACATGAAACCTCCCACTTGGCTTGCATTATGTCACATTTTAACCTACCATGACACTTGGAACTTTAACATTCGATATAAGAATTCAAGGTGGATCTTCATGTTCATCCAAATTTCAATGCCTCTCTCATTTCTCATTGTCTGTCTCCATATGTTGTTTGATTAGTTCATAATTGAATGGAGCTATACTACAATGTGTTCTTTTTTACTTTAAATTTCATATTTTGTAAGATTTTTACTGTAAATTTCTTGTAGATTTTTAAAATTCCACTACACATTCAAAAGAAAATCCCACAAGAAAAATTCTAATAATGTAAATGTTGATGATCAAGACTAAAGAGGTCTAACAGTGTAGTTCCTTGTTTTGACTTTTGAGGTAGGAAATGGACGTGAAACTGTTTTAGACGAAAAAGATTCACATAAGCATTATTTAGCTGGAACGAACAAGTATTAAGTGATCAACTAGATACATTATTGATTCAGTAGTATAGAATAAAATATTTCCTTTGTTCAACAAAGTATACAAGAAATTCTAAAATATTTTCACACGTTAACAAATGGTTGTCATAACTTGAATTTTCAATTTGTATCTACATTATTACTTTATCTGAGCCAATGAAGTGACTTTTCTGTCTAGAACTACAACCGTGTGAAAAGCTTCCTCTTCTCATTAATTAGTCAAATATTAGATATTTGTTTTACATTTATGACAACAAAAAAGGACAACAAAAAGGAACCAAAGTCAATGTCTGTTTATTCATTTGTCCTATGTTGGTTTTTTGTATTCGGACTATGAAATATGCAGATTACAGAATCTTATATGTGACACTTAATTTGGACTTCTGTGATCTAAGACTTTCTCAACCAAAATCCTTTCGTAGAAATTCAATGTAAAATTGTTCAATTTGGTAAACATGTCCCCTTTCAGGTTTCATGTTTTATTTTGTATGTTTGGCATACGTTTTTTTTCACCCTTAGACCTTTAAATAAGTTATGCTTTGGCAACTTCTAGTGAATTGTTGTCCTGGTTTGTTCTGTTTCTGGATTTTGTTTCTTGTCTCTAAGGAATTGAAAGAAAATACTTTCTCTATCCCCATTTTACAGGCATTAGGATTAGAACTTCAATTTTGTTTTCTTAACTTTTCTTGTATATGCCATCAAACAAGGAGTAAGAAGAACTATGGTCATGAAGGTTTCCCTTATTTTGGTCCTCTTTTCAATTTTCTGTGTCACTTTCAAAATGTACACCGAAGTTGATGCTCAAAATGATCACATCAATGATCCAACTCTCACCAACGAAGAATCTTACATGAAAGCCACAAGTTCAGAACCAACCAGATTGAACAAGGAAGAAGGTGGAGTTTATGATATATCAGCAAATCCTCACAAAAGGTCAAAAATGTTACGCCTAAGGCGTAGGCCAATGAATAATGGCAACGAGCCTAAAACACATGCACTGGACTCAGCAATCACGGATTTGGTCAGAATTCAGACTCTTCATAGAAAAGTCACAGAGAAAAAGGAAGGTATCGCCATCCAGCAGCAGAGCAACCCTTCTAATGCTTTTATAGCATCATTGGAATCTACTAAAGATGAGCTTTCAGGTAGCATCATGGCAACCTTGAAGTCTGGGGCCTCTCTTGGCACAGGAGAGTATTTCATAGACATGTTTCTAGGAACACCTCCTAAACATGTTTGGTTGATACTTGACACTGGCAGTGACCTCAGTTGGATTCAATGTGACCCTTGTTATGATTGTTTTGAACAAAACGGACCCCTTTATAATCCCAAGAACTCTAGTTCTTATAGGAACATAAGCTGCCATGATCCCCTGTGCCAACTGGTTTCTTCCCCAGACCCTCTTCAGCCTTGCAAAGTTGAAAACCAAACATGTCCTTATTTCTATGAATATGCAGATGGTTCAAACACAACAGGAGATTTTGCATTAGAAAAATTTACTGTAAACCTCACCTGGCCTAATGGGAAGGAAAAGTTTAAGCCGGTAGTGGATGTGATGTTCGGTTGTGGTCATTGGAATAAAGGCTTTTTTCATGGAGCTGCTGGGTTGTTAGGACTTGGGAGAGGACCTCTCTCCTTTTTCTCACAGCTTCAATCTATCTATGGTCAGTCATTTTCTTATTGTCTCACTGACCTATTCAGCAACACAAGTACTACCAGCAAATTGGTCTTTGGTGAGGACAAGGAGCTATTGAACAACCACAATATGAACTTCACTTCATTTCTTGCAGGAGAAGAAACTCCAGATGATACATTTTACTATCTTCAAATAAAGTCCATCATAGTTGGTGGGGAAGAGCTTGATATTCCAGAACAAACTTGGCATTGGTTATCAGAAGGTGCTGCTAGTGGTGGTACAATTATTGATTCAGGCTCTACCTTAACTTTTTTCCCTGACCCAGCTTATGGTATTATCAAAGAAGCGTTTGAGAAGAAAATTAAAGTGCAACAAATTGCTGAAGATGATTTTATTATGTCTCCATGTTACAATGTGTCAGGAGCCCTGCAAGTGGAGCTGCCTGACTTTGGGATTCGTTTTGCAGATGGGGCTGTGTGGAACTTCCCAGCAGAGAACTATTTCTACCAATATGAACTGGATGAAGTTATTTGCTTGGCAATTTTGAAAACTCCTCATCACTCTCATTTCACAATTATTGGAAACTTACTACAGCAGAATTTTCACATTCTGTATGATATGGAAAGGTCTAGGCTGGGATATTCTCCAAGGAGGTGTGCTGAGGTTTAGTATTCGCATCATATTATTAGCTCTTAGAAATGTAGTTTTAAGGCTTTTGATTGTCATCTTTTTTTCTTCAATTCTTCAAGTTCAGACCATCAAAATAAGATGGAAAACCCAAGTATACGTATGCAATTTCCCAAAAAACAAGGAATCAGAAGATTGATATTTTATGGTGCTATATACATCAAACAAATAGTTATCTCTAGTTACAGAGAATGATGGTTAGGTGTAAGACCAATATTATATATATAGTATGAGAACAAGTCAAATGGCAGGTATGTAACGATTATGTGGCAGGTGAAATGCTAATATATTTCAAATTCTACACTAGTATTTTGACAACCATTAGGATTTTTAAGTCTCCAAGCAAGAAATTAATCCAAAGAATCGAAGCTCTCGTGTACTTTTATGAAGAAAGCTAATACTTAATCATTGTCGGCATAACATAACTTCTATACCGGATTTTGAATTTTCAACATGGAAATTTCTTCACTTTTGGAACTACATGACAGCTACTCAGTACTTCATTCTTTAAGTCTTTGAAAATATGTTGTTGATAATAATGCAAAACTATTTTATATACTGTAACTGAATAGTTGATGATTACGACAGAAAACGGGGAAAATATATTAAAAAAAAAAGATAATAAAATAGATAAATAAAAATCTTATTTCATTCACGTATATACATAGATGGTGTTTATTCATCTTCCCACAAGAGAAGATTCTATGAACTTATAATATCCTTGAAGACAAAAAGATACATAGACCATTAACGATAATAATGATGATGATGAATATAGAAATTATTTTGCATGGAGTAATCTGAATGATTAGTGCCAATTCTTGTAGATGAACGTAGGTTCCCTGCATGTGCCACACTTTGAAACTTGGTAGTAGAGAAATTTTGGTTGGGGTTGAAACTATTAAGGCTTGCATGAGAAAAGTTTTGTTTCCCAATGTTACCATTTTTAAATGAGTCGGATGTATCTGAATTTTGATTGCATGATGATGATGGAAAAAAATGCACACGCGGAAGCAACACACATAATCATAAATCAATGTAAGAAAATAAATGATACAGGATTTGCCAACTGCAACCTACATCCACACGGACAACTATTAGATTTTCATTTTGTCCTATTGCACACCAATTACAAGTACAATGATCTCTTTAAATAGAGATAATAAAAGAGACACAATGATTAAGCCCAATCACTAAAACATAGTGTCTACTCAACCCAACCCAATTGATCCTGGCTTCATACCCAACAGATGAAGGCTTCGATTTTCGAAAGCTTGTGTACCTAACATACGTATGTTCTACAATATCCATAACATACGGATGTTCTACAATATCCGTAGCATACTCATGTTCTACAATATCCGTAACATACTCATGTTGTGCAATATCAGTCGGCATACCCGTAACATATACAACATCCTTAACATATACAGTATCCGTATGATTCTTAGGTTGTACAATATCCGTACCATACGTAACTTGTTCTACAATATCCATAACAGTCTTATAACATACATATCCGTAACACACTTGTGTTGTAACGTATTCAAAGCACTTGATTTCCAAGTTTTGTCGTTAGGAAATTGAGACTCATGAAACTGGAACCAAATCAACAAAACACTGGGAAACTGGCACCCCTTCTTTGCTACACACTAGTAGTGAATATGAAGAAGATCATTGTTATTTTGTATTCATTTTTCTTTCTCCTTGATGATGATACATAAGCCTAGGGCAACACTGTGTTATATAGGATGAAGAACTGCAGAGTAGGCAATGTTCTCACTTCATTGCTTTGAAACTAAGCTATTTAGTCAAATTCTATCCACAGATCAATAGATTCTATGCTGCATGCACTCACTCACCTGTTGCAGATGCCAAGGCCAATTATGCATACAAGATATGAATCGTGTTGAAGAATAACTTTAAATTTCCAACAATACTTTATTATAAAAGTCAGTTATGCATACAAGATATGAATCGTGTTGAAGACTAACTTTAAATGTTTCAGCAATAATTTATTATGATAATAATAATCAATTATAACGAAAATCATTCTTATTTTTAAAATTTGTTTAAAATTATTTCTAATATAATTAATTTTGTTTGAAAGAAAAAAACTAGCTTTTACACACACACATAAATTGCAAATTTTTAATTCATAAAAACCACTTTTTAAATTTTATTTCTACTAATTTTAGATGTTGTCCCAAACATATAGATGAAATTACAAATATTTTTCCTATAAATATATAAAAAATCAATCAAACAGATATGCTATAAAACTAATTTTAATGGTTTGAAAACCTTAATATTAAATCAATGACGTGACCCTCAAATATTAATTTGAACTTATTGCGATTTTTTTCATATTATGAATTTTTCCAAACCTATTAAACTAGAGTCTACTTTTTCTGGTGTAACAAAGTTGAAAAAATTCATAAAATGACAAATAAATTCAAAATAAATATTTTAAAATATTATACATTTAATTGTTGATCGAACTGATTCCATCGATCCATTAAACAAAAATTTAATAATAAATGTTCGGTTGTTATGTTTTGGCGATTGAAAATTAAACAAAAATAAAGTTTCTTGTGACCCGTCGATGTAAAAAAGATTCAGTATTAATTAATTAGATTTTAACCTAATCAAGCAATTGGCATCTTTTGGATATTGGTTTTTAAATGGTATGAATGGGATTTTATATTTTATATATAGGGTGGAATATTATTCATATATATGGTACATGCATGGATCATCATTTATAATAACCACCATTTCATTATTTGGTAGACTAAAATCACTATTTCTCTAAAATCTCAAAATTTTGATTTATTTTTATTATTTTTTCTCCAAATTTTTTTATGGTATTTTTTTTTTCTTTTAACCAACAAGTTAGAAGATAATTGACATCAAATCTAAGGCATCCAAAAAGAACTTTCTGTTGTTTAAGTTTTATATGTTCTTAAAGTTTTAAGTTTCTTTCTCTTCTTTTTTTTGCATGTGATCTTTACTAGGATGCATGCGTGACTCGATTAAAACAGATGAATTCAGATGTAGTGAGTTTAAGATTGTAGTAGTATGTGTCTTTTGTTAGGTTTGTCTTCCTAAAAACAAATTAGAGTATCTTTGAACAAACTTAGTTGTTCCTTTTTTTTTTCTTTCTAATAATATAGATTCTTTAAAGAGTAAAACATTTCAATTAAGGGAGATTAACTTTGATTTTAAATTAGTTTATGAAAGTAGAGAAAAAATTAGTAAATATAAATTGAATTTAAATGTTGATAATCTTGATTTGTTAAAAAAAAAAACTAGTAGTGGGCTTGGGTTAGAAATTGGAATGATTGAATTGTTTGACTTTAGCTTATTTAATGAATTGTACAAGTTGACCGAGTTAAAAGAATTGAAATGTTATTGTTCGATACATATTGAATGTTGGTAGCGATGATAGATAGATACGTACATTTTGGATTGTGTTAAATAACAATAAAATAGTTGGAAATAAAAAGGGTGTTGAGTTTTGATAATTTGTAACTTCAAGTGACAATTTGGTATATATATATATATAAATAATAAGAATTAAGTTCTACTTTAGTGTGTTAATCTCACTCAAGTGATGAGTTTAAATAAGGAAAGAGTAGTATTAATTTTTTTCTTCTCTTAAAAGAATGTCGTTTAAATAATGAACTATTTTTTAAGTGGAAATATATCAATACTTTTTTATTAATTTTAAGAAGATTATTTCACTTAAATGATATTCTCGAAAAACTTAACTTTCAATTTTATTGTTTAAGATTTTTTTTAATATTTTATTTAGATTAAAAAGTGAATTTAGTGAAAACTGGTTTATTTGAGGAGCAACTGATGTTATTTTGATTAAGATAAATAAAGTGAAAAATGGAAAAGGTTTATAGAAATTTGTAAATTATGTAAAGAGAATAATTGAAATTTTTATTTTTTTAATTGATAGAAAGTAAGATTACAAGTTTAGTTTTATGTTTAAAAATAATTAAAAAATAAATATAATTTATTTATTTGTATATTTTAATTGTTTGTAATTAAAACATAGTTGCTGAATAAGAACTAATTCAGGAAAAAAAATACAAATTAAGTAAAATTATTGAAACATAAAAAATTATTAAAAAATTTATTGTTTTAATTAAAAATAAAATTTTAATATTTATAATTATAAAAAAATTGTTTCAATTAAAACTAAACTTTTAATATTTGTAACTATAAAGTTTTTTTGAAAATTAAACAATTCAGTAAATATTTTTAACAAGAAAAATTGATCAATAAAATGTGTGCATAACAAATTTAATTAATAAAAATATAAGATTACAATTTTATTCTTATCATAAAATTTAATTGAAAATTAAATATAAATTACTTTATGCATAAAAATCGTCCAAATTAAGATGTAATATCCGTTATGCTTTAATATCTCAGTCTAAAAATTGTTAGATAAAAAATAAGTAATATTTAAATCATTATTATGTGTCTGATAATCTTTTTTTTATTATAATCGATTACATCTGTTTGGTTCTTATTTTTTTTATCTATCATCTCTTACTTCACTGTATAAAGTGAAGGATAAGAGAGTAAAATTACATGGATCCCACTGGCTTTCTTGTCATTTCATATGTTTGCCAAATTTCTCGTCTTTCCGCACCTTCTATGATTTTTACATCAATGAATCTAAACACGAAACGCACTCTCAAATTCTTTCGTATGAACAATATTCATCCCACTGCAAATCCAGTGTAAAAAAAATAAAATAAAAATAATATATATATATATATATATATATATATATTATGTATTAAAATAGTTCCAATGATTTATACATGTTATATAATAAAATGTGATGTGATTGACTGAGATGAATTGTTTATGATATGATCTTAAAAAATTACTAATTATTTGAAGATACCACTATATTGATGATGTAAAGTGCAGATATTAAGTATAAAAAATTTGATGAGATATATAAATATAAATTTTAGTAATAACCCAAATAATAATGTAAATTAAAATATTAAGTCATAAAAATCAATGAAACTTTTGTCATCTGATAGATATCTAATTCTAATAACCTAAGTAACATAAATTAAAATAATAAAAATCAATAGTCTCGGTAAAGAGTCATCTGAACTCAATAAATGTATATAATTGTCATATGGATGATATAAATATGACACATATTACTCTTTTAATTTGAATTTAATATAATCTTCCAAAACGTTATCTACTGTATTATATATTAAACTCTTATAAAGCTCCCATGAGACAATATATATTGTTAATATTTATTTGATATAATTGATATAAAATATTTTAAATTATATATGAAAATGAAAATTTAATTTGATCTTTATGTAAGAAGAATGGGTGGGCGAGAGAAGTAGTAGTATTTTGTGAGTTGTGCACCTTAGAGTGGTTGCATTAACAGAGTTTTGGATGGAGTAATCCGAATAATTAGTGTTAATGCATGCTGTTGAACGTAGGTTCAAACATTCTGAATTAAGCATCGTACCAAACAAATTGTGGTTGGAATTGAAACCATTAACAGTTGCATCAGAAAAAAGGTTAGTTTCCCGTTCAGTATTCTGGTTTAACCTCAGCCATGTTCCAAACCAACAAGGCTCTGGAAACTGCCACCACTTGTTTCCTATCACACACTATTATTCTAATTCAATGTGATGAAGATCATTGTTATGTGTTCTTCTTCATCACAGTATATTGTTTTCCCCCCCTTCATCATAGACCTAAGGCACCATATTCTCAATCACTACCTCTCTTAATCTTCTTTATTTTATCATATTTTCTGTTTTTTATTCATATACACAATCCCTCTCTTTGCCTACCATTTAAGCTAACTAAATATTTTATGTTCATAACCAAATTCTTTCCACATGGATACATTCAGGTTTCAGGTCTTTAGGGTCACCAAGACATTATATGCTAATAAAATACACTAAAACTGAGATTTTGGACTTTTAAGTAAATTTTTACTTCAAAACATCACATCAACTAAATATGTTTTTAAATATATTAAAAAAGAGTTAATAACTTGTATTTACAGAAACATTTTAATTTTTTTTTTTAAAAAAAAGTCATATTTAATCTTTTTTCACTCTTGATGTATTACTAATAATTACAAAACTGTTAGATAATAGCAGAAAGTAAGATAAAAGAAGTTTAATAACAATGATGATAGTATTAAGAAATGTTCTGATGAGAAACAAAATAATAGCACTCTTATCAACCTTTTTCTTCTTGTTACTAAGATATAATTTGTGTAAAATTTGTTAGATGACTTATTATTTACCAAGTTTAATGTTGTAATTATTGTTATTGGTGGTAATTTTTGTAATCTTGTCATTGATGCCAATTTTGTTGATAACTAATTTTAAAAAATAAGTATGATACTTTTTTTTATGGTCAGTGAATTTTTATTTAGTTATGTTTTCATTCACGAAACTCAAAAATAAATTTTGTAAAAACCTAATTTCTCGTTAAAGAAATACATTGGTAAACCAAACAAAAATTACTTAATACAACTTCTAGAAATTCTTTTATTATAAAATTCCATAATTTTTTTATTTGTGTCAGAATCCTAAATAAGTATAATTTTTGTGTGTGTAGATTTTCATTAGGTTGTCATTATTATTATTATTGCTCTGGTGACAGATAAAGGATACAATCAGTCGTTTGGTTTTGACTGAGCATAAGGAAGAATTTGATGTTCCATTGAGATGGCCAAATAGGCTCTTCTTCCTTCCGCAAATCTTGGTCTCTATCAGTGTCCCCATTTTCAGCTAAGGTCTCAATCTCTTTGTCTTCTGCTAAAGTTTCAAACTTCAATTCAATGACTGTACTTACTCGTAATGGGTTACCTAATTATTATCTTTCCATTTATTTCCTTTTCTTTTTTCCTTAAGAAATTTTTTTCTTGATTTTTCGTGTGCTTCTTGTTTCTTTATCTCTTCTCTTCTTGGTATGGTGTTAATTTGGTGTATGATCATCATCATCATCATTGTTCTTTTTATATTAATTAATATTAATATGAACATGATGTAATCCAATGACTTTTTCCCTTTGTCCTGTTACCTGTCTCCGTTGATGGGGTTTGTTTGTTTGCCAAGAAGTTTTCTTAACTGGCTTTTCCTATGGTCATCATGGTTTGATTGATCAACTTGTGCTGAAAGTCACGTGAAGTGTGTGCAAATGAAATAACAGGCAACTATTGTAGACAAGTTTTCCTTTTCCATGACTCACGGGAAAATTTTTAATTTATTTTGCTGCAGTTTTTTGTTGAGTGGGGATTCCACCCTCCTTTACTGCTTGCTTCAAATGGGGTTCCTTTATTGTTGTGAGGCCACTCATGCATTATGTGTTTGATGCAGTTTGGTACTTTCAACAAGTTGATTGGATGGGATTTACTTCCTATTTTGGTTCTTTGGCTGGTTTGGTTTCCTCCTATGACATTGCTACCCCAACCAAAGAAATTCAATGGCTGGGGTCTGTCTTCACTGGCGTCTTCTTCTGTGTTATTGTAAGTAAAATGAGTTTTTCATCAATTTCAAAGTGTCTTTTATGTTGCAAATGCCTCTTTTGTCTCTGTGGACCAAATTAGGATTTTGAAGGCTTGATAGAGGAGCAGAGTGGAATATCATTTTATGAATATCACAAGGAAAAGAAGAAAAAAAAGGAGGGAAGGGGTGGGGAGGGAATTAGGGATATGCTTTTTCTTAAATTGAAATAAGATGGCTGATGATGCAGATAAAGATTGAATGTAGAAATATACGAGGGAATTGATATTTGACAATCATGCATGTTGTTATCCAAAAGCAGGATCAGTTATAGAATATGAGATTTGTGGAGTAGGAATCGCTTTTAGTCTTTTGATACTAATACTAAAGGTTTAGGATGCAATTTGAGGAGTAGACATCTTCAAAATGATGTTATTTATTGAATAGCCTGATTTTATGTGGTCTATGGTGAAGATGCAAAAAAAGTATTTTAACTGAATAGGAGGAGCTTGTATTCTTGTGCGTTCTTTATGGTTAAGTTATTGGTAAAGGCTTTGCAGATATTCTTGGACTGAGGCTTCAACTGTGCCTGGTTAGGATAGAAACATTTTTTGAAGTGCTCTGCTGGCTTCTTCAGTTCAACAAATATGGTTCACTAATTATTTACTTGATATTACTCCCAATATAGTTTTTCGTAGATGATGACCTCATTCCTTTAACAACAACTCCAGAGGAAAATTGGATGCTTTACTAGTTAGCAAAAGTTTTAATGCATAAATAAGATGTATTGTCATTGTTGTCAAGTGTCAACATAACAATTGAAGATTATATTTAACATTAGGCTTTAATGCCTTTGGCAAAATCTGCATATTTTGCTTTTCAGTATATATTTTGAAATTATGTTGAGTGAGTTTATTACTTCATGGCTTTCATATCCAATTGGATTTTCACTTAATAACAATCTGAAAATGTCTTTGAAAGCAATTTCTGATTCACTATATCTTAGTCTAGGTAGAATTAATTCTAACTATTTTTTTAGCTCCAGATCCTACAGTCTTTACCCTTTTGGTTACTTGAGAGTGTAAAACTTTTAACTTTCAGATTTTGTTACATTCATATAGTGTTGTTTCATAGTTGCTCTTGTTAAATATATATATATATATATATATATATATATATATATATATATATATATATATATATATATATATATATATATATATATATATATATATATATATATATATATATATATATATATATATATATGATCAGTTTCAGATGAATGAGGAAATAATACTAAAAAATTTCTAGTCTTGGAGATTATTATGTTTAACAATTAGCTATTGACAATTGATTCTTTCCTCGTTTCCTTCTTGAAGGTGTATAGATTGACTGCTATTTTGAGTTCTATGTTGTTCGCGGGATATGGCAAATTGAGTAGTGCAGAGAAAATTGAATGGAATAACCGGTAAAATGAACTGTATAAAGATTTCTGTTTCTATTTATTTTGTCCATAATTGAATTTTTATGTTAACTTTAGGACATTTTGCCCATGCAGGGGATTCTCAACAGTTCATGCTCTGTTTGTATCATTTGCGTCATTTTACCTTGTGATGTTATCAGACTTCTTCAACGAGGATTCACAAGAAGAACTTGTTATTAATAGATCATTTACTTTCTCA
Organism: Phaseolus lunatus; assembly: GCA_013389735.1. Taxonomy (NCBI): domain Eukaryota; kingdom Viridiplantae; phylum Streptophyta; class Magnoliopsida; order Fabales; family Fabaceae; genus Phaseolus; species Phaseolus lunatus. Next base: position 24,711,779 of record CM023862.1, on the reverse strand, counting down.
AATTCGGTACTGGGGGTATGTTGAAGACAATATAAGAAAAATTTAACTTGTTTGAATTGTCAGATGTTGATTTTATATTCTTTTTCATTGTAATTTCCAACTATATTTGGGTTAAAATGATCATGATGCATGTGAGGGTATGGATAAAATATACAGTTCCGATGTTAATCTTCTTTAGGTACCAAGTACTAAATCATGCTGAAGCCTAGATTTGTTGAAGTTGTATTGCTTTTAAAATGAACCTGTGTCTTTTCTTATGGAGCATTCAGTTCTAGGATTTTGTAGCTTTTATAATAAATGCAAGAGGGACAAATCATTTTCTGTATGCTTTGGAAGAAAAAAAGACTCCTGCATGCTTGGTGCACCCCTCAGTTGTGCACTGTAAATAAGGGAGTTTGTTTGACAAGTATCATTTTTATTTCCATACTGATCTGATTGGTGGTGCATTTTTAATCTTACTGCCATATCACTCTTCTTTTAATCTTTCTGTTTCTTCTTTTTTTGATATGTTTTTTCTATTATTCTTATTGGTAACATTATTGTTTTTCCCTATAAGCAATGATTGTCCTGTTGGCTTATTTGTGGTTTTGTCTTCTATTCTATTCCTCTCTTTTTACAGATTTCTATAGGTTATTTTCTAGCAGATCTGGCAATGATTCTTTGGCATTTTCCAGCTCTAGGTGGTCTGGAATACGTAAGTTGAAAAGATATTAAGTCTTCTTGCCATGTTTAATACCTTAGATATTATTGGATATTCGTTTTTTTGCACGTTGACTCAGTCTCCAGGTTTTCTGTTTTGAAGGTGGTAAATTAACTTCATTCATTCGTGTGTAGGTTTTACACCACGGGCTGTCCATGTTTTCAATTATTCTATCTTTGCTAAGTGGTCAAGGACAGATCTACATCCTAATGATTCTATTCTCTGAGAGCACAACTCCTTTTGTAAATCTAAGATGGTAATTCTGTTGTTCAGACTTTGATTCTGTCATTTCATGTACGTCAGTCAACATTGACTTGTTACATTAAATGCATATATACAGGCACTTGGACATTGCTGGTCTTAAGAGCTCCAAACTTTACGTATGGAATGGTGCTGCATTGTTCTTCGGGTGGTTGGTACTGTATAATATACTTTTGCTCTCAATTTTAATTTCATTATAATAGTACCGGAAGGAATTGCTTATGGTTACTTTTCTAATTTTTTCTTTTGGTTTGGGGTGAGTTTTGTATTGAGGCACAAGGAACAAGTAGTGATAGTGTTAACGATAATTGAAAGGGATAATCAGAGGGGTTCTGACAAAATGTATACTGCATATTGCATGCCTAAGTAGGCAACATTGTGGAGATATTTTTCCCCATTCTTGTTTTAATACATCACATATAAATTTGGGTGGATCACTTGAGAGCTTTAAAAGGCTTCAAAAAAAATCAAATTAGGTAGGTTGGTTATAACTTATAAGGAGACGATAAGAGTAGGATAAGATATGAGTTACAATATATTGCATGAATGAACCAGCCAATAATTAACAGAGCAAAGGAGCCATCAACAGATTGGAACCAAATGACAAATAGGGTAAAGAATAACTTACAATATGACATCGAAATTCACCAAATCTCAAAACAGACTCAACCTTTCACCAAAATAGAGCCTTCTTTGGAACAAAAGCTTTAATGCTCCATCAAGTTGCTTTAGAGTAGATGCAAATTGATTCATGGGTGAGTTTGAAAGAAATATGTGACCTTTACTTTGAAGGAAAAACACGAATTGCATTTGAGAGAAGAAGGAAAGCTAGACTTGGAGGCCTTCTTTTCTAGATTGATACACAAAATAGAAGGCACCACATTAGCTTTTAACCGGCAAGTTTAGGATGGATTGGTGTAATTCCTATATGCATTGGGCGCGAGAATATTAAACCATGAACAAAGAAATGTATGAGGGAAAAGTTAACATATTGACTACTCAATGTGAGGCCTTAGTTCTTGGCTATAGGGGACACTAAAAGCCTCTGTCCTTCCATCCCTTGGATAGGGAGGTCCTTCGTTTTTGTGTTGAGATGCAAAATGGAATCAGGGCTTGTTGGGCCCTAAACACCCAAAAAACACCAAAAGGGTGTTAATTTTTTAGTGGCTCGGAATATAATCCTGAAGTACTCCAAAGACTCAGCAAACACGCTGATTTGGTTGTAAACTCACTAGTCAGCATGATTATGCCTTGAATTATGGTGTCTACTCTAAATCTGCAAAAAATGAGTTAACCTGCATTGTGTAGTGGGCTTGTAAACTCAAACGAGTTTACTTGCAAGTATGATAACCATGGTAACAGCGGTGATAGTTGGGTGGGGGTGTGCCAACAACAGAAATGATGTCAGTTGTAGTAGTGTTAGGGTGACAATAGTGATGCAATGATGGTAGAGGCACTAGTGAACACAATGATGTAGTAACAATGGCAATGGTGGTGACAATCATAATGGTAATGGGTTGTGTGAAATTGGCGATAAAAATGGTGATGGTAGCATAATAATGATAATAATGGTTTTGCCAGTGACAGCTTTAATTGCAGACATAACAATAGTGGTGGTTGTGTGGTGAGATTGTGACAGTGGGTGGAGATGATGATTGTAATAAGGGCTGTGACTATAACTCAATGCTTGTGGCATGCATAGATGGTGGTTGTAGCAATGAAGGTAAGAGTAGTGGTAATAGTGGTTGTTTTGTTGCAATTGTCGATGTTGAAATAATGGCTATGGTGCCATACAACAATTGTAGAAGTGCTAGTGGTGGTTGAATAAGAAAGTTCTGCAGTATGAGGCGAGGGTGAAAAGGGAGTTTTTATATGTTCCTAACCCAACACCTCCCATTGGATAAATATTTGAACTAATGAATAAGATATATTAGCATATAGGATAAGTTTTTTACCTTATCAATCAGAATCTGTTCGAGATCAACACATATAAATCAGAATCATCCAATTCTAATTTGTACAACCCATAATAGGATTTAATGTTAATAAGATCAGTCTTATTTCCTTATTTAGGTACAACATTTATAGGGAGAATTATTTCCCTGATTTTTAGGGATAGATTAGCGTACAGGTTTATTCCCTTGTATTATTGTATGTATACCCCTTTTGTATTTTTCCCGAATAAAAAAATATACATCATATTTTTGGCATGGTATCAGAACTCGATCTGAACCATCCCTAACCTAGCACTGCCAACCATGGGAGAGAACAAGGCAAAAGGTTTGACCACCAGCTTAGTCAAAGGGGTTGCTCTTCCTATGGTCACAAATTGAATGACCAGAACTACCCTCAATGACCAGAACATAAGTTAAGATCTTTCTTCAAGGAAAAGGGAAGGAAGGTTACATCACAGGAGACTTCAAGAGTCCAAAAAATGATGACCCCAACCTCAAATAATGGCAACTGGAAAACAATTTAATCATGTAATGGTTGCTCAACACCATGACTAATGAAATTGGGGAAAATTTCATGTACTATGACACTACCATGGAGATGTGGGATGCAGTGAAGGAAACATAATCAAATGTGAATAATACGTTTGTATTTGTGATCAAGAGCATACTCCATGACCTACAACAAGGTGATTTCTCAGTCACTGAGCATTTTAATACACTCAGTTGACATTAGCAACAAATAGACATATATGAAGATGATCAATGGGGCTATACCGAGGATAAGAAGTATATAGAATTGGTGGAGTAAGATAGGATCTACAAGTTTCTACTGGGGCTGAATTCAGAACTTGATGAAGTCCGGGGTTGAATCCTTGGTACCAAACCTCTTAAAACAATCCGGGAAGTATTTTGGAAAGTAAGAAGGGAGGAGAGCAAGAGGAAAGTGATGCTTGGAAAGTTAAGTTCAGCCCTATCCATTGAAGGCTCAACAATGGCAGCAAGGGGGAACTGACCTCGTCCATCTCAAGAAAAATTGGCCTTGGTGTGATCATTATGAGAAACTGGGTCACACTAAGGACACTTGCTGGATCATTCATGGCAGGCATTCAGAGGTGAAACAGACCAAAAACCTAGACAACACATCTGAGATAAATTCTAACCCATGTCCAATCAGCAAGGAGCAAATGGAAGCACTATAGTTTATTCTCTAGCAAACAATTTGTACAGTTGCAGTAGCACAAAAAGGTAATTTCTTGCATGCTTTAAATACTAGCAAAGGAAAACCAAAGTTATGGATCATTGATTCAGGAGTCTCATATCACATGACTAGAGACTTGACTCTGTTTAAAAGCTATTCTTCACACCTAAATAATTACATAGTTCGGATAGTTGATGGGACTCTTTCTAAGGACATGGGTAAAGTTTCAGTTATTATCTCAAAATATTACCCTGAGTTCAGTCCTTTTTGTGCCTAAACTTGACTGTAACTTGTTGTCCATTAGCAAATTGATAAGAGAGTTGAAGTGTCACTAAACTCTTCCCTAACTTATGTGAATTTTAGATTTTGGAGCCCGGGAAGACGATTGACAATGCCGAAGAATGTGCTGGACTCTACCTCTTCCAAGCTGAAGCATCAGAACCAGAACCCAAGTCCAACTCTTGTGCAATGATACCTCCAAATAGTAAAATAATTGTAATGTTGTGGCACTATCGGCTAGGAGTTGTTTCATTGTCAAATATGTCAATTGTCCAAACATACCAGCAACTCCTACTCGCCTCAACCCTATACACCCTCTCAACCTTTCTCCCCTAATTCACAACAATATATGGGGACCATCACGGGTAAATAATGTCACTGGATCAAGATGGTTTGTCACCTTCATTAACGATCAGACATAGGTCACTTGGGTTTTCCGAATGAAGGAGAAATAAAGAGCTGACAGAATATTTGAACTGTCTCATACTATGGTGGAAACACAATTTCAAAGTAGCATTAACGTGCTTAGGGGTGACAATGGCTGAGAGTACTATCACTCTGCAATAAATTCCTACCTTCAGAAACTTAAAATCATACATCAGAGTTCATGTGTAAATACCCCTCAGCAGAACAGGGTTGTTGAGAGAAAGAATCAGCATCTCCTAGAGGTGACCAGATCTCATGTTAGCTACAAATGTACCCAACCAATTTTAGGGAGAAGTTGTCCTCTCTGCAACCCTACCTCATCAATAGAATGCCCTCCCAAATCCTCAACTTTAACACCCCTTACTCTACTCTCCAAACATCATAGCCTATTAGTTGTATACTTATATCTATTCCCTTGGGAAATATTCGGATATTAAGCCATTATCCACAACCTCAATGCTCGTGTAACAAACTTGACCCAAAATTCATCAAATGCATTTTCCTCGACTACTCCCCCCACCAAAAGGGGTATAGATGCTATTCACCTCAAACTAGGAAATCTTTCCACGCAATGTATGTCACTTTTTTTTTTTTTAGAATCAACCTTATTACCACAAAGTTGGCATTCATGGGGAGCAGACTTATCCAATTGAAGTGGTAGAATCCCAACTTTTAGGATTTGAGCTAGCCGAATTTGCCCCAAATTTTGAGCCAGCCGAGATTGTACTTGTAGTAGAGGAAATTGAAATAGTAAATGCAAATTCAACCGAGACTGCATCTGCAAGAGAGGAAACTGCAGAAGCAAATGCAGAGCCAATTGAGACTGAACTTGCAGCAAAGGAAACTGCGGTAGATGTAGTAAAAACTGCACCAATTGATGCTAGAGAGAGGACTGCATCTCAGTAGAATTAAGACCCTGCTACACAAGGAGACAATTGGGTGATGTACTTCAGGAAGAGAAGGATGGGAGTAGAGTCCAACATAGCTCCAAGGAATTTGAAGTCAAGGACTTGGGTCAACTTGAATATTTTCAAGAAGAACTCAAAAACAGGCATTGAAGTCTATACTGACGCGGATTGGGCAGGATGCCCCTCTGACAAGAAATCAACTACAGGTTACTGCTCCTTTGTGTGGACAAACTTGGTGACTTGGAGAAGCAAGAAGCAACCTGTGGTGGCAATGAGTAGGTAGAAGCTGAATTTAGAGCTATGGCTCAAGGTATCTGTGTGAAGGAATCTGGCTTAAGAGGGTGCTAGATGAAATCATAATTCCTATCAATTACACTCTCAGGATATTACGTGATAACAAAGTTGTTATAAGCATTGCAAAGAACCCAGTCCACCATGATAGGACGGGGCATGTGGAGATTGACTGACACTTCATTAAAGAAAAATTTGACCATGGTATTATAAGTGTTGACCATGTTCCGTCATGCTGACAAGCAACAGACATTCTGACAAGGCTCTTCCAAGGAATACATGAAAACATTAGATCCAGATTATCTGGGTATGATAGACATCTACCACCCAAATTGAGGGGGAGTGTTGGAGATCAGTGCATATCAATCAGAATTTATAGGAGATTAGCTCATCAATCAGAATCATCCAATTTTGATTTGTACAGCCAAGAATAGGATTTAATGTTAATAAGATCAGTTTTATTTCCTTATTTAGGTGCAACATTTATATGGAGAATTATTTCCCTAGTTTTCAGGGATACATTAGTGAACATGTTTATTCTCTTGTATAATAAGTAACAGTTGAATTCAACAGGGTAGTCGGTTGGCTAATGCATTGTCCACATTTCAAAACTCGGAAGGGCTATTTGCTTGAAGGTCTTTATTTTGCTAAATTCATTTGCATTATGTCCTGCGTGAACAAACACATTTCAATGCTCCGATTTCTCAAAGATTTTTTTTCACTTCGGTCGTGACTGTTTGATTCCGAATAGTAAGCAAAGAGTTCAAATTTTTGTGTGATCTGTTTCTTATTCTAATGATTATAATGATGGACGTTTGGAACAAATTTACTTGGTGGTTCGAAATAAAGATAGTCTTAGTTTATCCCTTATATCTTTTGTGCTGCAGATTGCAAGGATTTTCCTATTTATATTCTTTTTTATCCACATGTCGACCCATTTTGATGAGGCAAGCGTTTTCTCTGTGATTCCCCATCACACATAACTTCACAATTCCCCTTTGATTATCATTTAGGAAATAAAATCAAACGTTTTGCTCCCTACTTTCAGGTCAAAGAGATCTTCCCATTGGGTTTTTACAGCTTGCTTGTGGTGCCTCCTGTATTGACAATGATGAATTTGTTTTGGTTCTGGAAGATTGCCAAGGGTTTGGTTAGAACTCTTTCAAAAGCAAAGCATAGCAAGTGAGCCTACTAAATGGCCATTGAATTAATTTAGTACAGTCGTGATTAACTTTTTTTTTCCTCTTATCATTCTAAAAAAAAATTCAGTACGGTATATGCTGTACATTTGCCACTAAGAAATTGAATATATTGCTGTGATTACATGTATGTATTCTGAATCAGTAAAGAAAGCAAGAGTTAAAACCACAGATATATGTCATCACATGGTTCAAACATTCTGTTGCATCTTTCATACCTTCTCATTTACCATTATGACATTGGATTGAATACAACTCACGCTTCAGTTTCATTCCTATACTGTTTATTATCTACAAAATGACATGAGGATATGGTAAGGATGCATTAGCCTAATACTGGGTGCCTTAAAAAGTTCTTTATTTCTTGGGAAGAAGGCTAAGTGAAAGTTAGTACTCTTAAATGCTTGCTTTACCTACTCTGAGAAATCAATTAAATTTTGTTACTATCTTTGAAAGGCAAAGATCTGAAGTAATTAGCATTTCCCAGAATGATCTTTTTAGCAAAGGGTAAAAGTGCTTGTTTGGGTTTAAAGATGACTAACTTAATTCTGGAGTAGTTTTTCATTTTGCAGACTTTTATGGAAACTTGATTTCAGGCACAATATATTTCAATTTTGTGAATGTGCTTATATGTCACAAATAAATCTTTTCAGTCTTTTAAAGCATGTATAATTTTTCCAATTAGTCCTTCAATATTAGTAAATAAATAAGATGTTTTTATAGTTAATTTCTGTTCTTCACATTTTTTTAATTTATTTAAATTTTATAACTAAATTGAAAGTCTCATACACTTTCAAGGAATCCAGTTTAAGCAATTTCTCCCCTCCAACATATCATTTGAGACATGCATCCAATTTAAAATTTAAAACCCAATATTGTCCTTTCCTTCATTTTTCTTATGAATATAGAAATCTGGAAGTGATTATTATATATTTTGGATTTCAATATCCGGAAGTTATTTTTGTATTTCATTTAAGCTTTTGGATAGTCATATTTGAAAGTAAGTAATGAGTTTCAGATTTTTATATCTGAAAGTCATTTTTGTACTTCATTTAAGCTTTTGAATAGCATATCCAAAAGTGAATTATGAGTTCTGGATTTTCATATCCAGAAATTATGTGTTGTAAATGTTTGTTTATGGATCTTTAACATCTGAAAAGTCTTGGAAGTGAAAATTTAGTTTAAACATGTATATAAAGAATAAAAGAAAGCATTAAAATGAGATCCAACATCTCACTGAGTACACAAGAAAGCTGCAGATCTGAATGTGTGGTGGAAGGTTAATGAATCTGACAACTGTTTCCGCGGTCCCCTTTGAAAAATTAAACATATGCATTATATTGACATGGGTCCATGTTCCTTTTTTTGTATACCTAAATTCAATTTTAGTATCCCAGGAAATAGTTATTTAATTAAATAACAAAACTTTTAATTCATATTTGTTGTCACTTCTAAATCATTAATTTGTGATGTATATCGAAGTTCACATTATGCAATGATTTATTTTTTTTCTAATTTATGAATTTGAAATTTTAAACGTTAAACTGACTCCTTGGAAGATTTAATTAAAGTTTAGATTTAAGATAATATTAAAATAGTTTAATTAATTAAATGTAAGAAATAAATATAAATGAAACTGAAAATTTGACCAAAATTTTGAACTTTCTAAAATAGGAGACTGAATACTTTTATTTGAAATAAGATTAAAATTGAAAATTGAACATAATAAAGAAACCAAAAAATTATATATAAGTCTATTTAATATATATATGTATATATATATATATATATAACAAATAAATTAAAGAATGGTTATTTTTTTAATTTAATATAAATATTTTGATACATAAATTAATTAAAAAATTGACCAGGACCACTCCTTTCCTAAAAAGATAGGCCCACCACTTTTGTGTACAAAGTTGAATTTGTTTGGTAGTTGACTCGAGTCTACAGATATGAAAAAATTATTTTGTCTTTAAAAAAAATATATTTTAGATTATAAAATTTAAAAAATATTTATGTTTAGAGTGTATTATTTTTGTATAAATGATAAAATTTAAAAGGTATTTATAAATTTTATAATTTAAAATATCTTTTCTAAAAAATATATATCTTTTAAATTTTATAATTTTGTAATTTTTCCGAATCACTTATTTTAAAATAAATGATAATTTTGGTATTTTAAAAAATATGAAATGTAATAGTCCTTTGTCATACTTGTGGAAGAGAATCATCTATCACATATCTCTTGTGGAAAGTCTATTTTTGCTGACACAATTTCAATCAAGTTTAATTCTTATTTTATTTTATATGATTTAATTATATTATGATATTTTTTAAAAAATATTTCAATAGAAAATTTTTTAGTAATTTTATTTAAATTTAAGTTTTTTAAATTTGAAAAGTGCTTTGATATAAGTGTGTTAAGCATAATAAGAGACAATCTTACTGTATTAAACTATCAGCATCAAAATGTATAACCTTTACAATTATCTGAAGGAATATGAGAAGTGTTATCAAAATAAATTATACAAGATATAAATTCACTTTTTAATGATGTAAAATTGTTTTAAAACATTTAGAAGTTTCTAAATTTAGTATTGTTCCATTCAAGATATAAATTGTTAATAATTTTTAATAATGATTTAACTCATAAATTCTAAATATATGCAAAACAGCTAATGATCTTACTTACATGTTGTTTTTGTTTTTTATCATTAAATAGTCTCATATTGAGTCTCATTTGTTAATTCACTTATATAAAATGGTTTCATTCAAGTAATTAGATTTCATGTTCTTTTTTTAGATTTCTTTGTATTTCAACAATCTTCTTTATTTGTTAGAAGCATGAGTGACCATAATAAATTACTTATAAAAGTTATAAATAACTTAGTAATAAATAAATATATGTATACTTTATTTTAAGAAAATAAAAATTATAATTAAAAGTGACTTTATAAACTTAAGTAATCTTCTAATTAAAGAAGAAACGATTGAGTTAAAGCAGACCAATACCAAAAATAGGTTTTCATTATGCTAATCTGTGTTTCAAACTTTGAAAAAATATTTCAAACTTCATTGATAAATGAGCATCTCATCACACAATCTACTAAAAACTACCTTCCAAAAGATTTATAAATTTATTTGAAATCATTATACTTATTTTTTAAAGCTTACTTATTTTTAAGTAAAAGATTGTTTGTATTTAGCTTTATTAAACATAATTTTTTTAATATAATAAGACTTATATAATATAAAAACAAATATTTAAATTTTAAATATTTTATATTTTATAATTTTAATATAAAATATGCACCTTTTGTATCCTACGGATCATAAACCGTTACATCTTGATAGAATCATTTCAAAATGTTTAAATTCTTATGATGTAAATAATATAAATTTATTGAAATTAAAGTGCAAAAATTATGAATTAAAAAAAATTTACAAGTTATAACATTATCAGAAAATCTTAAAAATCTGTAATAGTTTCTAACTATTTTGAAACCTCACTTCAATTAATTCTCTGAAAAAGCAGTGACAAAAATGCAAGTTAGTTAGCATTTAACCTTGACCGTTAGATTAATCTAACCTCAACAACTGTAAGTAAATGTAAGGCCACGCAATGGACACAACACGGAGACATTGAAGTCCAACAAGTGAGAAGAGGAGTGTATGGCGTGTGAGTGAATGTCAATCCAAATTCTTGGGACCCACACAACTCTCTCTGACTCATCAACCCTACCCTTACGCCTTTCGCCGTTAATAACCGTTACCCGTTGTTGTTGACAACTATGTCGATTCACACAAAAAAAAAAGTAACTGAGTATGTACGTAGCATCTCCGTCAACATCCACTTTCTCGCTGTTTAGTTTCTTTCTTTCCTTACTCTCTCTCTCCGAGTATTTGTATGCGCTGCACACGCAAAATTTCTCTTTCTCTTTCTTAGGATTTTACATTAAAGTATACTTCTTGGCCAGTCCTTTTTTGGAAGCTGCTACTTTTGAGCACCGATTTTAGTGACCAATATGTTTTGAATGTTTCAGATGAGAAGGGAGATGTCGGTTGTTGATTTTTCACGGTGTTAACTATACTGGGCAGTGTCGAGTTTTTGTGGAGCTGGTGTTTTTCTCATAAAGTTTGGATTTTTTTTCCGGGTTCTGGAAAAATGTGGGGTAGGTGGCGGTGGTGTGTGGGTGGCGGTTTTCTAAGGCAAAGGGTATCTGCAACTGGTTGTGTTAGCAATGGTTATGGGGAAAAGCTTCATCCTTTTGGTCCTCCTTTGTTGGGTTTGAGGGGTGTGGTGGAAGTGATGTGTGGTGGAAGAAGGGGTGGTGGGATGACACCTTTATCTTTTCTGTTGAATCAAATAAAGAGGGGTGTATCAACTTCAACTGGGGGTGGTGGTTTCAGCAATGGTAATGGAAGAGAAGATTTTATATCATACTCAGAAGCCAAGAAGCTTATGAGGTTGGTGAACGTGGAGTCTCTCAAGATGAAGCTTAGTATGGAAGGGAAGGAAGTTATTTGCTATTCTGAGCTTCTTGAGGCCTGTGAGAGCATGGGGATTGCCAGGAGTCCTGAGGAGGCTGCAGCATTTGCCAGGGTTCTTGATGAGGCTGGGGTTGTTCTCCTCTTCCGGGACAAAGTGTATTTGCATCCTGATAAGGTGAGATATTGTGACTGATTTGAATTGCTTATGTTTATGCTGGCATAAGAACATGATGTGTGTTTGTGGGGCTCACGAAAAGCTTGGCCGGATCTAAGTATATAACAGTATATATACTTACCGTAGGGGCAATAGATGTCAATTCTTGCCTTTTTTGTTCCTGCTTTACAATGTGTGAGGGTCCTCCCTGACCCATGTATTACACATCTCTTTTCCCAGGGAAATATTATATTTATTTGTAAAGGAAAAAAAATGAGTGGGTTTTTGACTTGTGTAGCATCCACCCTTTTAGCCTGTAGGTGACTCTTGGGTTTTTGTTAGTGAATCTTCAGTTTATCCTGCATATACACTTAATCACTCTTCATATTCAACCTGAAATAATCTCATGATTCAACCTTTGGCTTAACTCCATGGTGGATGGCAGTGATTTGTTTTTTCATCTATCAATTACTGATGCTTATATAAATTCTCTTAGTTTTAGGTAGTAGAGTTTGATAAGTCTGATTCAGTTACAGGTTTTTTCTGAAATAGAGAGAATAAACTGAGTTTAGAAACTTTAAGAACATTGGCTCTCAAGAACACTACAGCTCCAAATTATTTCATTGCATCCTCTCAGTGACATCAACTATTTAGATCCAACCTCTCTTTTCATTATGCTTGTCCTGTCATGATAAAGATATCTAGATTCTGGAATCTTGTTTTCAGTTGCAGAATGTTAACATCACTATGATTTTCTTTTTCTTCTTGCCCTGTAAATATGTTAACTTAATATGTCACTACATACGTTTATTTCATCTTAGAAGATTATAAATGGCAAAAGAGACATGTTCTGTCTGTATAGAGGTCTTATACATTATAATTGGTTCTGCAAGTACAAGATTGTAATATTTTAGTTCAGTCTTCTATGTGCTAGATATGCAAAAGGTTCCTAGACAGAGATTATTCATTTGAACAATTTTACTGGTTTGGGGCTGATGCATTCACTAATGAAACATAATAGGGAGTGGTATTCATGAAAATTTCCAATATTGGTAGGTATAGCTAATTAGTGTGTTTCAAGCTGTTTGTCCTAGATTATCATGCGTAAACCTACTTCAGTGCAGGACTACTCTTTTCATTTGAATTGGCTACTATGTATCAAACTAAAACCACAAAAGAACCATAACAACAGTAGAAAATAATTTGTAACTCCTTAAGTTCTCTATGGTGTGTCTGGTCTGGTACAAACTGTCTGTGGAATCTTAGCTGTATGTTTGTTGAAACTTTATCTGATCAACCAACATTTTTGTTGCTGAAATGAACTTCAGGAAACAGTTTTGAAAAAGACATTAGAGAAAGTGATATGCAATTCAATTCTGTCATAGTGTGGAAGGTTTCTAAATTCACTGATTATGTTTCTGTTGTATGGCAATGTTCTGTGTTTCAGGTGGTCGATCTGGTTCGCAGAGCCGTTCCACTGGCATTGACTGCTGACAACGATCCTATAAGGGAGGAGTTGAAGATTCTGCAGGATAAGAAAGAGGAAATTGATGTGTTGGCACATAAACAGGTGCGGCGCATCCTCTGGTCTGGACTAGGATTCATCATAGTGACAGCCGGCCTCTTCTTCCGGCTAACATTCTGGGAATTTTCATGGGATGTAATGGAACCAATTGCATTTTTTACCACAACCACAGGGTTGGTCATAGGCTATGCATACTTTTTGTTCACTTCAAGAGACCCTACTTACCAAGACTTGATGAAGAGGCTTTTTCTTTCAAGGCAGATGAAACTTTTCAAGATGCATAATTTTGACATTGAGAGATTCAAGGAGCTCCAGTGCAAGTGCAAAACACCTTTACATGCTAGTACCGTTTTAAAAAATCGCATAGGGGTGGAACTGGAACTTGAAGATGCTATACATAGAGATTAATATTTTCATGAGAATTTGCAATTCTTTTTAAATATATATTATAGTTAACCTTGTTCCCCTTGTTTTAGTGTTGGTGGGGAGAGATTAAACTACCTATAGTTTTGGCTTCTTTATTTGCCTCATTTACTTAACAATGCATGAAGATTATGTTCCATTCCATTTCTTGATGGCACGTTATTATTGAGAGAATAAGTCATGCATAAGGGTCCCTGGTCAATCTAGTCCAGGAATCTTTTATGGTTGAGTTTTTTGTTTCCACGGTTCTGTTAACTGTTGGGATAAATATATCTCAACTAGTGAAAATAAAATTCACTAGTTCAAAATTCGTGTACAAGAACCTACGTGTACGAGAAACTAGTGTTAATATTACATCTTTAAATTTATTAAATTAGAGATCAAATCACATTAAGAACTAAAAAGATGTCCAAAATTATAGTAATGCAGGTCATTTTATAAACTTTTTCTTTACAAAATTACATAAACTAAATGATACATCATATTCAATTATATTTGTTATTTATCCAATGGAACTATGAAGCTAGGAGTTAACATGAATAACTAAAAATTATTTGAACTAAAAGGGAGCAATTAAAACGAGGGATCAAAGGAAGATATATTATGAAATCTAGAAGTAATAAAGCAAAAAAAAAATGTATTTACCGTTAAACACCTGGAACTGTTACGAAATGACTAGTATGTTCAAATATTATCATTACTCAAGGCAGATAACATTGTAGTGAAAATGCAACAGACTACAAAGAAATAGTTTTTCACACGCGTGATCTATAAAAACCTGATGCATAAACTTTGTTACAAAACCCTATACACGTTCCCTTTCCTATATATTAAAAAGTCACACTCTAGGCCATTTACCAGTTCAACCACAGAATCTTCACTGGATCCATTGAAGTGTTCCAAAATAGTGCTCAACGTAGCCTGAAACCAACAAACAACACATTTTCTTACAATAATAATCACAAAGTAAAGCATATATAGACACATACATATTTCATAAAGTCGTCAAAAACATAAAGAAGTCGTCACTTACCCCTTCATCAAGGTTCTTCATCCACTCCACAACAGAACTCTCTGTAGCTTTCAATTTAGTTGAATTTTCTTCCTTCTCTTCACTGACCTTTTGTCGTTTTCTTGTGAATTCCCCTTCACTTGCATTTGAAAGCTTATGTTCCTCAGAACTGCTGACAGGTAAAGAAGGTACCTCATCCATTTCCAAGTCATGTTGTTCAGCCAAACTTTTTGCAGAAATGTCATCTTCACAATGCCTAGGGCATGTTTCTAAAGTAGAGTCTGACAAATTTGAAGCATTGTATGCAAGTTCATCATCTTTCCCAGTCTGGTTACTTCCAGATTGAATTGTTTCCAAGGATATACCACAGTTTCGCATTGACAAATAAGTCTTGATGTGCTGATAACTTATCTGCACCATAACAAATTATTCAATCTCAGATTCAATGAAGCAATAAGCAGTTCTTCGGATAGCACAAAAGTGTTCCTCATCATAAATATGTTTGCTAGTGGTAATAGGAAGTAGATTCTTCTTTTAGATCAATCAAAACCTCTTTCCAAACTATACAAGCTTCTTACAAAGCATACGCAACAAGTTACTTGTGATACTTAAGCTCTCCCTGTTCAGGTTAAGGACTTCAGCTCCCTTTGTTTCAGGGAAGTTATCTTCCAATGTTGTCAGGGTTTTGGGACATTTCCATTTTGAGTTTAATGATTAATATTTACAGATTACAACGTGAAAAGAAACTTCACAAGAGAGAGAAATAGTATCTCGTTGGTAAAAACTTTTGAAACCTGACTACACAACCTAGCCATTATCTACAAATTCTTTCTACACTTGGTTGTTGCGGGACCTTGTCCATTGACTCTTATGTAGTCTGATTGATCAATTGATAACCACATAATCAAGAGTTAGACATGATTCTAGAAAAACAAAGAACGAGATACCAACAAGTTTGAATAATTTGCAGGAAATAAAAACAAGTAAACCTAAAATCATTATGTTGTTCCGGTGGAGGATAGAGCAGTAGAATGAAATATATTGGACCATATATTTGCATAAATACCAAGATGTACTCAAATCACGAAGGTATGAAATCTGAACCCACATCTTCTGGCAATTCATTTTTTATAGGCTTCAGCTTGTCTGTAGATCCAACTCTTGAAATAGCACCCTGAATTTCTGATATGATCTCTTGTGTCAGTCCTATCATCTTACTGAATCTAACCCAATCAAAAGGTAATCCTTCTTGAGCAGCTTCCAGCAGATATTCAGCAACAGTTTGTTCTTTTATAGGAGCCGATCTAGCTTCTAAGTTCTGAGATTATGGAGAGGAGTCAGTAGAGAAAGTGATACAGTGAAACATGTGGGCATAGATCTTCTTTAGTAACAACAGACTAATATGACATACAACAATCTCATGAAGTTATACAATGAAATTGTGAAGCATAGATCTTTATTAGTGACAGCAGATTCGAATGACATACAGCAATCTCGTGAATAGAGAGACCATCTTCATGCCATTTTTTCCATGCTTCAAACTTTGCTGATGTCAACTTCTTGGATTTGTTGGTTAGTGGAGATACTTTCGTTACTCCATTAGTTTGCAAACTAGCCATTGGAGCCTTTTCTTCCCCATCCAATGATAGGTTTAATCCTTGCGACAGTTTCAGAATAACTTGAAGAAAATGATCTCCATATTTTGTAACCAGGTGCTGTACAATGTTGTTTGAAGTCAGTATTTCAAATGACAGAAAGACAGAAGGTGTAAAATAAAAATGGCTTCATTATCTAGAGACATGTTTACAAGCCAAACAAATCTGATATGTGATTACTGATCATTGGAAGGTAAACTACTGTCAAGAGATTGCTTATTCAGAGGACTAACTAGTACACATTGCATGCAACAATAATTTCTCCCCCTGTTTGGAAATCTTGCAACCCATTTCAAAGTATTTCAATAAACCTTCGCAATTGGAAGATTTCTCCATACACGTAATTGCAATTTGCTGCCAAGAATTTTATATTTACTAAAGCGGAATTAGGAAATTAATAAAAAAAATTGTTTACTAAAGCCATTTTGACAAGTTTCTGCTTTTTTTTCTTCAACCATAAGGGCTGGTCCAGTTACAGACATCTTCAAAACATTGAAGGGATACCTGATTTACACCGTTAATGTTTGCTAGTCTTGCTTTTGTAGACGGTCTTGTCAAAGCAATTTTCCTGATCGTTTGATCACCACATATAGCATATCTACAAAGACAGTATAACAGCTTTATGATGAAAGTATGGATAAAAGAAACTAAGAATTAATATCCTTCAAACTGTTAAAAAATAAAAACTATACGGAGCTGTTCCAACACTTCTTGCAAGCTCTAATCTTTCTTCCAAAAGCATTTGGTGGAACTTTTTCTCAGCCTGAGTATAGAAGTACAACACAAAGATTTAGAATTAATATATTGTCACTTATAAACAAAAATTGGAAAAGATAAGCTTGCTGTTTATTTTTGTTTTTTTAAAATCTTTTTATGGATAAATGGCTTATTTATCTTACATATACATATAATTGTAAACCACTTATTCAAGAAGCTTCATTGATGATTAGAAGAAAAGGAAAGAAAGACAAGATGTTGGATAAAGATAAAACCACTTATTACCAACCTCTGAAAAACCTTCTAATTCTGAAGTAGATAAAGTTTTGAATTCTTCTTGTGTGTTTCCATTATCTTCTTCTCCAAGCATTTCAGCAGTCAATGTCAAAATCAAAGGAGGTTGATAATCTGGTCTAGAAGAGGCCAAAAACTGCTCTCCTTTTGAACTGACACTGATTCATGAAGAACAAATTTTGTGTCTAATTATAGCTTCAGTTGTGAAACACACTAAAACACTAAAACTAAAAAGTTGCATAATAGACGTGTTTTGACATTTTTAGGTTCCAATTATGAAATATTATAATAGAAGTAGGATGCCCAATTAGAGAAGTCTAGCTCTAATAAAAGACTGGGTGATGAGGTGGATAAGGGAAACATAAAGAGAAACAGGGAGTTGGAAGGGGATAGGACAGTTTTTGGAATGTTAGAAAGTGTAAGAGGGAAAGACTTTCGAAATCCCAGTGATAATTATCCGTAAACTTTTCCTCCTTGAGGTATCACTATTTTCCAAAGGTATCTGTGCATAAATTATTCTTTTCATCCTACCTTCAGGTAACAGACTAGTAGCACACAAAGACTTCAAATAACTACTGTAATCTACCAAATAACTTGAAGAATCTACCTTATAGTTCTGTAGACGTCACTAACAGTCTCCTTCAAATAACCTGTAGAACAATAGGAGTCCATTATAAATTGCATCTAGCAAGTTCTTCTAATAGAATTTACTGTGTAATATAAAAGATTGTCATTTTTTGACAGATTGTGAATAGTAATATGTAATATATACTGAAGCAAGAAATACAATTACCAGTACCAAATAAATAGCAAGAAATGTATGAAAAATTAATTATGTTTGAAAACAGAAAAAAATGCCAATTATTTTTCAAATGTATTTTTTTCTTTGTATAGATGTAGATTGATACAGTTAAGATAAATAAAAGAGACTATATTTGAGAGAGCCAGATCACTCCTCTCGTATGTTCTCATTTTTGTATTGGTAGAATTGTGATACAATTACATGGAAGAGCAAAGATCAGAACTAGAGTCCTAGGTACCACTCATAGGTACAGCTCATAAGTACAACATATAGTAGTTTTCCAATACAACTACTTCCCACCTTTATTTAATACGTATTCTAACAAATACACTGCTACTAGCTCAAAAAGCTCCAGTTGAAGCAAGAAATAAACCCACTCCATCTGCAGATTGAATAAAAATGGAAGTAGGAAAAATGAAAAATAAAGGGGTCTCTTGGCATTCTTCTATGTAACATATTCACTCAAATAATCAAAGAGAGAAAAAGGCAGATTTTCATCCATGGTGTCGTACCATCTAACCTAGTGCTTGCAATCCAATCATAGCCAAGACTTAGAAAATGAATACAAGGGACAGCGAACAAGCCAACAGAAACCAGAAAATGTGATTTCATTTTCACAACAAATCCTTTATACAGCAAATAATGTACAACGTTAAAACTGCCTTCTAATGTTTCAAATTGCCAAAAAGACAGGCAGTCAACTTAAACAGAGCAACAGAAAATGATTTGCCCTACATATCCAAACTATCCCTGAACTGAGAATGTCGATCCACGTAACTGTTTCAATATAACTCATGATTGTAACTCGGTAAATTATTTCCACTCTACCTTGAGAAATCAATTGATGCCCAAGTGATTTCCACCAATTTGCAGGAAAATTTTTCCCCAGGCCATGAAGTGGAAGCTTATCAAACTGAGCCTCAAGAATTTTCTTCACCTACAAGTTACAAGCTAATACAACTATCAACAGTTGGAACAACTAAATAAATTTAAAGGCAACAATAAAGGTTAAGGATGAATGAAAACCAAATGATACTTATGCTTTTAGAGTATACCAAGTACAGGGTATTCTTAAAGCAGTGCAGTAACCACAGTCAGCAAAAAGAAGGTACCAAATTGCTACATTCAAAATCATTTTGGGTACTCGAGGATTTGAATATGCTCGTCTACTATGTCACATCAGAATCCATATGCACTAAGGCTTCAATGTTTGTCACTATGAATAAGAGGAAACAGGGTTTATAGGTTTGTTAAAAGCCACCATGTCATTAAGAGAGCTTTTTTGCAGTTGAATAACTGAAATGTTCATTTTGAACAATTTTAGGATCATATAAATGAAGTAATGCGAATTGTTAGTTTAAAATATCTAAATTTAGAGTATAAAATTTCCATCAATGCATGGAAGATAAATTGGTGTTTCTCTTTCTTTTCTTCTTTGTGCAACTGTAAAGTTCATGCGTTTTAATCATTGTGTCAGAATCATTACTTGAATACTCTATTCAATTTTGCATTCTCTAGACCTAAACTTCCCATCCTTAGACCTATCATCACATAAAATTTCCAAATTGTCTACTGTCAAACAGTTCCCAATTAAGGCTTCATAAATGGTCTCCCCATTTTTGTATTTTTTTTTTCTTTTATTTGTATTAAGAATGCAGCATGTGATTGGTACAGTTTGTAGTGCTAACCTACAGTATAGCAATCCAATAGCGCTCTTTCATTTTTATTAAAGAAAAAGTCTTCAAAATTATATTTACAGCTTCGTTATTAAAATTAAAATTTACACACAACTTTCATCTGTTTGTAGAAGTTCAATTATTTCTCTAAAACACCTAATGGATAGTAGATAGACAATTATACACAATCATACTTGAAAGGGACTAAAGAAAATAAGCCCCAGTTATCAAGGCTGAAAAAGGTATACAACCTATAGTTAAAAACTTACCCAGAAAAAAATGACCATAAAAATATAAGACTCAACTTATTGTAAACAATAAGTGATAGTAGTAACCAAAGAAAAAAATATCGTTAGTCAAAACACAAGGACACCGATGACTAGAAAAAAAAAAAGGGAGTACGTGATTAAATAAAGGAATAAGAAAGTAACGATACCAAACAAGAACTCAAAAAGTGAATGAATTCTCTAAAACTGAAATGAAAACAGTTCCTAGCTTTAATATTGAAAATCTTACTCGAGACCCACGCAGGACATCAATAGGCATATTAAGGCCCCATCTGCCCTTGCATGAATGAATGCAAGCCATTAGAAGAAATGCTTCCCTTGACATGTCACGCTCCTTCTTTGAGACTTTGCAATTATCACAGTTCCCTACAAAACACGTGTAAAAGAAATAAAAATTGGAGTAAACTAAATAAGAAAAGGTTAGTTTTGAGCAAGATAAAGATTGTTATTGGTTTTGTCAACTTGTCCAGTTAACTGATATATTTTGTAAGGTCCTTAGAGAGCCTATATTTAACCTTATTTAGCAAGCTTGGGAGCATGTGACACATGATCCACCTTGAGGGGGGTATTAGAACTAAAAACACTATTATTCCTGATTCCCCTAATTGTATAAAGTCAATGGAGTAACAATGATAGGCTATTAAGTTTAAGCTCTAACTAGACAAGGACAATAATGAAGCATCACAGTAAAAGGCAAACCGCATCTATCAGCTGAATATTTTTCCCCAAAGTATTCAAGCAAGAACTTTCTTCTGCATGTTGTCAGCATACAATAGTGTTCAGCAGCAAGCAATGACTCCATAACAGCTTTTCTTTGTTTTTCCTGGTACACGGAAGACTTAAATATTAGTAGGAGAATGGGGATAACTTGTATGGGGACAATATGCAAGAAGTAAGTAGCTTCAATGCTAATTTAACTACAAATAAATCCTTAGCCAAACTTTTTCAGATAAATATAAATAAATACACATACTGATTTTACATCTCCACAGTAAAAGTCGCCCTTTGCAAAGTCACTTCTTGTGTAGTAAAGCCAACAAACCGAAGCTATACCATCTCTACCACATCGTCCACTTTCTTGGTAGTAGGACTCAAGACTTTTAGGGCAACCATAGTGAATCACTTGTCTAATGTTAGGTTTATCTATGCCCATGCCAAAGGCAATGGTTGCCACCATGACTTGCAGTTCATCTCTAACAAATAATCTGTGAATAGATTAGATCACAGTTCAGTTAGGTTCAAATCATTGAAGCATCTTCAAAAATTAGAGAACAGGAGGAAGGTAAGGAGTATGCTCCACCTTCACTGTGATCAGAGGTGAAATTTTATTTCATGTACTAAAATAAGAAAGAATATTCACCTATGAGACTCCTCTCGATCTTTTCCATTCATTTGGCCATGGTACATTCCTGCCTCAATGCCTGCTTCTGTAAATGACTTGAATATCTATTTAAAACAATAAAAATCAAAATACAAAATTAAAAAAGGCTGCAGACAACGAAACAGAATTTAGACAACAAAAATGCAAACAAGAGTTCCGTAGCTAAAACAGAAAGATATTTTATCCGTTTTTGACAAACCATCATGATAAGTAACCACACATAGTGAAAGGTCATGAATACTCAGTGGATATTTCAATGCAATTTTTTTTTTTAAATTTTTATTTTCCATATCTAAGAAGGCACACTTGGTGTTAGCATGAGTTTTGCAATTTTTTCCTACTACACAATAGGTTGAAAGTTCTCATATTTGTCTTGAATCATGAATGAATATCCTATATAATACCATACAGCACCACCTTAAATTATTGTGCCTAATAACTAAAATCTTAATGAGTCATCAAGCAACCTGTCACTTCGGCATAGTTTACCAAGTGTTCTGAGTTTATCAACAAAGGACAAGATAGAAAACTATTTTAGGATTCATTTGTAATATTTCTAGCACATTACCTGCTCTACATCTTTGATTGTTGTGCAATAAATTATAGTTGAACCACCAGTAGCAACTTCTTTTGAAATTTCCCGCACAAGCTCATCAATAAAAGATTGTCCACGGTTCAATAGTTTGACACCATAGAAAAGATTTGTGCGATCAAATGAACCAATTGTAACATAAGGGTTATCCATCTTCAGGGAACTGATGATGTCAAATCGAACCCTGGAAATAAAGCACAGAAATTAACATGACCGTATGTTTTTCTTTAATCTCAATACAGCTACAGTATATTATTAATTAAAAGAACCATGAAGTATGACAATGTAACAAAAAGAAGTGTCATATAAATTCATTACTTAATTCACAAAGTAGAAATATCAATTAATTTTAATCCATTCCTATAGCAATGCTCATAATAGTGTTCAACACATGTAACAAAATCCTTTCCTCTTGATAAGAAGATGTAAAATGGAAAGAAAGAGAAAGAAACCACCAGAAGTACACAGTATGTGAAACATGGCAGGAATCATTGTACCAGTAAAGATTTAAAAAATATCTTACAAGACCTTTAGTAGCCATCCCTTATACAACTGATTTCAACAGAAACAAGTTTGAATTCTGCAGAGGTGTGGTTTAATGACTCCAGAACCTGGTAGTTTATTTTTGCCACAAACAGCATCATTTTAAAAAAATTTAAGAAACCTAATAGGCTTCGTGCAGAAATAGATCAGATCGTAGAACAATATGCGATGTTTACTAACAAAAGTCCTCTATCTCTAGAAATCTGTAAATTGGATGACAGAATACCAGATAAGAGAGGAAGATACGAATCAATGCTGTAAAACAGAAGCACTACTTCCAACCTCAATACATTCAAGTCCTGGCTATCCTTCCCTCCCATATTGCCCCTAATCAACTTCTTAAATAGATTTCAATACCTCAAGAGATTAGTTTCAATTCCCCTGTTTACCCGTTTATGATTATTTTGATGACATAATAAAATACTAAAAAAGAGTTAGTTTCTAGTTTGTCTTTATAGGTCAAACTACCGTCATTTTATAATTCTATCATTCTCCAGCATGTACCCTTCTTGCTGTTATTTGTGGAAAAGGAAAAGGAACATGAGAGAGAAATAGATAGATAGACAGGCAGATAGAAGGCTGAAATGGACTGAAATTTGAATCCAACACAAGCAAAGCATGGTGATAAAGTTCATGTAAAAGTAAAAACCATGATCTTGACAATGACTTGCAATTGCAACTAAAAACAAGTTTATTGATGAACAATTGGAGAGCATAATATATACAAGATAAAGAAGGCACACAATGTGTATCAGAATCATTATAAAGTATAGCAATGATATGCTTCACTAACAGCCAAAGCAAAAGATGCTTACTTTTCAGTAGCAGTCGCAGTTAGACCAACAAAAGGAACATCAAGCAAGACCTCCCGTAACTTGTCTAAATGCTTGTATTCCACCCTAAAATCATGTCCCCATTCCGATATGCAATGGGCTTCATCAACAGCAAGAAGACTAATTCCAGCCTTTAGTAAGTTGGACCAGAAACTACAAAAAATAAGTTCAAGTGAAAAGAATATTATAATTAGACAAGAGATGGTATGGACTAAAATCAGCGATATAATTCCAGAAATTAGAAAGATAATTAACTGATAAAGTGAACTAGTCATACAACTTCTACAACAGCTGCATGTCACTTCTATTTTTAAAAGCTATACTTATCGCTGAAATGCAACTCAAAATAAAGGTCACAATCTGCCAGCTGAAGGTTAGACATGTGTTTAATCCGTTACCTGGTAGGAACTGTGCATGCCTTCTCAGGAGTCATGAACAGAATGTCAAATTGACCACGTTCAGCTTTAGAGTGCACAGTGAAATCCTTCTGAGCACTTCCAAGATATTCAGCTTTGATACCTCGTTGTTTTAAAGCCATCACCTGTTTTCCCATCTCTTCTTATTAGATAATCCCTATTGCTAGATACAGAAAGGCATTGAGAGCATAGAAAAGTAAAACGAGAAGACTCATTCAGAAGAACCAATCAATTCACCTGGTCTTGCATCAACGATATCAGAGGGCTCACAACTATCCCAGTCTTTTTAACAACCAAGGGAGGTACCTGATAGCTGTTAAAAAATAAAATACAGTTTGAACTCTCCAATTTAGGCAATTAGCTTCAAGAAGAGGTAAAAAAACACAGAATGAGAGAGTGAAAGCGGAATGATGATGTTTTTACCACAAGGACTTCCCACTGCCAGTAGCCATGACTACCAAACAATCCCTTTTCTCAACAATTTTCTCAATAACTTCTCTCTGATAAGGCCGAAAATCAGAAAACCCAAAGTATTTCTGAAAACAACAGTAGAAAACACATCAGCATCCAACAATCATAAAACCCTCAAAACCTCTAACAAATCATTCACAATACTGATGGGGCAACTCGACACCATTTCCATTGCACATTCAATTATTTATTATTTAGATAAAGCACCAACAAAAAAACAAAACCTTTTTCAATCTCACCAACGAAACTGAAAACTGGAAAGTGGGTATTGAAGTTATCTTACAAATGATTAACGGCATTGTACAACCAATAATTTTCATCATTTATGAAACGGTAAAACGAGGTTGGTAGAGGTAAAGACATTGATTAGGGTTACCTTGAGAACAGAGGGAATGGTCTCCATGGTGGGGAGGAGAGGAAGAGAAACCACCATAAGGTCTCAGAGTTGGAAGCCACTAAAGTTCTGACATTGATATCGGAATACACTCCCGCCAAATCAACCAGACACACACATGGTTTTGGGCCTGACCATCACCTGGGATGGGCTTGATTTCATGTCATACAGGTGAACTTAGGAATTGCTTCCTGAAGCTCCGTAATTTCCTCCGTCACCTTCCATTAGAATAACACGATGAAAAAACTTGAAAGTGGATGTCCATGTCGGTGATTCCAAATCAAATAGAGAAATGAAGTTGAGTATACTTGGTACTCATAAATGAATGGCAATGTTATTTTATTTGTGCGTAACATTGAGAAACTCGTTATGAAATTACTCTACAATCCACCATGGAATGAAGTGATTTCAACCCATTAATGATGATAAGAAACCATGTTCATTATTATCATCATAAGTGATAAATGTGCAAAAAGATACACAAAACTAACCATGGGAGTGAAGTGGGGTAACCAAATATTGATAAATGCAACACTTTTTCACAACATTATAAATGTAGAGAGAATTGGTGGTACATTATGACTAATTTGGTTTTGTCATCAAGCAAATTGTGGTTTTGGTTTCATTACGAATTTGGTGAATTTGAACATTACTAAAGAAGGTAGAATTTTAATATTTGTCTATAAAGTTTGACATGATTGACCACATAAATGATTCTCCATGTTTCCATATAATTTTTTACAGTTATTATTCACAGGATAATCTTGTGGAGTGGTAGTTCTTGTGTTTGTAACAGGCACTCTGAGAGTTAAGAGGCATCTGCATTTTTTATGTTGGGCCTTTGAGTGTTGATTTGATTATCATGTTTACTTGATTCCTACAAAAGTATCTCTTCTAATTGAAAATCACCTTCAACACAGCTGCAAGTCCGTGGAAGTGTTATTGTAATTAAATTCATTAAATTTGTTTAATAATGTTTGTAAAATTTTGAATGCTTTTCACTTTTACAAAAATATATCTAGGTGTTTGGATTATGTTTCATCCTGACAAGTTCTTGATTATATCAGAGAAGTGCATGCATGAAATTATCCAAATTGGCTGAAGAACAACAGGGGAAACTTCAAACACAATATTTTTCGCTCCTTATACAATGTAAATGTTTGTTATGAAACACAGAATCATCAAATTCTGTTCCCTTTTTTTTTTTATATAGATTTTCAATTTGTAATCTTCCTATTTTGTTTTCAGTGCCACCTAAAAATATCAGAAGACAAATTTCTTGTATTCATCGGCCTCAATAGCCATTTCTTCAATGCTCCTGTCTCTCCTTTCTATATCCACCTCGAGTGCTCGATTCAACTCCTTCTCCTTTTCATTTATCTGCATCATCCAATAAAGAACAAATATCAACGAAGTTACAATATCAGATCTATCTGCTTAAAAGAGACAAAACATCTAAAAGGAAAAAAGAAAAAAATTTCATCCTACATCCTCATAAATGTCATCATTGTTCTCATAATCACCATTTTTCCGGGGAAGGATATGGATATGAACATGAGGCACTGATTGCCCTGCCTGAGGTCCATCCTAGAATTCATAAAGATGATGTTGTTAGGTTCAAAAATAGTTGAAACATAACATGCAAGTCTTAGACAATTACAAGGGAATATGACTATAAGACTTGGTAGAAACTAAGAAACACATGGTTAAAGTCTTCTTCAATTGTCTTACTTGGATACAAAATGTAAGTGATGATGCCTTATGGTAGGTCTCTAGTTGCCTACCAAGTTTCTTAGCTATGTGCCATAAATCTATATTCTCATCATCTGTGAGATCTGCAACACGCTTCACTTCGCGCTTAGGACAGACAAGAACATGTATATATTGTTAAGTTAACCTGGTTCAACTTCAAATTGCTAACTGAATTGAGATTTGACTATACAAAAATAACTATGAACTTAATTCTTAAAGCTCTCAAGAAAGCAACTATAAGAAACCATTATTAAATAAAGTGTGGTTCTTCTTTTGTCCTCTTCATATAAATACTGTAATCTGAAGGTATATGCAAATTATGTCATGTTGATTCCTAATGAAGCAAACTAGTTTTACAACTACATGTTCACTCTTGTATTGAAAGCTAGTAATTATCTTATCACATGGATCTTCAGAGTTGTCAAAAGTAACCATTGTAAATTTGAAATTGTATAATGAAGCTACATTTGCTAATATGGTGACTAATCATGTATGGAGTGCCTTCCTTTTGTTGCTTTTTGCAGTGTCTCAACTGTTATGAAAATGGATTAGTCGTATAAAACACAGAATGTTTTGCTAACATCTATTAAAAAGGATATGACCTGCAAATGGAAAACAAAAGTCAATTAGTAA
The DNA here is from genome assembly GCA_013389735.1 of Phaseolus lunatus. Taxonomy (NCBI): domain Eukaryota; kingdom Viridiplantae; phylum Streptophyta; class Magnoliopsida; order Fabales; family Fabaceae; genus Phaseolus; species Phaseolus lunatus. The sequence goes on along the minus strand of CM023862.1, from coordinate 24,684,508 downwards.
GTTAAATCTTTGGAAGTAGAAATGATTCAAAAGTGAAAAGTAATTTATAAATTTTAAATTAAAATCTATTATTAATATAAATCAAACTAAAACCCTGTACACTGATTACACCACCAAGACTTCACACAGAAAAAAAAAGGATTTTTGAATCATTAGATTGATCTCAAATTTATGCAGGGCCAAATTGATATCTTCTGCATAACTTTACGTGTTAAGATTTTATTGGTTTTCATTATTTCATATATTGATCATCGAAAACAAGAATAGAACGAAAATAAAATTGCAGTTTTATAATTATTTCAGAAAAGGAGGAAATGATGAAAAGCTTATAAAACATTGTCTCAAACCAAATACGCCTAATATTTTCTGTATGCATGCATACACTCAAAGCATTCACTTCCAGTAAAAACCTTCCTTTGTTAATTTCACAACACTAACAAACAAAATGGTTGAAAAAAACTTAATTCATCTTGAAAATGAAAAAACTGATTATGCAACTTTGAATATTGAAGATAGATAATAAAGCATGATCCTAAGAGAATTGAAAACATAGAGCTAAAGGAACAGCATACCTGGCAGAGCAGGACGCAGGTTGACAAAGGCAAAAGAAAGATTGGTTGTATGGAACACTGAACTGTGGTGGATCTTGTGAGGCCCAAAATCATAGTATTCAACAGCCATCTAACAAAATTGTTGTTCTCAATAATGCATAAAGGAAAAAATAAAATAGCAAGGGTTATACTTTTTATGATTTTGGTTAGTTATATATATTTACCTCAATGGATGCACCAGGTGAATGTATCAGAGATATGCACAGAATGCAAAAGATGCTTTACAATTTGCAATTTGCTTTGAGTTTATAGATGTACAAAATCTGTGGACTAGTTTTCTCCCTCAATTTCTTTTAATTTATTCTTGCATACTCCTTCAGTCTTCCAAAAAATATTTTTAAATATGGGAATGATTAAGTCAATAATCAATAATTGTTAATTGTGTGGTACCTAATCCAATAATAATAAAATTTAAATTGGGAGACTTTACTCTTTAAAAATAAAAGAGTTAGATATTTTATTTAGAACATGTTTGAAAAGTTTATTTATTACATATTTTTAAGAGAAAAAAAATTAAAAAACAATATTTTTCTCCATAAACAAAAACTAATTTGTACATAAATTAAAAATAATTTTTTTTTAAAAGTTATGCAAAAGAACGTAAACAAATTAACCTATGAACTTATGAAAAAAATATTTTCAATTTTTTTTTATCTTTTTTTCCTCTAAGAAGTTATTGTAAAAAATTTTCATTCAGATAAACTTATTTTCAGAACATTCAGGTATGCCTTTATGCAGCTATGCGTTGCTTTTTGATGGATAAAGCATAGGATTGAAAATGGTTATGCAAGTAATAATAATTGAAATGTATTTAAATCAGAGCATACATAACTGGTTCTAAGCATCTGGTGTTAGTTTCAATCCTAAGATGTTCACCATTGACCATAAATTATAAAATAATCTAAAAGAAACTGGAATTCTGTGTAGGTTAAATTTAACTCAATCTTACAATCTAACTTCTAGAATTAAAGTTGTCTCGGTCGTTGTGGATCTTCAAGAAAATGTAGAAGGAAAAATTAACTAAAGATTTTTACTTGCTTTCTGAATGGAAAGGAAACATAACTTGTTGAACCTTTAGTTTCAACACAGCCAAGCAAAGTTGAGGCTAAAATAAAAACAGGGACCCAAATGGTGTTATTTGAATAGAACCAAATTGTCATCATTGCTTCAATTTGTGACTTAACTCAAAGCTCTATAATCTAAACTAGCTGAATAAACTTTTTGGGGCCCCAAGGAAATTCATTACAATTGTCTGCACACAGAAAATCTGGTCACATGATGCATACAGAATTCATTTTCTACAGCTAGCCAACAGTTATACGAAAAGTTTTCTGTATTCATCTGCCTCTTGACTCATCTCTTCAAGGCTTCTGTCTTTCCTCTCCTTGTCTAAGTCAAGCTTTTGTTTCAATTCCTTCTCCTTCTCATCCATCTGAACCAATGACAAAAAGCAGATAAAGCTCAGATATCATATTAAAATAAAACAACATACTAAAATCAGCATCATAGCCACAAGAAAAAATTCCATCCTACAGCATCATATATCTCATCATTCTTCTCAAAATCACCACTTTTTCGAGGGATAAGATGAATATGAACATGGGGTACCGTCTGTCCTGCTTGGGGTCCATCCTGAGGTACAGAAAGATAACTCAGTTATTTTTGTGAGTCACAAGTAGCATATCATCCAACAAGACAGTCTGTAGAAGTAGAGGAATTGTTAAAAACATAATAAATATAGCACCATAGATGATGTAGATAGTGCTCACCAATCAAAACTAGCACTTCATTTTGGTAACCACTACTTCTATCTTGGTAACTAAAATCAAAATGTAAATTTCAATTACAGAACAATACCAGTAGAACCTATGGTACTCTGTCAGTTTTGTACAATTTTGAACATTAAATTACCGGCTCAAAAATCACAAAATTGAACTGCCCTCAGTATCACTATTTGATCATCTCATCGATGGGGAAATTGCATAACATCAAATAATGGAGATCAAAGCAATTTTCACATTTGACCAGACAACTACAAAATATTAGACAACACGTGACTAGGAAACAATTGTCCAGAGAATTAGTAAAATGCACATTCTTGCCTTACATGCTAACTAACTTCGCATTTGGCAAACAAGAGCCATAAATAAAATAAATATACCTACCAAGAATCTTCATAGAAAAGAACTGAAACGATGAATAAACAGTCATGCATTTCACATACATATTGGAAAATAAGTTCTTAAACATCTCTCTTTTTTTTTTCTACAATAATGCTAAAAAATGAGTGTTATCTAGTAGATAATGAATTGTGAATGAAAAGAGAGACACCGACTATAAGTAAACAACTACAAGGAAATAAGAGCAAAAACATAAACAAAAACAAAAGAAGGTTAGCATCCATCTAATTTCAAATTTAGTCAAATAAAAGGTGAGTGAGTGTGTATTTACGAGATTGCAAATTTGTGAAACAGTGCCCAACTAGGACTGAACAACAAATATAAACCACAAATCCTCTTTTAGAAAAAAAAAAAAGTTTTAAAGAAAACTCATGTAAAATAAAGAATTTAATCCAAAGCAGTTACAAAATAAATTATTAAACAAGCCGAGCATACTCCAAATGAGTCTTACTTGGATTGCCAAAGTAAGTGATGAAGCCTTGTGGTAGCTCTCAAGCTGTGCACCAACTTTTTGTGCAGTGAGCCATAAATCAGAAGTCTCATCAGCAGTGAGATCAACAAAACGCTTAACCTCGCGCTTTGGACAGACAAGAACATGTAGGGACTGTCAAGCCAAACATTTATGTAGCTGTATGCAATCAATCTTACAACATTACATTATGCAAAATAAAATAATCTTGCACCCGAAACTGAAAATCTCTAGTGATTAACTATGAAACAAATATAGCCACCAAAGTCTAGCCTCCTTCCTACACTTTCAAACCAACACAGGAAGAACACAAATGAATCCCCTATGCCTATATATGGTATATCAAACAATTAACTTCACGGTTGGTTAATCTATCAACAGTTATATTCATTCTAGTGAACCGTGATGAACCACATAAATAAAAATAGACACTGATAACATACAGAAGCCCTATAAACAGACTCACTAAAATGTCCATTGCCGTCAAGGGCTGGAAACAGCAAAACATATTGTGCTGGATTACGTATTCTTTATATATTTATGCAATGTACTTCAATATCAGCATGGGACAAAACTCAGCATAACTATGTTTGTGCTTGATACTGATTTTCCAACCAAAACGGAGAAGGTTTTAAATCGAGATCATGGTTGCAGTTTCACAGTGATCCTTAGCATTGCAAGAAATTGCAGCCACAATTGCAGTCATGGTTAGCCCAGAAACCCTGACTTTATAGACAGAAAATACGCTGTTTTTTTTCTTAAAACATAGCTATGAAATCCACCCAATTCAAAGATTTTTTTTTTATCAGAATTAAGTGTGATTACTAAATAATTTGCAACAACTCATTCAAACTACTCAATCAACCGAAGTAGACCCAATTAAAAGTTTCATTCAATCTCGAACTACCAAAGAAAAAAAAAATCAATCATCCCACCCCATCACTGTGATATTGAATTGAACCCCATGTAAAGGATATGACCTGCAAAGGGACAAAAACAAGCAAAATATAAAAATGGGTCTTTCTTAATCTCAATAAAGACCCCAACTTCATAAACCAAACAGCAAAGAAGTCTTTTTTTAGTGTGTCTGCATTTTTTTCTGAATAATCAATCAATTAAAAACAAAAGGGAAAGTGAAAAAGGATTCGGCAAAATGAAGCGAATCATGGGTGCGTGAAGAAATAGGCAGTGCCATGTTTTGTTACCAGGAAGGAGAGGACGAAGATTAACCATGGCGTAGGAGAGATGTGTGGAGTAGAACACTTCAGTGTGGTGTATCTTGTATGGCCCAAAAGTGTAGTCTTCTGCAGCCATCTGCGTGAAAGAGAAGAAAAATGGTTATTGGAGAAGAAATGAGAAATTGCAGAGAGAAAAGGTTGATCGATGTTTACCTTAATGGAGGATGACCAAATTGGTCGGACTCGTAGCGATGTTGAAGAATATGGCAAAAACCAGTGTGGAATCTTCTTGCCAATGCAGGATAGTAACACTGTTTGCATCTTCCAACCACTCCACCAACATTTAACTGTGTATCTTCAACATATATAAATTTATTCCATGTATTTCTACACAAATTTATATTTTATATTGTTGAATTTATTCTTTTAATTTTAAAGAGAAAAAATATTGAATTATTAATCAAATAAAGAGAAAAAATGGTAGTCTAGTTCTTCTTACATAAATTCGATAGAAATTGTCATGTATAGTAATCTAGTTAACTTTTTCTTATAACTAACTTAAAAATCACTTTTAACATGATTAATGATATAAAAAATGGTATTCAGACAGATAAACATAAAAAATTACTTATTTAAAAAGAATTAAAGGGTAAGTAAAAAGCAAATAAATTATTTTATATATAAATTTAACTTCTTGTTATTTTACTTTTTAGCATAAACTTATTTATTTACATTAATTTCTCTTGCTGAGAGAGCAAGTTTTTTCTATTATTTTGTATGTGAGTATGACAAAAAAACAAACATTACATTTTGTAAGCAAATAGTATAAATTTAACATTACAGGACTAGACAGCTTATCTTTCATCTTATCCATGGAACTTGTCACACTATGTGAAGTTGTAAAGGTAATTTATCTTCATTAATTAAAATAAATTAAAACATTATTAATCACAAAATGTAAAAGCACTGCCATATTAGTTCAATTTCTTAAGAAAAATTAAAATAAGTTTGGAGAATATATAAGAAAAATTAAAATAAGGATGATAAAATCATTGTCAAATAACTATATATATATTAATATTAATTTACATAATTTTTTAAATCTTAAACTAAATTAATTAATATTTCATAAACTATTTTTAATTTGTAGAGAATAATGGGAGAACAGGGACTATTGGAAACATATATTTTACATATTTTTTAATTTTTTAAAATTTATTATCTACTAAATTTTGTAGTTTTTAATAAACTTTAAGTACATTTGCAGGGATTTTAATTTCAACAGTGATTTTTCCTAAATAAATAAATAAATTAGATTGTTAAAATGAGAAGCCCAGTCCAAAGGGCATGTTTGATATGAAAAATATTGCTGGGCTTAAAGCCTAGTTCAGAAACAAATCTCTCTCTCTCTCTTCCTGTTTTCTCTATCCACATTCGTTATCTAGTGAGTGTGGGACTTCTGGTGTTGCTCAACGCACGCAACAATGGCGTCAGTTTCAGTCATGGCAACGAGCAGCGACAACAGGTGGTCTATGGCTTCCTTGCGCTCTGCTTTGCCCTCTCCTTCTCCTCCTCCTTCTTCACTTTACTCTTCAGTGCGCTTCTCTGTCTCTTCATCCTCTTCGTCTTCTTCAATGAAACTCCGAATTTCTCGAACCAAACCCAAATCCCTTCTCACCACTTTCACCGGTCTCGCCCCTCTTAACCTCCTCTTCCTCTCCAATCCTTCTTCTGCTTCAGGTTCTCACTCACTACCACTCATTCCCTTTTCTATTTGCTTTTCTTTTAATGCGTTCCGTTGCTATTACTCAGTTTTGTTTTGCTGTCTTCTTCAATTGGGTTGTGTCAATTAGACTTTTTGCTTCGTAGATTTATCTTCATTTCTTGTTGATGTTTTGTTTTTTATTTATTTTTAAAAAAAGTTATGACTTGTTCACAGCAAAACTATAAATAATTCTTGAACTGAATCCGTTATGGATAGCATCGCATTGTGTGTGAGACAGCGAGGGTTCATTTGGTGTTAGGATTTATTGATTACAACTATGAAAGGAACTTTCGGGATATTGAAATCTTTTGCCATTTAGATGCGTAAGCATTCGAATTTGGTTAATTGTTGTTATTTGTATTTTAATTTGAGTTTAATTTCTTTGCACTTTTTTGCAATACTAACCAGTGATCATATTAAATGTAACTTGTAAAATAGTTCTTCCTAAATTTAACAAGCTCATCATGCTTGGTTCTCCTTAATTATAGATCTCAGATTTGAAACTCGCATGTGAAAGACATCTAATGAGAAAGCTAGTTCCACCATGTTATGGATGTTTTTGGTTCAAATTAAATTTTCTCCTACTGAGAATGCATGTAATTTTAACCATAAAAGAGTAGTCTTTAATCTGACGGGCCTTTTCCTCTTGTTAGATCAAGTGGAGAAATCATACTCTAACGTTGCCTTTGAGGTTGTTGTGTGTGAATGATATCTGCTTCCCTACTGTACCCATTAAACTATGAAATATAGTAGTCCCGTTTCCTTTGTCCTCACTTCCAGTTTCATCTTCATGTTACAGAATACACCGGCTTTGATCACTCCTTTACCATTATTGACAATGGTGGTCGAGTATTTGCCATGAGACATGGGAGGCGGGTGCCCAAACTCAACAGGCCACCTGATCAGCGCCGTGCGCTCATTCGAGGCCTTACAACTCAGCTCCTCAAATATGGTCGCATCAAGACCACCAGAGCAAGGGCCAGTGCAATTAGGAAGTATGTTGATAAAATGATAACTTTAGCGAAGGATGGATCTCTTCATAAAAGGAGACAAGCCCTTGGGTTCATCTATGAGAAGCAGATTGTTCATGCTTTATTTGCAGAGGTTCCAGAGCGTTACGGTGAAAGAAATGGGGGTTATACAAGAATTATAAGAACCCTGCCAAGGCGAGGTGATAATGCACCTATGGCATACATTGAACTTGTGTAACCATCACCTTTATTTGGGTGCTATTATCAGCAATCTCACTGCAATGTTGAGCTTGTCTATGTATCCAGCGGTAACAATGATTCTGCAGTTTGTGTATTATGCCTTTTTGATTAGTTTTAGTCTGTCATCTATTTGTGTACTTGTGGACAAACAACAACCATCTTTGATCTTAAGTGATCATCAGCAGAAGTTCATAGATTCACTTATTTGTTAAGATTACAGATGTTAAGTATGTTTGCATTTGTGACATGCCTTTTTGACTACTCTGTTTACGGTCTTGCTGTAAAAATTCTAGACACAAAGCATTTATGATATCAAGTGATCATCTGCATAAGGTCAAGCATTCACCTATTTGTTAAAAGTTCAAAGGTTTGTGTATTTTACCAGTTCTCAGTTTGCATCTCTTTAACTATACTTATGAAGAAAGAGTTGTATATTTAGGTAATTATAGAAGAAAATATTTTTTTAACAAATGTTAATTTATATTTAAAGTAATTTATAGAAATTATATTGTATCAGCTATTTGTTCAAAATTTTTTATTTATGAAATAATTTATTTTATTGTATTTGTGTTCTATTATCACATTTTTTCAAGCTTTTTCAACATTTATTCATTCAATTTTTATGAAGTGTATCAAATAGACTCCAACTACTAATTTATTTGAAGTTTTTGTGTGCATAAGGTCCTTTTTGAGGGATGAAAGTAAACATTTTTTTATTATTTTTCTTCTTGAAAGATGTAAGAGTTTTGGTGACACTCCCTTTCCTAATAGATGCTAAGTGAGGACATTTAAGAGTGAGGTGTTAGACGCATCCAATAAAAATACATCTCTTGAAAAGTATACGTCAGTCTAATTTTTGAAAAGACACATCAACCATCTCATTTAAATTTCAAACAAAGGTGCTTATCGTCTCTTAGGCTATGTTTGGTTCTGGGGGTCGACTGTAGTCGACGACAAAGTGCAGATGGTGAGAAACTTGGGAGGAAAGTGGTTCTTCGGGCGAATGAGGAGAAAGGCTCTGCCTGGGGAGGGAAAGCCACGTCACTGTTAATAAGTTACCAATTTAACCCTGTCATTTTCATTTATTCTTCGTACCCTTGGCTTTCATGCAAAGAGACAAAAGCCCATGCAGCTTTGCAGAGGACTTGTTCTTCACGTGGGTGCCCTGGAAATTTCATGCAAAGTGACAAAACGTGGATGCAGCTTTGCAGAGGAGCTACAGCTCTGAGGACTGTTACGCATGGCAAGATTCTTGAGTTTGTTTCAGGAGTCGTTTGACCAAGGAGTGCCTCTCAATGAATGCAGCAGCAGTGAGTTAGTGAGGTAGATGGTTGTGTATTAATTGCTGGTTCTATATAAGAGTAACATGGGCATTGAAAGTTCATCTCTCAAAGAAAGAAACTGATACCAAATTGCGTTGCAGAGCTGTGTGGCTTGGAGTTGTTGTAGAGGAGCAGTTTCGCAGTCGTTGATTCATCTGAGGTAAGCATCATTGCCATGGTTTTTTCTTCACATAACCCGATTACTAGTGGTGCCCCTAAACACATGCAGCAATAATCGATTATCGGTGCCCTTGGTTTTCGCCCATAATCGATTATGTGTGGTGTTTTGAGGGAGGATAATCGATTATGGGTGGCGTGATTTTTGGCCCATAATCGATTATGGCTGCTGTTTAGGGTGTATGATAATCGATTATGGGTGCTCTTTTTTTTGGCCCATAATCGATTATGGCTGGCCTTCTAAATGATGATAATCGATTATGGGACTTTGTAAGGTGTAGAGATAATCGATTATCTCTCTGTGCAAAAGGTTGGATAATCGGTTTCGCATGGTTTTAATGCAGTGGTTAATCGGTTAAGGTTTTGATGAATGTGATATTTTGTGGTTGCTTGAATAATTTTTTTTTTCAAACAGGTTTGCAGTTCTTCTTGTGCTGGTGTTCTTCCTTGGCTGGTGTTCTTCCTTAGCTGTTGTTCTTCCTTAGCTGCTGCATTGCATTTGATCTGTGCTGTGCTTGGTGTTCAGGTTTTTGTTTGTTTTTTTGTTTGTGGTTTAAATATTTGGTAAACATTTATATTCTGATTTTGTAATTCAAATTGATTAGGGTTTATAGTTGTGAATTATGCTTACTAAGTTAGTAAACTGATTTTGTCTGTTAAGTTGTTTATGTATTTATTATATTGTATTTTTTGAAAATTTTATTTTATGGAGAATTTCTTAATTTGAAATAACATACGTAGATAGTATTATTTTGATAAGATTTTATTTTTTAGGGTTGTAATCTGTTTAGATTTATTTTTATTTTGTAGTATTATAATTAAAAATATTATTAAAAATGCTGTAATAATTAAAATAAGGTGTAAAAATTTAGAGAAGAAATATTATTTTTGAATAATAAATGTAGAAAGTTATTATTTTATGAAAATTGAATTGTTTATAAAAATAGATTTTTTTTTTAAATTAAATTGTGAAAGAATGGAAATCAAAAATTATAATTTTTAGGGTTATAATTGTTTTTCATTTAACATAATTTATTACTGTTATAATAAAAAACATTATCAAAAATGTTGTAGTAATTAAAATAAGCTGTACTTTTTAATATTAAATGCAGAAAGTTATTATATTATGAAAATTGATTTCTTTATAAAAATAGAATTATTTATTTAAAGAAAAAATTCTGACAGAATGGAAAGAAAAAATTATAATTTTAGGGTTTTATTTTTTTATATTTAACATTATTTATTAGTATTATAATTTAAAACATTATAAAAATGTTGTAGTAATTAATGTTAAAATTTGGAGAAGAAATATTCTTTTCAATAATAAATGAAGAAAGTTATTATTTCTTGAAAATTGAATTGTTTAAAAAAATTGAATTATTTTTTTAAAAATTAAATTGTGAAACAATGGAAATAAAAAAGTATAATGTTTAGGGTTTTAATTTTTTTAGATTTTACATTATTTTGTACTATTATTATTTTGACTAGAAATATGATTTTGACTTAATATTTTTTAATTTGTATTTGACATAAATTATTGGTGTTAGAAATAAATGTTACAAAAAATTGTTATAGTAATTTAAGAAGTCATAAAAAGTTTACAGAAAGTTGAATTTCTAATAATAATTGTAAGTACTTATTACTGTTTAAGAATTAAATTCTTAATAACAAATAATAATGTATTTCTAAATTTACAAAATCCAAATAAAATTTGATAATGTTTAGTTAATATTTGTTTAGATTGATAATAAATAATTTTGTTTGTTTATATTTTTTTTTCTTGTGTGATTAAATTACGTTAGTGAATGATATAGTAATTTATAATAATTTATTTATTAAAATTAATTAAAAGTACGTTTTAGGGTAACTGTATTGGTGAATTTTTACATCGATACGGTAACCGCGATCGGTATGAATTCGGAAAGAAATTATGACGACGCAGAGACGGTAGACTTTGAGGAAACAGTTGCAATTTATAACGATGTTGTTGCGGCGAACATGAATTTAATTTCACAAATCCAAGAACAAATAAAAAATAATAATGAAGGTGCATCAGTCATCATCCTTTGCATGATTGCTTTTGGACTGAACTTGTTACGCACGGTGCCTAGTAGAAGTAACTGTAGCAGTCAGTCCCAACCACAAAAAGAGCGCCGCCGACAAGAATTGATGGAGTACTTGGTTCACACTGAACAATCTCGTGATATTATTCGAATGGGACCCGAAGCTTTTATTAAATTATGTGAATGAATACGGGGAACTGGAATTGTTAAAGATGCATATCGATCAACCGTGGAAGAACAAGTTGCGAAATTTCTGCACATTATTGGGCATAATGTGAAGAATCGAAGTGTGTCATTCTTTTTCCATCGGTCTGGAGAAACAGTTTCCCGTCACTTTCATAATGTTTTGACTGCAATTTTAAGGTTGGAGGGGGAATTCTTAATTCAACCAAATGGAACGGTAGTACAACCACACATCCTTAACAACAGTCGATTTTTCCCCTTCTTTAAGGTTTGTTGGTGATAACATTACTTCAAATTATGTGTAATGTATTTCTTATTTAACAATTGAATTGAAGTTATAAAATTTTGTTTACATTAGGATTGTTTAGGGGCCATAGATGGGAGTCATGTACGTGTTAAGGTTGCACGTGCTGATGCAGCTCGTTTTCGAGGGAGAAAAGATTGGCCAACCCAAAACATATTTGCAGCTTGTGACTTTGACATGAAGTTCACATATGTCCTAGCCGGTTGGGAAGGAACTACATCCGATTCAAGGATATTGAAAGATGCTTTGGTACGAGACGATCCTTTGGTTATTCCAGAAGGTTAGTTATAGGGTATTGGGTGTGCAGTACAATTAAAAGGTTGAAGTACTATATACTAACCCGACTTCCCACAATGTTTGTAGGAAAATACTATCTTGGTGATGCTGGTTTTATGTTAAAACAAAATATAATAACACCTTATCGTGGGGTGAGATACCATTTGAAAGAATATTCGCGAAAAGGGCCACAAAATGCAAAAGAGCTTTTTAATCTTCGACATTCATCACTTAGAAATGTAATTGAGAGAAGTTTTGGGGTGCTCAAAAAACGTTTTCCAATTATAGCTAGTGGGACTGAGCCACATTATGATGTCGATACTATGACAAAAATTGTTTTAGCTTGTTGTATTCTGCATAACTTTCTACGCGGGGTCGACAATGATGACTCTCTGCTTGAAAAAGTAGATAATGAATTGTTACAAGAAGATGTCCAACCAAGCACCACTGATGCTCGTGAACAGGACTATAGGCTAGGTTCTCATATTAGGGACACTATAGCGAACGAAATGTGGCAACATTACGTAAACAATTAATTTCATGAACTAATATATTTTGTCCAATTTTTAAGTGTTTGTCATACTAACTATATTTAACTTGATTAGATGGATCGTGGGAAAAATGTTTCTTCAAATTCATCAGGTTCACACCTGCGAGAGTTCACGAAATGGACGGTGGAGATGGACTTCATTTTGTTGAATGCAATGATTGAGGAGGTCAGAAAAGGGTGTAGAATTGATGGTAGCTAGACCACTCAAGGATACACTAACATAGTTATGGCTTTAAATGAGGCTGGCTTATCGGGTGTTAAGAAAAATAATGTGAAAAATCGCTAGAAAAGCCTCAAGGACAGGTGGAGGGAAGTGCACGATTTGTTTGGTGGATTGAGTGGTTTCGCATGGAACCAGACCACCAAACTTTTTGAAGCGGAGGACGAAGTTTGGAGTGACCTGATTAAGGTACAATCATAAGTACTTAATTATTTAACAATTACATTTCACTTCACAGTTCGCATGAAATACTAATATGTCAAATGGGTGCAGGCCAAACCATCTGCGGCGAAATGGCGTGTCACTCCCATTCGCCATTATGACCTCATGGAGGAGTTGTGGGCTAATGATAGAGCCACGGGAAGTCGGGTCAGGACAGCCCGTGAGATCAATTCACCTCCTCACATGAGCAATTTCAGTGTTAACCTTGGGGACCATAATATGGATTATATCCCCGAGCAACCGAACTATGAGGAGGCAGATGACTACGTCCCACGATCACCTGCTCCTCACTTCCAATCTAGTGATACTCCTTCAGACACGCCGTCAAACACTCCTTCTATGCCGTCAGCTGGCTCTGGGGCACATCCTCATCTCGAGGATCAAAGAGAAAAGGCCCTACTATGGAAGGCATTGATGAACATTTTGGAATGTTGAATACTAATTTTCAACTATGCGTGGCATCAATGAAGGATGGAAATGAAAATGCCTCTCAATTGGTGGATATTGCTCGTGCACAGGCAACGGCAGCTCAAGAAGTAGCTGCCGAAATTAGACGAAGAAATGACCTATATGCTGAGCATGTACACCACCAACGACGTCATTCCTCATACCAGTACTCAGAGTCTGATATATGGGGAATGCTCGTGGACCTTAACATTCAGGATGAACAGCTGATGGATCAATGTTACGAGTTCTTATGTGACCATCCCGTTAGAGTTAAGCAACTATTTGGGATGCCATATGAGCGTCGCATGACAAAATTGTTTGGATTTATGACTAGGCATTGATTTCATATCTCTAAGTCGGCGTTACCATTAATTACCTGGACATGTAATATTTGAGTGTGTTTGTTTATTGTTGGACATGTAATATTTTCGGTTCTGAACTTTTACTTTCATTCGCGAACTAGTATATTTTGCTTTATGAACTTCTACTTTCATTGGCCATGTAATATTTTGCTTTGTGAACTTGTACTTTCATTCGCCATGTAATATGTTGCTTTGTGAACTTTGAGTATTCTCTATGACAACACCTACGATTATGTTTATTAAATTATGTTAACTTTTTTTTAGTTATTTATTGTAGTACTTGCATTATACATGGCATCATCATCCCACAAACGTAACAGAACCCATAAGGGTAAATCTCCAGCAGAAGATGTTGTCGTTCCTCCTCAGCCAGCAAGTAGGATTTCACAAGTTCTTGATTATTCAAGATACTTCAATAGCAGGCGTCATATGTTGGTGTTTGAAAAGAAGTTTCACGGAAGACCAGTAATAGCACCAAAAGTGATGCAAACGCCATTCTTTTGTGGTCCAGGATTTGAATTCCAAAATCTTTTGAATTGGCAAGGTTTACAACCTTTCCTTGGAATTAATCTTCCGTATTATGAGGATTTGGTACGAGTCTTTTATACAACTGCAAAATTGACACCTGCTGGTCACCTTGCCTTTGACATTTGCGGAAGAGTCATACACATAAAAGAAATGGATTGGATCACCATTGCTCATCTACAATATGACGGTCTTAAGTTAACCCCTGGGACGATCCCTGAGGAACTTAATTTTGATCGAGCACTAGCCTTATCCTCCATGATTCGTGAAGATGTTGAAGGTCAGAATATAAAAAATGTCGGTAGTCTGAAAATGAATGACCGACTGTTGCATTACACATGGGTGCATATCTTGTGCCCTCGAGGAAGCAACTATGCACAACTACTGAGTGAAGACGTCTTCATGTTGTGGTTAATAAAAAATAACGTACGCATTAATTGGCCTCATTACATCATGCAACACATCATCAAATGTCGAGATAACAAGATGCCTCTCCCATATGCAAATTTGATAACGAGGATCTTGGAGGTCTATGGCTTCGACTTGTCTAATGAACAACCAATAATGCTAGGCTGGAATAATTACTTTGGCAAAAAAAGTATGACAAAATTAAATGTATTCCAGGTCAATGGCGTATGACAACTTGGTAGACCTCACCATGCACATGAAGAAGATGATGAAGAGGATGAATTGCCACCACAACATAATGAAGGTCGTCAACCTCAGGAGGCAAACCCCACTCAAACAGAATTGTTACATCAAATTTTGTCCGGCATACAGAGCATGAATACCCGAATTGACGGCGTTGATCAGAGGATGGAAAGAATTGAGGATACTCTGAGTGAGATTCGACGTCATCAAGGCCATTGACTGTGTTGCATTATCTTATTGTCATTGTTATTTTTTTTTAATTGTTATTGTTATTGTTATTGTTATTTTTGACGTTGACATTGTTATTGTTATTCTTAACTTTTTATGCTACTTTTGATGGCACTTATTTACATAATCATATTGTTTTTAATGCAACTGTTTTACCGTCTTATTACTTCGACAGCATTTGTTAAGTCTTATTCAATGTCTGCGTATCACAAATGGTTCATTGAAGACGTTGCCGATGAAAAAGATTACTTTATATTATATCTTTTCACACCTACTTAATATTCATGTTATATTCTAAATTTCTATTTTATTTTTAAAATATATTTATTTCGCTATTCATAACATCTGAAATTATTATCAAAATTATTTTTATATATATTTGTATATATATAACATAACATAATTTAAAAAATCATATATAATATTAAAATTATGTAAATAAATTAACTTACATAAAAAATTGTGTTTTATTAATTAAATTTAAATAATATAATTATACTTTAATTCTAAATTATAATTAACTAAAATATGAAATAGGATTAATCATTAATTATTTTTTTTATATACAAGGGTGAAATTGTAATCTTACAAACTTTACTATTCAAAATAATTTATAATATTCTTACAACTATCACATCACTCACAAATTTCAATAAACTTTCCACTCACCCACACCCCAATCCAAACAACCTCAACTTTCTTCACACTTTCTTCACACTCCCACTCCCACTCACCCTCAACTTTCCACTCACCCACACTCTCACAATCCAAACACACCCTTAATATCACAGTGCTTGCTTGTCACAAACAAAAATTCACCAGTTCAAAACCAGTAAAAGAAAACTATATACAAAGTAGAAAGCTCTAACACAACACGAGTAAGGAAGTTCAGCTTCAATATGGTAGCAATAGTAGATTGATTTTTTATCCGAATATGTTTTTACAGTCTCTAAAATGTCTTTTTTTTTTTTTCAGTTTATTACTTTTAAATTTTTTCTTGTCATTTGTTACTCTTTATATTTTATTTCTTATTTTTATTACTTTTCGTTAGTATGATCTAATAATTGATGATGAACAACCATTTTAAGAAAGTAAAGTGAACCAGCATGTCACCATTTTGTAAATTATTAAGAATGTTCCAGATACAGTGTTGCTGGATGTAACACCGTTATCACTATCATGAGTATAATTATTCCAAGGAATACTATTATTCCTGTAAAGAAGACACAAGTATAGTATACAGTTGGAGATAACCAATCATCTGTTAAAATTATGGTTTATGAGGGTGAGAAAGAGCCAGTGATAACAATTTGTCGAGTAATTTTTGCCTTTCTGACTTTCATCCAGCTCCCAGGGGTCATCCTTTTCATGTGTGCTTTGCCATAGATAAAAATGGTATACTACTGTCACTGCTAATGGAAAAATCAACTCGCATCAGGAATAACATTATCATAACCAGGGGCACTGAAGGGCACTATGATCCAGTGTTTAAGAAGTTATGAAAGAGTAAAGTTGTACCTGGGTGTTAGTAAATAAGTTAGTCACTAAGACTAATTTAGAAAAGCGCGGAATCACGGTTGAAAGTTTTATGTGTAGTCTTTGTGGAGTGGAGAAGGAGACTAGTACTCATCTATTCTTCGAATGCAGATTTGCTTGGGTATTGTGAAATTATTGTTGTATATAGTTGGGTGTGCAAAGTATGTCCTATAACGATCCATTGCTAAATTTCTCCTAGTTTAAAATATGTAATCGGCCTACTTCGGCAGATGAGATTTGGAAAGTGATTTGGATTACAATTGTCAACAAGATTTGGAAGCATAGAAACAATGTAATCTTTAAAAGGGATGTAATAGATGTATTGAAAATGTTTGTTTTGGTTCAACTTAAGGTTTAGTCTTGGATTACATCCAAATCACCTTCTGCGCATTTTTCCTTTTCTGATTGGTGTTTTGACCCTTTGGTTTGCATGAAGATGATTTCATAATGTACTTTTTAGGTCTATGAGTGATTGTCTTAGGTGATTCATTTTGGATTTAATCAAAGTAGGAAGGGTAAAAATTTTCATATATAAAGATTAAACCACTCATAAAGTGGCTCATATTTATTTATTTTTTATTGCCGATAAAAAAAAAATATTATCCTAACTAATGACATAGAACAACTCTCAATGGAAGAAATCAATAGATTCAACCAGACGATTACCAAGCTGAAAATATGAAATTCCTTAGGAAAGCCTCTGCCATGAATAAAATTAATTACTATTCTTACAATATAAAGAATGCTTTGGAAAATGTGAATTTCAGTTCAAAATTTTGCTTAGAAAACAGGAAAAGATCAGTTCTTCAATTATAAAGCCACAGATTTAAGTGATGGTGATCAGCAAGGAGAAAATATGTGTTTGAAGAGAATCTGAATGAACTTCTCTGTTTAGTTATGTTTAAATGTATAAAAAAAATTCAAATTTAAACAAGCAGATAAATTCAATATTACTTATGTATTATATATGAATAATTATCCCCATTATATACCAATTAATAATTTATTTTATAATTAATATTAATATTATTAATGATAATAATAATAGTAATATTATTATTGGTATTAATAGTATTAAAATTATTATTATTTGTGTTAATATTGTCAATAAAAATAAGAATAACATTAATTATATTATTAATAATTATTTATTATATTTATATTCATAACCCGAATAATAATAATTGATCACTAAATTTGTGTGTAGTAAGTTAAGGTTACTGCATACTGTTATCAAAATAACCTCACCTCACCATTTTCATATCAATTTGAAATATTATATATAACTAAAACCATAGATATTTTGAAACTGAATGAGTATTTTTTTTCACCTAATTAACATACACTTATGAAATAAGATCCCAATAAATTTAGGCTTAAGCTGTGTAGGTAATGATGATTTATATGGCAATTGCAAGTGTGAAAATAAAGTCGTTATTATTAATATTTGCTTCTTGTAAATTATATAAATATTATTTTAAATAACGTGCTTTTTTAGTTCAATTTTGCTTTTTTCTGTCATTTTCAACTAACACCTTTAGTTCATGCAGTATTACTATGTCAAAAGTAAAAATATTAACTTCCGAAAACACGAATAACAAATTAAAATTAAAATTAAAGCCGAAATCAAAATTGGTTACATTCATAGAACCATCATCAGCATATTCAAAGAAACCATTTGAGTTATGCATGTCACAAATTATTTTTATTTATTAAAATAAAATGATATTTAGGTTAAGTTGCATCTTTATTCACTTTAAATATTTGGATCCGCAATTTTGCTTTTCTGATTTTTTTTCAGTATTTAAAATTATATACCTTTTTTTAACTTTTTGATGCAAAGCATTTACCAATTTTTGTTAATAATTAATTTTTATTCAGAAACATGAACATTTTCAGTAATTTTTTTCTTAATCACTATTTTTCACTCAACGTTTTTAAATTTGAGTATTTACTAAGGAAATCGAGCCTTGTTCTAAATGAATCTGTTATATCTACAATTGAATTGGATCACAATAAAAGGTAAAACATATATAAGTTTATGAAGATTGGAATCATAAATCACAGATAAAAAATTAAAGAAGATTAATATTATAATTTTTTATTTGTTATGTACCCAAAATATTTGTTTTAATGTGTTACTATAGTAATATAAATTATATGGAAACCCAGGTAATTAAATACTAAGGAAAGTAACTAGGAAGGGAAGTAACGTAGGTAGATTTAGATAACTAGATAAGGTTGTCGTTGATATCTCCTAACTTGTCCCATTGCCCACTGTCCATGCGCCATTTGCAGCTTTCATTTCTTCTTCTACGCCCTCAGCACAAACTTACTCTCTTTTTCTATCTTCTCCCAACTTGAGAGATTCTGAGAAACAAGAAAAGTTTGGAAGAAGAGTTTTGAGGGAACAAGACCATGATGCTTGGTATGGCCACTCTTACTTTGGGTTCATCAACCACAATGGTGGCTCAGAACCATGCTCAACAACAGCATGCTGCCACTCTTGCCTCAGCAAATGGACACAGAAGGCACAGTGTTTCCAACAGGACTCACTCCTTTCCCATGAGTTTGATGTCTCCCACCCACCAAAGCTTCACCTTTCTCTCTTCCTTCAAGGAACCAGAACATGCACGCCCCTTCACCACAGCTGTTGCATCTGTTGATTCTGACCAGCTCAATTCTTCTGATCCTCCCACCAAGGTTTGTTCCTCTCTCCCACTCCAACCCCACATTCAATTTGTGCTTATTTTGGCTTTTTTGACCTTTTTTGTTTCAATTTTGATGTTAGTCCTTTATTATGTTATCCTGAGTTGCTCTCTAGTGAGGGGTGTTATCCTTGTAATCAGAGAAACGCTTGATGGTGTATGGATTTTGAATTGGTTTTGGTGATGATTACTTTAGGAAATATGCTATGCATTGTCATCCAATCACAAACCATAATGTATGATCAATTTGTTAAATTTCAC
Source organism: Phaseolus lunatus (assembly GCA_013389735.1). Classification (NCBI taxonomy): domain Eukaryota; kingdom Viridiplantae; phylum Streptophyta; class Magnoliopsida; order Fabales; family Fabaceae; genus Phaseolus; species Phaseolus lunatus. The sequence goes on along the minus strand of CM023862.1, from coordinate 24,665,059 downwards.
AACAACTACCTTAAAAGTCACATGTGGGGTAATTTAATTAACTTTGTTTTACATTGTCAGAGCATTACATAAACTTTTAGTTTATTTAATTTTTTCTTTTTTGGCTTGTCTTTGCAGAATGAAGCAAACAAGTATTATTTTGTTGTTGCAAATGCAAAATTTATGTTGGATGAGGAGGAGCATTTCCAGGAGCAATTGTTTGAGCGGCTCCGTCTCTTTGGGGAGCGTAATCAAGAACAGGATTTCTGGATTGTCATTGAGCCTAAGTTCTTGGATAAGTTCCCTAACATTACCAAGAGGTTAAAGAGACCTGCTGTTGCTCTAGTGTCAACCAATGGTACCTGGATCAAGTAAGATCACCAATTCTTCATTTCTCGAGTGATTGATTCTGCAAGTGCTTTAAACTATGGAGTATACATGAAAATATGATGCTTGGATTGGCTGTCATAAACTATGAAAGGAGGGAAATTCTTCCATATCACATACAAGTTATGTGCTTTTGTGAATGTTTTCATACAGTGGATTGGAACCCATTCTAGGTAGAACCTATAGACAAATCCCTAGCCACCTATGGTTGGCAACCTAATCTAAGCCTATGTGGGCAAATAGATGCTATTTTATATGCTTGTGTCATGGTGATTCTCACTTCTCAAGCAAGAATTGATCATTTGCTTCTTTCTTTATTTCACAATCTTAAAGCTGCCAGTTGTTAAATGTGGTAAAAGGGTTTCTATATATTTTCCTCCCTTTACTTTTAGTGTTTGGGTTCTGCTGATAGGAGCTCCACCCTTTCAAATGATATAAGATGAAAATAATGGTGTAAGAAAACAGTGTTTGATCAACAAAATAGCTGCAATGAAAATCATCAAAACAGCATCAAATGGCAGTTTATAATGTTTCAGCCACTTTGTAATTCTGTCCCTATGTATGTTTTGGACTTTTGGCAGGTTCATGAAGTTGAGACTGGACCGAGTTTTATCTGACAGTTTTGAAGCTGAGAGCCTAGAGGAAGCATTAGCTTTCAATCCCACTGATTTGAAGTTTGAGAAGCCTGAGAAATGGGTGGCACCCTATCCCAAATATGAATTTGGATGGTGGCAACCCTTCTTGCCCCCTGTTCAGAAAGAGGTGAAGCCTTGAGATGATATTTGTCAACACTGTTTCAGTGCTTGGTAGTCTTAAACCTTTTTCTCTAATGATTTCTGTTCAAGTGCAGCTGGATAGTTGTTAAAGAGGGCTAAATTTGCATTCAGTTTTGTATTTTCGAGAGGTAGTATGATTATTTAAGTTGAAGTGTTGCCTTAGGATCTAAGTTGTAGGAATTGCGTTTTATGTCTCTCAAATGAGTAAAGTATATATATTGTTATGAGATTGATGTTCTCTGTTTCTAGAAATGTATGTGAAGGCGTGCAACTTAATAGATATTTTTTTGTCTTTTGGATAGACTGACTTCTAAGGCTCTCAAATTTAGATTATTTAAAGCTTGCTTGTAAGGCATGAAATAACAATTCATCACTGAACTTACCTCAAATGTACTTACTCACTTTACACTTTTTTTATGCATTGGTATGTTAAGGCTTCCTTAAAACATTCATAGCCTTGTCATGGTCAGATATATTTCTTTAGTTCAATGAAGTTATGCTTTAAAGAAGGAAGGACCACAAGATTTCTTTCTAGTTCATGTAAGTAGACACGTTCTGCATTTCTTGAAGGTTGTAAAGTCATTCCTTGATTCATTCCTTCCATGAGCCTGCCAGACATCAACTACAACTTCTCTGTTATAGTCTACTGGACATTGCTTGTTACCTTCCTCTACGTTAGACTAGATTCTGCTTATGAATCATGTTTCTTTCTACTCACAAATATTGGCCTTGCTAGGTATGACACTTGCCAAAACAATAACACTGTGCCCTGGATGATAGTCAAATGCTCATTATCCTGGCTTCCAATCAATACCTTATATGCCAATCAAATACAGAAAATTATATCAAATGTCTAATATTATCTCAAACCTTAACATGTAAAACTTTTTGGTACATATATTGGTATTGATACATGATATAATTATTAGCACGAAATTGGTTTTTATTCTAATTCAAACTTTAGACTTCTAGTTACTTGTAGTAAAGATTCATTCCAATTATTTTCTTACTATACAAGTATCTAGGAAGTTTAATCCTTGTTATTTTTATTTGTGAAACATACTAAGTGATTTATTTAGATTTTGTTTCTTAAACTGACAGAACAGGTTGTGAACAATTTCTACAACGCATTTGTTTCTATTTATTTTGTTTCTTTTCAGTTTCTATTGAAAAATTTGAAATCCAGGACGGTAAAGTTTCCAATGAATTCTCGAATAAATCAAACGCGAGGCAAATGATTGTTGCGCATCAATTTTACAAGAGTTGTTAACCCTGCATAAGTTTTTTATTAGCAACACTAATCGATTTCTAAAGATCAATAATCAAATTATATTACCATTAAATCGATCGATATTTCTGTTAATCACATAATACGTGTTAACCACAAGTTTGTACATAATTAATCAATGGCAAAACGGTGTACAAAGATCGGAATAAAGGCTAGTTCAAAATTACTGAACCTGATGGGTAGGCCTTGAACTATGCTAGTAAGATTACTGTTGCAACTATTAATACAATTAAGTTTGTAAAGGCTAGTTCAAAACTAATCCACAACGCTTTGTGCACATTTTGTTTGCAAAAGGAATTACATTGCTTCTAATCCTGAATGTACTCTTGGGAGGGTGGTTGCGATTTCCCGAAAATCTTCTTCATCAAATCTGCATATAGATTATTCAAGTCAAACAGTGCCCTCTCAGCAAGGATGTCAATAATGTCCCCATGCTTTTCATATACCACTGGCACTATCAGCAATATCACGGATGCTGCACCATCAAAGCAAAGGAGAAAACAGTTTAGTACTAACTTGCACTTCAGTAGAACCACTCAATATACACTTATCTTCGCCTGTTGTGTGGAATACTATAGAACACAGAACCCTTCAAAATGTTGGACATGTTTTAGATACATGTTGAACACTCCTCTACTAGATCACAATTAGCAGATTCAAATCATTTAAAATACTATAAAGCTTAATAACTTTGTTTTAGAAAGTGAATATATAACTTTTCATTCTCAATTTAGATTATCATGTTGATTATATATTGGTGGTCTCTAGGTGTCATCTATTTTAGACACCAGCTTTCACGTCACATATCAATGTTGGAGTCTGTGTTTCATTGGAGGAATGTCACTGTTGTGACAAATAGATGCATAGATAGCTGACCTATGTAGATTAGAGTTGCAGCACTGAACCGATAGTCAAGAAAGGAGACAGCTCCGAATGTCACTGTAACCTGCAGATTACTTTGTTGTCAGAGAAAACCAAATAACACTTTGACAGGATGAGTAAGCAAGGTTAGGAATATGCTGAGAAGCACCAAGAGAAATTTCTTCAAATCTTGACCGGAAGCTAGGATCCCAAATGTTATGAGTAGATTATTAATTATACGTGTCACTGAAATAGCTGTACTGACAAGCAACCCTTTGGGTAAGATGAATGATGATAATTCAAGTGGTGGTAATCTGTATCAACAGGAAGATAGTAGCATCATTCCTTGGTGTAAAACAATAATCTAAATAGGTGTGCAGACAAGCTCATTCTATGAAAATCAGCAGAAGAAAATAAGCAGGAAACACAATCTGAAGAGATGGGGAAAACAAATGCTTTAACAAATGACTCTGAGTGAATTAAACTCACATGCCAATGAAGGATGTTAAATGGCTCCGTAGGAATAACATTGCCAATAGAAGTATGAGAGAGTCACAAATGAAACTAATCACGGTGTAATTCATCCTCTTAAAAAGCAACCATATGAAAGTTACACCGACAAGAACGCTTAATGAGATCTTCTTGTTCCTCCAGAGTATAATATCAGCGACTAAGCAAAAAGAAACCAAGGTTTACAATAAGTTTTACCATAACCTGAACAGTTTTGCAAACTGTTCTGTGTAAAATGATGCTGTACTTTCTTATTGACACCCTCAAACTATGTTATCATATTCAATGTAATTTTTGCAACACAAATGAAATTTGCAAATCAAGTAATTTATGAAGGAATTATGTAAAAGAGCCAGAAGAGCATACTCAGTCCAGAGCCTAGGGTAATACGAAGAGGTCTTTTCCGGCCAAAGAAGCGGTTCCTGGCAGTGGAGAACACAAAATATCTCTCAAAATCAGTCTCAAATTCAGAGTCTTCATCATCGATTTCTTTGTTGCTGAGAAAATCCGAGTCTGCAACATCCATGAATTCTGTTGGTTGAGGTATTATTTATCCTCCTCTTCCTTTATATATATATATATGTTGGATCCTTTCTTAATGTTGTTATAGATATAGTATAACCTGTAAACAATGACATTTTCAAACAAAAACAATGCCATGCATTAACAAAATATTAATTAAACAATGTTACAAATATAATGAAGAACGTTGAACCAAATGATGACAAATGCACAAACACGTATTTGTTATCATGAAGGTTAGAGAATTTGCATGCTGAAGCACAGACATTCAAAGTCTATAAGATGAAATGTATAGTTTCTTACCATCATGGATTAATAATCAGTGGAGAGTTTATCTTTTTCGAGATTTCTTCTTTTCAAGAATATATGAATTCTTTTGGAGAGATTCTGTTTTCTACCAATGCAATGTTACAAATCTCAGACCACCTATGTATAAACACCATAATCGACCCCTTAACATTCGCGTGAAAGCAATCACGAATTCAAATAAATACTATTTTCCATTTTGTTTTTTACTATTTTATTTCTCTTTTCAAATTAACTTATTTTTTATAAGAAATTATCATGTCGTATGCACTTAAACTAAATGTTTAATGGTATTTACCCTTAATGAAATATTTATTTTTTATATCTAGTATTTTGATCTATATATTCATTTCATATATTTAGAATTTATAATAAATAATTATTTTTAATATATACTTCTTTTTATTTAGTTAAAGTAAAAATAATAATTTTAAAAATAAAAATTCAAAATTTTCTCTTTGATTCAAGTTTTAAAACTTTTTTTCCAGATCTTCTTTCTTCTGAACAACTGATAATAAAATGTCTTTCTGAATCCTATAATTCCTTATTGGAGGACAACATCCAATTATCATATAATTATAAATTTTTCTTTCTTACATACACAACCTTTTTCCTATTCTCATGTTTTTGCAACACATGTGAAAGTCAACGAATAAAGCTATATCACATTATAAATTTTTTAACACACGCCTTGTAATCTATGTTCAATAACTTTAATCTTTATGTGTGAAAGTTTTGCATTATAAACTTTGGTTATTTGCTAGAAATGTGCATTAAACTAGTAAGCACCATTACTCATTGTTCCTGAAAAGTTGACTTCGCGGTACACTTGAGTTTTTTCGGAGTCTTTTCGTCCTTTCGGTCGATCGGCTAGGCTGTCTTCTGGTCTTTCCTTGATCTTCGAAATGCCGCGGAAAGGGAGGAGGTGGTACCTGCAATGACACTCCGACGATCAAGTCAGTTCGGGAGTCAGGTACTAGGAGAGTAGGGAGTCAAAGATTACCTTGGGTGTTGTGCTTGCCCCCCTATTTATACTGTCATGGATGGGCCCTGGCTGTCGTGGGCCTGCATGTAGGTCCAATGAGGGGCCCAAGTATGCTTTAATCATGCTTTGCGTTTAAGTTGGTTTACTTACGCTTAATTATGTCTTTCGCTGCGATTCTTACCGGCTAACCGGCTTTTCGGCCATCCGGGAGTACATATGCCCCCTAGGCTCAAATGGAGTTTGCGTAATGCCGAGTCTTGAATGTGTTTGGGAGAATGGCCGATAAGGGGAGTGGGTATCAGGCTTGGCGGCCTGCTTCTGGGTAGGCGGTTTGGTGAAGGGCGACTGTGGTTCCCATACTCGAGCGCGTGTAGCCTTGATGACGTCAGGAAGATAGAACATGGGCTAATCTGCACCGTTGATTGGTGGTTGATCCAACGGTGGAGAAGTCTCGTGACGGTTCGTATTCTTCGTCTATAAATAGGGGTCGCGGTGGACCAGATTTTCTTTACGTTTACCATAACTAGCTCCGAGAACCCGAGAGTTGAATACCTAATTTTCTCATTCCCTGCCTGTCGGTTGAAGAGTTTCTGGAGGTAACATGTCTTCTCTTTCGGTTTCCAGTTTTTCATCAGTGTTTGGACGCCGTAGGCCATTGGCCATGGACGGTGTTTCTAGTGATGCCCAGAGTGTTGAGGAATCTTGCGTTGCAAGTCCTTTGAGTCGAGAGATTGCTGAACCGGCAGCGTCTTTGTCGTCGAGTGGGTATGAGGGTGAGGAGACCCGAGAGGCCGATTATGTGTGGGTTCTTGGGAAGGTCCGGGAAGTGTTCTCTGTATATACAAAGGTTTCAATGCTCCAGGATTTTGTGGATAGTGTAGATATAGTATTAGAAGGGGTTCCTAACGGTGCTTTCGCACTTCGCAGGTGTCGAGAGTTCGAGACCATGTGTCTAGGTAGGGGGAAAGAACGAAAAGATTTCTTTTATTTTTATTCTTGTTTGATTTTGGATATGCATGTCCGCTTTCCTTTCGACTCTTTTACCATGGAAGTGCTGCGCATTTTAAATGTAGCACCCACGCAACTACATCCGAATAGCTGGGCATCGCTTCAAGCCTTTCGAATGTTGTGCGAGGTACTGAGTCTTAAACCAACCGCTAGGTCTTTTTTACATTTCTTTGGTACGAGGCTGGGTGACCGAATAGGGTGGATGTCCTTGATCGGTCAAGCGAAAAACAGCCTCTTTGCTCCTTATACGACCTCTTATAAGAACTTTAAAGGTGGTTTCTTTAAGGTTGTCATCGAGGAGGAGGGTAGGCCGTTTTTCTTTGATGGTGAGACTCCCAAGTTTCCTTTTTATTGGACGAAGGATCCAGCGCGCTTCAATGTATGGCCGAGGTCCCTGATGACTGATGACGACCTAGAAGTGTTGTCGGTATTGGACCAACTTCCACGTAAGATTCCTACCCGGCCTCTCGTCCGTGCCTACTTGTCGTCCGATAGATGTGTTGATATTGACGGTATGTGATTTCACTCGTCTTGGTGTTTCGCTTATTGTGATTGACTTAATCCTTTCATTTTTGTATAGGGATAATGGCAAGTCTGGTGCCGCCAGGTGGGAAGCAGGATTACTTCCGACAGCTTCGCCTGAAAAGGCAAGCGCAAAAGGCCGAGAGGGAAGGGATGCCGGGAGGATCGACAACACCGGTAGTGGAAGCGGCCATTCCCATCACCATCGTGCCGGCCACTGAAACCGATCGTCCTCCTTCCAATCCGAAAAGAAGGAAGGATGATGGCGGCAAAGAGCGCGGCAAGTCCTCCCGGCGTCACGGGGAGCGATCTTCGTCGGGGAGATCTTCGTAGAGGGGTAAGCTGACCGGGGGGCCGAGCTCCAGCGGACCCGACTTTCTCGGCCACGAGCTGAACGTGGCCGAGAAGGTTAGCATCAAACTGAACCCCTACCAGCAGGATGCGTACCTTTCGGCACGGCCTTCACAAGTGCACGATGCATTCATGGAGCTATGCTCCAGGACTCTTGTACTCGGCAAGCGGATGGCATCTGATTTGATGAAGAGGGACAAGAACGCTGCCGAGGTGGAGGCCCTTCGAGGGAAGTTGGAGGATTCGGCTACTAACTTGCAGGTGGCCATCACCGAGAACGCCAACCTCTCGGCCAAAAATCAAAATTTGGAAGCTGAAGTCCAAAAATGGAGGGAAAGGTTTGAGCTGGCCGAGAGGGCGGGGAAAGAGGTTGCCGAGAAGGCCGACAAGGAAGTCCGAGGTTTGAAGGAGAGCTTGGCAGACATGGCCTTTGAACACCATCGTGCCGAGGAGAAGATAGAGAGGCTTGCTAAGGAGTTGGAGTTTTCCGAGAATTGCGTGTTGCAGGAACATGAAAACGACTTCAAGAAAGCTCTCCAACAAGCGGCTTTCTTCTATAACATTCCCTTGGATGAGGGTAAATTTGATGTTGATAAAGATTTTTTCGAAGGCCAGCTTTTGCCATTAGACCAGATACCGAGCTCTCCTCGAGCCGTGGTCCCGGCTCCCTCAAAAGCTCCAGAGGTCGAGAGCATAGAGTCCGACAGTTAATTGGTTAGGTCTCTTTTTGCTTTTTGGAGCCATATGTAGTTCTATTTGTAAACATATGGCTGCCCCCTTTGGTGTAGACGTAGCCGGCGTTTCGGCATTTTGAATATAATTGACTTAGCATTAATATTTGCTTTTCTCTTAGTTGCTTTGTTTCCTTCGAATTGCTTTTAACGTAGTCGAGAGGCCTCTTTTGTCAGGCTTTCGGCAGGGATTGGCCGAGAGGTTCTTTAGCGCACTCTCGGTAGGGGTTCACTTGGGTGAATTCTTCCTTGGCCGAGAGGTTTTTAACGTACTCTCGACAGGGATTCACTTGGGTGAATTCTTCCTTAGCCGAGAGATTTTTTAACGTACTCTCGGCAGGGATTCACTTGGGTGAATTCTTCCTTGGCCGAGAGGTTTTTTAACGTGCTCTCGGCAGGGATTCACTTAAGTGAATTCTTCCTTGTCGAGAGGTTTTTAACGTGCTCTCGGCAGGGATTCACTTGGGTGAATTCTTCCTTAGCCGAGAGGTTTTTTAACGTACTCTCGGCAGGGATTCACTTGGGTGAATTCTTCCTTGGCCGAGAGGTTTTTTAACATGCTCTCGGCAGGGATTCACTTGGGTGAATTCTTCCTTGGCCGAGAGGTTTTTAACATACTCTCGGCAGGGATTCACTATGTACCGACCAGTTCTCGGTCATGGAGAGCGAGCCACCTTAGTAGGGTCGATAATCAGTCATGCGAGGGACACGTCGGTCATCAGTCACGACGAGACACGTCGGTCATCAGTCACGACGAGACACGTCGGTCATCAGTCACGACAAGACACGTCGGTCATCAGTCATCACAAGAGACTTCGGTCATCAGTCATGCGAGGGACACGTCGGTCATCAGTCATAACGAGAGGAACGTCAGTCATCAGTGGTGACGAGAGACTTCGGTCATCAGTCATGACGAGACACATCGGTCATCAATCATGACGAGAGGAACGTCGGTCATCAGTGGTGACGAGAGACTTCGGTCATCAGTCACGGGAGAGACACGTCGGTCATCGCTCAAGGTGATCTGAATGTTGCGACTGGAACAATTGATCGCATTCTCGGCAGGGATTCACTTGGGTGAATTCTTCCTTGGCCGAGAGGTTTTCTATCGCACTCTCGGCAGGGATTCATTGGATGAATTCTTCCTTGGCCGAGAGGTTTTTAACGTACTCTCGGCAGGGATTCACTTGGGTGAATTCTTCCTTGGCCGAGAGGTCTTTTGTCGCACTCTCGGCAGGGATTCACTGGGTGAATTCTTCCATGGTCGAGAGGTTTTTTATCGCACTCTCGGCAGGGATTCACTTGGGTGAATTCTTCCTTGGCCGAGAGGTCTTTTGTCGCACTCTCGGCAGGGATTCATTGGGTGAATTCTTCCTTGGCCGAGAGGTCTTTTGTCGCACTCTCGGCAGGGATTCACGATGAATTCTTCCGTGGCCGAGAGGTTTTTTATCGCACTCTCAGCAGGGATTCACTTGGGTGAATTCTTCCTTGGCCGAGAGGTCTTTTGTCGCACTCTCGGCAGGGATTCACTGGGTGAATTCTTCCTTGGCCGAGAGGTTTTTAACTACAATTGATGCTGAGATGTGGTTGATGATCCTGATTTCATTAAATGTGGTGCCTCGTTAAAACCTTCAATCAAAAACCCTTGGGAAAAAAGATTGAAGGTAGGAAAGAGTACACCTACAATACATGTCAACTGAAATACATTTTCAAATGGCTGGCGTTCCATGTTCTGAGAACTTCTCGGCCATTTAACTGTTCTAGGCGATATGCGCCGTTATGGAGGTTTTCCTTGACTTTGAAGGGTCCTTCCCAATTTGCGTTGAACTTCTCTTCTGCTGGGATCTTGCGAGCTTCTCCTTTTATTCTCCAGACTAGGTCTCCTTCTTGGAACGCTCTCGGTTTGGTTTTCAGATTGTATCTTGTCGCAGCTCTTTGTTTACAGGCTTCTTCTCTTATCTTGACCTTATCACATGACTCTTGGAGCAAGTCTAATTCTGTCCTTAGGCATTCTTCATTTATCTTTAGGTCCTGGAGCTGTCTTCGGATTGTCGGCTCTCCGACTTCTACCGGAAGCATGGCATCAGTGTCATAAGTAAGGTTGTATGGGGTTTCTCCAGTTGTCGAGTGGGGGGTACAACGATAGGCCCAGAGAACTTCCACGAGTTCTTCCACCCATTTTCCTTTTGCGCTGCCCAATCTCTTCTTCAATTCATTCAGGATTACTTTGTTAGCAGACTCCGCCTGGCCGTTAGTTTGGGGATGTTCCACGGAGCTTGTTTTGTGTCGAATGTCCAGGCTTTCATAGAACTCGACCAACTTTCGATCTGTGAATTGTCTTCCATTGTCTGTGATTATCGTATGTGGAACTCCAAACCTGCAAACAATGTCCTTCCATACAAAGTTTTGGATTTGTCGGGCTGTGATGTTTGCAAGAGGTTCTGCCTCTATCCACTTTGTGAAGTAGTCGACTGCTACTAACAAAAACTTCCTCTGCCCAGTTGCTGGTGGGAAAGGACCTACTATGTCCATTCCCCATAAGGCAAAGGGCCAAGGGGAAACAATGTTCTGGAGAGCGTGAGGGTGAAGATGGATCAAAGGGCCATGCTCTTGGCAACTTACACACTTTTTCACAAAGTCCTCGTAGTCGGCTCTTAGTGTCGGCCAGTAGTACCCGGCCCTCAGGACTCTAGTTGCCATTGTTCGCGCTCCCGAGTGCAGACCGCATGCTCCTTGGTGCAATTCTTTCAGAATGTACTCGGCTTCCTCCCTTGTCACACACTTGAGTAATGGGGTGGAGAAACCTCTTTTATACAAGTCTTCCCCTATCAAAACAAAACGGGACGATCTCCTTGCAAGGGACAGGTCACGGCATTCCTCCCTTTCTTCTCGGCTCTTGACCGCTTTTTTCATGTCGGCTACCCAGTCTTCTGGTTCTATTACCATACATTCTTCAGCGTGGACGGAGGGAACCGACAGGGTCTGCTGTATGACACTAGCATGTCGACCTTTCGTCTTAGCAGTGGCCAGTTTTAACAGGGTATCGGCTCTCAGGTTATCTTCCCTTTTTACGTGACTTATCGTGACATTTTGAAACTGGCTTATGATATTCGTCACTTTGTGGTAATATTTCAAGAGTAAGGGGTCTTTGATTTGGTAGTCTCCATTGATGTGCCCAACCATGAGTTGTGAGTCCGTCTTACATTCCACTTTTCGGGCTCCCATGTCTTTGGCCAGAAGCAAACCAGCAATGAGCGCTTCGTACTCTGCTTGGTTATTGGATGTTTGGAAACCAAAGCGCAAAGATTGTTCAATTTGTATTTTATCCGATCCTTCCAAGATAATTCCTGCTCCGCCTCCTTTAGCATTTGATGAGCCATCAACATGCAATGTCCACCTCGCTTCTGGCTCCCAGCATTGCTGCAGTTCTGCCGTGAAATCTGCCAAGCATTGAGACTTGATTGGCCCTCGTGGCTCATATTTGATACTGAACTCGGATAGCTCGACTAACCAGCCAATCATCCTTCCGGCCAGTTCAGGTTTCTGTAATATTTTGTTGATTGGGAAATCAGTCCGCACTATGATATCGTGACTCTGAAAGTATTGCCTAAGTCTTCTGGAGGCGTGAACTAGAGCCAAAGCCACCTTCTCAATTACCTGATACCTGGTCTCGGCATCTTGCAGTACTCGGCTCACGAAATAAACAGGTTTTTGTTCTACTCGACCTTGTACAACGGCTGCGCTCACGGCTTCCGGCGATGCGGCCAAGTAAACTAGCAGAGGCGTTCCGTGAGTGGGTTTGCTCAAAATTGGTGGTTGGGCCAGCGTCTGCTTTACGGCTTAAAAAGCTTCCTCACAACAGTCGTTCCATGAAAATTTTTCCGCCTTCCTCATAAGTTTCAAAATTGGCTTGATTTTTTCTGCTAGCCTAGGCATGAACCTAGAAAGCGATGTCAGCCTTCCCACTAACCGCTGGACTTCTTTCAGATTTTTCGGACTTCTCATGGTTTCTAAGGCTTGGCACTTGTCGGGATTTGCTTCGATTCCTCGACTCGTCAGCATGAATCCTAAGAACTTTCCTCCTTCCACTCCGAACACGCATTTTTCTGGATTCAAGCGCATATCATATTTTCTTATCTGCCGGAAGACTTCGGCCAAGTCTTTGGCGTGCTGCTCAATGCTGTCGGATTTTACAATTATGTCGTCGACATACACTTCCATAGTCCTCCCAATCTGTTCTCGGAAAATTCGGTCCATCAGCCTTTGATATGTGGCACCGGCATTCTTTAGACCAAAAGGCATAACTTCGTAACAAAAGTTGGCTCTCTCCGTGATGAATGTTGTCTTTTCTCAGTCTGCCGGGTGCATACTGTTAGAGTTAAGCAGGGTCTGAAGATCAAGAGGGGAGGGGTGAATTGATCTTTTAAAATTTTTGCAACAGGAACTGACTTCTGTTTAACAGAGATTAAAAGAACATATTGATTTCAAACAAAACAGATTTATTTTTCCAAATCACCTTCGTACAATCAGAACTTAATCAAACAAGATTTTACTCAATTAGAAGGAACAGCAGAACACACTTGTTCAGATATTTGCAAGAAGGTTTCAACCAAGAGAAGAACAGTTCTTATTAAACCCAGAATTAACAGATTCAATTTCAAATGAACAGATTTATTTTGGACAGTTATCAATTCAAATTCCAGAAATAAGTGCAAGAAAGGAAAGAAGATTGCACACAAGTTTTTATACTGGTTCACTCATCAAGAGCTACATCCAGTTCACCTTACACCAAGGTGGAATCCACTAAACACATACAACAATTACAGCATATACAGCAGTTCTTGAAACCTACAAGAACACTCACATACAAGGCTGAAAAACACCTATTTCAGCACACCTTGCACTCCAAGAAACCCTATCAAGGAGTGACTAACACTTTCACCTTTACAACAAATGAGAAAGGAAAAATTACACCTGAAAAGAAGATGCAAGAACTCAAACTAGTAGTTCAATCTGCTGCAGAAACTGCACCAGCACCTTCACAAAGCACAAGGTTTTCCTAGAACAAGCACACTTGAAATTCCTTTTGAAAACCTTTCACAAAAGCCTTTGAATTCTTCTTCTCACTCAGAAATTGATTGAAACGTGATTGCACTCTCTATCTTGTGTGAGAGAAGTCTTCTATATTTAAAGAAAAACAGTTTCTAACCACTTTTAAAAAAAAACAGTTTGAAAAAACAGTTAAGAATAACAGAACCAAAAAATAAATCTATCCAGGAAACAGATTTATTTTTGTCCAGTATTCAGACTTTTTGAGAAAACTTTAAACAGCATTTTGAAAACTTTAAACACTCCATGTGCTTGGTTTAAGCTTGCTTAGGCAACTGGAACAGAATGACCGATGACCGATCGGTGCCACATTACTTCCCAAATGACCGATGACCGATCGTACCACATTACTTCCCCAATGATCGATGACTGATCACATTACTTCCCCCAGTGACCGATTACCGATCGTGCCACATTATTTCCTCAATGACCGATGACCGATCGGTTCCTCATCACTTCCTCCAATGATCGATGACCGATTGGTTTCTCATACTTCCCCAATGACCGACGACCGATTGGTTCCTCATTACTTCCCCCAATGACCGATGACAGATCGGTGCCTCATCACTTCCTCACATCCTAAGCCTAAACCAAAATTCACTTAAGACCTATTACAAAACTATAAAGCACCGAAGCAATTTTCTTCATCAAACACACTTTAAGCCAAGGTTGGGAAGAAGCTTCCTTCAGCTTCAACAATCTCCCCCTGTTTGATGGAGACAAATCCCCATAGCTCGGTTGCTTTGAAGAAAGATCAATACCTCCCTATACCACTGCAGCTTATAAGATCAGCTCCCCGGATGACCGATTTGTGCCATAAGATCAGCTATTTTTCTCCCCCTTTGGATTCATCAAATAGCATTGGAGCAGAGGATAAAGAAACAAACCCTGCATGAAACCTTGCTACGGGTTCAGTGTTTCTTACACAACTCCTATAGAATTGCATCTTATTGAAGCCTTGCAGTCCAGAATATATAATTCCACCCACATTGCTCCAGATTTCTCTGGTGATTTGCAGCTTTACTCCTTTTACATGGGAGACCAGATTTTTGCCCTCTTGTTCAAGGTTGTTGTAGTACACTTTTACAAGGTCTGGATAGACATTTCCAGTCATTTCCAGGAATCCTTTCAGCTTTTGATGCTTGAGCATATCCTTGGCTTCTACTAGATTTTCTTCCCTCATCCATGAAAATTCAAGCACCTTAGGGACATTGATTTGCTTTCTTCCAGTTTCATGTATAAACCTGGTCATTGCCTCTAAATCTCCAGTAGACCAGTTCTCTTAATCTGCTGTTTCTTACACCTGGAAAGCTAGTGAATTAAGTGAGAAGCTATGAGAGGAAAGATTTAAGAACAGATTTATATAGAGCTTTAAACCAGATTATAAGGTTCACGGGTTTTGAATGCAGAATCAGCAAAATCAGGTGTGAATCAGATTTTATTCATGAGGTACAGTCAATACAGTTTTGAAATAAGCAAGAATGTATTGGAAATAACATGTTTCAGCTTGTTGGGTCAAATCTGTTACATAATCAAAGATATCAAAACAGTTAGGATATCCACACATGAATGTTATAAACCAATGGTAAGGCAGTCAATTGTCAAAGAGAGAGAGAAGCGTAATTATTTCTCTTTCCTAGTCAAGTCAGCAAATCTGAAACAGAAAAACAACATGTTACAGCGCAAGATAACAGATTTAAAATATCACTGCAGTGGACAGTTTAAGCTGATAATACCCAATTCGTTTAACAAGAAATAAAACCTATCTTTAGCCAGAGGTTTTGTAAACAGATCAACCAATTGAAACTCAGTACTAATGAATTTAATATCACAAATACCATTAGCTATATTTTCTCTTAAGAAATGATGTCTAATCTCTATGTGCTTTGTTCTTGAATGTAACACAGGATTTTTAGACAGGTTTATGGCACTGGTATTATCACAATTAATAGGTATCTTGTTTAACAGTATTCCATAGTCACTTAGTTGTTGCCTTAGCCATAATGTTTGAGCACAGCAGCTTCCAGCAGCAATGTATTCTGCTTCTGCTGTAGAGAGGGCAACACAAGCTTGTTTCTTGCAATGCCAAGAAATCAGGCTTGATCCTAGCATGTGACATGTTCCACTAGTGCTCTTTCTGTCAACCTTGCACCCTGCAAAATCAAAATCTGAAAAACAGTTTAAGTATAAGGAAACATGGTTAGGATACCATAGTCCAACAGATTTTGTCCCTTGCAAGTATTTCAGAATTATCTTGACTGCATTGTAGTGAGATTCCCTTGGATCAGATTGATATCTGGCACATAGGCATACAGCAAACATAATATCAGGTCTGCTGGCAGTTAAGTACAGCAGGGATCCAATTAAGCTTCTGAACTTGGATTGGTCAACAGGTTTTCCTGCACAATCTTGGTCTAGTTGACAGCTTGTTGAAATAGGAGTGCTGATTGCCTTACATTGATCCATATCAAACTTTTTCAGCAGCTCTTTGCAGTATTTTTCTTGACTAATGAAGATTCCATCCTTGAGCTGTTTCACTTGCAGGCCAAGGAAGAAGTTCATTTCCCCCAACATTGACATCTCAAACTCTCTCATCATTGTATTGACAAAAGCTTCACACATTTCCTCATTGGTTGACCCAAAGATTATATCATCTACATACACTTGTACCAGGATAATATCTTCCCTTTTCTTCTTAATGAATAGAGTCTTGTCAGAATTACCACGGTTATAGCCTTGAGAAAGCAAAAATTCACTTAACCTTTCATACCATTACCTTGGTGCTTGTTTTAGTCCATACAAGGCCTTCTTAAGCTTGTACACATGTTCTGGATTTTTGTAATCTTCAAAGCCTGGGGGCTGGGAAACAAACACCTCCTCATTTATGTACCCATTTAGGAGTGCACTTTTAACATCCATTTGAAACAATTTGAAGCCTTTGATGCTGGAAAATGCTAGAAGTAATCTGACAGCTTCAAGACGTGCTACTGGTGCATAGGTTTCACCAAAATCAATACCTTCTTCTTGGTTGTATCCTTTAGCAACCAGCCTTGCTTTGTTTCTAGTGATAGCTCCATGTTCATCCAGCTTGTTCCTGTACACCCACTTGGTTCCTATGATATTCATCTCATGCTTTCTTGGAACCAAGGTCCACACTTCATTGTATTCAAACTGGTTCAGTTCTTCCTGCATTGCTGTTATCCAATTGCTGTCTTGCAGTGCTTCTTCCAGGCTTTTAGGCTCAATCTGTGACACAAAAGCTACTGTTCTGCAGAAATTGTTGAGAGAATTTCTGGTTGAGACTCCTTTCTCTAGTTTTCCAATTACATTGTCAAGAGTAAGATCCTTGGGAGTCTTCCATTCCTTAGGCAACCCTGCATTCACAACAGACTCTTTGACAGCATTTGGATTAGTTGTATCAAATTCAGTGGATTGATTTTTCTGCAGAATTATTCTTAAATCATCCACACCAGATTCATCCAAAACAGATTTCGGTATAGAACAATCTGTTTCATCAAACACCACATGCATAGACTCTTCTACAGCAAGCAATCTTTTGTTATAGACTCTATAAGTGTAACATCCCGCCAAATTACTTTGAAAATAAATATAAAACGAAAATAAAGATGACAAATAGATTGAAGTGAGCAAAATCTTTATATAAATAAATAAGTTTCTCCTCACAGGGAGTTTAATACAAATGATCACTTCTCTATAAAAAAACGTAAACGAAATACAATACAAAAGACAGATAGGCAATCTCCTGGAAGAAGGGCGATCTCCTATAAGAAGGGCGATCTCCTATCATAAAGGCGATCTCCTATTATAAAGCAGCAAGAGGGGTGATCACCCAACAGAAAAGAAAACAGGCGATCTCCTTCCAGCGACAATTTTCTAAGGAGCTCTACTTCCTGCAACATCATCTGCTCCCGTGTAAATTATACACGATCATTACAGGTTTAAGAAAAAGGCCACAACACAAAAGAAACACAGGGTAAGCTAGACATTTAAAAAGAGTTAGATATGAACTTAAAAATAACATAAAGATGAAACGAATCAAAATCACCCACGTGAAAACTATCAATTCCTCGTTCCCTTCACATGACCACCAAGCAATCACACAGTTTACAATATTTCCCAGAGTCATTCATTTTCACATAAAGCATCAAGTGTCTAACAAATTTCAATATTTCTCATTTCTCACGTCAGACTTCCACTGACTCGTCACACAAGACACTGGACACTACTTCCGGAAAACTCGTGCGTTGAACCTAGCATCCAGGGACATGCACCTGTCATACTTCATTGGCTATAATGATTCCACAGCCATGCGCATCAACAATCTCAATATCATCACTCTCACAGTATGACAGGGTTAATCCATAAGACAGGCCGAGCTCGTTCTGTTTCACACGACTCACCCATTCATATGAACCTCCCTCGACTCTCACCAACTGAGTAACTTCCTCTATGTGATTCCATTATCTCAGCAGAGTCGGGATCGCCCCATTCACAGGATACTTACAGATCAATACACTTCACAACCAAATCTCAACACGGTATTTCCTTTCCTGAAAATACTATGTCTTGATCCACATTCACGACATTCCACACATCATACCACTCAAAAGAATGATTCAAATCACAACAACACCCATTTCAAAGGTTCATATTTTCGAATATCACCTTTAAGCCTCAAACAGTTTCAAAGCAACACCAAAAACAGGGAGTTCGCAAACAAATGTCAAACCGGCGATCTGGTTCAAAAACAGGGTATTCCGAAGTCTGTATATAAAACCGGCGACCACGTCGCCCAAACACATAGAACAGAGCATTCACGAAGATGAAAACGAAAACCGGCGACCACGTCGCCCTTACTTCAGAAACAGCTAATCTATGGCTTTTATTGAAAATGAAGGCTAGCTTCCCTTACCTGGACTTGCGCAAAACACCAGGAGCTCCGAAACCCAACGAAGCTTGAACAACGCCTTGGCTCTGTTTTTGCGTCTGGTCTGTAGAACTTGCAGAGAACCTCTTTAGGTGCTCTAATGGTGCTGCCTCTCGTCGTACTCTTGCGTGAAGATGCTAGAATCGCGGCGTGAAGGAGATATCTGGAGGAGAAAGGAGGTAACTCACTCTTTCTCTCTTTGAAAGCTGCAACGTTTTTGTTTCTCTCAGCAGTGGGTCTCTGCATCTTAAACCAACTTATCCATCAAAAGCAGCTGCCACACCCACTCTGCAGAGAAGTCTGAGAACCACTGCTCTGAACAGTACTGCCACTGTTGTCGCTTGTGCATGCCAGCCACTGCTCTGAACAGTACGACCGCGAGTGTCTCCTGCGCATGCCAACATTCTGATGTCACCACTCTGAATCATCCTTTTTGTCTACGTGGCGCGCGTGCAGGACGTTTCATGCTGAGAGTCTGGGTCCCACTTTATCTGTGTGAGGCTCGCCATCGCGACAACTTTCCAACGCTGACTCATCCTGGCGAACAACCGATGTCTCCTTCGCCCTGGAAGACGACCGATGTCTTCCTCTGGGAGACGACCGATGTCTTCCCTGGCGACGCCCTCATAACTCTCGCGCCTTGGCCACGCCCACATACCTCGCGCGCCCTGGCGACGCCCGCATGCCTCTCGCGCCCGCGCGATGCCCGCATGCCTCTCGCGCCCGCGCGATGCCCGCATGCCTCTCGCGCCCGCGCGATGCCCGCATGCCTCTCGCGCCCGCGCGATGTCCGCATGCCTCTCGCGCCCGCGCGATGTCTGCATGCCTCGCGCCCTGGCGACGTCCTCGCGCCCTGGCGACGTCCTCGCGCCCTGGCGATCTCATACCCTTCTAAACTTAACTTTCCTTCCTTTTTATTTTAAATAAAACATACACAGAATTCCTTTAAAATATAACCCTTTTCTATTCCAATTCAATTTTACAGGTCCTTACAATAAGCATCTCCATTTATAGCATAACCAAGGTGTATACCTTCATCAGATTTAGGGTCAAATTTCCCAAGATTATCTTTACCATTATTTAGAATAAAACATTTGCACCCAAATACTCTAAGATGGCTAATGCTAGGCTTTCTTCCTTTGTACAGTTCATAAGGGGTTTTCTTAAGAATAGGTCTTATTAATGTTCTGTTAAGCACATAGCAAGCAGTATAAACAACATCAGCCCAGAAATACTTTGGTAAATTTGATTCATTTAACATAGTTCTTGCTAATTCTTCCAAAGATCTATTCTTTCTTTCAACCACACTGTTTTGTTGAGGTGTCCTAGGAGCAGAATAGCTATGTGTTATGCCATGCTTTTCACAAAACTTATCAAATTTTGCATTTTGAAATTCTCCCCCATGATCACTACGAATCTGTTTTATGCAGTTCTCATTTTCATTGTTCAAAACCTTTGCCAATTTCTTGAAAGCTTTGTATGTATCATTTTTAGAAGCAATGAATAGAGTCCAAGTATATCTAGAGAAGTCATCAACAATCACCAAAGCATAATAATTTCAAGCAAGGCTAGCAGTCCTAGATGGTCCAAATAAATCCATATCCAATACATCCAGAATTTTATTTGTAGAAACTATATCTTTAGATTTAAAAGAGGTTCTAATCTGTTTTCCTTTTACACATGCATCACACAACCTGTTATTTTTAAAACATATTTTTGGTAGACCAGAAACAAGGTCCTTAGACAACAATTTATTCAAGTGATCTGTATGGATATGAGCCAACCTCCTGTGCCATAGCCAAGACTCATCACTTTTTGACAGCAAGCATTCATTTTCAGAATTGTTATTAACAATGTCTAGGAGATAGATGTTGTTTACCCTTTTCCCTGTGAACAGCACCTTACCAGAGTTCTGATTTGAAATTGTACATGTGTTGGCTTCAAAATTAACCATGTATCCCTTACACAAAGCTGACTAATACTGAGAAGATTATGCTTTAAGCCTTCAACATACAGGACATTCTCAATTATAGTTGAGTCTTTAGTGCCAACATCTCCTCTTCCAAGAATTTTTCCTCTATTGTTGTCCCCATATGTGACATAACCTTCAGCTTTGAGTTTCAAACTTATGAACTGGGCCAAATCACCAGTCATATGTTTTAAGCAGCCGCTATCAAGGTACCACTTATTTTTCCTGCTGTTTTTCTGCAAAACAGATTACACATATGGTACCCCTCTTAGTATAGGGTCCAGCATGATTAATACTTTTCCTTAGGAAGCCATTTGGCTAAGCCTTTAGGAACAAGATATTTTCTAGCCCTACATGTTCTTGATGTATGACCAGATTTCATGCAGTAAAAACAGGATGCAGTATATACTGTATTTAATCTGTTAAAAGAAGAAAAACCTGTTTTGGCAGGAACAAAAAAACTGGACAGCTTTTTAACATTTTGCTTTATTCCAGGATTATATCCTAAACCATTTTTATTAAAGACATCATTTTGTGAACCCAGAAATGTTTCAAGATTTTCTCTTCCTTTTGTGAAATTTGATAAAGTCTTTAGAAGATATTCAACCTGTTTTTCCAATTTCTTACAATTTTCACATGTTTTGATGGATGCATGCAGGCAGGTTAATTCAAGACTAATTAACTCAGGTTTAGCTTTGTTTAGTTCTTCTTCAAGAGCCTTTACCTTAGGTTCAAGAACTTTATTAATTCTGGTCAGCTTATTACACATGACAGCAAGTCTATTGGCTTCATCATGAGTTTCCTTAAATGCAATTAAAAGCTGATCATAATTTTCAGAATCAGTTGAGTAATTACTTACTGAGTCTGAAGTTGAACCTTCATCATTTGCCATGAAGCACAAATTTGCTTCTTCACTCTCATTTGAGGATTCACTTGTTGAAGATACATCATTATCCTCCCAAGATATGTAAGCCCTTTTTCCCTTGCCTTTTTCATTCTTCTTGCTTGCTGATTTTTCTTTATGTGGATTGTTTGGACAATCAGCTTTTATATGACCTGGTTTGCCACATCCAAAACAGGTGTAAGTAGAAGAATTAGAATCATTCTGTTTTGAATACCTTTTTCTTTGCTGTGTTCTGTCTCTAGTCTTCCTTTTAAGGAATTTGCTGAATTTTCTAGTGAGCAAGCTTAAGGTTTCATCTTGTTCAGGATTCTCTTCTTCTTCTTCACTTGTGTCATGCTCCATAGTGGTCTTTAAGGCAATTCCTTTGGCTTTCTTCTCCACAGTTTCTTGGTCTTTCAATCTTTTCAGCTCCAATTCATGTTCCATCAGCTTTCCAAAGAGTGCTGCAGTGGACATCTTGGAAAGATCCCTTGATTCTGAAATTGCTGTTACCTTTGGCTGCCAACTCCTATCAAGGCATTTCAATACCTTTATGTTGAGCTCTTCCTTACCAAAAACCTTGCCAAGACCCGTGAGATGATTTACAATGTGTGTAAATCGTTTCTGTACATCTGCAATGCTCTCACCAGATTGCATTCTGAACAACTCATATTCCTGGATCAATGAGTGCTTCCTAGCCTGTTTAACATCTTCTGTGCCTTCATGAGTTACCTCCAGTATCTCCCACATTTCCTTAGCTGATTGACATTGAGACACCCTAAAGAACTTATCCATATTCAGTGCAGAGGTGATGATGTTCTTGGCCAGAGAATCATATTGAGCCTTCTTCCTTTCAGCTTCACTCCATTCGGACCACGGTTTCTTCACAGTTTCATCTTTCACAGTCTGCATAGGTATGAAAGGTCCGCTCACCACAGCATCCCAGATGCCCATATCAATGGACTCCATGAAAATCTTCATCCTGATTTTCCAGAAAGCATAGTTGACTCTACCGAACATAGGAGGCCTATTGATGGATGCTCCCTCAGCAAAAGGCATCTTGAATTCAGACATATCTGCACAACTTGAGTAACCTACAAGCCCTTTCTCTTGATACCAATTGTTAGAGTTAAACAGGGTCTGAAGATCAAGAGGGGAGGGGTGAATTGATCTTTTAAAATTTTTGCAACAGGAACTGACTTCTGTTTAACAGAGATTAAAAGAACATATTGATTTCAAACAAAACAGATTTATTTTTCCAAATCACCTTCGTACAATCAGAACTTAATCAAACAAGATTTTACTCAATTAGAAGGAACAGCAGAACACACTTGTTCAGATATTTGCAAGAAGGTTTCAACCAAGAGAAGAACAGTTCTTATTAAACCCAGAATTAACAGATTCAATTTCAAATGAACAGATTTATTTTGGACAGTTATCAATTCAAATTCCAGAAATAAGTGCAAGAAAGGAAAGAAGATTGCACACAAGTTTTTATACTGGTTCACTCATCAAGAGCTACATCCAGTTCACCTTACACCAAGGTGGAATCCACTAAACACATACAACAATTACAGCATATACAGCAGTTCTTGAAACCTACAAGAACACTCACATACAAGGCTGAAAAACACCTATTTCAGCACACCTTGCACTCCAAGAAACCCTATCAAGGAGTGACTAACACTTTCACCTTTACAACAAATGAGAAAGGAAAATTACACCTGAAAAGAAGATGCAAGAACTCAAACCAGTAGTTCAATCTGCTGCAGAAACTGCACCAGCACCTTCACAAAGCACAAGGTTTTCCTAGAACAAGCACACTTGAAATTCCTTTTGAAAACCTTTCACAAAAGCCTTTGAATTCTTCTTCTCACTCAGAAATTGATTGAAACGTGATTGCACTCTCTATCTTGTGTGAGAGAAGTCTTCTATATTTAAAGAAAAACAATTTCTAACCACTTTTAAAAAAAAAACAGTTTGAAAAAACAGTTAAGAATAACAGAACCAAAAAATAAATCTATCCAGGAAACAGATTTATTTTTGTCCAGTATTCAGACTTTTTGAGAAAACTTTAAACAGCATTTTGAAAACTTTAAACACTCCATGTGCTTGGTTTAAGCTTGCTTAGGCAACTGGAACAGAATGACCGATGACCGATCGGTGCCACATTACTTCCCAAATGACCGATGACCGATCGTACCACATTACTTCCCCAATGACCGATGACTGATCACATTACTTCCCCCAGTGACCGATTACCGATCGTGCCACATTATTTCCTCAATGACCGATGACCGATCGGTTCCTCATCACTTCCTCCAATGATCGATGACCGATTGGTTTCTCATACTTCCCCGATGACCGACGACCGATTGGTTCCTCATTACTTCCCCCAATGACCGATGACAGATCGGTGCCTCATCACTTCCTCACATCCTAAGCCTAAACCAAAATTCACTTAAGACCTATTACAAAACTATAAAGCACCGAAGCAATTTTCTTCATCAAACACACTTTAAGCCAAGGTTGGGAAGAAGCTTCCTTCAGCTTCAATACATACGTATTTGATTGTACCCTGAATAGGCATCAAGGAAGCTCAACAATTTGTGGTCGGCTGCTCCATCTACAAGCCGATCAATGCTTGGCAACGGATAAGCGTCCTTAGGACAAGCTTTGTTAAGGTGAGTATAATCAGTGCACATCCGCCATCTTCCATTACTTTTTTGTACCAGCACTATGTTTGCTAGGCAGGTGGTGTAATGAACCTCTCGAATAAAGCCGACATCTAGGAGTTTTCGGGTTTCCTCCTCGGCCATGCGCCTTTTCTCTCCACCCAACTTTCTCTTCTTCTGAGCTATCGGTTTGGCTTCTTTACAGATTGATAACTTGTGAGAGATTATTCGGGGGTCTATACCCGGCATGTCCACCGCAGTCCATGCGAACAAGTCAGAGTTATTGGCCAAGACGTCGGTGATGATGTTCTTTCCTGACTTTCCTAGCGTAGACCCGAGTCGCGTGTTCTGTCCTTCTTGGCCCATTTGCCACAATACCACTTCTTCTTTTGGCTGCACTTGAGGTTCATTGTTTGGCCTAGGATCCAAGTCGTCACTCAGGGATATGTGATTTACCTTGGGTCTTCGGCTCGGCGGCGAGGGAATTCTCAAGCTTGTGGCGTAACATTCTCTTGCAGTCTTCTGATCAGCATGGAGGGTGACCACTTCTCGGCCTCTGCTCAGCCTGTCGGATGGGAACTTCATGGCCAGGTGAGGGGTCGAGACTATAGCCCCCAACTTGTTGAGAGATGGTCTTCCGAGCAAAATGGTTGTATGATGTTTCGGCGTCTACTAACAGGTATCTGATCCTGATCGTCCTACAGTGCTGATTCCCCTCACCGAATTTGGTGTCCAGGTCAATATATCCTTTGGTGTCAACCCTCTCCCCTGCGAAGCCAATGATTTGTTCGCCAAACTGGATGATGTGGTCTTCTGATATGCCCATCTTCCTGAAGGTTTTCCAGTATAAGATGTCCACTGAACTTCCTTGGTCTATCAGCGTTTTCATGACTACAAAGTTAGCTACCTCAATAGTGACCACCATGGGGTCATCATGCCTGGGGTTTATGTTCTTGAAGTCTGCATTGGTGAAGAGCATGGGAGGTAAATCTCTTTTGCTACTCCTATGGATGGAGTATACGGAATTGACCGCGCGGAGGTGCCTTTTCCGAGAAGAAGAGGTCGTACCCCCTCCCGCGAATCCCCCTGCGATTGTGTTTATCACTCCTCTCACGGTCATGGATTCCCGGTGGTTCCTTTTCTCTCGACCTTGTCTTTGTCGTTCGTTACCTGAGGTGTTTCTGAGGACCCCTCGCTTTCTTTCGGTTCTTGCCTCAGGCTTCTTGTCTTCTCGGTCTTTTTGGACAAAACATCGCAAATGACCAGCGTGTATTAATTCTTCGATCTTATCTTTGAGGGCCCAGCAATCCTCTGTTGTGTGCCCGAAGTTGCGGTGGTACCGACAGTGTTTTGTTTGGTCCGCGCTAGGCGGGGTGGGAGTTCTGATGGGAGCTTTTAGGAGGTCAGCATTCAAGGCTTCCTCCAGTACTCTCAACCTGTCGGTCAAGAGGGGGGTATACCGAGCAAAACGCAGTCCTTTAGAGAAGTATTTCGACCTCCCAAATTGTGTTTGCCTGCCTCTATCACCTTTTCTTTCCGGTTCCTCAGGTGCTCGGGACTTGGCTCGAAACTCCTTTAATTCCTTGAGTTGCATATACTTGGTTGCTCTTTGGCGTAACTCATCCAAGGTCGCGGCAGGTTGCATACATAAGCTGTCTGAGAACGGTCCCGGCCTTAGCGATGTTATCATGTGGTGCATTGCTACCTCAGGGCTCAAGTTCCGTATGTTCAAAGCTATCTTTCCAAATCTGTACATGAAGGCTCTAAGGGATTCGGCCTTCTCTTGCCGGATGTTGACTAAAGCGATGGAAGTGAGATGGTGTGGACGACTGGTAGAGAAATCTGCTCCGAACTTCGTTGTGAGTGTGTCGAAGCACTCTATGGACTGGGCCGGTAACCGAGCAAACCAACTCAACGCAGCACCTTTAAGGGAGGTGGGGAATATTCGACACCATAATGCGTCTTCGGCTGTGTGCAAGCTAACTTGCGTCAGATACGCGTTCACATGTTCATCTGGGTCAGTGGTTCCGTCGTACTTGTCCAAAGTCGGATTGTTCCAGGTTCCCGGCAAAGGTACCTCGAGGATGGCTTCAACAAAGGGGCTTTTCCGAGGAATTGTGCTCGCAACTTTCAGTGAGGTCGGCCTTGCGTTTTCTTGATACGAGCTTCCGGCCTCCTGCATTCCCATATCAGCTTCCGGGGTGTCATACTTTTCAGCAAATTTCTGCTTGATGTGGGTATTCTTCCTTCGCAATGCTTCCATCTCCTCCCCGTTCCTTCTTTTTATCTCTCTTATTTCCTCTTCGTTCTTCTTCCCGTATCTTCAAGATCAGCGCCATAGGATCTGGCGGACTGATTTCATCCTGAGTATTCCTGTCGTTGCCTGTCATGTTTCTCGTGGTTACCATGTGGATATTTCGTGGGGTTACTTTTCGGCCCCACGGTGGGCGCCAAAAATGTTCCTGCAAAGTTGACTTCGCAGTACACTTCAGTTTCTTCGGAGTCTTTTCGTCCTTTCGGCCGATCGGCTAGGCTGTCTTCTGGTCTTTCCTTGATCTTCGAAATGCCGCGGAAAGGGAGGAGGTGGTACCTGCAATGACACTCCGACGATCAAGTCAGTTCGGGAGTCAGGTACTAAGAGAGTAGGGAGTCAAAGATTACCTTGGGTGTTGCGCTTGCCCCCCTATTTATACTGTCATGGATGGGCCCTGGCTGTCGTGGGCCTACATGTAGGTCCAATGAGGCGCCCAAGTATGCTTTAATCATGCTTTGCGTTTAAGTTGGTTTACTTACGCTTAATTATGTCTTTCGCTGCGATTCTTACCGGCTAACCGGCTTTTCGGCCATCCGGGAGTACACTCATCATGGTATTATGTAAAAACCACCCTTTCATAAGTTCTTCCGTACACATAAATACTTTGAAGTGTGTCGCTGTTCAATAAAATTAAGAAAGAAATTTCCCAAAGTGCATGTCATAACTCTGTGTTGGGATGTAACAAGCAAAACGAATGCATTTTCTAAAAGCATAATGATAACTCTTAAGTGTTTATTGCTTATCTTTTACAAGTGAAAATAGGAAAGTAGTGAAACAAAATACATGACTTATTTTTGCATTACAAGACTTCATACATTATAACATGACCATATATATGCTTACGAAAGTAGTTTCACCAAAATGCAATATCTTTTATCACTTGGCAGAACTACGACTCACAAAGAACAATTCATATTTTTTTCACCAAGATATTGACTCCGTGCTCAGGTTCTATGAGCAACCTAAGAGTAGGCGAATGAACATAGTGTGGAGAGAGTGAGAAAGTGAATTTGGACAGTATGAGAGCTATAATCATCTTAAGTTCGAGAATAGCCAAGTTCTGTCCTAGACACACTCGTGGACCAACTCCAAAGGGCATGTACACGTGTGGAAACTTACAAGAACCTATGGTTCCATTAGCAAATCTTTCTGGCTTGAATTTGTAGGCATCATCTCCCCATATATCTGGATTCGTATGCAAACTTACTACCATTATCCAAAGGTTAAACCCCTTGGGAATATCCAGGTTCCCAAATTTCATGTCCTTTAAGGCCTCTCTTGACACCACAGTCACAGGAGGATAAAGGCGCAATGTTTCATTAATAACCATTGCTAGCTGCCACAACAAATGCAAGTTATGGTTGATAGTATTTTCAAATTTTCAATATCTTCTGAAAATAATATTGATTGTAATATCACTAAGAAAAAAATTAGGCATTAGAATTGCTTTCATTATAGCATAACAACTATAACTTTATTACTTTATCTAACAGAAATCAATTGTTACTATACCCATTATGAGTTCAGAGTAGTAGTTTTTTTTTTTTATGAGCAAAAGAATAATAATCTTTAGTTTGATGTATATGATAAAATTGGTGGAGAGAGTCTTACACCAAATCTTTTGGTCAGTTTGTGTAAATTATCTAACACCTCTAACACTAGACCATTTAGTCTACTAATATTAGGTCATCTAGTCTATTTATTAACATTAGACTGTTTAGTTTATTTATTTACACTATATCGTCTAGTTTGCTAAGACATCATTTTGTCTATTAGTTTTTTTTATTTATTGTATATACACATTCTTTGCCTAACTTTGACATTATCCAATAATATATTTCTCTTTTTTTTTCTAGTCTCTCTCTCAAATATATATATATATATATATATATATATATATATATATATATATATATATATATATATATATATATATATATCAATCATCGGGGTGGTTAAAACAAGTAGTATATGACTTGTTTTTGTAGTGTATGCTGCCTAGGGATCCTTACCTGCTTCATCTTTCCAAGCATACTAAAATCTGGGATTCTACCGTTGCAAATTTCCACCACCTCAGTGCGAACACGATCTTGCCAATCTAGGTTTGAGGCTAGCAGCATCAGGCACCATGTAGCCGAAACTGCAGTTGTCTCATAGCCTGCCAAGTATATATTCTTGCAGTTATCAAGGATAAAACTGTCAATGGCCTCTTTACTTAGGTTATCATCCTTAACATTTTCAAGAATCATTTGCAGCAAGTCCTTCTCAAAAGAACTTTTCTTTCTTTCCTTCACCACTTGGACTATCATTTCATTCACCTCCTTTTCTAATGTCCATATTTCTCTATTGGTCTTTGTTGGAAGGTAGCTGTAACAAGCACAAGTAAATTATTCTTAAACTGAAAAATGGAAAGGAAAATATAACAACAATATTTTGGGTGCTATATAAAGAAAAACGGCACTGCACCTCATGCCAGGGATACGTCTGGACATATTTTTCCAGGACAATAACTCCTGGAGAGTTGTGAGTTTCAAGAAAATTTCTTCACTCTTAGCACAATTGCTTCCAAAGCATGCTCTTGAAATAACATCCCCAGAGAAATTTCTTAAGCACTCATCAATTTTTATGTCAGCAACTCCACCTTCGGCTTCTATTCTATTACTCCACAAGTTTATCACAGATACAGCAGACTCGCTAATTATATTCATCATTCCCTTGGGAGCACAAAAAATAAAGCTATTGCAAGTTAGGAGCCAGTGTAATAAAGTATAAGTTAATATCAAGCAAAATGAAAACCTTATATACCTTAACCTTTTCCATGTATAGTTCTGGAGCTACGATCTTTCTTTGATGGACCCATTTTGCCCCATTTGAAGTTAAAATTCCTTTTCCCACCAAAGGCCCTAGTTGTTTAAGTTGATATGCAGGTTTTCCCAAGTCCAAGGATGTGCATACAGTAATCTCTCTCACTATGTCTGGTTGGTTCACGCACAGTATTTGAATGGGTCCAAGAGAAAACATGAACACTTGACCTGTTTACACAAGATATTTGAAACATGGTGATTCTCAAATCACTCAAACTATTTTGCAACATCAGTGTACAGATTAGTCCACAAGCTGAAGGTGAGAAATCCTGCATTATGCACGTGATCTAAATAACACAATACTATGAAATTACTACTTTAATTGGAGAGTAGTTAAAAAATGTATTCCTAAAGTCACACCTATAAGCAGTTTATTTGAGCTAGTACCCCAGAAATTTGAAATTCTAATACTGAAAGGTTTCATTGATGATGCTGAAACTGAGTAATGAACTTGATATATTAAGATAATGAAACATACCATATTGGTCTCTCCATTTATCAAACAATGGAAGGAGAAGAGCAGCACAGTTGTGAGAGGAAGGAGTTTCAGAAGAAGACGACTTTGAAGTGGCAGACTGAGCTTTCTTTAACTCCAAAATATTTCCAAGCAGTATAGTTGGAGTTGGACCATTGATGCCTTGCTTCATTAGCTTAGAACGAAGCCTATTTGGCTTCTCCACTAACAAAGTGTACAGATAACATAACAACCCAACAAAACCAAGAAATACAACAGATATAAAAAACTGAGAATCAAATTCAAGCTTCATGGTTAGAGAACCCCTTATCTTCTGTGCAGACTAAGTCACATACAAGTTCTGTTGTGGTTTTATATAGGACATGTGTGTCTTTATATATAGAGAAAGCACCATAATGAAAGAGATTGGATGCTGAGAAAATGTGTAAAATTAAAATAAAGATGTTTGAAGAAGACTAGTACTGAATGTATATTTGACTTTGGAGTTTAGCATTAGACGTGCCTATCACTAGATTATGGAATTACTTTCAGTTTGGGCAGTAACGGTTATCATTAGTTAGCAATAGGGTAATTATTGTTTTTCTCTTGCTTAATCAGGATTAGTTTTCTTCTGCTATAAAATAAAAATATAATTTAGATAAATTTTTTTATAAAAAAAAATAAAATAAATATGAATCACTTTAGGATGATGCAACCTTTTTACATATTTACAACAATCCAAACAATAAAACAACCCCTCAAAAGCAAAAAAAAATTATCAACCCAATCTACTAATAGTCACTTGTTCTTTAACTGAAAAAAAAACAAATAAAAAAAACTTTGAAAATAACCAAGACCATAGTTACAGTTGAGTCAAAGAGAAAATTATATTACTTTTATTTATAAATGAAAAAATAGTTTAGTTGTATTAAAATCTCCATTTGATATTTTATTTTTTCTATAAGAAAATGTGTTATCGTAAAACAAAAATAATTAATTTGACAAAACTATTTTATAATTTTTTTTATCAACAATAAACAATATATACAAATGAACAATTAAGGGTGATCCAATCCATAAACAAAAAACATCCTACCAACATCACACCTTTCAGTTAACTAATCCAAATCCTATCCTGCCTAAAAACTCCTACCGTCAAATAAAACTAAAGTGAATAAAGACAAATCAAAAGATCAAGACACCAATCAGAAAAAGAAAAACAAGTAGAATGAAATTTAAAAGTGATCCAAGACCAAACCTTTAATTGGACCAAAGAAAAGATCTCAGATAAATCCAAAACTTTATCTTTAAAAATAATTTTATTTCTATGACTCCAAATCTTATTAACCATCGCAATCCAAATAAAACTCATCCCTACTTGTTGGGAAAAAATGCACGCAGAAGCAACACTCATAATCACGAATCAATGCAAGAAAATAAACAACACAGAATTTAATGTGGTTCGGTCGCCAAGTGCAACCTACATCCACACGGATAATTATTAGGTTTTATTTTATTCCTGTTGCACACAAATTACAAGTACAATGATGTCTTTAAATAAAGATTATAAAGGGGACACAATAATTAAACCCACTCACTAAGACATGATGTCCACTCAGCCCAATCCAATTGGGCTTGACTTCACACTCAACAAAATTGACCGACTCTAGAGCATTACTCAAACTGAATTGCAAAAAATGGAAGTAAACATAAAGAGGAGCAACTGACGAAATACTCAGCCACACATGACAAAGATTCCACACCAACCAACTTATTTTGCAGTAAAAAAACAAATGATTTAACTCCTCCTCTCTTACCCCACAGAAATAGCAAAAAAACACTTCCGACCACAATCTCACGTCTATGTAAATTAGTCTTGGATTTCCAACACCCTCCGAGCAGTAACGTAAGTTGAAAATAAAGCCTTAATCTTCTAAAACCATTTAAACATCTTCACCAAAACTATTTTATAATGAACAATATAACACATTATTACTTATTTTCTTTCTTTCGTAAACGACTTTAGAAATGTTATAAGTGATATCCTCTTTAATTCTATTCATCGTTATGGAATAAATTTATCAGAAAACATAATTTTTGTGGGTTTTACATGTTAAATGAGTTTTATTTTTTTATTCGTACGGATTAAATATGGATATCGATAAGTTTATAACAATTTATTCAATGAATTTATCTATTTTTTTATTAAATTTTAATCAATAATAGTTTTATAAAGACTAATTTTAGATTTGGCATGACCAAATATGATTCTGTTGTTGTCCAAAAGACAGAAGCATATAGTTTAACTACACTTCCCACGGCTGAATTTAAAAAATAGAATAAAATAAAATATAAACCTATGATAAGAAATATAATCCATATATATGTTACGTGTTCGCCATCATTATCTTAACTAAGTTGTTGCACATTTCCTCTACAAAAATAAAATAAAATAAGTTGCACATGTCATATAATTAAATTCAACTTAAGAAGTGCAAAATAAACAAATCTCGTCTAAAAAAAGTGGTTGCATCCGTTATGATGTACTAATAACTATCAAAACCAATTAACAATCCTTAAGAAATTTTTTAGTATTAAGATTAAGCTTATCTTATATGATATGGTCAACCCAATTATAAAGAAAGATACTGATTTGATCAATACACAAATCATCATTGTTGTGCTACTGATTTGATTAATACACAAGTTATTTATGCAAGTTATGGAAAACGTCATTGCTATGCCAATCAATAAAAATTGAAAATGGAATAAAATATAAATGCATAACTCATATCTATTTTATTTTATTTTTATCGATAATAAAGAATATAATAGATGAAAGTATTTGATTTAAGTTATCTCGAGTAATTAAAAAAAAAAAAAGATATCATCACACCACAATAAGACTTTCAAACTTTGCACCAAAACCTAAAACTTAAATGATCCTTATAAAAGATAAAAACAAAACTTCTATATCACATCATGTTTTAAAAAAACATAAAACTAAGTCATTCATGACAAACTTACCAAAATAATAACTGTTATTTAGTCAATCAAAACCAACAATGGCATAACTCATGTGCATATTCCATATAATAAAAGTTTGAATACAATTGGCAAGTAATTGGATTTTTAAATGCATTCACGAAAATCAATTCTCTAACTCTATCTTTACCCAAAGAGGGCAAACTTATTTTGATAATCTCATTTTGAAAAATATTTTAATATAAGAAAGAAAAATAATATACTATAAGAAAATTATTAAATAAAAATTAATTTTAAAAGAAAATAATTAATTAATATATTAAGTAACTTAAAAGATCATTTTATGAACTAAAAAATTATTGATATATAAAATAATTTTTTATTATTAATAAAAATTTAGAAAGAAATTTCTAAATTGATATATAATAATTAGCTACTAAAATTTTAATTATTAACTATTTTATATTTTAAATTAGTCTCTATTAATTTTTTTAAAACTAATTTAAAATCTAAAGTATTAATAGTTAAAATTTTGATAACTAATTTAGATACTAAATTAGAAATTACTTTATAAATTTTTATTAATAATAAAATTACTTTAGATACTAATACCCTTTTAGTCTCTAACATAGTATCTAACTTAATGAACTAAGTATTTTTTATTTTCAAATTTAGTTATTATTTAATAATTTTTTTTTAGTAATAAAATGACTTGTAAAGAGATTTTAAATGATTTTGAATAATTTTTTGTTTGGATATTCTATTAAATGGAATCTAATATTTAAAATTAATTTTTTTATCAAAATCAAAGAAAATTATAAATCCCATTTAAAAATAAAAAAATTCACATTTATCATTCCTTCCATTCACCTATTCTATCTTATCTCTCTACCTCTACTCTTGGTCTCCTCACTCTATAATTTCATAAATAAAGGAAATTTAACTGTTTTATTAACATATAAAGTTTTAGCATTGAATAGATTTTATTTATTTTATTAAAAAAGTCATAAAACTAAGTAATGTATCTAAATATAATTTTGTAAATAAAGAAATGCAAAAACACATTTTATAAGTTTAAAGGATATATATATATATATATATATATTAAAACAAATTAATTTTTCATTTTTCTAAAATATCTTATTTTTATAAACTTAAAAAATTCATTGATTTCTCTCTATATTTTTAAGGTTGTTTCTTCTTGCTTTAATTGAACCACACCACTTAGAAAGTCTCGAAGCACACTAGCTAGTTAGAAAGTGGTATAATAATAGCAATAATATTTTGATTTTAAGTAATTTTTTATTAGGCTCTTTTTTTCTTCTTCACATGCATGTAGTGTTTTATGGTTTGCATTGCATAATCTAAATTGAAAAAAAAAATGTTCTCCTCTCTTAGATTTCTAATGAGATGTGTTTAGTTTTAGACTCAAATCTCCTAAAAGTAAATTTTAAAATTTTCAAATTTTGAATACTTATTAGAGAGCACACAAATTACGATAAGAGTAGATAACTTATTTTTTAAAATCTTAATAATAGTAAGAATCAAACTTTTATAAAATCAACAAAATACAACCTCATTTTTGTTTTTTTTTTTTTGTTTTTTTATCTCAAATTGAATTTGCTTCCCCACACGCCTTCAAACTCAATACCTTTCCCATGCCCTAATTGTAAATCTATTTGCTTTTATATTTTAAAATTCACACCAAATGTTATTTTGTATTGGTTGATATTGATAGATTGGTATAATTGTTAGTTAATCTGTTTTATAATAAAGTTGCTTGTTTTTTTACATTTTTTTTCACCTCTCATTACTAACAAATATCTTATTATTGTTTTTATTACTGTAAATTAGAATAGGTTTTATTTCAAATCAAATTGGTTATTTAAATTGTGATCATATTTGTTAACATGTCAAATGCACAAACACGTATGCATGCATGAATAAATTT
This sequence comes from Phaseolus lunatus, assembly GCA_013389735.1. Classification (NCBI taxonomy): domain Eukaryota; kingdom Viridiplantae; phylum Streptophyta; class Magnoliopsida; order Fabales; family Fabaceae; genus Phaseolus; species Phaseolus lunatus. Next base: position 24,630,681 of record CM023862.1, on the reverse strand, counting down.
GTTAGAACGAAGGTTAGAGAATTTGCATGCTGATGCACATACATTCAAAGTATATAAGATGAAACGTATAGTTTCTTATCATCATGGATCAATAACCATTGGAGAGTTTATTTATTTTTTTTAGATTTCTCCTTTTCAAGAATATATGAATTCATTTTGGAGAAACTCTATTTTCTACCTCTACAATGTCACAAATCTCAAACAACCTATATACACCATAATCGACCTCTTAGTATTCACATGAAAGCAATCACGACTTCAAATACATAATATTTTCCTTTTTGTTTTTAATATACTCTTTCTCTTTTCAAATTAATTTATTTATAAGAAAGTGTTATGTCGTGTGCACATAAACTAAATGTTTGATGGTATTTATCGATAATGAAATATTTTATTTTTTATATCTAGTATTTTGATCCATATATTAGACAAGATAAATATTCATTTCATATATTTAGAATTTATAATTAATAAATATTTTTAATACATTTTTTTTTATTTAGTTAAAGAAAAAATAATAATTTTAAAAATAAAAAATCAAAATTTTCTCTTTGATTGAAGTTGTAAAACTTTCTTTTGAAATCTTTTCTTCTACTCTGAATAAAGAGTAAGAATAAGGATAATAAAATTTGTCTTCCCCAATCCTATAATTTCCTTAACTTTGGAGGATAACGTCCTATAATGAAGAAGATGAGGATATGTGGGTTTGGAAAGAAAGTAATAATGTGGGATTTACTATCCAATTTGCTTATAGAGTTCTAAAAGGTGAAGTTCAGGAGGAAGACACTGATATGTATGAGGGGTTTTGGAGGATTAAGGCACAATCATTAACTCTTGTTATAGATTGGAGGGTGTTGGATGACAAAATTGCGTCTAAAGTTAATTTGGTGAAAAGGGGGATAACGGTGGAGAGTAGCATATGCAGTATGTGTGAGGAGGACGTGAAAACGAGTCTCACCTATTTTGTACATGCATGATAGCTTGGTTGGTTTGGTCTAAGTGTTATGAATGGGTGGGTCTAACATCGATAGTTCATCAGGACCCAATTGTATGTGGATAGTAGTTATAAGTGAATTGGGGAAACAAAAGAATAATAAGATTTTCAAGAATGGACGCATAGATTACATTGAAATCTTCACGATGGTATAGTTGTAGGTTTGGTCATGGGTTACTTCGAATGTACGCTTAACATATTTTTCTTATTCTGATTGATGTCTTGAATCATTGGTATGCATGAGATCTATCAAAAAGAAAGGTTAGAGGGGTAAGGTTGGGATGAGCAGGATTGTTAGAGGTGGTGTATTTTGTATCTTTGGACGAGGAGATAGACGTCGTGGCTTTTAGTGTCCGCTTTAAAAGCTTTCAAAGTGAGTTTTAGGTTAAAGGATGTCTCTGTTTTTATATAAAGGTTGAGGTATTCTTAAAATATCTTCTTCTTTAAGGATACTTTCATCCATTATGTTAGATATCAAGGAAAATCAATTCTGGTTTTAAAGAATACCCCTCTTTTGATAAATAAATGGAAATATTATTTTATATATTTATGGCAATGTTATTTTGATATTTGGGCTCGACCAGAAACGATTTTTTTTTTTTGTTGCTAAAAAAAAAACTATCATATAATTTTAAATTTTTCTTTTTTCATACGAAAATTTTTCTAATGTCATGCAACACTTGTGAAAGTCAATGAATAAAAACTACATCATATTATAAATTTTTTTAAACCACGCTACTTGCAATCTATGTTCAACAACTCTAATTTTTCTTTGTAAAAGTTTTAAATTATAAACTTTGGTTGTTTAGTAGAACTGTGCGTTAAAGTAGTAAGCACCATTACTCATCATCATATTATGTAAAAACTACCCTTTTATAATTTCTTCCGAACACGTAAATACTTTAAAGTGTGTCTCTATTCAGTAAAACTATGAGAAATTTCGCAAAGTGCATGTCATAACCTTGTGTTGAGATGTAACAAGTAAAACGGGTGTAGGTTCTAGTAGCATAATGATAATTGTTAAATGCTTTACTGCTTATCTTTTACAAATGGAAATAGGAAACTAGTGAAACAAAATACATGCCTTATTTTTGCTTTATAAGACTTCATACATCATAACATGACCATATATATGCTTAGGAAACTAGTTTATCTCTTGGCAGAACACTCACAAGGAACAATTCATAGTTTTTTCACCAAGATATTGACTCCATGCTCAGGCTCTATGAGCAACCGAAGAGTAGGCGAATGAACATAGTGTGGAGAGAGTGAGAAAGTGAATTTGGACAATATGAGAGCTATAAGCATCTTAAGTTCGATAATAGCCAAGTTCTGTCCTAGACAAACTCGTGGACCAACCCCAAAGGGCATGTACACATGTGGAAACTTACAAGAACCTATGGTTCCATTCGCAAATCTTTCTGGCTTGAATTTGTAGGCATCATCTCCCCATATATCTGGATTCGTATGCAAACTTACTATCATTATCCAAAGGTTAAACCCTTTGGGAATATCAAGGTTCCCAAATTTTATGTCCTTCAATACCTCTCTTGACACTGCAGTCACAGGAGGATAAAGACGTAGTGCTTCATGAATAACCATTGCTAGCTGCCACAATAAATGCGAGTTATGGTTGATGGTATTTTCAAATTCTCAATATCTTATGAAAATAAGATACATTGTAATATCACTATGAAAAATAATTAGGCATTAGAATTGCTTCCATTATAGCATAGCCGTTATTACTTTATCTAATAGAAATCAATTTGTTAGTTCAGGCATTATGAGTTTAGAATAATAGTCTTAGTTTGATGTATCATATATTTAGAGTAGACCGTCTAATATGTTAAGAGATGGTTTTGTCTGTTAGTTTTTCCTTTTATTCTGTATATACCTTTTTTGCCTCACTTTGACATGATGCAATAATATGTTTCTTTGCTTGTTCTTTTCTAGTCCTCTCTCTTTACTTTATGTTGTTCTTTTGCTGCTATGGAGAATTCTATGAGTTCAACAAACCAGTTGTTGAGAGGATATAATACATGGCATATTGTTATATATAGAACAACAACTTTTCTTATGCTAAAGGATATATCATTGGGGAAGCTAACTCAATTTGAAACCACTGATATATGACTTGTTTTTGTAGTGTATGTTGCCAAAGGATCCTTACCTGCTTCATCTTACCAAGCATACCTAAATCTGGGATTCTTCCATTGCAAATTTCCAGCACCTCAGTGCGAACACGATCTTGCCAATCTTGGTTTGAGGCCAGCAGCATCAGGCACCATGTAGCTGAAACTGCAGTTGTCTCATAACCTGCAAAGTATATATTCTTGCAGCTATCAACAATAAAATTGTCAATGGCTTCTTTACTTAGGTTACTATCCTTAACATTTTCAAGAATAATTTCCAGCAAGTCCTTCTCAAAAGAACTTTTCTTTCTTTCCTTCACCACCTTGAGTATCATTTCATTCACCTCCTTTTCTAATGTCCATATTTCTCTATTGGTCTTTGTTGGAAGGTAGCTGTAAGAAGCACAAGTAAATTAATCTTAAATTGAAAAATGGAAAGGACAATATAACAACAATATTTTTGGTGCTATATAAAGAAAAACTGCAGTGCACCTCATGCCAGGGATACGTCTGGACATATTTTTCCAGGACAACAACTCTTGGAGAGTTGTAAGTTTCAAGAAAATTTCTTCACTCTTAGCATAATTGCTTCCAAAGCATGCTCTTGAAATAACATTCTCAGAGAAATTTCTGAAGCACTCATCAATTTTTATGTCAGCAACTCCACCTTCGGCTTCTGTTCTATTACTCCACAAGTTTAGCACAGATACAGCAGACTCGCTAATTATATTCATCATTCCCTTGGGAGCACAAAAAATAAAGCTATTGCAAGTTAGGAGCCATGTAATCAAGTATATGTGAATAACAAGCAAAATGAAAACCTTATATACCTTAACCTTTTCCATGTATAGTTCTGGAGCTAGGATCTTTCTTTGATGGACCCATTCTGCCCCATTTGAATATATTATTCCTTTTCCCACCAAAGGCCGTAGTTGTTTAAGTTGATATGGAGGCTTCCCCAAGTCCAAGGATGTGCATACAGTGAACTCTCTCACTATGTCTGGTTGGTTCACGCACAATATTTGAATGGTTCCAAGAGAAAACATGAACACTTGACCTGTTTACACAAGATATTTGAAACATGGTGATTCTCAAATCACTCAAACTATTTTGCAACGTCAGTGTACAGATTAGTCCACAAGCTGTAGGTACTTGTGATGTAAATAACACAATACTATGCAATTACTACTTTGATTGGAGAGTAGCGAAAAAATGTATTCCTAAAGTCACACCTATAAGCAGTTTATTTTCAGCTAGTACCCCAGCAATTTGAAATTCTAATACTGATAGATATCATTGATGATGCTGAAACTGAGTAATGAACTTGATATATTAAGATAATGAAACATACCATATTGGTCTCTCCATTTATCAAACAATGGAAGGACAAGAGCAGCACAGTTGTGAGAGGAAGGAGTTTCAGAAGAAGAAGACTTTGAAGTGGCAGACTGAGCTTTCTTTAACTCCAAAATATTTCCAAGCAGTATAGTTGGAGTTGGACCATTGATGCCTTGCTTCATTAGCTTAGAACGAAGCCTATTTGGCTTCTCCACTAACAAAGTGTACAGATAACATAACAACCCAACAAAACCAAGAAATACAACAGATATAAAAAACTGAGAATCAAATTCAAGCTTCATGGTTAGAGAACACCTTCTCTTCTGTGCAGACTAAGTCACATACAAGCTCTGTTGGGGTTTGATATAGGACATGTGTGTCTTTTTATATAGAGAAAGCACCATATTGAAAGAGATTGGATGCTGAGAAAATGTGTAAAATTAAAATATAGATGTTTGAAGAAGAGTACTGAATGTATACTTTGACTTTGGAGTTTAGCATATTAGACGTTCCTATCACTATCACCATATTTCCAGAAAAGTTGCTTTAAAATTTAATAATCAAATCAGTTACTAATATATTATACACCAAAGACCTATAAATATCATACGGATTAAATATGAATATCGATAAGTTTATAACAATTTATTCAATGAATTTACCTTGTTTTTTATTAAACTTTAATCAATAATAATAGAGTATATTGTAAAAAACATTATATTAATTATATAGTTTTAAATAACTTTTAAAGACTAATTTTAGATATTGATTTGATCACAAGTCATGGAAAACATCATTGCTATTCTAATTAACATAGAAATTGAAAATGATACATGCATAAATTATGTGTATATTTCATCTAATAAAATCTTCAATACAATTGGCAAGTAATTGGATTTTTAAATGCATTCACAAAAATCAATTCTCTAACTCTATCTTTACTCAAAGAGGGCAAACTTATTTTGATAATCTCACACTGCAAAATATTTTAATCTCTGCAAAAGAAAGAAAAACACCAAAAAGGGTGGGAAAATGTCTTTTAAGGAGATTTAAAATGGTTTTGAATATTTTTTATATGGATATTCTATGAAATTAAATCTAAAATTTAAAATTTTTAAAAATTATAATTATCAAAATCAAGGAAAATTATAAATTCCATTTTCAAATAAAAAATTCACATTTGTCATTCCTTCCATTCCGTTATTCTATCTTATCTCTACACACACTCTCTCTATAATTTTATAAATAAAGGAAATTTAGCTGTTTTATTTACATATAAAGTTTTAACAATGAATAGATTTTTTTATTTTTTTTTTAAATGTCATTAGGATAGATATTACTTTTTTTCATAAGTCAAACCCAAATCCTTAATTAATTGGAAAGAAAAGGAGAAAGATATATAGAGAAGATCTTGATCAACAAAATAATACTCATTTAAATCAATTTTGCTAATTTAAAAAAGCTTGCTTCAATCATTAGGATAGACATTATTTTTTTCATAACTGAAACCCAAGTCTTAATAAATTGAAAAGAAAGGGAGAAAGATAAGACCTTGATCAATAAAATAACACGCATTATTAAATTAATTTTGCTAATTTAAAAAAGCTTGCTTCGAAAAGGATGTAGTTGTAAGTTGAGAAATCAATGTCAGAAGTTTAATGCTCTAAGCAATAAATTTCTACAAGTTACAAAATGAAGTCAGATTGAAAGAGACAAACATATTTCTCAAATTATTTGAAAAGTTCTTTATGCACTTTTAGGCAAAATCCCATCAACCCAACATTCACATTACAAATAGATAAGATGAAATTGAAAGAGAAATAATTAAAATAGTTTCTCGCTTAAATAAGCCTTACACAACAAAGACTTTAAAAGGAAAAAACAAATTTGGTTAGTTTTATACAAAGCAAAAGACTAGTATCTGCATACTCAGATAAAAAAAAAAGTATATACAATGGATTTTCTTGTTGGAAATATTGATAAAAGTAAAAATATTTCATTGTATAACTAGATGCAAACTTCATCTTTTAGAGCAGTTAACTCATTTTATAAATAGATTTTGTAAAATTAAGTTAGACTTAAAATCTACTTTTTTAATACTTCTAATCTATAGTCTTGGATCACTTCTAAAATCCCTTCTGCTTGTGTTTTCTTTTTCTAATTGGTGTTTTGATTTTTTGGTTTGTCTTTCTTTGCTTTAGTTTGTTGATGGTAGGAGTTTTTGGCAGAGTTGTATTTAGAGTAGTTGTTTAAATGATTTAATCTTGTTAGGATGTTCTTTGTATATAAATTGAATCACCCTTTAAATGATTCATATGTATATATTATTTATTATTGATAAAAAAAAATACTTATAATCTAACCTAACTAAAAAGGAAAAGATAACTAAAAAAAATTCATTCCCAGAAAAAGGAAAACAACAAATCAAAGGCAGTGTGAGCATTTTCATTAGTTTGGAAAAAGGAAGTCCAAAACTAGACATTTTTGAAGAAGAGAGAAAAAAACGTTGCAAAGAAGAACACTGGTATTGTCCACGAGTACAGCGTTCAACACCAACACCAACCACTTGCTAGTACTGTGGTGAAATCCTACAAGCACCTTCTAACCATTTGAAAGTTTTGTATTTTATATTTATTTTAATATGATGTAAAGTTATCTCATATAAATTATATGAAACTATATTTTTATAAACTTATTAATAATATTTGTACTTTATGATAATTTTAATAGAAATATCTAAGATTAAGAATATTTTAAAAAGGCTTTACATGTTTAAATACATAAAAGAAAAAATATACAAAAGACTAATAAAATGCTTATAACAAAATAATCTATACTTTATTTTTCTGCAAAAAGAATAAAAAAATCACAGTTAAATAAACTGTAGATTACTTCTCAATTTTATTAAAAGGTAATTTCTCGCAAATCATTATTCTTAGCAAAATTTATAAGTATTTTATAAAGAAAATTTTCTCAAAAAAACTAGTCAAAAATATCTGTTTGACTTGTTGTTACTCAATCGGAACTTAGATGGAAGAATACTTAGATTTTGACGATCAATACTTGACTCGTGACTCAATCAGAATTAATGAAAAAGTGTTCGGCTCTTGGCCGAACTAGAAAACAGCCTCATATTGAAGGGATTGAAAGCGACGAGGAGAGTGTATACAGAAATCTCGTGCAATGATCACACACTACACCGAAAAACCGTGTCACAGTTGAAGAATTGAATGAGAAAGGAGTGACATCACAACAAGAAGAAAGGAGGGTATGCGTGGAAAAAAAAGGGGAAAAAAAGGAGTTAGCTCATCAGTTATCATATAGGAGTGCTGGAAAGATAGTTGTTAACATGGAACTCTTAGTTTAATCATTCTCAACTCAACCCAAGAGTAATTAAAAATTTAATCAATTAAATTCGTTTAGTAAACTGGCCGAATAAAATTATCTTGAATATTGAATGAGTCATGATTTTGGAAAAAATTATGCATTGGTAATTTTATGATGTGAATTGAATTAAAAATTGATATTAATATAACTCATGAATGATTACAATTAATTAAGCTCATGGAAAAATTGAAACATATTGTGATAACAGAATCAATCATGTGAATACAGATTATGAAAATTGATTCAACTGTTTATGACATAAGGTTTTTGAGGGATAAAAATTGCAGGAAACAACACCATAACAAAGCCACCATTATACTCTTTAGAACTTAAAACAGACTAGAAGAAGAGACAGGATTAAGTATCAGATCAAATGATTTATTCTGAACAATATCACAATGAAATTTCAGGATATCAGATTTTGAGGAGATGTATGTGCTTGGCCAAAATTAAATCTTGAGATTAAAATGTCACTCATGACAAACAGATATAATTATTTACAAGGAACTTGATTTTTCCTATATCTCTCTCTCTTCCTTTCTTATGTCACTTATCTGCAGCTATGTAAAGCCTTAAATTGGAGAAGGTAAAATGAATATTTGTACTTGATTGTTGATGGTTGGAAATAAGGAATGATAAGTAGCAGTGAAGCACCATTAAGCTTCCTCAGTGGTAGTTAGTCCTGCAATTTCTTTCAGTGGCTTCCACATAAACTTTCTCCTGATCATCACATGAGACCGATATCAAATAGGAAGCAAAGCAATATAAAGGTGAAAATCTAAGAAGCATTTGGGGTGTTTATTGTTGTAGAATGGATGTAACAATGTTATGTTCTGTTATGTTCTGTTCTCCTTAGTTCTACACCTTTTTAGTGAAAACAAAATAAATATTATATGCTACGTTTCATGCCGTTCTAACAAGTTTATCAAGGATAAGTTTTACAGTAGAAAGCACTGATAATTTCTAGACACAAGCAACAACAACAACAAAAGAAACTGCAATAACAAAAGGTTCAGAAGGTTAGCTTTACCAGTTTCCACATTCAGCAATGACCCTCACATTAGGCCTAAGTGTTGGCAGCAAAGCTAGGAACTGCAGTTCTGCCTTAGAGAGTACCTGTGGAAGATAAAACATATTTACACCACTACATTAGTAATGGGAACACATAACAATGATAGCATCCCCTCTGTAATGGGGTACTTTAATGGAAGAGTTTAATATCAATCTATTAGAATTCAGTATTCACTTTAGATATGAACTTTTACTGAGAAAATTGTGTCTACAAAAGTAATAACATTTTGATATTAATTATTGAAATTGAAGTCTCTAAGATCAAGAACATCTCGGTGAACCAATAACAGACAAAGTTGTCTCTAACAATAGTCATACATCTCGGTTATTTAAATCTTGTTTCATCATGCTTGATTGACATGTACCCCTTATATAATTATGCATAATTAAACAAATAAATTATACTTAAATATGTCCTAAAATCACAATTAAGATTCACTTGAACCTTTAATAGATTACTGTTCTACAATAGTAATCAAACCAGACCGAGACACGAAAACAGCGCTAAGATTAAGAATTTATCGAGTAGTAGTTGAAAACAATAGTCCAATATGGTCATTTTGGCCTTAGAAATTAAGAACATACAAAATAAATTTTTGAAAGTGTAATTTGTCTATTAGTCTAAAATTTAAAAATAAATAAATAAAGTGTAACTGAATACATATATTTAAGAATAAAACGAAAGTAGAAACTTTGATGAAATTTTGGAAACTAATATAAAAATTTCTTAATTTCAGGAATTAATGTGATAGTTTGAGGATCAAAATGATAATTTACTCGTTTAATTTTAACTATATAACTATATATGATTGCATGACAGAGACTTACTTCATGAGAGAAAAAAAACAGTGAAAAAACATGATCAGAAGAAGATGACAGTGAGTTGTATCCTGTAATTGTACTTTAAGTAAATTGTTAATGGAAAACAAGTAAAGAAGTGCTATAATCCTCACACCTTGGCTTCAAGTATCCACACCACCAATCCTTTGGCATTTGGTGGTAATGCTTCTAATCTGTAATCAACTTCTGGAGGATAATACCACCTTGCTATTGGCTGCTTTCCAACATGAGGCTGAGATTCATCACAAAATCATTTTCAATTAGAGACTAACATGAACATACAATCATCCATCAAGAACAACCAACCAAAAATGGTTAAGCAACTAGAAACAAGAGTCTTCTGAAAAAACTCACAGGGTAAACAGGGTGAATCTTGGTGAGGGTGGTTTCAGGGTCACCAAGGCCACGAGCTGAGAGGTCAAGGAAATAGTAGCCTTGACGTATGAGACGTGACAAGTAACGCCCCTCATAGCCTCCCTCATGAGGAGGGTATATGGCAAGTGCTTTGTGCTCTTCAACATCTGAAAGCCAACGATCAATATCAAGCCATACCAAGTCCCCTCCAACGAAGTCTCCTAGCCCTCTACACTGCACAACCCCTACCCTTTTGAATGTGTTGCTGTTACCATCTTTTCCTCTCCAACCCTTCATCACTGCAACACTTTTGGTGCCCATGAAGCTGTTTCTCAGTGGTTTCTGCTGCTTCTTTGTGTGGTGAACATTGCTCAAGCAGGTTGCACCCCCATAACCCAAGCTACCACTGCATGACATTTTTTCTATTTTAGTAAGTACCCTTTTGTCACTAAATGTGAGAAGTTGGTTATTGGAGAATTAGGTTCATGGTGTTTTTTGGAAGGGAGAAGAAAATCTTAGCTTGTACTGGTAGTAGAAGTTCGTGACAAATTTAGTGTTGTATGGTGGAGAAATGAGATAAAGTGATCACTGATAGAAGGTTTGTCTTCACTTGTAACCTTTTATTGGAGATTATACCATGTGGTATATCTTCACCACTTTTTTCCTTAAAAAAATGAAAATGTACTCACACTCCAAAGTTGTGGTAGTAGTAGCATTGGGGTAATTTCTTTTTAAGATTTTCCCCAAAATTCAAAAAAATTAACAGAAAGTTAAGTTTTTTAAACATGTTACTTGTGTTTGATTTCAGATATATACATATAAAAAAGACTTTATTAACAAAATACAACTCATTTTAATGATATCTAGCATTTAAAAAGAGAGTATTCATCTAAAATATTAAACTCTATCTAAAATATAAAGTAGTTGAAGAATAGCACGTATGAAATATATATAAGACTTGGGCTATTCAATTTCTTCAAAACAAAAAAAATAAGGAACGTGTTTCAGTCAATACCATCTATGGTACATGAAAAATAATAAACTTTACATTTTTGGCCCAATCCAATGAATTCCGGGCCTAAAATGCTAGCCCAACTGGCAAAATAAACAAGACTGTGTTTGAATTTTGTCTTCTTCTGTGTACTAGGATATTTCTTCTTGCACCCCATGGTTTCTTCCTACATCTCCATCTCCATGGTGGTGTGTAAAAGATGAAAATGTCTTTAGTCTCTATCATCTCTTTTTATTGTTGTTAATACTTTTTTTTCATCTCCTTATGCAGGTCCATGGGTTAATCTTACGTGGTACAGACTAGTAAAATCAGCTCACATATTTTATACGGAACGGGTCAACCCGCATTAACCTCCCCAAATATGTAATATAATTTAAATTGGTTATTTTTTTCACCACTAAAAACTTTTAATACATTAGTTCATATGCACACTTGAGCATCATTTAATATTGAATCCCACTTTGATAGAGAATTCTCTTAGAACACATGATTTTTATTATTTTTTTTTTTTATTAGAACAAATGATATGTCCAAACATTCATCTGATGATGACATATTTCTTTGATATTATCGAAGGATTTAACAAAATAAGGTGACTTTGTGGACTAGATTTAAAGGTGAAAAATTTAGACATTTTTCTTCTTTTTTTTCAAGTTCTTCAAATGCTATCACATAAGGTAAATTTGAACAAATGATATGTCTTGTGTCCAACTGATCTGAAGAAAATGTTAATCATTGAAAAAGAATGAGTTAGGGTTGTTTAGGGAGAAAATAACTCAATTTACAATCTATGTTGAATTTTTATCTCATCCATTGAATCTCATTAGTACCACCTCCTCCAATACAGGTCAAATCTCCTCATTTTATAGCAAAACAACATCATAACAATAACAACTTAAATGACGATTAATTCATTTTCAATTTAATCATTTTTTACATTATTTTGATGGAGACATTTTCTATTTTTAATTTTATGACATGCAAAACAATTCATATTCATGCAACATATTTTATTATCACAATATATGTTGTTTTATATTCATATGATACTTGTTTTAAAGTTAAATTTAGGTTATGTTTTTTATTGTACACTTAAACAAAAAAAATTAACAAGTTTAAGCAAATATTTAATACTTAAACAAATGTGATACCACACTTAAGCGCCTAAACCCATGAACGTATCTCAAGTTACATTCTTGTTGTAAGTAACATTATTTAACATAATCACTTAAGTAACATTTGTTCGTTCTAAGCCATCAAACTTATGAACATTACTTCAAGTGTTACACATTCAATACAAGTTAGCTTAATTGTTTGACATTCTTAAATCTATTTTGTTTGTTTTAAGCGACCAAATCTACAAGTAATTGCTTCGATTTATGTAAAAATACCTATCATGCTTAAGTTATCACATAAGATCACACTTTAAGCTACTTATATAATTTGCTTAAGTGATTGACATTTTGCAACGAATATTCCTTATAATTAGCAGCAACGTGGAATGTTACTTTAATAAGATTATATGATAACATGAACAGTGTCAAAATCCATGATAGAGTCATATTTTTCATTACAAAAATCTTTTTGATGCCTATTTCTATGATAATATTATACACATCATTACAAGATTCTTTACAGAATTGGTTGCCACAAATTTCGACAACTTTATCACAAAAATTTGTTCTTTTTTTGTTAATGGGAGATAACAAAATGGTTGAAGAACCAATGACATTCAAAATCTAGTACTGTCTTGAGGTTGACTAGTTATGTTCAAACAAGGTAAAAATTTACAAAATTGTTCTTATTAAGTTAGCCCCTACACAGAAAGATGGAAGAGTGTTATGTGATGTGTCATTTTCTAAATCCATACAATTCCAGCACATGTTATGGAGCATGCTATTGGCCTGGCAATAAACATTTGATGCTCAATTTGAAGCCCTACCATGGGAAGCACATGCAGGTGTCGTCTTTATGGATTCTTTTTCCCTATCTTTTTCTTCATTTCTATATTTATTTTGTCCTTGTTTGAAATGCAGAATCCTTCAGCCATAACTCATGGAGCTTGCCTACCTGGGTCTCTGCACACCCCACTTGCATTAGCACAAGATAAAATGGTTTCACCATCAAAATTATTGTATGCATGCATGCACTCATGTGAACATGACACTTAGTACACTAACATTCAAATTCACATTGGACCACCATTGTAGGGAAGATATGTGAGAACTCAGAGGAGTTTTTGCATTATACAAGATGCATTGAGATAAATAGTTTAAATAAATGTACAACTCCTATTAGAGTCAATCTACAAATAAAATATTTAATCATTACATTAACTATTACATTTTTACATTAATCTAGTAATAGTGTAACAACAATTCACCCATTAGCACACAATCTTTTGGTTGAATAAATCGTTCAAATACTCAATGAAATTAGTAGTAATAAAATAGACAGAATAAAACAAATATATTTGTGTAAAAGAAACTAAAAGAACAAGCAATAAAGTGTTATGTTTCAAATTTTATACTGTCAATTTAGTGGAACCCAAAACAGTGCTGACCAAACATGCCAAAAGTAGTGGTCCTGCACTAGAATGACATCAACGTTAAACAAACAAAAATTAAAATATTAATAGATTCTAGCAGCAAATAGAGACCAAGAAGAGAGTTAGGGCAAAATCCTCTTCAGATTTAGGAGAGAATTTTTTGTAATTATCACTAAGAACCAAATAACATACACTGTCCATCTCTTGAAACATCCAGCATTAAGTCATTAAATAGTAAAAAATCCAGTTCATGCGTACTTGCACCTCGAACTCCTAAAGAAACTGACTTAATTTTTAAGCTAGTTCAGTTAAACACATGCAAACGTACTTAAATAATATTATTCCATATTGGAACTATTGCCTCAAGAGTTGGAAGTATTGCCTCAAGAAAAAGTACTTTGGCCAAAACCTTTTAGAAACCCAAAAATATCATATTTAAATATTGTCAAAAATTACACCCTAAAGAACATGTTCTCTGTTTGAGAATAGATATCCCACCAGTTCTAAAACAATTTAAATACTCAAAAATACAAACTCTCTTAAGTCTTTTTATCAGTTAGTCTCTTTATAGAATATAAAGGGAATATTACTCCATGTAAAAAATAAGAAAACATTATCATTAGTTTAGGGTAAACTCCATATTGATTCAAATATTTATAAATTTCAACATAATAGTAGAAGAACTGTGTAGCTCCAAGTTCCAACTTCCTAGACCCAAGTTGAGACTGATGGACAAGAAGACAGAGTTTCTAATATTTAATTTCAGACACTGCAACACTGGAAGGTTCATCAGTAACCATTTATATATACAACAAAGAATTCTCTTTTCTTTTCATAAAAGGAAATTGAAAGAGCATGACAATGGACACTTTATAACCAACCACTTTAGCCGATTCTTAATATTTTGCAATAAAAAATCATCATGCCATGTATGTTTTCTTCACATTTTATTTAGTATCCAATGAGTCCAGGTTGCTTCTCAATTTCATAGTGCACCTTTAATGATGATTGTTCTGCAACAACACAGGTACCTGAAATTGACACATCACAGTAAAATGTGTTACAATCACAGGCTAACTTGACCCTATTCTACGCATTGGTGGTCTTTCAGTTCCAACTAAGCCAAACTTTTGGGTTCTAAAAGACACCAAAGTTTGCTTTTATTGGTGTTTTGAAATAATTGAAGTGATACGCACATACATATATATATATATATATATATATATATATATATATATACACACACTCACCAGACACACTACCCTGCAATCAACTTAGGTAAGTGGTATATTTGTGAGGCATCTGTGACAGAGATTAGAGCCAGCTATAGCCACCCAAAATCAATATCAATCAGTAAAAATTTCTTAGGAGCCTCAAACAAAATAAAAAATATTAAGGGGGTTACTGATGTGATTTGACACTGAAAATACTTTTTATTTAATTCCTAGAATAGAGAAAATAATTTACTATAATTAGTGTCACTGTTAAGTGATAGCTGAACAGAAAAAATATTACATGAAAAATTGTCAAAACTATTAATGACCACATGTGACAGGCCATAAAACTTTATATTACTAAAATTAAAATATGGTATAACTTATATTGCACCTAAATAAATAAAATATACATTATAAAAATTACTTCCATATTTAACATGAAATTATTTCTATAGATATTTTATGTTTCTAAGATATTTGTAGAACATCATACTATTTATATAAATATTTTTTTTACAAAATATTTTTTTTTAACTTTCTTCATTTATACACGAATTCACATTAATTATAATATTAGTGATAATTAGATTAATGTAATATTTTTACTTTGTAAATAAAAATTACAATTTCTAAATCATCTCAACCCGTAATCATTAAAACGATGACCAATAATAAACATGCAGACAATCTTAACACAATAACATTAAATAAACGGGAGATGGTTAAAAATTAGTATCACACAAAAAACAATTTTATATTCGAATCCAAAATGACTTTATATATATAAAGCAATTCCAATAGCTTATTATTTAATTATTTGTTTTAAATATATCTTACATTTAGATCTATGCATTGTTTCTAATGGATATTAGAATTATTTATCTTATAAAATCAGATTTATTAAAATAATTTCAGTGAAACTAACTTTCTTAATCAACATAAAACTAAATATAAACTAAAAAATTAACATTTTTTATGTAAACAACTTTATATTTTTAAATGTTATAAAAGTAAAAAATATTAATCCACAAAACTATATTTATATTAAATATAAAAATATTCACTTTGTTCCTATTTTGATACTCTCTATTAACATGTGCCACATGAATTTTTCCTAGAATTGTTTTATTACCTCTAAATTAATTAACTCAATATCTTCAATTAATCATCACAGTTTAGTTAATTTAGAATCTTCCTACATAATATATATAAACTAAACCCTTCAAAAATAAATTCATCAAACTACTGATAAATCTCAGGATGTAAAGCTACACTGAAAAGAATTTGTTGCATAAATGATTTAGGAAGCTATAAATACATGCATACCTAAACCAAAAATTAAGGGCATAGTTGGTGGAAGATCAATTTTCATATACTATATTGTGTGCCATGCATGTATATTGTACATTCAAAATTATGAGACACTACGGGTCCACATCACTGTTTATGATAATGGCAACATGTAAATGTTCAAAATCTGAACTAAAAATACTTTACATAATGCTGATAAAAAAAAGAAAATAGTTTACATAATACAGAATCTTATCTTGTGCATGACAAATCATGTGATAGCATTGGTAAGGAGTAAGTACCATACAAAAACAATAAATAACTCTTATAATAGTGGAAAAACAAGGTAATAACCTAATTCCATTTCCAACATCTACATATGTGGTCAAATACATACCAAAGCTTTCAGTATATTAAAAAAAAAATCTACAACAAAGTGTCAAATTTGCAAACAAGTTTCAAATGACAAAAAAAGAAATTATTGAAACATTTTCTCTAGTTTATTAAAAGTTACGATAAAACTAGCAAGATCAACTTTTTACTCTGAATTTAAATTTCTATAAAGTATAAATAGGATATGTTAAAATAAATTGTATTTCTAAGTGCTTCCTAAAAAGCTGATAAAAAAAGCGCTTCCTAAAAATAAAAGCTTTGCTGCTTGTTTCTTATTTCCATGCAGGTAAATTCATCCCACAAATTTTCCCAGATCCAACACAAAACCATGACTACCCACTAAGCTTTTGGGTTTAAATCAAAGAGGATGTAAATATGTTAATAATTAAAGTGATTAAAAGCTTGAGAACAATGTAAATAAATTTCAGTTTCATTAAAAAAAACATAATAAAAAAATTATATACAACAGACTTAAATTGTTAGCTTTTGGCTAGCTAATTTATACTACCTATTTAAAATTTTTTAACAAATATCTTCCTAATTAATGAGTTCTGCCAATGCATGAAATAAATCAGGGGGAATAAGTTAAAGAACAAAATAAACTCTTTAACGATAATTTGCAAACGATAACTGAGATTGCTAAATGAACACAAATAAAATACAAAATAAGTTATTTAAGTATAATTTCCATAACAAGTAATGACTATAATAAACCATTAGTTTTTAGTTTCAGATTTCATTGGATGACATTCAAATGAAATTGGACATTCTTTCATGCCAAAGAGTATGTGAAAAAAGTGAAGAAATCACTGAGACTATGAGCAAACTAAGAGTATATATAGAGATAAAAAAAACTTATCAGAAAAAAAAGAGTATAAACAGATAATAATAAGATGAAGAAATTGTAAATCATGATAAAAATTGTTACTATGATACAATGACTTAAATATTAGAAGGGAGCTCCCTTCAGTCCAAGCAAAGACAAGAAAAGGATGAATTTTACCTCCTGCATCATTCACACATTCACAATAGCATACCATCAAGTCAATTCTATTGTGTTTGAATGAATGAGTCAGCAGATAATTCAAACCCTCTACCCATCCATGAGTGGACTGAAGGAAGCTCTCTTAAACTATTTCTCACACTATACATCTTCATTGTTCTTAATCAAAGATTGCTACATTGCATATAAGAACATTTTGTACCAAAAATGTTACAATAACAATATTCCATCAGATCTAAAGATCAGACAAAATGACATCAAATGAGACAATACCTATTGAGTGGTTGCAAAAATACAGATAACTTAGAATTTAAAAGACTATATATATACAATGTGTGTGAATCTTCACATAACATTTCATTCATGTGAAATCAGCTAGCATTTAATTTAATCAAGCAAAATGCTGCAATAGGAAATAATAAATAAACATATATAGTATGATTCCATAGTATATCAAAGAAGGTAAACAAATGGAAATTCAACAAACAGAGATGAAACTAGAAGGACAGAACTACAATGCTCTCATTACTAGGCACAGAAGGAAATCATTAACAATAATCCAAGGATTGAAGGACCTGTAATTCATATTGACAAAAACTATAAACAGTATGCAGATATGGTGACAAATACTGAAGACTATGACAACCTTTAATTAGTATTCTTGTGTAAGACTAAACATTTTCCAGAAAGAAGGAATCATTTTCTTCCCAGCACTGATTAATTAAGTATTACAACTTTTTAATCATTTTTAACTAGCATGCAGACTGGCAAGGAATGTAAACTTCATCGAAATTATATAACAACTTTTGTGAAATTGGCTTCTAAGATATTAAAAACAAGAACCCTAACCCTAGGACCTAAAAATATCAAAAGTACTCAGAAAAATACATTAAGATTCTCAAAAATATTTTTCCTTCATGATACTAGAATAGTGTGTTTTTTTCTAACGCTTTGAATATCATTCAAAACAGATGAACAACAGATACACTAGTAAATACACTGCATATAAAGATCACGATCGGACACAGCAGGAGAGAAAAATCTAAAGTAGTAACTTATATGATCAAATCACAGATGAGTATGTAATGTAATATTCATAGGCACAAAAAAATCAAAGGGTCAACTTATTTAGCAACAACATGAATCACAACCAAACTAACTGCATCTTTAACTTAATATACTTCTCCCGTTCTTCCCACAAAGCGAACCAAGAACCGAAAGCTTCGACCAAAGAACAGTATCACAGGCACAACTGCTAAAGGAGAAAAGAAACCAAATCGACAAAGAAAGGGTGAGATGAAATATGACTTAGGACACAGAATGAGTTCCATATAACTTTATCTGAGGAGGAAAAATGAACAGCTAGAAAATTGAAAAATGAAAAATCAAAATCACTGAAGCAGAAATCACGGAAGAGAAACTGTATTAAAGAAGTAGCAGAAGGAGAGAGAGAGAGGGAGAGTAGTCAATGTCTTCGTGAGAGTTAGAGAAGGGAAAACGATTGAAGATCTCACATCCACACAAATTTGGCAAAACAGTAAAAGCACTGTTTCCAAAAACAAAAAAATGAAACAAAAGGAAGCAAATATCATCTTTTCCTTTTCCAGAGTGAGAGGATTTTCCTCCACTCACAACACAAACCAGAGATAGAAAAACCAGAACTAGCAAGAAAGGAGATTTTCATTTCCCACCATGTTTCTCCTTCTCTCATTTGTTCTCTCTCTGAAGCAAAAGAAAGACCCTTATCTCACACTCACACAAACCGACATAAATGTTGTACTGTGTAAGTACAGTGAATAAAGGGTAAAAAAACAGAAAAGTGAGGATGGAAAAGTGGGGTTCCCGTTACTTCTTTTAAGTCTCTCTATGTGCCAGTCACTTCACTGTTGTGCACTATTCTTTATTAGACTCTGGTAACCAAGTGACACTACAATCTAGTGATCTACAATCTACATACCCTTCTCTCTCTATCTCTCTCCTTTTATGGTGGCTATCCTACCACAGCTATTTCCTCGATCTGGTTTTTGTATTTGGAAATCGATGAACTTGGTGCGTATATATAGGGTTTGAGCTCACTAATGAGTCTGGCGGAGAAAATCATGAACCAGGGTACTTGAAATTATACAGTTTACAAAAAGATGACTCACCTGTCATCAACAGGTTTCCATGTCCACGTTTATCAGAGATTCTCCCACATTTTAAACTACCATAATAATCAACAATCAATTTCTATTATCTTATTTTGTTTCTTCATTATTTCGTAAATACCTTGCATGTTTTCTTATTATTAAGTTATTACTTTAAACTATTCTAACGATATTTTATAAAATACATTAAAATTTCTTTATATATTTAGTATAATTTATCTTTATTATTATAAACAAAAAGGTACAAAACATTTTCTTATGGATTTTACATGCTTATGGTTATTCGCTTAATTATATTGTAATAATGTACTTTTAGTTTTTCATTTATTGTTTTAACAATGTGAATTGAGATTTTCAATTTCTTTTTATGTTTATCTTGAATTTTAATGTTTAAGTTAAGGAAAACGATATTTCTTTTAATATTATTACTATCATTAAGAATAGTAATAATAATTTATTTTAAGATATTATTAACATGATAAATAGGTCAATGTAGTAAAAAAATTAAATAATTATAATTAAAAAATTTTATATTTACAAAAAAAAAAACGCTAACTAGCTGAGCTATTTATTAAAGAAATCAAAGTATTATTTTTTATTAGAAAATGTAAGACAATGTAATTTTTAATACAATTCTATCATAAAGACATTACATTTATGTTTAACTTACTTTAGTAGATATCTGAACTATTTATAAATAGATAATTAAAAAAATTATTTTTTATTTGAGTCCTTAAATCATAAAATAAAACGTACATTTTGAGAATCCTTTTTAACATCTTTAAACTATTACAAAATAATAAGTTAGTTTTAGAAACTCGAAGGACTCTATTTAAAAAATCTACGTAATAAGAATCAAATTAGAAAATTATTTTATAAATATGTTTAAAATTTCAAACTACAGTTATATTTATTCAATGGTCTAATCATGTCATTCCCAAGTTCTAACTTTCTGACTGACTAAAAAGGTTTATTTGACCATGCCAATGACAAAAGAAAATTCTTTAAAAGATAATTAATTTATACTTTATTTGAAAATTAAATGAAAAAATAAATAAAATTAGTCGAAGGAAAATGTAGGTAAAATGAAAAATAAACAAAAACAAATAATAATTTAATTTTATATATAAGAAATATATAATTAGTTACAGATATAATCCATTACATGTTTTACGAATAGTTTTTCTGATTAAATAAATAGATAATCGATTACATTCAATACTTAATTAATTACTCTATTATTTTTAAAATAAAATTGTACCTTTTTTGCAATTTTACTAAAATATAAAAGGTGTAACAGTTACATTTTTTTCTTTTACTTTTTATTCTTGCACAATTTCCCAAATCATTGTATTTTTTCTCTTTTCTTTCTTTCCTCTGTTTCGCACTTCCAACCACGTTTTCAGTGAAAAAAAAAATTATGTGAAATCTTACACAATATTATTATTGTAAAGCCCCGTAAAATTATAGTTATAATACTAGTTTGATCAACTATAAGTATGCACTGTATATCGGTATAATATAGTATTTGAACATAAATTTTTTCAAAAATAATATATATAACATCCAAAATATCTAAAACTATCAAGTTAATTGAAAACCTCATTCACCTTTATCCAAAAAGAAGATTTTGAGAAGATGTATGGTTCCGTGAAAATAGACTTTTTTTAAGCTTTTTTTTTTTTTTTTTTTGTAGAGTTTGGGTTTTTATAGCCTATGGAATCCTAGAAGGCAATATCACAAATCAAAATAGTAATATTTTGAAAAAATTTGGTATTTAAAAGTAAAACTTTTCTTAGGGTGTCTTTGGATTGGGAAGGAAATTTGAGAGAGTGGATTTGAAGTTATTTGAAAAAAAGTAAGATTGTTTAGATTGAAGTATCTTAGAATATATTTGTGAATAAAGTTGATTAAAGTTTGGAAGTAATGCGATTGTAAAATTTTTTTAAAATATATACAAATTTAATAAATTAATATAAAAGAATTTATAAATATAGATTAGAATTAAAATAAATTTAAATTAAAAAACAACTATTAAATATTAACAAAATATGTATAAATAATTAAAATTAATCTTTTATTTATTATTTATTTTATTATAATATGAGATATATTTTATTAACTTTTATAAAAAAAATAATATATAATTGTATTTCTCCGCAAATCCCTTCAGGCAAAAGAAGAAAATTTTGAACAGAAAAATGTCATTATTTTGTGTTTTTATCATCGTTTTTCCAACTTTCCTTCATCTCTCTTTTTTTATGTTTTTCTGCGTTTGGATACAAACAGATAGTGCTCAAATCTTAGGGTGAAGGGTTTTAATGGAAAAAATCATATAAGGTTGAAATTAGTTAGAAAAGGATAATTTTAGATAATATATCTTACTATTAACATAAGTTATTTGTCCAACATTTATTTTTAGCTTGTAAGATAGTGTCTTTTGTGTGGAATTCATATTGCATATGGATTGGTATTGAGTTTGTCCAACATGAGAATCTCATATGCCATTTTGACCAATTTCAACATTTTCATGTCAATCAAAAACAAAATTTGGTTTGGAAGGGTTTGCAAATTGCAATGATCTAGAGTTTATGGGATCATAGGAACACATTTGTCTTTAAACAAGGAAAAGTTGATCGGGATTAAGTTTTCCACATAGCTCAACTTAAGACTTAGATTTTGATGACAAGTAAACTATCACACATTAATTTTTCCTATTCTTATTGGATTTTTGAGCAATTTGCTTTGACTCAGAACAATTAGGTAGTTTATCACAAGTTAGTCATCTAGTTGTTTCGCACAATTGTGTATATATTTACAATGGGCCCATATTTATCTTTGGATAAATTTTAATAAAAAAATCTTTATATAAAAGCAATAAATAATATATAAATATGAATCGCTTAAAGGGTGATCCAACCCATATACAAAAACCTCAAACATTCTTACAACACACACCCTCCAACCAACGACTCAAAACTAGCCATGCCAAAAACCACAACCACAAAACAAGCTAAAGCGAAACAAGACAATCCAGGTGAGCAAGATACTAATCAGAATAAGAGAAACAAGCAGAGAGGAATTTAGAAGAACTCCAAAACCAAACCTTCAACTAGGTCAAAGAAAATACGGTCTAACACTCCACCTTTAAATAAAATATTATTTCTATGACTCTAAATCTCACTTATCACCGCAATCTAAATACTCCTCATCTCTAAATTGACCGACTCAGAAACATTACACAACTTGAACTGCAAAAAATAAGAGTAAAAAGAGCAGGAGGCAACAGACAAAATGCCTAACCACTCATAAGAGAGATTCCACACCAACTAAACTATTATACAATAAAAAAACAAATGATTAATCTCTTTCTTTTTTTTATCTCAAAAAATAACAAAGAGTGTTTTCAACCGCGTTCATGACTAATTAAACTGTTTTTTTTCCTAAATAAACTATCTGACATTGAATTCGAGGTCTGGATAGATAGATAAGTGGTCTACGTGCACGATTATATGCCATACTTTAATATTATATATAAGATAAGGCTACACGCATTTGATTTCTTATAGCTTCATTATTTTATGAAGTACACATGCATTATTGCATGATATTTTTATTAAATATAATCATCAATTATTCAATTATCATTTTTTATAATTTTTTTTGTTATTATGTGTTAAGAAGTGATTGTGTCTGTTGGTGCATTGTCACGGTTTTTGGGGGATAAAATTCACATCCTTTATAAATTTGTTGCTATTATATGTAAAGAAGTGATGAAACAAATAGAAGTGATTGTGTCTGTTGGTGCCATGTCACTGTTTTTGGAACAATATATAAAATCCTGTGAACATATAAGCAAATCTATATGAGATATTTATGATATCATATTCAAAGTTGATTGTTAGGTTAGTAATGATTAATGGAATTTATGTTTCTTTTAGAGTTTTCATTAATATATAATAATATTTATTTACTCGTTTTGTAATCATATATTAATGAGTATATTAGGTGAGAAATAAAGACTTTTTTTTTTATCCTAATAAATAGGGATGACAATGTGGGATAAGTTATGAGGGTTGATCTACAGTCCACTATCAAAACGTATGGGATGGGCTCACTAATCTAGCCCATTGATCTGTCCCACATGACCCGCAGCCTGCGCAAGTCAATAGTGGTACGTGACGGATTGACCCATTAACCCGCATAAATAAAAAAAATATTTAAAAAAAATCTCATCTCATTCACTTATTATTGTAGTGTGACCTTTATTTTATTTTATTTTAAAAAAATTGAATTTAATGTACTAAAAAAGGAAATGTTTTATTTTAATCATCTAAAAGAGTTAGTATTAAGAGTGACAATGAATTTAGTTTTAAATAAAGTCTTATATTCAAAAATTGTTAATAAAAAAAATAATATAAAGAAATTAGTCATCTTCATTAAAATATTTTGTAGCAAAACTACTCATATACATTTACATACATATATAGGAAAAAATAGATGAAAAACAAAACTTTAAGTATTTTTAATCGAGTCTTCTAACAACCATTATATTTGAATTTATATTTTTATCTTAATGGAATTAATTGAAATACGAATAAAATTTTAATTTTTCAGTAGTAGAAATAAGTTTTTTTATAATTAATGAAATTTTAGTTTTTGAAAAAAAATGTTTTTCTTATGCGGGCTGACCCGCAGGTCTACAAGTTACCTCTTATGCAGGACAGACCAATGAAATGAGCTCACACTACTTGCACGGGACGGGTCAACCCGCATTGCCACCTCTAATCATAAGGATGTAATTTTGCATAGAAATTACTAGAAAAAACAGATTTTTTAAATATTATGAAAATAGATAAATTTTATTTTCAACATACATATAACAAAGAAATCGTTACAGAACTTTAATTGCGAAAAATGGAATCAAAGAAAGTGTACTTATTAAGTCTGACTTTTATTTGTGTTGATCACTGATTAGAGGTATTTTTTAAAGGTGAAATAATACATGGATAACACAATTTTAGTAAAAAAATACTAGATAGAAGTCGTTTATGGGTGTAATGACTTTTCTGTATTATTTTTGTATGCATGGGTTGAATAATACTAATGCATGAGTTGAGAAAGGTGAGCATTGATGGACTAATAGTATGATCACTGTTAAATATACCTTTAAATTTGAAAATATATATATTTATATTATATGAGATAAGTGTATGCGGCTCTTTGTTGAAATGAAATAAGTATGGATATGTCCATGATGCATGCATTTGAACTACTCACAACACTCGTTATGTAAAACAAAAAAAGTTATAATAGATTAGGTTGTTGTATGTAATCAATTAAACATCTATTTGTAATCAATTAAGATTGTGAAATTAATCAACTACATTAAAATATTTAAATGTGCAATTTTTTCTTTAATTACAATTTTGAAATAACAAAAAAATCAACTTCTATTTATAAACATTCTTCTTAGTTTTAATACAATACATTACTCTTTCATAACATAATATTAATTGTAAAAAAATTAATTACAATTTTCAAACACAAATACATAAATATATCTTTCAACTCTCATCTATAAATATTTATTTTTATTTTAATTCAACTCATTCACAAAATTTCAAGACATCAATATTTCAGTAAATTAATCAATTATATAATTAATCTTTTTTACAATAAAATTATATCAATCATATATTATCTATAGTCTTTCCACTCACTCAAGTCAACTCACTTTTAACTTATTTTCCATATATTCAAATAACATAATTTTCAAATCATTTTGCAATATGCATACTAGATTATTATCTTTGTTTATAGAAGAGTGGGACGTTTTTTGGTCCGTGTACATGTAATGTAAAAAGTGGCTGACAGAGGTATCGTAGACAAATATGACTACCTTATCATAGCTAGAGACATAGTAGGTTTTTTTTAATGTTTTCATGTTCTTTGTAGTTCTTGTTTTTCTTTTTTGTTTAAGTTTTGTACATAAGTTAACACATTCCTACTATTCCTTATTTAATATATTTTTTATTGATAAAAAAATTATATAAACATACTATTTTTTATGAATATTTGTTCCTTAAAAATATTTTTTATAAATGTACAATGTATTTGTATATGTTTTTCACTCAAATTTAAAACCATGGTTAAACTAGAGCAACGCACAACTAATCTAGATTGAAAATTTAATAACCGAAGTTAGACAGTGTATACTTACACACTGTGAAGACTAATTTACATTAAAACAAAATTGTATTTGATTATGGTCAAATGAAAAAAAAAAATCCTTTTGAATTAAGAACATACATAATACTACTAACAAAATTAATGTCTAACCTAATTAATTGATAATACTTACGATAAGACAATAAAACCAATTTAGAATTTGTTACGTGGGTTGTTAAAAATGACATATTTACATTCTCATCTAATAACACATTACCTTAATAATAATTTAAATCTGTTAATCTTTATCATAAGGTAAATGCTAATAAAGTTTCTTACATTATTAAAAAAGTTAAAAAGAAAAAACATTTTATTGTTGTACATGAAGATGTAGTTTTCATTATCAGAAAAAAAATAATAAATTAATAAAAATATTTAAAAGATATGTAATTAATATACAAAAGATGATAAAAAGATGAAGTTTCTATTGGTATTGTCAAATTGAATTAGATATAAATTTATTATTTATTGTTTTTAATTATAATTATTTTAAAAAAATTATAGAGAAACTAATATAAAGACGTAGTTAATGATTGGTGTCCATTGCCACCTCAGCAAGGATTCACAAATAAGGAAGTTTGAAAAGCAGCCATTTACAGAAATTTTGTGCATAAAGTAGTGTAGACACAATCTTATTAATATTTATAATTGGAGGCTAATCATGTCAAGTTCTGCTGCGCCGGTGCTTGCTTCATGCACTTTCCAACACTATAAATCAAACATATTCTTGTCGTGTAAACAATCACCTTCATCAATGTTTTTCACATGAAAATTTTAATCAATATTTTATTAATCATTTTTCATAAATTAATTTAGATATTTATTTTATTGTGATATATAAAAATTATTAGTAAGTAAACTTTTTAATGTAATTCAATATCAAAAAATTTATGTTTTACATCTACTCATATATACCATAATTATCAAACAATTAATATGTAAGTAGATGTTTACATATACTCATATACCATAATTTATTTTTTTAGTTAATGTGATCTTTAATATACTACTTTAGGTGGAGATTAGATATATATCAAACATAAAAATAAGTACTTATTAGTAGTTTAATACTTAGTAACACTGTAGGTCTAACAAATTTTATTATTATAAGTTTTAATATTATATTAAAAAAATTTAATTTAATTTAATTTTATAAAAAATTATTTATAAATAAAGTTTACATCGATTTTATAATATAATTTAACTTTATTTATATTTACTTGTGATATTTAACTAAAAAAAATTGAACTTTAAATTAGCGAGTGTAGAATTATCAAACTAAATTCTATATATTCTAATGAAAATCTTATAATCAGATAATCATAAATGGGACATTGATAATGGGTTTAAACAACGATCAAATCATACTTTTTTTTACAAATTTAACGATATGAAATTAGTATAAAAAAATGTTAAAAATCCTATCATAAAATGGAAAAGGATAATTATTTGAAAATAATCAAATCAATCCAAAGACGAAAATGATTTTTAAAAGAATAAGTTCTTAAAAAAGCAAATAGCTGAAACCGAAAATCACATATAAATAAAAAAAATGTTTTTTTATCGATAAATAATAAATAAAATAATATAAAATATTTGAGGATGTTTCAATCTTATTACAAAGAAAATGTACAATAAGAGGATCTAAAGAATTACATTAAAAAACCTACATCATTAACTTTACATAAAACATATATATTCATACAAACAACACACAAACTACGAAATATATGTATATAAAATACAATCATATTAAGACTATAAATATGTTTAAATTCTCTAAAAACTTTCTCAAAAGCACAACTTTCACTCACCTCATCCATAAAAATAATGTTTAAGTCCAATTTTGTGTAAGAGATTGAATTGCACAATTTTACAAAGATGAGTGCAACACCAACATCTTGCACTCCAATCCGGACCACCCGATTATATCTTTCTAGCCATGTATATATCCTACATTACTAACAAAAAAAACTTTTTTTGACTAGCTAAATGATCTATAGCTTAAAGAAATATCTTTATTACCAGTCATACATCCATAAAGCAACAATTTATTCAAGATATTTTAAGTATAAGATTTGATACATAAATCAATCAGAAAAAAGAAAGAAAAAAGTTATTAATTTATATTTCAACCACTGTCAAGATTTAAATTAGGTCATTTTCAAAATTTCATCAGCATGAATAATTCCTTCTTTAAACTATATATATATATATATATATATATATATGTTTTGTTTTTTTTTTTTATATTTTGGATGACTAAAATTCATTTACAAATATAACATACTACTAACTATTATATATACTTTTTTTCACTTACATTTTTATTCATAACATCTGAATTCAAAATCTGGTTTAAGATAAATCTATCACTGAGGTGTTAATTAAGATATCTATAATCTTTGTTGGAACTTGTTGATATATTAAAATAAAAGATGGGGTACATAATGGTCAATTAAATTACCCTAGAAGAACCACATATCTCAAGCACCAACCACGATGTTGCTTGTTGGTAAAGTGCATTTGAATTCATTATTATTATTTGTACATGCTGCACTTAAAATCTGTAATGAGTCAAAAAAAGTGATTAAAGAGCAGAAAGAAACCAAAAGTGCATAAGAATTGTACATAGAATTTAATTAATGGAACCGGCTTATACATGCATCATTTGACTTTGTTGTTAATTCACAATTAAGTCCTTGTTAGATTCTTTTTAATCATTTATTATGGTATAATCAAAATTACAACTTATCATAATTCATAACCTATCTTCTTGAACATCATAGAACTTTATAGTGATGAGAGATCATCTTTGTTTCATCATTAATCTAATAGAAAACATAATACACAAATAATCAAACAACCAACGAGAATTACGGAAGTAATGTTTTAAATAAATAGACGTATTTTACAAGTAACTTTGGCAATGATTTTAAATTATAATATGTTATCTTGTTTTAAATTATAATAATCGATTTGTAAACTCATATTTAGCACTTTTGCATACAAATCACATGTTCTAGTTCCGATCCATTCACATAATTGATTACGACATTTGAAAGATCCGTTTGAAATTATAACCTATTATTTATTCCTATTTTTGACTTTTTTTTTAACAATTATTTCTATCATGTAACCCTACCACACTTTTTTTTTCCTTTTTAGCAAATCATGACTCGAATTCCACCAAAGAATTGCTTTTGTAACCAAGAACACAAGGTTGAGCAATATCTTTCTTTTAATTCCCAAAATATTTTAATATATACATTAAAAAAAATTCATTGAATAGAAACTAATTTTAGAGATAAAAAATAATTAGTTGTTATATTGACTAAATTAGAGGCTAAAATTTTTTTTAGTTTCTAAATTAGTTTCTATTATTGTTAAATAGTTTCTAAATTGGTATCTAATCAATTAGTTATCAAGGTTTTTGCTACCAAATTTAGAATCTAAGTAATTGGTAGTTAAAACCTTGGTAGCTAATTATATACCATTTTAGAAATTATTTAACAATATTATAAACTAATTTATAAACCAAAAACTTTTTTAGCCTTTAAAATGATATCTAATTTAGTCAATATAACAACTAACTATTTTTAGTATTTAAAATTGGTTTTTATTTAATAATTTTATTGTAATGATAAAATAACATAGTTAACAAAAATATGTTTGAACTATATTTAACATGAATTTGAATAGTTTTTTAGATGATTGTGAAATATTTATGAATTTTGTTAACAACTAATTTTATATAATACTTAATAACTACTTTTAGGGAACTTTCTCTTAGTTATTTTCTGATTATTTAGATAATTATAATACTAATATGAAGTATGTATTGATTTTTTTATTATTTTTGCATATTAATCTTGATAAAAGAATTTGGTTAGTCATATTTAATGATGAATCTCCACTAACGGCTTTGTGGAGCTTGATCTTCGTGAAACTAAAAAGAAAAAAAAAGTTGGGTTGTTTGTTCCAGCACCCTAATAAATTTCTTCCTGCACCCTATATTTTTTTTAAGAAGATTATTTTATCCTTTTTAAAAATGCATTGTGGATTGTTTTTCGAAATATTTTTAGAACATTTTTTTGAACACATTTTATTAATTATAGATTTACCAATCTAGAAATCAAAAAATATATTCTGGAAGGATGTTCTGGAATGAATTTAAGTCTTCTGGATTTCCTATTCCAGAAATACCCTTTGCTTACGGAATCTCTATTCTGAAAATACTTTTTACTTACGGAGCCTCTATTCTGGAATCACATAAAACTATGAAAGGGTAATTTCAATATTTCAAAGAATATAGGGTGCAGGAAGAAAAATGTAGGGATGCAGGAAGAAACTTCCAAAAAGTTGAAGGAAGTGGGCCTTGTTGCAAACTTTTAAGGCAACTTCTTCCTGCACCTTTACATTCTTCTTCCTGCACCCCTACATTTTCAGAAAAGACAGTTTTGCCCTCTTTAAAAAATGACTTCCGGATTGTTCTTTCTGAAATATTTTCGAAACATCATTTTCGGAACGTGTTTTAATGTATTCCAGATTCATCAATCCGTAAATAAAAAAAAAAGGTGTTCCAGAAAAGCTATTCCAGAATGATTTTTTGTTTTCTGGATTTCCTATTTTGAAAATATTTTTTTGCTTATGGAACCATTAATCCGGAAACAACCAAAACTATATAAAAGATAATTTTGGTATTTTTTAAGAATGTAGGGGTGCAAGAAGAAGAATGTAGAGGTGCAGGAAGAAATTGCCAACTTTTAAAGGGCTTCATTATGCATCATAATTTGATTGCCATGTAGGTTGTAAAACGACCAAAATACTCCCAAGTCAATTGATACATAACACTATAAAAAAATCATTAAATAAAAATCAATTTTAGAGACTAAAAATAATTAGTTGCTATATTGACTAAATTAGAGACTATTTTAGAGATTAAAAAAAATAGTTTCTAAATTAGTTTTTATTATTGTTAAATAGTTTCTAATTTGGTATCCAATCAGATTTTGTTTTGATAAGTAATGATAACACAATATTCCAATCAAATTTTGTTTTGATAAGCAATGATAACACAAAGTCATGTTTTCAGTTGTTGTTCAACTGTATAAATTAAAATTAATAGTTTAATAAATAGGTCATCGTACAAAATAAATGGTCATTGTACAAAATAAGTGGTTATCGTACAAAATAAAATATGATGTAACTCCCACAATAAACAAGAAAAAATAAATGATGGTTCAACTAGTTCAGTCCAATTTGAGAAAATATTATTGACTTGTTTCTCTTTCTATATTTTGAATGTATTCAAACATATATATATATATATATATATATATATATATATATATATATATATATATATGTTTGACATAAGTACACAACTTTATTTATTTATTGTTTTTGTGCGGTTCAACAGGCCAGCCCGTCCTGTCCCATTGTTGGCCGGCACAGGCTGCAGGTTATGCGGGACATACTTAAGTGGGTCAACGGATTGAATTACTGAACTTGTCCCACGTTTTTTGCTAGACTGCCTTGAGTTGTTATCCCTATTTTGAATCTCATGCAAATAGAATTAATAAAAAATTCATTTAATAATATAATTAATAAAAATAACTCATTTAATAATAGAATTAGGAAAAATATCTCATTTAATAATATAATTAAGAAAAAGAACTCAGGAAAGAATATAATTAATAAAAAGAATCATTTAAGAAGAGAATTAATAAAAAGAGGGCATTTAATAAGATAAGGAATAAAAAGAACTCAGGGAATAATATAATTAATAAAAAGAACTCATTTAATAATAGAATTAAGAAAAAGAAATCATTTAATAAGAGAATAATAAAATAACTCACTAAATAATAGAATTAAGAAAAAGAACTCATATAATAATATAATGATAAAAATAACTCATTTAATAATATAATTAATAAAAATAACTATTTAATTAATAAATAATAAGAATAACTCATTTAATAATATAATTAATAAAAATAACTCATTTAATAATATAATTAATAAAAATAACTCATTTAATAATATAATTAATAAAAATAATTCATTTGATAATATAATTAATAAAAATAACTCATTTGATAATATAATTAATAAAAATAACTCACTTAATAATATAATTAATAAAAATAACTCATTAAATAATATAATTAATAAAAATAAATCATTTAATAATATAATTAATAAAAATAACTCATTTAATAATATAATTAATAGAAATAACTCATTTAATAATATAATTAATAAAAATAACTCACTTAATAATATAATTAATAAAAAGAGCCCATTTAATAATATAATGAATAAAGAAAAGCTCATCTAATAATGCAGTGAATGAAACAAAAGGTCTTCTTTTATGGCTTTACATGAATATACAGATAAAACTTATTTGTAATTCAGTTTCATAGGTTAGAAAATGTAATTTATGTTTTCTATGGTGACAAGTTATTAATAAGAATTGTAGTTTTGGTTTTGTTTTTAATAGATAATTTTAAAATTGTTGAGACATTTAAATATGGTGAATTTGAATTTATTTTAAATTGTTTTATTTTTAAAAAAATTAAGATTTAAATTTATTTTTTTGATAAAGTATTTAAATTATCATCATATAACAAAAATAAATATAAAAAATTGTTAATAATTAAAAAATATTATTGCAGTTTTTTAGTCATTTATGTTATTTTTTGTTAGAATTTGTCAATAGCAATTTTTTTAATTAATGATTAATATTAACCACAATTATTTAGGCTATCGATCATAATTATTGTAATGATATTCTTTGTCGAAGTTTTCCATTGCTTAACTTTTTATTAATGTTAGTCCAAAAATTCTCCCATTTTGTATTGAAAAAAAAAATCTAGTTAATATTGACAGAAAGTTTTTTCAATAAAAAAATCATAACACACTATTTCGATAAAAAAAAATAACATTAGTATTGATGATAAAAAAAAATCATTATAAATATAAACAAATTATGATAGACATTAATAAGAAAAAAGTTTAATTCATATCCACAAGGAAAAAAATCCTTGTTAATGGTAATTGGAAGTTTTCTTAGTCAAAAATAGAAAAAAAATCCTAAATTAAAGAATAATATTGAGATTGATAATAGAAAATAATTAT
This sequence comes from Phaseolus lunatus, assembly GCA_013389735.1. Lineage (NCBI taxonomy): Eukaryota > Viridiplantae > Streptophyta > Magnoliopsida > Fabales > Fabaceae > Phaseolus > Phaseolus lunatus. The sequence goes on along the minus strand of CM023862.1, from coordinate 24,597,581 downwards.
TATAAATATCAAAAAAAAATTATGAAAAACATTATTAAAACAAGTTTAAATCACATTCGGCATAAAAATAAAAATAACATATCATATTGATCAAGAAAACCTCTATAATATTAAATAAGAAATAATAGTGATTTATAATAATAAAAAAGAATTCTATTAATTTAAATAAAAAATAATTCTTATCAACCTCAATAAAAAAATAAAAAAAACTAGTTATCCTAATAACATCTCGACCTCAATCAAATAAATAAAGTTTTAATCAAAATCAAGTTGAAGAGAAAATATAAAAATTAGACACATAATAATTTGAAAATATAAAAAATATCATATCTTTATTTTTTTAAAATTAGAATTCTCTAATTTTAAATACTCTCATTATTTTTAAAATTTTGGATTTCTTTCTTTTTTTAAAGTTCTTGAACAATATATTTTGTCTTAAAACATTTTATCTTCTTCATGAAAAAGAATTACCTTCTAAAAATTTTCTTTCCAAACACAATATTAATATTGTTTTAACAAAAGAAGTTTTAGAGAAATCAAAACAATTGAATATTCACAAATTTATATTTTATTTATTTAGATGTTACTTTTTAAGTAAGTTTAAAATATTAGGTGAGAGTTTTATAGGAAAATACCTAAATGGGAATTATCTTAGCTATAAATACAGAAGATACTCTGAGTTACAGAAACCAGTTTTGAGGTGAATAGAAATTATTTTGTTCTAGAAGTGGCCATAGGAGGTGGAATAAACTTCTGTAGAGGAGGAGCTCTTTTATGCAAGTCACAAAAGTTTCCTCTACAACTTCTTTGGATCGATGATTCAACTACGTTTTTTTTCCTTGTAGTCTCTGCTGAAAACTTAAATTATATTTGGTTTACATTTCAAAAGCTTATTTTATCAATTGAATACAATTATTTTTTTTCACCACATTCAAATCATTTACCTGTGCATGAGTTTTTTTCATTGTTATTTTTTAAACTTAGTTCTAGCAAAATCTGAAACAGTGTATTATTGTCTCATAATTTATGCTGCAATTTTCATCGAACATGTTCTATACTTTGTCATGCTAACTACTGAAGCAGGGCATGAAAAAGCAAATTCAAAGCTCCATTCTTTACTAGCTCTAGGCCAAGTAAATAGTTACATTTTCCAATTCCACATTTAAAATTGTCTACAACTCAACATTAGGCAAATCAACAAACACAATTGCAAATGACAGAATTTATCTGAAAAAAATTTCGAAAAGGATTTTGCTCTTGGATGCATACTTTAACAAAAACAAGATTATAAATGCATTGTACGTAGACCTCATGATCAATGTTAGGCAGTTGATCATCGTACCAAGGAAGTTGTGTAGGAGTCTCCTCTATTTGGCTTGTAGGAGCACTTCCTCCTCCACAAAAGTTTATTCCATCTCCTAAGGCCATTTATGGAGATGAAGCTGAATTTGGTTGTGGAGGATCTGGTACGTGAGGGTTCAATTGACTAACTGTCTGCATCTGCATTTCAGGGAAACCTTGAGTTGTTACTGGAGTGAATGTTGCAGCTTGGTGCATGACTTCTTCATAACTTGCATTCATTGGCCAAGTGTCATTAATGAAGTCTTGAGAGTTTATCATGGCTTGGAAGTCCATTGGTTGATGTGAGGTACCTAAACCATACAATGAATTAGTCATTGGAAAAAAATGCATTAGGGGAAGGAAAAACAGTTGACCCTACTAAGAGGTTCTTACATGGAACTGACTCTCCTTGCATTGGTTGATACAAAGGAGAAAGCATTGGGGGATTGAGGCTAGACATGGAATTTGATGACCATGGTTGATGACGTTCTTGCATAAGAGATACCTCCGCAAAGTTGTTACTAGGCCTTCCATACATTGAGTCTCTTGCCTCTGACTGAGGCCTGAGACGTAGATCTGCAAGATTAATAATGTCATCTGGCCTTGGCTGGCGCACATGAGATGACTGAGTGATGTTTTGGCTTGATATGCAAGAGGTTGGAATTTCTTGCATTGATTGGTACATAGGGAGGCTATTGCTAGGCAATGTCATGGTGTTTTCTATCCCTGGTTGTTGCATCATTGAAAACCCTCCATTGCTTAATGATATGGGTCTCGTTGGCCTTGGTTGAGGCCCTGAAATCACGCGTGTTGGATGAATAATGGGAGGAACATTCCTAAAGCTTCCTGCGCCAAACAAACTGCTGGAGCTTCCTGTAGAAAACATGTTTGGCATGTTAGTGGCGGTATTCCACTGTATTGTATTATTATTATTGTTGCTGCTGTTGTTAACTCCCCATTTGTGTATGTTATAGTTCTGTTGAACAGGTCCAAAAAGAGAAGACACATCCTCAACTGGGGCAACCATTTTTCCCTTTGAAAGGGTCCTAGCGTCCATAGTTTCATTTGCACTGGAGCTCCCCCCTTTCCCATTCTCAAAAAAGATATTGCTCAACAGAGAAGCAGCATAGGCATGCCAATTTTCATTTGTACTGATCTTGTTTCTCTGATGAGGTCTATCCCCCATGAGAACTCTGTCAACATTATTGGTGTTGACACTTATGTTTTCTCGAGTTGCAGGACCAGGAATAGTAAATGGCCTATTCAGTAACGAAGAGGAAAGAGGAAGGGTATTAGCATTGAAAGACATTGAATTTGTGGGTGCTTTTGGAGCTGGCTGGTGCATGCTCTGAGTTCTTGAGACATTTTCATTGATGTTGAGTGGTTGATCCTGAAGTTCTGCTAGTTTTTTAGCTGCAACCTTTTCAGCAACTGGTCCTAAGCCTTTCACAAACTGCATAAGGCTTTCTTTGTAGTTAATTGTATTTGCATTAACCTGCAATACCAACATGCACTTGTAACAATCTTTATAACACAAAATTTTAAATTAGGATTCATGTTAAGTGATAAAGATATATAACTACATGGAAGTAATATTATCTCATCTTATATGGGAGTAATATAAGGAATTAACACTATAATATCATATTTGTCTTTCAAATTTGTAGTCATCCAATGAAATTTTATGTACACAGTGATAAATTTGTAATGAGAAAGGTTTATGTGTTATTGTGATTCCATTTGTTGTACTACTTTATTACACATCCATTGTGTTATACCTTTTCAAATTATTAATAATTTACTATTGGCTTCTATGGTTGTTTTTAAATCACTAACTTATATAGTGGATGTTTTAGAGAAAAACAAAACCTACTTGAATGTTAGCCTTCTTAGTAGCATCTAGGACATCAGAAAACAAGGGATTATTTGGAGGCCAATACAAGTCTCTTTTCTGTGCTTCAGTAGAATTTGTGCTCTCTGTATCAAAAGGAAAACACATTTAGTTGCCCTTATTCCTTCAAACAAATAAAAGAGAGAATAAATTAAAATGTTAAAATATTTATGATTTACAATATTTTATCACTTACATAATGAATAAAATGAGGACTAGTACTACATGAAGGCAAATAACAGGTTTTTCTAAGACAGGCACAAACCATAATGGTTAAGAGACTATATGAATGTTGAATGAAGAACATGTTTCCATACCACTTTGTTTAGGAGCAACCCTCCTTGGAGTTTTTTGTTTCCCTTTTTGTGATTTTCTATTTGGACGTTTTTTCCTTTCTGAAAATTCTTGGTGAGGATGTTGAGGGTCAACACTTAGAGCCTCAAAAGTCCACTTAGCATATCTATTTATATCTTCTGCCTAAAAGAAATTAAGTTGAACAAAAATTATTCAAAATTTTATTAGGAGTAAGCTTGAATAACTTGAACCTTTCTATTTTATTTGGTCATACCACTTCTTGGTATTTTGATCTTTCAGGATAAACACTCGTTGCATTGGAGCATATTAGAAATATATCACTCTGCACATCATTGAAATAGAATGAAACGTAAGTTTGTTAGGAAGAGAAAATTTCCACAACTAGGTACTAAATAAAGTGGTAAGATATATTTGAAGAGAAGTTTAAAGATCTGAGGCATTATAACTTACTCATATTATTCTAGACAAATTTTAAGTGGTGAAATTAGGAACAACATAACTAAAATAATACTTATGTCAGTTCTCAAAATAAGTTAAATACATACCTTAACATATTTGATAAATGTGAAAAAAGAAACAACTACACTTGATAGAAATTATATTTTGAATTGAATGAAATACAACGAATCAAAAAGAATGTGTCATTTTTCTTCCATAAAATTAGTTATTTAGTTAAAATAGGTTGTCAACAACACCCATTATTTTGGTATGACTAGAAGAAAGGGAGTGATGAAAACTTATTAAATTAGTTTCTATATTTTATTTTTTGTTGTTGAATATTATGTCTCTTAACAAATTCTTACTCTTAGTTTTATACATTTCAAACTTGTTTCTCTTATGTGTGTAGTGAGTTTTCAATTTGATCCTAGGCACCAAAAGTGAAATTAAATCAGTGATGTTTATCTATATATGAATATATATAAAAGGTAAAACTGAGAATTCTTGATATGTACAAAAACTAAATTATATGAATAATAAAAAAATAAGTGAGAAAGAGAAATTGGTAAGAAATAAAGAAAAATATGAAAAAGAAAAAAGTGAAAAAAATATAAAGAAAAAAATTAATATGCATAATAATTAAATAAGAGTTAAGTGTGATGATTTCAATTTCAAACCTTAAATTGTTCAAGGTCTGTGTACATGCCCTCATGAAGTTTAGTCCTCATGGTAGCAAAATCCATTGGTTGCTTCACAATTTCATAGTAGTTTTCCACCTTTCAAAGTAATTATTCAACATAACTACCAAAGCTCAATGATCAAATGGATAAGATATTATTATATCTTCAAATTAAATGTAAACAACCAACCATGGTAGGATTAATTGGTTCAGCAAATAGTTCATCCATGTCTCTCCTACACATTTGAAAAGTTTTATAATTATTCATACAAGGATATTTTCTAAGACATTTATAAGTAATATATTTCATTCAATTATGAATATTTAAAAACATCATGAACTAAGTTGGTTTTCACCTTTGCAAAAAGTCGATAACTATCTCAAGAATGTTCTTTAGTGGCATACCAGTCAAAGATAAGTCTGCATGTGAAAAGTACAACAATTATTATCATAAGCACAACATTTGACATTTGCAATTGCAAAATCTACTTGATTCCTTCTTTTTGAGATTAATTATGAGCATACCATCTGTTCCTGTTGCTGAAGAACTTGCTTTTTGTGATTGTCTTGCTATTTCCTGTATTGACTTTGAAGTAGCAAAAAAGTGAATAAATAGAAAAAAAATATTTTTTATCGGTAAAAAAAAATAAATAAATGAGGCACTTTAAGGATATCAAACCCTTATATAAATAATTCTAACACCAATTTTTTATCACCCAACCAACTGAAGATTCAACTGACATTACAACATATCAACCACATTAACATATCATAACAAGATACAATAGTACATCAATATACAATGATTATATCACATATTGATTATACATACACATTAAAGACTCCAAATTGGTCATGAGAAAAAGTATAATATAATTTTTCACTAAACTAATCTTAAACTTGGTACTTTAGCAAATTTATTAAAAAATTATCATAGAAATATATTGAACTAGTATTTATTAAAAAAAGTGGATGGTGAAAATATTTTTAAAGAAAAGTGTACATGGACAAAATGAAATCAGTAAAAAATTAATCAACCCTTCAAAAGCACGATCAATGACTTGCTTTAGGAGTTCAATTTCCCTCACAAAGTTTACTTATATGGCTGAGGCAAAAACACTTTGATTTTTGTAATATTATTGAAGAATTCTATATTCTTTTATATTTTCTGTTTATAGGGATTAACGAATAATCATATCTTATAAACTTGTTAAAGTTGCTAAAATATACTTTCCCTTCACATAATGGTTACATATCTAAAATAACTTCACAGTACTTTTTAAAAGGAATGTTATATCTCAATTTTGTAAATTCTTTCATAAATAATAAAGTTATTTAAGTTAGACAAATAGTCTTCGAATATGCATCTTCATTCAAGAAATGAAATTTATAATATATATCCTATGATTTAATAAGACACTAAAAATTAAAAAAAGAAGATACACACCTTGATTGAAGAAATTAATTGAGAAAACTCTTTGTTCTTGCGTTTCTTCTTTGTTGGGCCTTCTTCATTATTAAAGTCACTGAAGTCTTCCCATACTTCCATTTTTGCTTTTCCTTTTCCTTTGTTCTTTGCATCATTGATTGATTTGTTCTTATTTTCCAAAGCTATGGCTAATTTTCTCTCTTTTTCCAGTTGCTTCTTCTTTTCCAGAGCAACAATTCTACTACTTCTTCTTCTATCTTCGTATTCAACTTCATCTAGAATTTTTGCATGTTTCTTTTTAGAACCTGTATATATACCAAAATATGTATTTGAGAAGCTAGATTTCATATTTCTATTTGCTCATTGGTTCTAATATGATATTTTTTTTTTAAAAAAAAAAGAGTCAATTTTGGTATAAGAAAAGTATTTTATCTTTGATTTTATTGAAATGTATGAAATTATGTGACATAATATTTTTGTAATAAATAAATTATCCTTTCTCCTATCTTCACTTATATGAGTAAAACTATATAAATTATGCATTCTATTTTACAGAGAAAGAAAAAAGTAAATATAAGAATGATAAATAATATAATGTGATAGGCAAAGGAATAGATAAAAATGATAAATATTAATAAATTATTTACAATACATATGTACGTCCTTATATCATTATTTATCTTAATAAAATAATTAATTGAGTGGAAAAAAAATTAAAAATAAAAGTCAAATTTTAAGAATAAAAATACATCTAAACAATACTTTTATTAACATAAATAATGTCATTATGCACATAAGGAAGATCTAAATGACAAACAATTGTGTCATATCTCTAACATGATTCAACATCTCCAATCCAAGAATATATATATATATATATATATATATATATATATAAATGATATTTGTATTAACATAAGTAATAATAAAAAATGTACATAAATAAGTGTAAATGAAAATAAATATCTTATAGAATGAATTAATTTTGCTACTCACTATTCATCATTATATTCACATTAAAGTCAATGAAAATATTTGGTTTTACTAATGAGAATTCAACCAAATAAAGATGTGCATTCCTTATTGACGTGCATTTAAAAGAAATGAAAAGATTATAAGAATAAAACAATTTATATTAAAAAAACACATTAATTAGTTTTTAGATGCACATGTACATGAGCATACAAAACATATAGTCCTCCATGTATGCACACAAATATATATATATATATATATATATATATATATATTAAATATCTTTTATTTTATTCATAAATAAAAGTTATTATTAATAGCTACACATGTTTGAACCTCACTTACATACTCTAATTTAGATATATTTCTAATTAATGTAAAATTTACAACACACTTTTACAGTAAAGATGTCCATATATTCTAATTGACACAATCCCTTATCGTTTAAAGAAACCATCCACTTCCTTTGATTTTTTTTTTCGTGCAAAACAAACTTGAGATAATAAATTTAGTCTTTCACTAAAAATTTTGAATAATTGCTTTGAATTCAAGTTGATTACGTTTCGTCTCTTTCTCATGGAAAGAAGAACAAAAAATTCTCAATCATGGTCCTTACGGATAAAATCATCATCCATATGATATACAAAAAAGGAACTTCAGATATTTTATATCTTTCTCCTTGAATGAGATCCCAATTCAGACGACGATCTCGTTAGATATATTTATATATGAAATTTTCAGCACACTACGTTGAAGATTATAGATCTCAATTGTGAGAATAGAGGAGTGTTCAATAGTAATTGAGATTATAGATCCGATAAATCCTCTAACATAGACATCGATGAAAATGAATTTTAAACCTAATTTAACACTGAAAAGTCAATTTGCAAAGAAAGATTTACACCTCACTTATGTAGAGGTGGGATTTCCAACGACAACATTTCTTAAAAAAAAAAAAATTAGAGTGAAAAGATGGAAAGAAAAGTGAAATGTGAATTAAAAATAATCATTGAACTTTTAGATAAATTAGGGGAAAAATAAGAGAAAAAAACTACAAATTTGAAAAACAAATTTAAAGAGATGCCTTGGTAAATTAAAATAAAAATTAAGTAAGGAAAAAATGTAAATATGATTTTCATTCAAAAAATTCTCAATCGTGGTCCTTATGGATAAAATCATCATCCATATAATATAAAAGGAATTTCAGATATTTGATATCTTTCTTCTTGAATGAGATCTCAATTCTAGTGATTATCTCGTTAGATATATCTATATGTAAAATCTTCAGCATGCTAGTTGAAGATTATGCATCTCAATTGTGAGAATAGAGGAGTGTTCAATAGTAATTGAAATTCTAGATCCAATAAATCCTCTGAGATATACGTTGATGAAAATGAATTTTAAACCTAATTTAACACCGAAAAGTTGATTTATAAAGAAAGATTTATGCCTCACTTATGTAGAAGTGGGATTTCCAACGGCAACATTTCTTAAAAATAATAAAAAAATTTAGAGTGAAAAGATGAAAAGAAAAGTGAAATGTCAATTAAAAATAATCATTGAACTTGCAGATAAATTAGGGGAAAAATAAGAGAGAAAAAACTACAAATTTGAAAAACAAATTTAAAAAGATGCTTTGGTAAATGAAAATGAAAATTAAGTAAGGAAAAATATATATATGATTTTCATTCAAAAAATTCTCAATAATCATGGTCCTTACAGATAAAATCATCATCCATATAAGATACAGAAAATGACCTTTAGATATTTGATATCATTCTCCTTGAATGAATCCCAATTCCAGCGACGATCTTGTTAGATATATCTATATGTGAAATCTTCAGCACGCTACGCTCAAGATTATACATCTTAATTGTGAAAATAGAGAAGTGTTTAATAGATTTGATAAAATCCGCAATAAGATAGTTGTCGATGAAAATGAATTTTAAACCTAATTTAATATCAAGAAGTCGATTTGTAAAGAAAGATTTAAACTTCACTTATAGAGAAGTGGGATCTCCGACGACAACTTTTTTAAAGATAATAAAAAGCTTTAGAATGAAAAGATGAAAAGAAAAATGAAATGCAATTAAAAATATCCATTGAACTTACAGATAAATTAGGAGAAAAATAAAAGAAAAAAACTGTAAGTTTGAAAAACAAATTTAAAAAGATGCGTTGCTAAATGAAAATAAAAATTAAGTAAGAAAAAAAGTATATATGATTTTCATTCAAACATAACTTCTAGTTCAAATTTCTTAGAGAATGTTTAAGAAACATACCCATATTGGTAGGAAACATCAACCTGGATACAAATTCATACAAGAAAGCATCATTAGCATATCATATAACACTAATTTTTTTAACTCATAAAAGAAAGGTGAAAGGTAGACATTAACCAAAGCCACTTACCAAAGAAAGTAAGAAGAAGAAGAACCTTGTTCTCTTGAAAGCTTGAAATTTTCCAAGTTTCACAAATCTCTATTTTTGCTCAGCATGCAAGAACTTTACCAATTCAATTGATAAATTATGAGTCTTGAGATAGAAAAAAGTGGTTTATATGCAATTAGAATGACTGGGATTTAGTACTATTGTGTTGATCATACCTTTACTAATGGTGTAACGTAAATTTGACAGCTGGTTAATGATTAAATTATCGATTTAAAATGTGTAAAAGTTTATATATTAAAATTAAATTCTCTCTAATAAAATAATAAAAATATTGAATGCAAGACATTTTTTTTTAAAATTCAACCCTTCTTTTATAATCTTTTGTAGTAATTTTTCTATAAAAATCTTGAGTATATGATTTATTACTATAAACTCTTACATAAGAGGAAGAGATAACATTTTTACCATAGAAAACAAAGTCTTCTTTCTCAAAATTTTCAAAATGATAAAAAAAAATTATATTTTAAAATTTATTCGATTACAAAAACAAAATTATGACGAGATGTAAAAAACCTACCTAAAAGTAGTATAAGATTTCAAAATAATATCTTGAAAAAAAAAAAAAAAACTCATAAAGTGATGTAATTATAATGAAAATATGTGAGTATAAGGTTAAACTTAAATATTTTAAATAATTTTTTTCATTTCGTAAACTTTATTATAACCTAAAAAAAATCATTAAATAGTAACTAAAATTAAAGACAAAAAATAATTAGTCACTATATTGACTAAATTAGATATTAACTTAGAGACTAAAAAATTATTAGTATCCAATGTCATTTCTATTATTAATAAAATATTATAAAATAATTTCTAAATTAGTATCTAAATTAACTATCAAAGTTTTACCTACCAATATTTTAGATTCTAAGTTAGTCTCTACAAGACTAATAGAGATTAATTTAAAACATAAGTAATTAGTAGCTCATAGTTAGATATTAATTTTGAAACTACTTTATAAATTTTTATTAATAATAGAAACTATTTTAGATAACAATAATTTTTTAGTTTATAAAATGGTCTCTAATTTAGCCACTAATTATTTTGGTCTCTAAAATTAGTTTTTATTTAATGATTTTCTTGTATTGATATATACATTAAAATTAGTTAAAAATAAAAGTTAATATTGATTTTTAGCAACTAATTCTTCTTTGTTATAAAATAAAAATTACTTGTTATTTCGATATATTCGATAATTCCACATTATTAAGGAGTTGAAGTCAAAAGTAATTTATATATATCTGTTTCTCCCTTAACTTATTAAAACATCTTTTATCGGAGTTCAAATTATAATCTAATAAGAGAGAATTATTTTTGTTAATTTAGTTGTTAATATCAACTAATATTTTTAATTTTGAAATCGAAAATGTCAATACTTAGATGAATTTTTTTAGTTTAAGATTTTTTTTTTAATTTGGATTTTCTAGTATTATTTTTTGAAATAAGTACCACAAAAAATGAATTAATTCACCTACATATAGAAAAGTTTAGTTTCCAATAATTTTCCATACATACACAGTTTATATAAAAGAAATATATCAAATAAAAACTCAGTTAATTAGTTTAATTCATTAGCATGCAATACTCCCTCTAAATAAATAATTATTATTTATAGTAAAAGAAATAAAAAAATATTTACTTTTTAATAATATTATTAAATAATTGTAGATAATCTCACAAGAAATTAACAACAATAATGTCTAGAGAAAATTTAAAAAGTAGATATAATAAAATAATATAATACACCATTTTCAAAAATTTATAAAGTGACATTTTGCAAATTGAAAAGAGAGAATAATCTCATTTATCTTAATCTCTAGAGTCTCTGCCCAATGGATAGTTAAATAGAAAAGTCAAAATTATAAAATAATATACCGTGATTAAAATTTTATGAAATAATATTTATAAATAAGTTAATTATTATTTTAAAAATAATGAAAAAAAAATCACAATATTATAAAATTGAAAATAACAATATGTGATTACTTTATTTACAAACAATAGTACATATATTTTTTACATTTTGTTAACTAGCCTAATTATAGTTAATAAATAAACTAAGAAAATAATGTTAACAATAATTTTTTACTTTTTACATTTTTATGCTATATTATAGTCATATTCTATACTATACACATACACATACACAGTATGTATACTTCAAGTATCCTTTACAATATCACAATGAATAATAATTGTTGACTAATAAATAAATTTAACAAAATCATTAAATTAAAATTCTCTAGTTCATAATTTTTCTAATTCATTCTTTATTACCAATTTTTGATAATTTAATTATATTATTGTATAAATTCTAATTATTTATAAAATATTTATCCATTTTGTTAATGACTAATTTTATATAATATTCAATAATTACATTTATTGAATCTTTCTTTCAATTATTCACTACAAGAAAATCATTAAATAAAAACTAATTTTAGATAATAAAAAATAATTAGTTGTTATATTGACCAAATTAAAGATTATTTTGAAGACTAAAAAAAATTTTGGTTTCTAAATTAGTTTCTACTATTGTTAAATGAGTTATAAATTGATATCTAATTAGCTACCAAGATTTTAACTATCAATTATTTAGATTCTAAACTTGGTAACAAAAACCTTAATAGCTAATTCGATATCAATTTAGAAAGCATTTAACAATAATAGAAATTAATTTGTAATCCATTTTTTTTTCTTCAAAATAATCTCTAATTTGATCACTATAATAACTAATTATTTTTGGTATCTAATTGGTTTTTAGTTAATGATTGTTTTTAGTGATTGGTTGACTTTCTTTTAGATAACTATATTACTAGTTCAAAATATTTATTGATTTTTAATAATGATTAATCTGAATTGAAGAACTTGGTGTGATATTAAATAATGGATCTCCACTTTTTTGAGTTTGATATTTGTGAAATTAAAAGAAACTAAAAGGTGGAATAAGTGATATAGTGGATTTGTAGTTTGTGGGCCTTGTTGCAAGGATCCACATACTAGGTACATAATATTGAGATATTTTTAGTTACACAATAGCATATTATTGAAGATAGTTAAAATATTAAATAAAGATCATGTTTATCTACTCATCCCTTCTAAAAAACATTAATTTGATCACTATATTAATAAATAATCCATAAATTTTAGTCTTTACATTCAAACATTATTTATTATAATTCTTACAGTTATGTTTTTTATTATATATTAAATGTTAATACATAAATATAAATTAAAATGAGTTAAAACGTAAAATAAGTAATTTATAAAAGTTTAAATAAAATTAAACCAATTAAAAAATGTAACTGTACATGTGGACTAAAACGTACAAGTTAGGAAAATAAATAATAATAATTAAACTCTTTTATTTTAAGACTGGTTATTATTTATGATTAACATGTGACCAAGATAAAAATAATTAATGTACATTTTGATATTAAATAATAAATTAAATGAAATTTAATTAAATTGGAATTGAAAAAAAAGTAACTTACAGAAAAGTAATAAATATATCAGAAATTAAAATTTGGTTTAAATATTTTAATTAAAATATAAATATAACTTAAATTGTATGAGATGAAGGTATGTACTTGTGAAGGTATTTACTAGTGAAGGTTAGTTTTTGAGTCTCATCCAAGTGGGTGGTGTGGGGGCATATTACATTGTATTCATTTTCATTATAAAAAATAGCCCATTTAATAATTCATTAATTAAAAAAAATCATTTCATATTATAATGAATAAAAAGAATGAGTTCATTTAATAATATAATGAATAAAAAGAGCTTAATTAATAATACAATAAATGAAAAATAGCTCTGTTAATAATACCTTTGGACCACTGGAGGGAGAAAATGTATTTGCCTATTATGCCTAAATCTTTTAGTTAAATATTGGGAATATTTAAAAATATATATGTAGAGATTAAAATTAGTGATTTAATATATAGAGATTAAAAAATAAAAATTATAAAAATAAAATGATAATTAAACTCTTTTATTCAAAAGAAGATGATTATTTATGTACAACATGTTACCAATCTATGATGAAAGGTTAAGGTGTGTGTTTGAATTTCAGTTAAAAAATTTAATTAATTTGAATTTAACTAGAATTGAAAAAATTAATTAACTATAATTTTTTAATTAAATTGGAGTTTGATGTAAATTTTGTTTTCAATACAAACCTAAATCTTGAACATAGGAAGGTATATTTACCAGTGAAGGTTAGTTTTTGAATCTCATTCAACAGGGTGGTGTGGGGCATCATGGGATAAACTTTAGAGTTACATAGTGTTCATTGATTGTAGTGACAAAAAATACCCCATTTAATAATATAATTAATAAAAAACTTATTTAATAATATAATTAATAAAAAACTTATTTATAATATAATAAAATAAACTTATTTAATAATGTAATAAAAGAAATATTTAATAGTATAATTAATAAAAAAGAGCTCATTTAGTAATATAATGAATGAAAAAAGGACACTTCTTATTTTAATGATATAGAGAAAACTATTCTTAACTTAGGCTTTCATTCAAAAGGGTGGCGTGGGCATCACAAAATAGGGTTAACTTAACTGTTACTTTGTATTCATTTTATCTATAGTTTCGATGATAACTGGATTGGGCCGGGTTTAACTTTCATATCCTTATTTTTAAAGTAAAATTTTATTTTATTTTTATATTTATATTTAATAGATATAAATATTTTATCTTATATTTATTTTTATTGGAAAATGGATATACGATATATATATTTATACCAATTTTTTTTACTCTTTCAAATATTAATTAAATATATTTTATAAAAAAATAGAAATTATAGTAAAAGAAATATGATATTATTAAGTATTTAATATTAAAATGATATATATTTTTTTTAATATCAAATATCAGGAAAAAAATTATAATAATATAAAAATCAAGTGAAAGTATCAAATAATAATTTGAAAAAATTAAATAATTATAAAAAAAAGTATATAACCTATACATAAGTTACGGAACTAAATAATAGATAAAAATTAATATAAATTTTTTAGATTACTTAATAAATTAAAAATGTTTTAATAATTTAAAACAAAGTTATAATGGGTATTTAGATAGATATTAGGATAGAGACGGAATGAATATGTAAACACTCAATTTCATCTTCATACTCAATTTCAAATTGGGTATTAATCATACGCATATCCTTAAGGATTCCTTATTAAAATTGGAATGGATTCAAACAATATTAGTGGGGAGGGTTCATTGGTCACTCCTATTAGTAGTGACTGAAAAAGATAACTACTTTAATAATATAATTGATAAAAGAAATAGCTTATTTCATAATATAATTAATAAAAAAATCTCATTTAATAATATAATAAAGAAAGAAAGAGTTCATTTAATAATGCAATGAAAGAAAAAAAAAGGCTCTTTCTTATAATGTATTTCGATGACAATCTTAACTTATGGTTTCTCTCAAAGAGAAATTATTAATAAGAAGTTTCAATAATTTATGAGATATTTAAAAATATTAAACTTAAATTAATTTTATATTAAATTATTTTTTAATATTTCATTTAGTAAGATAATTCAAGTTTATTAAATTTTAATATGTTTATTTGAATAAAATATTTCCATTAGTATTGAATTAAAAAAAATCACAAATAATTTTAATAATTCAAAAAATTGATAATTGCTTAGTTAATCTTGTTGAAATTATTTTCCGGCTAAAAAAATTTATTAATATTTGTTTAACTGATATTATTAATATGAAGATTTTTACTTATTATACCAACCACAAAGCTAGTTCTTAATCCATGTTGATTGAAAAATTTTCTCGCTAAAAGTTTTGTTGTCATTGGCCATTAAAACTGAGGAATAATATATTAGTCTACACCAACAACAAAAATAATTCTAACAATTTAATTAAAAAAAAACTCCTACCAACATTATCAATTAAAAAAATTAGCTTCTATCAACATCATTAAAAAGAAAAATTTATTCGACATCAACTAAAAAGTAGTTATCTCAATAATATTGACAAATCAGATTGATAACCAAAATCCAGATGAAAAAACACAGAAAGAAAAAAGACATGAATTTGAGAATATAAAGAATATAAAATTCTTACTTTTTAGCTTAATTAAGAATTTTTAAGTACTCTTTTTTTTTTACTCGAAATTCTGGGTTTTCGATTTCTTTTATAACTTCTTACCCAAGTAATATAATTTCTTCATAAAACATTTTACATTTTCTTTAAAAAATAACTATTCTTTTAAAATTTTCCTATTCAAACATAATTTAAAAACTCTAAACAATTTAAATTTCTTCACAAATTTATATATTATTTATTTAGATATATTTTGAGTGACTTTAAAATATCAACTGAGACTTCTATTGAGTTATTCTAAACAACCTAAAGCGAGATGATCCTAGTTATAAATGCAAAAAATTCTTTAAGCTATAAAAACCAGTTTTGAGGTTAGTATAGAAACTATTCTCTTCTAGATATGGTCATAGAAAGTGCAATTTTTTGTAGAGGAGCTCTTTAGGAAAGTGAGAAGAGTCTTCTCTGCATTCTCTTTGGATCGATGATTTAGTTATATTTTTTTCTTATAGTCTCTGATGAATAGAAATGAAATCTTTTTTGCTACGAAGAAATGAATATGATGCAGAAGTTAAATTATATTTGATTTACATTTCAGAAGCTTATCTTATCAATTGAATATTTTTTTTCACTCACATTCAAGTCATTATTTGTGCTGAAAAAAAAAATTACTGTTATTTTTTTAAACTTGATTCTAGCAAAATCTGAAATAATGTATTATTGTACTCAGAAAAGAAAATTTATGCTGCAATTTTCATCGAACATGTTCTATACTTTGTCATGTTACGTAATGAAGTAGGGCATGATCGAGCAAATTCAAAGCTTAATACTTTACTAGCTCTAGACCAAGTAAACAATTACATTTTCCAATTCAAAGATTTAAAATTGTCTACAAGTGAACATTAGACTAATCAACGAACATAGCTACAAATGGTAGCATCTATTTGACAATAATTCAAAAAGGATTTTACTCTTGCATGCACACTTTAAAAACATGACAATATTACAAATGCATTGTACTTAGAGCTCAAGATCTAAGTTAGGTCGTTGATCAAGTTGTGGAGGACCCTCCTCTCCTTGGCTTGTAGTAGCATTTCCTAAGATCATTTGTGGAGATAAAGCTGAATTTGGTTGTGGAGTAGCCGGTACATGAGGATTCAGTTGACTAAGTGTCTGCATCTGCATGTCAGGAAAACCTTGAGTTGTTAGTGGAGTGAATGTTGCAGCTTGGTGCATGACTTGTTCATAACTTGCATTCATTGGCCAAGTGTCATTAATGAAGTCTTGAGAGTTTATCATGGCTTGGAAGTCCATTGGTTGATGTGAGGAACCTAAACCATACAATAAATTGTTTGAGTCATTGGAACAAAATACATTAAGGGAAGGAAAAATAGTTGACCTTGCTAAGAGGTTCTTACAAGGAACGGACTCTCCTTGCATTGGTTGATACAAAGGAGAAAGCATTGAGGGGTTGAGGCTAGACATGGAATTTGATGGCCATGGTTGATGACGTTCTTGCATAAGAGATAAATCTGCAAGGTTGTTGCTAGGCCTTCCATACATTGAATCTCTTACCTCTAACTGAGGCTTGAGACGTAGATCTGCAAGATTAATAATGTCATTTGGCCTTGGCTGGCGCACATGAGATGACTGAGTGATGTTTTTGCTTGATATGCAAGAAGTTGGATTTTCTTGCATTGATTGGTACATAGGGAAGTTATTTTTAGAAATTGTTATGGTGTTTTCTATCCCTAGTTGTTGCATCATTGATAACCCTCCACTGCTTAATGATATGGATCTCGTTGGCCTTGGTTGAGGCTCTGAAATCACGCGTGTTGGATGAACAATAGGAGGCAAATTACTAGATCTTCCATTGGTAAAAAAACTGCTGGAGCTTCTTGCAGAAAACATGTTTGGCATCTTAGTGGAGATATTCCACTGTATTGTATTATTGTTATTGTTGTTGCTGCTGTTAACTCCCCATTTGTGTTTGTTATAGTTCTCTTGAATAGATCCGAGAAGAGAAGACACATCCTCAACTGGGGCAACCATTTTTCCCTTTGAGAGGGTCCTAACGTCCACAGTTTCATTTGCACTGGAGCTCCCCCTTTTCCCATTCTCAAAAAAGATGTTGCTCAAAAGAGCAGCAGCACAAGCATGCCAATTTTCATTTGTAATGATCTTATTTCTCTGATGAGGTCTATCCCCCATAAGAACTCTGTTATTGGTGTTGACATTTATGTTTTCTCGAGCTGCAGAACCAGGAATAGTGAGGGGCCTATTGAGTAAGGGAAAGGAAAGAGGAAGCGTCTTAGCATTGAAAGAAACTGGATTTGTTAGTGCTTGTGGAGTTGGTTGGTGCATGCTCTGAGTTCCTGAGACATTTTGATTAATGTTGAGTGGTTTATCCTGTAGTGCTGCTAGTTTCTTAGCTGCAACATTTTCAACAACTGGTCCCAAACCCTTCACAAACCGCAAAAGGCTTTCTTTGTAGTTAATTGTATTTTCATTCAACTACAATACCAACATGGACTATTAGAATTGTAATCGATTTTATAACACAAAATTTGAAATTAGGATTCATATTAAATGATGAAGATATACAACTACATGGGATTAATATTATCTCATTAGTTGAAGAGTTATATGAGAGCAGTATAAGGAATTAATACTAAAGTATCATGTTTGTCTTTCAAATTTGTAGCCATCAACTAAAATTTTATGTACAGTGTGCATAATCTGTAATAAGAAACTTTTAGGTGCTATTGTGATTTCATTTGTTGTATTACTTTATTCCACATTCATGGTGTATGGTGTGTTATACATTTTCTAATTATTAATAATTTACTATTTGCTTGTATGATTGTTTTTAAATCACTAACTTTTATAGTGCATGTTTCGGAGAAAAATAGAACTTACTTGAATGTTATCCTTTTTAGTAGCATCTAAGACATCTGAAAACAAAGGATTATTTAGAGGCCAATACAAGTCTCTTTTTTGTGCTTCAGTAGAATTTGTGCTCTCTGTATCAAAAGGGAAACACAATTAGTTGCTCTTATTGCTTCAAACAAATAAAAGAGAGAATAAATTAAAATGTTAAAATAGTTATGATTTACAATATTTTATCACTGGCATAATGAATAAAATGAGGACTAATACTAAGTGAAGGCAAGTAACAAGTTTTTCTAAGATAGAGGCACAAAACATAATGGTTAAGATTATATGAATGTTAAATGAAGAACATGTTTTCATACCACTTTGTTTAGGAGCAACCCTCTTT
The DNA here is from genome assembly GCA_013389735.1 of Phaseolus lunatus. NCBI lineage: Eukaryota > Viridiplantae > Streptophyta > Magnoliopsida > Fabales > Fabaceae > Phaseolus > Phaseolus lunatus. The sequence goes on along the minus strand of CM023862.1, from coordinate 24,578,686 downwards.
CTTTGTTGTCCTTTTTGTGCCTTTCTATTTGGGCGTTTTTGGCTTTGTGAAAAATCTAGGTGAGAATGTTGAGGGTCAACACTCAGAGCCTCAAAAGTCCACTTAGCATATCTACTGATATCTTCTGCCTGAAAGAAATTAAGTTGATCAGAGATAATCTAAAATTTTATTGGGAATAAGCTTGAATAACTTGAACTTTTCTATTTTATTTTGTCATACCACTTCATGGCATTTTGATCTTTCAGGATGAACACTAGTTGCATTGGAGCATATTAGAAATATATCACGCTGCACACCATTGAAATAGAATGAAACGTAAGTTTTTCAGGAAGGGGAATGTTCCATGACATATAAGAATCTATTTGAAAGGTAGACTTGAGAATCCATGACATATGCAAAAACTAAATGAAAATAATAAAAAATAAAGACACAAAAAAGAGAATTTGGCGAGAAATAAAGGAAAATAAGAAAAATGAAAAAAATAAATGTGCATGATAATAATTCTAAAAATAAGAGTTAGGTGTGATGATTTCAAACCTTGAATTGTTCAAGGTCTGTGTACATGCCTTCATGAAGTTTGGCCCTCATGGTAGCAAAATCCATTGGTTGCTTCACAATTTGGTAGTAGTTTTCCACCTTTCAAAGTAATTATTCAACATAACTAACAAAGCTCAATGATCAAATGGAAAAAAGATTATTCATTATATTTTCGAATTAAAGGTAAAAATCAACCATAGTAGGATTAACTGGTTCAGCAAATAGTTTATCTAGGTCTCTCCTGCACATTTGAAAAGTTTTATAATTATTTATACAAGGATATTTTCTAGTAAGACATTTATAAGTCAACATCATATATTTCATTCAATTATGAATATTTGAAAACATCATGAACTAAGTTGGTTTTCACCTTTGCAAAAAGTCGATAGTTATCTCAAGAATGTTCTTTAGTGGCATACCAGTCAAAGATGAGTTTGCACGTGAAAAGTACAACAATTATTATCATAAGCACAACATTTGACAGTTGCAATAGTGAAATCTACTTGGTTCCTTATGAGCATACCATTTGTTCCTGAACAACTTGCTTTTTGTGATTGTCTTGCTATTTCCTGTATTGACTTTGATGTGGCAAAATAGTAGGAAAAAAAAATAAACAGAGAAAATACAGAGCATGTGGTCGTATCAAATATTCATTGTAAACACAAATGAGAGACTTTGAGTTTGTCCCAAAAAAACTACAACAACACAAGTATAATATCAATTCTTCATTAAAGTAATCTTAAATTTGGTACTTTAGCAAATTTACTAAAAAAATTATCATAAAAAAATATTCAACTAGTATTTATTAGAAAAAAGTAGATGATGTATTTTTTAAGAACAATGTACATGGATAAAAAGAAATAAGTAAGAAATTAATCAACACTTCAAAAACACAATCAATTTTTTAAATTTTTTCATAGACACTACAAAATAATTTTAGAGATCAAAATAATTAGTTACTATATTGCTAAACTAGAAATTATTTTAGTTTCTAAAAAATTATTAGTATCCAAAGTAGTTTCTATTATTAATAAAAACTTATAAAGCATTTTCTAAATTAGTATCTAACCATTAAATTAGATACCAATTTAGAAATAATTTTATAAATTTTTATTTATAATAGAAACTACTTTAGATACCGATAATTTTTTAGTCTCTAAAATAATATCTAATTTAATCAATATAATGAATGATTATTTTTTGTCTCTAAATTTAGTTGTTATTTAATTATTTTTTTATAGTGAGATAAAAAAAAAGTTATTTAAGTTAGAGAAATAGTCTTCTAATGTGTTCTTCATTCAAGAAATGAAATTTTATATATCATTTGCTTGAACATGACACTAAAAATTAAAAAAAAAAAAGAAAAAAAGATACACACCTTGATTGAAGAAATTAATTGACAAAATTCTTTGTTCTTGAGTGCCTTCTTTGTTGGGCCTTCTTCATTATTAAAGTCACTTAAGCCATCCCATACTTCCATTGTTGTTTTTCCTTTTCCTTTGTTTTTTGCATCATGGTTGACTGATTTGTTCTTCCTTTCCAAAGCTATAGCTAATTTTCTCTCTTTTTCCAGTTGTTTCTTCTCTTCCAAAGCAACAATTCTACTACTTCTTCTTCTCTCCATGTATTCAACATCCTCTTGATATTTTATGTGTTTCTTTTTAGAACCTGCATGCATCAAGACATGCATTTCAGAAAATTTCGTATTGTACATTCTATTTAGTCATTAGTTTCAATATGTTTTTTTTTTCTTGGAGATTCTGTCAATTTTAATATAAAAAAGTAATTTTAACTTTGATTTTATTGAAGTATATGCATTTAGTCTCTCATTGCTTTTGTTTTACTTTGAAATTATGTGATATAATAATGTTTTATTTACTTGTTTATCCTATCTTTACTTAAATGAGTAAAACTAGATATATTATACATGCTACAGAAAGAAAGCAAATATAAAAAATGATAGATAATACGATGTGATATGAAGAAAAATAGAGAAAAATGGTAAACATTAATAAATTGTTTGCTATGTTCATATATCATTATTTATTTAATACAATCACTAATTTTAGTGAAAAGTTATATAAATTCAAAAGTAAGTTAAAATTCAAGGATACAAATACATGTGAATTGTAATATAATGTACATAAATAAGATATAAATTATAAAAAATATGTTATATAATTGAATTTGATATTCATAATCCATTATTATGTTTACATTAAATTTACTCAAAATATTTAATTTTATTAATGAAAATTCAACCAATAAATATACATCCTTATTGATGCACATTAGAAAGAAATAAAAATATTTTTAAAAAATAATGTTAATTAACTGTTAGTTGCATAATGAAGTTCAAAGCTTTTATAAATAAAAGCTATGACTAATATATACATGTATAAATCAAGGTAGAAATGAGTCTTATGATTAACTTTTATCGTTTTTATATATTCTAATTTAGATAAATTTCTAGTTAATATGAGATTTTTTAATATATGTACATTTTTAAGTGAATGATATTCTTGTACTCTAATGGATCAAATCTATTATTATTTGAAGAAACTTTGAGTTTGTTTTGTATTTTTTCATGAGAAAAATAAACACATGATAACAGATTATGTCTTTAATTAAGATTTTGAATTCTTGTCAAAAGTTAAAGTTGATTATGTTTTACCTCTTTCAAATGATAAAAAAATTTCTATGAAACATCTCATCAAAGATAAAAATGTATTTAAACAATAAGATGTAAATGACAACAAATATATTATTAATTTTGATATTCATCTTATAACAATGCTCACATTAAAAATATTTGGTTTCACTAATGAGAATTCAAGAATAAAGATGATTTATTTATTGATGCACATTTAAAATAAATGAAAAGATTTAAAAAATAAAATATTATTTATTTATAGAAAACAAAAAGGAAAATATGTCAATTAGATTTATAGGTGCATATGCACATGGACACATAAAAAGAATATTTACTCATTTGTCAATGCACACTTCAGGTGCGTGCATTTACTTGTATAACTTAAATTATTAAATATTTTTTATTGTACCAAAGTGGACCCATACACTTTATACATAAAATTTATGACTCATAGATAAATGTATAAACATGTTACAACTCAATCTCATAAAATAAGTTTGTAAGGTGACGTTTATACTTCATATAGTTTAATTTGGAGATATGTCTAGTCAATGTGAGATATTCAATATGCACCCTTATGATAAGGATGTTCATGTACTCTAATTTACCCTAATCCCTTATTGTTTAAAGAAAACCCCCACTTCCTTTGGTATATTTTCACACAAAATCAAATTTGCGATAATAAATTTAGTCTTTCAGTAAGATTTTGAATAGTTGTCTTGAATTTAATTTGATTATGTTTCAACCATTTCTTGGGAAAAATGATTAAAAAAAATCCACAATCATGTTTATGGATCAAATCATCCATATAATAAACAAAAAAGAACTTTAGATATTTGATGTTTTCTCTTTAAATGAGATCTCAATTCTACTGATAATTTCATTAGACATATCTCTATATGAGATCTTCAACACGTCGAGTTGAGGAGAGAACATCCAAGTGTGAAAAAAAGAGAGATCCTATTATGGGTAGCACAATAAATTCAATAAAATTACTATGATAAAAAATTGTATGAAATGAGATTTTAAATTTAATTCAACCACTCAAGATCCACTTGTGATGTAGAATTTACTCCTTACTTGTGACTATAATTTGTCGATATGAGATTTTCAACAATAACATCTTTTAAAAGTAAATAAAAAATTTAAGAGTGAAAAAAAATGGCAAGACATAATGAAAAACCAATTAAAAGTAATAATGGAAGAATCATATCGATTTTGATGAGAACTTGCAGATAAATTAGGGTAAAAATTAGAAGAAAAGAAAAATAACACAAATTTTAAAAACAAATTTCAAAAATATTCTTGGTAAATGAAAATAAAAATTAACTAAGAAAAAAAATTATATATGTTTTTCATTCAAACAAAATCTCTAACATACCCATTTTTTGAGATAAGATCGTCAACCTGGATAAAAGTTCATACAAGAAAAAATGATTAGCACATCATAACAAAGAATAACACTAATTTTAAAGTCATATAAGGAAGGTGAAAGTTAAAAAATTAACCAAAGTCACCACTTACCAAAGAGAGAGTAAGAAGAAGAACCTATTCCTTTGAAAGCTTGAAATGTTCCAAGTTTCACAAATCTCTACCTTTTCTCAGCATGCAATAACTTTGCCACATTCAATTGATAACTTATGAGTCTTGAGATACAATAAAGTGATTAAAATGACTGGAAGTTAGTACCATTGTCGGTCATAGGTTCAGTAATGGTATAACGTAAGTTTGACAGCTGGTTAATCATTAAATTCTCCATTCTAAAATATGTTCAACTTTATATATTAAACTTAAATTAAATTAATAAAATAATAAAAATATTAAATGCAAAATATTTTGTTTTATTTTTTTTAAATTCAAAAGTTCTTACATCACAACAAAGTGGTGTGATTCAACTATTAATAACTGATTGTTAACTTAAACTTAAGTAATTTAATTAAAGTTCTTCATTTCATTATTTAGTAAAAAAAATTGTCATAAGAGAAAAAAAAAGCTCAAATAATCTATGGATTTAACGAACAATTTGGTAGCCTTTGACGATCAAATCGGTGTTTGAACCAAATTTTAGTCACTTCACCATTGCTTATATTATATAAATTTTTATACAAATGAGAACATTCTTTTAGTAACTATTTTGTTATAGAAATTTTTTATTTTTTTTGCGACTGAAAAATTCAGTCTGTAAGTTGAAAATTCAAATTAACATCAAATATGAATAAGTGACTAATAACATTGACAAAATAAAATAAAAAAAATAGTTATTAATTCAGTTGTTAATATCAGTAGCAACGCATTTTTTTTTAATTTTGAGATCGAAAATATCAATATCTAAATGTATAATTTTTAGTTTAAAATATTTTTTATTGTTGATTTTTTTTTCTAGTAGTATTTCATGACATAAGTACTAAAAAAATATTTAATTCACGAAAGTTTATTTCCCATTAAGTATCCATACATAGAACATTTTTATAAAAGAAACATAGCCAATTACTCAATTAATTAGCTTTGTTTATTGACATACAACATATTATCCTGTATAATAAAAGGAAAAAAAATGTAGTTTCTTTACAATAGTATTATTAAATAATGATTTGATTAAGTTTTAATTACTTTAAAAATTTGAATATGTTTAAATTAAATTATTATTAAAAAAAATTATATAGAATGTTCAAAATATTTTTTATTTTTTTTAATTATTACGTGGTTTAATTTTGTCATCGACGAGATAAGATGATCCTAACTTTCATCTTTTTCTCTCCAACTTGATAATTTATGTCATTTTTATCTAATATTTTTAAATTTCTTATTGAACAGAGAAAGAACGAGTTAAAATATGTTAAAGATAAAAGATATAGAAGTAATAATAATGCAATTCTGTTGACAGCAAAGAACTTAAATAAAAATAATATGTATTTTAAATACTAAATAAAACAAATTTCAATAAAAAATAAGTGAAAAATACTCAATTTTACAAGTTACTTATAATATAATAACGAGAATCCATTTTAAACATAACAGTAATAATTGTAAAATATATTTCAAAGTTTATAAAAAAAAAATTGCAGTTAAAAAAAAACCGGAATCTTTTCATTTATCATAATCTCTAGTCCCTCAATGGATAGTCAAATATAAAAACTAGAATTATAAGAGAATATCTCAGGATTAAAATTATTCGAAATGATAACTTAAATAATATTTATAAATAAAAATTAAGTACTATTTTAAAAAATAATATAAAATTATTGTGTATAATATTTTTAAAATTAATAATAATAATATGTGATTATCTTATTTATGAAAATAGTAAATATTTTACTTTTTAATTAATATTTAAAAAAATTAAATTATATTAGTTATAATTTACAATATTTTCACGATTTTATGTTCTCGTCACTTCTTTCCCCCTTTCCTTTACTCTTGGACATCTCCCTTTAAATCATTCATTCTTTTTTGTTTATTTTTTTATATTATGTTTTATTGAACTATATATTATTAATGTACTCTTTTATATGATATGTTTAGGGTTGGGTTTATGGTTTTTGTTTATCATTGTATGTGTTTTATATGATAACGGTTTTAATTGTAACACTCCAGAAAATAACTTCTAACTATTACAATACAAGTTCTACTTTACAAACTTAGAGTATTTCAAAATATTTATATTATAAGATTATGGCTTATAGAAATACAAACATTTACAACATAAAGTTTAAAACATCCTAAAGCCTTTTAGGACCTCCTACACCTGTATGATCATCTACTAGTGTACATAGTACAGTCATCACAGTTCACAACACAACAAGAAAAACAATGGTAAGCTAGTGAAAATAAAGTTTTATAATATACACAATTAAATCAAAAGAGAAAATCAAATTACATAATCAATTTCAAAATTATTCAATCTTCTTTAAATCTCAACATAAAACAATCACATGGATCTACACATCCAAGATATTCAGCAAACATAATAACATTAGATGCCTTCTGGAAGACCCGTATTAAGTAAGTCCTATCAGAGACTAATACCTAATTCAAAGATTACCAGCAAATCCAATAGAAAGGATCAGGGTAAGTTCAATACAACTCAAGTGCATCTCATATGTCATAGTGCGTATGAACTCCTCCATTAGCTTCTCACCACCTAATATTTTAATTTATGTGACTTAGATCATTAGTGAAGCTCAAAGATTTCTGTTACCCCATAAACATCAATACTTAATACACATACAAACATATTCTTCCATACATTATCCCAAATGTATGAATTCAATTTCATACCATTTTCATCATACAGTATCATTCCTAAACACGATCCACAACATTCAAATTCTATTGAACATAAAAAAAAAACAAAACTTAAATACTAAACTATCAAAATCTAATACTTCTACAAGTTTAAATAATATATAGATAAACAACACAATATATAAACACACAATGTTCCTACAAGAGAAATTAAATATTGGAATTACGTTCCCTCCACAAACCAGATCTTCTAGTTTAGGGTACTATTAAAAAAATTAAAGTTAACTTCCCTTATCTTAATTGTTTGCTTTCCAAGCAAGCTCTATAATTTATCCTCTTAGTCTGCTTCAAGATTTAAGAGCTTAATGCAAATTATCCAAACAAACCATAAATTTAGCATATAATAGAATAAGTTGAGATGCTTAATCTTCACAACTGACCTAACTAAAATTAATGACTAAATCTTAGGGAAAAACAAATAACAAAGGATCTTTAGAACAAAAATAAATTTACTCTGTTTGAAAATCTGATCAGGTAGAAACATTCCTTAACTCGTCAGTTACAACGTGATCCCGATTAAATTCTAAAATAAATGAAGATTGGGAGAGGAAATTGGGTCTCTATGTTTTTATTTTTAAAAAAAGGCTGTTACATTAATTATCATAAAAAATTATTTGTTTTCAACTGACGACTTGATTAATAACAAATTAAAAATTATCGTCAAAATTTGTTAAAAACCGTTTTAAAGATTTTTCTTTTCTCTCGTGTTCATATATTAACTTGGAAGCAAAATACCTTATTCAAGTACAGTGAGATTAATTGGAAGAATACTATAAAAAGGTCATTATTGTTGATTAGAGAAGAATTAGTTTATTCTATGTTCTTTCAATTATTCTTAGTATAGCTTTTTAGTAAGTTGGAAAGTGCATGTAGTGAACCTTTTCTTAAGGGGAATAGTAGACAACTTAGAAAACGACTCTTATAGGTATTCTACCCATTTTTGTTTGTAATAAATTATCGTAAGTCATTATTTTGTAATTAAATATATTCTCTTAAGTTATTTACAAATTTTGTATATTATATTCCATTTTGGTAATATAAGTTGCTTTGAATGTATATTTTTGCGATAAATTCATGAATATATGAATTCAAATTCTAAATAAAATCCAAAAATGATTTTTAGAATTAGAGTTGATCAAAGTTACTTTAATATACTAAATCCAAAAATAATTATATAAATTAAACAATTCTGATTGTGTATACTCTAAGCACTTATAAGTAGATATGTTTCATCAAAACAATGTTTTAAAAAGTTTTTCATTGTTATAATTTTTTTTAGTGGAAATTTAAGGTGGAATTTTGAATTTTCATTAATATTAATGCCATTCTAGATTATTCATTAATAAAACGTGTTTATTTATTGAAAAGTAATTATTAATAAACTTTTAACCTTTTCTAACCTAAGTTGTGCAGGAAATTATGGTGATATTTATTATATAGACAAGCTTGGAAAATTCGTGAAGCAAGCGGTGATTCTACCGTTACCTTGAAACAATGGGTAGCCGTTTGAATAAACTTTCCACGGAAAGAAGATACGTTTTCTTATCTTTTCTCAAACATTTAATAATGTCATAATTATAAATTTATTTTAATATTTTAGAGATATATTTAACAAAACTAACTCGTAAATTAATTAATAACAAATAAATTAAATAATAACTCATATGCTAACTATTATTTAAATAATAACACTTGATAAATGTAAAATCATATAAAAAAAATATAACTATATAAATTTTATTATTTTATATTTTAAATTTTATTATGCAATTATAATGATATTTTTAAATAACTTATCTTTTATTAATTTTTTAATGCCTTTATTTATTCTTTTAAAAAGGTTTAATTATTATTTTAATTTCTATCTAAGAACTAAAAGTCAATTCCTGAGATTTTCTAAAAAAATCATATTTTAATCAAATTAACGTGGGTTTTTTTCTTGTTCTCCTTAAACTATATTTATTCATGATTTTATGTTGTTACATTGAATATTTTTACAAAATTTAGATCATCATATTGAATTATTTAAAAAAAAATTAAACCATTTAAACTTAAAATAAATTATCAAATTGCAATTTTTAAAAAAATTGATCAATATTGAAACTTTTAAAACCAGATGATGTAATTGATTTTTTTATCTTTAATATAGGAACTAAGGGTAATTAAACCATTTAAAATTATGTACTTTTTATTTAATATGTTATTTTATTTAAATATGTTTATCAAATGGGTATTAATTTAATTTAATTATTTTTATTTTTTAAAAGTTTAAATTTTTTAATTTATTTTCTATAATTTTTATCGAATGTAATTTTCATATAATAGTATATAATAAAATATTTATTAATTTAATTTGTAATATTAAATCTTTTTTAATTTGAACTGCATACAAAATTTAATAATTAATTTTGTATATAAAATAAAAATGATAATAATAAAATTAAATTAAAAATAAGAAAAAAATTATTAAAATATAAGATATATTAATGAAAAACTTAAATAAATAATAAATTAGAATTTAGCATATTATAATAAGTTAGAATTTCATAAAGTTTATAAAACACTTTTATATCACTTAAAGTAGCTTAAACATACACTTTACATCTTATGGTTTTCTAAACCTTGTAAATTAACAGAAGAAAATACATTACTATATTTTTAAAAAAATAATGAAAACATATTGAAATCTTCAATGAAAGTAATAATAACTGTGAAAATGTTTTTTTAAGAATACATGAATTATACTAAGTGTTTCGTAACATGGATTAAATCTGATTTGGCTTATTCGGTTTGATGGAATCAAAACTTTTTGGTTATGAAAAAATAAATCTTATGCAGAAGTAGAACTTAAACTATACATAAAGTTTTTTTTTTTTTAACTTTTTTGAAATATTATTTTCAAGCATAAACAAAATTTTCTGACGTTAAATTTTAAAACTTAAATTCTTGCAAAAATTTAGAACAGGAGAAGAAACCAAATAAAAGAACTTCTGAAAATTGCATCCAACATGTTCCATATGTTTTCTCAACAAGAAGTCAATTTGGGAAATGGCAGAAAAAAATATCAAAGCTGCAAAATTTACAAAGCTGTTATACTTGAACAAAATAGTACAAAAGCACCAAAGATATGTCACATGTTGTATTGTAACAAACCAATATTATGAATGGAATCAGTCTCCACACTTAGAGATGAAGATCTAAGTTAACTTGTTCATCATTAGTATTCCTAAGAAGTTCTGGAGAAGCCTCTTGTAGAGATGGTGCTGATAATGAATTTGGTACCTGTGGAGGAACCGATTCCTGCCTTAACTGCATTTGCATGTTAGGAAAACTCTGAGTTGCTAGGGGAGTGTATGGTGCAGTTTGGTGCATGACCTGTCCAAGATTTGCCTGCATTGTGTAACTGCTGTTGTTGAAGTCTGGTGAATTCAACAAGGCTTGATATGAGGTGCCTAAACCATACAATGAAATGTTTGAATGATTAGAAAGTTGGTAGTTAGAGAAGGCAAAAAATAGTTAACCTTGCGAGGTTCTTACCTGGAATTGAGTTTCCTTGCATTGGTTGAGACCAAGGGGTTACCCTTGAGGGAATCATGCTAAACATGGCGTTTGTTTTCCATGGCTGATGCACGAGAGACAACTCTGCAAGATTGTGTCTAGGCATGTCATACATCGAGGCTCTTGGCCTTGGCTGATTCACAAGAGATGACTCAATGATGTTGCTTCTCATGCAAGACATGGTGTCTTCTAACCATGTGCTTGGCATGAGTGGTAACCCCGAAACGCTATTTCTATTGCCTGATAGCCCTGAGATTATGCTTGTTGGATGGTGAGGGGCAAACACGTTGTTGTTGTTGGTGCTGGTGCTGCCTCCATTGGCTAACATGTATGGAATACCAGTTGAGGTATGCCACTCTCTAGTGTTGCTTGTTTTGTTAAATCCAAAGTGGACTAGGTTAGTTTTCTCTTGAATAGGTCCAACAGAAGAAGATGCATTCTCAACCAGGGAATCTAGTTTGCCCTTTGAGATGCCCCTAAAGTTCCTGGTTTTATTAGTTGCAGAACCAGGAATAGTAAGTGACCTATTGTGAAAGGGAAGGCCAAGAGGAAATGTCTGAGCATTGAGAGTTCCTTGTTGAGTTGGTATCTGTGGAGTTGATTGATGGGTAATTTGAGAACCAGAAGCATTTACCAGGATGTTCTGGGTTGAAGTGTTACCAATGCAAATTTGTTGATGCTGAAGTGGTTCAAGTTTTTTGGCTGCAACCCTTTGAACGATTGGTCCTAAATCCTTCACAAACTGCAGAAGACTTTCTTTGTACTTAAATTGATTTTCATTCACCTAAAATACCAGCATGCATTATGAATGGTAATAGTTTTTATAGCACAAATTCTGAAATTGGATTCAAGGCAAGTGGTGAAGAATTGAAATAACAACTACATGGAAGTAATACCAGTTTCGAGAGTTGAGTGAAAGTTGTATAAGGAATTTAGAAAGGCTATGTCACATGTCCCTTTGTCTAATTTATAGCCATCACCAAATCAAATTTTATGTATTTAATATGAGATCTTCTAGTAAGGAAGTTTTGTGTGCCAATGATGACCCCATATTTTGTTCTACTATTCCATACTGAATGTTTGTGTTACACTTTTCCCAAATATTACTCATTCACAATGAACTTGCATTGTTGTTTATAGATCACTAACTTATATAATTGTTTGGGAGAAAAATAGAACTTACTTGAAAGTTAGGCATATTACCACGCATGATTTCTGAAACCAGCGGCATACTTGTAGGCCTATACGTGTCCCTCTTTTCAACTTCTGTAAGATAAGCAACATTTTGTCTCCCTGTATTAACAAGCCTTGATTTGCTGGAATAACAACTACTAATTTTCTTAACAATAACTAAAACTATCAATTTTATCTTCACTCACATATTGCTACTTTAGCTATGAATGATCATGAAGCTTTAGTATTAAGGATGATGAAAATGATATTAACATATATAACAGTGGTTAAGACTACATGTATATGAAATGAGGAGCAGGTCTCATACCAGTAGAATCCCTGTGTGAGGTCTTTTGTTCCCCATTTTTTGGCTTTCTACCTGGGCGTCTCTTGGTAAGGGAAGATTCCAAGTCAAGATATTGAGGAACAACATCTAGAGCCTCAAAAATGCACTTAGCATGCCTACTAATTTCTTCAGCCTGAAAGAAAATAGTTGAACAAAACTAGTTTAAAGTTTTAGTGAATAAACTTGATTAGCTCAAAGCTTTCTATTTTATTTGTTCATACCACTTCATGATGTATTGAGGTTCTGGGATTAACATTCTTTGCATTTGAGCATATTAGAAGGATATCACGCTGTAAATCATTGAAATAAAAGCATTAGTTAAATAAAGAGGTCAGAAAGGTTTAGAAACATGTATATATCTATCTTAGCATTATTTGAAACTAGTAGCAATCAATTTCAGTACAGTGTGTAAATGGTGAGATCAAGAGTGACAAAATAAATATATAAAGATGTTTTTGCACTATTCCTATAGAGTCTGTAAAAATAAAATTTGAGAAACTATGAAAACAAATGATTTTCAAACCTTGAAGAGGTTGAGGTCTGTATACATGTTCTCATGAAGCTTGGCTCTCATTGTAGCAAAATCCATTGGCTGCTTCACAATTTCATAGTAGTTCTTCACCTTCAGAGCCAGTATTCAAGATAACTGATTACCAAAACTCAATTATCAAACACAAAAGAACTAACTAACTAAATCTTCGAATTTAAAGAAAAACAAACCACATCAGGATTAATTGGTTCAGCAAATAGCTCATCTGGGTCCTTCCTACACATTCAAAAAACTTTATAATTATTTATAATGAATAAATTTCAGTATATCTTTGTAATGGAACATAATACAGGTCTTCAATTTCAATTCAATTAAAAATAATTATAAATTAGTATGGTTTTCACCTTTGTAAAAAATCGACAATGATCTCAAGGATGTTCTTCAATGGTATACCATTCAATGGTGAGTCTGCATGTAAAATGTCCCATGATTGTTATTGTAAACATAACATTTTACAAGTGCAACTACAAAATATATACCTGTACTTTTTGAGATAGTTGTAAGCATACCATTTGTTCTTGAAGTGGATTGCCTTCCTAATTCCTGTAATGAATTTGAAGTGTCAGAAAATTTGATAAAAACTTATCAGAAACTCTAATCTTATAAAGGGTTTAATCGGACAAGTGCAATATCAAATTGTCATTAAGGAAACTTAAACTCAGTATTTCCACAGATTTACTAAAAATTTTGGAGATGAAATTATATTGAACTGGTATTTGTCATGAAAGAAGTGAATAATGACAAAGATGTTTTGCTGAGACAAATACTATATAGATGCATAAAAGGAGACAAAGAAATTAACCAATACTAAGCATAATCATTTGTTTGCTTTAGAGAAACAAATGTCCTCACTTAAGTTTAGTTAAAATGGTTGAGACAAAAGCAAAGCAAAATAGAAACAATTTATTTAGAATTAGCTATGGTTTTAGTCTCTTAAGAATGAATTTGATTTCTGTATTCAATATTAAAAAAAAGTAAAAATCATTTTTATCCTTTTGATTTGAAAAACATGTAATTTTAACTTCTTAAATTTACATTTAGGAACTAAAAACAGTTTTGAAAATCCATTACAATTTTTAAATTTGGCATTTAAGAACTACTAATATTTTAAAAAAATACTAAGACAGGACACTAAAAGAATGAATAAAACCAAATTTATCTTAAATTTTAAGTAATACAAACATAATTATATCTTTTTATATTATTATTTACTTGGTTTTTTATATCTAAATTTTGATGTTTTGGTGTTTGGATGTTTTTAAAGTGATCAGGATTCTTAGAAACAATCAGACTTTTTTAATTCCTTAGCATAAGAACAGTTAATAAATTGTTTTATTTTCGTTAATATAGAATCTTGATTTAGGTATTGATATGGAGTAAAACACGATGTTAATATAAAGTAATACCTACTTGTTAGTCATTGGAGGTTTGGGTATTCACTTTTGATTTATAGTGGTACTTGACCAAATATGCATTGTATTTTGATGTTGAAAACTTATTACTCTAAATGGTTTAATTAAGTTGATTAGAAGTCGAATGAGTTTGAGATAAAATTGTATATTGAAGTGTATATTATATTATTTTTTAGTTAATGTGTCAAATTTTGTATGAATTATGTCTATTTCACTAATACCAAAAATAAAAGTTCTATCAAATAAATTAAATTACAACTATTATTATTATTATTATCACTTTTAGCTTACAAGTACATAAAGTTACTATAGAAAATATGGAAAATACAAGAAAGGATAGTTGAATTATGTTTATATGACAAGTGATATGTTTAAGTCTTTTTTAACTTCTATTTGGCAATGTGACACAACTTTGTGATGGAGGACCATCTTGAAAAACACATATTGAATCTTTAACAAGAACTAGGACTAGGAGGTTGGAAGAAGAAGAAGGAGATAAGAAGATTCTCCTTTTATGGAGAATTAAATTTTTATTGTTCTTCTAATTTTCATGTCTTTTAAATATGTACAAAGTAATATAAGTTTATTTTTTGTTATTGGGTCATGCATTAGGTCTAGTAGAAGAGGATGTAAATAAGATAAGAGAGTTTATCCAAGATTACAATTGGGCCTACTTTAGGCCCAATGTAACCCTAGACCGTTTAGAGTTTTGAGAAACATGTGACATGAAGTGACACTTAAGTGACAAGGAAAGCATGAGCATCCAGTTGGACAACGAAGGAGTTCGTAAGCCTCCATACTTGGCCACACCCAATGGAGAGCATCTTCACCCAATGACAACACTCTACTTGTAATCTTATGAATGAAGAGAATTTGCTTCAATTAGAGAAGGATACTTGAATCTCCAACTTACATCTTGTGAGATCTTGTGCTTTGTTTGTGAATAAACATCATCTTTTGTCATCATCTAGTACCTATTTCACACTAGTTATATAACATTAGAGGAACCAAAATTATCTTATTTTTTTATGACAAAAATTCGGTGTGAATGACAAGACTAAGATTAAGATTTGCATCTTATAGAATTTTAGCCTAGCTTTGCCTTAATAGTGACCAAAGTGGTATATAATTATAATAATTGTACAAGTGTCACTAGTTACCAAGAAAATAATATTGATATGTGAAATAGATAAAGATATTATGTGATAAAACCGATGAAGGTTCTATACATTAAGTTAAGAATGTTTTATACATTAAGTTAAGGGTGATAGTCACAATATTCAATTAAAAATTGTAGAAATTTTGTTAGATGTGATTTATATCAAAGTAGATTGAAACATAATAGATATTAACATGGGTAGGGTTGGTCTTTTAAGTCTAAACTTAATATTAATTTTCTAAATGTAATTTGTAGCTATTTACTTGAAGATATTTTTGTATGTAGCATTTGCTATGCAATTACTTAAAATCATATATTTAATATAAACATTAGCTTACTATTATTGTTTAAGTTTGATTTTGTAATTATACTATGACAGGAATATGTGAACTTAGTGGTAACAGGGGTGGAGGAAGTTGATACTTTTCCTATAACTGTGTGTTTTTTGAAGTTATATTGGTGAAGTAGTTATGAATAAGTAAAATTTATATACCTCAACTCACAATATTGTTAACAATGAGTTCAAGATGTGAAATATACAAATCATAATTGTTATTAAATCAATGAAATAACCAAATCAGTAAAATTAAATAAGTTATATATATATATATATGCGTAATATTTATATTTTAGAAGTCACATTTATAATATTTTTTGCTTTATTTAGTTAAGATACTCGACATTAAAAAAAATGAAGACACACCTTGATTGAAGAAATAAGCTGATAAAATTCTTTGTTCTTGCGTCTCTTCTTGGTTGATCTCTCTTCGTCTTCATTAATATTATTACACAAGTCTTCAGTTTCCTCCATTGTTACCTTGCATTTTCCTTTGTTTCTAGGGTCATGGTTCATTGAGTTGTTCTTCCTCTGTGAAGCCAATTCTAGCTCTCTTTCTCTTTGTTGTTGTTGCTTCTTTTCTTCCAAAGCAATAATTCTACTACTCCTTCTTTTGTCGCTACATTCTATTTCTTCTTGAGATCTCATTGCTTTTGCTTTGGCCCCTTTATGCATAACACATGTATTTAAAAGATTAAACTTTATATTATACATACATTATAAAAATAAATAAATGTTTTTCTTACAAGGAAAAATGGTGTTTCAAGAGAACTTGGTGTTATAAAGTCTAATCATGAACATAGTTCATGTTAGGAGGCAAAATGAGACTATGGTAAATGCTCATAAAATAAATTCCTCAACCATAAATTATATATGATATTCATTTATTGAGAAATTGGCCAAAGGCACATACCTATGCAGTCAAACGACATCAACCTGTGTAAAAAACAAATGAACAAGAAAAATTCATCAGTTCCATAAATAATTTTTATTTTATCAACAAAAATAAATAAATAAATAAATACAATTCATTTCAGAGATAATTCAACTCTTATAAAAAAAAATCAGAACAATTATATCACTAATCTCTTACAAACACAAAAAATGGTAAGATGCAAAAGAATTAAGCAAAGCCACTCATAAAAAGAGTGAGAAGAAAAAACCTACTCTTCTGAAAGCCAGAGATTTTCCAAGTTCTACAAAATCTCTTACTACTAAAGACATTATCACATTTAGATGCTAATATATGAACATTGGGATAGGCACAAGTTCATAAACAGTTTGTAACGTAAATTTAATTAAATTTTCCATTCAATTGTGTCAAAAACATACATTTAATTTCTCAAAAACTTTCTCAATGTGACAGAGTTGATATCATAAAATTAAATGAATTCTGATAAAAAAAATAATAAAATATTGAACATAAGACGTTTTGTTTGTTTTTTTGTTGAAAGTCAAGAATTATCACATGAGACCGATAACGCATAAGAGTAATATATATAAATATATATAATGTAATAAATATTATTTTCTTGGACTTAAATATTTTAAGCAAAGTGTTTCATTTTATAACAACTAAAATTGAATTTACCAACAAATATATATATATATATATATATATATATTTTAATTCTAGTTATAAATTAATATTATGCGAACATAATTTCTTTCAGAAAACTTAATAGATCATTTTTAGTGGGTGAAATTTTATCTAACTCAAAATCTTACTTGAAAAAATTGAGTTTAGTATTACTTGAACTAACAATTTCATAATATATAATAAAGTGAACTAGAATGAATATTAGTTGTTGTCGATACTTCAACTTTCCAATTGTTGTTGTTGATGGCATGTGATTAAATTTAATGATCTTAGTTGTTTTTAATGAAGACTTAATTTTCGATACTAGGGCTATTTGTCACAAAATTTTGATAAACAAATATTAATTATAATATTAAATATTATACTAATGCTTATTATACTCAGTGTCTAAAATTAATTACTTTCAAATATATTCATGAACAACAGAAATTAAAAGTAATGATTTTATGAATGCAAAGTTAATTTTATAATATTTCATTTAATTAATAATTTAATATATAAATTAAAATCAATAAAAATTACGTGATTAATCTACAAGAAAATTATAAAATGGTTGACTATACAAAATAATAAAGTTTATATTTAATGTTTCGTATTGGTTTTTAATATTACATTTAATAACAAAATAGTCTCTAATATACTATTAAATTGATCTTTAAACAACAAAATAGTCTTGTAAAACTTAATAAAGCTTTCTACACACGGAGGGACTAAAATAAATAAAAAATTATTAATTCAAGAATTAAATTGGCAATACCTCACATATTTTAAATCAAATTAACTATTTACCTATTAAATAATTTTGTCTAAGGTACAAATATTACATCTAATTTGAGAATGTTAGTCTTTATTTTTTCTTAACCTTTCTACGTATATCTAGATCATTTGTGAATATCAAAAGTGATTTTTGTTAATGTTTTTGAAAGTAAAAAAAAAAAAGCCTATCAAATTTTAAAGTTTATATAGGTGGCATATCCAATACACTCACTTTAAATTGGATATACTAGTATTATTGGAGTAAGAATTGAAAAACATGAGAAAAATATAAAAAAAAAAAACTAAAATCACACTCAATTTCACCTTACCTACATACATACATCAATTAATAATTAAATAAATTTAACAATTTAATAAATTAATATTTTAATTATATTATTATTTCAAACTTAAGTATATTAAGACGATACCATCAGATCAATTATCGTATAAAAATATTATCTGTCGTAGAATTCATAACTTTATTATAGTTTTATTTCTGAAAAAAAATCTTATAAGATTAAAAAAGAAATATGTATTAAGTTAAATAAAACTATCATGTAGAATGTTTAAATAGAATTATCTGTATTTCATTACTTATTATACTACCACTATTATCCTAAAAAAAAGCCACAAATATATCATATACAAGCCTTTAGTATTAAATATATACCTAAGCTTGTGACGATTCGCATGGTTAATGGTTTTTAAAGTGAAATAAACAAAAGAAAACACACGAAGAATGAAATTAAAAATTATACATTTCACCTAAATGATGCTTGCTTAGGAAAATATGCAAATATTTCAAATTCAAACAAACAACAATGCGTACAAAAAAAAAAAGCCCCAAATCAAGCTTGCTCGTAATAAAGAAGAAGAAGAACATCATCAATAGATAATACTCAAAAAAATATAAAGCAAAGTTAAGATAGAAAACACACCTTGTCTCATAATGTAGCAGGGAAGAAACACAGCAAACGAAGAGTCGAAATGAAGAGATAAATTGTGCATAATAAAAAATGTTTCATAAAAAAGTTTGTAATTAAAAGAAAATAATAGTTATTTAGTATAAGGTTTAGAAGGGTTAAAGGAAAATGTTTCATAATTGTATAAGGGTTGGAACACCTCTGAAGTGTCCCGTTTTATTTATTCATTATTTATCAATAAAAAAATAAAAATAAGAGTTATTTAGTAAAATCTATCATCTTCCATTCATAAGTGAAACTTTTCTAAATATGAAGTCAAAATAAAAGCTTTTCCTTTTAATCATAAAAGTTGTATTTTTAAATGTTATGAGTATTTTTATTATTATCAACCAAATAACAATAACTATTGATACTAGTGAAAATACATATTCTACCACACTTATGTCTACATATTTTTAAATATGGAATCTTATTTTAATAAGTTAAAATTTCATATTTATATTTCTAATGGTAGGACAATTTCAGAACTCTGGAGGTCGACTGACCAATATGTGTGAAATGCGTCAAGATAAAAAAGATAGTTAATACAAATTAAATCATATAAAGAATTATGTAATACACTCTTAATCATGTTTGCACACTAATCACGGTTCAACAGTAACAACACTTATCACAATCATATAAATAGGCACATCAGACAAAACAAAGGTACATCATTATTATAACATTAATTGTACCTTAATACTGAATACTAACTTGAACGTCGAAAAACCTTTCTTTCGTGAGTATACTCCCGACCAATAGCCAAAGTTTTAAACACTAGGAGAGGAAGGTGAGGAAGAGAAAGGAAAATGTGACAAAAGGGAAGAATAAATTGTTCAGCTTGTAACAGTTATTCTCTCAACCCCTCTCACAATAACAATATTAATTCATAAATTTAATAAATTTATTTAACTATAATATTGATATTATTATTTTCTTTATTTGATGTGTGTAATTTATAATTTGAATGTGAAAACAATGTAGAAAGAAAATATAAATTATAAGTTATATTTCCTTTTTTTTCTTTGTCTTTACTTTTATGTTGCATATATAATATAGTTATGATATTTAAAGTGTTATAATTTTAAAAAATAATTAAAAATATTTAATGTGATTATTAAATATATAAGTAAATATCTAATTACAATTATTATATATAATTTATAATGTATTGTTAATTAAATATAATTATTGAATTATTGAATAATATACATTTAAGCAAACATATTATTAATGATCTATGAATTTTTTTTAAAAGTCGATATCATCTAAAGTTGCATCCACATTTACTATAGTGAAACTTGAATGAAATATTGATGAAGAAACTGAAATCAAACTAGAATATTTATTAGGTTTAAAGGAAGCATTGTTCCTTCTGTTTGTTTCTAGGTATGAGGTATGAGGAGGGAGGAGGTGCTTCTGATATTTGTTTAAGTGATTTTGAGATTGAGGGAGTGGATGGGAAGAGGGTGTGAGTGTTTTTTCAATTTTCAGAAAAATGAAGAGATTTGTGTTTATTCCATATAGGATTATTGTATTTTACCTAAATACTCTTATGCATGTATTTTATTATAATATACAATATACAAAATTAAATATTATATAAATTTATTTAGTAATTTCAAAAATATTTAATTATACTATTAATAAAACATATAATTATAAATAATAAAAATAATAAAATAAATTTATAATATCAAGAACACATACATAGTTATATAAAATAACAAATATATATAATAATAAATATTATTTTTATAATTTTTAATATATTTAATAAATTTATTTCAATTTAACACAAAAATATTTTCTATTATATTTTTTAATTTTTTATTGAAAAATACAAGTAATTATGGATATTATATATTAAAAAAATTTAATTAATTCAAACCTAAAAAAAATATCATAATTTCTTATTCAAATATTTTTTAATAACAAGGATAAATTTTTAAACTTACATTTTACATCTTTAAAATAATTTCTAAATTCCCTTCCAATCATCATCACATCACTCACAAATTTTAATAAATCATCATCACAAATCCACTTTATTATCCTTCAATCCAAACAACCTCAAATATCCTGATATATATATCTTTTCTAATCCTCACAAATTCACTTTCTTCCCTCTCCTCAAATTCCTTCTTCAATCCAAACAAGTAGTGAAAGAGGCCACTCCCCATGGCTAATTTGGTCACCACAAGTTCCATTTTTATCCTCTAATTCATTAAATATTACGTATTATATAAGATTTGTAATTCTTAATTATGTTGTTTTTATTTTATGTCCTATGTTTTTATTAAATATATAAATAAATTAGAAAAGTATTTTTTTATTTTAAAAAAAATTGTTTCAATTTAAGATATATTAATATGTTTAATTCCCTAATCCATTAAATATATGTTTTTAAGATTAATGTTGTGTTTGGATCCGCTGATGGAGTGGGAACGTGGATGGACGAGTGAGAGTGTGGATGGCGAGTGGGAGGATCTCTTGTTTGGATCAACATGTTTGGAGGTGAGGGTATAGGGAAGATGGTTACATGAATTTTTCTTCCTCTCACATATGCAAAGATTAGGAGGGATATCCAGAGTAGAGAGGATTACATGAATTTTTCTTTCCTCTCACATATGCAAAGATTATGAGGGATGTTCATATAGGATAAGAATGTTTTATGTTAATACCCTTAAAATATAAATTTGCAACCGCGCATGAAATGATATTGGTCATTTCATAAATATAACTATTATAATTATTAATATAATTATATATATACAATATAAAAAATTAAATATTAGATAAATTTATTTAATAATTTCAAAAATATTTAATTATACCATTAATAACAATATATAATTATAAATAATAAAATAAATTTATAATATCAACAAAACATATATAGTTATATAAAATAACAAATTTATATAATAATAAATATTATTTTCATAAATTTTAATATATTTAATAAATTTATTTGAATTTAATACAAATTTATTTTTTATTACAAAATAAGAGTAATTATGAATATTATATATTAAAAATTAATAATTAACTCAAATCTATAAAAAACAATATACCATGACTCATTATTAAAATATTTTTTAATAACAAAAGATAAATTTATAAATTTACATTTTATACCTTTAAAATAATTTTAGACATGGTCGAAAGGTGGACTAAATCAAATTAATCTCTTTTAAAAGGATACTTGTCCCTTTGCAATGGTTAGT
This sequence comes from Phaseolus lunatus, assembly GCA_013389735.1. Taxonomy (NCBI): domain Eukaryota; kingdom Viridiplantae; phylum Streptophyta; class Magnoliopsida; order Fabales; family Fabaceae; genus Phaseolus; species Phaseolus lunatus. The sequence goes on along the minus strand of CM023862.1, from coordinate 24,556,102 downwards.
AAAACTAAATATCTCTTAAGTGAAATTTTACATTAAAATAATTGTATTATTTTAAAATTATAATTAATTCATTTAATGTGATTATTAAACATATGATAGATTGATTAATTATTTGTAATTATTCTATAATTTATATTGATTTTAATTAATAAATAACATATGTATCAAACGAAAATTATTAAATAATTTGTAATCTATAATTTATTTATTTATTTTGGTATTAAAAGTTTAAAAATTTAAACATATTTTTAGTCTATGAAAAATGAGTAAACTTTTATTTTTATTTTTTCATTTGTTTAAAATTTTGAAATAACTACTTTTGTTTTTATAATTGTAATTTCCTTTATTTTCTATACATGTATTATTAGTTCGTATCATAATAAAACAAACAAATGTAGAATATATTATTATATCACTTTAAAACATAAAATTCATAAAAGAATATATATACCACATGTACATTAATAAACTATGGTATCATCGTAAAGTATCGTTTCACTTACTACTTATAATATTATCTACTCTTAATATTGTATAATATTGTCTACTCTTATATTTTGTAGCAACTCAATTTATTTGGATAATCATACACACCATTTATAACATACATCCATACATATCATATTCATTATTTTCTCAACAACATAATCATATATGACATTATTATATTATCATCAATATCAAGAATTAGAAGTTCATCAATAACATCCTAATAAAAAATATAAAATAAAATATATTAGTAAGATATCAGAATCCTCACTCATATTTTGAGTGCAAAATGTAACGTACATCCACTCATCTACATCTATATATACAAATTCACATGTCTACACCCATACACACACCTATCCATACACGCATGCACACATACACATACACACACCCACTTACGCCCGCACACGCCCACACCTACATACCCACCCATCCATATGCACACACACTCACATCACACACACATCCACATATATTTCAAACACACATTAAATATATTGTTCTACAATGTTGAATGATCAACTCTGACTTAAATGCCTTAATGTAGTTAGATGATCCTTAAGATTTCAAAATTCATACAATATCGTCATATTTCATACTTGAGCAATGAACACATCGCCTGAGTGCATCACTCAAAAAGAAGAAAGAGTTTCGTTAGCCTTTCTCTTGCTCCAACTACTTGAGCTCAACATGTCATTGCTTGAGTGTTCATAATATTGCTGGAACGATGGTGAGCGATAAAAATAATCATTATACACCACATAGGTGTTGCTTTAGTGGTGAGTCAACACTTCAACAATATCAATCTCAATAACACAAAAACTCATATTTTTAGAGAAAACAACACAAAACTACATCTAACATAAATTCAATTTTACTTAAAATCATCAAATATACCCGTGTACTACTCAAAGTGTATTACTCGTATCATACATAATTGTCTTTATTCCAAAATCCTAATTTAAAATATGCATATATCAACTTTAATGTGTATATAACAACTCAATCATCACATACTTTACACATCTAAATAATAAAAACATTCATTATATGTAAATATTAATTCCTCTTATCTAAAGTTAGTGTGTTTACCAATTGAAATTTTCCTTAACACTTTCCAATATCCACGTATATCCAAATATCGAACAATACACCAAAAATATCTCTATTTAGAAAATCATCATAAACAGAAAAGAAAATAATAAGAAAATCACTTACCTAAACATATTTATAATTTTTCTATATTGTTCCTTATTTCGTGCTTCATGAATGATGTAATTTGACATCACAGTAGTCACATTCTTATTTAAATCTAAAGAGTTTAGAGACACTAAATTTTAAATAGATGAAATCCTTGGTGAAGTAAAGAATAAATACCTAGTCTTTTAGTTACATTTTTATTTATTTAAAATTTATATTTAAATTAAACTTAGATCTTATATCAATTTTGATGTTAGCTCTTACATTTTTTTTAAGTTTTGTTCTTCAAAATTTAAAATTATTGTTTTTAGTCTCTAAGGCTTACTTTAAGATAAATAAATAATGCTTGTTGTATTAATCTCACAAAAATTTAAAAGTTCCACATAAATAAATGGATATGAATTGATCAATTTTTTAAGATTAATTTTGGGTTTAGTAGTAAAACGTTGCGTCTCCAACAACATGAATCTCCCCCTCAGCATCATCCGCCTCCCCGCCGTGAGCCACCATGCTGCCATCACACCGCTCTCCCGCTGCCACCACATTGTGCACCTTAGGTTAATGTTTTTATTCAATTTTTATATATTTTTAAAGCTTGTAAATCTAACATTGATATTAAGGTTATACTTTAAATAAAATTTAAATTTGCATTGTAATTTAAGATTAATATTAGAAATAAAATTTGTATTTTTGTTTGGAAATTAAGATTTAAATTTAATATTAACAGTAAAGATAATTGAGGTTTTAGATTTGATTAAAAAATTTAATTACATTATGATTATTAGAATTTTTGTTATTTATTTTTAATTAAATTAATATGTAAAATTACATTGAAATTTGAATATCACTTATCAATTGACTTTTTTAGGTTTCATTGGTAATTGAAGCTTATTTATTCCATGAACAATATATTATTGGCCAATTTTATTCATTACAATGAAAACCAAGTTTAAATATAAATACTAGAATACATCGGTAGGTTTTAATTATGAAATAACATGTTTTTTAAGTTTATATTGTAAATTACTAATGAGTTTTTTTTAATATTGTAAATACATGCAATGTTTTAGATGAAAAGTCCACTTCATTATCACATAATTTACATTAGATTTATTCAAAGATATTTAATTCTTCATTAAAACTATTAAAATATTGATTTTTTAGTTTCAATAAATTAACTTAGTTTAATTTCATACATTAGTAAAATAAATAACAAGAAAATGATGAATGTGACTATTATGTTATCTAGCAGATGTGAAGTATAACCGTAGTCAAGGTTGTTCATAATTGAGAATAAGTATTAAAACACCTTAAATATTTTGAAAAAATCTCTAAACTTTTTATATACTATTGTGAAAGAAAATTAATATTTATTTTTTATTTCATTTATTTTTCTAAATAACGACTTAATAAACACATGTACAATTGGAGAGATTCATCATCAACGAACATGGTATTTTTTACGTAATAAACAAATTAGTATTAGTTATAATTTATAATTATATTTAAAACTTAAATATTTTCATTTCATATAACTATGATGGTTTTATTAATTATGGTTAGTTTAACTATATTTTAATGGTTCTAATCTTAATGTATTTAAATTGGACAAATTTTTAATATTCATTAGTTTGGATTAGTATTCAAACTCTGTTGACAATGTCTTTACAATTATAGTAGAAAAACATATAAAATAAGTTAATTATTAAAAAAAAATTAAAACATATTACATTGGTTATTGTTCTTGTCGGTTGACTTGGTTGTCAGTAGACTTCTGCGGGTGAGTTCTGACTCTGTCTGCCTCTACTTGACTTCGTGCTTCCTTGGTTGTTTGGATGTTGTTCCTGTTGAGACAGAGGACGCCCTTACAATCGGTCACACTCCGACAATCAAGTTAGTAAGGGCTTATCAAAGAATAAGAAACAGATAGTTTCAGTATTCAAAATTGCGTACCTTCACTAAGGATCTCAAGCCCCTTTTATAGAGTGCCGCTAGGTTACCTCTTACGATAACAACTTTTGTTACAAGAATCTTATCTCGAGTAAGGACATATTCAATGGGAGACGATCCCGCTTCAGTGTGTGCAATCTTAATAGCACAGCTACGCAAAATCTTATCTCCTAGGAGTGTATTAAATCTTAACAGAATAACCACCTGGATACCCACTTGGGTATCGTTCCCCAAGACCAACTCTATTTTCAAGTACATTTACATGCTTTTATGTGTTACTGTACCATGCATATGCCATTACGTATCCCATATATAAATACTCTATCAAGCCCTAGCGCACTTGGGCTTAAGCTGATAGAATACATTTTACTCTTCCTATACCCAAATGTATGCACCCCTATGCCCATTTAACACACTTTCGTTAACATACCAGGCCTTATACACGAAAAATTATCATTGCATGAATGAGAATTAAGATGCACATACATGAGCCCAATCACGTAATAGCTGAGCTGACCTGCTTATTTACAAGCGTCGATGTCCGACCTTCGAAAACTGAACTCTACGCACTCTAGTCCACTACAGTTATAATTATAATAGATGTAATATATATTTTTTTTAAACAACATATTACATCAATTTTCATAACCAATGAAATAAAATAGATGTTTCCATAAAAAAATCAATTCAGCATTGGACATATTAAATCAGTTAATATTTATATTTGTCGTAATTTATATACATATTACACCAATTGAAAAAAATCAATGTAAACACATTTTTCCTTTCTACCTCAATAATATCAACATTATTATTTTAATCAATATAAAAGATACAGTTTGCAATAATACTAGAACATAAAACACAATTTAGAAATCTTCTACACTTTTAATGGATATAAATAACACTAATTTTGTTCCCCTAATAATTAAGACATGTAAAATAAAATATAGGAGTAAATATATTTTTATTTTAATAATATTTCTATCTTCACCTTTTATATTAAACTAAATAAATTATAACATTTAAGAATTAAAGCTAATTAAAGTAAAATAGAATGTTTCATTTTTATTGTATTTTACTGAAATATATATAATTTTATTTTAAATAAAACTTATATACTATTTAAATAAAATTATTTATTCTACATATTATCAAAATAAGGTTTCAAATGGAAACAACACTAATGACACTGTGTATCACTTTATTTTTATTTTATTTTTCATTTATTTTTTTCCCACCAAAGCCACTCTTGAATAATAGAAGAATCAAATATACTTTATCTGTAATTAGTTAGTTGTGGAAGCAAGAAAGACAAAGAAAGAGGGAGACGCAGACACTTATATCCATTTTTTTATTACATTAAGAAATAAGTTTATTTCGATAAACGCCGTCACTGCACACACACAGAGTATTCCCGCGGTGGTTTGCGATCGGATCCAGATTCGAGGGCGGAAGCAGTTTCCGGTAGCTCCGAGACGGTGGCGCCAGTTCCGTTTGTTTCCAGTGCGAATCGTTTCGGTGCTTTTTTTGTTTTCAGTGATTGATTCGTTCTATCCAGAAAACCGTGGTGGATTGATTCGATGGCGTATAGACGGAGACAGCAGCAAGGGTTTTCGAAACCTTCGTTTTCGACCTTCGAAGACGAAATCACTCGAAACCCTAACCCCTTTCCGCCGCCAAACGACGTCGTTGAAGGTTTAGCGTCGTCGTCGTCTTCGTCTTCGTCTTCGCTTGCTGCAAAAGCTATCAGAGCCTCTTCGGCGCGTCGCGACTCATCCCTGTCCTCTCTCTATGGTCTCTCCTCTGCTTCTGCTTCTCCGGCAGCTCCTTCTGAACCCATTCCAACTCCTCCTCCTTCCTCCAAGGTCCACTTCTCTCTTTAGAAAATATGAAAATTCCGATGTATGCTGAGTGTGATAGTACTAGTTTGATTTCAATCTGTTCGTTGCATATTGCTCATGAGATGTCTGCTGGATAGGGTTTATTGAATATTTGTTTATCGAGCGAGAAGAAAATCAGAGAAATCTTCTTAAACGGAGAATAGGCAAAGGGAAATAGAGTAGTTTAGTTTAAAAGAGCTTCGTAAAATCTCTGCATCAGTGAATGTGTTAAAGAAATCCTGTTAAAGTACTGGTACGAACTATGGAAAAGTGGGGAACTCTTCCTATGCCAGTGAAACATCAGAACTGTATTTGGATGCTGTGAGGTAGTTGTCGATGCACACTGTTTCCTGTGCAATCGGCAGGGCGCAGGGAAATGGAGGTCTTCTTGGATTGCAGGGTTCGTGTTGCTGCCGTGTAGTGTAGCATACAGGGTGTTGTCGTCCTCCAGTTTCATACTGAGGTTGCAATACGAGCAGGGTGTGAAAGTGATATCAACTTTAGCAAAAGTAGTCAAAACATGGTCTATGTAAACGCTGTGAACTTAAAATCTCTACAGTACCTTCGTATTAGCAACTTTTGATCTTTAGGATTGCAGTGTTTGTGTATAGCTCTGTATTTTTCTAAGTGTGCCTTCTCATCTTTGGTATAATTCTCCCTCGTTTGGTGAATTCTTTTATTAGTTTTTTGCCCGCAATTTAGGGCAGCTGCTTCTTTTAATTGTTGATGTCTGGATAATTCCAGTTCCGAAATTTGTTTATTACTTAAAAGTAAAAAGTGGATGAGTCTGTTACAACTAATTCTGATTTAATTTTATTTTTTTATGAGTGAATCCGTTAAGGTTGGAAGTTCATTTCTAGATATGCTTACTTTTTCTGTCTCTTTTAATGTTTATTCTTAGTAATTAGTGTATCACTATGTTGATTCAAAATAGTAGTCATTTTGCTAAATGCGGTGCTGCATATATAGGATTCAAGACCCTATGAATATACATCTATGAAGAACATGAACGAGTCCAAGAATGGATTTTGGGGTGTTCTAGCCAGAAAAGCCAAGTCAATTATCGAGGATGATAATGTACCCCAGCAATCTGAAATGGGTGGAGTGGGAAGGTCACAATTTCCTGGTGTAGCATCTAGGGGCAAGGTGAGTTTAGAATTATATCTCAAATTCTCTGCAGAGATGCTGCTTTGTATGTTATATCTGGAAAATAAAAGTCAGTTAAATATGATTTCACTGATTTGAAACTGAAGTTTTGAATGGGGTCAAGATTTTGGAAGACTCTTGTATTTAATCATTGTAAACAATCATATTATAGTTTAATTTTGTAGTTTTAGTTCTTCACAAAATGAATTTCATTTTGTAAGGATACACACATAATCATGCATGATTGATCATAGTGCTGCTATAACAGTGTTGTGGTGCTGTTTTGTATAGCTGACTTGCAGCCGTGTTTGCATGAAATTATGGCCATATATTCTAGTTTAGTATTCATGAGTGAAAATCCCATCTTTGGTTCTGGAATGCTTCATTTGGTGCTCTTTTAAGGCAACAATATTGGAATTTTCCCCCCCTTTTCACAGAATCAAATCAGAAATGCTGTTGCCCCCATCACTTGCATATCTACTACAATTTTTGGCCATTTACGAGCAAGCTTGCTTGTCACTGTTTTGGTCAATCCTTGACATATGATTTTTTTTTAAGTCCTCAATACTTGTGTGCATGGTTATCAAAGTCACGAGTTGACTCGTAAACTCGTTCGAGTTTATGTTTCCACTACCCTTGGCCGAGTTGACTTGGAAGTAAACTTGTTTATGAAGCAAGGTTATCGAAATCTAGGGTTAACTCGTAAACCCTTACGAGTTTAAGAGTGAGGTGAAGGTTGGCGAGTCAACTTGGGAGTAAACTTGTTTTTGAGTAAACTCGAAGTTGACTCGGTCAAACTCACGAGTTTAAGGCTGAGTCATCGAGTTGCGTAGAAAGGGCCAAAAATGGTGCGTTTCCTTGTGATTAGGTTAGATTTTTTAGGGTTTTACCTGGTTCATGATCTCTTCACGCTCACGATCATCTTCTTCACTGCCATCATCGCCGCAACATCTCGTCGTCGCATCGCATTGTGCTGCGCTACTCGTTGCATCGCGCCGCTCGTCGCATCGCACCGCTGCTCGTCGCACCTCGCCTCACTGCGATCCTCGTCGCATTGCGCTGTTCGCGAAGCACTTCAATAGGTAAGTCCTGCTGCTGCAGTCAGGACAGATTGGGTTAGGGTTTTTAAAATTAGGTTTGAGCTTTTAAAAATGGGTTGGGGTTTTTTTGTTCATTGGGTTTGGGGCAGATTTTTGGGCATCTTGAAGTTTTTTTACTGCTTTGGACAGATTGAATTTTTGTTTTAATTTAGGGCAGATTGGCTAATTGATTATTTTTTTTTAAAAAATTTTTGGCATATAGTAAGATGTCTGGAAGTAGTTCAAATTCAGCATTTCCACTGCCACCTGAAGTAAGAATGCTCTAGTAAATAGAACAGATATTGGATGGAAGCATGGAACCGATGCTTCAGGGAACGGAAAAAAAGTGAAATGTAATTACTGCTAAAAAATATTTAATAGAGGAATTTTCAGATTCAAACATCATCTTGCCGGAACAAGATATGACTCTGAACCTTGTTTATTTCAATATTATGGATTTGGTATCATGAATTATTATTTTTTTGTTAAATTTTTTATCTGAAGTACACTCTTACGAGTCTACGAATCGGGTTTACTGGGCTCCCACGAGTCTGAGTAGACTCTCGAGTATGATAACCTTGTTATGAAGCAAACTCGATGAACTCGGCCAAACTCGTGAGTTTGCAACCGAGTTGGTGAGTCTAGAGGGTTTTTTCTAGACCTAAACGACGTTGTTTGCTTTGCGAAAATTAGAAAAGATCATCTAATTCGTGCTTCTCCTCCAATGCTGCTCATGAGGGTTTCGTCGTTGGTGGTCACTGCTCGTTGTTCGCCGCACTATGGTCGTCTCTACTCTCCCGCCATCATTCTCGCTGTTCGCCGGTGTATGCTATTTGTTGCGCATGACGTGGTTCTAGTTCATTGTGCCACCGCTGTGTGGTGGTGCATTATTGTTTGCGATGGTGGTCTACGTTGTTATGGTTGTCCTCTGTCATCCGCTAGGGAAGATGAATTTTTTTATTATGACAAAATTAGGGTAGGAAGGGGATTAAATTAAGGCTTTGAATTCTAGTTTTTAATTACAAAAAAAATTGTTTTTTGAAATCATGTTTTTGTTAGGTATGTTTGAGGGTGGATCAAATTTAATTGAGGACAGCCCAAGCGCATCCTCATCTATTAAAATTAGAAATAAAAATGCTCCAGGAAGTAGATAAAATATTGGATAGAAGCATAATATAGATATTAATGAAAACGGTAAAACAAAATGTAATTATTGTTCAAAGCTTGTGAATGGAGTAGTATTTTGATTAAAGCATCATCTTATTACTATAAATTTTTTTTTTTTTCACATAAAGTAAACTCTTACAAGTTTAATGAGTTCTCACAAGTTTACATAAACTCTTGAGTTTGATAACATTGCTTGTGTTAGTGGTATAATCAATGTAGTCAAAATTGTGTGTACTATTAAAATAAAGGAAAAGAAAAAAAAAAAAAATCCCATTGTGTATATTGAACACATAGGGTTTTGTTTATATAGAGAGAAAACATACATAAAATATGAGCTAAGCCCATTACACAGATAGAAATGTGCAACAATATCTAATAATATCTAATAGTGTCTAACATGTATGGTTGCAAACTCATGATCCTATGAGAAGAGGAGACCCATGCGGGCAAACACGAGAGACAGATTGGGAAAGTCAGGGTTTGTTTCGGGATTGCGATTTTACTTGCGAAATCAACATACCATTCGTCGTGTCAAATCTTGCCTGATGTGTTCTTGTGTGTGGGCTCGGGCTGCTAGCCAATCAGTTGACTCAATGTAGTTGGGCTTTCTGGGTCGATTTTATTGTGACACAGTTTTAAAAATTAAAAAATGGCTTGTTTTGCTCTTAAAGTTCCTCGTTGCATATTAGAGAAGATACAAAGCATCCTTTGCAACTCCACTTTACTCGACGGCCCACCAAATCAATGACTATGTCATTGTTGGCCATAATTTTTGGCATCGACCGTCACAACGCACTTTCAACCCTCTTTTTGGTCACTAGTCATTAAGAAGGTTTGCTTCATCTTCTTTGATGACCATGTTACCTTTTCTTCTTAATATTTTCTTCTGCTCTTGCTGCCATTTAGATTTGGAATGTTCTGTTCAGAATTTGCAAGAAGAAATTGGCATCTGGTGGTTCAAGTGGTGCTGCTAGAAGTGGTATTGTAGTAGAGAAGCAGGGAAATAATACAATCTCTAACCCACCCACTCAAGAAAAGGAGAAGAAATATGAAAGAAATGAAGATATGTACATGAAATAAAGAAATGTAAGTGAACAGCCAGCCGCTCCTTTTACCAGCAATGGAAGTCTTGGGATTGAAAAAATAAAGAAGCCCGTAGGAATTATGGAAGTCAAGAAGTGAGAAAAAGTGTTGAGGGAAATTGCAAGCAATGGAAGTTGTGAATGAGCAGCACCAGATGGAAGGAAATAGGGAAGTAGAAGCTTACCCAATAACTTTCTAATGCTCTAACTTCTGAAATAAAAAAAATCAGTCTTTTAAAAAATTTCCTGTTGAAGTTGTATATGTGTTCCCTACTTAAAGCTGTGTGAGAGCTGTGTCTTGAAGTGTTTCAATCGCAAGAAAACCTTTTTTTAATTCAACACATCAGTGGATTGTCTTACATGTGTCAAATGGGTGTTGTATGTGTCGTCAGATACATTTCACACAAGGACACAATATTGAAGAGTTGAGAGTGTGCTTCATAGGATGATGTGAATGAGGAGGTAGATCATTTACTATCTGGATTTTAACATGAATAATGTCCTTGGATAGTTTGTTTGTATTTTAAGTAATTATGAGTTTGTTTGTTATTATGAGTAATTTTTTGACTTTTGAACCTATTTAGAGTTGTGTTTATGTATTGGATCTTAACATGTATGATTTCTTGAGTTATTTTTCTATTCTATATTATTTTTAATGCATGCACAAGTTTTCTTTCGAGTCAAGTCACGAACTTTATCCCCTTTTGATTCTCTTACTACCCTCTAGTTTGTCAACATTGAGTACGATACATGTAATTAACATCACAATTTCAAAATAGTGATTATCCCCTGTTTCTCACTCTTCCCCTATGGCATTTTTTGCAGTCAGCTGCTGTTATGTGGGATTGACTGTTATGGATTTCTTGCACTAAAATGTAAAAGGCTGACTCACTAGATAGTAAACATGCTTTTATCAAATTATTTATTTACTGTTTAGTAGAAATGAAGGTTTATCAATATAGGATGAAATGAAAGAAGGTGAAGTACAAATAAAAGATGGATTAAGAATCCTATAAAGTGCATCAGAGTACAAGGAAAAAGAATTGCTGCAAAACTGCCCAATCTGTGTCCATGTTTGAAATGGCAACTCTGCTGAGATAATAAATAACTATTAACAGAGGGGGCAATAAATATTATAACACTTCCAATTTCTGAATTTGAATTGTTGTGATGTTCTTTTATTGGGCTTGTAATAGTTGCTATTGTCATTCTCTTTGTAGTTCCAAAATTCAAACCATCCAGAGGAGAACAATCTCAAAAGGGACGGTCCAGCATTTATGAAGGGATTAGATGCTATCACATCTTCTCTTACTCATATTGGTGGTACCATTGGTAAATCTTTGGAGGTGAGTTTTGATATGAACATTTTTGCTTGCGTATTATATATCTAGATCTATATTAGAATTCTTGGTAGTGGTGAGGATGGCATATTGTCCTTTTATTTATACATTAGATTTTTTACTATGCATTTGTCTCATGGGCTTATGTAGATAGGGATGGGAATGTATTGTAGTAGGTTGTTGGTTATATTATTTCTTGTCAGGCTTCAAATACAAATTTCAAACTTCTTTTTCCTACCCAAAAGTATGTGTTGTGATTTCTTAGCACCTGTGCTAATTCACATGTAGGAAGGTTTAACAATTGTTGAGAACCGGACTTCAGATATCATTCATGAAACTCGTAAACATATCAGGAAGAAACCTGGAAGCTTTGTAGGACAAAATCAGGAGAGAAACCATTCTAGTACAGTTCATCAGCAATCCCAATGGCGAAACCAGATGTCACCAAATCAAACAGACCAAGAACTTCAACTGAAGGCATCTCGCGACGTAAGGTGGCACCTGTGTATCACTTTTTAATGTGGTAAAAGTACTTGTGTTGGACTGTCAAATCTTCAAATGTTTTTTTATCAATTAATTAATTTTTTTTGTAAGTCAATATTTTTATTTTAAATGTATGGAGTTTAGAGACACTTGAAATTTGAATAGGAAATGTGTAAGTCATTTTTAAAAGTTCAATGATTATTATTCAGTTTTCAGAAAGATTATGTAGTGCATTAGCTAGTTTTTCTACAACAATTTTTTTTCTCCGACAGTTTCATGTTTCTCACAGATGAACTTGTTTTGTGAAATCTTCAGCTAAAAAAGTATATAAGGAAATGATATTTCTATAGAAGGGCAGCCTTGATGTTGGAACTTTAAAGGATTAGAGTTAAGGTGTTTTTTTAAGTTGTATTATCTCATCAGTACTCTTCAACGAACCATGTTTTTTTATTAAACCTTAAACCTCCATATTTGATAATATAGAACCCTACCTACCCCACATCTGTATCATAATTGTTTGCTACGTTGACTATAGATAATCAAATTCATAATGATGCTTATGTCCCTAGTTTTCATTGAATATATCTCTTCTCACCTTCTAAATTTAATCACTAATTTTATCTCCACAAAATTAATTTGCAAACCTATAGCCATTTATAAAAACTGTGGCCCTAAAGCTTGCACATGGCCATAATTATCTCAAGTCAATCTTGTGGACATTACAGCTGAAGAGTAATGCCAAAGTAATACTTTGGTCTTACTTTTCATGTTTCTTTCAACTGATTATTTCACCTTTACTATTCTTATATACGTGTGTTGGATTGATACCATTATTAATACATGATTATTTTTTGTATTTTTTTGTGCGTGTTTCTTAAGATGAAAGATCATGTTTAATTTACTGATTTATATATCCCCCTTTCCCCAACGGAAAAAAGGTTGATTTTCAGTATTTTTGTTTCATGATCATATATTAAAGCTTATGACGGAATTATTCCTAGCATGGTACCAAGTTGATATCATTTACTAGCTTCTACTATATATCTTAATCTTCTTCATAGGATGCATTGTTTGCATTTTTGTTTGTCACAGGTTGCAATGGCAATGGCTGCCAAAGCAAAACTACTTCTTCGGGAGTTGAAGACTGTCAAAGCTGATCTGGCTTTTGCAAAGGATCGATGCGCTCAGCTAGAGGAAGAAAATAAAATCCTCCGTGAGAATCGTGAAAGGAGGGGAGACAGTCACGATGATGATGATGATTTGGTATGCATGTCTCATTGTCCTTTTTTATCCTTTTGGTTTTTTCGATTTCATTAGTTCCCCTTTTATGCATCTTTCAGTGGCATACAGAAGGTTATCATCTCATATTAGTTTCACATATTTTATTTCTCCCCCATGGTAGACATGTCCCCTTTTTCCAATCTAATTTTGTGAGCACAATTAGCTGTTACTTTTGTTTCAGTTATGAATTATATTATGCTTTTTATGGCATGGTGCTTATTGATCCTTAAATTCACGGCACACAATGGTAAAGCCACTTTTGTTTAACCCACCTCAAACCCTATATTGGTGGAAGCCTTGTGCACTGGCTGGCTATTTTTTAAAAATTTTATGCTATGCATTCAGGGTTTTAAACTTATAATGTATAATAGTAGTACTTTAATAACATTTCAGCCTGCTTATTTTCTGGTTGTCATTTTGTTTACAATTTTAGAATTATTCTTGGATGGTTGTTAACCCTTTTACTTGTTAGACTTGAAGTTTTATGTAAGTTCGGTTCTGTTTAAAGCTTGAATTTAACTTGACTCTATGGATCAACTGTAAAGATGTTAGAAGCTGACATTGTGCATATAATGTGTAGAGACTCAATTTTTCTAAATTTTGTATGTTTTAACTTGTATATGAACTAATTTTAGCTTATGTAGAAGTTTATTTCATTTCATTTCACTTTTTATTTTTACTTTTTCTCCTAGAAATTCTTATGAAAAAGTTTCCCTTAATTATATTTTTAACAATTTTTTTAATCCAAGCCCATCTAATTTAAACTTGAGCAGAGGTTGCTGATGCTGGTTGCCTTATGTATAATTTGTTTACAACAGTTAGGGCGAAATGCCCAAGCCGAATTACTTTTTTCAACTAGGTTGAGTTGGCTACATGGGAACAATCAGGCAGGCTAGCCTCTTTAATTTAAAAAAAAAAAATTAAAAATAACTGTGTTAGCCCATTGAAGTGACCGAACCTATCAAACCAACATGTGGGGTTGATCAATGGTTTATGTTGTGTCATAGATTGTTTAACTTTCATATCACATGAAATCTCTCGTACATCTCATGCTAAGCAGTGTGAGAATTAGACCGAAACAACCTTCATTATGATCGACTTTGATATTATCTAATAAAGTATATTTGGGCCAACTCAATCCTACGAAAGTGACCGAACCCATCAACATGTTGGTTTGATGGCTTCAATAAGTTATAAAGATGGTATCACCTTATGCACTCACTTATATACTATAATAATTTGACTATATTTTTAGTTAATATATGATATCCAACCCATACTTTGGACACTCTTTTATAATGCATTATATAAGTACTTGTTGATCATTTGACTACATGTTCTATTTTATTCCTGGTTATCAAGATAGTTATCATATGATTTGATGGTTGGGTTAATTCACATTATTTGACTTTATTAAACAGTGTAAGTTTATAAGTACACTTATTGTATATGGACCCCAAACCATGTTATCCTTCCCCTTGTTCATTTCCTCTTCTCTATTGTTTGTGTTTTTTCATAACACTTCTATCTCGCCCTACTTCCGTCATTCAGAAAAAGGAACCAAAAAATCTTACCAGATTAATCATATTTGAGTTCTTCCGAGCTTTGGTTCAGATTTAATTCAATTGATTTGATTATCAGATTTTACTCACATTGAGTCCTGAAGGAAAATGTATTGTGAACATACTTCTAATTCTCATTACAGATACGACTGCAACTTGAATCTCTTCTTGCTGAAAAAGCTCGCCTGGCGCACGAGAACTCAGTTTTTGCCCGTGAGAATCGTTTTCTAAGGGAGGTTGTTGAATATCACCAACTTACAATGCAGGATGTTGTGTACTTCGACGAGAGCAACGAAGAAGTCACTGAAGTTAACCCTCTCAACCTTCCCCAAGTGCCTAATATATCCCTGGATTCTATTACTACACCCACAACCCCACCATCACAGTCTCCAGATCCCAACCTTGACATGACTTCAGAATTCACCAGAGACATCCCATCTACCATATCTGGAAAGTATGTTAAGAGTTGTGAGGTGATTGTAAAGGATTCACGGAGTTCCGAAGCGACTAGAAGCATCTCTTCCAGCACAGGACATGACGCAAAATAACATGAAAGTCGTCTGTTGAAATGGTGATGCACCACTTTTCATACTTCTTTTATTGTTATTATTTATATGCAGCTCGTTTCATGTATGTGGGTGACGTTACCTTGATGTAATTTTGTACCTTAACCTTATATTCTGTAACTTCGGCTTTTATTTATTTATTTTTTCATTATATCACCATACGTTATTTGTGTCAAAGCAGCAATACATGACAAAATTCCTGTATCACTTGTCCAATTTTATTTCTTATTTTCTTATCAATTTATATTTAATACTTATATTAATTGATATTCAATGTAGAATTCAATTATAATTAATTTTATCTATAATCCTTGTGTTTGTTGGGTCAAACATATACCTCGAACAACACAGGCCACGTAAATAGCTCCTCTACATAACTGCCATATTCTCCTTCGATCTCTTTCCGACCTTTGATCATCATTGCATTAGATTGACCTAAAGCCTTAGACTAGTAATCTAATGACCAATGTAGCTAAACCTTGACCAAAATAAATTTTCATTAATACACAAACTTCTTTTGCTTAGTGGGTTTCAAGTTTACCAGAAAACATAAATTTGTAACATTATATTATTTAAAAAAAATGCTCTGTGGATTTCTTTTTCATTAGTACGTACGGCAATAAAAAAAAAAACAGCTCAAAATTTTGAAATATGTACGAAGTTAGAGCTTCCCACGAATAAAAAGAAAGTATTTAACAGTTAGTTACAATTTGTTATTAACTCGTATTTTTTTATCATTCAGAAATTATTGGATAAATAACCATTGTGAGTTTAACACGATTTTTAACTAAAAAAAAGTGAGGTGTAGGAATGGAGAAAGCTTTGTTTCAGAAGTTCAATCCGTACATAGGTGTGGGCATGATATGATATGATATGATGGTGTACAGGGAAGCATCTGCTAAAAGATGCTCTCATCCGGTAGACAAGGATCGAGTTTCGGTTTTCTCTCTGTTTTTTACTGAAATTTAGTTATCTCACACAGTCATCTTTCTTTCTTTCCATTTTACAGTTTTACAGACCTGTCTTCGTTGCCACCTACACCACCTTCCCAATTATTGTTAATTTAACTTATTCAAAATTATTATTATTTTTATTTTAGAGAAAATATTAGTTTAAAAGAACTTTTCTTTATTAAGGTATTTGTTACGTCTTCCTTTTTCTTACACCTAGTATTTATGTATCATTTTTTTTTGTTTTCATAGAAATAAGAAGGATTTTTTATATACATCTATTGTGGCAATTATAGTAAAAAAAAAATTCAATAAGGGCTGTGTAAAAGGAATAAATGTTTCATAGGAACATACAAGTTTTTTGTTTTAATTTTTCAGTCAAATTTAATTTTGATCCTTTTCATTAAAATGGAATACTTTTCTTTAATAATTCTTTTATTGGTATTTACTATTTAAAATAAAAACTACTTATGACACGGTTTATTGAAGATACATGATGCCATGGAAAAAAGAAAAAAGAGACGCATGACGCAACTTGAAAGAAAACTGAACGTATCATCGTACTTGATTGATTATGAATCACAATCTTTTTAAACTGAGTTTTCTAAATAAAAATCCTTGACAATTTTTAACGTCCATTCAGCAACCAAGAACCACCATTGAAAAAAAAACAGGACATAAATAAAGGAAAAAAGTAATTTCAGAAGGTACTAGCTATGTTGATGTTCATGATAAGTGTCTTCATTTTAAAATTAAATTCCACATCCAATTTATTAATGTTGAATATTTATCAGAAGCTCTCGTCCAATTGCTAAGCTTTTTCACATCCTTTCTTTCCTAATTAGGCAGTTGAAGAACCCACTGAGACAGGAAGTTAGTTGTGGCATTGACTATTACATGTGTGCTTTAATAATATAATTCTATTAAATTACTGTTACAATTACCAGCTATTTTTCCACCTCTTATGCAACAACTTCTCAGGCTTCTTTTTGGTACAAACTTCACATGCTTGTTGGTACCTTCTTCATTTGACACCCCATTTTGCAATGTTTTTCACCTTTCCCCCCCTATTTTTCCTCCAAGGATTTTCCTGGATCTATTTAAAAACCATTGTTCCCTTTGGATTTAATTCAGAATCTTTAAAAAAATCTTAACTCTATAATTTTGGAAAATATCTAATCTAATCCTACAAAAAAGTAATCTAGCGATTTTTCTTTCAGATTACCTAGCAGAAAATAAAAGTAAAAAGTTAGAATTGAATTAGAAAAACAATAAATATATACAGCACAGATAAAAATGTACTAGAAAATATAGATAAACTGAAAAACAATCCAAGTAAAATCTAAAACTGGGTAAATTAGGGTCCCATCAAACACAACACAACAAAAACAGCAGAAGGGAGGAATTTGCATGCATTAGCCATTAACATGTACATTAGTGTTAGTGTGAGTGTGAGTATCTCCCCCCCAAATCTCAAAGAGCAAAGCTTCCCCCCACATATCCTGATTCTCACTTGATATTTTCCAATTTGTTAATTTTCTTTCTTTTCTCAACCCATTTCCTCTCCCTCTCCCCACCATTTTCCTTCTTCAATCAGATTCTGGAACAAGGCCTTGCCCATTTTCTGCTTCCTTGAATCTCAAACACTAGACTGAATCTTTGACGACAATTTCTAGATTTTCCCTACAGCCCGCCACATCACATCACTTGGTCCCCTGAAAGATCTGATTTTTAGTTGTTGGGGGCGGGGTTTCTGCCGTTTTTTTCCCTTTCACCATTGGTATCTGCAGATTGCACAAACAGAATGGTCAACACTTTTTGGTGACTTTGTGGGCTTTAAACTGTGTAAAGTCTCTCTCTTTTCTGTCTCTGTGTTGCATTCTCTGCGTGTCCTAGTCTCTGGCTGTTTCTTTCAGTGTTAGATTCTTGGTGGCTTTAGTTTGATTTTGACTAAACGAATGAGATCTTGATGAGGGTTGGAACCATTTTTTTGTTTTCATTGTTGCCATTACTTCTTTCTCTGGTATTTTCAAGCGCTCAGGTTCCATCTGACACTGCCATCTCATCCCGAACCCTTGATGCCATTCTTCAAGATTGCGCCTTTAAGGCATTCTTGAGGCCAAAAACCGGGGTAACCTATGACGCCCAAGTGCCCAGAAACCTAACTGGGATTAGAGTTTCAACAATGAGGCTTAGGAGTGGTAGTTTGAGGACCAGAGGTGTTGAAAGGTACAAAGAGTTTCAGATCCCAATTGGGGTGGTTGAGCAGCCTTATGTGGAGAGGCTTGTTTTGGTTTACCACAACTTGGGCAACTGGTCTGAGAAGTTTTATCCTTTGCCTGGTTACTCTTATTTGGCTCCTGTTTTGGGTCTAATGTCATATAGTGGTGCCAGTTTGCTTGCTTCTGAGTTGCCTGAATTGGACATCAGAGCTTCTGATAAGCCAATTTTGATAAAGTTCCCTCATGTAAAAGCAGCACCATCAGGGTCAGTCCCAAAGTGTGTGTACTTTGATCTACATGGTTCTGTGCAATTTGACATCCTATCACATGGTAATGTATGTTCAACAGTCCAACAAGGGCACTTCTCTATTGTTGTGGAGTCTAATGCCCCGTCCCCAGCACCTGCTGCTGTTGCTGTGGCTGCTGATATTGGGAAAGGGAGTACTAGGAACAAGCACAAGGTGTGGATAATTGTTGCATCATTTGTTGGTGGATGCCTGTTGTTGATCATGTTGAGTCTATTGATTGCTAAAGTGAGGAGAACCAAACAAGGGATGAAGATTCAGCAATTGGAATGGGCAGCTGAGAGCAATGAAACTTTGCACATGGCGTCTATTGGGGGCACCAAAGCACCACTAGCGGTGGGGACTCGCACAAGACCAACAATTGAAAATGACTACATACCTTAGATTTGAGGATTCTTGTTGGACCAGTTTTTCTTTTTTTCCCTGGTTGTGTAATTTTTGTGTTCATAATGAGTTAAAAAAATGCTTTAGTTTCCCTATCTAATGTCCATGATAAGAAATTCAGTTTTCTTGGTTTAGTTTGGTATGATTTCCATGAATCTCATTGGCTTCGCTTTTACAATATTCGGCCAAAAAACCAAGAGACTAGGTTTAGCTGAAGTGTCACTTCTCTCATCTCTATATTTTATTTTAGCTACGAAATCCATCCATTTTGTTGATTTGGGTGTTTGTGTACTCATTAATGACTAGTGTACTACTAGGGTGTTTATGTACTCATTAACCACTAGTGTTTGTGTAAAGTCGGCATATGGCATACAAAATATTAGATAATATTAGTTAACTTAGAATTTGTGAATTACATATCTCACAATGAATAATAGGAAAACTCAATTTGAATGTTCTAGTTTGAAGTCATTTCAGTTTTGAACGAGAACAATGACGATAATTTTAGGTTAGGTCTATTTCCACATAATAATATACAATTATTTTTGAGAAATAACTACAACATCATGAAGAATCAAAGATAACAAATTAAATTTGAAGATGACCATGTTCCTACTTTGTAGCCAATTTTGGATACCATACCAAAATTATAGTGTAAAAATGTGGATACCAAGCGTTATTAGGCACATTTGGGCATTTACAAAAGTTGACTTTATTAGACAATATCCACATACTGATATCTTGGCAACATTTCGAGTAACTCCTCAACCTGAAGTTCCACCTGAAGAAGCAGGTGCCGCGGTAGCCGCCGAATGGGCTTACCAGTCTTGATCGTTACAAAGGACAATGCTATCACATCGAACCTGTTGTTGGGGAAGAAAACCAATATATTGCTTACGTAGCTTATCCCTTAGACCTTTTTGAAGAAGGTTCTGTTACTAACATGTTTACTTTTATTGTCGGTAATGTATTTGGGTTCAAGGCACTGCGTGCTCTACGTCTGGAGGATTTGCTCCCAACCACTTATATTAAAACTTTTCAAGCTCCGCCTCATGGCATCCAAGTTGAGAGAGATAAATTGAACAAGTATGGTCATCCCCTATTAGGATGTACTATTAAACCTAAATTGGGGTTATCCGCTAAGAATTATGGTAGAACAGTTTATGAATGTCTTCATGGAGGATTTGATTTTACCAAAGATGATGAAAATGTGAATTCCCAACCATTTAAGCGTTGGAGAGACTGTTTCTCATTTTGTGTTGAAGTGATTTATAAAGCACAGGCTAAAACAGGAGAAATCAAAAGGCATTACTTGAATGCAACTGTGGGTACATGCGAAGAAATGATAAAAAGAGCTGTATTGTCAGAGAAGTAGGAGTTCCTATCATAATGCATGATTATTTAACAGGGGGATTAACTGCAAATACTAACTTGGCTCATTATTAACTCCCTGACATTTGGTTAAAGTCTAACTTTGTGTGACACAAGTTCGTTTTATTTAACTTAGGTAACTGTTAAGCCTTAATTTGTATGATAATTTGAATATGTGCGACCAATAAAACTTGTATGATAATTTGAATATGGGCGATCAATAAATCGTTAAGAGTAAACATGACTATAAATTGATTAAGCAACTTATGTCATATTAATCTAATGTTTTCATATACAATCATAAACTGATTAGGCACAATTACGTTGTAATTTTTTAAAAAAAATTTCGTTGGATAAATCTCTCTGCCTATTGAACTTGAGGTTGGGGAACCATATACTAATCACTACAAGAAAACCATTAAATAGAAACCAATTTTTAGAAATCAAAAAAATTAGTTGCTATAGTGACTAAATTAGAGACCATTTTATAAACTAAAAAAAATATTGGTTTCTAAATTAGTTTCTATTATTGTTAAATGGTTTCTAAATTGGTATCTAATTGGCTACCAAGGTTTTTGCTACCAAATTTAGAATCTAAATAATTGGTAGCTAAAACCTTGGTAGCTAATTAAATACGTATTTAGAAACTATTTAACAATAATAAAAACTAATTTAGAAACTAATATTTTTTTTAGTCTAAAAAATGGTTTCTAATTTGATCACTATAGCAACTAATTATTTTTTGTATCTAAAATTAGTTTTTAATCAATGATTTTCTTGTAGTGAATAGTTAGTATGATCTCATGCTAGGAGGGAACGTAACTTATTTAAAATCGGTTATAAAATATAATAAATATCAATAAAGAGATTCAATAAAACTATATAAAATTTTAGAAAAAATTAAAAAGATAAATATATCGGATACTTGAAATTTGTTAAATATACAAACTTTAAATACTAGATAATATTAAGATTTAGAAAACAACTTGTAACTAATTAAGACTTATAAAATATATTTCTAAAAAAAAAAATCAACTTGAATACTCTGAAATCATTTAAATTTTAAATTAGAACAAGTAAAATTAAACTTAAAAAATTGTGATTAATGTGATGTAAGAATATTCTCACGTAACAAATATTGGTAGACTCAACTACATTTTTAGTGCTAATTGTTATTTATTTTATTAAATTTGGTGTATTGTTAATGAAAGAGGAAATTAAGCCTTCCAACTCTTGAAAACGCAGCAATGAGACTATTTTCTGCAATGACTTGTTCTGGGAGATTTTTAAATGAAGAATGATAAGGATTTAAGTTTACAAAATTATATATATTGATAAACTAAGATTTATTCTACATTTCTATAAAATCATTATATCTACAGCCTACATTCTTTGTGAATTTTGTTAAGGACCTATAACTTTTTTTTCTTTTTCGAAGTTACAAACTAGGAAGCAGCAAAGCATAAATATAAAGTAGGTGAGCAAAATTTTTTTTGGCTAAAAGTTTTTTTATTCTCTTTAGATTTTGAATGATCTTTATTTGGAGTTTCTGCATATGGAACTAAATCTGCCAGTACTGTGATTACGTTAAGGGATGAATTTGTTAATCTAAATTTATAGTAAGGTATTGTTTGTTAGCTTGTAGCATTTTTTAGTAAATATAATACATAAAATATAGTCCAAAGTCAAATTAAATTGTTTGATTCCATTCAAACTAGTCCCAAACTAAAGGTTCAATGGTTGGGAATGGGTTGTAGATTTTGAAAGTTAGATTTTGGGGTTTTAGACTAAAATTGGATTGAACCTGAGCATTGTTCAACCCAGCAAAAGTTTTTTTTTAATTTTTATTTAGATATTATCAATTCTGTAACAGCGTGAAAAAAACCAACAGATCCCCTCCCACTAAACTTTCTTTCTCTCTCTCTCCATTTTTCCCAACTTTTATTCTCTTTTTTCTTTCTCAATTTTCTAACCCAATTTTCATCTATTTTGAAATCTGATCGTGTCACAGTTGTAATAGTGGAGTTAAGAAACATTTTTATCCAATTATATTTTCAAATAAAATAAGTTCATTTTTTATCCAAAAATCCTTTATTCTCTACTTTTTTTAGAATTTATTCATCGATCTTGGTGGAGTTAGTTGATAAGAGTTATCCTCTCAACTTATTATCCTATATACTGAATTTTCGTTATGTTTGGAGAACTTGCATTATGTCCTTAAATCTTAAAACTTATCCCGACTAAGAGGATAAAATTCTAGAACTTGCTTGGGAAACAAGCAATTAAGGTAAGAGAAGCTAATTTTTACTTTCAATAATACCTAAACTAGAAGATCTGAATGTGAAGGGGACTTAGCCTGATCCTTTTTCTTGGATTTACTGGTAATCTTTGGACTAGTTGTTAGCCTCTGGTAGAACTTACTTAATACAGTCTTCTAAAAGGCATTAGTTGTTTTTGTTTGTTGAATATCCTGGATATATAGATCCATGTGAGATCTATATGATTGTTTTATGTTGGAATTTGAAGAAGATTAAATAATTGAGAAATTAATCATGTAATTTGGTTTTCTCTTTTGATTTAATTGTGTATATTATAAAATTTTATTTTCAGTAGCTTACTCTTGTTTTTCTTACTGTGTTATGAACTACGATGACTGTACCATGTACACGAGCAGCTGATTATATATGTGTTGGAAGTTTTGGAGGACTTTAGAATGTTCTTTTGAACCTTTATTCTAAATATTTGTACTTCTATAAGTCCTAATATTGTATTAGAAATGTTTTGAAAAACTCAAAATTTATATAGAAACCGATAGAAATTTTATTCTAATTGTTGGGTATTACAAATTCCATACCTTTTTTATGTTTTTTTTTCTTTCGTAAATAGTTGAGGTACATGAGGACCCTCTTATTTCACTTAATCTTATATTTCGATAAATAATTTTATAATTTACGGAAGATTCAAATTTATTAAATTTTAATTTTCTTATTTAAATAAATATAAAATAATTCCTTCCACAACAACAAAAATAATTATTAGAGACTTTCATAAAAAAAATTGATGTTCTCATCTGAAAAGATAACTCTGCTAATATTAGTTGAGAAAACTTTTATAAACATCAACGATAAATAATTTTGCTCTACTTCGGTGAATAAACGATCTCTACAATATCAATCACGAAATAATTTATATCAAAATTGAACAAAAAAAACTCTTAGTTACATCAACAACAAAAAATTCATAACTGATATCAAATAAAAACATTTTAGGTTCATGTTTACGGAAAATAATTGTATTTGACATGGGTAAAAAACATTATTCATGTTGGAAAAGACCCTAACTAGTGTGAGTTAAGAAACAACACTTACCTATGTTGATAAAAAAAAGTAACATTTGCGACAAGGATTGAAAAATAATCATAATTAACTTTAATAAAAACGAAACATCCATTAACATACATTAGTTAAAAAAATTATGTTAAATTAATATCGATTATCGATGATATACTAAAATTAAGTTGATTACATGTTAATTCGAATTAATGATATTCTAACCTAGCACAAGTTGAAGAGAGAATATAAATAAAAGAAATATGCATTTGAGATGAGGAAGAATGAAAAATTTAAATTATTACTTTTTTAAATATTTTTATTTTAAGTATTTCTCTCATATATTTTTAAAATTTTTATTTTTTTAAGTTCCCTTTACAAATAGTCTATTTTATCACAAACATATTTCAGTTTTTTTATAAAAATAAATTATCTTTTAAAATTTTTAATTTAAATAGAAATTCAGTTCATTGTGTTGAAAAGTTTTGATTCTTTAACCTTTATGGTAATTTCCTAATATTTTTGGCCTCGGACTTCTTGGTTGAATCTTTGTTCCCCAAAAGTATTTATGTTATCATATTATAGTTGAAGCTTTGACAATAAATAAGTTTTTAATCCTTTGATTTTCTTCCTTTCTTGTGAAAAATATTTCTTGAAATGAAAATATTTTATTATTTCGTCGTATAACAAATAAATATTTTTAACTTTAAAATCTTCTCTCTTTTCATAAAAACTATATATATATATATATATATATATATATATATATATATATACACACATATATTTATATTATACACTACTTTCGCTAAAAAAAATTAAAAGGTATTATGAAAAGTAACTATTCATAATTTGGAAATATTTTTTCATGAAAAGAAATATTCCAAATACGATTCTTTTTATAAAAAAGCACGCTTTAAAATTTGAAAATATATTTTTTGTTTATGAAAAATGTTTTTTTAAAAGGATATTTTCTATTTTTATAAAAAAGGAGAGATTTAGATTTTAAAATATTAGTTTTGCTTTTTTTTTTTTGAAAAATGAAAGATTTAAAATTTGATAATATATTTTAATTTTTAATTATGAAAATGATTTTTTTATTTGAAATTATGTTTGATAGTGTGAGACTCAATTTATTTGAGTTCACTTTTCATTTATTATAAAGCTTCATCTCTTCAAAAATCTAAATATTATATTCTGTAAACGTTTCTAAACTATTCTTCTACTATTTTAACCATTGGATCATACTATGTAAAGGTTAAAAAAGATTTGGTCAAAATTGTTATTAAAATTTTGATTTGGGTAAACTCATAGTTATTTTATAGTTAATCTCCTTTTCTATTTCCTTAACACATCTAGGTCGCGAGTCAATATAATTGAGTTTTTATTTTTATTATATTTTTAATTAAGTGATTGAATGGTTACATGGAAAAGAGAAAAAAAATTGAAAGAGAGTTATTCATGTTTTAATGGTAGAAAATAATAATACATATAATGAGAATTAAAGACAACATTTAGTGGAAGTTAATTTCTAGTGGACATTAAATGTTAGTTAGGGAGAAGTAATGTGAAATTTAAAGGGTCTTGCATAATTTGACTAATAAAATGATGTACTTGACTATGAATATATATATATATGAATTTTGAAAGAAAATTGATTTTTTTTCATTGAGAGCTTCATGAAGTTCTAAGTTATATAAAAATTCAAATTTGATTTTATCAAGTAACCTGTGGTAATAAATCCGAATGACTTATTACTTACTTTCTCATCTCTCAAACTGAATATTATAATAGTCTCATTTCCTTACTCATTAGTTGTTATTAGAACTTCAACTTTTGATATTTAGAGATATTTTTTTTGGACTTATATGTACTGTAGTTATATCTATTTTATGATATATGTGTTTGTTGTGTTTTATACTTCCTATATATATTATAGGAGGTATGCCTTGTAGAAAGTGATATTTCATATATGACAAATATAGAAATAATTTTATTTCTTTTATGTTTTTTCTTATGTTTTACAATTATAAGAGTATGCATTCAAGAATGAAGAAATATCATTCCCGATATGGTATTAGAGCAATTTAAAAAACCTGCTCTGCTTCTGCATGCACCTCTTTGCCATTTTTCTTCTTCAATCGTTCTTTGTCTTCTTTCTTTGGCCGTTATTGATCTTGATGGAATCCTCAACCACATAAAACACATAATACCATGAGTTTCTTCTCTAATTCGTCAAGCCCCTATTACCTACATCCGAGGGTAGAATCCTAAAGCAGGTCTTATATCGCCATCACACAAATTACCATTATTGGAGTAGGAGTATGGGAAGAGTTTTATTATCTAAGAATAAATTGAAGTTCATAGATAATAGTACCAAAATTCTAGAAAAGAAGATGTAACCTATGAAGTTTGGGAGAGATGTAACATCATGATCCTCTCCTGGATTACAAGAACCTTGGATCGCAAATTGTAGAAAGTATTATATATCGACATAGTTAAGATTTTGTGGAAATACTTAAAAGAGAGATTTTTGAAAGGGGATTATTATAGAATCTCTGATTTGCTGCAAGAGATACATTCAATGAAGTAGGGATGAAGAAGTGTCACAGAATTCTATACCGATTTGAAGACTTCATGGGAGGAACTCAAATCTTTGAGACCCGTCCCAATTTGTAGATGTGACCTACCATGTAGTTGTTCGTTGTCCAAAATTATCATAAACTACAGATAATTGGAATACATCTTATGTTTCTTGAAAGGGTTAAGTGATATCTTTAACACTTTGAAGACTCAGGTGCTTTTAATGGAACTACTTTTGAATATCAACAAAGTGTTTTCATTAGTCATACAACAAGAAAGACAATTGTCTAGGACTATTGTTCATGAGATAAAGGTCTTTACGAATATTACTAAGAAATAAGAAAATTAGAATACTATTGAGAAACAAAATTGAAAGGATCAAGGACGTGGGGGAGGATGGAGAAATTATGGCAAAGGTAGAGGACAGAATATTGCTTAGGGAAAACAATGTGTTATTATCACAAGACAAATCACACAATCGATGAGTGTTATTCCAAACACGGGTATCCATTTTAGTTCAAATAGAGGCAAGATTATGTTGGTGGAAACAATTTAGATAAGAAAAATGATCAAGTTTGTAATCTTAATGTTCGGGACAATTCTATGCAAAAGGAAACTCAAGAATCTACATAAGGTAGTAATTCCAACCCTTTTATTCCTGAACAAATTCAAAATTTGTTAAATCTTTTGCAAGATTCATCCAATCATAACATCAACCAATTACAATGGCACCAGGTGGACTCTTTTGCTTAAGATTCAAAATCAAGCATGACTCATTGAATACTTGAAAAGGGAGCCATTGACCATGTCACACGTGATAAAAATCAATTTATTTCCTTTTACTAGATAAAACTAATTCAAACAAGATTGCCTAATAACACTTTTGTTACATCAGAGAATACGCTGACACAATTAAAATTTATGAAGTCTTTGTCATTTTTAATGTGCTATATACAAAATTGATGGATCTATAGAAATGTATAAGACTTGTCTAGTTGTGAAGGGTTATATTCAAGTTGAAGGAATTTACTATTTGGATATTTTTTTCATTGGTTACTAAGCTAACAATTGTAGAACTTGTGTTTGCGCTTGTTGGTATGAGATAGTGACACATACATCAATTATATGTTGAGAATGCTTTTTTACATGGAGATTTGGAAGAGGATGTTTACATGTTTCCTCCTTATGGACTTCTTCTCACACAATTGAACCAGGTTTACAAACTAACCAAATCATTAGACAACCTTAAACAAGCTAGCAGGCAGTGATATTCTAAACTGACATCGTTTCATGTTTCCATTGGATTTATCCAATGAAAAATTGATCACTTTCTCTTTATTAAAAAGACTGTTGATATTCTCATAGTTTTGCTAATAGATGTAGATGGTATTATACTTGCAAGAAATTCCTAGACTGATATTGATTAGATCAAACAATGTTTGGACAATAGTTTCAAAATTAAAAATCTTGGAGAACTAAAGTACTTCATTAGCTTTGAAGTTGCTCAAAAGGAATTCATCTTTTTCAAAAGAAGTACGCGTTTGACATCCTTGTTGATACGAGAATGCTTGCCAGTAGACCATGTTCTACACCTATATCTAAGGACATCAAAATTCTCTATGAATATGATATTTCTCTATAGAACCCCAATTCTTATCACCGGCTTATAGGACTTTCTTTATCTTACTAATACTCAATCGAATATCAATTTTGTAGTCCATCTTCTCAGCTACTTTATTCAAGTTCCTACCATTCATCAATATCAAGATGCACAACACGTCCTTCGATATATCAAAATGAATCCTGCACAAGGTCTCCTTTTTGCCTCTAATGCAGAAGAATAACTTAAAAATTTCAGTGATTCAGATTGAGCATCATGTCCTCAAACTTGAAAATCTACCATTGATAATTGTATATTTTTAGGAACCTCTTTTATCTCATGGAAGTCCAAAAAGCAAACTACAATGTCTCGCTCTTCTTCAGAAGCAGAATACTGGGCTCTTACTACCACTTGTGAGTTATAATGGATTCACTATCTCCTACAAGATTTACATTCTCAGTTTCCTATATCTATATTGACAATCAAGTAGCTCATACATAACTCATAATCCTATGTTTCATGAAAGAAATAGATATTGATTGTCATGTTATTTGGAAAAAAATTCAAGCTAAACTTTTCTATCTTCTCTCTTAGATTAAAAGACTAACTTGTTGATATCTTCACAAAGACTATTGACTATTCTTCTTTCATGAATATTGTTAGCAAACTTCGAATAATGAACATACATGTATTATTTGTATTTATATTTGAAAATTTATTCAAAATTAATTTATCTTTATTTATAATGACGAGTATAACACGTAAATGACAATTAAAAAACTTTATGTTTTATTTAGTTTATTTGTTCCAAAATACTTTATTATATAAGCCTAATGTTTCAAAGTTGTAATGAATATATATATCATGATTAGTAATTATATGTTGTGGAATCTACAATTATATTAAAAAAATATTCAAAATTTTAAATATATTTTGTTTTTAGCTAAAAGAAAAAAAAACAGAAAAGGATATTTTTTATGTAAAAGAAATATCTATTTCGAAAAGATATTTCTTATGAAAAAATGAAAGATTTATTTGAAAAAAAGATATTTGTACCACTTTCAACCTTCATCATCTATATTGACAGAAATTTTAGATTTTCCATAATATAGTAGCTTTTAAATGAATATAACCTCACAATCTGAATAAAAAAAATGAAAACTTGAGGCAATTGTAGTGATCTTAGGTGAAAAAGTACGATGGAAAAGTGACATAAAAAATGGTGTTGGTTGATAAATTGGTATCCTGATGAATGATTGCATTTGAAAATTTATTGTGATGCATCGACAATATTGCAAAAGATTTTTGAAGATTACTAAGTTGTGAAAAAATAAATAGAAAATAGCATTGTAGGGTGTGCATGAGTATCATAATTGTCACCTATCTTGTGGCTTATTTGCTCCACACGTTCTTGTCACTGACCCAACATTGCACATTACCATTTATTTTATTTACTTTTTTTATTTCTTCCAAACACTCCTCCTTCTTCTAGGAATCCTATGCTATCACCTAGCTTTCTCCTTCTTCTTCCCTTCCATCTTTCATTCTATGGTTTCATTTTCTTCCACGTGATGTTGTAACAATGCTATCTATCTATCTACACATTCTTCACGCTTTCTCCCCATTAAAATAATGCAAAAAAGAAACAACTTTTCTTTCTATTTGTGTCATTTTGCAACTCATGCATAGATGGCAACAAATAGAGGAATATCACCCTTAAGGAATCTAACACAATTACATCAGGCTTCACAGTCTCACGTCTGATTCTGATATCAAAAACTTGATTTCTTTCATAAATAAATTAATGGGCATTTTCAATTCTCACATAGCATCTTTGCCTTACAAAAAAGTTTATATCTTTTTTTAATGGTAAGAGTACCTTCGCATTATATTTTATGTCCATCAAATTGATGACAGAATAAACATATTAGGAGCTCATTTAATATATTATAGTGTTTCAAACTTACATGCATGTGATAAGTTTTATTCCAATTTTATACTACTCGGATGCTATTTCTTTTCAGTAATAATTTATAACTATTTTAATGGGATATTTTGTTTTAATGTACACTTTTAGTTACACATTTTTTTATTCTTAATTTTAAATAATAACCACCATGAGTTAATTGACTTTCTTTCTTTTCCTGTGCATTTTTATTTGAAAAAACACAGAAGTTGTGAAGTGACTCATTTTCCTTAGTAATAATAATGTCAAAAATATTATTTTTATTATTAGTAATAATATTAATGTTGGGGTGATTCCTTACTAATGAGGGCTGTGAAAATTCCAATCAAAAGAGAATTGCTTTGGTAGGTGGGTTGGAGTAAGACAAGAATAGGGTGACAGGTGTTTAAAAAACAAATAGCATAACATTAATACAAACCAGATTTGAAACAAAATGTAAGCAAGTTGATTATAGTAATCAATAATAGCGGCTATTAAGCTGTCAAAATTAATAGCAGTATAATAATAATAATAAATAATACCCTGATATTTTTTCCCTTCTTTATGAGATTTGATATGCTAAGCACCAAAGTAGGGAAATGAAATTACAAATTTTGATTGATTTGAAGGCAGTTGGAAGATATTTTTCTGTGTTTCTGTTGTTGCTGTTTATGACTAAGTAAAACTTCCAGAGACTTCACAGGAACAAAAATATTTTATACCATTTCATTAGTGTTCACAATATATAGATACTGATGTGCCATTATGTATAAATATATATAAATATATACTAATACTAATATATTAAATATAAATCCATATGCGTGAAGCATGATAGTGATTGGTTTCAATCTACATGCTCATGATCTGGTGACAGAGAAGTAGTGACCCTCATTGGTCATTGGGTGGCCTCTTTCTTTGCTTCTTCTTTCTAATTGATTGGAAAAAATCCATGTTTTGGAGCCTGCATGATTGCTTTAGCATTTTTAATTTTTCTTCTGCAATCTGCTTATGAATTCAAGTGAATATCTGATGAGATTTCTCTTGTAGTTTTGACTGTTTGGTTCTTTTATCCATCTCTTCAATCTCCTAATACATGTTTGATTAGAGTTTTCTCTTTTGTTTAGTAGTAAACCAAAAAAACCCACCTGTTTGTGTTTGTTAAGGAATTAGGAAAACACAGAAACATTATATAAAGTCTTGCATATGCAACACAAGCCAACAAAACATCAATTAAAACACACCCAGAGAGGTACAGAGTGACACCCTTTAAGGCTTGCTTTAACTACTGAGCTACTACAGAAGTGGCCCTCCTTTTTATTTGTAGCTTTGTACCTTCCTTTATTGTTTTTTTTCCCTGACCATTTTTCTCTCTTGTCTTTCTAACACACATGTTAGGTGATTCTGTTCATATCAGGATTTTTGAACCACATCCAATCTCTCTCGATCAACTCTTTCTTCTCCCCTCTTGTTGCCTTTGAATTTTCTCAAAAGTCTAATCCTTGCAACCAACCCAAATCCTTGTAGAATTGATGTCTAACATGTACAATCAGATTTCCTTACCTTCATCCCAAAGGGCCAATTCACCAAATATAAACATGAGAAGCAGTTTTGATGTTGATGGGTATGTAGATGATGATTCTTCTGACGTTTATTTTGGAACTTTTGATTTTCATTCACACACAGGTATATATTAATTTCAATTAATTTCTTGGAATATGTTCTTATTTACGTTTATTCTAGTCAGTACTTAACGGAGCTGCTAGCAGAACGCCAAAAGCTTGCACCTTTCATGCAAGTTCTACCCTTATGTACCAGACTCCTTAATCAAGGTCCGTTTATTCCATATCCATGTATTCAAGTATTCTGCTGTGATTTTTCTCCTTTCTTTTCTATTCATTTCAACTTATCTCTATTGTTTCATTTGAATTAGGCCATTTCATGGCAAAATTAGTTTTGTGGTTACATGTACTAGTTTTTCAATGTTCTTTCTCTTCAAAGGTTTTAAATTGTGGTCGCAGTTTCGTTGCATTCCTCAATATTGTGAGAAATTGCGGACAAATGTGACCGATGCATCCACAATTGTGGTTGTAGACATTCCAACAACCTTGACATTGCGGGTGGAATTGCAGCCAGGGACTGTTTTTTAAAACCTCTATTTAATCTTCTTTAAAATGCACTGAATTGTCAATTTCTGACCTTCACCGGCCTGAACCAGTTAATGCTTGAATGAATCATGGTTACTAAATGCCTAAGGAATTAGAACTTTAAACATGTATGTTCTGAAAAACAAGCAACTGAATTAGTCTCTTCTTTAAGTTACATTGCAAAGCTAACTTCCCAGTGATTCTCTAGAATTCTTACCTCTTGATCAATCAAGAAAAGGAAACATCTTAGAATGATACTTTTTGGGTGACCCACAAAAAGAATATATGGTACTAAAAGGTGGTGAAACTTTAGCCATTGCCTCCTTTCAGAGAAATGCAAAAATCTTTCTAGCTTTGAGACTTCCTCTACTCTAAGAAAAGGGAAAAAAAAAATAGGCATTGTCTTTTGCATGACTAGAACAAACCTTCAAATGACCACTTTTATTCTTAATGTCATTTAGTTTTGATAATCAAGATGTTCATATAGATGGCATTCACTACACTTCCTAGTTCCTACGCATAATTTACAGTTTGCTTACCATTTATGTTCTTTGATTCCCTAATCGTGGTACAAGTTCTCATATTCACTACTGCCTTATTATTGTCAGAGATTTCAAGGGTTACTGGAAAGAATGAACTAGTGCAGAACCAAGGATTTAGTGACTTTGATAGAATGCGATTCATAAATCCAAGTCATATGGCTTCTCCAAACTCAACATCAAACTTTACTGGCTGGAACAGCCTGTCACATGAAGTAAGCACCTCAGTTTTTATGTTCTATTCAGTGTATATCATTTATGTATTGTTGTAAAAAATATGATTCTTAACCTGTCCAGTTCTGGTACTAAATTGCGTAGATTCCCCCTTCTCTATTGCCTCTATATCCGAAATTTATATATGCTTTAATCTTTGTTCTATAACACAGTTTGATTTCTTTCTATAATGTACCAGCATTCCTCTTACGTATCTGTTTCATTATAATCTCTAGTTTCTTTTACTGATTGGTTAAACTTTTCATGCATCAGAGGTTAGCTAGTATGCAGGGACTAAACATGGATTGGCAAACTTCACCGGTTGTTCCAAGTTCTCCTATTGTGAAGAAAATATTGCGCTTGGATATTCCTAAGGATAGCTATCCAAATGTAAGATTTGTAACATGCTTCATAGCATTTTACTATGAATAATAAATCATGCTTATTCTAATGATACTTTGATAGTTTTAGGACTTTGATTTCTATGCACTGTCAGTGTAAAAGTTTTACACTGTCAATAAACCAAATATTATGACTTTCAATGTGATTATTGTAGAAGTCAACAAACTTGCTATATATGAAGATTTGTGACTGATGACGATATAATCGGTGAATGAACTCTTTAATTTTATATTCTGTTGACCTTTGAGTTACTAAGGCTATTTTAATTTTCAGTTTAATTTTGTTGGCCGGCTTCTTGGTCCTAGGGGTAATTCACTGAAGCGAGTGGAAGCTACTACAGGTTGCCGTGTATTTATCAGAGGGAAAGGTTCAATTAAAGACTTAGACAAGGTAACATCCTCTAGCTTAGTGCATTGTTCATTGACTTTATGGAGCCTAGTTTATTGTCATCAATTTCTCAGTTTGTAGACTATTTTTGTTGTTTCCGCATCAATGTTATTTGTAAGCTCTAAATTTGTTCTATCTAAAGGAAGAGTTGTTAAGAGGAAGGCCTGGCTATGAGCACCTGAATGATCCACTTCACATTTTAATTGAAGCTGAACTACCTGCCAGTGTTGTTGATGTAAGGTTGAGGCAAGCACAGGAAATCATACAAGAATTACTTAAACCAGTGGTATTTCTCTCCCTTTCCAACTATGTTGCAGAGTCTACAACATATTCTTTATTAATGAGATTTTGCTCTCTACTTCTCTTCCTCGATATATAGTCCACTCTTCATCTAGTATTACTTCCTAGAAATAACCATTCCTCACTTGCCCACATCTAATACTTTTAGAATGACATGGCTTTAACAGCAAAGTCAGGAGAAAACTGTCATCAATTAGTCAACAGTTTTTTTCTGTTTCATTTTTTTTTAATTTAAAAAGTTCCATTTTGATTCTTTAAAGTGACTTTTTACATTGTAAATTATCAGAAGGACCAACTTAGTGTAATAGCCACATTTCTAGGGAACAAAGTAATATGTTTTAAAGTAAGGACTAAACTGAAACCAGAAAATGTGATGAGGGATCTTCGCAAACTTTTTCCCTCTGTATCATGGCTACCTCTTCCAGTTAACAGAATGTGACTAGCATTGAAAAGCAATATTGTAAGCATATTAGATCATGCCCTTCTTTCTGCCCTCAATTATATTGTTTTTCTTTTCTTTCAAGGGAAGCCTATACCAGGAAACTCCTACTACTACTCCTTTATTGTGCTTTCTTTTTAACCAAATTTTCTATGACCAAAGCCCTTGGACAAAGTAAGGTTATGGAAATCTCGTGTACTTAAGAAAGTCTTTATGATTCTCCCCCTTTCATGTGCAGGATGAGTCACACGACATTTACAAAAGGCAACAACTAAGAGAACTAGCTATGCTTAATTCCAATTTCAGAGAAGAGAGCCCTCAACTGAGTGGTAGTGATCAATAGTGATTATATGTTGAGAATTGTTGCGTTCCTTGAATGCTGAATCTGTAACTAAATTTTGTAAAGCTGCAATGAAAGACCTTGCTGATTTGATGCTGCTGATTTGAAGAACAAATAAAGAGAAAAAAATGTATTATTCATTGTCACTAGACAAAGATAAACTATTCAACTACATGTTGACCTATTCATCATTCCATTTATCTTAATGATATTTTTGTAATTTTTAAGCTGTTTTCATAGTATTGGAAAGATAAGTCTCCTTATCATATGTGTACTTCAACTTTTTCTTATCTGCAATTATTCTAGTTGAGTGGCATATATATTTATCTAAAAATTGATTTCTAGTAACAAAATTCTTTCACACAAACCAATTTGACACTCAAATCGTGATCACATGACCATATGTAACTATCCATGTTTGCTAGTGTACTCTTGTCTACAAACCACAATAATTTCTCAGTATGTGACGAAGTTTGGTATATGAGCACCTTACTGAGCATAAATAGCATTGCACCAGTTGTTCTCGATATCATGGTCACTTCTTTGAGACAAAGTTTGGTCATTTGAGCACCAAACAAAAACAATTGAGCTATATGTACTTTTTAACAAACCCCTTTTGTAGCACAAAAACATGTCTTGGGGATATCGTCAATGGTGGGGGCCTTAGAATTTATTGTAGATGCTGATGTTATTGACCATGACTGTGCTGAGAGTGAGACAAACTAACCTTCTTTTAAGTTGGACTTGTAAATCATTGTCTATGTAAAGTGGGGGATATTCTAGATTTCGTTTGTTCATCATGCATGCACCAATCATTTCATTATTCATATTACTTGCTTTTTGCATCCCTTTATGAACCTTCTTTACACCATAATGATAAACTTTTTCTTCCATGGCAATAAACATGAACTTAAATACCCTTTACAACAACATACTAGGATTCAAGAATTAATGTAAGCAAATCAACAGTTATTATTATATGAAATTTTTTTAGTTGTAATTAATTATGTGTTAATAAGTTTTCCTATCTGGAGAACTTTTTTTTATCCAATAGACTAAAGTAAGAACACTCTCCAAATAAATCCAATGGTCAAATATTTACCTAAATAAATCTTTTTTTTAGAATCAACCCCTCTTAAGTGAATTTTTGTTCTTCAATTGACTGCAGAACAGGTCAGAAATTGCTTTGCAAACACCAATTTCTAACCTTTTTTTAAAAAATAATAATAATTTCAGAAAAAAAAGTAAATATTTTAGAATATTAATTAGAAAAATTTACATAAACAAACTAAAGTAATTAATATTATTTAAATAATTAAACTGAAAAAGGTTTTCAAAAAAAGTAACAAAATAGAATTCTGGTCAGAGATCAGTTTCTACTAAATAGATTTCCATCTGTCAGTGATGCTGATATTGAATAACAGATATGCAGTACCATTTTACATCTTAAACAGCAAAAGAGTGTATTTAAATAAATATTTGACCATTAGATTTATTAAAAATAAATTTAAATTTTGGAGAAACCTATTTAGCTTAATAATTTTATTTATATTGAATATATTAATTCAACTACTATTAGATTGAGGGTTTTTATTGACTGAATTATACTTATAAACATTTAAAGATTATTTGATATTTCATCAATTAATTAATTTAATCTTAATGTATAAAATAATCTTTTTAAAATATAAGAATATAAGCTATGAAGTTACATTTTTTTTTATAGTTACATATGTAAAAATATTTAATTTGTCTAAAATTTAGTATATATAGACTATCAAAATTATATACAATTTACATATTTAATCCAACTTCTTATGGTGATTCGACTCACGAGTCCAATCCATTAACCAGTATAAAAAAACCAAACTAGTTAATCTCCTCAGTAAAAAAAAAAAAAAAAACTGTCTATTTTTCAAATTAAGTACAAAATAAATAATAAAAAAATTAGTGTAAAATTTCAAACTTATGTTTCTTTCATTATGTTTTTAGTTCTATAACCATTTTATTAATAATTACTCAGTATATTTTTCAAATATTTATTTATTAAGTTTAATTGCACGTTTTTGTATTATATTTGTGTGATTTTGGTCTTTTAAATTTCTATTGCATAAATTAAATTATATGTGTTACATTAGATTACACAAATACTCTCTTTAGGTTCTCAAGAATTACATTGACATTGCATTTCTTTTTAATTCTACACAATTTTTTATTTATTTTAAAAATGTTACATTGTTCCACTCTTGTATTGCACATGTCATCCTTATCCCTTAAATTTTATGCACATTATTATAATAACAAGAAAAATCAGAAGGTATAATTACAATTTAAGAAAACCTCATTGGGTTTCAATGTAATTTATTCTATATATTGTAATTGTGAAATTATTTTTTTTTTTTTATAAATGATCTTGTATATGTGTAAGTAAATAATATCATGACATATAATTAGTTATTATGTTATTTGGCACATGTATTAGTGAGACTTGATCTCAATTTAATTACTAAAATTTATTTATGCCGTTTGTTCAAAATAATATTTTATTTGAATAAAAGTATATAATTTAATATATCATAACTATGTTTAAAATATATTTTTATCAATTTATAGTTTAGTGCAAATATTTGTAAATAATATTTGCTAGACAATGTCTATTTTCTTGTTAAGACAAAAGAATATTTAATTGTCAAAATTGGTAATGATACAATGATAACTATAATAAATTACATAAAATATTATAAGTCGTTCATTTATTAAAATACTTTATCATATAGACGTTGATAATTATTGAGGTTTTCATACATTACAATTCTCCTTTCCTTATTATTAACGTGGTTGAATATAGATTTTAATAATAACAAATTGAGCAAATTTTAAAATACTTTTCTTTCATACACGTAACTTAGGTTGAATAGGTCCAAAGTTAGATATGTACTATTTATTGTTCTGTAACACGTGTTATCAAAGAAAAATGGCACATCAAAAGTCACTAAAAAATTAAAACTATAAGATCATAAATAAACGTCATGGCACATCAAAAGTCACTAAAAAATTAAAAATATAAGATCATAAATAAACGATGACGTGACAGTGAAATTTAGAATTAAAACTAATATTATATATATTAAAAGAATGTATTAACGTATTATTAATTATATTATATAACCT
This sequence comes from Phaseolus lunatus, assembly GCA_013389735.1. Lineage (NCBI taxonomy): Eukaryota > Viridiplantae > Streptophyta > Magnoliopsida > Fabales > Fabaceae > Phaseolus > Phaseolus lunatus. Next base: position 24,518,244 of record CM023862.1, on the reverse strand, counting down.
TTGTGTTAATGATTATAGTTACCAGAACTACCGGGATCACCTTATCTTTTGTTATTTATTCTACTTTTTACCAAGAATTTTCTACAAGTTGAAAATTTATACTTCTCTTATTCATTGTCGTTTAAGATTTTACACCAAAGGATGAATTTATTTTTAAAATATAATTTTAAGGGAACAGTATGTTATTCATCATTTTGCTAGTTTTTTCAGTGTATATTTATCTGTCATTAATTTTATCAGTTTGTTATTATAATTATTTTTTTCTCTATATTGATTAAATTAAAAGAATAAAAAAAATATTTTTTAAACTTTAAAAATAAGAACAACTTTTTCTTACTAAAATATGAACTTATGGACATATTTAAACTATTATAAAATAAATCAATAATATGTAATAATATGTGTACATCATCTTTGTTTTCTATTGTCTCAATATTTTATCCTTCATTGGACACATCTTCTCAATTATACATTATGTATTTTATCCTTTCTTGTACACATCTTTCCAATAATACATTCATGTATTTTATAAAATAATAAATAAAATATTGAAAGATAGCATATATTCTCACACTTCCTTCTAAAATTTTGTATTCAGGGAATGTTTTTTTCATTTAAAATGTAATTTTAAAGCTTAAAATAATATTAATTAAGCTTTTTATTAATTATTTTATTCTTCTTCTATTTTTTAGTATATATTTATATATTATGAATTTTATAAATAATTAAAATTAAAAAATTATTATATTTCTTAGTTTTTTAAAAAGAACCTTAAAGGGTACCTCCAAAAATATTTATACACATATGTTATTTATCTAAATTATCTGACTTTTTGGTAAAAAAAATTAGAACACTTCCTATTTTTTAATTATATAAAAAATATAACATTTTTTTCAAACATACCAGTGATTAATTTTCCTTATATTCACTTTTTTTATGTATATAAAATGTTGAAAAATTATTAATTACAAACATTCATACATAATTATCACTTAAATCATTTAATTCTATGATTAAATAAAATTTTAAGATACCATGTTAGTAATTAAAAGTTAATTAATTCTTGGATGTTAATTCAAAATCTAGAATATAAATAAATTTTAATATATTTATGTCCTTAATTAAAATTAATTGGATATTATCTTGTCCATTACATTTTTTTTATTATTATTATTATTATTATTAATTTTCCTTGAAACAACCATGTGCACCCGAATCTGGTGACCATGATATTCTTGTCAAATAGGTATCACCAAGAATGGGTCTTTTGTCCTTAATAGTCTATACATAAAAAAAACTAAAATATATTTTTTTAATTTAAAATTTAAATTTAAAATATCATATAAATTCTTTCATATTAATTTATTCAAGGGACTATTTTAATTTGTGCACTATTTAATTTTGATTTTATAATTTCTTTGAAAACATTAATGCAGGGAAATTCTACATATAAAAATAAGTTTTTCATATTCAATACAGTTCTTCTTCAAAAAAAAAAAATCATAAACACTTTTCTTCCTTCACATCTACACTCCACCCTTTAATTTTAAATAAGATCAGAATAATAGAATAATTTTATTGTCATCAATAAAAATTATTCAAATAATAATAATAATCTCAAGTTACCTGTGTCTCATAACATTATTAATAAATTCAATCAAGATTTTCTCATACAAAAATTAATTATAACCTTTAAAGAAAGTTAGGAAGTCCTGATCTTATTTATTTTTTCTTCATATCTCCTCTTATGAAAATGTATTACTTATATTGGTGTTCTATTTAAAATAATTCCACTTTTGATAGGTTAAAGTTTTACTAGACAATTGTGTCAGATTTACTACAGTTCCAATTTTATGAAATTTTTTACAATTTGAAATTTAGAAATACACAGTAAAAACAAAAAGAGTTCACATAAGGTACATACCATAAATATATTCTTCTGGTGTCACTTTCTAGAATGATGATGCATACTGACTGAGACGAGGTACCATTAAACTATTGAACGGTATATTCAAATTCAGTTGATTTTTTTAACCCATAGTTTTAATTCTAACTATATATGATCAGAGTATGGATATGGGTAGGATATGTTTGTTCGCTGTGGTTCATTTTCAGAATCTCTGTGAACCTTATGTGTGTGTCATCACCTTTGTCCTCATTCCATTCATTTCTCATCATTTCTCATGGAAACGAGTTCAGCTTCGGATCCGACGCTTCCGCTTCTCCAGAACCATGATTTTGACAACAATTCTGTTAAAAATGGTGGCCGGAGTCACAACAGACTCACTCGTCGGAACTCGGTAAACTCTCTCAGAGCCTCCTTCTTCTCCACGCTTCCCGACAAGATTCGTTCTGGCCTCGACTCCGAGTCTCCCTACGAAGACATTGACTTCTCCTCCACCACCTTAAGCAAAGGTCTCTCCATAGTTCTATGTGTGTGTATATGTATGTATATATAAACTACATAATGAATATTTTGTATATAGATATGTTTGGAGTTTAATTTTGTATTGAATTTGTTCACAAAATGTATGATTAAGTTGATATTAGTATTATGCAGCTCCTGAATTTTGTGTTATATGTAAAGTGAAATGTTAAGAGATGAATTGTTGAATGATGTGATGCATGTTTTTAAATCTTGTTTTTTCCTTTGAAGTTCTTGAATGGTTATTTTTTTATTTTTTTCTCTTTTGTTTTTGCTAAACTATTCGGGTAGATTCTCTTACTTTTGTATAACAATTTTTCACTGTGGAGATGTTTCTGTGGTGATTTTACACTGTTAGAGATTCTGCTTAACGTCACCGAATTTTGATGTGTTTTGGTTTAGAACTTGATCTAGATGACTATAGGATGAAATGAATAAATAGTTTAACTCTTTTTATTTTTCTTTTTAATTTTGAACTTGGTTGAATTTTACAGGAGAAATAGACTACTATGGAAGACAATTAGCTACTCTGAAATCGTTTGAGGAAGTGGACTCTGTGGTGTCATCTGACAGCATTGATGAGGAAGATAGTAGTGAACTAGCTCAACAAGAAAGAGCAATGAAGATATCTAATTACGCAAATGTAGCATTGTTGATATTAAAGGTGATCATGTCATTTTGTGTGTCTGTCTTGAATGCATGTACTAAATCTGAAGAAGCGACCAAGTCATGAAAGGATTCTCTTGAGTTTTTAGAAGAGAATTGATTTTTTGAAATAGTTTAGATCCTCTTGGACAAAACTCTTCACAGGATAAACAAAATTAAGAAACAAAATAAATTAAGCTTAAAATTATATTATATATAAGTTAAAAACAATTTTAGAAGAAACTGAATGAAAGAACTTTTAAGTATTAACAATCACATAAGTTTATTTAGACTTGTGGATGAAGCTTAATTGATTGTTTAAATTTATTTAATCACAATCAACTCCTTAAGTTTTTTTTTTTCTACTGCAATTGCTGATATTTTTTCTGAAAAATAACAATATATATACATATCTATGTCTAGAGCTATGCCACGGTAAGGAGTGGGTCAATAGCTATTGCGGCATCTACTTTGGATTCTCTGCTTGATCTCATGGCTGGTGGCATACTTTGGTTCACTCACCTGGCAATGAGGAACATAAATATCTATCAATACCCAATTGGAAAGCTAAGAGTTCAGCCAGTTGGCATTATTATCTTTGCAGCAGTCATGGCTACACTAGGTGGGTCAAACTGAATTGAGCTATTCCTGTTTTCACACTGTCCATTATGCTCTTATATTTCTATTCAAAAGTGTTTCCTTCTCTTGGGAGTTGCATGCTACAATATCTGTTTCGTTTAAATTAAATTCACTTTAAATTAGAAGACTTCTGATTTAGATTTCAATCTGGATGTGCATCAGGTCATGCTTAATGCAAACCAATGCTAAGGAATCAAATTTCCTTACTTTTGCTCTTGTCTGTAGAATCTAACTGGTTGAAGTTCTAATGTCTATGGTGAACTGAAAGAGACAATATTGTTTCCCAAACGAAACAAAATTCTTAAAAAGGCTTTCTTATTTACCAAATTCAGAAAAGGATTCAGCTTTAGGTTATAGCTGATGACAGGTTATTGGCAGAATTTCTAATATGATGGCAGACAGGTTTAGAAGCATATTTTTTTCATTGGACCATAAATCAAAAGGTCGGTATGAGAAAGAATGCAGCAGGCGGTACATCCGTATCTTCCCCAAGCTTTTAAACCCCAGAATTGACAACATACAGCTTTTACTAGAATCGAAGTCTTTAAATTAATTTTTTTAATGAAGTGATGGATAAAAAATGAATTTCAATATGTTGAAGTATACGTTCAAATGTTAACTTCATAGTTATAATCCTACTGCTTTTGAAATTTACATATATATGACTCTACAGTTTTCACAAACTTGTGCTATTAATGAAATGCACTCGTGCATTGACAAGCAAAAGAGTACATGATGCATTGAATTAATTCAATTCGCTATAGGCTTTCAGGTATTAATCACAGCTGTACAACAACTAATACAAAACAGTCCTAGTGAAGATATGTCCGCCGAACAGTTAATATGGTTGTACTCTATTATGTTATTTGCAACAGCAGTGAAGCTTATGCTCTGGCTTTACTGTAGAAGGTCGGCAAACAAGATTGTCCGTGCCTATGCAGATGTATGGGTGGTTCTCTTCTGATGTTTCTTTATGAATGAAGTTAAAATACAATTGAACCATCTCAGAAATGCCAACTTGCAGGATCATCACTTTGATGTTGTAACGAACGTGGTTGGATTAGTGGCAGCTGTTCTTGGTGATAAATATTACTGGTGGATCGACCCGATTGGAGCTATTATGCTTGCACTTTACACTATTACAAATTGGTCACGCACTGTCATGGAAAATGCAGGTATATCCTTGTCAGTATTCTGAACAGAAAATTTTTAACAAGTGTATGTGCCCATGAGAGAAAAAACGAGCATCGACAGCTAATTAGCTATATTTACTACTTCTTGTGCTCTTGTTGGGAAACGGGATATTAAATCAGGTTCTCCAGTAAGCACAAATGACATCAATTCTAGAAAGTAGATTTTTTTACATCTCTCTCTCACTGCTTCCTCCACCACTTTTCTCTAGTCTTGGTGTCTATCAAAACTCTACTAATTCTGATTCTGGATAACGTTCTATGTAGTTTCACTGGTGGGACAATCTGCACCTCCCGAAGTTTTGCAGAAGCTCACATATCTCGTTTTAAGGCACCCTAGAGTCAAGCGCATTGATACTGTTCGCGCATATACATTTGGGGTTCTATATTTTGTGGAGGTATGCTGCATTAATACAAAATCGATTCATAAAAACTCTAGCCACAAGGCTAACCCTGCTTCCCAAAAATGAAATTGTATGTGACTAGTCCTATTTGCTAATTTTAGCATTCTATATTTGAAACGAACAAATAATGTTAGGGAAGTTATTATATAGGTCTAACTCATTATCACAAGCACTATTCTATTCCTCTTTATTATATAATATAATGTTAGAAAAGTTATTGTCTAGGTCCAATCCAACTCATTTTCAGAATAACATTCACTTTAATAGTTGCATTTTAATCTTTGTAGTTGATCATATTTAGACAAGACCCGGTTATTATTGTTGTTATACAGAAATATGCTTTCCATTCAGGTGTTCCCTTATTTTATAGTAGTTCCATTCAGGCTTAGCACCTATATTCAGAATATCGATACTTGTGCATGGTTTATTCTTTCATCAGTTCTACTAAATAACATCTTGACTACTGTAACTTTTTTTTTTTCCTTAATAGTTCGCATTAATCCATGCTCGAATTTGTGAGAGATGTTCGGGGGAAAAAATTGGATGCAATTCTGATTGCATGATATTTTTAAATCATTAATAAAAATTAAGAAGTCATATTTCAGTATGATTAGATTTTGCCACTTCATTTGGATTTGATTTGGAACAGGTTGACATTGAACTGCCAGAAGATTTACCCTTAAAAGAAGCACACGCCATTGGAGAGAGCCTACAGATAAAGCTGGAGAAACTCCCAGAAGTTGAGCGGGCATTTGTTCATTTAGACTTCGAATGTGATCATAAACCAGAGCACTCAGTTCTCGTCAAACTGCCCAACAATCAGTCTTAAGCACATTTCTCAGGTCTATGTATTGGCCAACCTCTGTTGTAGAGTCTATGGTAAATAACTTCTTCACGAAGAACGAAACTTTAATCAGTAGAGAAGGATCCAGCTGTTTGTTTGTGTGAAGCGGCAAACCATTATGTTGGCAAAATTTTCCTTTTAATTAAATTGTTATTTAGTTCAGAAGACTTGTTGTCTGGAAAAGGTGAAGTACGCTAAAAAAACACGGAAGATTCCTTTTTTCTGGGGTGAAGGGGGGAAAATATCATATTTTTTACTAATTTCAGAACGCCAAGGGTAACAATATACACAACACAGACCATATTTATTTATTTCTCTTCTGTTAATGAGATTTCAATACATCAAATTTGCGTCTTTCAAGCTCCCACGAGATTTGGAAGACATATAGATACATAATTCTACAGTTACAGTTCAGACTGTAATAAACAGGGAACAAATACATTCAGCAGGTGAAAAGAAAAACCATACATTCAATGAATTTCCTACTGCTAAATGATCTAAGCAGTAGCTGGTAAGAAAGCTCTTCCGGGCACACGATTTGCCAAAGGTCCGTGACACCCAAGAACCTGAGAAGGACAAAAACAAAGAGTCAATCCAGTGATCCTAAAGAAAGACAAATAAAAATCTCCAACTTCCCTTTTAACCAAGGGATTTATTCAAGAATAGTGAATCACATTGTAGAAATTCTTATCAAAACCACATAGCCATAGTCAAAGGACAAACCTTGGCATTCACCCCATCCGGCACAATTCTGTTTTCAGACTTCAACTTCAAATACTCACTTCGACTTAGCTTTGTAAATCCCCTGAAAATTGAAACAAAACTACTAAATAAACGGACATCGCCACTAAATTAACCATATTTGAGTGAAAAAAAAAAAGTTAAATTCAGACTGTTTAACAATTCTTGATGTCTTTAATCTTTCAAAATATATAAAATTTGATTTTAGTATTTTTAAAGAAAATATTAGTTTTTTTTTTCAAAAGTAATTCCCATCGTCATCATTAGATAATGTCGAATATATTTAGACATATAATCTTAATTATCATTCTAAGATAACATATACACATCATGTCATCAATAAATAATAACAGAAACTATTTTAAAAAAATAAATTTAAAGAGATAAAATGCTAAGAATGTAAACCCCTACTTATCTTATAAAAAGAAAATTATCCTTCAATGAATTAAAAATCATGCAGGCCTTTCAAGTTTTAAGACATTGTAGAAGCAGTATTAATCGATTTTTCAAATACCAGTTCTAAGAATTAGTCTGCCACCACTTTTTTCGCCGCAACTGTTAAAATTTTCAAATTATTGTAACCACCACACTATATTCTTAATATACCAATTTTCTCAACGATTTAGTAGGGATGTTTATCAATTTCGATCAATCCAGCGAATGTGTGAGTATGTATGAATGTATGAAAACAAACTAACTAACCACTTTCTGCTGACAATGATCTTCTGACGGCCAGGGAACTTGAACTTGGCGCGGCGAAGAGCCTCCTGAGCGTGCTGACCATTCCCATCCTTACACCGAACGGAGAGCAGCACCTGTCCAATACTCACTCTCGCGCACGTCCCCTGCGGCTTCCCGAACGCCCCCCTCATCCCGGTCTGGAGCCTGTCCGCCCCAGCGCACGATAGCATCTTGTTGATACGGAGCACGTGGAAGGGGTGCACCCTCACACGCAGGTGGAACGCGTCCTTCCCCGCGAACTTCGCCATGTACTTGTTGCAGGCGATGCGCGCCGCCTCCAAGGCCTCGCTGGAGACGTTCTCCTTCTCCCAGGAGACGAGGTGCACGCAGAAGGGAAACTCGTCCACGCCTTTCTTCTTCATCCCTACGTCGTATATTCGGATCTTCGGATCCGGAACGCCGCGGCAGAACCGCGACTTCGGATACGGCTTGTTCTTTATCTGACGGTAACAACGTGCCGGTCCTAAACCACACCACACACTCACCGTTAAGAGAAATTGGTAACACAACTCCACATTCTCTTTCAATCATTAACTATTGATTCGATAATATAATATCGTTCGTTTGAATAATAATTTCTATTAACCAACTGTGTGCAAGTTCTTATAAACAGCGTAAAATTATTGAATTCCATACACTTATTAAGTTCATACCTACACCCGTTAAAGTAGAATTGATGGAAAACTAGTTTAACTAATCGCTTGATGTTATACTTCAAAAGGTTATTGTTCCTGTTGTTAGTTTCTAATTATATAACTGTCATAAATAGAGGTATATCTAAAGACTAAATGTAAGAAGCCTTACTCAAACAAAACATAGTTTTAAAATGCTATCAAAAGGGAATTAAATCATCAAAAAATTAATCTAAATTTGACCTAACTAACTACTTCTAGATTTCTACATTATTCAATGATAATATGTTTGGCCTAATACACATATGAAGCAGGTATAACATTCAGAATCAGAAACTGAGGAGGAACTGAATGAAAGAAAAGAGAGATTGGTGTAGCTTACTTCTTCCCATTGTGATTGTGTTGATGAAATAGTAGAAGAGTTGAAGAAGAAGGGAGAGAAGGTGGTGCTCCTTTTATACTCTTCGGAGGCGCACGCGGTTTGTGTTGGTGTGCGTATGAGCGTGCGTCATGTTTTTGGTGTGGGCCCGTTTTGGGTGTCGGCCCAGAATGTTCGAGAAAGGGTTAGTTTTTGAACCCGTCTTTTGAGGCCCAATAATACGACATTAAAAAAAGTAATTTGATTTACGTAAGCCTTTTAACTTCCACCGACTTAAAATGATTTCGTAAGAATTTAAAAAGAATAAAAAGGTCCATTCTAATTCTCCCTTGATGGAAAGGTTTCACACGTTTCTTTCCTTAATAATAATATAGGTATGAATAAGGTTGCTTTTCAAATGTGTTATTGCTTAGGCAATTACTTTCTCCACCCACCCAGTAAATTTCAACATGCATCTTATCGCTGACGCGAGAGGATTAAAATGTCCTTTTCAGATTTAATACTTTAGAATACATTTTTGAATTTAGGTTTTCAGATTAGGTTCTCAACAACAGCTTTCAGAAATAACTTTTTTGAAATATGTTTTTAGAATTTTGTTTTTTAGAATCCTTTTACAAATGTATTATATGTATTTCAGATTTGCAATGAGATTTTGATTTTTTAAATATATTTCATTTTCGTAAAAAATCTATTCTGAATTTCTTTTTTTAATGTACTTTTCAATTTTAGATTTTCAATTTCAAACGAAGAATAAATTTGGAATAATTTTCAATTACCTATTGCTTATTAATCAAATGGTATCCTTGTAGCTTGGGCTTGAGTAGTTCTGCCAGGTAAATAGATAATAATTTATACATAATCTAAAATTTTAGTTTTTCTGTTAGTATTCTTTTAATTTAGAAAAGAAAAATAAAGAAAATTAATATTTTTTAAAATTAAAATTAGTTTGTATGAAAATTAATCTGTAAATTTTTTATATAACTTAAATTATTTTTTATTTACATTATAAAAGATTTGGTTTATTTTATTTACTTTTTTCTATCTTAAAAGTGCTAATGAGAAGTTTCTCCAAACATTTTTAAGCAGAAAAAGATCAGGTTTACGTTTATTAGTCTATAAAAGATTTAGCAGGTGTTTTACATCGACAATTTTACAATTTTAGTAAAATTAAAATATTTTGAATTCAATTTGCTTTAAATTCAAATTGTTTATTTTTTAAATAAATATAAATGCTTTATTTGAATAAAACTATTTAAATTTTTTGAATTTTAATTACCAAATACAAAAATTTATTTAATATTAAATAATATTTAACAATTCAAAAATATTTTTGAATGGATTTTTTTAAGATATTTTTCCGTTAAAGTATACAAAAAAAATCCAATCGAAATTAACAAAGGTTTTACTCAAATAATATTTACCCACAATATTCTTTTATTAATGTTTACTGAAATTATTTTAACTAATACTGATTATTAAGGTTATTTTTCAACTTTGATGTCTGGAGTTATATTTTGCCAATCAAAATATTCACCTACTCGACTTGATAAAAAAAATTATAGTCAATTTCTTTTAAATAATTATCAATGTTACTGTAAAAAATTAACCAAACACTACATATAAACAAGCAGTCAGCATATAATGGTGTACAAAATCGATGTTATTTACCAGCTAGAGCTCTATCAGTGTATCATATTATACAAAGAAGAAAATTTAAAGGGTGAAAATGAAAAGTAGTTCACATTATTTAATGCACAGGCTAATTTGAATGACCATGATTGGTGAAGTTGTATAATTCTATCTTGGGTTGATGCTTGGTACTACTCCACTAACAAGGTCACTACCTGACACATCTCCTGATATAAAAGGAGTCTTCATAGCAGAAGCAGAGGATGAAGATGGTATACTGTGACTGTCTGTTTTGCCAGAATCACTGGATATAAATTCAGCTCTCTTTGTATCTGATTCTGGCGTTGTATACCATATGTTTTCAAGCTCTCTAACCACTTCTGCCATTGTAGGCCGAGCCTCTGGCTCATCTTCGCAACACTTCAAGGCCAATGTCAAAAATTTCTCCACTTGCTCAGATGGATAAGACCCCATGCGTCCATCAATAATTGAAAATATTACACCTCTTTGGTACGCAATATTTACCTGAAAAGGATTCAGGAAAGTGAGTGTCAAGGTGAACTTGGGGTATCCCCAAGCCCAAAGCTAGAGACTGATCTCACCAAGTACTCAGATTAATTTAAAAGACTAAAAGTTTTAGAACAGTAAATTGTCAAACACTCTATTATTTGATATCTTAAGGCATAGGAAATGATTGAAGGAATATTTACATGACAAAAACCAAAGGATAGACAGACATTACTTGAAAATTGTTTAATTTGGTTCAACCTATGATGTTGTGGAATACTTACTTATGCTGTCTACCCAAATAAAATAAAAAAACAGGTCCTACAGTAAGCAAATACCTCTCTAACAATATTTTTTCCGTGTGAGATAGGATGCATCCCAGTCAAAAGTTCCAGAAGTACAACACCAAGACTATAAACATCACTCTTGTCAGTCAACTTGTGAGTTAAGAAGTACTCTGGATCGAGGTAACCCTGCATATTCAAAACAGTGAGAAAACTAGATTAAAACTCACTAAATAAATAAACCTTCCAAAAACCATGTTGAGTTGAGATACTATTTCTTTACTGAAGCTTAAATGGACCGAGACAACTGCATGAATAAAGCATGATATAACCTAAAATGTTAACCCATCTTGCTAAATTGGTCATCCTTGTAAGTTATATACCATTATTTAATCTCCAATCAATGTACGACTTGGTGCTATCACAGCAAGCTCTGATACCTTTGAAGTTGTAATACCTGTTATTTTCTCAAAAGAAACACTCCTGACATTGACCATAACTAGGTCAGCCTCTATAGTTTTCTTAAAACCCATATCCTGGACAGAGATTTAGAGACAGTTTATAGGTAACAAGTTTTGGAATATTGAAGTTAAGTGCATTTTATGTTAGTGGCATAATTACAGAGCTGACTTAGGTAACAAGGGCACACAGAGGAGAGGCAGAAGAGACAATGGCAAGGATACATGTGGCTGCAAATCCTTACAGTCAGTAAAAGAGGCAAAGCACAAACCCCAAAATAACCAACTGGGAGGCTCAAGGACTATGTGTGAAGCTAGACAATATTATAAGAATTCGATTAAGGAGAAAGAATGGGGGAACGGAATGATTCTGTATCTCTTTCTCTAAACTTTTCTAGATGTTATTTCCTTCTGTTTATTTCTATATATATCCTACTACTCGATGTTAGTAGTCTTCATTCCATGGTATTAATTCGGCTTGTTAATAATACTGTACAGAGATAGCTGCTATGATATCATTGATCCGCTATTCCTATACTTGTTTATCCATTACAGCTCATATTAGTAGTATTATACTAGTGCCTAAGCTAGATTGCTAGTGCAACAATATGATTTTTCATCTTGTTTCTATTATACATGTGCCCCATTTACCAAAACCAAAACCAATCATGAAAGCCTTACCGGGGTCCCCTTTACCACCGTAGATACATGACCAGGCACAACTCCTTCCATATCTGGAACTGGGGCAAGACGTGAAAGTCCAAAATCAGCCACTTTCGCCGAAAACTTAGGGTCCAACAATATGTTGCTTGCCTTTACATCTCGGTGAAATATTGGAGGATCAGCTTCCGTGTGCAGATACATGAGACCTTTAGCTGCCCCTAGTGCGATCTTCAATCTCATGGCAAAAGTCAGGGGTTCTTTAGCTGTAACTGTAAACAATAAGCATACTCTTAATAGAGAACGTCGAAAGGCAATTAGGCACACAACTACGTAAAAAAGATATCTATGTTGCTGGGCTGAGAGGCAAGGAAAATGTTCACAGCATGTGGCTACTCATTCATCAGAACAATGCAATGAAACCAAAGTCTTAATAATTTCAGAATATTAGAAAATAAGAACATAATGTATACCAGAAAGGTGATCCCTCAATGTGCCATTAGACATAAATTCATAAACCAGCATCTGCAAGCATGAAGCAACAAGCCAAATGGAAGGAATTTAATACAGTCAGAGAAAGAAAGAAGAATGAAAGGGAGTTTATAAAACTAAATTTCCTGAAAGGTCGAGAAGAAAAAAAAAACAAGGACTACGATGACGCATCCTCCCTAGGTTAGAAGCTAAAGAAAGTTTAAGTCATATGTGAATATCAAATAAACCCTTGCTTCACAATTGACTCTACAAAATCCAAATTTCAATAACAGCTGGATGTGTTACGCCCTACATATAACTTCCTTCTTTTTGTTTAAAGTGGTTCTAGCCAAACCGCTAAGTGCTTGTTTCTTAATTTTTGTACAAATAACATCCTCTTGGAGTTAAAAAGGGGTAGAAATCTATGGGATTATTGGATATTAAAACTTCCACAAAGGACATCAAGATAATCATTAAGATTACTAAAATAAAATAGTGAGTGTTAAATTTTATGAATTTGTACAAAAAAAAATTACCTGTTCACCTTCTTCATCACAGTATCCAATTAGAGAAACAAGGTTGCGATGATGTAACCTTGATAGTAATGATATTTCTGTAAGGAACTCCTTCTCACCTTGCAGAGATCCCTCTTGTGCACGTTTTATGGCAACAACTGTGCCATCAGAAAGAGTCCCTTTATAAACCTTCCCGTAGCCCCCTTGTCCAACTTGAGCAGATATGCTGAAATTGTTTGTGGCGGAGGACAATTCTCCATAAGTAAATGCCCTTACACCATCAATTTTTATAGAGATCCTAGATGCTGCAAATAAACGTAAGTCAATGTGAAATGAGAAGACTTTATTAGTAAAGCCATTCATTATAACCAATCAGATATGGTTTGTAGTACATGCATAGTACCACATAATTTTTGTAATTCCATACATACCAAGTTTAAACAGGAAGAAAAATGGATATAATTCCACCAAAAATGTTGAAGTTCTGATAGGAAAAACTTAAAACAATAGTAATTTTACAACTAGTGTAAACTACATCTTTAGAGCTTATAGATGAATATCTGAACTGCAATTAAATTGTTTATACATTTTGAAAAACATTAAAAACAAGTATTGCCAATGTTGCAGTATTAGCACCTCCTTAGTCATAAGTATCCAATTTACAAGCAAGCCTGATGTTTACAACTCATGGTAAAATGGGATAAAAACGGATCTGAGCAACCTGCAACTTCCTATATTTATCAGACTTTTTTCAAATGAGCTGCTCAAACACACAAGCATCTTTAATATTACAATATTAACAAGCTACGTCAATGAGATTTCTAGCATGATGATTTTTAAACCTTGATTAGAGACAACGTAAAAAGTCTTATTACAACCATAGATAATTCAATGACAGAAGCCTTATTTTTTTATTAATATGTCTTGTATCTTGTCCACGCACTCCTTAACCCCAAAAAAAGGTGTCTCTTTTCCTGTAAACTGGTTATGGGCTACAGCTATCTTTGGTGTTCTATTCATAGTTGTTCATATAAGGCCATTGTTATTTCTGAATTCTGATTTGCAAAGACTACGAGCTTTTCTGCGTTCAATTTTTTCATGTTTTTAGTTGTACATAGGATTCAGTTAATGATATCCTATCCTCCTCCCTTCCTACTAGTTGTATTTTCTCTATTTTGTATCTAATCAAATTTCTTTTAACAAAACTACAAAAAATATCCAAGGACATTAATCAATTAATGCAAGAATAGGCTTTAATATGAGGCTTAACAGAGATCTTAGAACTATTTCAAGAAATGAATTTATTATGACATGTCGACAGATGCCATCCCAAAGGTAAATATGAAACCAGAAAGACTGTTTTAGATGACATTAAAAGAAACTAGATTTCAGATATGGTTCAGGCAAAAATAATAACATCAAGACTTCTCATTGTGAAGAGGTAAAACACTCAAGACAAGTTAAAGAGAAAAATAGCAATACAGTTGCCAATTCATGTTACAGAACTCACCCTGACGTCGCTTGGAAACAGTATGATAACCTCTCAATTTGATTCTCAATATAAGAAGGGTAACAATTGCAGATAATGTCACTGCACAAGCAATTGCCCCTACAATTATGCCAACCAGTGCACCTGTGCTTATCCTTGAGTTTGAACGCTTTCCAATTTCTGCAACAATAATGAGCAGTATGAAGACAGTCTTGTGACAGTTATCAAATATGATATCAATATTTGGAAGTATGGCACATGTTTGTCAAAACAAAATTGGAGAAGTGGACATAATGTGTGATATAAGATCCTCTCCTTTAGACTCCTAATAGTCCAATACCTAAAAGAAAGGCCATGTGGAAGCAGCTGTCAGGAGTTAGCAAAATGATGCATTAGGGTTTTGGTCAAAAGTAGCACTTCATCTTCATATATGGCTTGTAAGCTATTAATGGATATTAGGGTTTGGTTGTAAGACAACAGAGATTCACTGGGAAAACAAGGGGAAGCAGGAAAGGCAACTATTTAAAGGACAAGAATGTATGGAGTTGGTGGTGTTGAAGGATTAGCTAAATCCCTGATTATTTCTTCCTTATCGATTCCTCTATAATTTCCCTACAATTTTATTTGCTGTTTTCTTTCATTAATTGGCAGATTTGAATAGCTATAAATTAGTCATGTATTATTCAAACAGATTTGATATGATACCAGAGTTTTAACTCTAAAACCTAAATTTCTTGTTGTCCTCTAAGAACTTTAAGATTTGCACTTTTCAACCCAAATTTTTCTTGGTTCTTGTTTAGAGTTCAGATTCATGAAATCTTGTTTGGTTTCCTCTCAATTAATCGTGTCTAGAGCACATTTTATTGGTCAATTCAATGGTAAGTATTATTTTAGTTGAGTTTCAATTCAAAATATTTCTTAACTGTAGGGGCATGTTGATGGGCCTAGTCCAGCTCTCAAAGACTAAGGGTGTACGTAGGTCGGGTTGGGTTGAGTTTGGGGAAGACATTTCTTTATTAGACTCAATTCAACTTAACTCACCCTTAATAGGGTTGTATTAGGTTGAGTCACAGTTTTTGAATTTTATTTTATTTTGCTAAATTTTGTAATTTCAAAACACTTTTTGTTACATTTATAGAATAACTTTTGATAAAAACAGACTATATCATTTAATATTTGAATAATTAAATAACTTAATATTTCAAAAATGCGCATTTAGTTAATAGAGTCATAGTTAATAAATTAAAGGTGTCTTTCTTTATTCTCTCATATCTAATCTTGTATTCCATTGAATCAGAACAAGAGATAGAGATTCTTCTGTTGACATTATTTTTCTCTCATATCACAATTTTATTGTTAAAAGTATGCATTAATCCTTATTCCATGAAAGCACTATAGCAGATCCTAAGAAGTTTCCAAGACTTACCATCCTTGTAAGGACCCAAAAGATTGAAGCCGATCAGTTCATAAGGGCCAAACAGATCACTGTCTGCAATTAGCCATCCTGTGAACATGCTTGTGATCCGTAGGAGTTCACTGCTATTGAAAGTATGATTGCTAGTGCTATTAACATATAGAGGGAAAAACTTCAAGTCCATTCTCAATCGAGGTCCTACTTGCCAATAAAAAGCATATTCTAGCTGATCAGTAGATAATTGAAGACCAGTAGTCATGTAGGTCTCAAATTCATTCAAATATGGAGCAAAGTCTGAAAATCCAGGACTTTTCAGCCGATAGGCAACAAGCAATGGAAGCGCACAGAAACAATTAACAGAGTACTCATAAGGAGGAGGGCATCCTTGAGGGGGACAGAAACTGGAGTTTGTAGTCAATGAGCCATTTGTTACAGTAGCACCTTCAGATCCACAGAACTGAATAAGGGTTGTGTTTGAGCAAAGGGGATTCCCATCAAGCCTGAAATTAATTTTTTTTCAAAATAATGACGTGTGAAACTATTTAAAAAATAAGGGATGATGGTAAATCCAAAGTAATATTCTTGAACTTTGGTAAAGTGACTGTAATCTTTAGAACATGCATAACAAGGAGAAAAAGTATGAAAATCTCCAGTTCTCACTACAATGATTTAAGAACAAACTGACAATAATAGCTAATAAGTTTAGAACCGTACACAACTGTGACATTTGGAGGAAGATCAATACTTCCTGATATGGCTGTAAGGCTATTATTTTGCAACTCCCTGCATGATCAGAAACCAATGATCAGCAAACCAGAATGTACTGAGTAGCATAATGCAGAGGGAAATACAGATAAACAGATGATATTAACATAGTAAAATTCTCAAAATTGGAAAATTGGGGAATTTATTTATCACTTAATATCTTACAAAAGAAAGTTTTCTGATCCATTTGAAGTCTTATTCAACCAAATGGAGGAAGAAACATTGCCATTCAATGAATTGTTTGCAAGTGACCTGCCCAATAGAATGATATTAGAAGAAAAAAAAACATTGTTTGTAACATGATTGATTAAATTAGAAATATAAAAATTCAGTACTTCGATATAAAACATCTCATTAGTAATTCAATATATGATCTGTAACGGACATATGGTGGGAGATAGTAGTAACTCTTGTTTGGCTTATGTTATGTACAATGTAATATAGCTTGATGTAGAAGAAAAGGGGACAAAACAGAAAACAACTTACAACTTCTGAAGACGTGGAAGATCATCAAAGTAGGATGGAATATTTCCAGTAAGGTGGTTGTTTGATAAATCACTGCACGTATCACAAGAGGTCAAAAAACAATATTATCATATTACCAATAAACATGTGAGGAAAATATTGGCAAAATGACATGGAATCCAAATAATTAAATGTAAAATCGAATAACAGACAAAATGATAGAGATTCTCACATGGTGGTAATATTTTCAGAAAGCTTATTGGAAGGAATCGATTCATTCAACTGGTTGAAACTGAGGTCGCTGGAATTTACACAAATAATAGAGTAAACATAGTTACAAACTGCATTAGAAATTTTCAGGTATATTAGAATCATCATTTTTTCAGGAAAAGATACTTCTCTTATTACAGATAACTGAACTTACAGATAAAGAAGGCGAGGTATCCTACTTAAGTCAGGAACTGGTCCTCGCAAGCTGCAATTCCTAAGGCTCCTAATAATACCAAGAAACCATTAACAACATTTAGACAGTCAATCTTGATATCAAACCCTTCATCTTGACCAAATTAAATTAAATTTTTCTTCTTTGGCGAGAAATTTATTTAGCAGAGGATAGAAGAAATATATAGTGATAGGGTGTTTTCCTCCAATAGTGTTTAAGAGCCAATTCAAACCATTCCAAACCGTAAACCCAATCTAAAGAACCAAATATTGAACAAACCCTTAACTGAAAAACTGATATTCAGTTAGGTTTGCTTTTGGTTCTCATGTTCAAAAACCGAACAAGAGACATACTAAACTTGGTAATTTTCATATTATACTCTTAAACTTCTAGGAATTCTATTATGTTTCAGTAATAAAAATGAATTTTATTATGTATTTGACTTTTATCTAATAAGTGTTGTCCATAAAGAAAAAAATATGATTCATAGAAATTCATTACCACATATCTAATGCAATTTCATTTGGTTGCTGACAGAAAATATTCTCTTCAAATTTTTTGAAAAAGAGAAAAAAACCAAAACATCTAAACCAATCCAATTAACAAAGATTGGATGGGTAAGTATGGATTTTATATCATTCTACAACTGATAGCAAAAGCTTTTTCTTTTGTAAACTACAAAATTCCTTCCAAATAAAGACAAAAGAGAATGCAACAAAAAGAAACTTTCTGAAACAGTGAGGTGAGGACATTAGACATAAGCATTAGTAATTGAGCATCATTGCTAGTGAATATATGACACTCATATTGAGGGGAAGTTTGTGTCAAACTTATTGAGTCATAATACTCTATGTGCATAACAATAAATGGTGCTCTACCAAGGATTCAAATGTCTACACATGATTTCCATAAGCATTTCTTTTTTAAACATTTTTTGCCCTGTGCTTACATATCATGTCCAACACTTCTCCCGTTGTATGATTGTCACTCCTACTATAAGAAATCAATCATAAAGGTTATAGTATCTCAAATTGGTACTTCACCAGTAAAATTTAAAATAAGGACTCGGGCACCTGAACTTGCAAAACCCACTAAAGAACAAGGAACTACAGAATTCACTTACATCTTCAACAACTTTGACATGTTGGCATACGTATCAGGAATACTATTTCCTCCAAAGTTATTGTTATCAAGTTGACTGCAAAAACAACAAAGAAACACTTTAAAAACCTAATTCAACAACAAGGAATATTTATTAAAACGGTCAACAATTGAAAAGTAGAATCATCAGAAAAGATTTGAAAGTTCTACAGCAAGTTTCAAATATTGGTGTATCAAAATCTATGATTGATGACATAGCTGGCAAAGTAGCCCGCCATGTTTTCCACTACTTACCTAGCCATTTCACTTCTTATAACCGAAGAGTGATCAAGAACTAAAACATCAGATGGAATTGAAAGAAAATTTCATTTCTCTATTTGGTACAAGGTGTTCATATCAAGATCATTTTCCATGTGTCTTCAGAAGTATTCTCAATTCTTCTTTTATAAAGAATAAATAGGACCTTTTTTCTTCTTTTCCTTGCTTAGCTGTCACAGTAAGTTACAACTGTAACTGTCAGACAATTATAAATAACTGACTCCTAGTCCTGACTAGTATGTATAGGGCTGTATGCCAGCAACTAGATCCTTTTGACTAAAATCAATACAATACACATTCTGTTTTTTCTCCGAAATCTAATAAGATGTCTCTTGAAACTAGTTCTGTGTGCTTTCCCATCCAAAAATAAAAAAGAAATAAAAGTATACATGCTTACATAGATATTACTTAAACAATAAGAAACCTACATGATAAGTAAATTTGGCAACTTGTACAGCTCAAGGGGGAGATATCCAGATAAGTTGTTATTGTCGAGAAGACTGCAGAAACAGAGATACATCTTTTGAGCAAGATACAGGCATCATTAAGAATTAAAAAAACACATGAGAAAAATGTTAGTAGCTGCAGATGTCAATGATATCAAATTACCAACTTACAGGTGAACAAGATTTGGTAATCGGGAAAGCTCTGGTGGGATTTGCCCGCTGAGTGAGTTGTTGTTCATGTGACTGCTCCATTGGGGGGAAGGAGATTAAACATTATTTTCTTTCTATTTTTAGGTCATGATAACAAATGTTGAGAAATAAAGAGTTAATGTAAAAATAGAAAGAGTGGTCATTCTTAAACTACATTTTCGTTGTCAAAAACTTACAAATGCTTTGTCTTGTTCAGATTTGCAAATGACGTAGGTATAGGTCCTGATATATGGTTCTGATCGATTTGTATTCTATCCAGGTTTGGAAGATAGCCAATCTCCTCTGGTAGTGGACCTGTTAAATTATTTCCATTCAGGAGCCTACAAAAAATACATTTAATGAGAAACAATGCAGAAAGTATGCAACACTTGTTAAATAACTACTCCTTTATTCATACAACAGTTAAAATTTATCTTTTACCCCTTAAGGAATCAAATTTAAATTCAATTTATTTATATAAACTCTGAATTCAAGCAATGACAAGGATGTTTATGCATTAATATGTCTAAATATAATAAAACAACTGAACTATTCAATCAATTTGATGACTAACATACATGCCTAAGGGGTCAACTTACAAAAGTTCCAAAGATTTGATATTGCCAACTTCCTTCGGAATACTGCCACTTATGTTGTTCCACATAAAGTTCCTTTAGAATACAAAGAAAAACACGTATCAGAGGAAGTACGTAATTAAAAGAAGAAATGGGTGAAAAACTCAAACGAGTTAAATCCACTACTCAAGCAAAAATGGCATCTAGCAAATGCTAAACTGAAAATTGTTTAAAATATTTGTCCTTTCAAACATAAGAGCTAGTATTGTCTTACAATCTTTTCATGTATGTTAATTTGCCAAGATCTGGTGCCAAGGTTCCAGACAGTTGCAAACTCAGCAATTGCCTACAGACAAGAAAAAACAAACTTAATAGAGTAGAAATGAAAAAAAGCTCTCAATTCTCACACAGATTGACAGATCTGCATTATAAGTATTGAATTATTGATGTAGAAATAAAAGGAAATTGATAATAGATCAAGACATGTAAACTCAACAAATATGCTGAAAAGATCACCATAAAGAAGTGTTCACTTGTTGTGGCCCACAGCTCTCATCCTCTTTAGGTGATTATACTAATTTCTAGTGTACATTGTATAAACTATAGAGTAGAAAGGTGTTTGAACCACAATAATAACTGAATCTATTTGCAACCTATGAAGGAGAGTTAGAGTGAATAACAAAAGGAGGAAGGCTAGCAACACTCTACACTCTCCTAAACTGAAATTTAATGAAAATCACGAATTTTGGTGGATCCACATCTAAATCAAGAGTGTGACTCGTTAAATAAGATGACACACTAAAATTCGTGATTTCCAATAAATTCTAGTCAATAATGGAGAGAAGAGAGAGTTCCACAAGCATTTTTCTAATAAAAGATGGACAAAGGAAATGGAAGCCTGAAAATGTTAACATCAATTATGAAAAAGAAATGCTGAGTAGAAGATAGAATTCATACAATTCTTCAACATGCAGATAGCCATCCTCTTGTGTTTCATTGAAGCACAAAACTCCTTTCCACCTTGATGTACATGGGTCTCCATGATTCCAATTGCTCAAATTTCCATTAGGATCAATCAAACTACTCTTGATGGCTCTCAATGCTTCAACTGCACATTAATTCAAATGCGAACATAATATCATCAATAGAACCAACAAATACAGTACACATTATAAGCAACACTTCACAGCTAGAATCCATTTTCATTTTTTTTATAGAAATAATGGGTTCTCTGTTCTTGTTTCTCAATTTAAAAAAAAAAAAGTGTGGGTATTCTTGTTGTAAGGGACACGTGCATGTCATATTTTCAGATTTTATAGTAATTTCATGCGTGATCTTTTAGATGATAGTTATACATAAGAACAATAGCATATGCCATGACATATTACAGAAATCACTCCGCAAGATAAGAGCTACCGCTTCCACAAACACTTGAATACCATCAAAGAGAAGCTATCACAAACCAAGTATCTCTAAAGCTTAATTTGTCAGGTGAAAGACACATAAATGGCTTTTAATAATAGTACATCCCTAGCACGCCCCCTCATGCAAGGGACCTTTGAGATTAAAGAATGGTTAGTACACAAGTCCTGCTACCCTGTGCTTCAATTCCACTTTTTAATTATATAGAGGAATAGAGAAGACAAGAATAAGACTCTAAACTAAATAATTTAATTATAGAGACTTTTATATCATGTCATAACCAACTAGCCAAAAACATAAGTGCATGCCTAATAGAAGCAAAGCAATCAAGGAATACCAAAAAGAAAACAAGAAAAACATACCTTCAACACTATTAGTGATGTTATTCTGCCCAGCTGCATGTAGCAAATAGCAGCAAAACCACAGGATGACAACAACTTCATGCTTGAAACTCTTTGAAAGATACATCCCAAGAATGCAAAAACACTAGAACTCTCAAATATCTCTCATGAACTAAGCAGTGTACTTTTCTCTCCCTGATAACAACAAACCATGTTATGAAAAATTGAGAGAGGATTTCATTGATATGTTGCATTAAAAAAAAAGGATTCATGTCAATTAGCCCCTAAGAGATTCATACAACTATGCTTCACATAAAAAGGCAATCAATACATATGTTTGCAGATATATTTAGCTGAAATCATACTGATAATGGACTAGTATAGACTGATACATCAATACCACAATCATCCCATTCCAACTAAGAAACATGCATACAAGCTCAAAATCCCAGCAGCTATTAAACTAAAGCAAACGCCAATTCAGAAACAACCCTTTGAAACTAAAGGAGAATACCTGAGACAAGAGAAGCAAAACTGAAGCCAAAATACAAAAAGACTCAAACTTTAAAACAAATACATAAATAAAATAAAAAAGCAAAAAAGGAATAGAGGGGTGTGCGACATGTTAAGTACCAAGAAGGTGAAAGTGAAAGGGCGTCACAGTGGGCGACGGTTCGTGGGTATTGTCTTGTCTGGGAGACCAGGTCGCCACAACAGGAAATGCAGCATAACATGTGGGGGTTGATGATGTGAGAAGACCATGTTTTCACAACAGTGGATTTGAACCAAATGCATTAAAAAAATGGTGAAACAAAAAACAAATAAAGAAGCTCTGAAATGAGAAGGTGGGCGAATTTGACTTTCAGGATTCATTAAACCCAAAACCATCATGAAAATGCCTGTGGCAAGGGACAACGCCCAACTACCAACTAGAGATCGTTGTTTGAGATATTAACATCATTTATTTAGTGCAATATAATACACTAATTAAACATACAAAAAATAAAGTGTAAAATGATAACAAATTAATTATCAAATGTGAAATGTTTTCAACAATTATCCACTACACAGTTGGGTTGAAGAATCACATTTTCTCTTCAGTTTTTTTTTTTAATATATCAAAATTAGAGAATCCAAATTTAAAATTGTAGCATGTTTTAATCAGTCTAAGCTAAAGTGTTCTCACAAAGAAATGATAATGGTATCGGTTAATTCAAAAAGACTAAAATAATGCCAGAAAAATTAAGAAACTAAAATTTTAAATTTTAAGACAAATGCTTAACTACATACCCAATCAAACAAAATTTTAATTTTCTTAATTTATTTAATTAATGTTCAAATTTCTGAAATTAATGTCAAATAAATCATCGATGTAATCGGTTCGAAATTGTAGCAGTGTTAAACTCATATTTGAAATTAATTAAATAATCATTAAATTATAGATTATCAATAAATTTAGTTATGAAATTATAAATATTGTCCAAATTAGTTTGAAATTAAATACTAGATTATGTCTTCTAACATTTGTTAAATACCTAAATGACAATAATTAAAGAACACATACATCGGTGTCACATAATACTCAAAACTTTCATAGAATATTTTTCCATCTTTCCCTTTTCCTATGTCTGTTTTTCCTCTGTACAAAAAATGTTTCTGTTCTTTCGTCAAATAATTCTGTACTAGTTTTTTTATTTGTCAGTTTATGACATTAATCGGGTTTCATCCTAATGTGGTAGCATTTTCTCGATGTGCAAGTTGCAAATCGATGCAAAAAATAACAAAAAAATAAGGATAAAAAAAATGATTTTGTATTCCACTAATGTTTTGGCTATATTTGTTTTTGTAACACTAAATTGATTAATAACTTACAATTTCATAATTATTTTATTGTTGTTTATTTAAAAGACTAGTTAATTAACTATTGTATTTTAGAAACTAAGTTGATTAATAACATAATATTAGAGACTTTTAATTGGTTATTAGTTTTGAGGATCGATTTACCTATAGTTTCTTAAATTAAATTGGTGATTCAGTCCCATGTTAATTAACATTGGAGGACTATGTACACTACCAAAAAAACATTTTAAGTTAATAAGTTAAGAGAATGCAAATTATATTCCTTGAGCAGAATATTATATTAACCAAAGTAACACTCTCATACAATATTGACAATAATTATTATTATTATTATATATATGATAAACTTTAACAAAATTTTATTAGGATAAACTCTAGATGATTATATAATTTAAGTTTAACTTAATTTTATAAAATAAATTTTTATACTCACTAATGTCACTATTTTTAGTTGAGAGTGAAATCTTCAACCATAACAATAGATAACATATATAATTAAAAAGAACAAAGATTATAGTAATCCTTCAATCCTTAAACAAAACTACCTAACAACAAGAATAAATAAACATGACATATGAAATATTGACTAATTATTATTGTTGACATAAGAATTTTTTTATTTTTTAACCAAAAAGAAAACGTGTTGATGTCAATATAGCAAAGTTGAAAATCAAAACGAAAAATTAATGTCATTAGAGTTATTAAAAAAATGTATGTAAATAAACTTTCAATGTCACGCATTAATTTTATTATTTTTAAAATTTTTTTTTTTTAAAAAAAACACCATGGTTTGATGAATGTAATTGATCGAAACACAAAGCTGTGGTCATCCACAAGAATCACTAAATCAAGTTTCTAGATTCCTCGTTGAAAGTGTTCATATTGTTTCACACTTTCGATTACGACCCAATCCTATGAAATTGGTGATTACTTAGTCTAAAAAGAAAATAATGTCAAATAGGTGAACCAATAGTTGGGATTAGGCAAACCTAAAATTAATCCACTACATACTTGTGTAGAAAGCAACCATTAGTAATTACTATACCAAACTAATACCAATTACTCTCTCTTTTTTAATGTTACTTTTTTCGAAATTTGCACCTTTTGTCAAACATGTGCAATTGCAGAAAGAGAAACTATACCAAATGCCACTAATACTATTGGAATATATAACTTGTTACCCTTCCTCGGTCTTGGATTGTGTTTTTGTTTGTCTTGTTTGTTTTAAATTGATTGTTTGTGAAGAAAGTACGTAGAAACAATTTATTATATTTTTTCTGTTTTGAATGTAAAGTTGTTATATATATATATATATATATATATATATAAAGTAACTTTGATAAAAGTCAAACACCTTCCCTTGATCACTACTAGAGTTTGATTAATTTAATTGTTAATTTATTTCCTAGTTTTTGCTTGTCACTAATGTATCACATCGACTTTATATAAGTGTTACTAAATTTATGACCAAAATTAATGAAGGGATTTAACTGTAAGTTTACTGACTTTAATCATAATTCTATTGAAAATTATATCAACAATAATTTATAAATTATAATGTGTAAATTTGACATAGTTTTTTTACAATTACATAACCATTAAACTGTGAGAAATAAAAATGCAAACATGAATGGATCATTGAATTATAAACATACGTGCATTGATCATATAGCTTGTGTTAAATATAATTTTACCTATAGAAAATTTTGTGATTAAACATAATTAGAACTTAAATCTCTCAACCTGTCAAGTTATTTTGTTGTAAAATAAAAATATTGGTCCAACTTACTGGCTACATAATAGTTGCTATTTAATATATCCATTGTTAATAAACTTAGTGCAGGTTAAATGTACTAAATTAATATTATGAATACATCATTAATTATTAATTGTCCTAGTAGTTATTATTATTATTATTATTATTATTATTATTATTATTATTATTATTATTATTATTATTATATCAATAATAGAATATAAATAGTACACAAACTAGCAACAATATTCCAATTGTAACATGGGTATATATAGTTGCATATTTTTTCCAACAGTAGTTGCAGATCTTAATTTTGAAGAATTTTCTCTTATTGGAATAATCTAAGATGCATGCTTCTGTTCATGATGGCTTTCTACACTCATTATATATAGCAAGAGTCAACACAAAGTTTAGAACACAGAATATGATACTTGAGTCAAGTTGAAATATCAAATTAAGAAACCGAAATATATTATTTCTCACTCAAACAAAATATATGTTTAAAGGATAATAATAATAATAATAATAATTAAACTGTCAATAGTCATAGCAATATTGTTGCAAAAGATTGCACGAAAAAATTATTTAATGTACTTTGTTATGAGTAAAGTATGTTTACTTCGTTGCATTACCATGGATCAATTAAGATAAATATGGGTGTAACAAAAATAAAATTAGTAACTATGATATCGCCATTCAAGTTTTCTTTTTTAAAATAGAACAAAATAGTCGAATTATGTATAAATAATTCAATATAAATAATAATGAAAAAAAGTATTTAAACTTTAAGATTTGTTTGTTAAATTGAAGATAATTGTTTTAGTAGTTTTTTTATGGTTAAGTGAGTTTGTATGAGATATTGTTATTGATGCATGCGTGAATCTAAATAGAAAATATTATACTTGACGAGAAAAAATACTAAATTAAAAAATAATATATATTTTGCACGTGAATTCACTCATGTTTTTGTACTTAACATTTGAATTCCACTTCAGAAAAAATAGCATTTGTTATATACATAGTGGTTCAAAAACATTGATTATGCTAATCCCAAAGCTTGAATATGAGATTTATTTGTAGCCAACTAGGGTTTGGAGTTTTAATTATGTACATGTACTTGTCCTGTGTCTTTCAAAATGGAAAACTATTCATGCACAATTGACATTTCACATTGAAGAAGAGGCATCACATCAAGCACAAAAGTCAAGTTTCATCACATTCATGGAGGTTGAGTTATGTTAATTGTGATTATAGATAAAAATTAGGGGATTATTTATGTAATTCATATCTACTATGTTATACCTCTTTTAAGTCAAATCTTGATCTCCAAATATGGATTATGATTTTATTCAATTCCATAACTTGTTCGTTTTTTATTTTTGTGTGGCTAAAAAGCAATTTATTATTACTTTTTTTATATTTTTTTATTATATTTTATTATATATTTATTAAATTGAAATTTATTTATATTTTGATCTCAAGTCCGTTGAAATAATATTACTATGAGCAATTATTGTATCTAAAGTATGGTTTGCTTTGAAGTTTGGAATTCCGTTACAGTTTTATTTTTAAAAGATGTATGGAAGAGTTAAAGATAAATGTATATATAAATTGTCATCAGTTTCACCTCATAAATCATACGAGACTGTTAGAAACAATTAATGAATTTGATTTTGATAGTTAGTGATAAGAAATATATAACTATATATTTTATTATTGGAAAACAAATTTTTATAACTATGTCAAGAAACTCGTAATTAAAGGATTTGTTCGAAAATCTTCTGTAAACACTTTCTAGTACTAATTTTATACAAATCTTTCTAGAGAAACAACCACTTCTAAAAAACTACAAGTAAATCTACGAAATGTTTGTTTTTCAAAATTAGATAAAAACAAATTTTAACTTAATTTAAAAACATTTTTTTGATTGAACAAATATTGTTTTCAAATTTAAGTAGAGAAATAAAATTTTGGAAACTTGCTATCACTCTATACATTAATTCATGGTTGCCCTCTTTGTTATGTATATTATTTTCAATAGAAATCAAGCATTAATAGTTTACAAATAATTCACAATACCTTATCAGCAATATATATAGGCCCACATATTAAATACACATCTATATGGTGTATATATAAAAATCAGAATTCGACCTTCTACATTATTACTTCATCAAATAAATAAATATCATATCTTATTTGCTGCCATCACATAAACAAATAAACCAATATCATATCTTACAATAAACCTATTCATAGCCGGCTGATCCAGAAAATTCAACATTCCCCACATCAATATTCAATTAAAAGCTAGCTCATAGAAAATAATATATATATATATATATATGCAATTCCAAGCATGGATTAATGGTATTTATTATGCAGAAAATGAGAAATAATTTTGAATCATCATTACATTTGAAAAATTTGTGCTTCCTGATCGGTTACAAGTCACAATTAAACTGATGGCACAGTTTGAATTTGACAACAAAATAAAGTGCTTTTAAGTGTTTTCGTTGATTTCAAAGTTGGATGCAGCCAAATTCATGTAACTGTCCAAATTGGTTCATATGATTGTTATGTACATTTATTCAAACTTCGCACACTCAATGTACTGGTCCCTACAACTGTCACCATTGAAATGGTTACCCTTCATATATAGTGTTTCTCAAGTTATTCTAAGAATTATCTTAATCCACAAATTAAGAACAAATTATTTTGGAGTTTGAGATTTCTTACAATCAATCTTATTTGATGTAGAAATACTAAATTCACATTCACTAGTTAAATTTCGAAGGTAGATAAGATCTGACATGAAATGTTCTGCAACTTGGTAATTGTAGAAGTTATTTGTTTTCCATTGGTAATATAGAATGAGAGTTTCTTTATTTAATTTACACATTTTTTAAATAATCTCTAAATATAATTATTTTCTCTATTTATAAGATATGAAAATTTTAACCGAGAGCTACGTTCAACTTTTATTTTTTAATATCATAGAATAAACAAAGAAAACAAATTAAGATATATTTAAGAATTTATTTTTTATACCTTTTTAATTAGAATATTTATTAATGATTCGTATTTTTTTAAAATGCAAACAAAATGGTATATTGGCGTTTTGAATTTTTGCAACTCGTGATAAAATAATTATGCCATTTTTACATCACAATAAATACTGAGTAAAAAAGGACAATATAATTAACCAAAGAATAATTAATATTTTTTTAAGCTCTCAGAATAGTAAATAATTTAAAATAAAAATTGATAGCTAAATTAAATTGACTACACAGAAAGATTAATAATAGGTTGTTTTCCCTTTCTATTGACATCATAAGGTAAGAAAAATAAGTGGATAACACGATTACGAAATCGAGAAGATTTCACGCTGGCTTGGCCGGTGTCATGGCCCAATAAAAGCCCAGCTTCCGTTGGTCCTCCATTAGGAGTATTATTTCAAGACTTGGGGCTCTGCATTCTGCACCCCGTAAATTTAAACTGCAACCCCTATAATTTGAAAATTATTTTTACTTTTAAAAGTGTATTATGGAATGTACAGTATAAGTGTATTTCAAAATATGCAATCCAAAATATATCTTTAGTGTTCTAGAGTATACAATCTCGGATATACAAGATGTATTATGGATTGTAGATTCTAAAATACATCTTTTATATTTCTAAATTGTACATTAAAAAATATTTTTTTTTTGGATTTTTTAAAATGTATTTATATTTTACTTGAATTAACTTTAAACAAAATTAATTTATTTTAAAAGTCATTTTTTATTTTAAACACAAATGATTTATTTATTATAAAGTTTTTTTTAATATGAATAATATTAATAAAAAGTAAACACAATAAATAATGATAATATCTCATATGTCAAATGAATTAGTGTATGTATTTGAATGCACTTGTTGAGGAGTGTGAAGTCAATATCACACGGATAACAATATGGTTACTAAAGTGAAATTATTGGCCATCAATGAGAATAACTACACCTCCTTTAAAAGGTAAGGGAGACCAATAAATCATCTATTCATACCCAAACTGACATGGAACACGCTTTGACAAATGATGTTATGAGCACGTCTTAAGGTAAATATCTCCTGAGAACATGGTTATCACCACAAATTGCAAACAAGGCCGATGTTCATCATACAAACTTTAAAGCACCACAACCTGGGTAAGACCATTGATCTAGATGCAACTACTTGAATTGTACATATATGACGTTCTGTGACATAACGACACACTTGAGGGAGGAGCTCCTAATACGTGGGAGTCCCCTGATTCCCATCCCTTAAAAGTTTTCATATATCCATGTTTGTCCAATATTATTCATATATTTAATTAAAAAAAATTAAATTATTCAAATTATGTGTAACATTTACTTGTAATAGTGTAACATGACCTCCTAACTCCTTTGTGTGCATAAAGCAAGCATCCCCAAGTTGGTCGTACATGTTGGTGAGTGCGAAAACTCCCCACACTTACCCAACACGCATCCTCAAATTATCGAATAGCAATAAGTATGACATGCTAACCAATGTTTTTACAAACATTATTGGGGATAAAATTTAAATTTTTTGGAAGCAAAATGGAGACCCAAAAGATTTGTATAGTTGATTTGATGGAAAAAATGAATTCATTTTCAATCAATTTAATTTGTATAAACTTGAATTATTTTTAATCAATTTAATTCAAATAAATTTTGTTTTGTGAGAAGGGAGATTGCAGTTAAATAGTTTTTTGGTTACCAAATTACATATATTTTATATTGGGAGGGATAAATATACTAAAGTTCAACATGATTACTAATAAAGTTTTCTCTTCAATTATTTAATTTAGTTGCATATTAGATTAGATTTAAACTCGTATTGTATTATCATACTAGAATTTGATCTAAGTTTGTTTTTGGATCACCTACTATATTATATATCCAAGCACACAATCCAATAATATTTAACATAAAGATATTGTATTAAAAAATATAAGTCTCAGATTATATATAAAATAGAGATAATGATAGGATAACACATGTGTAGTAGTGACATTGAAACATATGATTGCTTAAGAATAAAAAGTAGTTTTAACGATTAATTTGATCAAAGAAAAAATAATGTAAAACTAACTTAGAATAAGCTCTGTACATTTGACAATTATCCATGATCAAAATTCGTGAAACTTTAAAACAAAGTCACTATAATAATGAATAATCATATTAAAGTGAATTTGGTTATGAACTCTGGCAATGTCGAGTGGCGGAGAGATCGATAGGCCCAAAAAACGAAAAATTGATCAACGAAAAATTTATGTAGAAAATATGCAAATATAGTAAATAAAGTTAATTAAATATTAAGAACAAAATTACAAGATAAAAAAATAATTAATAAACGATAAACAGAAGTTTTAATATGAAGTGATAGGTCAAATAAATCCATTAGTGAGTAGTATAAATAGATATTACACTTAATTCAGTAGTTAGATTTTGAATGAATGATTAAGACACAAATATTGACTTAAGTTTAAGAGAATTCCTGCAAGTATCACACCTCATACTGATTGTAGCGAGAGATAATCCAAATAATACAAATGGTCTAGATAAGGAGTTGACGAAGGATAAGAAGACAAACAAATAGGAGTGAAGTGGAAGTTGAATGTAAGAACACTCTTTCTTGTAATTTGTGTAAATACATGTTCAAAAGTTACATTTTGAGGAAGGAGGTAATAATTGAGAAAACTAATAAAATATTTCACATCAACAAAAAGATGAAAATTTAAACTCATTAATTAATACATGCTTAAAATATTTAAGTGAGTGTTTGGACAACACTCAACGAAAAGAATCACGTGTATTACATATAACTATGAAGTTAGCATTTCAATAGATGTGGAAAAGTACGTATAAGATGTGAAACCAAACACAGTGTTAAGTTGATGCAACTAAATCACTATAGATAAGAGGATTGAATAAAAAAGATATCCGAGCCAAAACGAACATCATTATCAAAAATAATATAACTCAAAAGAAAAAATCAGAATTGATTTAGGCCATTTTCTAGTGGTCACTTTTTTTTTCTTTTTTTTTTAATCAACATGGCCCAACAATACCTAGCTGTTAGACTTGGATAGTGAGGGCCACATAGTTTCCCATTCTCTCTCTATCTGTTCATATCAATGATGGTGGGCTTCAAAATTAAGAATGGGCCCAATTACTCCGCCAATGAACAAGGACATGTTTGCACTTGCGGAAGACCACAAAAAATGCCCTTGAGAAAGTTTATATCATAATTATTTTTTTTATATTGTCCACACATTTCATTATTCAATTTTTATAATTAAAAGTTACAGGCATTCATGTTTCAGTCACATTCAACAATCTAAAATTAGTGATATTTAACTTAAATTTAATAAAAATTAAAACAAAACAAGTTAAGGAGATAGGAACAAAATCTGTCATTTTAATTTTCGATTGATTATTGGTTGAAATTAATATAAGTCCATTTTGATTTAATACCTTTTACTTTAATACTTTTTATTACTATTTAAGGGTTTTTTTTATTTTTAAAAATTCATTTTTCGTAGTATTACTATAATCAATTTTCTCTCTCAAATATAATTATTATTTATAAAATTAAACAATGTTATTTTTTTATTAAATTAATGAAAACAATATGATTGTAGTGATTTGTGTCATTATGTGCTGTTTTTATTAAATAATGAGGTATTGTTTATTATTTGTATGAATGTAATATTGTTACTAGATAAATGATATTGGTTATTTAAATTTTTTTGAAAATGTTTAAAACAGTACAATTTTTTTATAAAAATTATAATAATTAGAGAACTATTCAACTTAAAAATTAAATACATATTTCAAGACGATATATATAAGATGCATTGGTATAGTATATAAATAAATATAAATTTCATTTTAAAAGTTGAATTAAACTTAAATTTGGTTATAATTATTTTTTTAAAATTTATTTGAAAAAAAATCAATAAATATTTTTTGTATGCATTTTTAGTTTTTAAAACATGAAAAACATCACAACTCATTCCTTTTCTTTTTTTATTGTTATTTTAAAATGTTTTAAAACATTCTCATTGCCCTTGCTTATGTCTCTTTCTTGTAACAGTGTCCCTTGTTCAACATTTTCAGACCTTCACATGTGTTTTCAACACTCTTCGCAACTTCGCTTCCATGTTTCCTGCTGCTGACCATGCAATAAAGAAAATGGCTTATTTTCTCAAAATCCTTTAACTAAAATAAAGATCTACAATGCTGAAATTATTGTTGATTATAGTTGTCTCCGACAAATGAACAAATGGATGAAATCAAAAACAAAATTTCAGAAAGTGAATATCTTTTAATTTGAGTACATGTAGAATGATAATTCTGGACGATATTGAATGTAAATGTTTTAATATAGTTTCTTATTAATTATACTAAATAATAAATTATTAATCTTTAAGTTTGCTTTGTAATTGTTAAAGTTGGGATTAAAAAGTTGTGAAGTAATTTTTTAGATTTTATTAGTTTGTATGAATTGATTCATATTTTCATAACTATGTATGTATTAATTTGGTTTAATTAATGACTTGGTTTTGGGTTACATTTTAGTATGATCTCATGATGTATTCATTTAGTTGTATGTTTGTTTGTTTCAGGTGACTTTTTCTGGGTTAAGTTAGGAGTATTTCGTATATGTATACATGAGAATGTGTCTAGTGGAGAGGTTAAAAGTTGTGTTCTTGTATAAGAATTTGACCACCTCTAAAGTAATTCATATTTATTTATTTTTTATTGTCGATAAAAAAAAATTATAACTATGCAAGATGTGTCCGATTTATTAATTCACAAGTGTTAATCAACTTATTGTAATTTACTTTTTGTAGATCAAAATTAATTTTTTAAGAACATGTTACCATATATAAAGGATCTACAACAAGAAATAACAAATTTTTAACATGAAAACCAGAGGCTAATTATTCAAAACTATATTGCTCTAAGTATAAAAGTTCATAGTTAAAAAGGAAACACATCTTGCAAACGATAAAAAATAAGTTTAAAAAAATATTAATAAAGAAGAACCTTTATTCATTTATTATAGGCCTTGTCAATACTACAGTTGAAAATAAAATCTCTAAATTAATGATATTAATTGAGTTTGGAACCCACATAATAAGAAGGGTTATCATCTACACAAAATATTATAAAAATAAAAGAAGGATGTAAC
Source organism: Phaseolus lunatus (assembly GCA_013389735.1). NCBI lineage: Eukaryota > Viridiplantae > Streptophyta > Magnoliopsida > Fabales > Fabaceae > Phaseolus > Phaseolus lunatus. Next base: position 24,484,253 of record CM023862.1, on the reverse strand, counting down.
ATTCCCAATGTCAATTAAATGATAATCCATTGTAAATTAACAAATTCAAAAGTGTATGAGAAAAGTGTTTATTGTAATCAAAACCTCTTTTCTATTTGTTCAGACTCATTTTCAAACTTTATGATAGCCCAATTTATTATAATAGAATGTGAACTAATGAAGATACCCATCATCTTAGAATAATTTTTTAATTAGTCACATCGCCATAGCAAAATTAAATTTAAGTTCAAAATCCTTAATTTCATAAATCAATATTGTCAATTTGGAAACAAAGCAGGGAAGGATAGAAAAACACGTTAAATCAGAATACAATACATTTTTTTTAAAATAGAAAAGAAGATATACAATCTTATTACCTTTTTTTATAGATACAAAATTAGGTTTTATTCGTGATTTTAGTTTATTATATTTTAAGTTAATATGATTTTAGTCTTTTAAATTAAAAAAAAGTAGTTTCTCAAATTTGAAAAGAAAAACATTAACAGTTGAATTAGAGATTTAAAAAATATTTATTTTTTAGACAGAAAATTTAAAGACTAAAATTATATTTTAAATTTTTTTAAACTAAAATATAATTTAGTGAAAATTTATAAATTATCTTTTCATACCTACTCCTATTAACCAACCATGGATAGAATATTGCAAAAGAAATTAAGTTGTGCAGAATTCTATGTAACTGGTAGGTTGGCAACATGTAATGCAAGTTTTTTTAAAAATAATTTTAAAATAATATTGATTTAAGAAATTGTTGAAATATATTATATTCCCATCTTAAATAATTTGCAGTTTAATAGAGGATGAGATATAAATGATTATACACATAACTGGGCAAATTTCATAGAGTGAGTAGTATGACAAGTGCAGGTCTCTGAATACTAATTTTAATATACGACTCTTCTGAAAATAGAGTAAAATATCTATATGTTGTGAGTCAGTAAAAGTCTGACATGAGAAAAACAAATTGTGAATTTTGATAGACACTTGATGATTTTGTGGAAATGTATAAGAATTAATGACTTTATGTGGATATTTAAAGTTATATTTATATTAGAAGTTTTAAAAATAACTAGTTTACCATTTAATTTGTTTTGTGACTATTTTTCTTAATCTATGATGATAGTGTATTTATACGGGAGCAGATGATATTACAAGTGAGAAAATTTCTCACTAAGAAGTTGGATGATGAAAAGTTTTATTTTCTTTTGAAAATCTGTTTTAATTTGATGTAAATGTTTAAAATCCTATGAAAAGAGATATATTTTGAAACACTATAGGAATCAATTGTAAATATATTTATATTATGTTTATATATTTATTTTGATATTTTATACGCATTATAGTTATTAGATATGGAAAAAATATAGAAATGATACAATTTTCATATATATATATATATATATATTACTATAAAAAATATTTATATTATTGAATTTTGTTTTGTCCACGAGAAATCGTTGAGCATATACACAATCAAATAAATTTGTCGCGAATTGGCAATTTGTTTTTTTCATGTATTTAGTAATTAATATTTGTTGTGTTTAGAATATTGTATTAATTAGATGTTTTATGTTTTGATTTAGTTAATTTAATTTTCATTTATAGTTATCGTTACAACACATGATTTGGTTTATGAAATTTTTGATATATTTAAGTATAATTTATTTAAGTCAAAATTTGTTATTTATTAGTCTGAACCCTTTTTAATTTTTCATGTATAACTCATTGTTATTTTTTTACAATTATATGTTCATATAAGCCATATTTTCTTTTTCAAAAACATAATACACAATGATTATGGTCAAAACAAAAACCAATGTAATACATAAATTAAATACTTGCATAAAGATATATTATATTGACTACATATTATATCATTGTTCATAGTTAATGTGATAATTTTTATTTATTTTACATCTATCCAACTCATTACATCAGCAACATGTACATGATATCTAAAATCAATACAAATACTCGTAAATAAACAAATGTCATTTTTGTAAGTAAAGATATAGTTATTTATTATTTAAAGTTCTAAGAGGTCTTGGAGATTTTAAGACTTAATACTTTACTAACTTTATGCGAAAAAAAAAACTGAACTTTAATTAATTCACATTCCATATGTCTTCATTGCAGGTGGTGCAGTGTTATTATTAAACCTAATTCATTGTTTGCCATGTATTCTCTTTCATTTGTTCTAATATCTATGCAAGGAGAGGCACAAAAATTGGTAGCCACATGTTTGTGGAAAATCCAGCCATAAGTTGGAAGTGTTGGGTTGAGAAGTTTGATTGTGTTCTGAGTGAAATTATGGACAAAAAAAATGATTGAACTTTAAAATCACAATAATGGAAAACAATGTCCTACATTATCTCAAACATAGAGACCCCACCCAATGTATTTTCCTGTCATAATGTTTTAATACATTCTTTGGATACAAACCTGATTACATTGAAGGCATTTGTATGTGTTTTGGCAATTATACAAGTCTATGAACCAATGAGATCAATCTTTTCAAGGGTTATCTGAATGCTTCAACTACACACCATGCTCATAATTTTCTTCAAGACAATTCAATATAAAGTTCCTACTAACTGTCACTGTATACAGTTATGCTTATTTCAAAGCAGGCCAAGGGTGTGGCTGGCCGGTGTCTCTACAATCAATGTTGAGTTTGACCAGTAAAATACAGGGTTGCCTTCCGAGTTAAATATGGGTCTGTGTCAGTGATTTTGTCCACAAAATCAACCCTCAACTTGGAAGCTAAAACAAGACCATGGACCAAGCTATTTTCTTCCTGGTCTTCTGCTCAGATGTTTTCAACATGTTCAAATCATATAAAATAATAAAAAATAAAAATAATTTTGTGTAATTTTTATAGGTAATCATCCAAAACATTAGCAGAAAGAATATCATTGGTCTGCATAACCGTATTTATTATTCTTCTCTTCAACTTCTTTTTAAGATTTCGGTCACGACTAGTATAATCTTTATAAACCTTAAAAAATAAATTTAATATAAAATTATTAACGTAATTACAAGACAAAATTTTACTTAAAATTAGAAACTTAATAACTTATTTTAATATTAATTTAGAAATTATTACAACTATATAAATAAATACACCAATTAAGATAAATATATACATTAAATAATATTTATTATATTCACCTATCACATATCCAACGTTAATTTGATATTAAAATACTTTTTACAAGTTCACTAGTCATAATTTAAAAAAATTCCACGAAAGGCTAAAAACTTTTCGATCTTTTGTTACTATGTGTTAAGTTACATGATGCGTCTCTTTTGAGTGAGTTGGTATTCTCCATTACTTAGGTTTTTTTTAAAAATTTTATATAATGCATATTTGTTAGATTGATTAGTTTCTCTTGAGAAGTCTAACTGATCATTTTTAGTAATATTTTTCTTTTAATTATTTTATTTTTATTCACAGACTTTTAATTAGAGATCTGACTTTAGTTTTGTCTGATTTCTTTTGGATAATCTTTTAAATTTTTAGAAAAAACTAAAGTAAACTGTCATTTTTCATTTCACCATGATTGGGATCATGAAAAGAATAAATATCTACATAGCAACAACAAACATGCAAGCAAACACAAACAAGTGCATAGATATTAAAAGACATTTACTTTGGCTATTTATTGTGAACTCAGATAAATAAAAAATAAAAAAAAAATTGTGAACTCAGATTAAGTCAGATATTTTTTTGGTACTACAATGACTTGGCCACAGCTTGTGCTTAACTTAAGCATTTATTATAGTAATGATTTATTTTCTTATAGAGAAAAGGAAAGGCAGATATTTTTATGCATGTCTCTCAGTTGTACACTAAAATATCTCTGAACTATTGGGTTTCTTCTGCTAATTAATTGTAGCTCAGTGTATAATTAATGGTGAACTCCTTGTATAACCTAACTTGTTTTACTTGCACTCATGAAAAAAACAAAACACATTTAACATTTCTAGCTCCCTTCCATATAGTCTCTACTACCATTTTCTGATTAAGAGTTCTTTCTTTTTGCTGGAAAAAAAAAAAGGTTAACTGTTTACAGCGAAACACGATAGATGTAATTCTTATAGGTTTTACTATACTAAATTTGAGTATGTTGTGTGATTGTGTGTTTCTACTTTCCTTTGTCATTTTAACAAGAAGTACTTTCCCTGGCCAAATGCCATGAGGACAGGTTCCTGATCCAGCATTATAGGGTAGATCATGTTGTGAACAAGGCACTTGAACAGTGAGTAAATGTTTGGTAGACACATAACGCCTAGAGAGTTCAAGAGATACAAGACAGATGTAATATATACAAATATGGCAACTTCAAAAGCCTGGTAAAAATATAAAATAAAGTGTAAGGGTTGGTATAATAAAGTTATCCATTTCTGTTAAGTTTTCTTACAGTTTATAGTCTTCTATTTGTACACTCCATTTTTAGAATATTTAGAATACAGATATGTCCTTATCCAGATGAAATCGGATAATTTTTTTATGCTACGCAAGTTGTATTGTTTATTCACTACAAGGAGATGTGGGGACTCCGTCTGCAGAATTCTGCAATATGCTTACTAAGAACATAAAAATATTATGCAGAATTCTGCAATGCTTACTAAGAACATAAAAGTATTATGTAATATAGAGATTTTTTTTGTTAAGAATATACAAGTTGAGTCTTGGAGAATCTTCATTAGATGGAACACTCGCAAAGTTGATGAACAATATAACTCTAACGTACACTTTTAGTTAAGAAATTAACTTTGTTTTTTAAAAGAAGTGTTATAAATTGAAATTTTAATTTAAAGAGAAGTTATAAATACATATTTATTTTCATTTTCGATGCATTAAATAATTTTTTAAAACACTTAAATTATTGACTTCGTATACCATCATCTTAAATCATTTTCAAGGCACTAAATAACTTTTACTCAAATAAAAGAGTATATTAATTATAACAATCACACTTGAATTAATATTTTATTTAAGTAATGGATTTTTATAATATATTTATATGTTTTATTTTATTGTTGATATTTGTAAGATAATTTTTTTATGATTCTTGATTTTGTTTAAGATCTAAAATCTTAAATAAATGTGAAAACTTATTTAAAATTGAAGATCTTAATTTTATATTATATTAATAAATTTTAATAAAAAAATTATCATAAATGTAAATGTTAAACTTATAAAAATTAAATGACTTCTTGAATATAGCCTTATAGCATATAGCCATATATTAACTTAGTCTGCACTAATAAACTTACAAAGGTCTGTTAAAAAAAAAGATAAATTGTTAGTTATTTTATATGTGAAAGAATAGAAAATTTGTAGTAACAACTATACATTGAAAAGTGAGTTTAACATTGTGACGTGTTACAATATAATTTTAAATTATTTTATTTTTTTATATAAACTTTACATTTCAATTAAAAATGATTTTTATATTAGGCTTGTAAAGGTATGATTACTTGAAAGAATAAGCATGATGGTAAATGGTTAATGTTGGTGGGGGAAGGTAGCTGCTGTGTGGGGTCAGTGGGAAACACTTTTTAATTTGGGGATAGAACATCTATTCCTTGAATGTGATTGGATGAAAAAGAAGGCATGAGGAACGTGGCAAGGTGCTATTGGTGATCCAGGATCTTAGTTCTGTAGTGTTTGGTGGGACCCAGAATATGAGAATGTTAGTAACACGTGGCGGATCTTCCACCTAGTTATGCTTCTGAGGTCTACGTTTACCCAACTCGCTGTCTCACGCTGTCTCATCCACTCCCATACATTTCACGTCTTCTCACATACCCAACTCTGTCTTTTTGTCACTCACTCATTACTAGTTACACGTTTGCTTACAACTTGCATGGCAATGCGAACTTTATCTACAAATTACATTTCTTTTTCTGTCAATTATGAAATAAAAACTAACATCACAAATGATTAAGAAGCTAATTATATTTTTCCGGTATAAACAATAATCCTAAGCAGCCATTTTTTTCAATAATATCCTAATCAACCGTATTTACAATGCTACATCGTAATTTTTTTTTAAATTTAGTTAAATTATTGTAATTATTTTCTAGTACAAAATTTCAAAAGAGACATTGTACTATTTTTTAATGGATCTTGTTATGGCATCATAAAATGTAAGATTTCATAAAAGCTTGTTTTAGGATCTTGTAGAACCCCATAGTGTATAGAACTTGAAATAAAAGTATTAATTTATTTTGTAAATGTTGATAAATTAATGCTTAAAATTAATGAATGGATTGGTTGACATGATGGTAAATTTGAGTGGAGAGAATTGGTGTCTCTCTGCATCCTATACTACTTAATTAACCCATATATGAAGAAATATTGATAAGTAATAAGCATTAATTAAAGGGATATATAAAGTGATAGGGTCACCAAACAAATCCAAAACAGTTGAAAAAGACAATTCTTGAAGTAATGCAGGCGGTTGTGAGTGGTAGTAAACTGAAAAAAACATACCTCTTCCAAACACAGAGATGTAGATGAGAAAATGAATGAAGATGTGGAAGAAGAGATAGGATACGGAAGTAACTTTTTTATTTTAATGTCTCTCTGCCTATGGAGGTCTTGTACATGCATGTAAGTCAAGCCCGGCCACATCATTGTGCTGGTAGAAATAGAGCCAATGGGAACTTGTTATCTGAACTAATACAAGGAGATTAACAAGGACAGCACAAGTGAAAATGACTGCCAAAATGGAAAAGCCTCACAGAAAAGATAACAAAAGTAAGATATCGCACTGGTTAACATCACAAACTTGGACCACAAATCACAAATCCTCAAGTTCATCCCACGAAGATTAAATCATAATAACAACTCATCCCCTACAGTGCCCAATTTCCCTTTATAATAGCCCCCACCATGCAACCCATTCCCATTCCCAATCTCATCTCATCAATTCCATTCCCAATCTCTTCTCATCAATTCCATTCTCTTTGCCTATACCTACTTTTGTCCAATTCCCACCCACCCACAGAAGTTCATGGCGACTCCTAGTAATAGGCTCTCTCTCGCCATGGAGAGAACCGGGCAATGGTAAACATACTCAACTAACTCCACTTCAACTCCATGCACCGTGCATGAATATGCTGTATACTCTACTAAATCTCAATAATAACTTCACTTTTTTTGCAGGGTTTTCTCTCAAGACATACCAACTGATATTATAGTTGAAGTTGGAGAAACCACTTTCTCGCTCCACAAAGTGAGTATATTGTGATTTCAATGATTGTTAACAATTATGTGCCTACTGGTTCATGCGTGATTAAACAAAAGGGTTTTGAATATGTTTGGTGCAGTTCATGCTGGTGGCAAAGAGCAACTACATAAGAAAACTGATACTGGAATCAAATGAGAACGAGGTCACCAGAATCGATCTCTCTGATGTGCCAGGAGGTCCTGCAATCTTCGAGAAAACCGCCAAATTCTGTTACGGCGTCAACTTCGAAATAACGGTCAACAACGTCGCCGTTTTGAGATGCGCCGCGGAGTTCCTTCAGATGACGGATCAGTACTGCGAAAACAACCTCTCCGGACGGACGGAGGAGTTTCTCACCCAGGTAGCATTCTTCACACTCACCGGCGCCGTCACCGTCCTGAAGTCCTGCCGCAACCTCCTCCCCTACGCCGACGACATAAACGTCGTGAAACGCTGCGTCGAGGCCGTCAGCGCCAAGGCCTGCAGCGAAGCCAATTTCCCCAGCTGCTCGCCCCCTAACTGGTGGACGGAGGAGCTAGCCGTTCTTGACATCGACTTCTTCAGCAGAGTCGTCGACGCTATGAAGCAGCGTGGCGCAAGGACTCTAACCGTCGCCGCCGCGCTCATCACCTACGCGGAGAGAGCGCTACGAGATCTCGTTCGCGACCACACCGGCAACGGAATCCGATCATCAGATCCCGGAGATTCTGATTCCAGATCCAAACAACGCAAGCTTCTGGAATCAATCGTGGATCTCTTCCCCTCCGAGAAAGCAGCGTTTCCGATTCACTTCCTCTGCTGCATCCTCCGCTGTGCGATCTACCTCCGCAGCTCCACAGCCTGCAAAACGGAGCTCGAGAAGCGGATTTCCGCTATCCTCGAGCACGTGACCTTCGATGACCTCCTCGTGCTCTCGTTCACCTACGACGGCGAAAGACTATTCGATCTCGAAAGCGTGCGTAGAGTAATTTCCGGATTCGCGGAAAATCAAAAAAGCAACGCGGTTTACACCACAAGCGAGTGCAAAGAGCCTTGCTCCGCGGCGATGCAGCGCGTGGCGAAAACCGTCGACGCGTATCTCGCGGAGATCGCCGCACATGGCGATCTTAGCATTTCGAAGTTCAACGGCATCGCTATCCTGATTCCTAAAAGCGCGCGAAAGGTCGACGACGATATATACCGCGCCGTAGATATCTACCTCAAGGTACGTAACAGTTTATTCGCGTTCTCAAACAGTGAATCAGAGAAAACGACAGCGTGTAACGGTTTACCTTCTCTTTCTTGCAGGCGCATCCGAAGCTGGATGAGATAGAAAGAGAGAAGGTGTGCAGCGTGATGGACCCATTGAAACTTTCATACGAGGCGCGTTTGCACGCGTCGCAGAACAAGCGTTTGCCGGTGCAGATTGTGCTGCATGCGCTATACTACGACCAGTTGCGGCTGCGGAGCGGGGCGGAGGAGCGTGAAGTGGCGACAGAGAAGAATGAGCTTCATATGGATGTTTCGTTGGTGAGAGAGAACGAGGAATTGAGAACGGAGTTACTGAAGATGAAGATGTACATTTCTGATTTGCAGAATAAGAACGTTAATAACGCTGAAAGCACTCATGGGAATGGAACGACGTCGTCTGGAAGCACAAAAAAGGCGACGTTCTTCTCCTCCGTTTCTAAAACGCTGGGGAGGTTGAACCCATTCAGAAACGGGTCGAAGGACACCACCCATTTGGAAGATGGGAACGTTGATTTGTCCAAGCCCAGAAGGAGAAGGTTTTCTATGTCTTAGAGCATACAAGTTAAACGATTGAATTAAATTGTTATGCGAGGTGCTTCATCGTGGTTATGGTTACTTCATCTTTTTTTAGTTTTTGCAATTTCTGTTGTGCATGTGCAGAATTCATATATAGTTTTCGGGTAAATTTCACGTGGGATCATGGATCATGCCACTGACAAATGTGAGAAATGTGTTCTCTTCTGGTTCTTGTCAACTTCTATCCGTCATATTCTGTAAACTATTTTCTTTTTTTAATGCACTATGTATATAGTGTTAAGGATACAAAATTTCACATTTTTTGTTGGAGTGATTTTAATGTTCAAAATATACATCATATTCATTTTTATGAAAAGAATCAAGTTTGTTGACAATCTAACACTATAAAAAAGCTATTCTACAACTATTAAAAGGATTATATTATAATAAAATAATAATTTATTTATAATAACAGAAAAAATTTATTTAGTGTCAATCTATCATTACTTTAATCAAAATTAGGAAGATTTATGTCTTCTAAACTAACAATGAATCTATATTCTCACCGCTAAAAGAAGAAGGAAAAATAATTTTGTACTGAAATTTGGGTTCCAGAGGTAAAAAAATTTGGAAAGCTTATATCTTTTACTATGCATTTGTCAAATTAATATTTTTTTAATTTGTTAAATTAACATTTTTCAGTCTATCCTTTCTTTTACCTCTTTACTTGTTACACACCGTGCAGTGCAATTTATTACATGGATTGCTTCTCTTTTATCCTTTCTTTTATCTCTATACGGATAAGATTGGAGTGTCCACAAAACATTTTTTCATTATTGTAAACTGTTTAATTAAATGTGTTACTAAAATTTATTTTACTTAATACATTGTTAAATTCTGATATAAAATATTTACATTAGTCAACCTTCCACAATTATATGGTCTCAACCACATGCCCATGGGTAACACTCTAATGCAATTATTTACATTAGGAATATTTCACAGTTTTGTGGAATAAACCATTTGAAAAATAGGAAATAACATAAAAGTTAAATTGTATTTTTAAATTTTCACTATTTTTGGCTTGTCATTTGAGTATACATGGTTAGGATTAGACGTAGATGAATATATCTTGATAAATTTAAAATTTTGCAAGTTCATTTTTAATGTATCTTCCTTATTTTAGCTATATAAACAATTATAACATTCAATGTAAAATATAAAGTAAAGAAATGATACTCAATATTTTTATATTATTTGTATGACCAACCAATCAAATTCATCTAGGTAGACCATCAAAATAAAGTACACTGCAATATTCTTTCTCAAATCACTTTTGACTTAATGCAATATTTTTTTACAAGTCACTTCTGACTCAACTAAGTATTCTTTTGACAAGTCACTCGTGATTCAAGATAGATATACAAAGTGTGTGTGATCAAAACATTACAGATTTTACTCACCAGGTAGGGTAGCATCTTCATGTTTACAAGGTTTAAGTCCTCTTTACAATTTTTTCTAAAACAAACACAAACAATGTTTTAACACATTTTTTAGGGCATAAAGATATCTTAGCAAAGTTTTAGCACTTTTGAGCCTAGTCTCCTCTTTTCTTTTTCTTCGTGAAATGCTTTATATAGGTTTTGAAAAAAGTAGTCATTGCATTTCTTGATTTGGTTGTTGAGTAACTTTGAACTCTTTTCAACATCCTCTTCTTCTTGCCCTATTAACTATAGAGCTATTGAATATTAAGAAGCATTAAATGCACTTCATGTAAATATAATTTATATTCTCTTCTTCACACAACCTCTCTGATAGTTAACAATGTTTATCTTTCTCGATAGCAAAACTTTTTAAATTAAACATGGTAAAAGTGCACACCGTACAAGACAAATAATTAAGTTAAGATTGAATATTGCATGTGCAAAAGGGTAGGCGGACATTGAAACTTTAGTTTGGAGCCCGATAGATGTTTGGATGAAGCTTTTGAACCTTTCACGAATATCTCAACGACAAATGGTGAAGACATTATCCGATTTTCAAACTTAAGCTTTAGGAATATTGCAATTCAACTTGACATCTTGGATTGTGCTTACTGTTTAATCAACCAACATTCATTTATCAGCCACAGTTGAACTCAATATAATGTTATATTACACAAATCACATGTACTCATGATCTGATCAACATCTTTCAAACTCAATTTCTTTCATGTTGCATTTAAGCTCTCAACCAAAATCGTAGGATGTTGGACTTTTGTTCTAACAAACAACAACTCCATGAATGAAACTCTAATACAAATATTTGTATAAGCAAATCTTCTATATCTATGTGGGGTAAAACACAACCCTGCTGATGAAAATCTAATACAACTATTTATATCAATGGACATTGCACAACTTTCTGATTCGAAAAACACGTCACTTTAAGAGAAACTTTGATGCACTATTTACATTATCAAGCATTCCTCAACTCTATGGAGTCAACCACGTCTTTGTGTGTAAAACTCTAACACAAATATTCATATATGCAAACCTTCCTTAACTCCATTAGCTCAACTAGATCCCTATGAACGAAACTCATGCAATTGTTTACATCAACGATCCTTTCTCACTTTGTGGTCTCAAGTACATCCTACACTACAAGAAACATTCATTTTAGAAACTATAGTTTCTAAAATGATAAAATTAGTAACTAGTTTAATTAGAGACTAATTTAAAATCTAATAGTACTAAGTAGCTAAAATATTGATAGTTAGTGTTAGATACCAATTTAGATTCTTATTCATAAACTAATTTAGTTACCATTAAATAAAGACCAATTTAGTGATCAAATATATAAATACCAAAAGCCTTGAATAAACTATTTTAGTGAATTCATCTTTGTTGAGAGTTACATAATTCAAATCAAGTGATTTTGTTATAGTGTTACCAGAGTCACCATAACACGTTTGTAGAAAGAATCTTCAAGAGACTTCTCATCCCACTTTCCAAAAAAAAAAAAAATCCATAGATGTAACAAACTTGAAGATTAATCTTCATAAAAATCAACAAATAAATTGATGACTTCACTTACGTCAAATTCATTATTTACTAGACAACAAATTCAGTACCTATAATTATCACTCATAAATGTCTTTGCATTGCCAAATACTTCTAAAAGTTGCATTGGGATGCACAATTGTGAATAATATGTAAAATAAGTAATAACATCTAAAATTATATTTCTCAAGAATGTTTACTAAACCTCATACCATATTGTTAGTGAGATTAATACATAGCCTAGTGAGCTTTGAAAAACTCATGGTTGGACAAGAAAATTGAAAAACACAAACTTAATCCTTCAGTTGTTGCTATTCCTCCCACGTTTGAGTTATCAAATTCTTTGACTTGCCACCGATTCAAGGTGTCACAACAAAGCTATTCCTCAAATATTTCAATGATGGAACTTCTCACTAATAGTTGGATGCAAATATCTTGATGGGAACATAACTTCAACCATAATTAAAGTTAGAATAAGAATATGCAAAGTTCTCAATTAAAGGTTTAAAATGGATATAAAAAATTGGATATAAAAGTGCTTTTTGATTGAGAACCAAACTATATTTTTGATTTGGTAACAAGTGGAAAACTTTGTTATATATTAATATAATAAATAAATAAAAAGTAATTTTTAATTTTATTATTTTAATTGATAAGAAACTAATCTCTAAAAAAATTAAAAGTTTCTAACTATATCTTCTTAAAAGAATGGAATAAAAGAGATATTTCAAGTAAAATATACGTATTATAACGGTTTCATGGAAAACATTGAAATTTTCAATTAAAATATTAATTATTTACTTTATATAATAAAAATAATTTTGATAATATATTAAATTAAATTAATTCATAGAATTTTTAAATTAAATAATATTTTGAATTTATTATTATTAATTTAAGTTTATATTTAAATAAAATTAAAAGATTAAAAAATTATTTTAAAATGTTAATTTTTAAATTGATATTAACTATTTCAATGTTATACTAAAATTAACAAATTACTAAAACTACTGATATTAATCTAAAATATTTTATAAATTAAAAATTAACACAAAAAATAAAAATAAAAAAGTTTATTATAAAATTTAGTTACTCCAAAATCAATATCTAAATTTAATAAATAGTGACTAAAAATTGAAGTCTCTAATGATATGATAATTAGAAACTCAAAATTAGTTTTTAAGTTTATTATTTGTATTAATAAAAAACTAGTCTCTAAAATAGATTAAAGGTCACTTAAAAAAATGGTTTCTAACCGCATCTTAACAAGAGACTTAAAAGATTGTCTCTAAATAAATAGTTATTATTTTTAATTACTAGCTACTAAAAATATAGTACATAATTATATTATAATTTTTATTAATAATAAAAAATATTTTAAATATTAATAATTTTTAGTTTATAAAATAAAATTTAAATTAGTCAATATAATAATTAGTTATTTTTTTTCTGTATCTCATTTTTGTAATGCTATTTGGCGAAATTGTGATTTTTCTCTCAGTACAAAACGTTAACTACAACTAACAACAACTAGCCAAATTTAAAGGTCATATTCTTAGGAACTTACAAGCATCCTATATCAACATATGAACTAGTTTTTCACACATGATTCAACTACCCCCAATTTCATCTTTCATAGCAAAATATGCTACTAAAATTTATTTTTTAATTTTCGAATACTCGTAAACTAGTGCAAGAAAAAAATATAAAATATAACTCAAAAAACTAATATTTTTCATCATAGAATCACAAATAGACTGTCAAACACTCCCAAATTATGTAAATAACCACAAAAAAAATCTTCAATGAGCACAAATGAAATGCTGGGTGTGAGTTGCGGGTACCCCAGTGAGATAAAACGAAAAAAAAAGAAGGTGAAAAAGGTGTGTAAAGTTTTAAGGTTAATTTACTTTTTTATTGAAGGACAAAAATATATTTTCTCATTTATTATTAGGGTGCCCCAAGAACATATGAAGGTGCAGGAAGAAGTAGCCGTAGTCAAGACTTCAGAGTCAAGGCCCAAGTCCAATACGAGAATTTCTTTTCTTCGCTGACACGCCAACTAGGTCCTTTTGGTCATTACACAGTTTTTTTCCCATTAAATATCATTAAAACCCAAATAGAAAAAAAAACATCAGCAGCAAATAGAAATAATTTCATTCTATTCCATTCCATTCGATTTCCATTTCCCACTCCAAACCCTATTCCCCCAAAGTCTCATCAATGGGTTCCTCCGCGATGGTACTGGACCCAAAGCCCTCATCGGAGCCACCGCCATCATTCCCGGCGATAAAATCCGACTATCTCCAGGGAAGCTTTGGTGGCGGCGAAACAGACGAAGACGACCTCTACAGCCGCCTTAAGTCCCTCCAGCGCCAGCTCGAGTTCATCGACATTCAGGAGGAGTACGTGAAGGACGAGCAGAAGAATCTGAAGCGTGAACTGCTGCGGGCGCAGGAGGAGGTGAAGCGGATCCAGTCGGTGCCGCTAGTGATTGGCCAGTTCATGGAGATGGTGGACCAGAACAACGGCATCGTCGGATCCACCACCGGATCCAACTACTACGTACGGATTCTCAGCACGATCAACCGCGAGCTGCTCAAACCCTCTGCCTCCGTTGCGCTCCACCGCCACTCCAACGCGCTCGTCGACGTCCTCCCGCCGGAGGCTGATTCCAGTATTTCGCTCCTCAGCCAGTCCGAGAAGCCCGACGTCACTTATAATGTCAGTTTCCTTACGTTTTGTCATTTTCACTTGCTGATTTTAGGTGGATGATGATACCTAGGGTTTTTGGCCAGTGGTGGATCGGTTTCTCTTTATTTTGATTTCCGTTGCGGTTTGGTTAGGGTTTGTTGCGGCTATGTCACTCCTTATTGGTGAATTGAGTTATCTTGGTTTTTATTTTCTGGGTTGATTGGAAATTTTTAAAGTGGTTTTTAAGTTAGGGATTGGTTGAGCTTTCTTACAGCTAAATGAATACTTAGGTTTTGTATATGTGGTTGAAATTGTTTGGGTAAATTAATTAAAAACGGAGAGGAAAGTGCTTTTACTTTAAATTTTGTTAAGGTTTTAAATTGCAGTTGGCGGTTTCTTGATACTGTGAGCACTTTCTTGATAGTGGGAAATTGCAGGCTTTTTCAATAGTTTCTTGAAATTGCAGGCAGTTTCGATAGTTTCTTGAAATTGCTGGCAGTTTCGATAGTTTCCTGAAATTGCGGAACTTGATATTGCGGGTAGTTTTTTTTCAGTGGGAAATTCCGGTAGTTTGGATAGTTTCTTGAAATTGTGGGACTTGATAATGTCAATAGTTTCTTGATAGTGGCAAATTGTGGTAGTTATGATAGTTTCTAGATATTGTGGGTAGTTTCTATAGTTTCTTGATATTGTGGGAAATTGTGGACCAATGTGGCTGATAAAAGGTAACGGTTGCAGCAGCAGCAGCAGACACCCTCAGTTCCTTGATCTTGTGAACGAAATTGTAGTTTTAAAACCTTCAAGATAATATTGTGTTGCATGATGAATTATTTGCTGAAGAGAACACTAGCTAGATTTGTGCTATGATTTTTATGTTTTAAGGGGAGGTTGATCTCTGTATGTCGTGAAATTTGACGGTGGTATTCTGGATTGGATGTGATTTAAAATGGAATGGCTGAAGCATAATGGGTTTGAGTTACCACTGTTACTACTTCTGGTAGTGAGTGTTGCTCTGCTAATAAACTTCTAGAAAGCTACTTGGCCTCTTCAAGGATGTTGATGGTTTCTGAGAGTGAGTGTTGCTCTATTATTAAACATCTTAAATTGAAGGCTTTACACTTGATAAATGAGAAGTCTTTGAGTTTTTAGATGAATTGAAGTGTTTTTGTTTAGTCATTGCAGTTTAAGATCAAAAAAATGTTCTTAAATATGCAGCATGGATTCAATGTGATTTAAAATGGAATGGCTGGAGCAGATGGGGTTTACTTACTACTGTTGCTATTCTCTATGAAGCACAGAGCTCTTCAGTGGCATTTCCCCAAGTTCAACATCGGCATGTGTCATAGACTTAGTTAAAGTGTCAAATTTAAGAATTTTTTTTGCCTCTCCAGCATAACTCTGACACAGTGTTAATTAGGGCATACACGATATTTTTTGTTTTTGTGTAAGTTTCTCCGATTATTGTAGAAACAAGGAGCAGATTCTAAATAATCAGGAGTATCTAGATATGTATTATTAGTAACAGTTTTATTTATTCTTGTATATCTTCATATATTGTGGAATTTTTGTACTTGTTAATTTGTCTTTAGATGAACCATGGCTAGAGGTGGCTTTTTCAAAAATGTTGAGGAAGAAGGGGTCAAATGTCTTAAATGAAAGATATTCTCTTTTGGATTTTAGATGGATGGATTAGATCCATTTTTGTACTCAATAGCAATATGTTTATATTGTTATATTTGATTATCTTTTTATTAATGATTTTGAATATAGAAATAAATTTAAATATATAATGATGTCAAATAAATACATATCCGTCGACATGCCCTTCAATTTTGAAGTACTGGTGTCTGGGCTTCATTGATTCTGTGTCTTATGATATACATCCTAGGCATATCATAACAAGGTGATGAACTTTCCTTTGTTTTCTGGGAGTGTGTCTTATGATATACATCCTAGGCATATCATAACAAGGTGATGAACTTTCCTTTGTTTTCTGGGAGTGATGGTTTCTCTATCATTAAACATCTAGAGAGCTACTTGGCTGCTTGAAGGACGCTTAAGAATGTTTTAACTGGAATCCTTTTAGAGGAATCAAAGTGTCTTGACTCTTGGTTTAGTCATTGCAATTTAAGATTAAAAAATTTTCATACTTCCAGACTTAATGGGACTCATTAATACACTTTGGGTGTTTCTTAAATATGCAGCTTTGATTCTAGGAATCTGATGTTATATGTTAAACATGTGGATGATTAGACGGTTATTAAATTATGTGCTGTATTTAGTCTTGGAGGTTCCAAGGTACATTGACACTGAAAATTTTGGTCCATCTTTCTGTTTTTAGGACATTGGAGGATGTGATATCCAGAAACAGGAAATCCGTGAGGCTGTGGAGCTACCCCTTACACATCATGAACTGTACAAACAAATTGGTATTGACCCTCCTCGTGGTGTTTTACTTTATGGACCTCCTGGCACCGGAAAAACAATGCTTGCCAAGGCTGTTGCTAATCACACCACTGCTGCCTTCATCAGGGTTGTGGGATCTGAATTCGTGCAGAAGTATCTTGGTGAGGTATGATATTTAAGTCATCTGGCATTTGAATGTGATGTTGACAATGTTGTAACTTTTCTATCTTAGTTTCCTTTTGAAAATGATGGTTTTCCAATTCGTAACTACTGATGCTATTCAGTTATTTTGCTATATATATATATATATATCCAGTTATGCTTCAAATTTGTGGATTATATGTTTTATTGGGATTTCATTGGTGTTTTATTTCAGGCCAATGTTTTTAATTAATGTTGTTCATCAAGTTTCCTGAGTTTCAAGTTTAATGAGTTGTATATGTTTTTTTATCAACGGCTTACTGCAATTTCTTCAAATCTTCCCTTATATTTATATTTCAGGGTCCAAGAATGGTTCGTGATGTATTTCGTCTTGCAAAAGAGAATGCCCCTGCAATTATATTTATTGATGAGGTTGATGCAATAGCCACTGCTAGATTTGATGCCCAAACTGGAGCTGACAGAGAAGTACAGCGTATCCTTATGGAGCTTTTGAATCAGGTATCTATGAAATGATATTTTTGTAAGGTGCGGGGTGTATGTTGTGACCTGTGGTGAACTAGTTTATGTTTACCTCTTGACCTGTGGCTATTTGGCTTGACTACATGCTCTTTGTGTTCAGATATTCACTGAACTTTTGGTTTAATTACCTCTGTTTTTTCTTCAGATGGATGGTTTTGATCAAACAGTTAATGTTAAAGTCATAATGGCAACTAACAGAGCAGACACTTTGGACCCTGCTCTGTTGCGTCCCGGAAGGCTTGATCGTAAAATTGAGTTCCCTTTGCCTGATCGACGCCAGAAGCGACTTGTATTTCAGGCAAGCCTTTTTGGTTATTTCATATACTTTTTCTTTGCTACTCTGACAGTATTCATTCTTATTGAACGTTTTATATTATAAGTGGGAAATTTCATTTTGTCTTGCAGTATCTTGAAAATTTTAATTTATTTATTTCCAGCTGTTTGTTAACCATATCCTTTGATGGTTTCATTAGGTTTGCACAGCCAAGATGAACTTGGGTGATGAGGTAGACCTGGAGGATTATGTTTCTCGTCCTGACAAAATCAGTGCTGCTGAGGTTTGTTCCTGTCATCTAATTTTTGTGCCAATATTTATGTAGGGATGCTTGTTATTAGTTTTATGATCATTTGTGTGACTATTGAGTTTTTATAGTTTATTGTTTGTTCACATTCATCATCTTAATTGGAAGGCTTTTGAACCAAATGTTGGGAGGCGGCTTCTTTTAGAACCATATCAAATAGCTAACTTCCTTTAACTGGTTCACTTAAACTGAAAAGTTATGTTTTTTTAAGAAAATATCAAATGTTGAGAAACACAAGGGTTTGATTGGCGGCTTCTTTTAGAACCATATAAAATAGCTAACTTCCTTTAACCGGTTCACTCAAACTGAAAAGTTATGTTTTTATTTTTATTTTTTTTATGAAATATCATATCACACATCTTTATTTAATGTTTATTTATATTAATTGACTAGCACACTGACAATTTTCTATGAGGAAATTGTGGAAAAGAGTTGAAGGTACTAACCAGTTATCAATTTTCAAAATAAAGTGTAAGAAAGGATAACTGAGAGAGAACAATTGTTATCACCCTGAGAAAGATTTTGTTGTGGAGGACCTGTTCTTCAAGCTTAAAAGCTATTTAATTGAAGAATAAAATTCCATGTTTGGATTAAAGTTTACAGACTTATTATTTGATGATTGTTGGTGCCTGCAGATAGCAGCTATTTGTCAAGAAGCTGGAATGCATGCTGTTCGGAAGAATAGATATGTCATACTGCCAAAGGACTTCGAGAAGGGTTATAGGACAAACGTGAAGAAACCTGATACTGACTTTGAATTTTACAAGTGATGATGTAGCTTTTAGTTTGGTGTGTGCTTGTTAAGTTCATATACAGGGTACATTACTAGAGGAATTATGAGTCATATATTTACGAGAATTGACGCATTGTTTATGTTTCTTCTCGACCTTTATTATCATGAAATTTAGATGATTTAATTTACTAAATATATTAATTGTGGAATCTTAGTATTCATTACTTACTGCATGTCTCTGATTATTAAGCAACCTGAATGCTTTGAATGATTTCCTAAAGCGCAAATGGTTCTGATTAAAAATTGGGGAAACATATGTTTTGAGTAACACATCTGAAATTATTCAAAATCTAACATCTAATCTTTTGCTCAGATAGAAGGTTAAAGTGACTCCGAAACATTTGTTGACTGGATTAACATGCATAGTTTCACTTGTAATCCCATGCATTTGAAAGTTTACAATGAATGAATCTATAAATATGAAGATAAGCTATTCCCAGTTGTTTGTGCCTGTAACAGCTATTTTCAAGAAGGAATGAGTGGCTAGCAAAAACAAAAAGTTTTAACACGTGAACTCTCTTGGACCAAAATCATCGGGCAAAAACATCAACAGATAACAGTTGTGATGTATTAATTTTGGCCTTTGGTAGGGTGTTGTGGGGGAAGGTGGGTATGCATTTCGATGTTTGGTCCCCAACGACAGGGAAATAAACAAGGAAGAGGCTTAGGGTTAAGCAACAAGTGATGAAGGGGACCATGGATGAAGCATTTAAAGGATTTGGAGGAACAGTGCCCGTGGGCTGAACTCCTTAAAATTAGCCCCCTCTTCAAAATTTCCACGAATAGGGATCATTCTTAAGTTATTATCAACCTCTTACTTGCTAGTTTTGGAGTCCTTTCACTTGAAAACCCACAGACATAATCTTTATTGTCATTATTATTGCATTTACCTTTTTATTCCACTCTTGTTTACTTACTAGTTGGTTGATTACAGCTTCAGACAATGAATGGATGGGATTATTACCTGAAACATTTGCTTGCAGATCAAGGGATTACAATAGAATCTCACAAATATATACAGTACAGTAATTACTATAACCCCCAAGACAGAGTGTGGTCAATAAAATATAATGGAGTCTTCTTCTAACTTTTTTAGTGTACATTATAAGATTCTTTGTAGTTTAAAGACAACAAAAACTTGCTGCTATGATAATGATTTATAATGTGGGAAGAGTTGCTTCTTTGTAGTTTAAGGACAACAAAAACTTGTGGCTTCTTGTAATCACCACTTCTCTATTCCTTTGTTCTCCACGCAAGGCTGTTTTACATCATACTTTGTGCACTAATACATAACATTCCTTTAATAATTATCTTAAAGCATTATGAATAATACTTCATTCAAAATTACGTCAAAATGCATTAAAAATTAGGATTTGAATACGCTCTCTGTTTTTAATTATAAACACTATTTTGTATTTTTCTTGTCTTTTTTACAAAATCTTGTCTATATTTTTACATTAATTATTTTTTACCAAAAAAATACCCTTAACTATTTTAGTTTATATTTCAAGATTTTAATTTTCAAAACTAAATTTCACTACTACTATTCAATCGATACAGGAATTACTTAAGGGTAAATTTAGAAAAATATTGTAATTATAAACAAATTTAATGTTATTAAATAAACTAATCAATTTTTTTAATAAATGTAAAATTATTTATAATATTTTAGTGGGGATAATACATTCCTCGATATTTTTAATATTATAATTATAAACAATGGATCCAAGATGTAGAAATCATATAGTCATCTTGGTTGGCAATGAATCCATTTTTGTTGGTGGTTCAAGATTTTGTCTTGTCAAAATTTTATCTTACTCTCCTTTATTATTATATCCTGATTGGGTTTAACACCACTTGCAAATTTTACTTCCACATTTTCACTTTATGTCAGCAGTGATTTTTTCCTTCCAAGATGATCCAACTTGAAAATCTGTTGCTCTCACGGGTTAATTCTTTTGTTTGGATTGCTGTTCTAAACTGACTAAACTAAACTAATACCAAGTATTTATTTCAAATTCTAGGATAACTGTTTTTTCTCCATATCAGTGTCATGTGCAAATTGAGTCATGAAAGTGCTTCTTAGTTGTGTCTACTACACTGGTTAGCAATTCCCCTTCTTCAGAAGTTATTATTTGTTAATTCTAGAAGTTTTGTAATCAGTAAATAGAGATGCTGGAAGGCTTTCACATTATTCTCAATTTGGTTGTGTTTGGTGAATGTGGTTAGCAGAAATGCTAATTTTTTCTGGTCAAGTATTGCTTCTTGAGTTCATTTGGACTTTTCCCTAGTACATTAACAGTGACACAACAGTTATCAAAGTAAGAATAGATGTCTAATAAAAGTGAAAAATAATGTCATACTTGTTAAATAAGAATCTAAAAGTGATAACATCTTTTGTTTTTTTAATCACATAAGGAAGAATTAACTTGTCTACAAAAGTTGTTTGTTACTTTGTCTTGTTGACTGCAGAATTGGATTTGCTCATTCAAGGGGATGTGTGTTGTTTTTGTTTTCAAAACTAGTTATTAATTAAGCTAGGTGAACATATAAGGAAAATTCTTATTAATTGCCACACTAAAACAAAATGTATACATTTTAAATTAAGATATGAGCTCAACCAAATAAGTCCAACAAGTGAAAGAAAAAAAAATCTGAAATTGAAAATACAATTAACAATCTTACACAAGCTGAATATATTACAAGGTAAAATAGACTATTTATTCTGTGACTGGGTAAAACAATTTTTACACTCTAATCACAAACCTTCATATATGTCAGCCAGGTTTGTTAACTTTTACTAAATTCTTATGGAGGATGCTTTTAATTACAGTGTAAAACGTTTTACACAGACAGTGTATAGCTATTATATTCTAAATTGAATTCATTTTATGTGTATAGTTAGGTAGTGAAGTGAGTGAGTTCTTAATTTTGAACATGGTATGTGTAGATACATTCTATATGTATAATTAGGTTCTGTACTCAGCACAATGGTGTTAAACAGAAAAACAACTTAAAGATTCTGCATAAAAGTTATCAAATATGAAGTTGTTCTTTGAATTTACTACCAATTCGTGTTCATCTGAAGGAGTGTAAGCACGCTTCTTTGCTGTTTTAAAAAAGTTTAGCACCAAAGGGAGTGCATTCATGAAACTGAAGAGATTCTGATAAATGACACGCCATAGATTTTACAGTAAACAACAGTTCAATAAAAGAGCATAATAATTGCATTTCTTGTATTTGGCTTTGAAATATTGTAACATTCTGCTGTTGATTGTAGAGAAGTTGTATCCACTCCTTGATTAAGAGATCCAAATTTAGCCCGAAGGGTGGTGGTCCCATGGAGAAGAAGTGGGTTTGATTCTATTTTCATTATTTTTCAATGAATGCTTGTTTATGTGAATTATTTGTTGGTTTTAAGGTTGGTTTAAACCATTGCATTAAACCATTATTATTCACCTTGCATTAAAACTTATAAGTTGATTTTATAAGATTGAATTAGTTTTAAAATTTTTTTTTTTTTTATGACTTTGTCTTAGGAAGGTAGGAGAAAAATGTCAAAGGAAAAAGTAGTTCAATAAAGTAATAGAAGAAGACAGTGCCACTAGGGTTCTTACTACCTACCAAACTATTACTTGTCTGGGCCATGATTGGTTAGTATTTGACACAAGTTTGCTGTCACTGTGATGATGAAGTTCATTTTCTGCCAACATGATTAAATGTAAGAATATCTGGAGTGGTTGTGATGGAGAATTCCTTTGGTGACAAAGCACTAAACTTGTAAATTCTCCAGCTGCTACCACCAACATTGGTGACTGTCCTCTTAATAGTCCCAGAGTTGAGTTCAAAGTGTTCAAGAAATGACTTTGGACAGTTATATGTAATGTTGAGGTTTTTAGTTACTCCAACTCTAAAGTTAGTCCTCGTAAGAGGCATCATAAATCTACTGCTCTTTCATAAGCTTTTTAGAGAATAAATAAAATGAAATTATACATATACATTATGAAAAATAACATTTTTTTTTTCAAAAGCTTAATAATGAAAAGAGTGAAGAAAGATAGAAATAAATAGTATCAAAAGTGAAGAAAGATAGAAATAATATACTTTTCTAGCTTAAACTAGCATTTGCTCTTGCTCTATAAAACATTATTCGTTTTCTTAGATGATTTTCTTTTACATTTCTTTATTATATTTTCTCATGAAGAGGTACCACACCTTCATTATTCAATTATATGTCGGCTTGTTTTTTATTTTGATCAAAATGTCATAACACCAAGAAGAAGTACATAGAAAAGAGCACAACTCTTATGAATTCATTTTAGAAGAATTTGTAAGGTGTGATCTCTGATATTTAAATGACTAATAAGTAATTAAATTAATATTGAAGGATAAAATAGTAGTTGAGTTGATGAGAAATAGTTTTCCGATTATGACTCATATTTAATGGGTCTAAGATAAAAGTAAGGTTTATATTTATATAAATTATTAATGATAGCAAATTCTTGCTGCACATATATTATTTTTGAAAAATTTTAAAATTATTTTTTATTTTGGATTTATAAGATCTGAAATTCGAAAATAAAATCTCATTTTAGAAAAGTAAATCCAAAATGTAAAATATATTTCCGGAAAAAAAATCTGAAAATGTATTTTAAAAAAAATTATGAAATTTATAAATGTGTTATGGAAACACAGATCCTAAAATGTATTTTAGAAAAAAAAAATTATAAAGTATTTTTTTTTATTTATATCCTCCTTTTATTTAAGGTCATTTTGGTCATTTTGAAAGAATATTTTCATTTGTAAGAATAATTTGTCCACACTAATAAGTATGTATGTTCCTCTACCTTAAATTCATTATGAGAAATTGTAGAATAATGAGAAAAAGGAGTGAAACATTCATTTTTCTTATTGGATTCCAAAACACTAAAATATCATTTAGAAAAAAAGTTAGAATAATTTATTTCATCATCAAATCTCTAAATTACTGAAATGTAATATCTTATATATATATATATATATATATATATATATATATATATATATATATATATATATACTATTTCTTTAATATAGGTGAGAATCGTGTAATTTTAAGATCATGTTTTAATTTTCTATGCTGTAGAGTTATTTGAAAATTCTTAAGTATTTATTTCAACATTTTTATTTTATATTTTAAATTTATGATTTTTTTTTTGAATTTTGAATTAAGATAAAATTTAACCATTTTAATATAAAATATTATGAAAATGTTTTTTCTTATACATTATGCCTATGCTTCTATACGTAAGAAACAAAGGCATTCCCCATACTCTAAAATTGTAAAAAAAAATTAGTATATGTGATTTGAAAAAGAAGTATGCACTTTTTCTTTCAAAAATGACTAGTAACTTTATATAGATTAAATAATTTATACTATAACTTACTTTGATTTCAAATTTTTATCATTAAACATTCTTGTAGATTTGATTTCAAATGCACTTATTTTGATTTAGAGTAACACAGTTAGGTTTAATTATTTCAAAATAAATATTCAAAGTAATTTTTAAGTATGTACAGTTACCCATTAAAATAACAAGTATTTTATGACAACACTTTCAACTATAAATTGGAAGAATTATACCCTAGCTTTTGAGTAAACTTTCTGGATAAGCATATAATTAATTAGGAATAGAGTATGATTAATGATAATCAATGTAAGAAATCTATTATTAGGAACAAGTCAATAAAATGTATATGTGATGATGTTGAGAAATTTTCATTTATTACACATTTATTATTTTTGTTAGATTTGGAGAGTAATGACTACAAGAAAATATTTGATTAAAAATTAATTTTATAAACAAAAAATAATTATTTGCTATAGTGACTAAATTAGATACTATTTTGGAGACTAAAAAATTTTTTTGTTTTTAAATTAGTTTCTCTTATTGTTAAATGATTTCTAAATTAGTATTTAATTAGCTACCAAGATTTTTGCTACCAAATTTAAAATCTAAATAATTGGTAGTTAAAATTTTGGTAATTAGATACCAATTTAGAAACCATTTAACAATAATAGAAATTAATTTAGAAACAATTTTTTTTTTAATCTTCAAAATGGTCTGGTTATTATAACAATTAATTATTATTTTTTCTCTAAAATTAATTTTTATTTAATGATTTTTTATAATGAATTTTGAAGTAATTTTTTGTAAAGAGGATATTAATGAGTTATTTTAAAAAAATATTTGAAACAATTCTTCCATTAAAGCATTCTGACATGGTACTTGAAGTATTGCTTATAATTTGTTGAGTTGCTTTTATAAGTAGCGATTCATAAAGAATAAAAATTAATACTTTGTTCAAGTTCATAAAGGATAAAAAAAATATAATTTATTAAAATTATTAACAGTATATTTCATTTAAAAATAAATATAAATTATTTAATAATAATATGTGACATTACAGAAATCAATTTTTTCAATATATAAAATAATCGTGTGAGTTACTTCCAATACTTAAATATCTATTCCAAATTCACCAAAATATGTTAATGTTGACCCAACTTAAAAAAGAACATATTTTTTTTCTAAATGATGCAGTTTGCATAATTGCAAACTTGTTCTCAAACATACCCTAATTAGTTGGGCATAAATATATGAATTATATCTGTAAAAATGATTGACTTTTGAAAAAAAAAATGTTAAAATTAAAATGTAGAAGATGAATGATTTGATTATTTGGTGGTGGTTCCCTGCACCCCCTAAATAAGGGGTGGAATTGACCTGCATGTGCTTAACCAACCAACCTTGATTCTCCACGTTAACACTGTTCTCACCCAAATGAGAAAGCTGTCACATACAACTCATCTGTGAAAAAAAATAATATAAGTTTGGCCAACTACCATGCATGCATGCAATGTAATTAATAAATATTCATAATCATGTGCCTTCTTTATAAACCTTCTCCCTTTCCATAACACTACTTTAATAATATTCTATATCCATATTAATATATAAGAAACACATAAGCTATTTCAACAAAACAAAGGATACTGGTGGAGAAATGTTAAACGATTGCGTTTATTTTGAATTTATAAAGACAGTTATATAGTCATATTTGATCAGCACACACTTATAAATTGAAGAGATATGAATGCGGCTCTATAGCCGCATTCGTAAATGCGATTTATAAATGTGGTTATTTACATAGCCGCATTTATAAATTGCATTTACGAGAGACGTTTAGGGTTTTTTTTATTTTTCGTTGTTGATTGGATTTCTAATCAAAGTTTTCAACTTTGATCTTTTCCAAAGAACATGGTCATTATTTTAGCGTTTTTTTTTATGTCTTGGTGCATCCATATCATATCTTTTCATATTCTATCCCAATGGAAGTCCAAAAAACGCAAATAAAAATTTTCCAATGAAACACAAATATATGACAGAGCAAGGCGACAATAGGAACAAGGAAGACACAACAGAAAGCAAATGAAAACATTCTCAATAAAGCATGACCTTAGCAATGGCATAAAGACAAAACATAAGAGAAACACAAAACATACAAAAATCAATGGTGAAGAAAAAGAGAGGAAGACAATGCACACCAATGGCACGAAGACAATGCAAAGAAGAGAGGAAACACAGTTAATGGAGGAAGTGCATAAGAGAAACGAAGCGTGAGAGAAAGGAGAGTATCAAAATGTAAGTGACACGTTTCTGAAATTATGATTAAAAAAGTTTTAAGAAGGCGACTATTTGTAAAGTCGCATTCGTAAATCAAATCAAATGTTTTAATTTACAAAGGTGACTATACAAATAGCCGTCTTTGTAAATCCAAAGACTTGATTTACAAGTGCGACTTTACAAATAGCCGCACTTGTAAATGAATTTAATTACAAAAATATTATCGCATTTTTAACGAAAATGTTTGAATATAAAGTCATACTAAATAAATCGTATTCGTTTATACATTTTACACCTGTGTAACATGCTTCTTCTATATATATATATTTTTTTTACACATGGTGTTATTTATGTTTTTTTTTTTACAAATGATGTAATTCTATTTGTTATTTCTTGAAGTAGGAAAAAAATTATTTTAAAAATAAACAAGTTATACGTGCAGATTTCAATAAAATTTCATATAAGTTATGACAAGTTACTTTAATTTAATATAAGAATTAAAATCGTACATATGACGATGACAAGTATGACTTGTCCAATTTTAAAATATATATTTTTATTTTAAAAACTATCAAAAAATTGTTATTTCTTTATACTATACTTTATAATCGATTTCAACACACTTGTTACTTCTTTTGAAGAAACACCTTCTATTACAATTCATTTTAGGATGTAACATTTAAAGAACTATATGCATTGAAGTCAATTTTCTTTTTCTATAAGTTAAAAATCATTTAAAAATAACATAATTAAGAAATGAGAAAGGGACATGCTGAGAATCATCCATGATCTTCAAGGACTCAAAAAAAAAAAAAAAAAAGAGTCAAACTGTGAACTTTATATTATTCATGTTTCAAGTATAATTTGCATGTATCTAAATAGCAAAAAATATTACAGCCGCATTATATTAGGATTTAAGAAACTGTAATTCTTTAAAAGAAGAGAATAGCATTAAAAATAACTAATGTATGAAACATAAAAGTATAAGTTATAATAAGAAGGATCTTGATAATTTGACTACTATTTTTTTTTAATTTAATTTGTACTTTTTTTTCAAAATAGAGTCAACCATAAAGTAAAATAGATATATATATATATATATATATATATATATATATATATATATATATATATATATATATATATATATATATATATATATAAAGGTGTTATAATTTGCCAACAAAAAATTAGCTCATCAAAATTTGTCCATAGTATTTCCTTTATCAAAATCTAGAAAATTGTCAACAAAATTTGTTCAAGAAACTAAGTTTTAAAAATACAAATCGTTTGTTTGTGATAGATTCTGACCAAGTATTCTAAATGTCAACGAACTAACAACAACGAGATTTATCATTTTCACAAAATGACAAACTTTTGCATAAAAGACAATATTAGAAGAACAAATGGATGACGAAATTAAAATCCGAAATAATATTCAAATTATAACTAAAATACCAATATTGTCTCAATTATGTTACCTCGGAGAATTGTTAGTTTCTTTAATTTTTTTCTAACATTTTAAAAAATTCATACTTTTATAATAGAAGAATGTAAACAAATCACAATTAACACTCAGAGTAGGTTTTTTTCACCTTTTGTTAAAATTGTGTGAGACACAAAATCATCTATTAATTGAATAAATAAATAAAATTCAAAATTTAATTATTTTTCATTGTTTAGTAAATTGACAGGATAATTGTTTTTATCTTACCACAAATTTATTACATCATATTTAATCTCACTTACATTGAACAGATGATTAAACACATTTTTTTCCCGTTATTACGGGAACCATCCATTTTTAACCAACAAATTTTAATCATTTTAACGTCGAGAAGAAAACCCAAAGGTTCTACAATATGCACTTTATATCTATTTTATTTAGAGAAAAAAATAAATAAAGAATGTGTTTCTGTTATTTGATAATGATAATAATATAAAGCATAATTAAATATAGGGTCCCTCCTATGTTCTCCTTTGTGACAAGTTTCCATAAATTAAAGCACACTTCTTTATGCAAATTACCAAATTTGTTAAACATGGAATTCGAAAATGCATCATAAACAATATATCTTTATAATTTTTCCATAGCTCTCTTTGAAGTTTCTCTCACCTTCTCTCTCTTATCATCATGGTGATGAAATGTTGAAATTATGGATCACGACTTCCACAAATTTGGTGACCACCATTTCTTTTTTGGCTAAAGTTGAGACATAATGATACATAGAGTTGAAGCTTCTCATTCATTGATTTATTGTTTATTGGTTAGTGATCATGGTAGTTCTATAGTTCACTTCATTCAGAATTTGAACAAAACCACCCTAAATTCATGTTTTTTTTTTTTTTTTCATATTCCATCATTGTTCCTTCCATTTCAATATTTAATTTGTTAGAATTTATGTCTCCTTTTGTCTTCTCTTATTACTTTTTTGAAAATTATTGTCTTTTATGCAAAAGTTTGTCATTTTGTGAAAATGATAAATCTCGTTGTTGTTAGTTCGTTGACATTTAGAATACTTGGTCAGAATCTATCACAAACAAACGATTTGTATTTTTAAAACTTAGTTTCTTGAACAAATTTTGTTGACAATTTTCTAGATTTTGATAAAGGAAATACTATGGACAAATTTTGATGAACTAATTTTTTGTTGGCAAATTATAACACCTTTATTTATATATATATATATATATATATATATATATATATATATATATATAAAATCTATTTTACTTTATGGTTGACTCTATTTTGAAAAAAAAGTACAAATTAAATTAAAAAAAAATAGTAGTCAAATTATCAAGATCCTTCTTATTATAACTTATACTTTTATGTTTCATACATTAGTTATTTTTAATGCTATTCTCTTCTTTTAAAGAATTACAGTTTCTTAAATCCTAATATAATGCGGCTGTAATATTTTTTGCTATTTAGATACATGCAAATTATACTTGAAACATGAATAATATAAAGTTCACAGTTTGACTCTTTTTTTTTTTTTTTTGAGTCCTTGAAGATCATGGATGATTCTCAGCATGTCCCTTTCTCATTTCTTAATTATGTTATTTTTAAATGATTTTTAACTTATAGAAAAAGAAAATTTATCTTAAATATTCATGTTACATTTAATTATTTTGATTTTAAATTTATTGAGATAACATGATTATAATTAATCATGGTATCTGAGGTACATCTTGGAAGAACATATAAGAACAAACCTTCCAATCAAAGTTTAAAGAAAATGAATTCTTACAGGTGATATTAATGTTTCGATCTTAAATTTATTGAAATGATATTATTAAAGTCAATCATCACATCAAGATATTATTTATTTTTAAACTCAAAATTTTATTACAATTTTATTCTTAAAAAATTAAAAAAGAAAGATATATTTAAATCAGAATGCTTAAAATAATATGAAATTATTAAATATACCAAAACTTTAGAGTGTTAAACTAAAACAATATAAATACAATTTAATTTTGATATATTTTATAAAATTAAGTTACACATAATTTCTTGAAATTTAATTAGTTTTTTGAGGTTATTTTGTTAGCATATTCCATTGCAATAGTTGTAAGTTGGTTCGTGGATATATTGTTTGTCTTTCATCTTGGTTTTAACAGTGTATACAGTCTTAGCATAATTGATTTAATATTCTCTTAGTTGGAATCTGTCTGAGAAGTTTGTATTTATGAATTCAGCAAAAGCTAAAAAAGTGGTTGAAAAATAGAAAGGCACATTAGTTGAATGTGGATTTTGTTGTCATGCTCTCTCCCCAAACACGTCACAAATAAATATCATTATCAAACTTCTAATTATGTTTTATATTACTCGCCCCAATGCCTCTAACTCCCTTCAAAACTAAACAATATATTAATATTTATATCACACATTAGTAATGCATCCTATGACTATTTTTATTAAAAATCTCACATTAAGAAATACAAATATTTTAAAATATATAAATAGATGTAAATTTTATTTTATAAGTTAATTTTATAAAGTTGAATTAAACTTAAAATTCATTAATTTTATAAATTTTTAAGGTTGAATTAAACTTATTAAAGTCAATTTTTTAATAATTTTTTACTATATATAAATTATTTTAAAATATATTTGTCAGCTAACAAGAGAAAATATACAATTTTTTAATATATATTAATCCACAAACCTTCAAATTCCATTGCATTACTAAAAATTATGTTACTAAATGAAATTTAATTTATGATGGAAGGGAACTACATAAATCTCTCACTTCTAAATGCTCCTAAAATTAACTCTGTTCTGCCTTTCAAAATGCATTAATTATTGTTTATGTTGTTAAATATGATATATTATCAATGTATTATTTTATTGTAAACTTCTTTTAATGAAATTGGATGTATTCTTCCATGGTTGATCATGATTTCATTGTATTCAATTATGTATCTCTAGATATTTGATTTTTATAGTAATTTCATATATTGCTAGTCATTATGCTTTTAGTAAAATTTAATTTTAGGTTCTGTTTTTTTTAAAAGGAAAATACAAAAATGTAAATATAAAATAAAAATAAATTTGTTAAATTTACGTGTTTTTCTCTCTTCTTTTCAACCAAATACATAAATATTTTATTTTTCATTATTTTTTCTCTCTTTGCAATCTATTTTACTTCAACTAACACTACAAGAAAAATTATTGATTAGAAACCAATTTTAGAGATAAAAAATAATTAGTGGTTATAGTGACCAAATTAGAGAATATTTTGGAGATTAACAAAATTTTGATTTCTAAATTAGTTTTTATTATTGTTAAATAATTTTTAAATTGATATCTAATTAGTTATCAAATTTTTGCTACCAAATTTAAAATCTAAATAATTAGTAGTTAAAATCTTGGTAACTAATTAAATACTAATTTAAAAATCATTTAACAATAATAGAAACTAATTTAGAAACCAATAATTTTTTTAGTCTTCGAAATAGTCTTTAGTCACTATAACAATTAATTATTTTTTTTTCTAAAATTAATTTTTATTTAATAATTATCTTGTAGTGTAATAAACAAATTTATTTTATATTTATTTTTTGTTTTTCTTTCACTCACTTTCTTCCATCACAACCAAACAAATGCTTATTGGCTTTTTTATATTGTCTTCTCTTTTACACTTTGGGTAGGGTGATGAAAAGTGAGAGAATATAGAGAGAAATAAAGAAAGAAAATTAGAATAAAAATAAGATTGTGTGAATCAAGTAAAAAAGATATTGAAAAAAATGAATGAAAAAACTGTAAGTAAATGTAGTTTATTTTTTTAAAAAAACATAATAATAATAATAATAATAATAATAATAATAATAATAATAATAATAATTTCTTATATAGCGAGCAACTATCCTTACAGAAAAATACAAAGATAATATAAAAATACACACAAAGAAGAAAGATAATCCATTATTGGATTAACATAATGAATTATGTAAAAAAATATATAGTTGATTATGTGAGAGAGATGATGAAGTTTTAAAGACATTTTTTTTTATAAAAAATACAGGTCTACATCCAAAAACTCTAAAATAATATAAAAAAATAGTTTAAAGACATGTACTTGAAAGATTTATTTATTCTTTTATCTGGGAATCAAATTCCAAACATGTACTTAAAAGAAAAAAAAAATAGTAAGAACTTCCACTTGTGTATGACTTAATTCTGTATTGTTAATGGTTAGTCTTTGTCTTTGTCTATAATATTCCCTGCACTACAACTAAAGACAAATTGTGACTAAAAACAATTTCTAAATTTCAAAAAGTTCCCTTTCTTTTTCAATCAATATTCTTCCAAAAAGGTATAGCTAAAGACAATTTTTGTGTGCAAATTCAATTTCTGTGGAGATATTCCATTGACTCACTTCAATCTCCACAAACTGCATAATTTCAAATTAAGAGCATAATAAGATGCATACTCATTGATTTGATGTTCTCATATGAATTGACTGAAAATGACAACATTTTATTTTAGACATTATCTTAGTAGTAGAAAAAGAGAGAATATTTGTTAGTAATTTTGGCATGTGTAACAAAAAGGTGTTATTTCAAAATACTTGTATTTTAGAATTTTATTTATTTTGTAATAAATTATTATTACATATTTTATTTTATAAATATACTTTTTTTAGGACCACATAGCTAGTTTGATATTAAATAAAATTTTATTTTTAACAAATAACTTTTAATTTATAATGATCTTTTAAGTTAAAAGAAAAAAAAAAGGGACAAGTAATAATTTGTATTTTGTTAAAGTTCTTAATTATATCTAACTACTAAACTTAAAGATAACTTTTAATAGTAAAATGTAAATGATACATGTAATGAAAGTATAAGAGTATTTTATCTATGAAAAAATCTATTAATTATTTGTTATGATATTAGTTAAATTAGATATTATTTTATAAATTAATTTTTTATACATAGAATAGTTTATATTATTAATAAAAAATTATAAATTAATTTTTAAATTAATATTTAATTAGTTATCAAGATTTTAGTTACTAATTAATCTAAATTAAATTAGATTTTGAAGTTAATAACTAAAACTTTAATAACTAATTAGATATAATTTAAAAACTAATTATAAATTTTTATTAGTAACAAAAATTACTTAAATATCAATAATTTTTAATTTATAAAATAATATTTATTTTAATTAATATAATAATTAATTATTTTTTATCTTTAAAATTAATTTTTATTTGATAACTTTTTTAGTGATATATATGACAATTTATAAATCTCTAGCTAAAAAATGTCTTTCTATTTGCATTAATTGATGAATAAAATATTTATAGGAGTGCTTATGAATATTTTTCTCATAATAGAAGCATTACACTGTCGATTTATTGATGAAAGAATATCAATAGTAAATATGAAATAATAGATTTTAATTTTAGTGTAATTATTATACAATAAAAGTGATTTTATAATAAAAGAAAGTCAAATTATGAAGTATGACATGTAAAACTGTAAATTAATAACTTTGATTTATACAAAATTACTCAATAATTATCATATCATACAACCCTTCAAAAGAAAAAAAAAAGAATTTTGTTGATAAAAAAATGACAAGGAAATAGACAATGAATTTAAGTCACAAGAGATTGGCATAATGAAGTAAACATTATGAATGGTAGACAAAATATGAGAAAAAATGGAGCTTTTATTTTTCTTCTAATTCACATTTTCATGATTAGATAGAGATCTAAAAATGTGGAAAATAGATTTACAACTTCAAATTATTCATTGCTTTAATTGGTTTCCTCTTAGCTTCATTTTTATTTTAGTTGTAAAGTTTAATTTTAGTCAACTGTGAGATCTTTCTTTTTCTTTTATTTGAAAATGTTTTTTTTTATATCTGATTTCTCACCAAAATTCTGCATAAAAATACTCTTATTAAAAATATGGCGGACAAAAAGAAGGCACAATTTTAATATATTATTATTATGACTAATTTAGTCTATCTATTTATTTGATAATTACATATACTTTTTTATTATTAAATATTTTAATTTAGTCCCTTATTCATTAAAATTGATGTAATAATCATTTCCATCCCATTGCATAAAATAACGTATTGCAAAAACTAACGTTAATTATTTGTATACATAAAATAAAATGACACGTTTAATGAAAAAAAAAATTTAAAAATTAAGAGAGTCAATTAATTATTTATGATAAAAGAAAAAAAAATAATCAATTATATAAATAGACACCAAATAAGTATTGAAACATTAATTCTTCCTACAACAAATTTACTACTTATTAAATATAAAAGTATTAAAAATTATATTTTTAGCACAATAGTTTATTACCTGATACATTTTCTTATAACGTATTTACAAAAACTAGTAAAAGTCAGTACTATTCCGATCAAACACAACTAAGTAAACTAGACAAATACTCGGTTTATTTGTATATATTTATTTTTTTAAGAAAAATTTGTTCATTTTTATCGCTCATTTTAAAAAAAATTCAATATAATATTCCTTTTCATTTATATCTTTATTTTTATTTTTCTTGTAAACTGTTTGAAATCTGAAATATGAATTACTTTTTACCTAATAAAAATATGAATAAAGATTATTATTAAAATAAATTCTAAATAACTATTATAAGATGTGTCAATAAATGAAATGGTATTAAAGTGTTAAAGAAAAACATAGTAGATAATGAAAGATGTGTGTGGTAAAGGGAAAACCCCAAATAAATGTGTTTGTCACTTGAAGCATGTGATTTGGTGATAAATTATTTCGTAGGATTGTAATAAAGACATTCACAACCTTTAGTTAGGATCCAAACTCATTAATTGAGAGTAGTAAAGATGAAAAGGAAGAAAGAAGAACATGAAAGTGAAAGCAAAGTTCAAAACTTTTCATGTTTCCAAACTCCATTTTTTTACCAAGAGAAATGGGAAGTTCTGGATTTTAATTTTGGTTCTGGGTAATTAAAATTAAGTTAGCTAGTTGAAAGTAATTTTTTTTACATAATTAGAACAAATTATTATTTTTATTGATATAAATTATACTTGATTCGTGAAGTTAACGTAAGTGCCGACCAAGTTTACACACTAATTAAAGGTGGTCCTTACGTAACAGGAAATAATTTTTGTAGACTTTTTCAAATCTTGCTTTTTTTAGTGTAAGTGTCATGAGTATAGAAATAAAATAAAAAAATAAAAAATGAAATATAAATAAAATATAATAACAAAATTACTAGCATATTTTTTTATTCTTATGTATAAAAGATAACAATATTGTATTTATGATATTTTAATAAAATTGTTTGAGTAAGTGATATATTTATTATTATTTGTGATTTGCATAAAAAAAATTCAAATTAACGTTATTTTAGAATAAATTATAATTGATATTTCATCTGTCTTTTTAATTGTCAGCTTTTTAAAAATATTTTCTTTTGTTTGTTATTTTTAAAATATCAAGATCATATTTTTTTTCAGTTATATTCTTAATTTAATTAATATGAAGAGAGAGAGACAACAAATAACAAAAAATATAATAAATAAATGTCCATTGAAATAAGAAAATAAGAAATAATAAATAACTCTTTTATGCTATATTAAAAATAGAAAATTAAATATTTTTTTTAACTTAAACTGCTATTATTATAAAAGAAAAGAAAAAAAAGAGTAAATAATAATGTCATTTTAATATATTCTTAAATTCATATGTACAATGATTCTCTCACATCAATAATATTATAAGAAAAATGATATGATGAGAAGTGGTAAATATTTTTTGATGTAACTGTTTAAATATATAATAAAGAGTATATTTGTAATTAAATAATATAAAAAATTATTAAAATATTTATATTCAGGTTTGTAACGTAAGTGTGAAGAAAAGAAGAGAGTTGTTGAGGATCAAAATCCATGTGACAAATTGAAGTATAGTATGAAAACATAATAAAATTTAATACTCCACATGATTGAACAAAACTATCTTTAAAAAATATATATGTAAAAAAGAAAAACGTTTATTTAGAAAAATTAAAATTTTAAATAAATATTGAAAATTTGAAGAATTGGTTTACAGTTTCTGGATAGCTTAGAAAAAATGGTTGGAAAATATAAAGAAGAAGAGAAAACGAGTAGAAAATCACAAAAGAAAAACATAAAACTGCTTTCTCAATTTTGATGTTGCAGTTTCCATGTTATTGATTTAAAGTTTTGGCAAAAACATAGAAGTGAGAGGAAGTGAAGTGATGTAAGACATAAAAAAGTTTTCCATCTTTGCCGTTGAAGAAGTCGTCATCATAGTACGTGTGCACTGTCTTTTCTCTCTCTCTTCTCACTCCACTCGTCTCAAGTCTCAAACTTTCTGTTCCAATATTAAATGATGATCATAAATAAATGAAGAATTGAAGAAAGTCTCAAACTTTCTCTTTCTCTCTCTCTGGGTCTGGGGTAGGTCAAGAAAGAGAAGGATAGTGTCTATTCTGCATTGCCTTGCTGTGCTGTCAATTTTATTCTTTAATCTTTATTTTTGTTTCTTCTTTCTCTATTTTATCTGCAAAAACAAAAAATTAAGTCACTTTCTCCAACCCTTTTTTCCTTTTTATGAAGCTTCTGCATTCTGTACCTTGCTGCTGTTTCTGCTGCTACCATTCTCTTTTAGCTTAAAATGCTCCTCAATTTCATCCAAATTCCCTGGCTTTATGGGCTCTCAGTGTGCTACATGCTCTTCCCAGTGAAACCCACCTCCAGATTTTGATATGAATGCTCCTATTCTAACAAGTTGCTACCGACAAGAACTTGAGAACCGAAGCTCAAGCACCCCACCAACTTCAATTTCTGCGTCAGCCAGTGCTACTTCATTTGTTGTTTCATTTCATTTCTCTGAATTGATGAATTGGGAGACTAACACATCCTTCTGAACTCTCCCATGCTTCCTTTCAGGTAATTGCTCACTGAAAAGCCTGTCCTCTCTCTCTCTCTCTCTCTCTCTCTCTCTCTACTCCTAATTTAGCATGCAAATCTGAGTTCTTTTGAGTTTTCTTTCTCAACATTGACAGTGGAATGTGCTAAATAGCAGTTTTTGGTTTCTTCTTGATGATAATTCTAGTGTTTTGAACACTTGGTTTTGGTTTTTTAGGATCTGAAGGTGCGTGAGGAATTTTTTTTTTACGTTTCACATTATTGTTAATTTTGTGATTGAACCTCTTTGACCGTTTCTGATCTTGTGATTTCCGTCACAATCCATTAAAAGGGGTGTGCTTTTGAAGAAAAAATCAATTATCTGTGCAGTCATTTGTTTCAAAATTCAAGTCATTCCTCTTACTTGGAAGCCAAAAAGGGGGAAAATTGGACGGAATTGCGTTGGCTGTGGTCGGCTAGAAAATTATGTGTTTCAGAGAATAAAGAGCAGAAATGTTTGTTGTAGTTATCACAGAGCTAAACAAGCCTACTCCTCCTAACTTCTTAGAGCCCAAGTTAATTTTATAGTAAATGTTGTCCTTTCCTTAACTTCTCCCTCATTTTTTTTTTTGCCAAATCTTGAGAAAATTCTTTTTGTTTTTCATGAATCATATTCTTCTTATAGCAACAAACGAATTTCACTCGCTTTATAACTTGATCTCTCTTTGTGTTGTCTAGTACAATCTTATGCGTGTAAAAAATTAGAAGGGATTGGTTAGTTTGATAAACAGAACATTGTTCACTTCCTCTCCTTCCAAATCTTTCTTGACATATCGTCTTCACTGCTCTTTATTCTTTGTAATGGCTCAATAGGGATGGACATTTTGTAAATAGGGATTATGACTCTTGTAAATGATAAGCTCAAAGTTATCGAAATTAAGTTACTTTTGTTTTTCTACTGTAACTTAATAAAAATGAAGCTAAAGTGAACTCTGCTAAAACCTTTTCAATATGCGTCTACAGTTTTAGGGGATTTAATTGTCTTGAGAAGACACTTACAGATGATCTCTTGGAAATAAATTTTCTTTTGATCCGTATTTAATTGTCTGCTGATGCAGTATATCTCTTGATAGATGTAAAATTACAGTGTTATTTCGATTTTGTTTTATTCTTGGAAAGTACATTCCCCCACTGTCTCTCTCTTGATGGTGAAGATCTTACAAGTAAGCAAAAAGAACTGCAAAAGTTTACCCTTGCAAATTTTTATCTGTTTGGTGATCCTCAATCAAGATGCTTCCTTTTTATTAATCATGAATGGTTATGTTTCGACTTTTGTTTTCTGAAATGTTGTCATTTCTAATACCTAGATTTGTTATATATTGTTTATTTCATCATGCTACTGGATCCTAACTTTTGATTTATGGTTATGGTACTAATACAGGAACATATGATGACTGACAAAGTTTACTCCAAATTTAATTGCCAATATATTATTCCTTCCAGAAAACAACTCTCCATGAAGTTCCTTTCTACTTCAGTCACTTTTCTTTTTGTCATAGTGATTCTTTTCCCTTTGGTTATTGGTGATCTAAGTTCAGATAAGCAAGCCCTTCTTGATTTTGCTAATGCTATCCCCCACCGCCGAAACCTTATGTGGAATCCATCGACCTCAGTCTGTAAATCTTGGGTAGGCATCACTTGCAATGAAAATAGAACTCGTGTTGTTAATGTTCGGCTTCCTGGAGTAGGACTAGTTGGCACCATCGCATCCAACACACTTGGCAAGCTTGATGCTGTGAAAATTATTAGCCTTCGCTCCAACCTACTCAGTGGAAATCTCCCTGCTGACATTGCTTCTCTTCCTTCTCTTCAGTATCTCTACCTCCAGCATAACAACCTTTCTGGTGATATACCTGCCTCATT
The DNA here is from genome assembly GCA_013389735.1 of Phaseolus lunatus. Taxonomy (NCBI): domain Eukaryota; kingdom Viridiplantae; phylum Streptophyta; class Magnoliopsida; order Fabales; family Fabaceae; genus Phaseolus; species Phaseolus lunatus. The sequence continues at coordinate 24,445,075 of CM023862.1, read as the reverse complement.
GTCTCCCCAACTTGTTGTACTTGATTTGTCATATAATTCCTTCTCTGGTAGCATTCCAGAGACATTTCAAAATTTTTCAGAATTAACGAGTTTGAATCTCCAAAACAACTCCCTATCCGGACAGATACCTAATCTCAATGTAACTCAGCTCAGGCTTTTGAATTTAAGCTACAACCATTTGAATGGCTCTATTCCTAAAGCTCTTCATATTTTTCCAAATTCTTCCTTTGAAGGAAACACACTTTTATGCGGACCCCCTCTAAAGCCATGCTCTGGGGTTCCTCCTACACCTTCTCCTGCCTTGACTCCACCTCCATCATCAACTCCAGGGAGACAAAACTCAAAATATAAGTTGAGTAAAATAGCCATCATTGCAATTGGTGTTGGAGGAGCTGTGGTGTTATTCTTTATTGCTCTTGTTGTTGTTATTTGCTGTTTAAAGAAAGACGGCAGAGGCTCCAATGTGATTAAAGGGAAGGGCTCTAGTGGTGGCAGGGGTGAGAAGCCAAAAGAAGAGTTTGGGAGTGGGGTTCAAGAACCTGAGAAGAACAAGTTGGTTTTCTTTGAGGGCAGTTCTTATAATTTTGATCTTGAGGATTTGCTGAGAGCTTCAGCCGAAGTCCTGGGAAAGGGTAGTTATGGTACTGCCTATAAGGCCATACTAGAGGAGTCAATGACTGTTGTGGTGAAAAGATTGAAAGAAGTTGTGGTAGGGAAGAAGGACTTTGAACAGCAGATGGACTTTATTGGAAGAGTTGGACAACACTCAAATGTCGTGCCCCTTCGCGCTTATTATTATTCAAAAGATGAAAAGCTTTTGGTTTATGACTATGTCCCTGCTGGCAACCTACACACACTCTTGCACGGTATGCATTTCTTTTCCTTAGTTTCTATCAAATCTTCTAAATTTAAGCTCTCTTTTTTTCATTTTTTCTTGAGTGATGATTATGTTAACAACCATGCACTAGATTATAACTCAAAATAGAAACAATTTTTTGCTGAAATGAAACAATTTTGAAATTGTATTGGTCAAATCGCAGGTGCATTTCAATTTGTAGTTGTTAAAGTAACATTTTCTTTTTTTCTTAGAAAACATGTTTTAGAAAACATGTTTTTTTCTGACCCTTGTGTAGCCTTGTTTTATTTCTTCATAGATCATTCATTCATTTGGATGTTTTCTTTCCCCTACAGTTGTAACTGTTCATATTATTGTATCTACCAACACCAACTAAAATGCTTCACTTCACCTTAAACTGGATCTGAATTTCATTACAGGTGGAAGGACAGGTGGAAGAACTCCCTTAGACTGGGAGTCCCGAATAAAAATCTCCCTTGGAAGTGCCAAAGGACTTGCACACATTCATTATGTTGGTGGTTCAAAATTCACACATGGAAACATTAAGTCCTCAAATGTCCTCCTCAACCAAGATAATGATGGCTGCATTTCTGATGTTGGCCTCGCCCCCCTTATGAACGTTCCTGCTACCCCTTCTAGAGCTGCCGGTTATCGTGCTCCAGAGGTGGTTGAAACCCGTAAACACTCTCATAAATCAGATGTGTACAGCTTCGGTGTCCTCCTTCTTGAGATGCTTACTGGGAAGGCTCCTCTCCAATCTCCTGGACGTGATGACATGGTTGATCTCCCTAGGTGGGTTCAGTCTGTTGTTAGGGAAGAATGGACTGCCGAAGTTTTTGATGTTGAGCTTATGAGGTACCAAAACATTGAAGAAGAAATGGTGCAGATGTTGCAGATAGCCATGGCCTGTGTGGCAAAGATGCCAGATATGAGACCTAGTATGGATGAAGTAGTAAGACTGATCGAAGAGATCCGGCAATCTGACTCAGAGAACCGACCATCTTCTGAAGAAAATAAATCTAAGGACTCAAATGTTCAGACTCCATAGATTAACTGTGCTTAGTGACGATATAAGAGTGACTGTTTGGTCAAGGTTTCTCAAGCTGTGTTCAAACCTTTCTGTCCATTTCTTCAGTATTTCTCACAGATGTTGTTTCTTGAGTTATTTTCTCTTGTAGGTAGGTTGCTTTCCATGAATTCTTATGTATTAACATCATCATTCAATTAATGATCTTCATTCAAGCACATTTTCCTAAGAAAAATTGAATATCAAATGTTTCGCTGGCATGCCAACCTTGTGAAAGAAAGGTTACCATGTCACAATACTGTGCTGCTTGATCATTGTGTCACGCCCCCAAAGCAATGCCCCCTCTGCAAATTTTGTCATGTGTTAAAATTGCACCATTTTTTTAATACCAAATCTCACTTTTTTGTAATAGAAATATATTCTATACTAAAAGAATCAGTTAAAGAATTAAAATACTTTTAACAGAAAATAATTAAAATCTTATGTAATAATAATGTAGCATTCCTACTTCTATTTACCCTTCTTCACCTTTCCTCTGTTTTTTTACATTTCCACGGTCAGTCAGCTTTATTTTTGATCTCTCAACTTTGAGAAAACGTTGATGTTATGCTTTTATGTAATCGATGCTGAGCTTAATTTGTATTTTGAAATGACCCATCTATAATAATTTTGTATTTTTAATGATTGAAATTGTGCAGGTAGAATATGGATAAAAGATTAGCATCATTCATTTAAGATAAAAAAAAACTTTGACGCAACCTAGGCTATTATATATATGCTTAAGGAAAGTTTCTTTGTATGATTATTTTAATGTTAACAACAATGAACATTGATTTTCTATTTAAAGGTTGTTAGTGTAACATACTCTCTGTTTGTTACTCAATTATATTTGTCCAATAATCCCTCTTTCTCTTCCCTAATCAGTTAAAAAATTGCATTACATTTCTATTATAATAACTAAGTATATTTAACTATACAATCCTCCAAGAACCTCTATTTGTTTATCCTCCAACCTTCATTTACCACAAATAGCTTTGTGCCTTTGTGGTGACAATAACTTAGAAAAAAAGCCATAATACAAATAACCCACCATCTAGGTTAATCATGTGAAACCAAGTAACGTTCTTTGCACATAGGGGTGTCTTTCCATTTCATTGAGGGTGGTGGTGATGATGATGGAGGCAGGAAACCCAGCGTTGAAGGATCGGAGTAGCCGGAATTCAAGCGGGCACGTGGCCGTCGGTGTGCCCTCTGACCACCACAGAAGCTCCACCCTCAATGAAATCGATTCCTCCATTGACCACCTTGACAAGGGACGTCACCACCCATATTGGTTTGTGTGTTGTGCATGGTCATGCCTTGTTCTGTTCTTCTTGGTCATAGCCTTTCTCTTTGCATGCATCACCTACTTGGCATTCCTCAAGTCAGGAATGCCAACAGTTTACGTGAGAGCCTTCAACATAACCCGTTTTCAAGTTGATGAAGGGTCACACAAGATGAATGCAGTTGTAGGGTTACGGCTATTGTTCTCTAACAAGAATGATAAACTTCAGCTGTTGTATGGACCACTTTCTATTGATGTCACAAGCGAGGATATCTTGTTGGGGAAGAACAAAGTTGATGGCTTCACTCAAATGCCCTTGAATGACACCACTTTGGACATGACTATGACAGTGAACAATGTTGATGTTAACACGTATGCTGCTGATGACTTGAAAGCAGACATCAAAGCCAATGAAATGGTGTTTGATGTTTATGCTGGAGGACACATTGGTTTTAAGGTTGGGAGTTTAGAGATGAACAATGTCCCATTTGTAGCTAGTTGTCATGAAATCAGTTTGATGGATGTGGATTTTGGAAGAAGGCCTCCATGTGATGTTAAACTCTTTTCTGGCAGGTAACATTAATTAACTAAATGTGTATGTTTCTGTTTGGAATTGGATGCATCATTTTTGGTGGTTAACAAGGAGGTATGGTTTAAGAGAATCTTCTGTTTGCTTTTTAAATTTTGAGGTGCTAATATCTGTCTCCAAAAGTTTGTATAGAAGAAATGCTAAATAATTATTCAAAAAGTGTTTTCTTTAATCAAAGTTTAAAATATTAGAAGCAAACAAATTAACTAGTTTCCTATTTGTTGATGGCTGTACAATGTTGGTGCAGGCCTGCAACAATTTGAAGAAAGGAAGTACAAAGAAGGTTAGCTAAGCAACATTTGATGACATCCTTGATGATGGGAGGAGAAGTAATTTATTGATAGAGAGATAGCCAAGTTTACTCACAAGTCATTAGAGACACAAACATCTTTAAGCTTTTTCATTCTAGATAAACTTCTGCATTGTTCATTGTGAACATGTATAATACATATATATGGGGTTTTTTTCTCTGAAATTAATGTAATTTTATTTCAAACTTTTCAAAATGGATAATATTTTTTTTTTATTGTCAAAAAGGGCAAATCACCAACAAGAATACACTTTTGATAAGGCGTCACACGATTTTAAAAAATATACGATTTTAATATTATAATATATTTTAATATATTAAAATTTTTTAAAAAAACGTATATGTGAAATACGATTAAATCGTATTTTAGAAATACGTTTTAAATTAACTAAAAATAGTGTTTGAGCAACAGAAAATTAACTAAAAATAAGATCTTGGGTAGCCAGCTTTTTACTCAGATCTTTAAACTAATAGTGTAATTAATACCGTTTTAAGACCAATTTTAATTTCCTAACCCACAAAATGTTGGATTGCTTTAAGTGATTACCTCATAATCCTACTATCATCACTAAAAACTAAAAACATGCCAATAAATTGATTTGGAAATGAGTTATCAAATAGATGATTAATGCAAAAAAATAACTAAAAACAGAATACAAGAAATGCATGAGAAGAGAACACAGTAAAGTAGCTATGAAACTTAATGTGTATGAAACTCATTATTTTAAGGACACTAAGGATGCAATTCAGATGCTAAGTTTAAAATTTAGATTTCATTATATTAATGTGGAATGAGAGAATATAAATTTAAAATATTAAACAAAACTGATATAGCATAATGAGACACACAAAGAAGAAAAACAAGACCTCATAATATAAGATTTATATTAAAAATGAGTTGATACTTTATAAATAATACTAACTAAAAAAATCATATACAAATCTATTAAAGGAATAATAAATTTTTTATTGATGTTTTCTAATTAGAATTAAAATTTTATTCTGTAATATAAATGTAATCTATTTTTATGTATCACTAAAATCAAACTTTAATTCTAATTAAATAACATTTAAAAAACTCAATATAAGTTTTCTCTTCACTTATTAAGCTTCCATATCATTAGAGGAAAAATCAAAATTATAAACTAACAAAAATGTGTTGAAAAAATTAAAGTATTTTTAAGGGTAATTGTTAAAAACATAAAATTAACTTTTTTTTATTGAAATATATAAAAAATGTATTTTTTAATATATTTCTAAATGAATTAGAAGGATGAAACCTTTCAGACCTTGTTGAAGTAATAGGCTCTTATTATTTTTTTGGGCTGGAAGGGATTTGGAGGAAAGAAACCGGCCCAAGGTGGTGCCTTATGTTATTTGTGTTGTAAAGCCACAAATATGCCTTTCCCCATTGCCTTGCTCAAGGTGGCTAAGGTGATGGGTATTGGTAACACTTGTGTACAGGGTTTGATACTCATAAATTCTCCTTCTATGAACACTAGTGCGTCCTAGCCATACTTGCATTAATAGGAAATATGATGATTATGAATAGGTATTATAGGTCTTTTGTTTTTGGTTTTCTGATAGGAATCTACCTTATTTTTGGTTGCTACACATTTGTGATGGACACATAGGTACTAGACTTGGGTGGTGTGGATATATTTTAGGGGTAGAATGATATGAGAAATTTGGGTGAACTACAATGGATTGGCAAAAGAAGGCTATTAACTTTGAGGGCAATGGATAGATGATTACTTTTAATGGTTTCAGTGTTCTCTGGCTTTTCAAGGCTTCCTACGTCTGGTTACCACAGAAGATGCTACCTTTCAATGTGAATTCCCAAGTCCTTCCCTTAGTTGATGATCCAGTGTTGCAACAAGTTTTAGAACATCGTTTCTCTGTTTCGCAAGCAGAAAAGAACTGCCTTCACAACATGCTCATGGCCATGATATTTGTTGCTTCCAGGTTCCTAACCAGTTAGCATGAGACCTCATGCGTACTATCTCAAGGATGAGATTGAAAGACAAGTGGGAAAATTGATGTCTGAAGGAATAATCCATCATTTAGTGAGTCCTTTTTCTAGTCCAATTATATTAGTTGAGAAGATAATTCATGCTACATGTGTGGACTTTCATTCATAGAACAAGGTGACTATTTGGACAAATACACGATAACAACATTTAGTGACTTAATGAGTTACGTGATTCTCAATTCTTCTCCAAGCTTGATATTAAGTCAGGTTTTCACCAAATTAGAATGCAGGAGGTGAATATCCATAAGACAATGTTTAGGACTCATGATGGTCATTATAAATACTTGGTCATGCCCTTTGGGCTGGTCAATGCCCCTTCAATGGTACAATCCACCTTGAATTAGGTCTTCCACTCTCTTCTCTATCTGTGTGTTCTTGTCTTCCTTAGCTACATTTTGGTTTATAGTTGACATTGGTTGTCCTACATTTCTCACCTCCATGACATGTTGAGATCCTTATCTTTCTATTAGTTTGTGGCAAATCACAAGCAATGTTCCTTTGGTTTGTCCTCTAATGACTATTTGGGACATTTAATTTCTGGGAAAGGTGTTGAGAGGGAACCCTCCGAGGTGAAGGCTGTGGTGGATTGGTCTATATCCCCTTCAATGTAAAGGACGTGCTTCAGTTTTTTAGTCTAACAAAACGGTGCTGAGATGCTCCACTTGAGTATAGTTCTTCAATCCAACCTAGATTCAGCCCCTTCACTATGTTCTTCGGGATGGTTTGATATTTTCCATAGGTCGCCTAATGCTAGCTAAATCTTCTGCTTTGATCCTCATTCTCTTTTGTTGAGTATCATGATACTATTTCTATGGGACACTTTGGATTTACCAAGACATATATGAGGTTGGCTTCCTCTTTCCTTTGGAAGGCAATTAAGGCATCAATCATGGTTTACATATGCCAATGTGATGTATCGGCATAGTATCAAGCAATGAGTCCAACAAGTTTTCCCCATCCTATTCCTATCCAGGAGATTGTTTGGGGAGATATATCCCTTGATTTCGTTACTGGATTGCCATGGTCACAGGGTTATGAAGTGATGTTTTGTAGTTGTTGATTGCCTATCTAAGTACACTCACTTCATTGCCTTAAAGCATCCTTACACAGCTTGAATGGAGGCAGATTGTTATGTAGAATATTGCTAAGCACCATGATTTCCCTAAGAGATAGGGACCCTCTTTTTTCAGTAAATTCTAAAGAGTGAGTTATTTTGACTCCTAGTAATGGTTTTGCACATAAGCACAACTTACCACCCTCAAAGGATGGCCAAACAGAGGTGGTTAATTGATTTGTAGAACCTTCCTCCGTTTCTTTGCTTCAGAGCATACTTTAAAATGGTATACTTCAACACATTCTGCAACAGGGAAATCACCCTTTGTGATTGTTTAGGAACGCTCTCCTCCCACTATGCTCCATTTTGATTCAAGTGGCTGTTGTAGCAACAATGCTCATAGACCGGGATGAGGCTCTTTGCCTACTCAAATTTCATTTGTGTCGAGCTTAGCAGACAATGAAGAAATATGTTGATGCTCATAGTAGACATGTTACTTATGCTCTTGAAGATTGGATATTTGTGAAGCTTTCATCTCGTATAGACTACAATCTGTCTCTTGTAGGGTCAACCCAAGTTGACCCCTTGTTACTATGGATACTTTCAGGTCCTGTCATGTGTGGCAGAGGTGGCTAACAAACTTGAGCTTCTTAGTTTTTCATTTTCACAGTTGAAACAACAAGTGAAGAGGTATTTTGCTACTACAGCTTTGCCTCCAGGCTGACTGTTACTAAATTTGAGCCCCCTAGTCTTCACGTTTTTTTGGCTAGTAGGATAGGCAACATAGTGCAGGAAGGACTGATCCTATTGGAGTCACAGTCTGCAGAGGAAGCCTCATGGGAAGTGGCAAGGAAACTTTCTTAAACTTCATCTTCGAGACTTTGGTCGAATTCACCTGGTTTTTCATTTTTCACAGTTCAAACAATCAGTGAAGAGTTTTTCTGCTTCTACTAATTTGCCTTCAAGGCTGGCTGTTACTAAATTTGAGGCCCCTGGTCTTCTAGCTTGTATGCCTACTAGGATAGGCAACATGTTGCAAGAATGGCTAATTCTGTGGAAGTCGCGGTCTGTAGAGGAAGCCTCATGGGAAATGGCCACACTTCAATTAAAGAGAAATTTCCCAGTTTTTGCCTTGAAGACAAGGAAACTGTCATATGGGGTGGTATTGATAGGAATCTACCTTCTAAGTGGGATAGACCTTTTAAGACATGACATCGAAGGCCCAAAAATAGTATGAGGCCTAATATTATATTAGTGGAGAGTTGGTTAGAGGAGAGAGGAGTCTTGTGTGGTTCTTTTATGTTGGGATTGGGGAATCGTTTGTGAGGGGATGATATCAGATTTTGGAAATACAAATTGGAGGCAAGGGAACTTTACTCTGATTTTGGGGAGCATTGCTTCATTCCCATTACCTATTTTTCTTTCTGTTATTTTTTTTTGTTTTTCTGCAGTACCTTGAAACAAATTATATTACATTCTCTTTTCTTGCATTTAGTGATGAATGATGTTGGAAAGCATTGGTAGTAGCAAAATTAAATTGTTGGATGTTATTGATGATAACCACCCCCTTGATTTTTTTGATGTTAAAAATTGTCTTGTTCTGTGCTTGTTTCATTCTCCTTTTCGTTGTGCATTATTTTTTTTCTTGATATGGTGACCGATGATCTAAGCACCCATGCTCGATGCTAGTCAAGTTTGTTAATATCTTGAACATCTGTCAAGTGTAATAGTTTAGAGATGTTGAATTTAGCGTCTTTTAAGTACTGCTGGTTGCATTTAGGACTAAGGTATTCCACCCAAACATCAACAGTAATGGAAATATATGCCTTGACGTTCTAAAAGAACAATGGAGTCTGACCCTTACCATTGCTAAGGTGTGATATTACTTGTGTTTCTTGATATTTAAAGATTTTGCAAAAGGTTTTAGCATTTGTCACTTACTATTCATATCTAGCTGTAATTTCTGTGTTACCTTGAACTTTTAGAAAATTTAACTAAAGACTTGTTTACTGCATTTGTTGACTTGATATATAATTTTCAAGCCACCTTTGATGAGATGAAGATATGATTCATAGATGTTTAACTTCTTTAATGGATCTGCATATGGAATAATATCAACCTTAGGTACGACATTACATTGTTATGGCGCTGTTTCAAAACTTGAAAAAACTGACATCCACTATTAATATCAACCTTTTGTCTACTTGCTCACTTGTGCTTGAAATTGCACACATGTAAAAGGCCGACAAGGCTAAGTATGAAGCCACTGCTCGCAGCTGGACACAGAAATATGTTATGGGATGATCATGCTCCTCCTCCTGTAGCTTCTCAATCATGGTTTATGAAGAAACAAAAGATACTTTTCATGTGAATTAAGTATCACTTCTGAATATTTCCTTGGAAGACATTGGTCATGGATGAAATTGTATTATAATGTCGCACAAACTTTCTATTTGTAGACATGCTATTCTAAATGAGTGGTAATTAAAGAAATTATAGTTTTTTTTTCTTTTTTGGGTAGAAACAAAAGAAATTTGGAGTGCAGTTAGAGAATCATTAAATCGACATGACAGACTTGTATTGTATTTTGTTATCGCTCAGACCTTGAGCTCATTGTTCAAACAAACCTCGACGGGTCCGGAAACACTGTCACTTCTGCCTCAAATACTTGAAATCGTCAACTCTGAAATAACCATCCAAAATTATGTCTCCCCTCCCTCTTGTCCAATTCAAGTTGTGAACGACAACAAAATTTTATATTTTTTCCCTCAAGAACGATTCAGATTTTGATAGTACCGACTTATCATCATGGGGTTGAACATTATCTGACAAAAGTTAGTCATGATTTGTGGAAAAAAATAGTCCTTCTGGAGAGAGAAATCTCACTGTCGTGATTCTGGTCTGGACGTGTTCTATGCGTGCTGCAAACTGGAAAATTAAAGGACTAGGCAAGTAAATTAAAAGGATCTCTTCCACCAACGAAAATACTCCTATTTTTGTTCCAAATTCATGCAAATGATCCTGACACACTGTTGTACGATATTGGGTTTGACCTCTGAATTTAATATGTTTAGTACAAAAACATGCCTGCTGGAAACCACTAGGCATGCTGCACGATAGAGACACGTTCAATGTGAGGTCATCACAAGTAGCTTCAATTGAAGTCAATGCTAAATAATATCATAAGAGCAGTGCTTATAAAAGCAATGGAGGACTAATCGGCATATATATTTTTTTATATGGCTAATTAGAAGAGTCATCACTTAGTTTACAAGCAACGAGTAAAGAAGGGGTGATTTATCAGTACATGAAATACAACTTGTGACCTCAACGTAGATAATATCACACATGCTTCATTACCTAGCATGCTTACTTGTCTTTGCTTACTCTTCAAGTCAAAACCTAACCTAACCTAATTATACTTTTTCTCCAAATTCCTCCTCCCTACAATACTTGACCCTTCTTATGATGTTAACGTTTTTTTATGTTGTTTAATTCATTCTTAGCTATTGTTCGTCTGCCTCTTTCCTCATGTGATGATGATGATGATGATCGGAACTAATAAAAAAAGGTACCCATTTCTCTTTATCTTTAAGGTAATGTATCTCGTCAAATTTATAATCTCTTTAATACATCCACCCATATGGAAATTTCCCTTATTAGTTTACAGTTTGGTATCATTTGAGTGGTAGACAATATGTTCAAACAAATTTGAATGAAAAGTGTAGGTTGAAGTCACAGGATCAGAGTTGCATGTGTAGCATTACACGTTGTGTCCCTAAATTACGTGACAATATTGTGCCTTGTAATCACCCAAAAGTAACATTGCACATCAAAAAATAAAAGAAACCTTGACCTTGTATCTTTAGAGTGTATGATTGATTGATATTCCAACTCAGTCAGGTACTGTTAATTAAGTATCCCGTCCAACAGTATCACACACCGAATAGACAAACTCTGCAAAATATTGTACTGAAAAGATATTACTGCCATCTGCAAGATCATCATGGGTTGGATAACCCCAATGCTCAACGGTATACTAACTTTCTCACTCACCCATTTCTATCTTTTCTTTTTTATCTTCTTTTATGGATTTTATTTTTCTTTTATTCATGCCTTTAAAAAATCAACTATAAAAAGTCACGTCAATTTCCCAGTTTCGAGGTCATTGCTTCGCCTCCTTCTACTACCCATTTTTCTTCTATGGAACCTCTACAATTCCCTCGTTTCAGATTCACCAACGTCCAAAGATGGCCATCTTTGCACCTCGCTTTCCCACTCTTTCCTAAAATCATTTTTCAATTCCTTATATAAAGTACAGAGACCTTCTATTGTAAACATTCAACAAACATCTATACATAATATTAACCATGTTTTCAGTAATAGTTCGATCCTTTCATTAAAGGAGCAAAAGATGAAAAAGCCTTTAGGCAGGAAATGTTGAACAATATCATAACACCAAATGAAAACTAAATGAAAAAAAAAAAAACACAATATCTTCCAATTGTTTACCGCAGAATTAATTTTAGTTTGTAATAAAAAGTTTATTCAACAGAGTATCTAGCATTTATCAAATTATCACATACAAATACAAATTTTGAATATTTGATCAGTAATATCTACCATAATTATATTGTTTTTAATAATTGTGAAACATAAAAAATTGAAAATGGTTTTGATAAAAGAGTGAGATTAAAGTTTAGTTAAGAGAAATGGAGACATAAAATAGGAGAAGAGGGGAATAGATTTTGGTAGGGAAAGGATTTTTGTATTGCCGACAGCGACATGAATGTAGACACAACACACAGAGAGTGATTCATCACCCTCACTCACTCACTCACTCCATTTTCCCTCTAATCTTCTCTCTCTTTCACGAGAAAAATATTTGGTTCATCCCCCAATGGGACACACCCCGTGCTGCACAATAAATACCCTTTAATCCTACCTTCTTCTTCTTCGCTTTCCCGCCAACCTCACTCACTAACAACATCTTCTCTCTCTCTCTCTTCCTTACCCTTTTGAATAACCACCCAAAGCCTCTCTCTTTACTTTTCCCTCTTCCTTCATGCAATTAAAACCATCACCTTTTCCCTTTCTTCATTCTCTTTGTTAAGATGACTCACACATACCAACCTTTCATCTCCCTCCAACCAACCATGAACCTCCACCACCCTTTTAACCCACCCACCTCAACCACAAAATTTTACACCCACCCACCACGCAAAACCCCCAAAAAACCCCAACCACGCCACAAGAAGCTCCTCCGGGTCATCCTCACCGACCACGACGCCACTGACTCCGACTCCTCCGGCGACGATGAGGCTCCAAAGAGCCCTTCAAAACACAAAAAAGTCAAAAGAGAAATCACCCACATCACCATAAACTTTCCCTTTATCCCACCACCCCCAACACCAACCCCAAGGGTAACGCCTTCTTTTTCCACTAACCCGACCCCTTTAACCCAACCCGAAAAGCGACCCGCCGCCCCTCGCTGCCGGAACAAGTTTCGAGGTGTCCGGCAGAGACCATGGGGACGGTGGACCGCCGAGATCCGAGACCCGATCCGAAGAAAACGGGTCTGGCTCGGCACCTTCTACACGGCGGAGGAAGCCGCCGCCGTGTACGACGAGGCCGCCTTGAAGCTCAAGGGCCCTGACGCCGTCACCAACTTCCCCCAAGCCGCCACCGGAAAAAGAGAACTCCAAGTTTCGCCGCCGGAGGCGGCCTGCTCCGGCGAAGGTTTCTCTTCGCCGACGTCCGTCCTTGCCTTCTGCGACGGTGATTCCACGCCGTTCGACGGTTTCCGTTACGGCGAGGTCGATGCTTTCGGGTTTGACATCGACGCGCCGTTTAGTTTGACAGACATTAACTTGGGCGTGGTGAGTCAGCGCTTGGCGAAGGAGGAGTTCGGCGAGTTTGACCCGGACGAGTTCCTGACGTGGCCAAGTTAAGGATCATTTAGTCTTTTCGGCGAAAAACTCAAGAACTGTTTAGTAATTCTACTAAGTTTTTGTCGTATTCGGTTGTGTTTAGTGGAATTCCGAAACTACCCTCGTGACTAAGTTTTTGTGCAGCTTAGAAGAGTGTAGAATGCTAGAACCATAGAAGTGAGCATTTTGGTAATCTAATTAGATAATTTTGTCCTGTGCTAGCTAATTTGTGTAATTAATTTCAATCTTATGAAAAAAAAAAAAGGGTGAAAAGTGAGTGAATACGATGGAAAATATTATATATATTTATAAAGTAAAGTGTTGTGAAACATTATTATATTTTGCTACCATACATGATTAATTTTTTGTTATTCTAATTCTTTGTTTGGTAATGATTGGGTTTTTATTTGGAAGATTTTGATCCTATGATTGGTCTTTTGGGATTCTTTAGGTGGTTGGAGGGTACCAGAATGATATGCCTAATATTATAATTATTTGGATAAAGAATCCTTCAGATATTTTGCCAAAAAATAGGAAAATAAACTTAAGGGGTGTTTATGGGGGCATGAAATCATTTTGCAATAACGTATAATTATATAACAATACAGATGAAACTCAATTACCTGATTTTACGTTAATTGTTTCCCAACAAAAAATCTCCACGTTAATTAATTTGTACACAAAACTAGTGTACTTTATAAAATTTACATGAATTTTATTTAATAATTAAATTATAATATTAAATTAAAGATAAGATAAGATGAATTTATAGTATATAAATATTTCTAAATCTTATTTTAATGAACCATAAAATTAAGTTAAATTTTATTACTCTAAAAAGTGTTAGAAGCATTTATCTTACTTTTACAAAATGTGGAAAAGATATCTTTAGTGAGGGTTTGCTTCCTCAGATGACCATTCACTCTCTTATCTTGTAATTATACTTTATTCTGATTCCCATAAAAACGACACAGATTAAAATTAATGTTTTATTTTTACTTATTTTATTATTATAATTGTCATTTCTTTTGGGGTATATTTTATCTTCTCAACTGTTTTTAAGTCATAATTAAAATTAAAGATTTTTTTTTCATTACTGAATCAAATTATAAATAAGTGTACTTTCTTTTGCGTACTATTAGAAAATCGACATTAGATCACGGCTTCAATAATTTAGACATAACCTATCTCTTTACGAGATCTGGGCCATTCATTTAAAATGGAAATTACCATATTATCATATTTTATAAATAATTGTATTGCGTGTATAATCTGGATATGATTATAAGAGAAATGTTTAAATTAGCTGGATATGAATATAAGTATACAGTAAAAAATTTAATTTCTTAATTTGGTATTAAAACGGAAATAAGTATGTATATATTTGCTGAATTTTTATTTTCATTTTAAATTAATAAACCATTATTAATTTAGTTTAAAACTTGTGTCATTATTTTTTTATTTAACATTGAAACAAATAAAATATTATATTAAGTTTTTGACAATTATAAAAATCTTGTTCAATAAATACTTGGATGAATACGAACATAGATAGGAATATAGAAATAAAAAATGAATATAAATCTTTACTTCACTTCAATACAAAGTAAAATATAATCAAACTTATATAATTGTTATACATACATAAATTATAAAACAAATAGAATCCCATTGCCGATGAATATTAAATATTTTTTTATTTTCCTTTAGAATGAAATTTCTATTAATTAATTAATTAATTGAAAAAGAATAGTTAAATTAATCAGCCTTTTATTCTTTAATTAATCAGAGTTATAATATTATTACATTTTATAACCTAAGTCTTGCGGATTCTTCATCCCTAAATTCAATAGCTAACATAGTCAAGATTATTAAGACCAATCTACTCTTCTTTACAAAATATTTATAAAAAATCTTTTACTCTTCTTCAATCATGTTAACCATTAGATTAAGAATTTCAAAAAATAATCTAACAAATAAAATATATATTTATAAACCAATTTAACAAAATAAATATAAGTTTCCATTCATGTTCCTTATGTTTCAATTTTCAAACATTACAGTCGTCTGATTTTTTTTTTCTATTTTAACTTTTCATTAAATATTTGTCAAATCTTACTAATGTTACACTAAATAATAATGTGTCAACTACATATTTTGTCTAACAATATCTATGAGTTGCTTAACACACTAATGTTACACGTATTAATGTTATTTAATATATTTTTGGTTCCTTTATAATATCACAAATGTGAGAGACCAAAATAAAAAGAACCATTTTAATACACGTATCACACAACATGCCAATTGTGACGTTATCATGCAATATACCAACAAAATTTATAAATATAAAAGAATGAAGAGATCAAAATTACATAGTAAAATGGAAAATTATAAAACTAAATTATCGTATCATTGTAATAGCTATAAACAATTTTATTTAAACGAGATAGAAGTATTAGAGTTTAATAGGTATGTATTGAGAAGGGAGTTTTACATTATGAAATCACACATCATAGTTAATATTAAAGTAGTTATTATGAAAATTAATAGACTTATTCTTTTAAGGTAAAAAAAAAAAAAGTTAATATATTGAGGAAACTAATTGTAGTATTTACTCAAAAAAAAAGTTTATAAAAAGAGAAATTATTAGGCTAAGATGTTGAATGACTGATTTGGTGGTGACAACCCAAATGCAGAAATTTTTGCAACAATGCTGACACATTGTTTAGGTCGATTTGAATATTCATAAGTTGATAGGATTTGTGCAGCTTGCAGTTGAAGATAAGATTGAGAAGAGAGAGACATAGGAAATAGAGAAAGTGGCATTGGCTCATTGGGTGGCTCTGTTTGTCTCCTTTTTCACTCATTGGATCCATTCTCCACTACAAGACAAACTCACCAAAAAACCTTATTCATTCTAACCATTTTCAACTTTGCATGCTTCAATCAACCATATCTACTGCTGCATTTCAATTACATCTTGCTATGTTTCCCTATATATGCTTTCATTGATGGGAGAAGAAGCAAGAAAAAGGTAATTAACAGTTAATTTATAGGGTTCATAGGCCACCCTAAGATGTAGCAGTGACAAGTGAGGAACATATTCATGGAGAAGCCATCATCTTATTAATACCACAAACTTACATTCACATTGTGAGAGAGACTCATTCACTTCAAACCTATTTTTCTTTCACAATTACCATGCAATTTTTATTTCTTTATTTTTAAATTACCAGCCAATATTCTTTTTGAAACATATATAATTTAATAAAAAAATATATAAAGGTACAAGTTTATCTTTGAAATTATTCATTACTGGAATAAAAGTGAATATGTGTTTATTGAAAATGTGTAAGGAATTTCCATTGGAAATGTCTGAGTGATAAAATAATCTAAAATTTAGACTTTATAATAGGCTTATTTTTGGGACATGAAATCAAATAATTGAAAATTGGAGAAGATGCAGACTTTCACTGTTCCTTCACTTGGAAGAAACCATTATTGTGGTCTCCCTGGTTTGAACTATTGAAGACTCAGGAAGTTATGCCTAACCCAAATTATCATTATTCAATAGTATTAGCTATTCTCTGAAGTATAAAACTACAACAAAATCATTAATTAGAAATTTATTTTAAAAATATAAAATAATTAGTTATTATAATAATTAAATTAGAAATCATTTTAAAAATTTTAAAAAAAAATTCTAAATTAGATTTTATTATTGTTAAATAGTTTATAAATTGATATATAATTAGCTACTAAAGTTTTTCTACCAGATTTAAAATCTAAATAATTAGTAATTAAAATCTTAGTAGTTAATTAGATACTAATTTATAAATTATTTAACTAATAATAGAAACTAATTTACAAACCAACAATTTTTTTAGTTTGCAAAATAATTTCTAATTTGATCACTATAATAATTAATTATTTTGTCTCTAAAATTAATTTTTATTTAATGATTTTCTTATATTGTAATTTGTATATTATAAACTAAAAGTCAAAAGTATAAATAGTTTATGCAAATGATTTTTTAACTAAATTTATTCCCCAAATTTTAAAATTACAGCAATGTTCCTGTGGAAAACCAAAGTATAAACCAATGAAGCACTCATCACTCCTATGATTTACTACTCAGAAACAACGATTAAGATCCTCATTGAAATTAGATTGTGCTTCTAATGTAAAATTTTCATTAAAGTAACTATTTTGGGACTTTAAACCCTAAAAAGAGATTTAATTTAATATTCCTACAAATCAATTATATACAACATCCTCAAAGATTTATTTTTTGTGTGATGAAATAGATTAATAACATGATATTACAGATAATGTAGGTTCTGTTTCATCAAAGTATCTTACTATTGAATAATCGAATACCAATTTTTCTTATAAAAACAATTGTATCCATTTATCTGAATAATAGTGAAGTTAGTCCCTTGCAAAGTTTAGGATTAAAAATTAATCAATTAAAAAAATATGATTTAGAGAAGAGATTCTACTTAAAAAATAATGAGTTAATTTTTTAATGAAAAATATAGAAAAAATTAATGAATATTCCTAGCTAGTATTATTTAAAAACTTTAAAAAAATCAAATTTTTAGACAAATATGATATCACATTAAGGATATTGATTGAATGATGAAAGAATAGAAAGTAATAAGAAACCACTTGTGTCCCCACATAAGCAAAATAATGAACAAATATGTGAAGTGTAATTAACATAGTTAGTCTTTCATGAAATGATGAATAAAATTCAATTTTCAATCAAAAGAGGTGCTTATATTGAATACCCACTTTCTTTGGCTTTGAACAAAACTGCATAAGATACACGTGAAAGAAAGAAAAAAACTAAATGTTGAAAAGTGCAGTATGGCTTATATTTACTAGGAAATTTCAGGAAAAGTGAATGAGAATAGTGGCACCACATGCTGAGAGAAAAAATGAATTGGTTGGCAACAACAAGTACATAAAAACAACCAAAATAATGTTAAGGAGACATTTGATAAAACCAAAATCCAAAACTCTACCTTCCAAGAAACCTCCCAACACTTTTGTTTCCATTTCTGATTGAGACCCTTCCTTCCAATTTTCAATTCTTTCATTTCAGACCACCTCACTCCACACACCATTCAAATTTCAAAGAACAAAGTTAACATTAACTTGGAAGTTGGGTATAATGACCCTAGATTCCATAATACATCTTAAAAAGTGAATTTTGAGTCTAATTCAACTTTACAAAATCAATTTATAATGAGATTTACATCTACTACTCCAATAAATACTTCTTCATACCGAGACCCTCCTATAAACAGAGTATGTAACTTTTTATTTCAAATAAGAATACAGTCTCTCTAAATAGTCTTACAATAGACTTCTCAAATTTTATCTTCTTTTTCAAACCTATACTATAAATTACATTTAAAATCATAGTATAAATGACATTCAAAATTATAATTAAAGGTAATAATTATTCAAATGTTAAAATAAAATTGATGACGGCTTTGAGTTTAATGCTAACACTTCAAACTCATGCATGAGACTATATATTTATAGATGATTTGATAAATCTAACAAACTCTCGTTAAAATAGATTCTAAATAATTCTAATATCATTTTAGGAATTAAATTTTATACCTAACTTAATTTTACAAAACTCACTCATAAAATGAGATTTTATATGTACTATAAAATATTTTTATATCTAGTTGATGAGAAATCTCAAGTAATACAAGTTATCGTTTAAAGTATATTTTTTATAATAATCTTAAAAAAAAAAAAGTATAATTGTGACATTCTAACTAACTAATTCATACCTTAATATCAGAGCGAACACATGTGGCAGTAGCCTAAGTATACTTTAGGAACCATATATTTATTGCAAAGAACAAATTGTAACTATTATAGTATATGAATTCGTGGCAGATATTGAAAATAATGACATGTTTTGTTTCAGTGTTGTGTGATTATTTAGTTCTTAAAATCATGATCTTATGAAAGATAGAAAAAATCATGAAAATAATTGAAGCACTTAATCAATATCCATTCAAAAAAAATTTATAATAGATTATTTTACTCAAGTTAAGATAACCTCCAATAATGAATAAACAAAACAGTTTTTTTAATATTTTTTGTTTTTTCTAACTTTCCTCACATTCCCTCTCTTGTGCCCTCTCAATTAAAAAAATCTAAGGGAAAAAGTAGTATTATTAGATTGTGGGAACCCTTCTAAGAATAAAATAAGTTATTTGGTGTTTTAGAAATGATATTATGAAATAGAATTGAAAAATAAAATCAGAAAAATGTGAAATACAAATAATATATTCGGAAAAACAAAATTTAGAAACATATTTAAAAAAAACTATTTTGCAAAACCTAATTCAGAAAGATATTTCAGAAACTCAAATTTGAACCTGTATTCCAAAATACCAAATCCAAAAATACATATTCCCTAGAAAGCAAAAGCCAATAATAATTGTTTAGCATGTGAGAATGGAAGGGTTCACATGTAATTTGTCAATGGGTTGACAAATGAAGCTTTGTGTATGGGCTATGAACTTTGGAGCAACACTCAAATGCCAAAGTCTTGTACTGAAGAAAACATGAACCCACAATGAACAAATTCAAAGTATCTAAATCACATCTTCAAATTAGTGCCATCAATTTCTCCCAAAAGTATAATATTCAAGCATTTGGAGAAGAAGAAAAAAAACTCAGTTGATCTTGCTTGTGCTAGAATGGAATACACCTCTATGTGAAAAAAAAAACAACTCATTTTTATCTCTCTTATAGTTTTTCTTAAATTATCTATCAATTGAATCTATTATAAGTAAAGTTATCCAGTCCCTAAAGCTTTTTTTTTTTTTTCATTTTTTTAATATTTTGATTCATTTTGGGATTAATGTTATTAACTTATATAGTTTAACTCTTCGAATTATGCAAGTACTCATATAGACTATTAAATAATCTAATAGTACACGAATCAACAATTTTTTTAAGAAATTAATTACTTAATTATTTTAAATAAGCGGTATCTTATGAATTATATAATTTTTTTATCACTTAGAATTATTTTTAATGTTTCTTTATTTTTTATTGTTGAAAAATAAAATCAGTTTTAGCTTTACGTTTAAATCTAGTAAAAATCATTTTAGAAGTCATTATTTGTTTAATAATTAATTATTGGAAGTTATATATTTAAATAATAATAATAATAAATAAAGAAAAATATCGGTCTCAATTCAATATATTTTTTAATCTATTTTGATTCTCATCACACTTAAAAAGTTTTTTTATTTTCTTTCAAAGTCTTTTTCTTTTTCATAAGAAAAGTTTTAAAGCACTATGATACTTATTATGACATGTAATAGTATCTTTCGCGTAATAATTTTAATATTATTTATTAAAGACAGGTTTAACTATCATAAATTTTAGATTTAATTAGTGTATTTATTCGTATATTTGGGGTCAATATTTAATTTAGTATAGTGATTTTATAAAAAATTAATTTGGTTCCTATATTTTTTAAAATGTATCCAAATTGATCTTTTACACCTAACTGCGTCAGGTATTGTTTATGTGGCAGAGAGAATATTTATGTGACAGAATAAGAATGTTTATGTGACAGAAAAAGAATGTTTATGTAGAAAGAGATAAAATTGAGAGTTATTATTATTATTACTATTATTATCATTATTATAACAATAACAATAATAATAATAAGAATAATAACAGTAGTAACAACAACAATAATAATAGTAATAATAATAACAATAATAATAATAATAACAACAATAATAAGAATAATAATAATAATAATAATATTAATATTAATATTAATATTAATAACAATAATATTAATAATAATAATAATAACAATAATACTAATAATAATAACTCTCAATCTCATCTCTTTCTCCATATAAACACTCTTTCTGACACATAAACATCTTTCTGCCACATAAGCAATACCTGACGCCGTTAAGTAGGACTAAACGGAAATAACCAATTTAGATACATTTTAAAAAATATAGGGACCAAATTAATTTTTTTAAAATCACTGTACTAAATTGAAAATTGACCTCAAATGTAAGGACGAATAAGGTAATTAAATCTAATTTTTATTAAGTTAATTAAATATAAAATATGATCATGTTTTGTGTGTAAGATGATAATATTCATTTAACAATAGATCATATAATACGTAAGTGTTTCGTTTGTCAGATGATATAATATTGTGCAGTATTCACTGGTGCAAAAACACAGAACAAGTGCGGCTTTTTTAAATTTATAAATGCGGCTATATAGTCGCATTTGATCAGCACGCATTTGTAAATCAAAGAGATACAAATGCGGTTATATAGCCGCATTTATAAATACCATTTACAAATGCAGCTATTTCTTGTAGCCGCACTTGTATAAGCTTCAGATATTAAAAAAAATCAAAATTTAATAAATACTAAATAATATAAAATTTAAAATATACAAATTATAACACATAAAAAAATTAATTCAAAATATTAAAGAAAAATTCAAAAAAATTAAAAAACTACACCAACCTTGTGTGTGAACGAACGTTGGTGGTGAAGAGTGGCAGGGGAGCGCCAGCAACAGCGACGGCGGCGGAAGCGGTGGCGAAGCAGCAACGGAGCAGTGAAACCAAAGGAACAATACATTTGACCACCAATGTAAGGAAAATAAACAAATATAATTAAAACGTAAAAATATTATACGTAGTGAAGATGCAAAGGAAGAAATGATTCAAGAGAACATACAATGGCCTTAATTAATGAAGATGCAAAGGAAGATGAACTCCAACAACGTTCGCGAGCACAGGAACAGTGCAAACGAAAGGCAATAGGAGAAGTAAGAAGTGTGGCGCGCTTCAAAATTTAGGATAAAAAACTATTTACAAATGCGGCCAAAATTTAAAACTGCATTTGTAAATCAAGACGCTTGATTTACAAATGCGGTTATTTGAATAGCCGCATTTGTAAATCAAAGTGTTTTGATTTACAAATGCGTTTTTTACTTTAGCCGCATTTGTAAATCAATGCGTTTGATTTACAAATACGGCTATTCAAATAACTGTATTTGTAAATCAAGTGCCAATCAAAATAATTTCCAAAAAGCCACCGCGTTTTTTACTAATGCGTGTGAACGCAAACCACATTAAATAAACAACATTCTTTTACTCATTTTGCACTAGTGATTAGTTTAAGTTTGATTAAAGCATTTGCCATGCTCATAGGATAAGCATTTAGTTTTAAGTTAGCCTTGTACTACAAGAATATCTATATGCTTATTTATTACGCGAATGTCTACTACTTTTTTTTGCTTAGAGGATCCAATCAAGCACAAAACACATGAAACGATCTTTTGGATGAAGAGCTATAGTTGTTTTCTCAACAACTCCTTGCATTTTCACTGTCAACTCTAAAAAGACTATCTACTTCGTACGATTTGCATTTTACACAATTTCAAGTGAAGGCATATTATCTTAAATGTAAAGTGTTTGATATACAAAATATTTTTATTTTATTTCTAAGAATAATGTTTTTCTTGGAAATGTATGTTCACATGTCTAAAATGTTTAACATCGAAAAAAAAAATCAGTGAAAAACTTAATAAAAAACGATTTTTTTAAAAAATTATACATATTCTTGATAATTATTTTGAAAATTGCCATACCAGATGTAGAAATTTGAAATTTTTAACCTAAGATTTTTTATAAACTTAAAAGACTTCTCTCTAATAAACACACCCCTTAAGGATATCAAATAACATTTTTAGGGATTAAATTAACCATTTAGTCAAACTTACTTATATTGAAAAATCATTAATGAATAGAAAAGTATTTTTATTTTTGATACAATTTAATATTCTGAGTGTTACTTTAACTTTTTTATATATAAATATATCTAAAAATATTAATCATGAATTAAAATTTCAACTTTAACGTATGTATAGTTAATTTTTTCTTGACTGAACTTTCAAACTTACCATTTTACAATTTTGAATATTTTTTTTCTTTTAATGTATTTTTTAATTTAGATTGTGCGAAAATTAATTATTCAAGCTTTTTCGTAATTATAAATATTTCTTCTTTGCAATGTCTTATTCATTTAAACTCTTTGACTTGAATTTGAATAATCATGAGACATTTGAGACATTTTTAGTTACACCTATCATTATCATTAAATGAATAGAGCTAGCAAAGACACACACACACATATATATATATATATATATATATATATATATATATATATATATATATATATATATTATAGATTGTTTGCACTTTTTGACTTAAGACTATTTTGTGCCTTTTTTATTTTATTTTATTCTTCTTAGTTTCCATATTTAATTAGAAGCATTAGAATAAAGAGGGATAGACGTTGAAGAGAAAGCAAGGCAAATACTACAAACACTAATCCTTTGGATATATCCCTACATATCTTATTCTCCATTTTCATCAAAAGTTTCACACACAACAAAACACAAAGTCTAAAGTTTAGAAACGGGTATTTCTTTCTCATTTTTAAATTTTGCTTCTTTGTTCATTACTTTTATTCATTTTCTTCAATTCTTATTTTATTTTCTTTGTATAAGATGGATTCTTAGGCTTTATCTCATTCTATTTCAATTCATTTTCTTTCATTTTCAGTCCATTTGATTCGGAGAAAACCTAATCATTCTTACTATTAAATTCATCTAATGTAGGTGTAATTTGATTGCTTTCATTTTTATTATAAATAATATTAAAAAATGAACTTTAAACTTAAAGCAACTTTATAAAACCAATTTATAAAGTAAGATTTGCACTTACTTGCGATGAGACTGTCAACTTGTGTATAAGACTATATAATGGATGGTTCGATAACGAGTGATCTCGTAAGCCTAACAAACTCTCACTATGAGAAACTCTTATATCATATTAAGAAGTGAATTTTAAGTCTAATTTAATCTTATAAAATCAACTCGTAAGGTTTACATTCATTTATATACTATGAAATATTATTATCTATAGTCGAAGTAGGATCTCCAACTTTACATATTTTATCAATAGTGATAGATTTAGCTCCTAAATTTTATTGCACAAAAAAAAATACATTTTATTCTACAGATTTTGTGGCTGGTTATGTATTTCAAAAATAAGAAAAAAAAATTTAAAACATTTATTCTATATTATTAATTTGTGCCTGTAGAGTGTCAAATATTCTTAAGTCAAATCTCGTATGAAAGTTTTCTTATTGAAAAAAAAAATTAAGGATGAAGCCACGTATCCATATTGTTAAGAGTAAAGACTTTATACTATTGCATAATAGCTTTCTTTGATTTTTCATATTTGTAGAACATTTTTTTAAAATGTTAAAAACTTTCACCTCATCATGCTTTCAACGATATTATTAATTACATTAATATTATTGATAATAACATAAATAATTAACATTTTCAAAATCAGTTTGATCGCTAAATTAGGACAGTTATTAAAGATGAATAGTGTAATTGTCATTAAGTGTGGTAGATCAAACAATAAATTACATAATATTTTTTAGTGATAATATAATACATTTAAGTAATATTAAAAAATAATATTCATTATTTCATAATAAATAATAAATGTAATTTCAATCCTTCAAATTTTGAGTTATTATATTTTAATCTCCTAAATTTTAAATTTGACTCTTTTTTAGTTTCTATAATGAGAAAAAAAAAACTTTTGATTTAATTCTTCAACATCAAGTATCGTTAAAAAAATTATTTATATAATCAGTAATTACAATTTTTTTTATTTGATAACTTACTCCAATCTTACATTACTGTTGTTATCAAACACCCTACTACATATTCATTTTCTTTTCATATTTTCAAAACGTTTACAAAGGATCTGAAATAAGTTTTTTTTTTTCAAAATTATAGATACCAAAAGATTAATTTTATATTTAAAGAAAAAACTGAAATCATATTAAACTTCACTTGCAAATGTCAGAACATCAAACGGTCAAAATTAATCATGAAACTAAATTTCATAACACTTAAGGCCGCTAACACATGATAACATTTATTAAAAATAAGCTAAATCAATATAATTGACATAATTATTTATCATCACAGTCTATTGAGTTAAAGTTATATAAATTATTATAATTTTTTTTAATAATAAAAAAAAATCCCCCAAACAAACTAGATTTTGGCCCATTACTTAAATTTGAACCAATTCAAACTAGTTTTAGTGATTTTTAACAATAATTATTTTCAAGGTTAAATCAATCATGTACTGACCAGTTCCCAATTCAACCAGCTCAAGCAACTAATTTGATCCAAAACTGTAAAAAATATGATATCACTGTTAAGATGGTATAATCTAATGTTCAAAATATTCAAGAAAAAAAAAATCATGTTCAAATAAAAATATGATGCAGGATACAATAACATGTTTTTTTTTTAATTTTATTTTCAGATTCATTCCAACAAATTAATAAAAGGATGGAATCAAAAAAGTTGCAGTCTTGGATGTGGAGCAGACTCATCAGGTCCAAGACTTCTAAATGGCATTCAGAAAATCTTAGAAGTATGTAATGCAAATTACAATTGAAATAATCTTGTGATCTTCTTTCCTTATCATTGTCAAAAGCAGAAAAATAATGAGTCAGCTTTTACTAAATATATTTAAAATAAATATAATTATAACTACATTAAATATCACTTAATTAAGTTCTATATTTTGAGTAAATAAAAGTTGTCAACTCAACTTGACCACACCCATATTAGTTGTTGATAGGATTTTGACTTTTTACTACATTAATATAGTTATAATGATGAATAAATTCATTTAAATATTTTTAATTACTAAAAAAAAAAAAAATTATAAAAATTGCATGATTTTGTTTCCTGAGTATATTGTTATTTTGAAAATACATGCATGCCCTTTATGATAAGCAAGAAAATGGAATATTTTGGTTAATTTATTATTAATATTGAACTCCATGAAGGTCGTAAGAAGTATTAAGAGGTTGTTGTTGTGAGAAAAGTAGCAGTGGAATTCCTTAATTAAATCCATCTGTATATGTGAAAATTAAGAAACCAAAAGGTTCTTGTTGACAACAAAGCCATATCTTCTGTTCTTCCAAACCGACATTTGTAGCTAGCTTTAACAAGGTTAAGGACACTTCCACATTCTAAACAAGGAAAAGATAAAACAAGAAAACAAAAAATAACGTTGGTGTCATGTTATGACCTATTGTTTCAATACTCTTCCTCACAAAACATACTGGAAAAAAAGGATTCACCATTCCCAACTTTGCATTGCAAGTTGGGAAGGGTTGTTGGAATCTCGTTTTTTTTCCTAGTTTTGTTTTTGGTTTCTCATCCAAATCTCAAAGCAACATAATCATATTCCATAATCATTTATATATATATATATATACATACATACATTCCACCTTGCTGATGATTATCAAGAAAATGACAAAACGATCCTTAACCACAGAGATGGAACGCAACGTGAGGCAAATGCAGAAGCTGATTGAAGATGATGGAGATTCCTTTGCCAAAAAGGCTGAGATGTATTACAAGAAGAGGCCAGAGTTGATATCTCTTGTTGAAGAGTTCTACCGTGGCTACAAATCTTTGGTTGAACGTTATGATCACATCACCGCACCTTGTGATCTTCAATCGCAAGCTTCTGGTGTTTCAGATTATGGTTCTGAGGCACCTTCTAGCATGCCTTCTCCCTCTCCTAGGAAGATGGGGCGTCGCATATCCCCCAACCGTGCCGCAGGGTTCGATGTCTTTCTTGGTTCTGGCGGGAACGTGAATAGTTTTGATGCATGTCAAAAGGATGGAGATGGTTCTTCTACTTTGACAGAATCTGACGAGGATTATTATGATGATAGCTCATCTATGAACAGTTTTTCAGGCTTCTTTGGGAATGGAAATGATCAGAATAGTATCAACAGAAGGGTGATGGAATTGGATATTGAGATACCACCTGATGGGAAAGAAAAGTTGTGCAATGAGGAGGAACGTGTGAAAAATGCTGAGGATGTTCGTGCTAAGATCAACGCCTATGAACAGGAACTAAGGAATGTGAATGAGAAGTTGAGGCTTTCTGAAGGGGAGATTAGTAAGCTGAAGACTGAGCTTGAAATATACAGATCAAAGGAATCGACGAATTTGAAGGGTGGCGTTGGAATATCTTCAACTGTAGAAGGGGTCAGGATGGGAGGGGAATCCTTGGAGTTGAAGAAACTTGGGGAGGAGCTAAGGATGACCAATGAAAAACTTGAGTCTTCAGAAATGCAAGTTGTCTCT
Source organism: Phaseolus lunatus (assembly GCA_013389735.1). Taxonomy (NCBI): domain Eukaryota; kingdom Viridiplantae; phylum Streptophyta; class Magnoliopsida; order Fabales; family Fabaceae; genus Phaseolus; species Phaseolus lunatus. The sequence goes on along the minus strand of CM023862.1, from coordinate 24,417,631 downwards.
TTGAAATTTGGGGCTACTAAAACATTTGAAACTATTCAGCAATTGCAGGAACAGCTTGACTTGGCTCAGAAGGACATTTCTTCTTGGAAAATAAAGTTCAACGCTCAGAAAAGAGAAAATTCAAAACTCCAAGAAAGGCATGCAAAGATGAAAACTAATGTAGCAGACCGGGATCATGAGGTCAGGGATTTAAAAACCCTTCTATCTGATGTAGAACAGAAAATGTTCTTTGAGAGATCAAATTTGAAGTCTGAAATAACCAAGTTGTTGGGAGAAAAGACTCTTTTAGAGAAGAAGATCAAAGAATTGGAATGTCAATGCCAATCTTTGGAAGCAGATATAAAAAGAATCCACTCTGAAAAAAGAGAGAGGGAAGAGACCCTCAAAGGAGAAATTGAGCTGTTAAAGAAAGACACTGAGGACAGAAAGAAGTCTACAAAATATGTCAATGAAAGTCATGAGGCTTTGAAATTAGAGAGAGATAACCTTAATGCAGAAGTTGGTTCACTTAAGAAAGTGATACATTCAAGAGATAATGAGATTGAAGAGGCTCATAAACAAGTGGAGGAACTAACATCAACAGGTAAGATGCTAGAGGAAGAGATTGAGAGGCAAAGGGTTGAGATCTTAGGAGGAGCTGAAGAGAAACGTGAGGCCATAAGGCAGCTATGCTTCTCACTTGAGCATTACAGAAATAGGTACAATATACTTCGGCAGGCTTTCAGAGGAAACAAGAGGCTTCCTGTTTGGGCCACCTGATATGTCAACATGCTTGTCTCACTTGCTTGTGAACTTGTACAATACCACCCTTCCTTCCTGTTCTGTATTTATTCTCTTCATGTTTCTGTGTCTGTGATGTATTTCTTATACTTTGTGGTGTGATGTATATCACCCAAGGTTACGAGAAGGTAGAACTTAGAAGCCGTAGTCATGTTTCATGGTTTGTAATATTTTGGTTTGTTTGCATATGTTGGTTCTAAGTGTCATCAGGTTCTGTTAGGAAGCTCTGCAGGACCATCTCTTCTTGAGGAGGAGGCCCGTTAAAAGATTACTCTAAAATTCGTTAGGTTTGTATGCTCCCCTTCTTTCTGTTGAGTTGGAAGTTGGTTGTGTTGCATAAATGAGAAATTATGTAGTCCGTTCGGTTTAAAACAATACATGATCATATCTCATTACCGTAAGAGTTGCTATTCTTATAATTTTATGATGTTTTTACAATTTTAATTTATTTTCTCTGACACTTTACTCGTATATAAAGGGAAAACGATGTCATTTGTCCCTGCATTCAAAGAGTTTATATATAGAAGCGACTCGATAATAATAATCAGAGACTAAAACTTATAATACAAAATGTGTAATATCAAATTCTAATGTTATATTTTGTACACTTTTCGTACATGGGCAAAATAAAATCCCCCACAATCAACAACTTGGCAGTAGCATCGTGATGTTCAGATACCCCCCAAAATTCATGGTGTCTTCATATGCAGCGAGAAAGAGTTACAATTTCCCAAATGTGCTATTAACTAAATATCCATATTTCTAGTCTCATTTAATGTGGTGATTGTGATAAACAATCAAAGGTAATTTATTCCATCGAAAAAAAAGCACTGCTCTCATAATTGCTTCGTTAGTCTCGAGCACACTATTGTCATCTTTTAACTAATACAAAACATTTGAATCCTTTTACTTTTTATATAACATTATGCGTAGAACATCTAATATTTAAGCCGAAGAAACGTTGCGTCAAGTCCTCTTTACGTTTATTTGAGTGGCATGATCAACACTGGAAGGTTTCAGTCAATATATATTTCGCGGGTAGTACGAAGGCTCAGAAACAGAGAAACATAGTTGCGAAATGCAGCAAGCAGGATATATATACATTTCATGACGACGATGATGATGAAATATCTATGCGAATAGAGGAATATTTTTACGCAAAACAATTTTAAAAAAAACTTGAAGATTTCTACGCTTACAAAAGATGCACTACCTATATGACTACTCTACAAACCACCTAGGCGTCTAGCAAGCTACTCGTACTAGTGTGCTAGCTACCTACCACAAAGATGCGAAAACAAACGTAGCGTAGACTTGGAAACTTAACTAGAAACTTCTCCATCTTCGTCCTGTTAGAAGCAACTAACCTATAAATGCACTTGGTCTAAAGAGCATATCATATCATTCACCAGCACTGCAAAACAAACAATATGCACAGCAAAACCATTAGTTAGGGTGGAGAGAAAAAAAAGAATTGTAGCAAAAGCAGAGACAGACCACTGAGATGATGGAAACAACCCCGCCCCAAAACAAATAAATGTCATATTACCCACCATAAGGGCTTTATCAGTTGTCATCAATCAAATATGGGAAGCCCCATACTCCACATTAATCATCCCAGGCACTATCTGCTGCGCCCTCTCTTTTAATGTTTGCGGCAGTAATCATGAATTTATATTTATCTTCGATGTTAATTGAAGCAGCTCCCAATCCTAACTGTTTGGATAAAGCAATATTTGCCTCTTTTTGTGCAGCTGCTGCTTCTTTCTCCTTCCGTCTAGCAACCTACAAATCAAGGATAGAAAGTCAACCATGACATACAAGGTTAAATATAATACATTGAAAATGAAAGTTTTTTGGGAGAAATTGAGCATCTTGGACCGTCAGACCCAAACCTCCAACACGTATGTATGCTAATCAAGGTATAAAATCAACATAGATGTATAACAGTCGAGCACAAGCCCACCTCAGTAAAACTACTAACACCGTAAGACTTCTAAAAAACTAGTTATCTGTTTAGTATATCTTTTAATATATTGGTAAAATCCCAGTTCTTGAATTTTTACCCTCAATTTTAACGGTGCTCCAAATGGACTCCAAGAATCTTAATAATATGGCAAAATAAATGCAGTACCTTTCCGGTTGCAAATGTCAATGTGTTCCCAGATTCAGCATCAGCTATTGCCTTCCTTATATTTGCAACAAGGAACTAAAGAGCAGAAACATATTGATGTTAAAATCTTAAAAAAAAATCACTTTTTTTTACTGAGAAAAAGGAGGGTAGCAAGCACCATGTCACGATCAGTGTAAAATGAAGTAGCTAAGCCAGTTGATCCTGCACGCCCCGTCCTTCCAATCCGGTGTACATAATCTTCCATGGTCTATAAGTGAGGCAGCCATAACGGAGGCTTCAGGTATGCATTTGTCAAGAAATTAAATTTGACTGAAAAATACCAGGCAAATGAGATGCCAACATAGCAGTAGCAGAATGGCAATCCACGAACAGTGGAAAATACCTGTACGCTTTCTGATAATCTTTTCCTAGTGAACTACAGATAAAATTCAGCCATCAATCAATTAGTATTTGCTTGAAGCAGAAATACCTTAGGAAGATCTAGATTGATGACATGGGACACTCCAGTGACATCCAAACCACGAGATGCAACATCAGTGGCAACCTGAATTGTACAATATGGTTAGCAGATAAAAAATACCTATCTTTTTTTATGTAATTAATTATGCATAATTGCTTAGATTTCAAAATTTTAACAAGAATTATCTAAAGGAAAAAGTAATAAACATGGATATCATAGGTAGGTCCATATATTAATCATGCAGAAAATACAACGCATGGTACCTTAATCGGTTCACTAAATTAAACAGAAATTGTATATTTTTTTATCATAACAGTAACAACTTTGACCTTAACATTTTCTTCTTTCTCCGTTTGGTACACCAAGAAATTTCCTTTAGCAAACAGAGAATAAAACAAGCCAAAGATGGTTTCATTATAATTAGACAAGCCACAGCATGGTTATTTTCAACAATATTTTCATTACTAAATATAGTAGAGAAGATCAGATTTTATTTATACGTGAAGAATAACTAAAAGTTGGAAAAGTAATGTACTATAAAATTGAGTAATGTGCTTCGGTAGGAGAGATTACCAAAATGTTGGTAGAGCCACTCCGAAAATCATGCAAGGCAGCTTCTCTTTCACTCTGACTGCGACCACCATGAAGAGAAACTGCAGATAATCCTTGAGCTACCAATGCTTCAGCAACTTCATCACACCTTGTCTATGTACACATTAAAAACAAATAAAGAAACATGTAGACATCAATTTTCAAACAATCTACTCAGATTAGACCATAAAACAAAAACTTCATGTACGAACCTGTACCAAAACTATCCATGATTTCCAATTTTTGGAACTAATCTACTTAAATCTTCAATATCTAGACTTGAGAGTGGAAAATATGAAAAATCTCTAAGTGAACTTTATCATCTCTTAGCTGATTCATCCATTTATATGGATTATTACATCAATTAAAATGAATAAGATATGATGATCTACATATAGGTGTCAGATAGTTAATAAAAAAATATTAGTTAACCTATCAATTTTGTAGACAAGGGGGCTTCCCATACAACTTCCAACATCTATCAATTGTATGTCTAATGCAGTGGCAATGTTCACATTTTGGACAGTTTTTAGAATTACTTGCACGAGTGTCCAGAATTATTACTGTGATGCAAAGGCATTGTTTCCACATAGAGAAAAAACATGTGTCTCCATGTTTATTTTCTTAGGCATACAGAAGAGCACAGATGATGAGGAAGTCATAGTAGGGTTTTCTGGTGATCCCAAAATCTGATTGCAGGTAATAGCATATTCTTGTGACAAGATACAAGCCCAATGTCATAAAGAATGCAATGCGATTCTCAAGTTCCTTCTTCACATTTGCAGATGGTGGAAGAAGCTCATTAAAATCATGTAAGGAAGCATAAAGCCGCCCAAGATAAACAGACATAGGACCCTCAAAATGTCATGGAACAAAAAGTGACAAGGCACATGCCACACTGACATTGTGTGTAATTGGTATAAATGGCACAAGCTTCACTCCGAAATGATGCACATGACTCATGGGGACAAAAAATAGGTTTGAGTGAGGTGTAAATAGTGGATTGAATAACACTACATAGTTGAGCATCAATCTTTATGCATTCTTCACGATGTTTTGTAGGAACAAACTCAGCAATGGTAGTGAGATGGGATTTGTAACCCAACCCACTTAACCATAACCTGATTTTGAAAGCTCGAGTGGAACAGTTAGACCCGTCTATCTTGTCAATACTGACAATATGGATAGAAAAGATAGGAGAATCTATTATGGAGGTTGATGTGTTGTTGGAAGACATTTTTTTCTTGAAAGTTGGAGGGGGGGAATTAATGAGGGAAAAGTAGATCAAGCCACCAACTAAACTCCAAAGGAGCTGCCACCATGGGGTAGGAGTGCATGGAGTAGGTGACCTGGGCGAAGGTTGATTAGTCAAAAGGCACCACCGCACGGTTGGAGTTACACTTGTTGCAAAAGGAAAATCGTCAATGAAAGCACATGGATACATGGCTTACAAAGGCGTTTGGACAGTTGGATAGATTAGCAAGACACGATCCCAACCATGTGTTCTCTGAAGAAAAAGATAGTTGCCGAAACTTTGCCTACAAAAACTTTCAAAGGCAGCGTCAAGACAGTGAAAATGAACCTAGGAGAAAGGTTCACAAGAAAATCCTACAAACACCGTGTGTTTACTGGACCAACACGATTTTGAGAAAGGCTTTAGATACCATGTTAAACTCTAGGGAAGAGAGGAACATTAAGGTAGAACCACATGTCTCTAAGACAACAGGGGTGCTGTTTCAATATTGAGAAAAAGAAATTAATACAATAACTACAGAAGATTTGATATTCTCTAATAATAATAATAATATGATCTGGGAAAAAATTGAAAAGTTCTTAATAATACATATATAATCTAGATATTCCTAATTATATACGATTAGCTCATTGTTTCTATAATTATAACAACAACAATAGAAATGTAGATATGATATTGATGCACAACAGGGACATAAAACAAAGCATACCTTCCTCTCAACGAACACAATTGTTAATGGAAATGGATGACCACATTTTTCAGCCTGTGATGCATCCTCTACAAGTAAATCTAGAAGTCGGTCAATCTACAAGAACAATGTAAGTTTTCAGAACAGAAGCCAAAAGAAAGAGAAAATAAAGATAAAAGTATCAAGGAAAATGACCATGCACATAACATGGGGTCAAAAATGCAAATAAACAAGATAATTTGTTCACTATCCTCAATTTTCTTCACTCTTATTACTATAAATTTGCTCACTCACATCTCATTCTCCCAACACTCCCTTACTTTTATGCACATGTGTACCTCATGGCAAGTATTTAAGAACTTGTGTGCAACAATTTTCAGTAAAAACAGTCCCCCTCCAGAAACATGGATAGTAAAAACAGAACTTAACATTAAAAAAAACCTTTGAAATCAATGACTGACTGCCTTCTAGGAGGCATTAAACTAAACTTATAACTTCTAGTCCAACTATTCACAAGTATATTTCATTTTGAAAGTAAATAAACATACCTTCTCATTTTCAGAAATTTTCACAAGCGTTTGAGAAACATTAGTTGTTGGACTACTCACTTTCCCCACCTTCACTTGCACTGGGCTAGCCAAGTACTCCTGAAATTAAACAAATTATTGGTGCAATCCAAAACTATTCCTTCCACAACTGAGCATACAAATAAATATATTGCTGAAATATAATATTCTTCAAAAGAATGTAGAAATATTTAACTTTAAGGAAGAGAATCATGGAAGAAAAAGATAAAATAGAAAAGCCTAAAAAGAATAACTATACTTCAATTACTACACATCTAATGGGCTACATGTTATGATCAAGTATCAAGGCTGCTTACAAAGTTATGTGAAAAGCAAATAACGAATGATAAAATTATTGTTTGTCTAAGCATTATTTCAAATCAGAATATCACACTTCATTACTTTAGGATTTGCTTAAAGGCAAAAATAACAACGTTGAAAATTTTCTGTCAAGAATGGAGGAAACCTGACCTTTGCTAATGCTTCAATCTCCACAGGCATTGTCGCACTAAAAAGCAATGTTTGATGCTTCTCTGGAAGACTTCTCATCACCTGAGGATAATATTAGAATTATCGGTGATAACCCATTCAAATGGGATCATAATATATATGCAAAAATAACATACACAAATTTAGAAGCATGGTCATAGCAGCTAGATCACAAAAATCAAACCAAGGTACAGACTAAATAAAAGTTGTAGAAGCTTAAATTGGAGAATGAAAATGAAGTTTCTGTCCAAAAAAGGCACCATTTTCATTGCTAATTTTTCTTTAAAAAGTGTAACCTTGTAACCTCTCTATGCTTTCTAATTGAAGGACATCTTCTCCAGTTAAATGCTTAAAGAAGTGGAACTCAATATAAACTAGTTCCAGCATTATTGGCTTGACTTCAAAGTTCAATGATGGCAACAGTTTAAATAGAGAGGGAAAAAGTTATATGAGGAAACAACTGTTTTGATAACACTGTAAAGAAAGCACAAACACCACAATGAGGTCACACTAGTTATCTTACATTAGGTATGAAACCGTCAAGAAAATAAAGGAAAGCCTCAAATATAAGCAAAAAAACTCAAAATACAGACCTCTCTTATCTGTGGTTCAAAACCCATATCCAGCATTCTATCTGCCTCATCTAGAACAACAAAAGAAATTCTAGAGAGGGAAGTATTGCCTTGTTGTAAGTGATCAATGAATCTTCCAGGTGTGGCAACTGCTATTTCAACCCCGGCTCTAAGTTCTGACCTCTGTCATAGAGACCAGAAAGAGAACACACAGAAATCTATGTTACCTTCAAGAAGTGGAGTTGAAATAAACTTCAAATAAAATTTATTGCAAGACTCCTTGTAGCAGAAACTTTTGCTTTGTTGGACACTATTTACAAAGTGCTCGGTACCAGCTCTCAAACTAGCCTCTAATCTATGAAACACAGTGATACGTGCATTTTCTCCAAATACAAACATCAAATAGCATCCACTACCACTACTCAGGGATACTTCACTATAGAAGTATCCAGTTTTACAGATTGCCAACTACATCATATCTTTATTTTAATGTTGCATTTGCAGAATTATAATTGTATATTTGTTATCTTTTATGAATTTTATTATAACAACTCTATACGTATCCTGCATGTACTGTATCCTTATATATTTTAAGAATAGTTGTATCACAACATCGGAAACACATAATATAAGTGCATAATATAAATAACATAAATATTAGTACATCAGGAGAACTAGCTGCACAAAATTGAATACACAGCTTTAACTCATCTCCAAGTTTCCAAGGAAAAACATAAAAATAAAAAAGACATTAAATATTACAAAAGCTTAATAATTAACATATAAAGATTTTTATGATGCTCTCAGATCATACTCAACACCATAGCAACAGAACAAATAATACCATCATCTTTGTACAAACTTTTAAAACACCAGGCAAAATAGCCAAGAAATAAAGATTATGTCAACATTTAATTACCTGCTTTTCAATGTTAGTTCCGCCCACAACTATAGCAGTTTTTAATGACTCGAGGGATCTGCTAAAAGCTTTAACCTACCAAAAATCAAAACAAGAATGAAAAGAAAAGCTGATAGTTGTAGAAAGAAAAAATATTAAGTATGAAATGACCTGGCTTAGAACATGTTTTCAGGCATCATAGGAGAGATGTCAATCTCAAAACAAAACAACATATAATTCAAAAGTAAGATAGCAAGAATCTTGTACTCCTACCGACAATATTTATAAAGATCCAAATTTCAAAAAAGGTAATAAACATACACAATAGACAATCTGTGAACCTAGTTATATGAAAACTGATAGGAGATAGCTTAAAAATCATTACTTGATTAAAGAAATAAACAATAAATTTCTCCCCAAATTACCCATTACCCATCCACATCAAAAACAAATACATATATCACCTCTTTTTCTATTTGTTGAGCAAGTTCTCTGGTAGGAGCCAAAACTAATGCCAAAGGACCATCATTGCGCCGAATTGAAGGTTGGGCCAAGCAATGCTAATAAAAAAAAATGAAATCACAACTAAAAGGTTGATCATTTACATTTGGTTTGTTTTTCACAAATATACAGTATCAAAGATGAGTTCAGTCCAATATGCCATGTCTAATCAGTTCCGACCTGTATCATAGGAATTGTGAAAGCTGCGGTCTTTCCACTACCAGTTTCAGCACAACCCAATAGATCCCTTCCACTGAGAGCAATTGGCATGGCCTGTGCCTGGATTGAAGTTGGCCTGGTGTATTCATGGTAAGCAATATCCTTCATGATACTTGAGTCCAAACACTAAGAACAAGAAGTTCACAATTGCAAACACATTTGCAATAAATCAAATAATAGTTCCAAAAAATTTTGGTACAAATAGCTTCATACTTACCCAGAAAAATATGAATATGATTAAATATTAACAAAATTAAATACCATATCAGTAAACGATTCTATTGGTGCAGGTGCGGGAGGAGAATCAGATGCAACAGTAACGTCAAGATTAAGCCGGGAACGGACCTCTTCGATCTGGACATGACAAGCACTGGAATTTCAGTAACCAATATTTGTTTGTCTAGTTACAAAAAAGACAAATCAGGAAGAAAACCAGACATCAAGATATAATAACAAGACGATAAATAACAACTCTATTAAAGATATCGGAAAAGAGTACAAATTGAGATTGTCAAATCAAAAACACATGAAAGAGGGAAAGATTATTGGGGCAAAGTAAAAAAGAGAAGGACAAGCAAAAGGAACAACTCATCAGCGTTCAGTACACTGAAGAAGAAGAAATTCTGTAATGGTAATCAATCAACCACATAGTTGAAGCAAACTTCAATACAACTTTTTTCCCGACATAAATCCTACCTTGGAGACAATCCCGTACCAGCCACAGTTATATACTAAATGTGGACAACCTTCCAACACTGATTTGAACCTTAATTAGTCATGTTGAGAGAGACTAAATTCTTCAGCTAGACCAAAAAAACATTTACTCCATGACAATACAACACTGCCGTACAGTTTCAAATTCAAAACAAAGCCTTCAACTTTATAAAAGTGGTTAAAAATAACTCGGATTCTCATCGTTACAAGCAAAGCATTGCATTTTACTACAAGCCTCGCTCAGATTAATCCGAACCCTCGGTCCTCATAATCAGCTTCGTGAACTGACAAGCAAATTAGCAATTCCCCCAAACACGCACGCACTTCAATCGAAACACAATCGAGATTCAAGAAAAACCCTAACCACGCGAATTGGAACAGAAACTCACATTCCTCAAAAAAATATCGAAATCAAAACATTACACGCGAAGGTCAATAGAGAGAGAACCACGTGAGATACGAGACTGAACAGAAAAAGACGGGAAAACAGAGATTGGATTGGGACCTGCTCGGGGGTCATGCGCGAAGCGCGTTCTGAGGGTTGCCATTGCGGGAAGACCGGGTCAGGGGTGGCGAATATCCGCGGCGACGGAGGCGCGGCGGAGCTCCGGCGAGAGGCATTGTGGAAGGAGGGGAGCGAGGGAGAGCAATTGGCGTTGGTGTTGTTATTGGAGGTGAATGCGAGCTTGTGGTGGTTGTTATTGTGGTGGTGGTGGTTGTTGTTATCTAGGGTTACGGAGGGGGTTCTAGCGGTGGCGACGGTGGCGGAGCTGTTATTTCTGAGGTGCGGAGGCACATACGACATCGTTTGGCGTAATCTTGTTGTTGTTGTTCCTCTTGGTGAGAAAAGAAAGGGTGAAGGGAGTGAAGTGAATATGATAACGATGATAATGAAAGAACGATGATGAGTGTGGAAGAATTGGTGAGCCTAAATCCTCACTCTCTCTATGGGCTTACAAGCTTACATCCAAACCCAATCTACAAACAAATATTCCTTCTAACCTAATGCACAAAACCACATGTCAAATTATAAAAACAATATTTTATTTTAATCTAAATTTTACAAAATCAAAATATAGTTTGTTTTCTATGCATTGATCAATTTATTTTTCTCCAATACCACATTACATTATGCACCAAATATAGCATTAAAGTTTGTATGTATGTCACATTGATTTATTTAAAATTAATATTTTTTGTCTAAATTTTTATGGTTACTCCAACATGGTCCACAAAATAAATAAGTTAAAATATCTTAATATGATTGTCCATAGTTGAACAATTCAATCTGATTTAATAAATGTCCATTTGTATTTGTTCATTTTTGCATGAGTTTAAATTTATTAATTTCTTTTATGTATATCACGAATAAATGGATCAATTTACAATAAAAAAAAATTAAAACATGTAAGAAATGTAAAAACATATGTTTTTTAATTGATTATTTATCTCCAACAACAACCATCAAATATGAAGGTTATATTACAAATATAAAATTTCATAAAGATTATGATATCATGATCAGATTGATCTATTCAAAATTAATATATTTTTTGGTTCATTTCTGTATTATTGGTCTAATATGGTCCGTACAATAAATAAGTTAAAATATGTTACTATGATAGTCTAAAATGAAATAATTCAATGTGATTCATTTGTATTTGTTCACTTTTGTATGAGTCAAAATAATAAATGAGTTGAAATTTATTAATTTGTTTTGCTTTTATGTATCTCACGATTAAATGGATTAAAAAAAACTTAAAAATATAAGAACATATATTTTTTTAATGGATTATTTATTTTCAAATACAACCATCAAATACGAAGGTTATATATTATTTAACAAATAAATTTCATGAAGATTATGATACCATGATCAGCAGTTAATATTTTTTTTGTCCATTTTTGTATTGTTAGTCCAACATGGTCCATACAATAAATAAGTTGAAATATATTAATATAATTGTTTAAAATTAAACTATTCAATGTATCTTAATAAATGTATGTTTGTATATGTTCACTTTTATATGAGTAAACATAATAAAAAAGTTGAAATTTATTAATTTGTTTTTCTTTTATGTATCTCACGATTAGATGGATTAATATACATTAAAAAAACTTTAAAATGTAAAGGCATATTTTTTTTCAATTGATTGTTTATCTTCAATTACAACCATAAAATATACAAGTTATATAATGTTTAAAAAATATAAAATTTTATTTGTTTTTACTAAAAATATTGCATATATGCAATTGTATTTAACTTAATATGACTTACTGTTTTCTTAATATTTACAATTGTCATCATTTGACACATTAACATATGCTCAGGTGGTAGTGCAATGCATTCAACATCACTTACCACATAGGATACTGGAAATAAAATTGCTTGGATGACATTGAAGATCAACAAGTCAAACAAATTATTTTTATTGTGAAACATTTGATTCATCACTAATAAATTATACACTTAAATATACATCAATAATTTCTTCTTTTTCTTTAAAGTAAATACACAAAAAAAAACTTTACATAATTCATGACTAACCTTTTACCACTAGAAGATAAATAACACTTCAATCAATCATATAATAAACATGTAGCAATCATGAAAGTCATGATTTTTCTTTGTACATTTATAAAATATCTTATCTTTCACTTAAATTTAACATTTATCGAAACGTGAGACACGTATAACTTATAACACTGTTGTTAGTGACCAAAGAAAGGAGAGTCACAATACTTTACTTTAGAGTAATTAAACCTAAACATATACCAATTTTCTTTTCAATCACTTTAACATATTTTTAGTTACCTAAAATTAATTGTGGATACATGTTTGAATCTTAATGTCTCTTAATAATATGACATAACAATCTCCTCGCATATAGAAACACTTATTTTTCGTAAACTATTCTTTAGATGAATTTTTTAGTATATATATATCCTCACTTTGTCATCTACTTTAATGTAAAAATTGACTACATGTATATCATAATGACATGAGACTTGATTAATGACCTTAGTCATGTGTGATGTTGGAAGAAGAGTAAGAGGTATAAATATCGTACTTTAATGGAGGAAAAAAAAATTAATTAATATTTTTAAACATTAACAAAATAAATAATCAAACACATTATCACATGCATAATAAACATGACAAACATAATTCTTTAAAAAAGTTAAATATTACTTAAATAAAACTCCGACTTTCATAAATGTTGCTTCTTTCACATAAAAAAAATAAAATTCAATCATACTATATTTTTATTAGTGTTTATCTTCAATTTTATTTTTATTATATATATATATATATATATATTAAATTTAATCAAAATAATATTTAATTGTGTTTTTAATCCATGAAATTTGGATTAAATCCATTATAGTCCTTAATATTTTTTTTAAAAAATCACTATAGTCCTTCAAATTTAATATAGAATATGGTTGTAGTATCTATAACATTAAATTTAAAAAAAACTAATTTTAATCCCTCAAATACATTGTTTAGGTATTAAAACATTGTGTTCTCAAATTTGAAGGATTAAACTAAACTTTTCTTTCTAAACATCGAGAGACTAAACCCATAATCACTTTAGATTTGATGAGATTAAAACATAATTAACCCTAAACGGAATATATATATATATATATATATATATATATATATATATATATATATATAATTTTCTTATAATATCAACAAGAAAAATAGTTCATGTAAATTTTTGTGTTGATGTTGTACCTTTGACATTGGCATATCATCGTCACATTTATATACACAAAACATATGTACAAAAATAAATTAATCTAATTTAAATCAAAATTATAAAGAAAATCAACACGAATATAGTTAGATATCATATCACACTCTATAACTCCAATTTATTATGTATACAATAATACTCATAATCAGAAATCATTTCATCATTTTTTTCACTTAAAGTATCCAAAAGTTTACCCTAATTCAAAAATCACAGCCTACCAACTCATCATTCACAGAAATAATGATAACTCTTAACATTCACCATACTAAGTAACAATGACTTTCATCAATTTCTCACTTTTGAAACATCATCTACGTTATTTGCATATTAGTGAAATATGAATATCTCATGTCATTTATAGCTTCTTATTAATACATATTTCAAAAGAGGTCAATTATCATTTAAGTAATTAACATTCACATTCACCATATCTCCACAGAGTAAATTTCACCGCATATAAACCCAATCAATTAATTGAATCAAAGCAATAATATAAATATATACATTTATCTTAGTAATGATATTAATTAAATTATAAAATAAACATTTAAATTCTTTAAAACATGCATTAAACGAATAGGAGAATATCAATTGAGCAAAATATTCTTTAAATATTATTGTTTCAGTGATATTTTAAGAGATGAGAGAATTATAAATTATTATAAGTATTTTTCTCCTGCAAACATCATATTAATTGTTTCAACCATGTAACCTGTTATTAAGTGTTTAATAGGATTATGAGTAATCAAACTCTCATAATAGATAAAATTGCTACCTAACCTCCCTCTCACCTAAACTATCATGGGAACATTGAACATTACTACAACAATATTGTCATATCATTTAAATGAGATATAAGTAGAATATATTAAATTTATGAAATTTAGTTCAACGCTGAATTTACTACTAAATTTCTAATGATGTAGACAAAGTACAATTTATTTAATTACTGCTGATATTAATTAGAAATTATGTGACACTAATATGTCTACACAATTCTGTTTGAAAATTAAAAAAAAAGTGAGAGAAACAATTATTCCAACCAATAACAAGTATTTGTACAGATCTTAAATAATTATGAAAGAACTAAAACAAATTTTAAATTGTTTATCCATGGATTAAAATAAATATTCCAAAATATAAAAACCACATTAACTATTAAACCTTTAATTTATAGCTCATGTTTAACTTTATATTAGACGGCTTTTTGCAAGTGCATCACTTTCAAATGTTTGACTGGTTTCATCATAGTTGGTCAAAGTACATGACCTTCCAATATTTAAAACATGCAATAACAACAACAATATCAAGTATTGAAAATTTTGACACTTTAAAGAGTTTAATAAACAACACAAAATACATCATCAATTCAAACTTTTTTAATCAATACAGATAAAATTTACTTTTTGATAAATTCTATGTAAGGAATCTTGTCGGAATAAAAAAATAAAATTATTCATATTTTTTTTCTAAAATATAATTTCCCTCACCAACCCCGTTTCACCTACCCCACGCACGTCACGGCCCGCCAACGGAAGTGACGCATCTTCCTTTTCATTCCTCTTAACAGTCAAACTTGACGACGTTAACTTCTTTCATTCCCCTTTCTTTCACTCTATTCCCTCACACCAGTTACACTTGGAACAACTCCAACAACTCTAACAAGATTATCACACTCCCATTCCTATATAAATTCCCACACCCTAACTGCATTCTTACACAATTCTTCAATTATTCATGTTTTTGGGTAATATTATCCTAAATCATTTCATTCATATAATTGTTTTGATTAAAATTGTCTTTAATCAAGATTACTTGATTTTGGTTTTGTAGTAAAAATATTGAATGGATCTTCTCTTCTTAGAAAAAGTTCTTACCGCACTCTTCTTTGCGGCGGTGATTGCAGTGACCGCTGCAAAGCTTCGCGGGAAGCGGTTCAGGCTTCCGCCGGGACCGTTGTCAGTGCCAATATTTGGTAATTGGCTTCAGGTTGGTGATGACCTGAACCACCTTAACCTCGCCGACATTGCGCGTCGCTTCGGCGACATATTTCTCCTTCGAATGGGGCAGCGGAATTTGGTCGTGGTGTCTTCGCCGGAACTCGCGAAGGAGGTTCTCCACACCCAGGGCGTGGAGTTCGGCTCGCGGACGCGCAACGTCGTCTTCGATATCTTCACCGGCGAAGGCCAGGACATGGTGTTCACCGTGTACGGCGAGCACTGGCGCAAGATGCGCCGCATCATGACGGTCCCGTTCTTCACCAACAAAGTCGTGCAGCAGTACCGCGTCGGGTGGGAGGACGAGGCGGCGCGAGTGGTGGAGGACGTACGCTGCAGCCCCGACGCCGCCTCCGGAGGGATCGTTCTGCGGCGGAGACTGCAACTCATGATGTATAATATCATGTATAGGATCATGTTCGATAGAAGGTTCGAGAACGAGGATGACCCGTTGTTTCAGAAGCTTAGGGTTTTGAACGGTGAGAGGAGTCGTTTGGCGCAGAGTTTTGAGTACAACTACGGTGATTTTATCCCCGTTTTGCGGCCATTTTTGCGTGGGTACTTGAAGATTTGCAAGGAGATCAAGGACACGAGGTTCAAACTCTTCAAGGACTATTTCCTTGAGGAACGAAAGTAAGTGGTTTCTTTTCATTTTTTACTTTCCATTACTATGATTTTTATGTGACTTGAAGTGGTAGTTAAGTTTATCCTTTTTTCATAAATTAAAAAAAAATCGAGATGAAGATTAGAGTTTATGATGATTGCATTATTTAACCAGTGTCGTAGTTTTTTGAGTCATTATATAATTGTTTTCTCAATCAGAACTGTGACTGGATTGAATCGGCCAAATTTGTTTTGGGTTTCCCACAAGTGTGCACTACTATAATTTAAACTTTTGTTGAAGTTTAATTGTGTTCTTTAATAAGTAATTTTATTGGAAAGTTTATTTGTGTTTTGATGTTGAATTTGTTATAATTATAATTTTTGTAAATTTGGCAGTTTGAATTTGTTATCCTAATTAGTTTTCACTATTTTATTGTACAACTTTAATATTGTTATTTTAGTATTTGACAAAAAAATTGACACTATTATATTGCTATCTCAATATATATTCTGACATGGTAATTTACATGTCAAAATGTTTTTAAAAAGTTAAATTTTAGATCAGAAGTTAGACCAAGACTAAGATTATTTAATTAACATGGTAAAGGATCCTATTAGAAAAATCAAAGTTGCAGACGGAGATGATGATAAAACTGATATCAGTAAAAACAATAATAGAATTTGTGAACTTGTAGAAATGGTTTCAGTTTGACTTTTGGGGTTTGTGTTTTGTTTGATCTGATGAAATGGAATGTGGCAGGAATCTTGAAAGTACCAAGAAAAGGGACAATGGAGGACTTAAATGCGCCATCGATCACATTTTGGATGCTCAGAAAAAAGGAGAGATCAGCGAGGATAATGTTCTTTACATTGTTGAGAACATTAACGTTGCCGGTAATTACCTTTTTTTTTCTTTTATTCAGAAGAAATATTAATGCTTATTCATGGGAAAGAAAGGAAAAAGAAGGCTGGACATGATAATAATTGAAATGCATCTATTTTTGCAATCTTGTAAAAAGGCCACACGCTTTTTTTATATTTTAAAAATACTTTAAAATGTAAAATTTGCCTTCCAAAATGAATGTTGTTTGATTTTTTAATAAGAGTTAGGTGAATGACTAATCTGGAAATGGTTTTCTATGTTCACAAATACATCTCACATGGGAATACAACGATATTAAATTGGGGATAATACATTATATATCTAATCACAATTCAACTCACAGAATTATTATGTAAGAATGTTGAGGAGGTTATTTATATATGCTTTAAGCATTTTTATGGATTTAGATTAGATAAACAGAAGAAAAGGCTTTGGTGGGGACTTTTAACTAACTTTTAAATGCCGTAATCAATTATGGGAATATGATTTTCCTACTCCTATTCCCACTTCTCACAAATTCTGCCGCGGCCCGAGTGTGGTGACCACGTCATAGTATAGGAGGTAACAGGTAGTGATTGGTGGACCTAACACTACCTTGGTGGGAGGGTGATATTGTAATTTGAATCAGACCACCACATGCTTTAGATAGATGCATTTTTTGAAGTGCAAAAGTTTTCTGATGTACGTTATGTTGAATTTGGAGCAGCAATTGAGACAACTCTGTGGACAATTGAATGGGGCATTGCTGAGCTTGTGAACCACCCAGAGATCCAAAAGAAGGTCCGGGAGGAGATTGACAGAGTTGTAGGACCAGGACACCAAGTGACAGAGCCAGACACTCACAAGCTCCCTTACCTTCAGGCAGTGATAAAGGAAACACTTCGCCTCAGAATGGCAATTCCACTCCTTGTCCCACACATGAACCTCCATGATGCTAAACTTGGAGGCTATGACATCCCTGCAGAGAGCAAGGTCTTGGTGAATGCATGGTGGCTTGCCAACAACCCTGCTCACTGGAAAAACCCCGAGGAGTTCAGGCCTGAGAGGTTCTTGGAGGAAGAGTCCAAAGTAGAGGCCAATGGCAATGACTTCAGGTACCTTCCCTTTGGTGTTGGGAGGAGGAGCTGCCCTGGAATTATCCTTGCATTGCCCATTCTTGGCATTACTTTGGGGCGTTTGGTCCAAAATTTTGAGCTCTTGCCTCCTCCAGGACAAGACAAGCTTGATACCACTGAGAAAGGAGGCCAGTTTAGTCTGCACATACTCAAACACTCAACCATTGTCGCAAAGCCAAGGTCATGTTAGGATTAGCATATCACACACCAGTGGTCAATCTCCTTATTCTTTCGCTTAACACTGCTTGTTATTGTATTATTTTCACACTTGTCACGAAAATCTCTCAACTCGAAATGCTGGTTTTGAGAAGATTATAGAATAGAAATTACAGTTAAACTGTGCTTCGAATTCAAGTGTCAATGACAGTTTCACATTTGTGAAAAAATAGATGATAAGTTAAACACTTAAATGAGAATTTTTTTAATTAAAACGTGTCATATCTTCTTATGTCTACATCCTCAGCCCCTTTTTTGGTGGTTATTTGAATCTTCTTATTGATTAGCTTAGACTTATTCTTCTGAATCCAAGTAACATAATAACTCTATTTTCTTTGTCATTTTCTTCAAAACTTCTATATTACTATTTAATTCCCTCTCTATATATAATACTTATTACAATCAGTGAAGATATAATGGAAATTATATACCTATAAAGCTCTAAATGTTAAGTAAAAATCCTACCTGCCACAAATCAGATGAGTTGGATTTAAAAACATAACTTTAATACGTTAAAAATACATTCTTATCTAATTCATAATGAACCGAATCAATGGCCCGTCCTAAAATGGTTTCAAATCGTTTAAGATTTTTTCTTCTGCATCCTGTATAAAATTTTGGCGTAGTCCCGCAATTTTTCAAATAACAAAATTGATTTTTAAAAGTGACTTATAAATTATATGTTTCGGAAATTTTAAGGAATTTTGGTATTTTCAGCAAAATCCTTCTGGCTTCTGGTCTAAAATACTTTATTCATTTTTCATTTTTTTTTCTTTTAATCATTATTAAATAAGTATAGAATGTAATGACATTTAATTAAATTAGTAATAAACGAAAAAATATGAAACAATAATAAAATTGATGAATTTATTATTATTTCAATTATAATTTATAATTTTCTTCAATTCTTACCTATTTTCATTTTTATATATAATTAGTACACAATTTATTAGTTTTTATAAAAAAATGATATGTAATTAAATTCGCATATCTCTTCACGTTCGCAAATCTCTTCATGAATACGAAGAAAGTTCCAAAGTTTAGGTGATGAAAATGTATTTCTTGTGTTTTTTTTAATATATTGTTCACGTTTTTTCATCTCTGTTGCAACATTATTTTCGTGACTTTTCAACACCTTAATACAAACACACCGTAGAATCACTGTAAAATTACCAACGCTCAAAAATTGGTTCAACTCAGCAACCAAATCTTTTACTAACTTATTCAAGGGTTAATGTTTCAGGAATGTTAAAAGAAATCCATGCAACAATGACACTAAATTTAAATCGCAATTAAAAAATTAGAACAAAAATGGAAAAAAAAAATGTAGGTCGCAACCAGGCCCTCCTATCATTGTGTTCTTCAAGGAGAGCAGACAAATTGACCTAAAACATCAATTTTCGTGCACACAACCATGCTGCCTTCATTATTATAATCCAGAGCATCGGCTTATTGTGCACGACTCCAACTTAAGATCGCACAGATCGCAACAACATGATCGCAACAACATTCACAAATTATCGCAACAACATTCACAAATTATCGCAGAAATAGATATGCACGTTAATATGTAAATACCCAAACCTAATAAATGGAAAACCCTCAAACTTCAATCAGAACCCTAGGAAAGAAAAGAAGACGAAGCGAGGCTAACCCTGAGGCTGCAGCGGTGTTTTATCAATCGACGAGGCTTACTTTGTGAGGTGAGACGCTATTTATAATGGGAGGGAACCGTTTAGGGTTTACTTGCGCCGTTGGATTAGAGGCTAGTTTGCTAAAGTTTTCTGTGTCGTTGTATCTTATGGGCTTTTGTACTTGAGAAGCCTGGCCCAAAATTAAATGTGGGTCGCAAGAAAAGTTTGAGAGACTTGGTCCATAGCTTCGGCCGAAGTATTTTACTCAGCTAATTGTAAATAGTTGTTGAGATAATTTGATTTTGTTAAGCGAATTATTAGATTTTTTAAGTTTAAAAAAATTATTGGTAATCTACAATATTCGATGAGCAAATTGTATCTTCTAGTGAATTGCACTAGCTGAGCGGAGCACTATTAGTTTCATATTAGTACATATGGTAAAGGTGAAAAGTTTTTTAATAGTATAATTGAAACAATAGATTCTAACTTTAACACTATCATTATAAAAGAAAAAATGGTAGTATATATATTTTTTATACTTAATGTTATGTAATAAAATATAATATTTTAATAACATATTGTTTTTATTAGTATTATCTTTATTAGTTTCAACAAAGAACAAGAAAAGTTTATTATTTGATCTGTAAGCATGTTTATTCACTATATTACATCAGAATTTGTTCCATTCCATCCCACATAACTTCTCGTGGATTCAGCAACAACATATCTATCTACTAAAGTCCATGTCTGTGTTTATATTGCAGGGCAAAAGCATAGATCTGTTGAGGGTGAGGGAGTGACGTGGCCACACTCTCTTTCTGCATGCACCTCTTCGTCCACGCCACAAGTTTTGGACACTCTTCCTCAATGCTTAGTTTCCCGCATGTCTCAACTGTGTAAAACCAGCTAGTGAAAGGAACAAGAGCCACATCCACATACCCAAACTCCTCACCACCAAAATATGGCTTCTCTCCAAGTTCAACTTCCAGGGTCTTCAAACATTCCATCAATTGTTTCTTGCACTCTTCTTGCTCTTTACCCTTCCCTGCCCATACCCTCTTTACACCATTGTATACCTACATCAAACACAATCACACAATCCTTTATCCTCCTTGTAATCATTTATAAAATATTTTCATCTTTCAGAAGTTATTTCAGAGTCTAGGATTGTCTGATACCCAAATTCTAAAATATTTTATCAAATTATCTGTTATTAGACTGTGGTTTGATTATGTATAAATGTTCAATCCTCGGTATGAAAAATTACTGTAGACTCTACATGTAGTTATATATCACCAGAACAATATTTACAAGTGAGAAAAACTTCAATGAGGAAAACTAATTTTGAATTTTTGACCAAATAGTTGCAAATGCAATGTAAAACTATGCATATAACTTACATTTTTGTCAATGTAATCGCCCCAAAACCTGGCTTGGGATCGTTTGTAAGGATCAGAGGGAAGCAGAGAAGGTTTGTGTTTCCATGCCTCATCGATGTACTGAACAATATTGAGTGACTCACAGATGGGTTTTGCATTATGAATCAAAACTGGTATCATTTTGTGAACTGGGTTCATCTCTAGAAGCAGAGAGCTTTTAGCTTCGAAGTCTTCTTGCTTGCATTCATACGAGATGCCCTTCTCAGCCAAAGCGATTTTCACTCTCATTCCATAAGAGCTTGGCCAGAAATCCAACAGAACTACATTGGTATCTGCCATTTTTGCCTTGAGAATGTGGTTGGATTAGTTTTAATTTCAGACTGAAATTGTTCATGTGGTTGCTGCTGGGTTTGGGGTATTTATACATGTGCATTACCTGTTTGCCAAGAATGAAACACGGAAGTTTTGGCCAAAGATTGTGTCTTGCTCATGTTGGATTTGAGTTCTATCTTTGTTATGCTTCTTGGTCGTTCAACTTGGCCTTTTGATTTTTATTTCCAAAAAGATTACTTTCACACTCCTAAAAAAAAGCTTTTATTTCAGGGAAATCATTATTTAATAATTTTGCAATATTTAGTCCTTTCTTTTGTAGTAGAATAAGAGCATACACGGTATATCTTTGGTGCTTTGCTGGAACCTCTCAGAGTGTGGAAGGAATAAATTCAGATACATTTCATATATTTTAAAAGAAATCAAATTTGACACGCTAAGGTGAGTACAAGAGTGGGAGAAAGTTGAACTTAACCATGTTATCAAACATTAGAGATAGATGTACACGTGTATGAAAACACTAATTCAAATCTCTCTTTTCACTCGCTCTTTTATCTTAGGAATTCATCGAATATTATGTGCAATTTTTGTAATCGGTAAAAAGGGTTTACTGTCACTTAAACCCCAAACTCAGTCTGTGGTGGATCCATCGATGAACTTAAAAA
Source organism: Phaseolus lunatus (assembly GCA_013389735.1). Classification (NCBI taxonomy): domain Eukaryota; kingdom Viridiplantae; phylum Streptophyta; class Magnoliopsida; order Fabales; family Fabaceae; genus Phaseolus; species Phaseolus lunatus. The sequence continues at coordinate 24,395,175 of CM023862.1, read as the reverse complement.
TGGTTAGAACTTCAGCTTAGTGATAACAATGAGTGAGGACAGTAATGATTATATGGGGAGGGATATATCTTGCAGATATTTGGTGCCTTCTTGTATTTCCCGGGGCGTAGATCCTAGTTCCAATTCTACTACCATGCGCATTTGGAAATATCTCTTCTTTGAATTTCCCTTTTGAAGGAGTGAGATTAAGCTGATTGTGGGACATGGTTGCATGTATCGAGACAAATTTCTTCTTTAAATGCTAACAACTAGTGTTATATAACTAGCTGTTTACTGATGACTTTTTACGGCGTTGTCAAAAGGAATAATTATTCCTAAGGACGAATATCGATTCTATAAGGAACAGTGAATTATCAAGTACAATAATCGTTAAATATAGAACAAAACATTTAAAAGGGGATTGAAAGTGGTTGTGTTGGCGATGATCAATAATAAAACAGACAAAGAATTGGTTGCTTCAAGTTGGAAAAATAGGGATTAGGTTTTATCTCTCACTCACTCTCATGTATTTTGATCAATATTAAGTTCTTTGATTGAAATTGATGTCCGTATAAAAATCATTTATATCGATTTCTCGCATATAAAATTCTTAAGAATGTCCCCTAATTATCGATTCCTCGCATAATTATAAGAACAACTTAGAACAACTTAGATCCTAAAAATACTTTCCAGTCAATTTTAAGATTATCAATTTGTCACGAAAAATTAAAAGTAAAACAACAATACCAATAATCAATCAAGAACTGAATATTTTAATATAAGATATCACCTCAATACATAAGAGTTCGAGAAATTACTCCCAATCCCAAAGGATAGAATTAGCGACGCATACTTCTAGCACCTTCCATTCTCCCAATTGGGTTACAATTTATTCTTTGGTGTTTTTCTCTCAATCTGGCACACTAGGGTTGTGTCTCTAGTCCCCTATTTAACCTAATTTGCTAGAGTTGAGTTGGACTTTTCTCTCTCTCTCTTTTGCATGTTTTGGACCTTCCAGCTTTCTCCTTTTAACATATATCATTATTCTTTAGTCTAAATCTCCATTCTTCTATAAAAACCTACAATTAACACCAAATTTAGGAATAAAATGCTCTTATTCAAGATCATAAAAAATGTAAAAATGTATAAATTCATAAATTAGAGATTATTTTATATGTAAATTAACAATTAATACTCATAAGTGCCAATATTTTAATATGAAATATTACGGAAATTAGAAGCTTATCATCTACTCCACCCGTAAGATGATGACCTGGTATAGCTAAAGCTTTTACTGCTACATCAGCTTTGTGGCAATGAAGACAACCTCTCAATGTTAGCACTTTAAGAATCACAATTTTTGTGTTGTGTATTGACTTTTTTTTCTTGACAACAACACATTGTTAGCTATATACAAGTTTTTATAGACAGGAATTTTTCTTTTTAGTGCTTTTATCTTGGTATCTGGCTATATCATGTTTGTCTTCTCTAAAAACATTTCATACTATGTACACACTACTTTACAGTTCTCTCTTTTGATTCGATATGGTTTTGCTAATCGATTCTCATACAGTTGAACGACAAAACCATGAAGTATTATTCTTCCTTTATCTACCAATTATAGGCTAGAGGATATAATTTTACACTTGTTGGCCTCAAATAAGATCATTCAAAGTTGACAGTATTTTTTAAGTAGTAGGTAATTTTCTGTTACTTTTGAATCTGAATTAGTATTATCTAATATCACAAACATATTCTCTTATTTGTTTTCTAAAATTCGAGATAGTTTTATTGAATATCTATGTAAATGATTAATAGATCCTTTTTAATATAGGAGATCACATTAACTGTACAACACTGTTAAAATGAATATTCAGTTTCTCAGATATCATGATTCATGTTTTAAGAAATGCATACAAAAATATTAAGAAATTATTTAAGATCTATAAATATTACATTGTGAACCTTTACAAGAAACATTGAAAACTACAATCTATCCACTGTATCCTCTAGGAAGTACCATTCGAAGAAATACCTTCTTCTTCAATGACAAGTGCCAAATTATTGTTAAAATTTATGGTCTCACGATTCCAACTATGTATTGGCTAGGTATGTAGCCACAAAATAGAATATTTGGTTTCTTGTATGTGATTTTTCCACATGTCGGAGGTGATTTTTAGCTTCAACGTTTTCGATGTAATTCTTCATTCTCAACAAAACACACAAAAAGATGAAGAATTGAGTTGCTCAAATTTGAGAGACGAAGTGTTCTGCCACAAGTCGGCGGAAAATCTTTCCTGCGGCAGTCTTGGGCAAAGAACTCTGCCTCATCAGAGTGTGATCCTTCTCTTGGGATGACAGCACAATATATATGTTAAAATGTAAAAAAATGTGATCAATACAATACAATACAGACACATTATTTGATTAAATATATATATATATATATATATATATATATATATATATATATATATATACCAGTGGTAGTACGAGTGAGAGTACAATAGGTAGTACGTAACAATGGTTGTACTAGTGGTAGTATCACTGGTAGTCCTAGTGATAGTACTATTTGTAGTACCAGTGGTGGTACCAGTATCAGTGGTAATACCATTGGAGGTACCTGTACCAGTGGTAGTACCATTAGTACCATTGGTGGTATCAGTGGTAGAACCAGTGATAGTACCCTCGATAGTACCTCAATAGTACCATCAGTAGTACCAATTGGTAGTACAATTGGGCGAGATGTCTTGAAGCGGTATGGGTGTAGTCAAGGTTTTTCGAAACTCCAGGAATAATTTAGTTATTACACATTATTGTAAAGGTGTAGATGTAGGAAGAAAAAATGTAGGTGTGCAGGAAGAAAACACCACCGTAATGTCACAGTTCTACATTTCACCAACCAGTACACTAGTAACATGCATTTCAAAGTTTACACAGAAAATCGGAATATAATTCAGAATAACTTACGATAAAAGAAGTAAAATTTTAGGTAGCAAGTGAAATTTTAATATGTAAACTCTCTACTAAAAAACCTTCTTTATATAGCCCCTGGGTTCATTTTTTTCCCGCGGTGGCATTGGAGTTGAAAATTTCAGTTTTCGCAGAAACGAAGGTTTCTTCAGCTCCACCTTTCAACGATCATCTTCTCTTCACTATGTTCCGAAGCAGAGATTTAGATTTCGATTCGCCATTATAGGTATCATTCTTCTCCTCTGTAATTGAAAATTCTCTATCTGAGATGACTTTCGCTTTTAGAATTTCACTTGATGATAATGCTGATTGTTTAGAGCTATTTTTGAATCGAAATTCCGAACGCGATTATTTGAACGTTGCGTTCTGCTTTGTTTCGTGTTAGGTTGTAGACCGCATCCTGCACGATGTTGCAATGGATGGGAGGATCCAGGCGGAAAGTCGCTACTGTGAGTGGGAGTTTCTGCTGAAATTTTAATGAGCTAGTTGCATACTGCAATATAATTTCAATCGCATCGAGTTATTCTGTATAATTAGGAAGAAGCAAAATCTGTGTATTATTTGAAGGATTAACAGTATCCTATAGGACCACTGAATTTTTGCATTTGTAGATGTTTTTGGAAATCACAAGGTTTTCTGAATAAAAAATGAAAGTATAAAATATTAGTCATTGCCTCTGGCGCAAATTCAAAATTTGATTTTCATGTTATACAAGCTGACATAGTTCGTGTGACGTGCCATTACAAATTGCAAATTGTTTGGAAAAGAAATTGAATGATGTTAATTTTTCTTCTGATGTCCAAACATTCTATCTAATTGATGCATGACAATCACTGGCGCTGGGATGGGAGATTTTCAGTCAAGGAAGTCTACACAGAAGAGGTAAAAGTTAGATGTTATGTTAGTTACACACCTGAATGGAGTTTGTTTGGTCGGTTGAGTCTGGTAAGAGTGGTTCTGCTGAAATTTGGAGGTTATATTGTGGAATTGTAATGAACTCCTTATTTCTACCAGGCAGAAGCAATACTTTGAACAAAGAAAGCGTAAACAACAAAATTTGCAGATGATGGGATCAGATAACTGTTATGATAGTCCAGGAATAAATGGTCAAAACCCCAAGGAACATCGGTCTCTGGACATTCTTAATTTGCTTAACTTGTCAACAAAAGCTCAGCAATGCAATCCATTTTGCCCGGAGGGTAAGCATCGAATATTCTTTCTGCATAACAGATTTGCTGCTGCTCTTTCTTTACAGACTTGAAAAGTGATCTCTCTCTCTCCCTCTTTTATATATATAACACTATTGGTAAAGTACTTTCCCAGTCTTGTCATGTTTGAATCATTCGGGTAGGCTGGACTATTCACTCATTTTTTTTGTTTCCCATATTTGATGTTTCACTAATTAGCTAAAACGGAAATTGTTACACTGTATTAAAACCTAGCTGCTAATTCCTATCTTTTGGTGAGGTAGTACAACCATGTTGGCAGGGAAAAGGACAGGCAGCTAACACTGCTTCTTTTTTTGTTTGCTTTGTCCTGATGACTCTGGTTCTTTTCTTGCTTATGTCTTGTTTACTAAAATTATCAATTTCCCCCCATATTAACTGTACAACAATGAAAGAGAGGGACGATGGGGAAATCAATATTTCTACCGTGCCATTCAAGGTCTCAACAGATCAACCAACAATGTTTACCAATATGGATACTACAGTAAATTCTCAGATTCGAAGAGGCAAGTACGTGATCTAGTACATTAGCCAATGCAAAAACTGTCAAGTCTGTTTGGTTCAATTTAAATGCAATTTGGAACTAAGATGTGAAATATATAATGAATGTATACAGAAGCAGGGGCACCTTTGTACTGCCAGATTGAAACATCACCGAAGTGAGTTATACTTTTGAATTGTTCGAGCCATCTACTATATTATTATATTGGTTAATCTTAAAGTAATTGAATGGAACCAAGGGGTCTTATGAGGTTGGAGAAGGACTGTGTTGCCTACTTGTAGGCATTGTTTCACTTGTTTCGTCTTAACTTATTGCTCCACATATACATCCATGGCTAGCAATACAAAAGGTGTTTTCAACGAAGCTAGTAGGAAATGTGAAAACATTACATTCACTGTTTTTTTCTGATTTCATTATGTATTTTTCTTTCCTTTTATGGGTATGCAGGAGTTGGATTGGCATGGATCAAAAGCTTTTAACCTTTATTAATCGAGTTGGTTCAGTCTGTGGCTTAGACATTTTCAGAACTCTAGATGAAAATAGTCAAAACAAATTTAAAGGCAAACCAAATGACAGAATTTGAAACTGAACCGAACTTTTCATTCATTTGCATTGCTGTGGTTGTTTCTCAATTTCGTTCTAGACTTTTCTCACTTCTTTCTATTTCTCCCTTCTCTTTAGAGAGTTGGACAAATATAGAAAAAAATTACAACGGGGTTCTTTCTAAATGTTTGGCTTGGTAATTCTTAGGCTAACCTGCAACCACTACTTATTTGTTTCACATAACACCACTTATTTCTCAGCGTTCGAAAATACTTTTTTTTTTTCACATGACAGGAGTTCTTCCGATCATCAGAATACTGCCTTTAATGGACCCCCGAATCAATGGAAGACAGTAACTGATCAATGTAAGTAGCATATTACAGATATTCAATAAACATATGTTGGAAATGTGTTTCTTGCTATAGTAAATTTTAGATTATATCTTAGCATTTTTTGCTTTCGAGGCCATTACGACGGAATTTATTTAAGATTTATCTTTACATTCAAATTCAGCACCCTGCCCTTCGTCCTCCTTGCTTTCTTCCTCTCACCTATTGGTTTGTCCTTGTTCTCAGACTCGGAATTTTCTGTTATTGATTTGGTGTGTGATGATGAACCTAATGCCACTGCAGAAAAGTGTCCAACCTGCGAAGAACATGTTTCTTTTTCACTCAAAGGTATATATTGCTTTCATTCGTCTTGGTTCCCCTCCCGTTTCATATTTCATTATTCGTAGGATCACTGTGACTATCGTTATTTACTCGTCAACTAAAATGTCAGGATAGTTCCCTTTTAATTCAGTTGGAAGCTAAGGTGATGACTGGATTTCGTGTCTTATGAACAGATTAATTGCAGTGGATGTAAAAAAATGATGATGATGGTTGAATTTGTGATATTCAAATGTAGCAAAGAAACCAAAATTTTTACTGTCAGTTTTTTTCTCTGGAATTTGATATCTTATAGCATTCTGGTTTTGTTTTTGTTACCCAAATTAATCTGTGGTATTCACAGTTTACATATTCCAAACCATCTCTGCTCCTATAAGTGCTGTTTCTTAGATGATTGCACGATGTACTTCTACATTAAGATAAAGTGAAACTTTATATGTAACAATTTATCAAATTGTTTTTTACTCTGACGTTTTGTCCCCATATATACATATATATAATGTTTATTGAATCCTACTAGGCTTGGGTAAAGTTGGGACAGAGACGCCAGTTCATTCGCCAGAGCAACGCTCTAGGTACTTAAATTGATGCTTTTTGAATAATTCTTTCTTTTTTTGTTTCTTCTCTCTGCAAGAAGAACCCTTTAACCTTAAATACCACCGTGTGATTGGTGCAACTTTGCCAATTGAATGACTTTCTGGATAAATATCTTCCTTTAATTACAATGTCGAAAATTTAGTTCACATTATCACCATATCATCTCACTCGCATTTATGAAAATTTTAGTTAAGCATGTTTACCATTTGTCATTTTATACATGACCTGTTACTATTTAATATTCATCAAGGCATGTTTAATTGTTTACGAATAATGATGCACATTTTTTATTGTTTAGTTAGTCTTTTCTTTAACAAATACTACAAAGGTAGATTCTATTGCTACCAGTCGCCTGTTTGTGATAAAAAAACAATGGTCCATTGTTGTCTGAGAGAAGGATGGTGTTTGCTATCTGATAGTCGACCTTTTGATTTAATTTGTATCCTATTTTTCAGTGTTTAAAAATGCATAAAAAAAAGCCTTATATTTCATAACAACAATAGGTATTAACTATAGTTGGTGTTCTTTTAAATTCCATATCTTATGCCACTTGTAAGTTTTAAATGTTAGGGGCTATCGTCCCTTCAGTTTCATGAAAGGTAGGTCTAATCATAAATTCTTTATTTTAAATGAACAACATAACCTCACTTGTTCTTTTAAAAAAAATGACAGTAGCATTCAAGAATTTCACTGGCTGTCTCGGATTGATTATTTTTTTGTGTTTTGGAATTTTTTCTTTGCAGAATCCCATATCGTTACTCTCCATTGCAGAAGGATAAAAGTAAATCAAAATTGAAGAAACTTAACCATGAGCTGGATGACATTGAACTTGAAGTGGTGAAGCAAAAAATAATCTTTCCACATGCATGCCATCTTGCATATTCCTATCTGCATCTTCTATAGCTATATGTTCTTTGTCAATCATTACTGATACATGAACTGATATACATCTTTTATATTTTGTTTTATCATGAAAAATCATCAAGTTCTTCTTTTATTACAGTGATGTTATAATTATATCTTGTTTTATTTTATTCCTCTTCCATAGAATAAAATTCAGTCTGCAATTAACGACCATTGATTGGCAGGATACCATGATGTAATTGTATAAACATTGTCTTCGTAAAGTTATTGAGCACTGATATAAGTCGAGCCATAAATTAGTCCATAATCTTCTGTTATAATATGTTTGTGCACAATATTGAGATATATGCTTTGGAAAAGTCAGATTAGTGTGTGTATATATTGGGTTCTTGGAGAGACACTTTTGAGAGATTCGGTAAACACATGACCTAATGAGAGTTGACTTAATGAATCATCACTTAGTTATTGTATTTTAATTACAAACAATCATGATTAAGGCGACGGATCTGTCGGTTAAGCATAGATGACTTAGTAATTAGTAATTACTGGTATCGATAATATGATTAAAGATATTAAGGAAAATTACACACCCACTACCGTTTCACCCTTTTTCAAATTATATTTTCATTTTTTTTCTATTATCTCTTAATCACCTCAATAAAAGCTGCCTATAGCTCTTGGATACCAGGCAGCAACCTTACCATGGCCCATGCCACTTATTTTACACAGGATCCCTTAGAAATTTTGAGGGGGTTGTTAAATTTTTACTGCTGTTAATTTTAATCTTTTATTCTATTTTGCGTCTTTTGATTTGATCACAGCTGGACTTAGACATATAATATTGTTCCCCTGATTGATAGACTTGCAATAATTTTCATTATATTCTGCCTAATTGAATTCAAAATGAGTTATGTTGGTTAATTATGCTATTATACATTGTGACACACTACTTATAGGATACAATGGTGCAAGATATCAAGGTCTCGCCTATCAGTTCTTCGGACTTCCCATTTAACAAATTAAGGCGAAGTTCAGCTATTGTTGGAAACGGCAATCTTTTTTATGACATTGATAACAGAAATGGCTCTTCCGATAGGGAAGAATTCATCTACAAGACTGAAAACAGTGATGGAGACTTGTGGAATGGTAATCTATACCTAATTTTTTTTTTCTTTCTTATTTGTTATATCTAATTACTTTTCGTTCAATACCTTTGTTCTCTAACACGTTGCTAAAATGCATTTGAAATAACTTCAACCGATTTCTTGTAAACATGGTAACAATTTGTCATTTATCAAGATCTATGACATGTAGCAGTGACAGATGAAAAAAACATCAAAATGAAGAACTTTAACATAAGAAAATGAATGAAAAAACCGTGAAATACATATAACTTTTAAACTTCAGAAATGACCACATTATTTGAGATTGGATCATTTATATTTAAGCACTGGATAAATTGACTATTTCATTATTTGCTTAATGGATTCCATGAATCGCGACATTCATATATAGCATGATATGTTCCTGGGTCAGTGATTCAATTAAAACCTATCAGGACCAACCACATTAGTCTAGGTTTTATCCATTCTTAATGTGATAAAGATTAGAGCTGGTCATTGGTCACATATCTAGGCTTTGCAGTAAATGACATGACTATCACTTTTCGAATATTGAAAAACTGTTTCTCCGCCTTTTATGGAATATAGCATGTTCAGTTTTCCTTGACGAGACTTTTGACAACGAGATGGGATATGATACCTCGTGTAAGAAGACTTTTCAAATGGGTTCTAAATCTCCTGAATTATTGAAAAGTGGAACCTACAAAATGGAAAATTATGCTTTTGAAGACCTACTGCCAAAGAAATGGTATTTGCTGTACTAGAGGCTAGAGTGCCCCTTCCCTCGTTTCCCATAATGATATTTTTGACTTAAAGATGGTTGTATGTATGGCTGTGCAGGTCTTCAGCTATAGCGATGAAAGAGATGGATATGCGCGGTACAATTTGCTTCCTTAAACTACCAAATATAATCTTAAATGTTTTAAAAATTATTCTTAGAATGGAACACCAATGGCACTCAAGATAATTTAATTTTTTCGGTTTTACCTATTTTATTAATTCGCTATTTCTGACTGTAAGTTTCGGTTCTTCTGGTATGCCATGCACCCAAAATTTAGAAATTACCTGGTCATTTTACACTTTATGAACATATTGGGAACCTTCTGTCCTATTTTCTTAAGAATGACAGTACATACAATTGTTAGTTAAAATCAACTTGAGCTACAATTATGCACGTGTGATCACAATTAACGTTAATTTGTTGACCAATAGTATCTCAACCGTTTACTACCAGCACGTTGTAAATGCTAAGCATCTTCTCTGGAGAGAAACTACATCTACTACAGGACTAACTATTTAGATAATATGTAACTGTTTTTTCAAACACAAAGACCTCTTGACAGTTTTTGTGGTTGTTTTGTACTTGAATGTTAGTGTTGGGCACAAACTATTTGACACCTAGCGAAAGAAAGAGAAACCTAAGTATGATAGAAGATATATATTATAAAAAGGATGGAAAATGATGAGATGTTTAGAATCATTAAGTGTCTGTCAATTATTACTCATTTTCTGATTTACATTCCAAGCTTACCAGTTTTAACTGCTCATTGGTCAAAATTTCGTCTGCTAGATGATGGTCAATGAGATTCACTTATTCATAGATCTGATGTCATGTAATGAGCATCTGGCATGCATGATGATTATGTTGATTGGTTCGAGTCCAAAACATATTTGACGTAAGTTACGATTTATATATCACTCCAATATGGTGTTTTTACTCTTTTATGCTCTTTTTCTTTATCTTCAGAACCACGGTCTTCATTTTCCAAAGACGAATTAGAGAAAGATTTTGACTTTTATGTTGCTAGCAGGTCAAGGTATGAACATTATTCTTAGAAGCTCTGTAATGAGATGAACATTTTCTTATGTTTTTCTGCTGTGGTTAATGTTATAGATTAGACGGGAACTTCAATGCTCAAAATTTCATTCCAGAAGATGTAAGGGATAATTCGAGCTTACTGAGGTAAAACCAGAATAATCTTGTGTTCCATGATAATTTTTTTTTTCTGTTCCTTTATATTGTCACCTTTTCTGACTTTCTGTGTACTTTCTGTCAGCGAAGAGTCGAGCTCATGCACTGCCGGTAATATAAATCTCTCTCTCTTGACTCCCAAAAGCAGACTCATTAGGGTTATGCATATGATTAGTAGTTCTATTTGATACATAAGGCATAGGTGCTATTCTTAATTGGAATGTCTGCATTTTGTCAGTGAGGGGTGAGTCCACTGCGCATTCACCAGCAAGAATATTGACAGGAGAGAACAGAAGAAAGCATAGAAATGCTTTTGCAAGCCCTAGAAAACATAGAAATGCTTTTTCTAGCTCTAGAAATAAGTACAGCACCAAGGACGAAAAGTGCAGAAGCATGCCAAACTCATCAAAGCGAGTACCATCTCATTATTCAAACTCTATTCTACAGGAAGAGTTGGGGTCACGTAACAGTAGGCACTTTGAAGAAAGAAATCCTTCACTTGATAAGAGTTCTATTGCCGCCTCATTCTGTCTAGATTTAGAGGCAGATTTTGCAGTCTTCGGATCCAAGAAAAGAAATGAAGATCCTTTTAGCGTCTTTTCTACCCTCGAAAGTAACATGGCCAGTCCTTCCTTTGGTGGATTTAAAAAAACTGCACCTCTTACAGATTCACCTCCTTGCAGTTTTACCTCTCAAAAGTTTGCATTTGATTGTTCAGCCGCATTCCCTAATGTTGGTTCCTGGCCAACGAGCCCAAGTTTATCTCCAGATTTTCATTTCAGAGGAAAGTCTGCTGGAGGTTTTCATTGTGCGACTTCATCTACTGATATGTCAGGGCAGGGAAGTGTTAGCAAAAGCGAGAGACAAGTGAAACTGCAAAAAGACAGACACAAAATTTTTGATCAAGAAAATATTTTCATGGGAGATGATGAATTGTCCTCTGAAAAGAAACTAGCAGAAGATGCCCCATCTTCCAAGAATCATGACCAAGAATGTGAAGGCACAGAGGACCCAAATCCAAAGGCATCAGCAACAGAGTGTCTTATAACAGCTGACTCTTCGGGTCATGTGGAGGAGATATCATCATTACTGAAGAAACCTGACAAACCAGAAAGCCAAGTAGATAAAAGAAAGTATGTCTATTCTTAATTCTACACATTTTTTCTCTTGCCTTGGTGGCTGGGTCATCGCTCTCATAATACTTCTTACATGAGATATATACTGAGGAAACTGAATTTTTCACCAGGAGCAATTGTGATGCTGAAACTCCTCTTAAATGTGAAACTTCAAACGAAGGTATGTGATTCATTTTCTTTATCCATCTAATTTCTTTGCTTTTGAAATGAACTCAGTTCACATTTACTTGTGAGGCTATCATGCTTTGAATTTTTAAAAACTTAATGCATGACAAATCTAAATTCAATAAAATAGTTGAATTTGAAATCCAAAAATTAAATGGATTTGGATTTTTTCTTCAATTTAATTTAGATTCATGTCTATTTATTTTGAATAAAATTGATATTAAAATCGAATCTATTATATTTAATAAAATCAAATTGAGTTTATTTGAATTAATAAAGGTTAAATAATATAATAAAAGTATTTAATGATTCTAATTGAAACTTTTATTATTTTCCTTTTAAGTATAGTTCAATTATTTTTTCTTCTTAAGCTTTCTTTTATTTTTTTGACATGAGATAAATAAGTATTTTTATATGTTCCATGTGTCTCTTTTTTTAATATAATATAATGATTATTTTTGTTGAATTTTTATTTTCTTCAATATTAATATTTAGAAAACAAAACATAATCTATATGAATAACAATATCCTTTATCCTTTTTAGGTTTAATAACCTATTTAAATTTATTGATTTGTTTGTAGGTCTTTCATAAATCAAACTACAAATAAGACTATTAAGTTGTCAGACTTTTAAACATTTAAATAAGTCACATTTATATTTAAAAACAACTTTATCATTAGACACGATAATATCCGAGGCCGACTCAACAATGTCCTTTCATTCGAATATGAAGAAACAATTTACAAATCGAATAAGAAATCTCTAATTCAGAATTAACAAATAAAAATTATCTTCAGCAAACAATTTCTTAAAAATAACATTTAATTTTATTTTATTTATTAAAAATCCAATTAAACTAATTCAAAATAAAAATATATGAATTTAAATGCGAAAGAATTGATTAAAACGAGTCAGTGTAATTATGGATTTAATTTGAATATTTAAATTATTTTGCACACCTTCCCTTATGTGATGCAGATGTCATACTACTTTGTTTTTACAGAGAAGAAACTTTGGTTGGCCGAAGAAAGGAACACGAGTGAAAAACATAACATTGATAAAATTAGCTTGTCAGGTCAGGTGATGTTTGAAAGCTTCGTCTTTCAGCTTCTGCGTGTTCAGAAGGTATTGAAGGAGGCAAGTACATGAAGTAATAACGCCTTCCTTCAACATAGTAGTACTGATAGACTTTCTCTTCAGATGCCTCATGAACAAAGGAACATTAAACCATTTTGTTTTTCTCTCTCTCGCCACATTCTTAATATAGATCACTTTCTCGGCCAAGTTACTAAAATCGTTCTTTTCTTCACACTTTATACTCCTGAAATTAATTTAAGTATACATCTCAACTATATTTAATAATTCAAATTAATTTTATCAAACTTTTAACTCTGCGCATGAGTCGTAAAAAAAGTACTGAACAAAACTCTATGTATTCCTCTAAACACATTTTCTCTCTCTAGTATTCTACGTTTTGTTGAAAAATGATTTATTAGAAACATAAATTATCTAAATTTTTATTATATATAGTGCAGTATTTATGAAAATTAACAATTTTATTAAAACATTATACTACGAGTACTGCTTGTGACAGTATTCCGTGTTTTTGTTAAAAAGAAAAGTAATGACATTTAAAATTTGTCTATTATCATTAACTTTAACTATATTTTCATTATATTTAACAAAATATGGGTGGTAATAATTTGACATCTTCAAAAAGGAACACCTGCTTAATCAATATACTAATATTTTAATTATTTTTTAACTTCAATTGCCAATATATATTATTGTACTATTAAAACAAATTATAAAGTGAGTGTTTTATTTTTAAGGGTGTGAAACTATATCTATATTAAAATATATAATTAATCATAAAAATGATATAATTTTTTTAAAAACAAGTTCTCAACCGAGTTAGCTTGATGCACCATGGGCCAACCTACATCGAACTAAAAAAATATTTCAAATCTAGTTGAGTAAAAACTAATTTCAAGCCTAAATTTGATTAACTAATTCCATGTCATATAAATGAAGTCAAATAATTAAGATCCATTTCAACACCCGTATAATAGTAACTATTATTGTCATAGAACTTGTGTGTTCACAATGCTTGAGCAACTCATGAGGTTGTACATTAATTCTTTACCACTATTTGGTCTTTATTATTGTAAATAACTGCAATTGATTCTTCATCTCATTTCTCTCCACAAGTGAACCTAAAGCGAACTACTCTAACTAGTTTGGGCCAAGTTCTATTTATACCCAAGTTCTTTTATTTTTTATATTTCATGAAAATATACAAAATACAAAATAGAATAAAAAGATTGAGGCAAGCTTAACTCACAAATCAGTCCTAAGAAATAGTAGAAAATATCTTCAAAGAAAAGACAGTACTTGAAGAAGAGCTCGTAATTTGAAAGAACCCAAAAGGGAATGAGCAGCAATGAAATGAATGATGTTGAAAGAATGAAGATAAAAAAATAAACAAAATTGAGAGGTCAAATTATGAATGACAAAAAAATATTGATTGAAAAGTGAACACGATTAAAAGAAATCTGTAGATACCTAAGTCTTTAATTAATTTTATATTTAATTTATAAGACTCGACATCCACGCCTTATTTTGTTTGTTTATTTTATGAAGTGATTCAATTGCCCCAAAATAACCTCATTCTTGAGTTCAACGAATTCCATTTCATCATCTCTACGTGTATGGTCCCGATTCGTCTAACCTTAATAAAACCAAATCTTATTCTAAATATGGAATTTCAATTATTTGAAGGCCAAAAATATTACATTTGCGAACTCATGCAAATATCTCTTCAAGATGAGGTAATGTAAATGTAAACAAGGATACAATGTCGTCGAATACACTTATAACTAATAACAAAAATAAAATATGATTAAACACCATATATCATATTAACACAAGAGTTTAACTATGTCACACTAATAATGTTGTTTAACATTTATTATTATCGAATATCAAATACTCATTTGTAATTTAACTCTTAGAGTATTTTTGATAGACATTCCACAACACATGTTGACCATAGTCTAAACAAGATCAAAAATTGAATATTTTTCTTCTTTATACAAGAACAACATTTAATCTTTTTCATTTGATACTATTTAAAATTTTATTATAAATTTAAATTATTGATTTGAGTTATAAAAATAAATTTTATTTTAAAGAGAAAAATTATATTAAATGACATTCATAATTTATATAATTGCAATGTAAACATTCATTTCTCTTAAATAAAATCACAATTATATCACTTCTAATTTTTAAAACATATTCACCTTTCTTGACTTTTTTTTTCTTATATTTTTAATAAAGTGAAATCTCACATTCTTTATTCCATTTAAAATAATATACTGGTTAACTTAAAAATATTATTTAACATTTTTGAATTTTTTGAAAGTTAAATATTATTAATAAAAAAATTAATTATTTTTTGCATTCATATTTAGTTTTAAATAAACATTTACTTTTCTCATGTTATTGATAAATAATGTAACGCCCCTCATCATCCACTTATACATATATAATATGAAATACATTAAAATAAAAGATATCAAATTTAACATATATATATATATATATATATATATATATATATATCATAGAGTACATCCATCCCATACACTGTAATTCAAAATAATATCCCTTCTTTAAGGAATTTTACTACATAACCACTCAGTGTTTCAAAATAAAACAAAATACAGTATAAGAACAGGCGATCTCTTCATCCAACCGCTCACTGAGGAGCTCTACTACCTGCAACATCATCTGCTCCCGTGTAAATTATACACGATCATCACAGGTTTAAGAAAAAAACCAAACACAACACCAAAAACACAGGGTAAGCTAGCTATTTTAAAACTTTAAGTATGAAACTTTAAAATCAACATAACCAGCTTTTAAACACCCACATAAATCCATCACTTTCTCATTCATTTCACATAACCATCAAGTGTCTATCATATTCAATTTTCAATATTCAATTTTCTCACGTCAGAAATCCACTAACTCACAACAACATAGACACTTGACTCTACTTCCGGAAGACTCATGCGTTGAACTTAGCATCCAGAGACCTGCACCTGTCATACCACACCACTGTGAAATCCACACAGGATCGCTGTGAAATCCACACAGCCATGCGCATACATAATCTCAATATCATCACTCTCCCGGTATGACAGGGTTAATTCATATAACAGGTCAAGTTAGTTATCTTTCAAACAACTTACCCATACATATGAACCTCCTTCGACTCTCAACGCCTGAATAACTTCATCTATGTGATTCCATTATATCAGTAGAGTCAGGATCGTCTCATTCACAGGATACTCACAGATCAATACACCTCATAACCAATCTCAACACGGTATTTCCTTTCCTGAAAATACTATGTCTTGATCACAATTTCACATTCATCCAGTACATCATACCACACGTAAAAGCACAATTCCATCATATAATATTTTGAATCTTTTCTTAAACAATCCCAATCACAGAAACAATCATACCAAAGTTCAGATTTTCGAATATCATATGCATTTCACCTTTCAATCTCAAACAATTTCAAAACGACACTAAAACAGGGGATTTCGAAATTTGCATTAAAACCGGCGATCACGTCACCCAAACATCAGAATTTTCTAGCTTAAGGTTTTATTGAAAATAAAACTAGCTTCCCTTACCTGGACTAGCGTAAAATCTCACTACGAGCTTTAACCCACCGAACTTAAGGATACCCGAACTCTGTTTTAGCGTTCTGATCGGAAAACTTGTAGAGAACTTCCCAGAAGGACAATGGCAGTCGCCGATCGTAGCACTGGTACGTGAGGATAGCCGCGTCTTCGAGTGGAGGAGAAAGGAGAAAGGGGAACTAAATGAGCTGATTCCCTCAGCTCTTAAGGTCGAACGGCTCTTTAGCCTTCACTGCCATTACCCACTCTCTGAGCAACCTTGCGTGTGGGTTTCCTCTAACAGTATGGCCACGTGGGTCTCTGCGCACACCAACTCTGGATCACTTTCCATACCAACTCTCTGGAGCCACTGTTCTGAAGCACTCTCACTGACTACGTGTCGCGCATGCAAGACGCTCATGCTGGGAGCCTAGGTCCTACCTTATCTGTATGAAACACGACATTGCGCGATGACCATCCACCGACGACTGATTGCCTCTCATTCCGGCGATGATTGATGTGCCTCTCATCCCGGTGATGACTGATGTGCCTCTCATCCCGGCGATGACTGATGTCACATCGCCACACCTTGCTGAAGGTTCATTAACCCACTATGCTACGTCCAAGGACACCAAAGACTTCCACCTTCAATTCCTCAAAGAGACCTGAAAGAACAGCATGACGCCTCTGCGGCCAGTGTAGCTCCTGCAACTAAGTTATCCACACAAGGAGTTGCTAAATGCACAGGCTACTCTGGGCACAACATTAACATGGTGTGCTGGTCAACTCTGGGTATCATGACTCACACTACTCATGGTGGCAGATATGCCACCTATCTTTTTCTGTATTTAGACCACATACTAAGTGCTTACCAAGTCTTCTCGAATACTCGGCGATGTGCTCTTTTCGGCGATCATGTACACCATAGGCGATCGGCGATCATGTGAAATCTTCGCACACGGCGATCATGCGCAAAATAGGCGATTACTGATTTCATACGGGGGAAGTCGGAGGCCGCCGCCTTCTTCAACAAACGGCGATCTCATCGACTTCTAAGCTACACCTTCCTTTCTCTTACCCTTCTTGATTCACGTGCCCCCCTCCTCAAGCACGCCCACGTGATTACCTCACGATAAAGTCATCGCACCTGACTACTTGGTTAGTACAGTGGTCAACCGACCGCCCTCTACCAGCTGACCCCAGACCTTGGGCGACGTCCGAGGTCTCACCACTATGATATTTTCTATTTTTATGTCCTTTTTATTTTAAATAATAACATACTCAGAAATTATTTAAAATCTATCACTTCTATTCCAATTAATTTATAGGTCCTTACAAATAACACTCATATATTTTTGTTTTATTTATGTTTATATATATAGTTTTAATAACATGTTTGTAATTGTATAAAAATATCACATTTAAATATAATAATTTAATAAACTTAATTCAATATTTTGTAACTATATATTTACTTGTATATTGAAACATGTTTTCTTTCATTTTTTTAAAAGACCATTTATAAATGAATCACAATAAAATTTTACATGTATTTTCAATATATAATAATTAAATTGTTCAATTTTTTATACAAATATTTATATTTCATATTTTAAAATTTTAAAATTTAGTAATTTAATAATTTATATTTAAATTTAAGTTAATATATGATTTTTAAAATAATTTTTTTATCGGCATTTTAAAAATAAAATGAAATAGGTAAGTATCACTTTGAGGGAAATATTTTATTAAAAATATAAAAGATGTCAATATTTTAAAAAAATTATAAGAATATAATTATTTTTTTAAAACACAAAATGTGAATCTTTATTTTAAAATTGGAGGGAATATAAGTGTTATTTTTTATGGAATGTAAGTGTAGTATTTATTTTAATATTTATGATTTTAAAATTTTCAATAGCAGCATATATTCATAAATACTTTTTTTTTTGTCTTACAAGATTAGCCGTTATGAAAACGCAATGCCAAAAAAAAAAAAAAATTATCCAATATGGATGTTGGCACCGCCTGTCGCCATTCCTTATTCTCATCCAATTATTTTCACTGTAACTGTTCACTTTATTATGCTATATATATATAATTTAAATTTTGGTGTGGTTTCTATGATTGAAAAATCTTTATCTATAAAAAGGATTTGTTTATTCTTTGTATAAATGAATTATAATTATTTTTAGTTTTTTTTATGAACTTAAATGATAAAGATTAAAAACGTAAAATGATATATATGAGTGTATATTCATAAATTAAAAAAAAACATAAAAAATATTATTTTTAAATTTAGAGATCAAAAGAAATTTATATTATTCTATAGACTAAATGGCTAATTAAACTTAAAATTTTATATGATTGTGAAACGGTTAATTCGTTAGGTAAATTATTATTTATTTTAAAAACCATATTAAGTTGCGTGAAGAGTTTATCTTAAAATCGTACTTCTGTAGTTTAAGAAATAAAAATCTATATAAATTATATTTTTTTTTCTAATTAGTACATATCACAATAAAAATTTCTTATAGAACACTTTTTTTTTATAATAATAATTACTACATAAAAGTCAGAATTTAGTTTTTAAAAAATCAAATTGATTTTTCCAAAATTAACCGTGGTAATATAATAATAAAAATAAAAATATGCTGTATGGAGAATTTTTATTGAGATGTCTGCTAATTGGAAAAAAGTCACAAATTATTTGAAATGTTATATTTACAAATCAGTTAACAAGTAATTTTTAAATATATATATATATATATATATATATACATATACATATATATATATATATACATATATATATATATATATATATATATATATATATATATATATACACGTGTAATTTGCAGCATTAATAATTGGAGTTATAGCGTTCACGCAGTTCGGTGAGAATAAATAATATTATAGTGAGTGGTCCTCAGTGGCGTAAAGAACTGCTATTATTCACCAAAAACACTTTATTTACGAACTAAAGGGTAAAAAAACATATAATTTTTATATTTCCTTCTATATTTTAAATAATCTCACATAATTTGAAAATTAAGATTCAGAATAATTTAAATATTTATGTTTCTCTTAATATTTTAATATGTCTTTTAAAGTCAAACTATAATAACTTGAGTTCCAAATAAATAATATCTCAGATACCTTAATGTTATTTCAACATATTTTAGATTAGAATAAGATTATATATGTTTTACATTTACAATCAAAATTAATTTTTTTATTAAATTAAATAGCTAATATATAAAATTAAGATAAAACACGTGGTTTCATAATGATACTTTTCAAAAATATTTTCTTTAAAATTATGTGCTAAAATATTTATTCAACACAATAATTCAAATTATTAAATAGAAGTACCCATATTTTGTATTATGTTTGTATGATATTCAATTCAACTCTTTTAAATAATTTAAATAAGGTGACTTGAATTTTAAATTTTGTGCACAATCAATAAAGATAATAAATTCTGGCTTTAATAAAATAAAATATACGATGATAATTTTTTGGTGGTTGTTGGAAGTAATTAATACTTTAACCTACATAACCTCATCATATCACTTTTGCAAAGATTTCCCTCTTTATGATGTGAAATCTTGTTTGAACATTTGAATTTCATATTTGTTTGATATCACTTATTTTTAGTCAAATAATTTTGTTTTTTAAGGTTTTAAAGGGAACTATTTGATTAGTGTATCAAGTCAATTTATTTTCTTTGTATCAAGTCAAATAAACACGATAACATTATTTTCAATGTAGAATAACATTATTTAGAGGTGTGTACTATATTTGTTTGGGTATTTTTAATACAAAAAGTTATTTTAAAGTTAAAGAATGAAATAAAATTTCCAAAATATAGTAAAAGTTTGATAGAGAAAAGTTAATGGAAAACAAAATGAAAAAAATTATAAAAAGAAAACAAACACTAAAATAATTATAAAAGAGGAAGATAAATTTTCTTAAGTGTTTTTAGAATAAACTTTGAAAATATTCAAGATAAGGACCCGAATAATAGTTTTAGAGTAGAAGTAGTCTATTAAAGTCATACTTGAAGATTTTATTATTAAAGTAAAAAATGTATATTAATAGAAAAATCAGTTATTCAAATTTTATTTTTAATATAACTACCTTTTATTTACAATTTTTTCTCTTTTGTATTCTCTCTAAGATTTTGACTACTTCATTCATTAGACTGATGATCAGAGGTCGCTACTAGATTTCTGGAAATGAATAGAACAAAGTCACCCAATCAAAATTTTAGTTAAAGTAAGTTCATTTTTTTTTTCTTTTTCCCTTGAGTCAATTTTGAGTTTTAATATTTGTCCGGTTAGAGGAGTTTCCATGTGGTGGTTATAGTTTTAGGATTAGTACTTGTTAGTTTAGAGTCCTAATTATATGTTTGGATCATTGATTGGGATTCTGTGATACAGGTTAAGTTTTCCTTATTTGTTTTAAGAGTTTGAGTTCTTTGTGAGCGCGCTTACATCTAATCAAGTAAGGAAAAGTAGTTTCACTTTTCAATATAACCATATGTTAGAAGATATGGATGTGAAGGGAACATGAAGTGTAAACATTGATGAATGTTGATTGTTTAATTTGGAATTTGAATGAATTTGGTTTAGAAGTCATGAATGTGTGTGTGTGTGTATATATATATATACACACACACAATGAGAGTTCAATGAGATTACTTATCCAACTTTGAGCAAGATGATATCATTTTGGTCTTATATGCTTTAAAAAATACAAATTTGAGTATTGATTTTGGGTAAAAGCTTGAAAAGTAATCTGTTTTATGATATTTTTGCTCAAGCGAAAAATCCTTACTCAAACTAGACTATGACAATAAAATCTTTGCTCAAACTAGAGTATAAATATATTTTGAGATACTTTATGAATAATATGTATATATTTATATGTTTTAATTAAATATTTGTTTGCATAATATAGTATTTAAATGATATAATTAGGAATGTTACATTCACTACAAGAATACTATTAGAATTCTTCATATATATATATATATATATATATATTTTAAAATATTTTATAAAATCCTAAAAGTTTACAGAAAAATTTGTGGAAAATACATTTCTATAGAAAATTTACCAGAAAAATATGAAAATTTTAGTAGTATACAAATCTAAATCACTTAAAAAAAAAACTCTTTAGATATAGATTGTTAATACAATTGATCAAAGCTTAGTAATTTTATTAAAATTAGCAAGGCCAACATTCTGAATGTATTATGCAAAACCCAATCTCTACTTAATATAACTTAACATACATTCTCCCAATCTAAATCTATCTATCTATAGAACCATAAACATAAAGTACATTATCTAAAAATAACATTTAGGTTAAAAACATATAATATTTACCTATATTCCAAAACTTATAAAATAAAGTCGTTACCTAATATCTAAAGCTGTACTGTTATTTTCTCATACCAAATAAATCCTCGTAACTAAATAGTTCATTTAAAAAATAGTTAAAAAAAATTAATAATTTAACATAAAATCATTCATAATATAAAATATATTAATATAACGTGACACTTGTTCATTGTTGTTTTAATTATTCAATACTTTTTTTTAAAAAATATCCTTTTATTGAGAAATGATAAATATTTTTAATTACACA
Organism: Phaseolus lunatus; assembly: GCA_013389735.1. Lineage (NCBI taxonomy): Eukaryota > Viridiplantae > Streptophyta > Magnoliopsida > Fabales > Fabaceae > Phaseolus > Phaseolus lunatus. The sequence goes on along the minus strand of CM023862.1, from coordinate 24,373,067 downwards.
AATATTATTTGAAATTTAATTTATATAAAAAATTAGATTACAACTCTAAAATAAAATAAAAATGTATAATTACTTAATATTAATATTTGATTAATAATTAATCGTATTTTATCTTTCATTTTTAGAACTTTTGATTAGTTAATTAGTCATTTTATGAAACATTTTTATTCTAACTTTCCAGTTTTACCTAGCTTTTTAAATAATTTTTCCAAACATAGTAAAGCATACTCATATTTCACTCGTATTTTAGGTCAATAAAAAAAAATATGGAAAAATATTTTGAATATCTGTCCACAACCACACAAATATTGGATATTAAAGTTGAGTTTAATATATATATATATATATATATATATTATATTATTGTCCATGTTACAACTAACCTAACACAAACATAATTTCTTAATGCAACCTTTCATGTTCCAACCAAACATTTTCAAAATTAAATTTTGCTTTTATATGATCTCATTCATCCAAGTAAGCAAGCCAAATTAATTTCAATTTCTGCAAAGTCTAATATCCATTGAATATTGTTTAATATGAGCAACCATATATAGAAGCATCTTAGAAATGTTCAAGTTCAAATAAAAACTCAGTTCCATGCATAGACTATGGATACATGCATACTTGTGGAGATGGTGATGTGTTTTTATAACCATGTCATATGAAAAAGTCAACATAAATATTTCTATTATTAATTGCCGACTCAAAAATTCTCTATCAATTTGATTTCAATGCATTTTAAATGTTCAATTAATTAATTGATGGGTTTGGTTAGTCAATGGTAATGGGTGTGCATTAGAAAGTGTTCCATATAAGCAAATGAATTTTCAATTTACCACCAAAAGAAAAAATTAGGATTTTATTTACTTTTGTTGTAGTTTCTTATTTAAGTGTTTTAAATAAAATATTTTTATTAGTATTTTCTCTTTTTTTTTTTTATAAGTATGTATATACAGTATTCAAAATGAAGTGAAAATAACAAAAATGTCTTAATATTTTAGGAAACGATCTAGTTATTATTTGGCAGTGACATGACATGTTAGTAACTATTAGAAAATGTCTTTTTTTAATTCATTTAATTTTTTTAATAAAAGAAAGTGTTCTATTTTATTTTTCAAGAAATTTATTTAAATAAAATTTAAAAGTGTGTTTACTTTATTAATAAGTAGTGAAAATTATATATATATATATATATATAATAATTTTACAAAAGAAAATTTTAAAAGAATAAAAATAAAAATATCTTTTAAAAAATTTATAAATAAATTCAAAATAATTCATTTTCATTCATTTTAAATTTTATCTTTCTAAATATTTAAATACTTTATTTTTCTTTAATATTATTAGTTGATAAATTTTTTACAATAAAATTATATTATTGAAGAGGTAATATTTAATAAATCAAGATTAGAGTTAGGAAATTTTGAGTTATGCAATCATATTTGATTATTTTTTTTATTTCTATGTATTTCACTTTAATGTCAACCTGTCACTCAAGTGTCATAATGATTATTTGCATCGATCATTATCACACAAATATTATCGTTGTTTCTTAAGTGACAATGATTCTTGCTCAAGCCATTATTTGAGGTTTGAGTAAGAGAAATATAGAAGTTATTCTCTCTCTTCTAGAACTTTAAATGCTTAAACAATGTAAAATCAAAGTTTTTGGTAGTTTTTTAGAACTTTGTGGCTTGTGCCATAAGGCACGTTTTTCAAACAATGATGTGACATTTGAATACACATAATAAATTATAATTGAATCACTTCTATCAAAGAATAGATGAATGTATATCGATGAAACAATGTAATTTGTCTTAGTTGAAACCTTTCAGAAGACTCATAGTGAGCATGTCCCACTAAAGACTAATACTTGAACAATTTCAAGTTTTTTTGAAATGCAAACCTCAACTCCATGATATTAGGGTAGTTATTTGCACAAACACTAACACCATAATGCAATAACTTAATTTTCTCACCATCTAATCTATTGATCTACGTGATTTAGATTATCAATGAAACAATACAATCTCCTTTCCTTAATGAATTATTGTACACAATAATATGACTGCTATGACCATAATGTCATCTCATGTATCCCTTACCATACATCCATAAAGGGTCAAAACATATCCACAAGGGTCAACACACCCATAAATGGCAACAACTAATAAAAGGGTCATGATACCATACAAATATCGCATACAATATATAACACAATGTGTAATATACACATGTGTGCATCTCATCATTATCATCATCATCAATACCATACATGCATATAAACTTATCAATCTCACATATATAAATATCACCACATGCTCATCATCAACACCATCTCACCATCAAGTAAATGTCACTTAAGTGAACTACTCTTACTTGAGTGACTTTGCTTCCTTAAATAAATGAAGACTTCATTCACCAGTACAAACACTAGACGAGTGAGAATAGGTATAATATCTCTTTCTCTCTTAAGGAACCTCTTGTCACTTAAGTAATCATCTCCAAAGAAGAAAGAGTTGGTTTGACCTCTCACTTACTCAAACTCTCATTCAACGTTTGAGTAATCATTAATTGAAAATCATCTTAATGCTTAAATGATGATACTTATTAGTATAGTCCAAAAAGTGCCAAAAAAACTAAGCACAATGTTCACACACCTCATAACTTGTAGAAACCCATGCATCACTCCCATTCATCAATGTTTAAACGACCTCTTTACTTGAACATCACTTGTTCTAGAGGAGAAAAAGTTATCTCAATCTCTCTTTCTCATTCAAGCCTCAAGCCATTGTTTGAGTTATATCCTTTATCACTTGAGCATCTATGTTGACGCTTGAACAATACTAGGTTGTGCATACGATGATCATTACTTAGACATTGCTTGAGCAATAGTCTACCACTTAAGCAATATCAATCCAAAAAAAATAAAATAAAATCCAAGACATTACAACAAGCCAATTCCAACACTTATAACATGTTTACAATCACTTGAAAAAAAAGCCAATTTTAAATACCCAAATTAATTATATAATTTTATTTATTTTAAAATTACAAATCAAACTTTCAACAACCGTAAACATACATGCATTAACATGCTTAAGTATACATTTCCATGCCACCACATTACAATTCATTTCTTTATTTTAATATCTAATTAGAATAGATACTAAAATTATCTCCCCCTAATCAAAATCTTCTTTAGACACTTTCAAAATTTTCTCACAAGTCTTCTAGAATTCAATATATCAAAACTTATAGTGACATCATCTTCCCTTAAACCTCAATATCAAGACTTATCCAAACAAATACTTAGATTTACAAGCGAACCTAAGAATAATGAATCATGATAAGTTCATTACAACTCAAGTCACATATCTACATATGTTACGATATGAAATAACTCTTCTATCAATTTTTCACCACCTGATATCTTAGTTTACATGATTTATACTATCAATGAAACATGAAGATCTCTATAATAACGTAGGTATTTGTACTTAATACACAACTCAAACAATGATTCACATGTCATCCCATATTTATGACATTATATTCATACAATTTAACAATCTTCATAATTTAACATGCAAAAATCTATTCACCATGTCAATATCTCAACATTGGTATTGAATTCAAAGTACTTTAAAACAATAATCTATATTTACCAAAAACTCAAATAACATTCTTACTCAATTTCAAACATTTAACATTTACATATTTTAAAACAAAACACAAAACTTGCATAAAAATCAAGATGTTGTGACCAAATCACCTTCACATCTACATCATCTATCATCTATCATAAGGTACTATAAAACACACAAGCAACTTTCCTTACTTGTTAAACTTTGTTTACTTAAAGTAAATTTCCAACTTTTCTTATCACATAGGAAAGTTAAACATGTACACAAAAAATTTTGGTCAATAGTTTGAACATGTGATCTTAAACTAATGAAGACCCATCTTTGTCTTAGGAGAACCACATGCAAGACCCCTAGTCTCCATACATGCAAAAACTCTCCAAAACTAGTTCAAGAAAAAGGACAAAAAGAAACTTATTTTAAAATAAATTATGATCAGACAAATTTGTCTATTCTTCACGACAATCTCTAAGGTGAGCTCTAATTTGCAAAATATGAAAAAATCTTTCATAAATCTAGAAAAAAGATAGAAATAAATGATTTTAAAAATAATATTTTTTTCTAAAATAAAATTTGAATAATGACCTTTTTTCTATTTATAAATTATATTTAAATAATAAAATACTCATAATTCATCTTAATTATATCCTTTTCATTTTTAAAGAATTAACTATATCTTTACGCATATTCTTAAAATGAATCACGAGTTATATATATTTTATTATAATTTCCAAGAAGATTTACAAAATAAAATTATTATTATATTTTCTCACAATCTTGTTAACCTTATCTCAAAAGTTCATTTTTAGATTTATTTAACTTTTCAAAATGTCAGTAAAGTCTAAAATACATATATATAAATTAGGTTTTATTTTATACAGATTAAATTTACCCTATCCTATAACAAATAACCAACCTGCAATAAATAAGGAAGTATAATAATACAATGGGAGATATCAATAATAATATCAATAAAAAACGTTCTCCTTTAATTAAACTACTAAATATTAATATATTAAAGTAGTAATATGAGTTGGGATGCTAAAAATATTCCCATAATTAATTAGAGCAGTCAAAGTAATTTAATTAATTAAAGTTTAAAAATTATTTAATATTATTTTTATTGGATTTGAAAATTTAATTAAATCGGTACATCCAATCTAATACTATTATTTTGTATTTTAAGATTGCAATTTTTAACAATTATTAATAAGGTAATTATATTTGTATCCTTAAAACAATATTTTTTCATGGCATAATAACATTTATTTCAATATATTTATTCACTAATATATTATAATTTAGCTCTTAATTTATTTTGTCTTATATACATATATTCTAAACATCAAGTAATTATATAATCAAGAGTCTGATTATGGTTAACAACACGAATAAATTTAAGTTAAGCTAAACACATATTCACGTACACATGCATGCTTATAGCTTATAGTAATACCATTATATTTAATGAGTAAAATCAAACTTCCTATAACAATTAATAATAAAATAAGTCAGAGGAAGGATGCAACATTAACTTTCACATGCATTTCCCATCTAAAATATTTTTATTCATTTGCCTATCATTAATAATTTCCGATTTCAGTATTTTTTTAATCCTTCAACCCAATAATCCAGAATTAATAATAATAAATTTAATAATGCTAATATAACCCTTTTTTAGAAACATTAAAAATTTAAATAGTAGTTTTTTAAAACTAAGAAAGTTCAAATACATTTTAAATTTTGTTAGGATTTGAGTTAACTATGTAATTTTTATTTTGTTTTGATTCTTATGAGATATGGTTATTATTAATCATTCAAAATTTTCAATTAAGAATCAAAATAAAAAGTTAATTTTATAAACTTAAAATTAAATTTTTTATAATAATAAGATACACGTCGAGGGCATGGATACATGTTTCACCAAGAGGGATACACCGAGGGGTGAGACAAGCGAGTCTAAGTCACAGTCACAGCGAGACAGCCCCGTGAAGTGCGGGTGAGAATATCAGTGTCCCCAAAGTGAAAACAGAGTGAAAAAGAAAAGAAAATAAACGACTTGTGTGCGTTAAGGTTAGCGGTGGTGTGTATGTGTTATGTCTTCAAGTGTCCTGCATGCATTTTATGCATATGTTGCTTTGCATGCACACACACTCTCTCTCCTCTTTCTCTCTCATCACTTTCTCTCTCTACACAGATACACACATCCTCGGTTTCTCTCTCTGTAAAAATTCAGGTCAATTTCCATTGCCTTATGCTGATTTCAGTGCTTTCACTCTGTTTTTTCTTCGCTGCTCTGCCCCTCTTCTTCCTCAGCTAAGTGTTGATGTAACAGATGATGTGTGTGGTTGTTAAGATTTGAGGAGATAGATTGATAGATAGAGATAGCTAGCACTGCGAAGTTGGGTTCTTTTTCGTTCATGTGAATGACCCATTGGTTGGTTATCGCTTGGGGTGAGACAAAGGTTTGTTTTTTCGTCTTGGGGTTCTGTTTTATTATAACCCCTTTGTGAATCTTGAAGCTCTGTGCATGGGTGTATATGGAGTCTGAATAAATTTGTGATGATGGGTCAAAACTTTTTTTTTTTATTGTTTTGGTTTTTAGGGTTTGTGATTTTGATTTGAGTTTTGGATTGTGTTTCTTTGGCAGTGGAATTTTGGATTTTGTATCAATGGGTTCTGATATTTGCGTCGTTAATGGTTCGTGCACTCATGAATGGAGAAAGGGGTGGCCTCTACGATCTGGTGGATTCGCCCAACTGTGCTGCAAGTGCGGGTAAATTTGAGTCCTTTTCCTTTGAATTTCGTCTATTCGTCAATAATGGGGGGAGTGGATGATGCAAGGGTAGTTTTGGGGAAACGATTTTGGGACTCGTTCATATTGATGTTGTTTGAAAAATCAGAGATGTTTTTGGGTTTTTGATTTTGGTGTAATTAGTCTCGTGAGGGTTGCAATTGTATTTGTGAGGTTTGGTTTGGTCTTATTTTTGTTTGCCCTTCCCGGGATTTTCTGGTTTTAAGCGTGTGTCTGTTATATATCAAGAAACTATCGCATTGATGTGAATAAGAAAATCACATTAAGTGCTCAATTCAGAGAAGAATATTTATACCATGCAATGCTATTTACTCTTCTGATGACAATATGAAGTTGTTGTTGATGAAGGGCGGGGATCAGTGCTGCTAATTTGGGAAATATTTCTAGAGAATGACTTGGTGAGGGTGTTCTGGTCATAATGATTGTGAAATAAAAATTCTTAGTTGTTAGTAAAAAATAGATTATGTATATTTTATTTCATAATATATATTTTGTTGACTAATGTTGGCTAATATCTGTAATGTTAGATTTATGGAGGAGTGGAAGGGTGACATCCTTGAGCCATTGTAAGTGTCATAATGTGGTGATTGTATATATGCCAATCTGGCAAATATATTGTTTTTTCTTTAATGTGAATGCAGTAAATGCATGATTAGTTCATTTTCAATATTTTAGTGTAGTTCTACTATTCTAACCAAGGTTTTAAGTTGCGGTTTCCTTGCAATCCGTGACATTGCGAGAAATTTCAGGTATATGTGGCTGATATGTCAGCTATAGTTGCAGACTGTTTTTAACAACCAGGATTTCAGCATAACTTTTTAATTTGGTGATTGCTGTCATAGTCATAGATGTTACTACTTATTGCAAAAAATCATTTATTTTATCCTTCATTATGATAAGGAAATTTTAGTTCAAGTGATGCACTAGTACTTATGCATATGTATCTAACTGAATCCATTTTTTTAAATAAATGTTACTTACAGTTTTTTTTCTGTTAGATAGTTTCATAAAATTCTACCCGGTTGCCTTAATTCTAGTGCCATGTTCTTGTTTATCTTAGAAAGTACTTTTTCTTTATATAACGAAGTATCTTGCTCCTTGCTAGTGTAGGGTGTGTTAAAAAGAGTTGATTACAAATGGGAATCAATAAGTGAAAATAAGAATGGATCTTAGGTCTAGTTTTCTTATTGAAGTTTGTCTTTGTAATGTAATATTTTCTCCCTCTGCACATATCTTCCCTCAGTCATATCTTTGGTAGTTTTGCCATGCATTTTTATTATTAATAATTCATTTATTGATTCTTTATATTTCCAACTTGGAAATAATATTTCAGATCCACATACGAGAATTCAGTTTTCTGCAGCAAATTCCACCACCAACAAACTGGTTGGAGGGAGTGTAACTTTTGCAATAAGGTAAAATGATAATCTATTTTTATGTAACTATTTAGGCATCCCCTTTGTTCCGTGGTCATTGAAGTCAATTTGATTTGGTTTGGCAGCCTATCCACTGTGGATGCACAGTATCTAGATCTTTGTTCGAGCATCTTGACTATGGTGGTATAGGATGTGTTAGCTGTGTAAATACTAGCCAACTTAGTACGGTAAGTTTAATCTGGAGTTTTTCAGGGATAACTTATTTGATTGTTATTTTCTATTTAATGCAACATGTCTCATTTATTGCTAAATCTTGAATCTGGGATCTCACTTGTACTCCTTGTTGTCTGAATTTTCTTTACATTGTCGAGTACAATATTGGTCTCTAGTATTGATTTGTAATTAAAATGGTTGCCAGCTATTTAAATATGTAGCTGTTTGTTTTTTGTATTTTGTTTTTGCATGGCTTTTAAATGTGTGGGCTGGGTATCAATACTCAAGTTGGGACGTTACATTAGCAATGTTTAATTAGTTGTGGGTTGTCTTTTATTGTGCAAGAACGCATGTTTGACATCATTCTTTTGCCCCATCATCTATGTGGAATGCATGCATTTGCTTTGGATTTGGATAACTCCTATATAAAAGAGACCATTGGAAGACCTCAAGCTTGTGCTATAGAATATCTTCTAATTATGTTCAGCACGTTGCTTGCTGCTGCTCACTTGCTGGTTTCCTTTAGTGATCTTGTGTCTTGTTATTCTGTCACTGCTCTTTTTGACACATGTAGTTGGCCAAGATTTTGAAGAGAGTTGACTTAGGTGTATTTTGTTTTTTATCCTCTGACAAAATTTCACTGGTTCCTTCTATTTGTTGTTTTTCTGCAGAAGAGGAATATTGAAAATCCAAATGGGCCTGTTTCATTGATAAAAAATAATGCAAGTGATCGGCCTTCTTCTCATTCTGAGGGAAGACTGTTTTCGCGTGGTGTTGATGAAGGAAAACTTATGCAATTCTGCAAAATTATTGAAGCTAGTGAATCCAGCCGATGGAATAATGCTCAAAGAGATGGCATCATTTCACGTCATGGGCACAACAACCAAGAAGCCAAGTGTTCATTTGGGGAAGGAGACATTGGTTTTTCAAATGTGATGAAGCCATCTGTTCAGTCATTAACATTTGCTACATTAGAAAATAATAGGTCACCATGGGAGATTAAAAACATCCATGAAGCAAATGTGCAGCCATCATTGAGTATGTACCTGGGAAATGCATCAGGGAACAACTCTGTCCTGCCCTGTGCTGGAGAGGCAGTGGAAGGAAGACTAGAGGGAAAAACATCTCCTCCCTTTCATCAAGGGCAAAGGTCTCGCCCTATATTTCCCAAACCGTTGAAGAGTGGGCTTACCATGAATGTGGAAATAGACAAAGGTACAATTTCTCAATCACGTGTTGCTCGGCCACCTGCAGATGGCAGAGGAAAGAATCAGTTACTTCCTCGATACTGGCCGAGGATTACTGATCAAGAGTTGGAGCGACTGTCTGGAGAGTATCCTTTATATTTTTTATTTGGTTGTTAACATATATTATAGACTCTTAGTATAAACCTGGATTATCAGTAGTTTCCCTTAATGTATGATAACAGTTTGAAATCCACCGTTGTGCCATTATTTGAGAAGGTATTGAGTGCCAGTGATGCAGGTCGAATTGGCCGTCTTGTTCTTCCAAAAGCCTGCGCTGAGGTATTTTTGGACTTTTATTTCCTTTGTTTCCTTATTTTCTGTGCTTGCTTTGTTATCTCTGTATGAGTCTATGGAACACTGTTTCTGCAGTTTTTTTTTTTGTTTTATAAATTTTGGAGTATCTCTTTACCCTGTAATGGCTGAACATCATACAAACTGACTTATGATTTGCAGGCATATTTCCCTTCTATTTCACAATCTGAGGGTGTTCCTTTGCGAATGCAAGATGTGAAGGGGAACGAGTGGACATTTCAGTTCAGATTTTGGCCAAATAACAATAGTAGAATGTATGTATTGGAGGGTGTGACTCCTTGCATACAGGCCATGCAATTACGTGCTGGTGATACTGGTAAGAAAGCTAGAGAACAAACCTTGCACATGCCTATTACAATAAAACTTTGTTCTTGGATTTAAGTCAAATTTTATATGAAATACTTGTGTTTTTGTAGTAATAGATCCTTTAGAAATTTCAATACAATTTTTTTTTGCGTTTTTAATTTTAATTTTCTTTGTAATAATTGTTACATAAGACCCTTAGATAGGCTAGCTGTGTGTGACAAATATTATTCCTGTATTCTTTTCAAGACAAATAGAAGAATTCAATGCCTTGAAGAATTAATCTGTTGTGCACAATTTATTGGTTAGTATGTGGGATCAAGCTTCAGATATTCTTTGTGGCTAATGTGTTGCAAATCTGAAATTTCTATTATTCTTTTGTACGATGCTTTTATGCAGTAACATTTAGTCGAATAGATCCTGGAGGCAAACTTGTAATGGGTTTCAGAAGGGCATCAAATTCTGCAGATACACAGGTTGGGACACAATTTCTATTAGTGTCTGCTCTCTTCTTTGAATAATACATCTCTATTATTATTAATTTTTTCTGTTGCTGAATTTGATAAATGACTATTGTCAAACAGGATACCTCCGCATCTGCTCAATCTAATTCAGCAAAGGGAACCACCTCTGCTGGAACTGAGAATCTGCCATCAGGAAGTAATCATGCCAATCTTCTCCTTTCAATGAAGGGGGGGAATGTGGAACCTCACTTAAATGGACAAAGAGAACATCTACTTTTGGGTACTGGAACTTCCGAGTTGCTTATAACTGAAAATAATGGGATGACAAACAATAGTTCACTACAACAAAAAAATTTGGTTCTAGAGAAGAAGAAGACTCGTAATATTGGGCCTAAAAGTAAAAGGTTGCTTATTGACAATGAAGATGCTAGGGAGTTAAAACTTACATGGGAAGAAGCACAGGATTTACTTCGTCCTCCTCCTAGTGTCAAGCCAAGCATTGTGACAATTGAGGACCAAGTATTTGAAGAATACGATGTAAGTCCAACAGTGTCAAATGAGTCCATATATTTTTATTTTGTAGGTTAGCTATTGCGAGGTGAATCTGATGGACTGATGTAGTTTTGAATAATTCTATTCAAATTTCTTTGCCCTGGCTAATTTATGTGATGCATGTACTTCATTTCATTCAGGAACCCCCAGTTTTTGGAAAGAGAACTATATTCAGTACTTGTTCTTCTGGGTAAGAATCCAGCCTTCTTGCATATTTGGCTTTGTATTTGGTATATTCGAAAGTCTTAACTGTAAGAATCCAACCTTCTTGCATATTTAGCATTGTATTTGGTATATTTGAAAGTCTTAACTGGTCACTACTTTTTTATCCTCGGTTTTAATCTTACCTATGAATTTGTTCATCCAGTTGACTACTGTTTGGTATTTTTTCTGAATTCATGTCTGCTGTGGCAATAGTTATATCAGAATTAGGCATTGGATTTTAATTATTCTCCACAAGAGCATTTGGACCTGTTATATTGATGTGAGCAAATTTTCAACTTGTGCTTGATTATGTTAACTATGTCATCCAGTGTGAAGGAACAATGGGCTCAATGTGATGATTGCTCTAAATGGCGAAAGCTTCCAATTGATGCTCTTCTTCCTGCCAATTGGACATGTTTTGACAATGCTTGGGATTCAATAAGGTGTTCCATTAATATTTATTTTAAGACTACTTTATATGAGATGGTGATAAAATGTTCTAAAATTCTTTGTTGTGATTTTTTTTTTTTCAGATGTTCATGCACTGTACCTGAAGAGCTAAGTTCAGGGGAATTAGAAAATCTTTTGAAAACCGACAAAGGTGTGATTCTGATATCTGTAGTTTGGATATACCCTGTCTGTCATGTTTGAGATTGGGTTGAGGTTGACGTTTCTGTCTCTTACAATTGATTGAATGTTCAAATCGGAAGTTCTGCATTCAGCACATCATATCGATGTGTTGAATGATGCCAGTGTTAATATAATACTTGTCAAATTATATTCTTGGACTCCATCTCGGGTTTAACATGCAAATTGCTATGCTTTTATAACTTTGTATGTTTTGAGGAAAGTCTTTCACCCCATGTTTGTAGTGCCACTTAGACCGCAATTTTACTTCCGAAAGCAATGAGTCCTCCTTTGATCTAGCAGATTGGGCTTCACCTGTTGTATTCTTGTTCCTTAAAGGTTAACACAACAATTCCTAAATCTTTGTGCTGTGCTGAATGCTTTGCAGATTTTAAGAAGCGACGAAGTGATGAAAAGAGCAAGTCAATCCAAGAACACGAGGCATCTGGCTTGGAAGCTCTTGCCTGTGCAGCAGCCCTAGGAGAAAATCTTGTTGACACTGCCGAATCATCAGCTGGAGCCACCACCAAGCATCCTAGACACCGTCCTGGCTGCTCTTGCATTGTGTGCATCCAGCCCCCAAGTGGTAAGGGGAGACACAAGCCGACATGCACATGCAATGTCTGCTTGACCGTGAAGCGCCGGTTCAAAACCCTCATGCTTCGAAAGAAGAAACGGCAATCCGAACGCGAAGCAGAAGCTGCCCAGAAAGATCAAGTTCTCCAAAAAGATGAGTCAGATACCAATGAAACATCAAGAGATGATGCAACTCAGTCGGAGAAAGAGGTAGTAGGACTAAGCAGAAGTCAAGCTGAAGGGGGTGAGTCTAGTGCTGCTGGACAAATTGATCTGAATTCTCATCCCAACCGTGAAGACATGCAAGTGGATATCACTGCAGTTCTGTTTTGCGAAACAGACCCTTCTACAGTACGGGAATATATGAACCAAAATGCTCCAAGAAGCTATAACAATGAATTGCAGAATGGTGAAAATTCTTCTTTGCACACTTCTCAATCCAATGGAGAAGGTCAGAGACACTTCTCTGATCTAAGAAGCTTTGCATCCATTATATGGAACCAAGAAAGAAGAGATGAGGAAGACAGTGAACCCAACCAAAACCAAAACAATCTTTGTTAACAATTTCTTTATTCTTACATTCAACCATGTTATATTTATCCTTTCTTGCACTCACAGTACAGTTTTTGGTTTCTTTTACAGAGGGGTGGTCCAAGATAGTTCTTCATATAAAAAAATAACGTATTTTGTTGTAGTTTATCTTTCTAGTTTTTTTTTTTTTTTCGTGGAAGTGGGTCGTGCACACATTTCTTTCTTCGACAATGATTTTGTTAATTTGTTTGTTGGTTATATGAATGAAACATAGGAAAAGGTTTACGTGTTCTGTCTGTATCTCTGCATATGTTGATGATTATACCTTTTTTGGTTTATATTAAGGATGTGTTTATTTATATATAATCGAAGTGTATAAATTACTTTTACTAATAATTATATTATTAAGTTTTTATTAATGTATATTCTATATTCTATATTATAATAAAATAAAAATAATAAATAATAAATAAACAAATTTAATATTTTACTAATATACCTTTTATATTATAAAAATAAATAATTAAAATAATAAATGAAATGATAAATGAACTAATTAATTTAATATTTTATTAATAATTATATTTTATAATATACGAAACATATAATTAAAATAATAAATAAAATAAAATAAGGTAATTTAAATTTTGATTTTTAAAATTTATTTATTGTAATATATTCTTTTTAAAATATAACTTTATTATTTATTAAAAAATTGTAATACATTTTTGTTTTATTTTAAGTCTTAATTTATATTTTTAAAATCATTTTCATATTAAATTATTTAAAAAACTATTTTCTAAATATGTTAATACTATTTTTTTATTACATTAAGTACAAATATTTTTTCTCACTTTCCACTCTTTTTTCGTCCGTCTAAACAACTCATTTTTTTTTCTTCATTTTCTCTCTTTTTTTCTTCCATCTAAATAACTCTTTTTTTTTTCCTTTTCATTTTCTCCAGCATTCAAATAGAAGAGAGGAGGCAATAACAAACATCTATGTAAAGTGTGGTTTTTGCATTAATTATAATTGTCTTGGAATCGATAACTATATTGGTGTTTTTAGGATTGTATATCTAAGCATTTGCTTGCTGTTAACAATTTTAGTATTTTGACAATAGTTTTTTTTTTTTTTTTTTTTGTGAAATCATTTATAGTTAAATTTAGATTCTTTCTAAGAAAAATGAATTACGGATGATTAGATTGGAAGGTTCCAAATATAAAAAATCTAATGTAGTCTTTTTATAAGATCTAAGTTCGAATTTCCATAAAATTTAAATTAGAAGTTTGGAATGATTTTTTTATAAGCTTTAATTAAATTTTTTTTTTCTGTTAACTGTTTTCTCAATAAATATATTCATTTGAGTGATTTTTAGTTTAATAAACAGTAACTAAAATACGTCGATATTATAGACTTTTTGAGAGTCTAATGTGCCTTGTATAAATTATTGTCAAAACTTGAACTTGACTTTTCATATATATATATATATATATATATATATATAGTTAATAGAAATTAAATTCATAAATATATGAATAATGGGAGATTGAAACTATTAAAGTTAACAAAAGTATTTGAAAAAAGTTATTATTTTTTATTAATATTAAGGTTAATTTTTGAATAAATTCAAGATAATTAGTTATACTATTTAAATTAATTAGTTTTCATATTATGATATTAATTAATCGGATCTAATTATATAGTACGAAAAAAAATTCTAATAGTGTGCTTGATAATTTGTTTTGGTACTTCAATGCTGACACTTTGGAAGTGACTAATTCTTTCTTTCCAACCTCATTTAAAAGAAAGGCACAGAAAATGCGGTTCAGAAGACCCTAATTTTACACGTAAAATTTAAAAAGATTTACATAAAAACTGACATAATTAATTAATATAATTAATATTTAATAAATTATATCATAAACATTTTGTAAGTATTTATATTATTATTTTAATAATAAGTATTTTATTTATATTTTACTCTATTAAATTAAAATAGTTTTATTATATAATCTCATCAACTTAAAAATAATTATTTAATTCTTATTTTTTTATTATATATTTTAAATACTTCAATAAATATTAATTATTAATAAATTTAGATATTTTTAATTAATTTTTTTTATTAAGTACTTTAATTTTTTTTTATATTTTTTAATCAATTTTTATTGTTTAATTTTCTCGTCATTAATTAACTGGTGACATTATTATTATTAAAAAACGAGTTTAATTATGACTTATCCTCACAAATTAGTTTATAAGAATATTTTTTATTTTTATTGATTTTATTTTTTTTTAATGTAAGATCTTCAATAGTTATCTTATCTCATCTTATTTATTTATATCTACTTAAAAAAAGTGAGACTTTTGCTGTTAATATAAAGTAATATTTTGATTAATATAAAAAAAATATTTTTAATATTTTAATTAAAAATAGGTTAATAACAAGATAGTGTGGTTATCACTTATTACTTCTATCAATGATGGTGACAATGACAATGAACAACTAACTTAGTTGTTGTAGTTAATGAAATGAAAATTATTGAAAGTATAATAATTTTATTATCCAACACATTTTCAATTAAAAGAATAAAATTTACTTGTCTGTTTTATATTAATAATAATATTATTTTGTATTAACTATAAAATTTTATATTTTTTAAAACATAAAAGACAATAAAATAAAGATAACTCATATTTCTTATCTTCACAAATTTTTTTTTTAAATATAACTTTATTTTAAAAAAACTACCACTAAATAGTTGACTTTATTTTTCTGGTACGGGAAAGAAAACAAGATATTCTTTTCTTTCTTTTAGAAACAGTTTGGTTATAAAAAACTTATAATTTTTCTTTAATAAATAATTTGAGATACATTTGAAGAAAGAAAATATTAAAAGATAATGTATACCACCTATCAAAATGTTATTTAAACAAGATCTAATTAAATTTAAAATATTTTATAATAAATTTAAATATTTTATAATAAATTTAAATATTTTTAATTGATTTCTTATTACAAAAATTTATTTAATTGAATACACATATATGTTTTATATTTTTTTAACTGATTTGTCATTTAACTTTGTCGTTAAATGAAGTAACTTACTTTACTTTGCACTATAATTACCTAGTATCTTTTCATGAAAAAAGTGATATAATTTAATTTTAAATTTTTTCATAAATTTAAATATTTTCAATTAAATTTTTACTAAGAATTTTCGTTTTATTTAGTGTATATATACATATATATATATATATATATATATAATTTTGCTATCAAATAAAGTAGGTAATACTTTAATTCTGTAGTCTCAATCACAACATTACAAACTTAAATAATAATAAAAATATTTAAAATTTATCTTTATAAAAATGATATGTTTATTTTTTAAATTAAATAATAAAATAAAATTAAAAAACTATGTAAAAACATGAAATAATATTGTTTAATAAAAGTAATTAAGATCTCATATTTTCCTTTTTTTTTTATTGTTTATACTCGAAACTATAAAATTAAATGGTCATATTATTTCAATTAATAGTACATACTCAATTAATAAATATAATGATTTTCGATAATTAAACATAGTAATTTTTTAATATAAATTTAATTAAAAAATACTTAGATTTATAATTAAGTTTCAGAGTGGTTGAATTTATTGAAAGCTATCACACCAACAATGTTGAATCAAGAATCCTCCAAAGAAATCCTGCTTCACCCACTATGGTTAATTCTCCTGCAATAGATCAACTCTGATCTCCACCCTTCGTTTTTTTAAAAACTCCAAATTGCCTTTCTCATTTTTTCTGGATTTTTGCATCGAAAATGAACAAAACTTCTAGATTTAAGTATCTGGAAAACATTCCTATAATGCATCGAGAAGACATATCTCAGATTAACATATCTAGAATTATTTTATTTATGTTACAGATATAAATATATGGAAGATTAAGAGTAAAATAAATATTTTCTTTACAGGGTGGGATCACTATATGCCTCCACCTTCTCCCAGCTGTTCAACCATTCAAAGATAACAAAAAGAACATAATTCATAAAAATGTCGGTGTTTCTGACTCTTCCATGTACTGTAAGTGTTGGGTTATAACTTATTAGCATTCATTGGTTCCTTATCCTTTCATTGCAAGGGATCTCTCTCGCTTTGATTTAGAAGATGACCAAGACATGATATATAACCTGCCTCTCAACCAAATTGATTTTGCTTAAACATATTCATTTAATTAATAAATTAATAAATTAAAATAAATTGAAATTAAATTGTTAAGAAATGGGCTTTAAGCCTAACTCAATCCTATAAAACCAGTTTATAACACCCCCTCACGCCGCCGAGAGTGACAACTCATTGACTTTTAACCTAACTCAACCTCATAAAATCGGTTTATAAGGTGAGGTTTGCACCCACTTATATACAATAAAATGTCTTTATCTTTTAGTGGGATCTCCAACATAAATATTTTTGTTCTATTATAAATTAAATTATTCAGTTAAGAAAATTTTTTGAAAAAAATAAATAAAATAACACAATTTTTATATTTTTATGTTTTCAAACCTTAGGTGAATGTAGTGTTATTACTAAGGAACTTTAAAAATTATTTTGTTTGGTAACAATAACCATCATAAATCATATATGCATTAAATGAAATGTGGACCTTTAACAAGACACATTTATATGATCAATTATGATTTCTTGTATAATTAGTTGTGATAAAACACATAATTAATTATAATCTTACGTATAATATCTTATCTATAATGATGTGAGGAGACAAGTACGGTTAAGAAACTATTTTTTGACAATTTGAAAGCTAAATTCATCGAAGGTAGAGAACATCAATGTAAGGCTAGATAATATTGATTTTCCTACCTTATCTCAATCTCAAGTGGATAATGATTTTTTAATCGGTAAAATCACAGATGAGGAAATTAAGAACACTGTGTGGATTTGTGATGGAAAAAAAGCCCGGGACTAGATGGTTATAATTTTTATTTTCTCAAGAAAAATTAGGATACCTTGTGTCGAAACATTATATAGGGGTTAAATGCTTTCACTGTCTACGCAAGTGGCCAAAAGGAACCCACTCCTCTTTTATGTGCCTCGTACCTAAAATAAAAAATCCATAAAATTAGGAACAACATAAACCTATTTCACTGGTAGGATGCATATATAAAATAGTTTCTAAAGTATTGGCAAAAAGGTTGCAAAATTTCTTCACAAGGCCATTGACTTTAAGTAATCTGCTTTTTTAGAAGGGAGACATCCTAGATAGTGTGATAGAGGTCAATGAAACCATTGATGAGGTTAGAAGAAGGAAGAAGGAATGTATAATCTTGAAAGTGAACTTTGAAAAGGCATGCGAATGAGTTAATTGAGATTTTCTAATATACATGATGAGTAGATTAGACTTTTGCGCTAAATGGATTAGATGGATAAATGGATGTTTGGAATCATCACATGCGTCCATTTTAATTAATGGAAGTCCTACAGAGGAATTTAGATTAGAAAAGGGTTTGAGACAAGGGGACCCTTTAACGCCTTTCTTATTCTTAATTGTAGCAAAAGGTCTAGTCGGGACTGTGAGGTAAGTAAAGAGAAATAATATACTTCTTGGTCTAAATGTAGGTCATAACAATATCAAAAGTAGTATGCTTTAATTTGCTAATCACATTCTGTTTATATGTAAACCTCTTTTGGAAAATATATTGGTCATAAAAAGCATGCTTAGATGTTTTGAACTTTATTATGGTTTGAAGGTTAATTTCATGAAAACTAAGTTAGGAGGGATCGATATACAACATTCACATTTGCTTAGATTTGCTGAAATATTGAATTGCAGTACCATGAATCTACCCTTTACCTATCTTTGCCTACCAGTAGGTGGTAAATAGATAAGAAGATTTTTCTGGAATGATATGGTTTCAAAAATAAAAAAGTGACTAGCAAAATGGAAAGGTAAACATGTATCCTTAACGGGGCAGAGTTACTCTGATAAATTTCGTGCTATCTAGGTGTCTCACCATATTTATTTATATATTATGAGATGTCTTTATCTCTAGTTGTGAGATCTCTAAAACTCCTCACATCGAAACTTTCGAACTCATGCGTGTGACTATATATTTATGGGTGGTTTGATGAGGGTTCAATAGCGAGTGATTTGATAACTTCAACAAATTATCACTATGATAGACTCTAAATAACTTTTATACCCTATTTGAATTTTAAATCTAACTCAATTTTATATAATCGACCCATAATGTGAGGTTTGTACCAACTTTTGTCTATTTATATGTTTTAAAAATATTACAATTTAAAAAAGTTATGTTTGTTATAAAATGAACAATAATTACTAAATTATATTTTTATTTAAATAATTAAATAAAAACTAATGATGCACTTTGTTATTTTTCACCTTTCTTTAATTTATATATATAAAATAAGATACTTTTTCAATTTTTATTATAATATTTGTCTAAATAATACCTTTTAACTTTCGTTTATTTTTATTTTCCTTATTATCTCTCTCATTTTCTTTTTCTTTCATCTACAACAAGTATTAAGTAAAGTCGTATTTTAAATAAATAAAAATTAAGATAAGTTTTATATGTATACTATTCTAATATAATTATTCATTTCCATTTTATCCTTTCATTTTAAAAATATTCTCAATATGAGTAAATTTTAATTTTTATTATGTTCCATCAACTAATTAAAAACTATTATATAAATGAATTTTAAAATAATATTTACGAAATCAATAATTTGTTTAAACATAAAATTTATTATTGGATGTTAGTTAGTAAAAAAATTACACTATCAGTATTGTATTTAAATTAATTCCATTTAAATAATAATTAAGTTTTACGTTAACAATTTCTTAACAATATCACAATAATATTAACATGTCAACAAAAAATTTCTTCCACCTTTTTCATTTAATTTATTTTATGTTTTGAAACAAATTAAATGAATTTAAAAGAAAATTGTTTTAGTTAAAAATGAATAGTAGAGTTGACATAATAAATGCAAAAAATCTTCCTGTACTACCTGCAAATTTTCCAACCGTCATCTCTACCAATGCCAAGAGAAACAGCTCACCAAATTAATTAAACCCAATCAATCTGAATAAATATGATTTCATATACTCAAATTAGTCTTAGATTCTGCTATTCATCCATAATTTCACTGGACCACCAAGTGTTTTCTGCATGTTTGTTTTCAAAATAATAGATTGCAATCTTTCAGCACATAAATATTATTAAAGTTAATGATAGATGCATTATAAATAGTCAATTGTACCTAAAGGAGACCATAAAAATGTCTATCTAAAATTATCAAAAACCTAGATACTTTTCCCTTACATTGCACCTGTGCAACACTAAAGATATAGGTAAAAATAAAATCATCCAAAATTAGATCCAGATGATTAAAAAAAAAAAAAAAACTCCTTAACTGTAATACTTTTATTATTAATAAAAATTTATAATTTAATATCTACTTTGACTAATAAGATTTTAGTTACTAATTATTATAAATTCTAAATTATTCATTATCACTTTACGAAGAACTTATAATGTTGAAATCTTCCTCAATCTTTTTTTTTTTCCAACAAAAGTAAAGCAGACATACATCTATATTTCATTAGCATGGATTTACTCTCTCATTAATTATCTATATGTAATACAACTCTGGTGCTAATCTTGGTTTGGCTTCCAACACAAGTGGTTCAGCAAGCATACCACCATTACCAGACTTAACAATGTTGATTCTTGATACATTTGGAGGTGCACTCCAAGAAAAGGCATGAATCAACCTGGCCAATAACATCACAGTCATGGTGGAGCCAAGTATCACTGCAGGACAACCTCTCCTTCCTGTGCCAAATGATATGAACTTCAAATCTGGCTCTGACAAAGAAACCATGGATCCATCATTCGTTTGATGACGTTCAGGTTTGAACTTGTGAGGTTCATTCCACACTCTAGGGTTTCGTCCAAGTCCATGTCTGCTTAGTAGTACATGGCTACCCTTTGGAATAAAATAGTTTCCCACCATTGTGTCATTGCTTGAGACATGGGGAGGATTAAAAGGCACCACTGGATGAAGGCGAAAAGCTTCTCTCACACAAGCCTTTACATAATTGAGCTTTGGAATATCTGATTCTTGCACCATCCTTTGCTTACTTACAATCTTGTCTACTTCTTCAGTAGCTTGCTCAAGTATGTGTGGCTGATTTATCATTTCTGCAAGTGCACATTCAACTGCATTGGATGGATTGTCTGCTCCTCCAAACATAAGTTCCTGCATAATTATTCCGTTAATGCATACATATGGTGTATTTGCATTGCGAAATTGTTGATGCATGTAGAATAGAAAGAAAACAAAAGATGTGAAGAATTATATAGTTTTGCCTTGAATTTGTACAGTGTCAACAATGTTTTATTTTGGAAAAAATATTGTTCACAACTCCCTTTTTCTCTCACATATACTCTCCAACTTTTTATTAATAAAATATTAAAATAATAATAATTAATAGAAAAATAATATATATATATATAGATAAAAAAAATAGTGAAATAATTTAAAGAATGGTAGTTCCATTCTCCAACTTTTATATTGTAATTTATAGTATAATTAAGAGTAGATATACCTTTTATCTTAATATTAATGATTAAGACTTTTAAAATCGAACACTATATTAAATAGTATTTTTTATTACTTGAAAAAAATCCTTAATTATTTCTATGTTTTAAATATAATAAATAGTTTAAAATTAAATACTCTTTTTTTCTCTAAATTAAGTATATAAAATTTATGTAACAATAAAAATGAAATAATATTTATTGTTGAAGATTTAAAAAAATAAATTATAGTATATAATATATAAGTAACTCTAACTTTACAAATTAGTTAAAAAAATTAAGTTAAACTTAAAATTTTAAAATAATATTCATAACAAAAATTTATTAAGTCATCATAACACTTATTATGGAGTACTTATTGAAACACTTATAAATATAGTGTCATAGTATTATCAACTAACCTTATAAAATTGAATTATAATTAGCATTCAATTGTTAAAATTTGAGGAATAAAAAAAATAAAAGTTATTGGTTTTAAAAATAAGTAAATTAGACACATATATATGTAAAACTAAAATACGTTTATTTTATTAAAAAAAAAAGCACTTCTAGAAAAAGTAATAAGGAGTGATGTATTACTATAGTAAGCGCCTTGATTTCCTTGACGTTCAAAGTAGGATTATCATTGTCGTCTTTGAGTGATATGAGAACATCCAGCAAGTCTTCTTCAACGCTCTTTGATCCATCGTTCCATTGCTTCATTCTCTCTTCAACCAATGGATCATGATACTTCTCCATCGTCCTCATTCCTTTCTTCACCTTCCTCTTGTGCCCATCCAAATCAAAAACCCTCAACCACGGCACATAATCAGAAGCAGAAAATGCATAAACGTGCTTAAGCAATGTGAAAATAGCATTCACTTGTTCTACTTCCTCTGACCCAGGACCTCCATCCATCCTACCCTTTCCAAAGTACCTTGTATCAAAAATCAATTTCCTCGTCACATTGCAACAATAGTGTTGTGAAACTTCTCTCACATTCACAAGGCCCCCATCATTCACATTGTTGCATTTGTTGTAGACATAAAACATCATTTTATCAGCTTCTTCGTTCCTTTTCTCCTGAAACCAGTGGTGCCTGAGAGGGGAGAACAAGTCGTTGACAAAGATTCTCCTCATTTTCTTCCATTGCTCCCCAAAGGGTACAATAGCTATGGTCACATAACCGCTAGACATGATATCAGTGGCCATGGTTAGCGGTCTTGATGCAAACTCAGCATCATGCTTTCTCAAAAACTCACAAGCAATGGAGGGACATGTTACTGAGATTACATGGACATTTCCTAGACGAAAACATGCAATTTCAGTGTTCATTTCTTGCATGAGATTGTGTATCCATCGAAACACAGGTTTGTTGGAAAGCATTTCAGGAAGGCTACCAACTATAGGCCAGGGTTTAGGACCAGGAGGCAGTTTAGGCTTCTCAAATAGGTGATATCTCAAGGCTTTGATGATAGTAAAGCCACAAATCACAAGAAACAAAGAAATTAGAAGGGGTTGAAGGTGCAGGCATAGAATATCGGGGGCGTAATCCATAGGTGCTGGGAATTGAGAAGGGTATTGAAAAGAAGAAAATGTTGGGTTTAAAAACTTTGAAGTGTACATAGGAAACTGTGCTTACTCTCGGTTAATCAGGTGCTTATTTATAAAGATTGCTAAAAATGGTAAGTGTTGCAGTTATACCCGAAAGAGAGATAAATATAGTACTGTCTCTGCAAGAATACAAAAAATCGCCGAGACAAGATAAGCAATAGAGTTTAACCATTCACAATCACAAGGAAAATCTGTGCACCTGTACAGTAATTGTCAAATGGCCATTAGGTATCAATTTTCTGTATTCAATAGTTATATCAAAATTTATATAATTTATTTTGCTGATAAAAAAATATGGTCCGATATCCTTTTAAATGTCATCATATCAACAATTTTAGTGGAAGGTTGCATATGCGAAAGTTGTCAATTATGAGGACTACCAAACATGATTTCAATTTGATTTTCTTTGTCCTGTTTTCTTTGTCCCAACCCTTATACAAGTATCAAAAATAATCCTATCAGCTAACTTGCAAACCAAAAACAGATTGAATAAGCTTAGGTTTTTTAACTAAAAAGAACATGACTAGATGCATGCTCTGCCTACTGTAAAGAGGAGATTCCAACACCCCAAAATAATGCAACAAGTCAATTATGCTCTTTGTCGTGTTCTTCGAAATCAATTTAGCCACAAGTTTAATGAAATGAAACTTGTGAGAAAAAATTCACCCATGACTCATTAATGATCGGGACAAGCATGCTCACTCATTAATGATTGGAGAAAGTCACAATATATGTTGCTGTGAAGAATAATATCAGTTTATGGAAAATGAACATAATATAAAGAGCATACCTTATGCATCCAAAATGCAGAAAATGGCATGTAAATTATTAGAGTATGAGATATTGGAAGTTTTTAATAGTTTATGCAGAAAAAGAATGTTTTAAATGATTAGTCTAATTATTTAATATATTTTAAAATGTTATGCTGCCATTATATGGATTAATAGTAATAGCTTAGTCTCAGGCTCAGCAAGTAGGATACAACAGTCAATATCTTTAACACGAGAAACCAAGGCCAAAATCATTAGCCTCCAGCAAAATGAATATCTTGCAATGAATCTGTTATTATGTCAAAGAATTGAACGCAGTCCTTTAAAAAGGAGAAATATCAGATGAAGAAGTGCATGGATTTCGGAATGATGAAAAATGAATTTAAGGATATAACACGATGCAAAGTTAAGGACTTCATTGTGGTAACTGAGCTACCAGTGTACCAGCAATATGTAGTTAAACCACCTTTTGGGTGAATACTTCATATTTCTTGTTCTATTTATATAAAAATATCATTACTTTAACTGTTTTATTATCAGGGTTGTATTAGTCATATCAGAGCTATGTGTACCGCTGAATGAAAGGAGATTACCCTAAAGAAACATTAAAATCCATGAGAAAGAACAGTTACAGATACATCAGCCAAAATGACCAAAGATAATTCTAGCATACCTTCCTCTTTTTGGATATTGATTGATCAACCAAAGAGTTACTGAAGTACACAAAGATCACTGGCACTGCAATGCAGTAAATGCGCGTATAACATTAGTCTCTTTGTATTTTGCCATCATCAGGCTTTTGTTCTTACAGTATTATATAATATATATATATATATATATATATATATATATATATATATATATATATATATATCATATTGAATCTTTCAAGTCAGCCAAGGAGGCATCTACTCACTACTGGGTGGAGTATTTTTGTAAGCCAAAACAATCTTGTTTCTGCTGATGGAGTGTTCTCTCTAAGATAATATATCTATCAATAAAAATATAAGTGTGTTCATGTATGGAGAAAGCATTATATAATGGAACAGTTTGTGAGGAGGTGCAGGGTATGTGTGGAATCTGTAATTCTGGTGTGTTCTGCGTTTTATGATTTTGTGATCATGCAGTAGCTACAGCATGTAGCAGCTGGTCTTGCAATGCAGCACCCTAAGGAGGGGGTTGCTGCTAATAGTTAGAAGTCTCCGGAAGGGAGTTAGGTTTGTAATGTTTTGGTTTCTAATGTTAGGATTTTTCTGATGCAGTTTTTTTGGGTACTGTAATTGTTTTGTGCAGTAATTGTTTGTTAATTGTGTGGAAAGATTGCTTAAGAAACCTAAGCCTATAGGTGGTGAGGGCTTGTGAGTGCTTGTAAATGGATTGGAACATGTATGAAGTGTCATTTTTTATTTATTACTTCTAAATGGGTTGAGACAGCTAAAGTGTCCTTTTTTATTTATTACTGATAAATAGGTTGAGTGATAAATAAGTTGAGAGACCTGAAATGTCATTTTTTATTTATTATTTGTAAATGGGTTAAAAGATCCTAAGTGTCTTTTTATTTATTACTTATAAATGGGTTGCCACACTCTTTTATGGAAAAAGTTTACCTACTCTCAAAGCTTAAAATCTCTTAGTGTACCTAAAAGTCTAACCTACAATTATTAATCATTAATAGTAGTTTCCTAATGATAATTATAAGATAAATAGTGAACTTTTGTAAAAAAAAATTATATTTGTTATAGTAAAAGGATTTAAAACTTAATTAAAACTTTTTTAAATTATATTATTTTAATATAAATATCAATATCAATATGAATTTACGCTTGTTATTATAATAACAATAATAAACAGATAAAAATCTATTAAAATATTAAATTATTAATAAAGTAATAAGTTTGTTTTACTTTCTCCTTATTTTTATTGTCTTTCATCTCATTTAAATAATTATATTTTTTATTTCCTATTTTTCTTATCATCAATTAGATTGTTCATCAGCATTTAAATTCTATTAATATTATTTTAGATATAGAATAAATGATGTTTAAAAGAGAATATTTGTCTTATGTTTAAAATTTATGGTTATAATTAATAAAAGGAAGGTATTACTACAAATTTGATTTTTACATTTAAAATAAAAAACTAAAATATCCAACAATATTGAGACTTGATTCTACTTTAAAAACATATTTAAACTAAATTATTTAAAAAATAACAATAAACGATTTGTAGTATCTTCAAGAATTTTGATCATCTTTAAGAATTTTGGTCCATAGTATCTTCAAGGTTTTGATATGTAGTATCTTCAATGATTTTGATCTACAAAATAAATCATTAATATTAATAAAAATATGTAATTATAATAATAACTTACTCTATTTGATGGAATATTTGAACCAGTAGAATAGTTATTTGACGATATATTTCTCTTGAACAATTTGTTTCTTTATATTTCTTTTTATCATTAATACACTCTTATATCTTGTGAGTAATTTGATTTTGTTCGTAGTACAAATGAAAAATGTTTAATCAATGACACATGTGTTTTTGAACTTTCTTTTCTATAAATTTCACCAACATTTTTCAAGTTATCTTATATAATATTAACACAAAATAATTAATATTTATTATCTTATACATAGATAAAGATGCTTTGCATCAAAACAAACAATAATAAAATATAACACTGAATAGAATGATCAGTTTGTGTTTAATATTTTAAATAATCAAGCCTCTAATTACAATAGCAATAGGAGAGACTAAATAATCTCAACAAACATAAGATACATGCTACAACACAAATAAAAAGAAAATAATAAATTGCTTAGAATACTTATCAATATATCATTGTGACTTAATCAAACAAAAATTGAAGTTGCCATTGACACTTATGAGACTATCATGATAGCCTAACATATGACATATACTATAATCTCATGCATTTTAATCTCAAATTAATAGAGCAGGAGATTGTATGCAAAATATGAAACTAAAATAGAAAGATATATTGATTTAAGGTGGAAGTAAGCAATGAATCTTAAAGCAACACCTATTGCTACCCGCTTTGAAGAAAATGTTTGAAGTATGAGTCTACTTGGCAAGGTGAGACTTTTGACTTTTAAAATAGCATATAAGAATGCAACAGTTTACAGGAAAATGTTAAGAATATGAATCTCAAAAAAATTAACAACGACAAAAAACAAAAAAAAAGAGAACATAATATTGTCAAATCAATGCAACAAAGACATTAACTAACAAGAGCAACAAAAAAAATGAACATAATTTTGCCAAATCAAATTACCCAACCACTTGATCCGTTGCATATCTGAATTCTGTCATACTGGGAGGAATGAAATCCCTGACCAAATCACGCCTCCACGAAGGACGGTACATGCAAGTTCCCCTAATGATGGTCAATAGACCAATACCATCTTCTTGCACTAAATGAGTTTTTTTTTGCAGTTGCACTTGATGAGTTGTTATCACTGAAGCTATATAGGAAGTAAGTCTGCAACAAATATAGTTAAACTTAATAATATAACATGGGTAGTGAGTTCATGATGTTTCCACTAATAAACAGGTTTATTGTCATGATTTTTGGTTAATTATGGACTTAATGGTGACATAAATTATGCAGAATAACTTAATAAAACTATTTTTATTCCAATACCTTCTTTTTTCTGAAACGCAGTGTACATTTTAAGGTACAAAAATTTCTCGACAAGTATTTAGGGGGCAAACAATTGAAAAGGGGAGAAAACGTAAATTAAGCAACAACGGTCTTATTTTTTTAATATATATAAATGGCTACACACCCAATAGTATAGCAATTGATCATGTGCGACTCCTGCGACTTTAACAATTGAAGATAATAAACGTATGGACTTAAAGGGTGGAAGATTGAGGAATTTACGATGAAAAGAAAAGGAAATAGGATAGTGCTGTGGGTGCCTTTATCAACAGGAAACAAACAAAAAAATTCCTAAGAAACCAATTAAATCTGAACTTACCCGGAAATCATGAAAACAAAAAGAAGTGAGAATAGGATCCTCTTCTTGCAAGTATAGAGAAATCTCAGGAAAATAACTACTTCAATTTTAGATATTCATAAACATAAGTTTTTGAGTAAGTAAGGATAAATTTAATCTTAGAAATACATATAAGATTGATCCATCTAACAAGCCCAATATAACATCAGTTTTCTTTCAATTTTACTCTAAAAAAACATGTCTTTTTTTAATGATGATTATAATAGATAAATAGTGACTAATTTTACGTTTATCACAAAATATTTTTAAGAAAATTTATATTTGTTATAGTGAAAGGACTTTAAAATTAATTAAAACTTTTTTAAATTATATTATTTTAATATAAATATCGATATCAATATGAATTTTTCTTGTTATTATAATAAATAATAAATAGTTAAAAATATATTAAAATATAAAATGAAATAAAATTATTAATAAAGTAAGTTTTTTTTTTTTTTACTTTCTCCTTATTTTTAGTCTTTCTTCTCATTTAAATAATTATATTTTTTATTTCCTATTTTTCTTATCATCAATCAGATTGTTCATGATGATTAAATTCTATTTATATTATTTTATATATACAAAAAGAAAAATGCACAAGGAGAAGAAGACTTATACGGGGAGAAGAAGATGACTTCCATGGAGAGAAGAAGATGGCTTCCACAAAAAGAAGAGAAGATGGCTTATAGGAAAAAGAGAACTAGCTCTTATGAAAATGTTGAAATGTAATGTAGGAGAGAAAGACACTTTATGGTGAAAATGAGAAACCAAGCACATATATTAGAATTTTTCATTAATTTTAAACTGACTACAAATGCTGTATAATTTTTTTTCTTTTTAAAATATAACCTCATTGTTAAAGGTGGAATTCGAAAAAAACATATGATTCAATTAGATGAGATTTTCTCTACTAGATAATGAACAAATTAGGATTTTGTGACAAATGGATTAAGTGGATAAATGACTGTCTAGAATCATCCATAACTTACTCTTAGTTAATGGTCGTCCAATTCAAAAAATTTCACTATCAAAATGATTAAGGGAGGGTGATTCCGTGGATCCTTTCCATTTCTTAATTGTCGCCGAAGGCCTATCTGGAATTCTTGAACATCACACTCTTGGAAAAATAGTAGTGGAGACTTGGAATGAAAACCAATGGCGATGGAAGGAAATATTAGAATCTAAATAAGGAACATGAAGAAATATGAAAGATATAGAACCAATACTAAGTATAAGTCATGGTGGTGGATAGATTTGTGACAAATATGTAAGAAGGGTGAATAAGGAAAATGGTTTGACGAATATAGTGATTGAAAACTAGGTATTTTGAGAGGATAAATGACCTGGAATTCATCATTCTTACATAGATTTTCTAGAATATATACAAATGTAAAAACGAAGGGAACAACAATAAAAGAGCGAGAAAGGTGGATTGACAATATATATGAGTGAAATATAGAATGAAGGAAAGAATTATTAGAATAAGAAAAAAACACAAGTATCAACATTTATGCAAGAGGTAATGAGGTGAGGTGCATTTTGAATAGTGATAAGAGTATGGAGGGATGAAGAGGTCGATTCAATATTGGAAAATCTTCATATAAAAACTACAAAATATTTGTAGAGGGGAAACCTTTGGATTATATTTTGTGTTTTTGAAAAGTAAAAGTTATATCTTTTGCACTATACAAGAAATTTTTTATTACTAATGGAAATTATCAATGGATTTATGTTCATTGATAAGTTTGTTATTATCGACAAATTCTTGTGTAATCTACATTTTTGAAAATATAATGACTACTTGACTGATTAAATACTTCATTGATGAGAGTATCCTATGTGGGGATGAATATGTAGGTGTAAGAGGTAAATGGTCAAACAAACAAATACCAGTTTCAGTAGTTAATATATATGTACCATGCAATCAATTAGAAAAAAAACTATTTTTTCAGTAGTTAATATATATTTACCATGCAATAAATTAGAAAAAAAAAAAACTATGTGGGATGAAATAGTATAGCTGAAAAGTAATGACACCAACACAAATTGGTGCTAGTAGGGGGATTTTAATTTAGTAAGAAAACTAGAGGAGGGGGAGAGTTTAATCCAAAATGGAACTAATCGAAAAGAAACTAAGAAATTCAATATGTTTAAATCGGACATATTATAAAAGTAAAAATCAAAATGGATGACACTAGGAGGAGATTCAAATTCTATGTATTACCACTCCATAATAAACTAGAACAGAATGAAAAATGATAACACTACAAGAAATTTTAAAGTTATTTATAATTATTTACGCATTAATTTGAAACCACAGATAAATTAGGCCTTAGATACAAATTTTATGTATGGACTATTATCTATACATAAAATTGAGTTACATGTGGATTTTTCTGTATATAACAATGAAATAATTTGACAACAAGTAATTTTTGGCACTTTAGGGTGAGAATTTGTTTTGAAAAATATTATCTGTATGCAATGATAACTGGATTAGTAAATAAATAAAGCCTTGGATTACCTATTGGTTTTACATAGAATTATAATAAATAACTTATTAAAATTAAAATTGATATTAATATTAATAATAGTAATAATAAAAATATTATTAATATTACAATTAACAATATTAATATTATTAGCATTAATACTATTAATATTCCTATTATGTTATTAATATATTATCAAAATTATACTGATGCAAAATTCACTGTGCAAAATCATATTTTTTATATATATATATATATGATTTTTAGAAGTGGGTATGTAGGTTTGAAAGCAGAGCAGTCGCGGCAGCGGGTGATTGGAAGTCATAATTAATGTTATTTATGGTAAGTAGTTGGCCCAATTGCCAATCTCATTCATTATTGAGAGCCTTGTCAGTATACAAAGATAAAAAAGGAAAGATAAATATAAAAATTCAAATAATAAATAAATATAAAGAAATTAAAATCTAAGTTTAGATTTAATAAATTAGGATATGAAAATGTTAAGTTATATTTCATAAAACCACCCACATTGAAATTACTTAAAATTAAACCTATTTTGATCAATTCTAATTATATCATCAACTAGTTAACTTATTTATATTTTAATTCTTGAATAAAATTAATTGATTAAAATTTGTATTTCGTGCTAATTATAATCAATTAATTAATATTACAGAACAAAATTTTTAAAAGATACTTAGTTAAAACCATTTTTTATATTGCTTAATCAAATCTTTTTTTCTCAACTAAATTTTAATTATTTTATCTCATACTGTTAAACAATCATAAAATTATTTTATTTATTAACAAAAATAAACTAAAAGATAAAAAAGCTCAAAGATAAAAAAAAAATTAAACAATAAAAATCTAACAATTTAGAATCTCTGTTTCGTTATAATTTTTTTTTATCAAACACCCAAAAGTTAGAATTTTACTTGTCTTAAAAAAAAAAAAAGAAACTTCAATAAAATGAACATATCATTTAAACAAAAATATTTACATTTTTCAAAACAAAAACATTTAGATTTTTTTTTTTAAAAAAAACTTAAATGGTAACATTATTCTTTCTTTAAAAATTAACAAATATTACTGTTAATTAGCTCATTAAAATATATTATTATTTTCTTACAAAAAACTATAAGAAAATCGTTAAATGGAAACTAATTTTAGAGACCAAAATTATTATTTACTATTTGATTAAATTAAAGACCATTTTATAAACTAAAAGAGCTATTGGTATTTAAAGTAATTTTTATTATTAATAAAAATTTATAAAATAATTTCTAAATTGGTATTTAACTATTAACTACCAAAATTTTAGCTACTTTTTTTTATCAGTAAAAAATAATAAATAATAGAGATATTTCAGATATACCTCAACCCTCATACAAGCAAGTCATCATGTGACTCCATACATGAAACATATCATAGATGAAATTCTAAATCAGACCAGAGTAGTACAATCATGGCAATCTAAGACTCCTTACATCCAAAAATAAAATCACCAGAAAAACTAATCCAAACTAATTACATATATCTATCAACATACCTTGCAACTCATCTAAACCCACATTCTACTTGCTCCACCACCTAAAGCTTTTTGATAGATTTCATTTATATTAGCGACTCAAGACACCAATCAGAATATGAGAAGCTTGCAAGACGAACCTTGGAGGTCACCTATGACCAAACCTTCAATTGTACCATTGTGAAAATTTCAATATGGTCTATCTTATCATTTTTAAAAATGATCTTGTTCCTATGCTTCCATAATTCATCTACAAGTGTTATCCACACACATCCCCAAATCTGATTACCAATTTCATTGAGTCCACTCAACTTAAAATTCGTAAAATATGATCTGTCGACATCAATCCCACTCATTCATAGAACATAAACCACACAAGCCAAGCAACTCTACAAGTGCAAAAAAGATGGAACATTGTTTTCTCTTCCTCCCCACACAAATTGCTGAAGATTTTAACTACTTACAACTTTATATTCTAAATTAGTTTCTATTAATCTTTTAGAGACTAATTTAGAATCTAAAATATTAGTCACTAAAACTTAGGTAACTAATTTAGATACAAATTTAGAAATCATTTTATAAATTTTTATTAATAATAAAAATCATTTTAGATATAAACAATTTTTACTCTTTAAACTAGTATATAATTTAGTTAATATAGTAAATAATTATGTTTAATTTTTAAATTTGATTATTATTTAATGATTTTCAATAGAATATAAGACTTATATGACAAGTACTTCAATCTTAATCAACATTAAAGACCAACAAATTTGATCTTCATCTCTCATAATATTTCAGTAAGTTTTGATGCAAGCATTACCGAAGTCTTTTTTTTTATAATTAGTTTGTAATAAGCCTGATTAATAAAGCAATGCTTTTTTTTATTATCAATTAATCTTATTCTCTCTTTTTTTAAATGTTTTTCTTACTCTCTTTTTTCTCAAACAATACTTTGTGTATACTTATGGTAACTAGCTTTTTTATATATACATATTATTTTTAACTACTTTTTTTTATATTTATTTATTAGCTATGATTATAATGTAGACCACTTTCTATTATTTGATATATTCAACATTTTTTCTTTTTTGGGTGGGTATGATAAACACCCACTCCAAACTTAGAATTTTAGTATTTGAATTCACCAATGGGTTTCTATTTCCTAAGGTATGAGAAACAATTTTGTTTTTTCATAAGGCAAACAAGTTTTAAAATAAAATATTTTCTGATAGGCTTAAATGGGTAACAACGAATAACTCATTAATTTAACTTTTTGGATGAGTGGATATATATATATATATATATATATATATATATATATATATATATATATATATATATATATATATATATATATATATAAACAATGTCTTAATCCGTTCCTCACACAAAATATATATACAATCATGCAATTAAATAAATTAAAGCAAAATTATTTATTTGATGAACAACATAACACTCAAATATGGAATTATTCAACTTATCTAACTTGTTTTAAATGCTTAACTTCTAAAAACAGAAAGTCATCACATCCATTAATCACAAAGAAAGTCATGCTTCAAATAACTTTTGAATAAATTCTTACGTTCAGACAATATGAAATTTTTTATAATTTTTTTAAAGAGAAAAAAATATGAATAATATGAAGAGAAGAAAACAAACCAATAAAAAAAAAAAGAACCTAAGCAACTCCATTAATTGCCTCCCTGGTCGGTTGTTAATTAGTCTCATAGCCAACCTAGTCATGAACAGTAAAATATATTGATACATTGGTCCCATATCTCATTATGTTAATAAATTTGTATTATCTTGCAACAAACACGTTTTTTTTTAAACCTAATAGGAAAGGAAAAAGAGAGTCTACATGTTCACCTACAAGCCACATGATTCAACAATAACATTAACTAAACAGAAAATTTATCTGTATTTATATAGACAAAATGGACCTAAATAATACTTGAGATTGACTGTAATTATTATTGTTAGTGTCGGTCGCTCGATCCTGTTCTCTTGTGTTCCTGCATTTCAGTCACTACAAGAAAATAATTAAATAGAAGTCAAATGTTTTTTAGTCTCTAAAATGATATATAATTTATTCAATATAATAACTAATTATTTTTTCTCTAAAATTGATTTTTATTTAATGATTTTCTTGTACTTGAGAATGAGAGAAAATCGTATAAAGTGGAAGACGCGAATTTTAGAAAGAGTGAGTGTGCATGTGAACTTTCGACAACATGTTCAATTTACAACATTATATGTTTTTTTTTTTCTCAACAAAGAACTAACATTATATGTATTTTATTATATTAATTTACAACTAACATTATATGTATTTTATTATAACTTTGACATTATATGTATTTTATTATAACTTTGACAATTAGTGTAGGAACCATTGTTAAAATGATCAATTATTTACAAAATTACCATCACTCTTTATTTGGGACGGTTTCGTAGTATATATGATTATTGAGTATCGTTAATTTAGTATTTTGTACCAATATGGATACAAAGGGCATATGAAGAAAGGGTTGAAAAAATGTGTGCCCAGCATTACTGCACGTGAAGGGCAGCATGGAGGCCATACATTAGCACTATTATTTGGTTTGGTTTCAATAGTAACTCTTTCATGGCCCCACCTTAGTAAGTGTGTACCACATTAATTTATCATCACTATTGTCAGACCCATCTGCGTTAACTACTTTTCACGTTTTCAAACTTCATATTTATTTTTGGAGAAACTTTCACAATATCATTACTCAACCACTGCATATCTTTCGAGTCTCATGTTGCCTTTTCTCTTTCATGGGTATTCACCTCTTAGTGGTGATGTACTAATACCAAACTCATGCACTATTCCATTTTCTTTTCTTTCCAATTAATTTCAGATATGGTGGCAGAGAAGGATGGAATCATAGACAAAAATGTCTATATACAAAATATTGGTAGTAATACCAATTTGGATTTTAACGAAGAACAGTATTCCCTTGCACTAAAATGAGATATGTTTTGGAGAAATATTTTATAAATGATTTTAGAAGAATAAAATAAAATAATCTAAAACTCATATAAGTTAATTTTAACCTACAAATATTCATTTTTTTTTTCTCTCCTAGAAATATTTGAGAATAAGTTTCTCATGTTTTTATAACCACGGCGTCTACTTGCTATACTAAGATTATTATTTTTATTATTTATAATAGATAAGGTTATATAAGTTTTAAGTGAAATTGGATTTCCCTTTCATAATGTTATAATAAATGATACTGACATTTCTTTAGTTTTAAAATAAATATACGTTTCTTTATATCTTTATAATGAAATAGTATTAAAACTGACTTTAGTCATTAAATTTTCATAAAAATATTAATAATATTAACAAAAATATTAATATTAATATTAATATAATTTTTTATTAATATTATTATTAATAAATTAATAATATTAATAATAATAATAATGTTACTAATATTTTTAATATTATCTACATATATAGATTCATTGGTATTATTTATATATATGTGAATAATATTAAAATAATAATAATAATAGTAATATTATTAAAAATAAACCATAATAATATTAGTAATAACATTATTAAAAATAATATTGATAATATTAATAGTAATATTAACATTTATTAATATTATTATTAATAAATTCATAATAATTATTATGAAGTGAAAGTCTAACTCAACCTTATAAAATCGGTTTAAAATTCATTTTTTAATATGGTATTAGAGTCATTTAGAATATACTCTAAAGAGTATTTTTTGGGACTATCAGACCACCCGCTATCAATTTATTATTGGATAATTCATAATATATGGTCTCACGCACGAATTAACAATCTCGATGTGAAGGGGTATTGGAGATTCTATATCGACTAATTATAAAAATATTTCATAGTATATATGTGAGTGTAAACCTTTTATTGCATCAAATTTAATGTAATTTGTAAAATTCAAGACTTTGAACTTTGGTATGATTTCTTTAATATTGAAATGAAAATTTGAATTAATTTATTTTATGTGAATTAGAGGAATATACAATTTAATGTACCTATATTACATGTATGAAACATGTTGTTGAAAAAAAAAACTTACTTAAAAGAAATAAAAATGTTAGGTTAAGTAATGATATTGAGATATGTTGGATCTTCTTCAAATGCTCAACAATAGATTTTTGCTCAATCAAGTAAAATGCTTGAATATATGGATTATCACTACAACAGGTCTTCCTAAGTTCCGTACCAACAAGTTTTGACACTCACAACTTTTCTATCATAGTCAATTATGTTTTTCGGTCCATCAAAAATATGTTTGACACTTCCATAATGACACCATTATCCATATTCGTCTAGTATCATCAATACATTATTATCGATCCACAGTTCCTTCACATGGGTCTCATATTCCACCTAACGACAACTAATCATAACATAATAATGATAGTCCAATAACACCACCTCTTAATACTGAACATGAACCACAAAGATGACTTCAAAGACCGAGAAAAAAATCATCATGTGACACTATATCTCGTACATAAATTATTCCAATTTATATAATAACAACAATTTTGTGGTCCACATCTATTTTCAATACAATTTATATTACCTAATATAATAAATTTCTTCTTTATTTACTCTATTTATGCATACCTTGTTTATTCAATAAAATAATATAATACCATATTATACATATTAATTAATCCTACAACAAAGTTTATTAAATAGTTTTTAACATAATTCATTAAAATATTATAAAATCAAGTGCTAAATAAATTTTTAATACATCAATTCTGTACTTCTTTTACTTTACACTCAACTTTTAAATTATACTTAGTTTAACTTGTTAAATTAAATTTAAACATTTATTTAATTAACGCACTGCTAAAAGAAATAAACCAACATTTAGTGCATTATTTCTTGACTTCATATATTATTATAAATATTTTAAATAAATTATTACTTTTTTATCGATAATTATTACTTAATAAATTATACATTCATTCTTAATTAACACAAATACACGATTTTGTAAAGAAAATAATCAATAAAAAGTCACGTATGAGTGACACAATTTTAATGTGAAATAAAATAATTGATGTTATCATAATCTTTCACAATTTTAATTTTATAACTCTTTTTATTTAATATTTAAATTATATCACTAATACACAACGACAATTAAATTATAATAAAAATTTTAATTGACGTCGAACCTGTTAAACACGATTTTCTTTGTGAAAATTTTAAATCAAAATTTTTCAATCATTACACGATTAAATTAAGATGAATTTTTTCTAAATTCGTCTTTTACTAATATGACTTTTTTCTATCAAACCAAATCGTGTCAAAACCGCACAACTTATACTCCAAAATTGTAAATAAATTTTTTTCTATCCATTCTAAATTTCCCCATTTTGGTGCATTTTTACTAGGAAGACATATACACGAAACCAAAATTTGAAAATTTTATGTAAATTGGATGTTGCGTGTACAGCTATCAAAGTGCTAGCTTATTTTAATATTCAATATATTTTGTGAAGCTAAGATTAGTGGAATATTACAAAAAAAATTGGACTTTGAAGTCAATGCTTTTCTCATTTACCAGAAGCTATATAGTCGTAATCAACCCTTCATGGTTGTGGCTCTATTCATAGTAGATTATCATTTTGAATAGGTGGTTCTGAGGTTATTTATGTAGTTGTTTATTGTTTTAATTCTGAAAGTTTGTTAGGCAAGTTTTGAGAATTCTCTTTCGGTTTCGGTTGGAGTAGTGTTGTATTAAGATTAAATCACCTTAACAAACCACATCATAAAAACCAAAATCACACTGCTCCCTACACAAAAAAAAAAAAAACAGCTTATCCAGAGGCAAAGAGCTTCATAATTATGCAGTATGCAGTATGCAGCACCAAAAATGGGACCAGAAAACTTCTCCCTTCCAATTGGCATCCGTTTGCTTGGTTCTTTTTACACTATACGACATTTAATTAAACACGTGCTTATTGTATTACAATAACATTTATTCCTCTTCATAAAATATAAACCAAGATATGAACTAAATTTTGATTTAATTTATTGTTGGTATATATATATATAGCTCTGGTGGTAATCTTGGGTGAGCAACTGCCACAAGTGGTTGTGCAAGAAGGATACCATGGTCTGACTCAGAGAGGCTGATGGTTGAAACATTGGGTGGTGCACTCCATGTGTAGCCATGGAGCAGTCTAGCAAATAGCATCACTGTCATTGTGGTTCCAAGCATCGCTCCAGGACACCCACGCCTTCCTGTGCTAAATGATATGAACTTTAAATTTGGTTCCGTCAAAACCACATCATCTCCATCACTCTTGAGGTGGCGTTCAGGTTTGAACTTG
Organism: Phaseolus lunatus; assembly: GCA_013389735.1. Classification (NCBI taxonomy): domain Eukaryota; kingdom Viridiplantae; phylum Streptophyta; class Magnoliopsida; order Fabales; family Fabaceae; genus Phaseolus; species Phaseolus lunatus. The sequence goes on along the minus strand of CM023862.1, from coordinate 24,334,734 downwards.
TAGGGTTCATTCCACACTTTTGGGTTTCTTCCAAGTTCTTGTCTGCTTAGCAGTACATGGCTACCCTTAGGGATGAAGTAATTTCCCACCATGGTGTCACTCATAGAGACATGGGGAGGAATAAAAGGTGCAATGGGATGAAGACGAAATGCTTCTTTTGCACAAGCCTTCACATAGTTTAGCTTAGGTATATCTGATTCTTGGACCATCCTGTCTTTTCCTACCACACTGTCCAATTCTTCAACAGCTCGATGGAGCAACTCAGGTTGGTTAATCATCTCAGCAAGTGCCCATTCAAAAGCATTTGATGGATTGTCCACTGTTGCAAGCATCAATTCCTACAAAGAGTTTGAATATTTATTTCAAATTTCATCTTTACAACATGCATGAAATGTAGCCAAATCAGAAATTATTGTATACGATCTAGAACTACCAAACATTATCCCAATCCATCTTACAAACTATTAATTATATGGAGGTTAAAAGAAAAGGGTAAAACGAGAAACTGATAGAGGTGAAAAGAAAAGAGGAGAAAGATAGAAAGAAAAGAAGGTGAAAGTGGATGGAAAAGAAAATAAATGTATGTTTATAAACCCCTCTCCCGCATGAAATATGATTTGCATTTACGTGTTAGTATAAGTACGAAAAAACAAACTAAGAGAAAAGTGAAGTATATTACTATGATTTGTGCATTGATCTCTTCCAATGTTAAGTATGGGTTATTGTTGGAGTCTTTCAGAGAGATGAGAACATCAAGCCAGTCCTCTTCATCGACCTTTAATCCATCATTCCATTGTTTGGTTCTCTGTTGAACGATGGGATCATGATACTTCTTGATGATCCTCAAAGCTTCCTTCACTTTCTTCTCGTGACCATCCAAATCAAGTCCCCTCAAGCATGGCATATAATCAGAAACAGAAAAGGAATAAACGTAGTTGAGCAAATCAAAGATGGAATCAACATGTTCTACTTCCCCAAAACCGGGCCCTCCATCCTCTCTAGCCTCCCCAAAATACCTTGCATTAAAAGTAATTTTTCTGATAAGGTTGCCACAATAATGCCTTGCAGCAGTCCTAACATTCACAAGGCCAGAAATACCATCGTTCACCATTTTGCACTTGTTGTAGACGTAAAACATAAGGTTGTCAGCTTCTTCAGTCCTTTTGTCGTGAAGCCATAGGTGTTTGTGTGGAGAAAGCAAATCCTTAGTTACGATTTTCTTCATTTTCTTCCACTGATCCCCAAAGGGCACAAAAGCTGTTGTTGAATATCCACTAGTGAGGAGCTCAGTTGACATGCTTAGTGATCTTGATGCAAAAGTTGCATCTTGTTTTCTCAAGAACTCAGTAGCAATGGTGGGACAGATGACTGGGATAACATAGGCATTTCCTAAGCGGATACATGCAATTTCAGTGTTCATTTCTTTCATGAGATTATGTATCCACTTATATGCAGGTTTGTTTGCAAGCATTTCAGGAAGGTTGCCTACTATAGGCCATGGTTTGGGACCTGGAGGGAGGTTTGGCTTTTGTTTCTTGGAACTCTCCGTGAAGTTAGACCTTAGGGTTTTGATCATAATGATGAAGCAGGTGAATATCAGAAACAAAGAAGGCCAAAAGCTTTCAAGATTTGACAACAGAAGAAATGGAGTGTAACCCATGATTTGGAAAAGTTTTGTTACTAAAAAATTAAGGAGAAGTAGTTTGGCTAAAAAAGGTATAGTACTTTCGCGAAGGATTTTAGAGAAAACCGGGATGATCAATGGCAAAAACTTGATACCTATTTATAGCGTAGCGGCATATTTAATATGAAAACACTCTTAGTTTGCTTTCGCATTCATTTCACAATGAAATATATTATAATTTAATTTTAAAAATGCATTCATTTCACCATGAAATATATTATAATTTAATTTTAAAAATTTGTTTTTATTAAAAAAAGATAACATTTTGTTATTAAAAGGATTATAAAAAAGTAGTGTCAATTAAAATTAAAAAAAAAAAATCATGAAAGATATGCATTATGATGTTAAATTCTCTTAGTACGGGATATATCGTGAAGAGCCAAAAACACGTGCATGTTTTATGTTTTTTTCTTTTCTTTATCAACAAAGAAAAATTAAATTAAAAAGAATATTTCAAGAGTATCCAAACTCTCACTCTCCATCTTGCTTTCAGATTCATAAACACTGCAAACTACAGCCAAAAACAGAAAAGAGCATAGCATTGAAAAAAGTTTCCATCCTGCAGAATTATGCAGCAGGCTTTAACCTGCATAATTATGCAGTATACACCAACACCACTTAAGAATGCCTTTGCAGCTATAAAAATAAATAGGTTAATGGTTGGCATGCAACAATACATCCATTGCTTGTCCGGGTGATAGTCAATGGCTTGGTGGACACATGATCAGCACCAACAACAGTGAGGTTATGATGGTATAAGATAGCACCATAGACAGTGGCTCTTATCCATTCACTATGAGCCACCTTATGATTCCTCGAAAGAAAAATCAATTTCATTCCAGGTTGGATGGGGCACTGCGTGATGTATGATGGCCATCTTTCCTTGGATTCCTTGGTTCAACTTTTTTGAATTTGCATGGAGAGGAAGAGTACAAAAAATGTGTATAACGTGTTGATTGTTTTTTACGTTTTAATATTATTATTTAGAGTGCTATTGTAAAATAACTATTTAAAATAATTTAATGTAAAAATTACTTTTCAAAAATATAAATTAAAGTTAAAATAAATTTTCAATTAAAAGAAAAATATAGTTAATATTCTAATTTCAATTATTTAATTTTAACTATTTACTTTTTAATGTGAAACATATATTAACAGTATATTATATGAATTTAAATTTATTTTATTCATTATTTTTAAATTTTTTATTATAATAAAGTAAAATATATTTATAAATACTTAATTATTATTTACAATTATATACTTTCATTATTTATTATGTTTGAATAAAAGAATAAATATTTATTATATTTTATTTAAATTTAATCGATTAATTATTTTCTGTAACCAATTATTATTTATATTCAAAGTAAATAATAATAAATATTTACAAAAGATACCTTTCTTGGCAAATTACAGTGAAAAGTTTTATGTATTTTTTTTTCTTATTTTTCGTGATTTATTCTACTTTTTTTTTAAGGATTTTCTGTACCTTTTGTCTGCTCTTAAAGTTTCCATCGTTGGAAATAAATGGTGCTTTAGATATTTATAATGACTTATCTATTCGGGTTTAAATAATATAATTAAAAAATAATCTTTTAATAATACTTTTGCTAATAACGAATGGATTGTTAAATGGTGTGGCGTGAAATATTTTTTGTATTATTTTCGGACACAATTCAATTAACAATGCATAATTAATTAATTAATTATACAACTGAATTATCCATTTTGCATTTCATACACACCCTTTACACACTACAGTTCTTAATTTTAGTTCTAGTAAATATATATCTTTTATATTTTTGGTTTACTACCAAAGGATTGAAAAGATTTTGGTGCAAGTTGATAATAATTTTGGTGCAGCCGATAAAAAAAAAAAAATTTGCTGCAAGTTGACAAAAACCGTTAGATGCGAAACGATTTAACCGGTCGGAATAGAGTGACATTTTATCATTTTTTTATGTTTGAGTCCTTGTATATAGTGGTTTTCCATTCCTTGTTCTTCACTTCTTCTGTTCCGATTTCTGAATCTTGATAGAGTTGATAAGGGTTTTATGTGATGCAAAATTTTTAATAATAATAATAATAATAATTTAACATCCATAGATGTAGGCATAGGGCAGGGGGTTATAAAGGAATCGTCAAACTGATTAATAGAAAAATAAAGTGAGATACTGTAGTATGAGTGGCATGTGTGTTGCTGTATTTTTATGAAATTACATAATTGCTTATACATTAGTGCAAAATATTATTAAATGTATTTTTATCTCAACGGTGGATTTTTCCGTATGTAAACCCAATGTACACTACATACGGATAATCCGTATGTAAATAATAGACAAAACAAAATCTGCAACAGGTGGGAATCGAAGCCAGGTTTCTTCAGTAAGAAAAGAAACCTTAACCACTACACCAGACAAATTCTTTTACAATATTATGATTTTTATTATTATTATTATTATTATTTTTAAGATTGTTATTAATATTATTATTGTTAATAGTATTAATAATATTATGAATATTAATAATATTATGAATATTATTAATATTGTTAATAAATATTAATAATATTAATATAATATTAGTAATATTAATAAATATATTATTAATATTTTAATAATATTATATTAGTTTTTAAATATTAATAAATATTTTAATATATTAATAATAATATTAATATTATTAATAATATTAATAATATAATAAAATATTAATAACATAAATAACAATATTAATAATATTAATATAACGTTAATAATAGTAATATAGTGTTAATAATATAAATAGTAATATTAATATTATCTTAATAATAATATAATATTAATATTAATTATATTAATATTAATAATATAATTTATATGAATATTAATATTAATATAATGTATATTATTAACATTAATATTAATATAATTTATATTATTAACATTAATATAAGTATAATAAAAATCGTAATATGACAGAAGAACTTGTCTGGTTTAGTGGTTAAAGTTTCTCTGGTGACTGGAAGGACTTGCTGCTACCACGTTCACTGTCGTCGCTGCGGCTGCCATGTTTGCTGTCGCTGTCGCTCTCCATTTTACTTTTCACAAACGTTGCCTTCACGCACAACGTATTCGAATGTGCTTATGAGAAAAACAATAATAAAATATTGAATTTATAAGTGCGGCTATTACTATAGCCACACTTATAAATGATATTTACAAATGCGGCTAAACAACCGCATTTGTAAATCTTCGATTTAAGACTACGTGTTCATCAAGTGCGACTATATAGCCACACTTATAAATGTAAAATAGCCGCATTTGTTTGACTTTACTGCACCAGTGGTAGTAATAGATGAATGTCTTAATATTTAAAAGTAGGAAAATAGATGGATAGTGTAGGAGTACAACTACAAGGAAAAGTACAACTATAAGAAAAGGTTAACATATTTTGTAAAAGAGTCCAGGTATCTTTGAAATACTCTTTATTATATTATTTTTTATAAAAAAAAACCCCTTTTACTAAATAATTTCAAATTTTCATATACTTATTGTTCTCGCTGACTCGAGATCGGTTGGAATCTGGATAAGCTCCTGGTGTCTCCCTTCTAGCTTTAGTGAGTCAACCTTCAGAGAATGAGAAGAGCTCCCCTACGATGACACTTTGACGCTCAAGTTAGTAAGAACACCAAAATACTATGTATGTGATGAATATAGTGCAAAGATGCGAGTTAAGTTACTCCCTGTGGGTAGTTGTCTATTTATAAGCCTTCACGGGCTTGGATCCTGTACTCTCGTTCCTCCAAGCGTTAATATGTCATATTACGGTAACTTTCCATAAAATTTGAATATCATGTACATAAATCGGAACATTTAAACAACATAATCAGGGATATTGAGGATAATATTTATTATGTTATCGGGGATATTGTATTAGTATTTATTACGTTATCGGGGACATGTGTGAGCAGAAAAAACGATAAGCTTTCCTTAAGCGGGTCATCTATTACTGGTGTCATGTGGTACAGGGCTTAGGCCCAAATGGCCGTGCTTTTGGGTCTGTGAGGTGGGCTTATGGCCCATGTTAGCAGCTCATGTTGTTGCTCTTCCCATATGGGCCTTCAATGAACTCGGCAAAATGCCTACCAGATACGGGACGGTACACCTATAAACACGAAGAGTTGTCCAAATTTGATATGAAATTAAAATTTTTACTTGTGGGTCTACCAATCTTTAGTAACATGGTTGTGTTGGAAAGATAGTCTCACACATATATGACATGTTGATTAAAAGTCATTTGGTATTGAAAATCAAACATGAAGAAACAATAGATATTAACTTTGACAACACAATAAAAGATTTGTTATTTAAGTTGTGTTTGGATTGAGACCTAGAAGTGGGAGAATTTGAGAGAGTGAATATATGAGGATTTGAGAGGAAAGTGTGAAGAAAGTTAGGGCATGTTTGCTTATGTGGATGTAATGTTCACACACGAAGAAGTGAGAGAATATCTGTCATTTGGATTCAGGGTTTTATGGGGAGAAAAATGAGAGGATATACCAATGAATAGTAAATATCTCCTCCCTGCAAAATAAAGAGATGTAGAGGGAAAGTCAAGTCAGCATGTGTTATTTTCGAATTTACCTTCCTTTATTTTATTTTACTATTTGTAGTATTTTTTATTTTCCATTACTGCAAGGTTTTTAATATTAAAAAATAATATTTTTTATTTATTTATATAAGATGTGATTTATTTTACAATTTTATAGTATATGTGTAATAATTTAAAAATTACTTGATATTTTGTTTTTATTTTGTTGTTGTGTTTATATTAATATATTTTTACGTATAATTATTATGTCTATGAGTTATAATTTATTTGACAATAATTTGTTATGAAATTCTTTTCTATTGTTAAATACATTATACTTTTGTTGTTGTAGTATTTTTTATTTTTTATTATTACATGGTTTTTAATATTAAAAAATAATAATTTTTTATTTATATAAGATCTGATTTATTTTTCAATTTTATAGTACATGTTTAATATTTTAATAAATTACTTGAAGTTCTGTTTTTATTTAATTTATTGAATACATATTTTTTTTCTAATTATAATTTTTAAATTATACCTATTTACATTTAATACATATTTTTTTTCTAATTATAATTTTTAAATCTATGAATATGCGAAAGTTTTTTATTTTTAAACTAAAATAATTCATTTCATTATTTAATTTTACATCTTTAAAAAAAATTAAAATTCTCTTACAGTCATTACATCACTCATAAACTCTTATAAACTTTCCTCACATATTCACTCTAACACACTTCAATCCAAACAACCTCACTTTCTTCACACTTTCCTCTCACTTTCTTCTCACATCCACTCCCTCAAATCCTCACACATCCCCTTCCCAATCAAGAACAGAAAATTATATTCAGATATCACCTCAATACATAAGAGTTTGAACAGCTCCCAATCCCAAATGCTAGAATTAACCACACATCTTCTAACACCTTCTATTCTCCCAATTGAGTTACAAGTCTCTCAATGGTGTTTTCCTCTCAATCTTGCACACTAGGGTTAAGCTACAAGCCCCCTATTTAACTTAATTTGTTTGGGCTTAAGTGACTTCTTGCTTGGGCGCTAATGGACTTTCTTGGGCGAATAAAAGATAAAAAGGTCCAACGTTATTGGCGTTATCTCGCTTAAGCGAGATTCTACTCGCTTAAGCGAAATCCACTGGTGGCATCTTGACTTTTTGCGAATTTGGGCAGCTTTGGTGAGTGTTGATGCACTTCAACTTTCTCTTTTTAGCTTTGTATATTTTCCTTTTGCCCAATTATCTCCATTCTTCTCTAGAATTTTGAAATTAACACAAATTTGGAAATAAAATGTTCTTATTCAATTTTAAATCACAAAATATGTAAAAAGGTATAAATTCATAAATTAGAGGTTATTATATATTTATTTTATCAATTAATACTCATAAGTGTCTATATTTTAATATGAAATATTACTGAAATTTGGCACTTATCAACCGCTGGTATGCATGAAATCTATCAAAAATTATTAGGTGAGTGGCGAAATTGGTGGTTGTGAGGCTCGACATGTTGACGAGCTAAGAGGTAAGGTGATTTCATATGATGTAAGTTGGGGAAGTCCATAGTTTTTAAGGTTAGAGGTGGTGATATTGCGTGTTCCACAACTTCGGGTTTGTGGGTAGATGATGTGGTTAGGTAGGGAAGAAAGCAGTGTCTTAGGTGCTACAATATTTTCTTGCAGTTTTGTGTTGTTTAGTTTGCTTAAGAAGCTTTGTTTTCTAAGCGTATTTTTGGTAAGGATAATCTATTCTGCATTCTTGTATAAGGGTAGATATCCTTGAAATACCTCTATTATTTATTTTTTTTGCTGATAAAAAAAAACTAAATTTGTAAGAAAAATTTACTGAAGTTTGTGAGTGATCTGACAACTATGAGAGTATTTTTAATTTTTGAAAGGTGTAACAAATTTACCATTGTCTTTAAAAAAATAGAATAATCAAATATTAGGTATTTTTGAGTAAATTTGGGTAAATTAAAATTAGTAGTAGTATAATCCGATATAGTTTAATAACTAATTTTTGGAAAAAAAAATACGAGTTACTTGATGAAAAAATATTTTACATGTAAAATTTTAGAATATATGTAAAAATTGTCAATTGTTATATTAAAATAATAATTTAAATATTCATAAATTTAAAACCTATAATTAGAATTTTTTTTATTAAATGTAAATAGTATTATTATATTTATAATAATAATAATTATTATATAATTTTTTTATTATAAATAAGTATATTTTTTTATTAAGATTTTATTTTATTATTATTATTAATTATTATTATTTTATTTTATTAAAATATTTGTGTTAGTTAAATTTATTTAATAAAAATAAATTTGAAAATAATTTAATACCGACGTGACCTTCCTTTTATTTCTCTTCGTTTTAAGGAGAATTGATATTTAATGTTTGCACTTATATAATTTTTTTCTCATTTCAACAAAATTCTAAATTCAAATAAATGATATTCTCTTTCCACAAAATCTTAAATCTAAATAACGGATATGTTCTCATATCTTTACTTTGTATAATATATATATATATATATATATATATATATATATATATATATATATATATATATATATAAAAGCAAACAAACCATAAAGTTAGAATTTAAGAGTAAATGTAACCTAGGAGTTGATTTGTGAAGTGTATATTTATAGAAGAAACAAACCTTAAAGTTAGAATTTAAGAGTTGATGGAAAGTTGAGGAGAAAGGTAGGATGTAGGCACATAGACCAATTAATATAGAAGAATGGGATACCTCGTAAGCACGAAGTGGACTATATATTGTCCTATGTGTTAGGCCTAAGGTTAATTACCGTGGTCCAAATCAATATGTGGCTCATTTTTTACTGATTAAAAAATTTCTAATGCAAATAATTTTGTATTTACTTTCTATAGAATTACAAAATATTAATTTATGCTTATTTAGAATAATCAAAGTTACTTTTGAAAAAAGGTCATTTTATGATAAGTTACTCAAACTAGCTTCTCATTTCAATTAGACTTTAAATTCTTTTAAGAATTTTATTATTTTGAAACCCTAATAAAATGTATACAACTTTTAGTATGACAAATTGTAACGATCAGGACCATTACGTGAGGCAAAGCCATTAATTCATAATTTTCATAGTGATAAATATTCATTCCAAAATTAACATCGAAAGTGGTGTCATCCACAAGAGTAGGTTAAGATATTTACCTTGTATTTTTTTGGTTTTTTGTGATTGTTATTAAAGAATACATGTGTAACATTGATGCTAGAAGACAACAAAATAGAAACTATATTCAATTCGAACAAATAATTATTCAATTGCTAATAACATATTATTGTGTTATTTAATGGATTAGTTAGTTGATAAAAATATTTTAATATTCAATTATAAATAATAGTTCTAGAATTATGGAACATAATTTTTGTTTATTTATTTCAGTATATTTAAATGAAAGTCAAATCCAATAAAATTTGAACAGTGTAATCGAGTTATATTTAATTTCGCGGTGTAATCGAGTTATATTTAACATCTTCTCATAAAAGTTAGAAGGTATTTGTAGTTATATTTAATTTCGCAGTGTAATCGAGTTATATTTAACATCTTCTCATAAAAGTTAGAAGGTATTTGTACCGACCAGTCCTCAGACATCAAGAACAATTAGTAATGGTGAGCTATGTCAGCTGGATCCCACAGCGTGGACTAAAGTCACGTGGGCTGGGCCTCACAGGTAGTATGGACTGGTGGGGTGATTAGTCATCAGTATGTCGACCAGAGTGGACTGATGTGTCCTCGTTAGTCAGCAGGATGATGAGTCCTCGGCAACAGAGTGTGACGAGGTGACATCGGTCTTGGGTGTTGTGAACAGCAGAACTAGAACATCTAAGGTGGGTCCCATGGAACTACCAGTGATCAGTAAAATGACTAGAGGCAAGGAGAGGCTTGGGTCACGAAGCATCCATGCGTGTGGCAGGGAAAGCACAGTTAGGTGCGGAGTCTTGAAGGGTTTGAGTGCCCATCAGGATTAGGATTTCCAAGTGAAGCTACATGCATGGCACATGAACAGTGAGGGCACTCCCAAGACAGATGGCCCCAGAGATTAGGTGCACAAGGGGGTACCCAGGTGGCCATCCTGTTAGAATTTGCACTCCAGTTAAGGGAAGCCTTACGCACTAGATTATCCTAAGACTGGGTAATAGCGACGCAAGAGTATTCCTGCAGAAACCCTAAATATGGGTAGCGGTGCAGAGGAAACCCTAGACTATATAAAGGGTAGTAAAACACTTCACAAGGGTACGCAATTTCTAGACCTAAACAAAAAATACTCAATACACTTGGTGTGCTTGCCCAGTATTGACTTGAGCGTCGAAGTGCAAACGGCCTCTAGGGCGGCCCTTTCTATCTTGCAAGTGCAGTTTGTTTCGATACAGCGAAGCGTAACTTAAGGCGAGGGAAGGAGGCATGTGATCGTCGTAGAGTCAACCGAGAGAGTCAATCGGCAAGAACATTTGGCGCCCACCGTGGGGCCGAAGTAAAACAAGGTCCCATACACAAGCGAAAGAGGACAATCTTGCGACATGAGGAACACTAGGCAGGGATTTGTCCCACCAAATGGGGGTGAGAGCGTTACCATGCAACAACTCATGGAAATGATGCGAGCCCTCCAGGAGACAGTGGCGGAATCTAGGGCAGATCAAGTGCGCATGCAAATGGACCTGGCCGCATCACAGACTAGGAATGAAGAGTTGCATAGGGTAAATGACGAATTGCGGGTGAATTTGCGTAATTTGCAGCAAACTGGGGATCGCGTGATGGATGATCGGGCCCCCCTGACACCACCTAGGGAGTTCCCAATGCCCTTCTCACAAGCGATCATGGACATAGTGGTCCTAGCCACCTTCGTGGGCCCTAAGACTGTGTTCACTGGGGTGGAGGATCCAGAAGCACATCTCACAATGTTTCACACACAAATGATGCTATAAGGGGGTTTAGATGCGGTTCATTGCAAGCTTTTCATGACCACATTGACTGGGACAATGCTGGAATGGTTCATCAGCCTGCCTGAGGGACACATCATGTCCTTCGCGCAGTTTCCGACACTGTTCAGGGAACAATATATCGTCAATCGGGCTCCCTCGCCAGTGTCCTATGACCTCTTTGATGTGAGGCAATATTAGGGGGAGTCCCTGAGGGATTACCTCAACCGGTTCGGGGCGATGGTGGTGAGGCTACACACCAAGAACGAGGATATGGTGGTGCACGCCTTCAGGAAGGGAATACTACAAGGACCCTTCAGTGAGTCACTTATCAGAAGTCGTCCCAAAACCTTTGGCAATATCAGGCATCGTGCAGTCGCTCACATCACGGTTGAAGGGGAACTCAATGAGAAGCGTGAAAGCGTGGCCCCTTCACGATCACGGGTGCCCAGTCGTCCTCAGCCCATGCGGGTGCATGAGGCTACAACGGAGAAGAAAGTCCAAGGAAAGCAGAAGCCCTATGAAGCCAGGAAGTCCCAAACTAGGGCATGCGCGAAGGAGGATGTGCCCTCCAGACATAACTTCCTGGTAGAACTGAAGGAGTTGATCGCCATTCCTCATGTAGCGAAAAGGCTAAAGATGCCTCCAAAGACAGACAAGAGACTGGGCCCAACAAGAATGCGTGATGCGAGTTCCATCAGGCATTTGGCCATCCCATTCGCAACTGTCTGACCCTAGGTTATCAGTTGGATGAGTTAGTCAAGAGCGGTTTCTTGAATGATTAGGAGTCACAAGGGGGAGAGGTGGTAGTGGCTCCAAAGGTTGACCAGGAGCATGAGGTGTCCATACATGGCGAGATCCATACCATCTCAGGTGGATTCTCAAGAGGAGGGTGTACCTCGTCGCAACGCAAGAAATACGTGCAGTCGATGATAGCAGTAGAAGCACGTGAGGACAATCACTTCTTGGATGTGGACCTCACGTTTACGAAGGCAGATCGCCTGGACGTTGTTCCCTATGACAATAATCCAGTGGTGATATCAGTGGTAACCGTAGGAAAGAGGGTGCATCGGGTCCTTGTTGATCAAGGAAGTTCAGCCGATGTGATGTTCTGGTCGACCTTTAACAAGTTATAATTATCTCCAAACCAGTTAAGACCTTATACTGACTACTTGTATGGGTTCGCAAGAGACCAGGTAGAGATGCGGGGATATATCGAGATGAGGACCACTTTCACTGATGGAGTGGGCTCCCACACCGAGAACATCAAGTATCTCGTTGTGAATGCCCCATCAGCTTACAACATGTTGTTGGGCAGGCCAGCCCTGAATAGATTAGGGGCGGTGGCGTCGACGAGGCATATAAAGATGAAGTTGCCCACGATGGAAGGAGTAGTGATCAGTATCAGGTTAGATCAGAAGGAGGCTAGGAAGTGCTATGAGAACAGCCTCAAAACAAGAAGAGGAGTGTGCACAGTTACCACCCAACCACCAGGTGGAGAGTACACTGATGTTGACTTGCCCCGAGGAGGAGTCGGGGTTACATGAGCAGAGGTCGTCCAAGAGAGACGACCTGAATCGGCGGAAAAAGTAGTAGAGAGGGAGATTGGAGGCAAGATATTCAAGCTTGGCAAATCCCTATGCCAAGATACACAGGACCAAGTGGCAGGAATCATAGAGCGACACTTAAATGCATTCGCTTGGTCTGCCTCAGATATGCTAGGCATCGACCCTGATTTTTTTTGTGATCACCTGGCGCTGAATCCCCAAGTCAAACCTGTCCGTCAAAGGAGGGGAAAATTCAATGAAGAGAGGAGACATGTGATTAAGGAAGAGACGCGAAAGTTGTTCAAGGCTGGCCATATACGGGAAATTCAATATCCTGAATGGCTAGCGAATGTGGTATTGGTGAAGAAAGCCAATGGAAAGTGGAGGATGTGTATGGACTTCACTGACCTCAACAAGGCATGCCCAAAGGACTCTTATCCTTTGCCGAGTATTGACACGTTGGTAGATAGCGCCTCAGGCTGTAAATTGCTCAACTTCTTGGATGTTTTTTCTAGTTATAACCAGATCAAGATGCATCCAATGGATGAGTGCAAGACAGCATTTATGACTGAGTTGTCTTGCTACTGCTACAAAGTCTTGTCATTTGGGTTGAAGAATGCAGGTGCCACCTACCAAAGGCTGATGGACAAGGTCCTTGCGCCCATGATAGGATGCAATGTGCAGGCCTACGTGGATGATATGGTGGTGACATCGCAGGTGAGGAATCAACATGTAACTAATTTGGAAGAGCTATTTACTACAATAGCTAAATATAGGCTGAAGTTAAATTCAGAGAAGTGCGTCTTTGGGGTGGAAACAGGCAAATTCCTCGGCTTCTTGCTCACCGAACGTGGGATCGAGGCTAACCCAAACAAATGCACGACAATCCTTGCTATGAGGAGCCCGACGTCAGTAAAGGAGGTGCAGCAGTTGGCAGGTCAGATGACTGCTCTCTCCAGGTTTGTGTCAGCGGGAGGAGATAAGGGTCACCCTTATTTTCAGTGCTTTAGGAGAAATAGCAGGTTTTTGTGGACCAAGGAGTGTGAGAAAGCATTCCTCAAGCTGAAAGAATACCTGGCCAACCCACCGGTATTGTGCAAATCTCAGATCGACACCCCATTACGTTTGTACTTTGCAGTCACTGAGAAGGAAATGAGCTTAGTTTTGGTGCAGGAGCAAGATCAAAGCCTAAAGCCCATCTATTTTGTTAGCAAAGTGTTGCAAGGGCTTGAGGTGAGATACCAAGACATAGAGAAGGTAGCACTGGCCGTGATGTTCTCTGCACGTAGGCTTCGCCATTACTTCCAAAGCTTTACAGTGGTGGTGATGACAAACCTAACATTCGTGAGGTCTTGTAGAAGCTAGACATAGCAGGAAGGATGGTGCGATGGACAGTAGAGTTGTCAGAGTTCGACATACAGTATGAGTCCAGAGGCCCAATCAAAGGCCATGTTTATGCTGACTTCGTAGCCGAGATGTCCTCAGCAGAAACCCAGCAGGACGAGCCTGACTTCAAATGGATGCTCTCAGTAGATGGATCTTCTAATCAGCAAGGTAGTGGAGCTGGGGTGATCTTGGAAGAACCAAAGGGGTTGTTGATTGAGCAGGTCCTACGGTTTTCCGTCAAGGCCAGCAATAATCAAGCAGAGTATGAGGGTCTAATCACTGAAATGTTGTTGGACAAAGAGGTGGGTCGCAGAGTCTTCTTGTAAAAAGTGATTCCCAATTGGTCACGAGCCAAGTGGCGAGAGAGTACCAGGCCAAAGACCCCAGATGGCCTCCTACCTAGAATATGTCCAGATATTGAAGAGTTCATTTGCAACATTCGAGTTGGTGCATGTCCCCAGAGAGCAGAATGCTCGAGTTGACTTGTTAGCGAAACTTGCAAGCTCGGGCAAAGGAGGCAGGCAGAGGACGGTCATCCAGGAGATCCTGAGGACACCTCGCACCTATATGGCTGATAACTCGGTAGGAGTCCACCAGATCAGTTAGTCAAATGGTGGGAAGAGGAGTCATCGGTCGTTGACCCAGGAAACTCTGAAGATACCAAGGGTTAACGCGTATGTGGCGTTGGAGGAGGTGTCGTCACTAGTCTGTCTATTACAGAGTGGAGAGACGTAGATGACGCCCTATAAACGCTACTTAGCTGATGGGATGTTGTCAATGGAACCAATGGAGGCAAGAAAAGTAAAGAAGAACTCGACCAAGTATACACTCATTGATGGGGAACTGTACAAGCACGGGGTCACACACCCTATTTTTGGTGTGAGTACATGGTGAACGGTGCGGGCGGATA
Source organism: Phaseolus lunatus (assembly GCA_013389735.1). Classification (NCBI taxonomy): domain Eukaryota; kingdom Viridiplantae; phylum Streptophyta; class Magnoliopsida; order Fabales; family Fabaceae; genus Phaseolus; species Phaseolus lunatus. Next base: position 24,319,642 of record CM023862.1, on the reverse strand, counting down.
ATGGCTGAACTCCATGAAGGAATACGTGGAAGCCACATAGGAGGTCGTGTCTTGACATCCAAAGTCATTCGAGCAGGGTATTACTGGTCAACCATGAGGGAAGATTGCACGAAGTATGCGTAGCAGTGCAAGCAGTGTCAACTACATGCTGATTGGCACAAGGTGCCTCCAGAAGACCTCAGATCTATATATAGTCCTTGGCCATTCCACACATGGGGAATTGACATCCTAGGCCTTTTTCCCTTAGCTGTGCGGCAGATGAAGTATCTCGTGGTTGCCATAGAATACTTCACGAAGTGGATCGAGGCTAAGCCGGTAGCACAAATCACAACCCATAAGATCCAGCACTTCGTGTGGAAAAACATAGTATGTCGGTTTGGCGTACCTAAGCGCTTAGTAATGACACCTAGTTTGCAAGCCAACAGTTGGGGAAGTTATGTACAGAGTTGGGAATCAAAAAGGTGTTTGCATCAGTCGAGCATCCTCAGACTAATTGGCAGGTTGAGTCAGCCAACTGAGTCCTACTTAGGGGACTGAAGAGAAGGCTGGAGAAGGCCAAGGGTACTTGGGATGACGAAGTTCCCAGAATGCTCTGGGCTTACCATACCACTCCCCAGTCCACCACCAAGGAGACTCCTTTAAGCTTGGTATACAGTTCAGACGCCATAACCCCTATAGAGATCCAGGAGAGCTTGCCATGTTTCCAGAACTTTGTGGCTGAGGAGTCCAACGAAGAAAGGAAAGTAAATTTGGATCCTTTAGATGAAGTAAGGGAAGAGGCTTGAATCAAAATCGAAGCATTGAAGAGAAGGGTTGAGCTCAAGCACAGTTCCAAGTTGAGGGCTCAGCAGTTCCAGGTCGCCGACCTAGTGATGCGGAAGATATCTCCCTACCAGATAGAGAATAAGCTATCCCCCAAGTGGACTGGTCCCTTTAAAGTGACAGAGACCTTGGAAAATGGGGTGTACAGGCTTGAGACTCTAGAGGGTGGTCCGATTCCTCGTACATGGAATGTGACTCACCTGAAGTTTTATTTCAGTTAAGGCAACATGTAACATTGTACACAGATTAAGGGACACTCTTTTTCCCTTAAAGGGGTTTTTTAATGAAGTCACCCAATAAAATTTTCAGTTAAGACATATTCTTGAACATTTTTGTACAATGCAGCTAAGAACCTGTCATTTGCGGTTAGAGGTCTCGTAAGTGGGAAGGTAGGTTCGTCAAGAACACCTCCTCTTCGAGTGAGAACGCCAAGTCGAATAGAAGGGTTCGTCAGTTAAATCCTGCCTTGCCTATGAGCGATGTGAGGTTAGTTAGAACCTGTCACTTGACGTTAGAGGTCTTGTAAGTGGGAAGGTAGGTTCGTCAAGGACACCTCCTATTCGAGTGAGAACGCCAAGTCGAACAGAAGGGTTCGCTAGCTAAATTCTCCCTCACCTCTGAGCGATGTGAGGTCAGTTCAGAACTTGTCATTTGGGGTTAGAGGTCTCGAAAGCAGAAAGGTAGGTTCGCATAAGAACACCTCCTTTTAGAGTGAGAGCTCCCAACTTGAACAAGAAAGTTCACCAGTCAAAGTCCTCCCACGCCTAAGGGCGATGAGTGGTCAGTTAAGACTTGTCAGCTCGGGTTAGAAATCTCAGAAGCAGAAAAGGTAGGTTTGCAGATATCGCCTCCCCTTTCGAGTGAAAACACCAAGGACGACTCATACCAGAGAAATCCTCCCTTGCCTTGAACAAAGAGAGGTCAGATGAGTACAGATCGGTGCTAGAATCCTTGAAGGGGTAAAGGGAGGGTTCGTGAAGAAGGTTCGTGTAGAACATTTTCTCCTTGAGTAAAAGCACCCAAGTTGAATAGCAGGATTTGCCAGTGAGACTCACACACGCCTATGAGCGATGAGAGGTCGGTAAGGTTATTTTCAGTGGGAAACACATAGTTCATTCACCAAGTCTCGCCCACGGCGTGGTCTCCTATCCTAAAGAAGAACCATACTCATAATGTTTTATCAGAGTTAAGCGCGCTACAAGTTAGGAGGCCAAAATTATTCAGTACGCTAAGGCATCCAAGCAATTGCTGAGTATTGAAAGTGCAAGTCGTGCGAAGAAAATATGAAGTGTCAGAATAAACAAGTTGAGCAAGATAGATACGCACAAGGTTAAGTATAGTTGAGTAAGACAATCATATACACAAAGTTAAATACTTTATTAGATTAGAATAGTAGCTACAAAAGGGTGATTACAAGAAGTCCAGCTATGGAGTATAGCTGCTTAAAAGACCTATCTGGGCACTATTTGCCTGTCGACTACCTGCATAGATACAAAGAAGGGCGAAAGGTCCATCTCAGGATGCGCGCAAGCAACCTGAGCAAGGGCATTGCCAAAACCCTCTCCATAGGCGTCGGCGACATCTTCATTCAGCTTCGCCTTGGTCTTCGTAAACACCTCAGTCTGTTGGGCAAGCTCTTCCCCAACTTTGCCCAATTGAACTTCTTGGTTGGTAGCCCTCTCCTTCAGCTTGGTCATTTTGGCTTGGACGCCCTCCAACTGTTCTTCTAGGTCGATAACTTTGTTGCGGAGGGGGAAGATCTTGACTTCAAGCTGGAGGGGCTCCTGCCCCTTGGCGAAGACGAGCTTCTTGACCTCTTTTTCTGATTGACGGAGACTGCTCAGCTCCTGGTTCAGAGCCGTCTTGTGCTTGGTGGCCGTTTGAACTTGAAGCTCCAGTTCTTTCTTCTGCTCCAACTCCCTTCTTAGTTGGGTCACCTCTTCTTTTAACTTCATTTCAGCGTCCCCCTGGGTCAACAAGACGCTAGAGGCAGCTAGGAACTCGCCAAGGTCGTGGCTTACGTGGTCCCTTAGCAAATTCCTATCTGGGGCCTCCATTATCTCTTTGGCAGGCAGGTGAGCAAGGGTCTGCTGGAGAAGAGGAGGGAGTTCAGGGGCAGGAGGTGTCTGGTCAGTCTGGGGAGCACTCTCTCCCCCATCCTCGAGCGTCAGGAGTGGCTCAGGTGGACAAGGGGCACCAGGAGAGTATTTCCTATAGGAGGGAGGTTGTCCCTCTGTTGCAGATGAGGTTGCCGCAGCAACCTCCACCCTTTTCCTCTTGAAGACGAGGCCTGAGCATGTATCCTCATCTTCAGATATCACCACTGCGGCTGCCCTCTTTAATTTGCTTTCAGAGGTAGGGCTTGGGACAACCGCGGCGGACGAAGAGGGGCCGGCAGGGCATGAGCCACCTATTGTGTGGCGATCCAGCAAGGCGACTAGCCTCTTCTTCTTCTCAACGTCCAAAACCATATCTGCAACAAACAACAAATAGAGAATGAGAAGTGGCACGTAGAAAATACAAATGCAGGCATATGAGGATGAAGTAAAGCAAATATAACAATGTAGACGCTGAGAGTTTCAGCATCGTACTCGTGCTTGATCAGCTGGGTGGTGATGGAGGAGGGCCAAGCACATCTAGCCAAGGAAGCCAAGGCCCAAACCAAGAAGACCGTCTAGACCAAGAGGAGCGTCTAGCTCCAAGAAGTGAGCGTCTAGAACGTGAAGGAGGGAGGCTATCCATGGAGCTAGACCGTCTAGGACCTCTCACAAGATCCATGGCTAAACATATCCAAGCACACATAGAAGAAGCCACGGATGGAAGAGAGAGATCCTTGTACATGTTTCATAAAGGCCCAAAGAGGGAGGGGGGTGCTTAGTAGATAGGATAGTGTAGAAAGCACTTTGGATGGAAACATTCTAGAAGCTAGGGTTGGTATGGCCGGTCATGGCACCTTAGATTTTAGAATTAATTTTGGTTTTCTTTTTATTAAAATGTAGCTTGCACCTCAAGTCCCAAATAGCCTATAAATAGGAAGGCTATCTCTTTGTATTTGACAAGTTTATTTGAGTAATGTTATGCTGCCATTTTTTGTGCACAAGCTTTACTCCTCCTAGAAATCTAGGCTATAAACTTCAATCCTTTCACCTTCTCCCTTGAGCTGGCCGAACCACTCAACCCATACTCACCATGCACCTTCAAGACCAACACAACTCCTAGGAGGGCCTTGTTTCACTCACCCATTGCTTCCGCTCCATCTATTTCTACTTTGATTCAAGAAGAACACATGAAAATGCCATCAGGTGGTGTCGAACACCACTCCCCAGCTGGAGAGAAGTTGGCACAGGTCACAATTAAAGGGTGTCAGCTCCTCCAGTCCTCGAGATTTCTTGAGTTTGAGTTTCCCCACCCAGTATAAAGGGAACCCAGTGAGCAGCGTGGGGTCGTAGGAGCTGCAGTAAACTCTGAAGAACTTTCCCTTGAAGCCCTTATAAGACTGCTGGAAGAGAGTTAGTAGAACTCTCCTCGCCACCCCATTAAGGCTTACCCAAAGCCTCTTTTCTGGGCTCTTCGCCTCGAAGAAATAGAGAAAGACGTCTATAGAGGGAGAGAACCCCAGGTTTTTGCACAAGATTGAGAAGGCTGATGAAGGCCCAGCTGTTGGGATGTAGCTGGGTAGGCGCCACGTTGAGCTCCGTGAGCAGGGCCTCTCAAACCTAGTGAAGGGCAGGCGGACCTTAACCAGCTTGAAAATAGTGGCATATAGGAAGAAAAAGGGCTCCCCGTCGTTGCAGCGGTCATCAGTGCATACTGGTTCACCCTCTGTCTAGGGTAGAACCGAGACGTATGCGTCACTCTCTCTGCCAAAGACGCGTCCTTTGATCTCATGCTCATCATCCCTGTGCTTCCTCAGGTCTTCATAGGATGTGAGCTTCGAGGTCTCGGCAAGGAGCTCCTCAGAGGCCCAGGAGGGTTGGAAGTGGTTTTGGTTCTTACCATCTCGAATCTAAAACAAAATGAGAGGAAAGGATAAGGAAAGGGTTCAGAAGAAAACGATGGTGTGTTCAAACGACGGACAGAGACTCAAAGACAAAGAACGCAAATAAGAAAGAAGAACAGAAACCCTAAAATGCAGAAATCATAAACAGGCCCAGAGTAGTCATAGCATGTAAAGGGTAGCAGAATCATAAAACGAGTGCGAGAAAAAGAGTAAAAATCATACCTTTGAGGGAGCGAAGATGAGGGGTTACGAGAGTTGGAGTGAAAGTGGAAGCGTTCGAGAGAAGATAATGATCGTGGAGGTTTGAGTGAAAAGTGATGAAACAGTGTTGAGGCGCGGGGTTTTGAAAGGGTTTAATGTAGGTAAGGAAGCGCAAACGTTAAGAAACCCTAACCGTTGATCTAGACACGCGTCCACAAATTAAGGGGGGTTGGTGAGATGTCCCTTCAGCGCGCTGTTCATGTCCTTTCGCTCAGTGCCACGTAGGTCGCCCGAGCCGATGACTTAGTCTCTTCGCTGAACAAGTTAACAGCTCGAGACTGGGGGGCTTGTATACCGACCAGTCCTCGGACACCGAAAACAGCTAGTAATGGTGAGCCACGTCAGCTGGGTCCCACAGCATGGGCCAAAGCCATGTGGACTGGGCCCCACAGGTAGTATGGACTGGTGGGGTGATTAGTCAACAGAATGTTGACCAGAGTAGACTGATGTGTCCTCGTTAGTCAGCAGGATGACGAGTCCTTGGCAACAGAGTGCGACGAGGTGACATCGGTCTTGGATGTTGTGAACAACAGAACTAGAACATCTAAGGTGGGTCCCATGGGACTACTAGTGATCAGTAAAATGTCCAGAGGCAAGGAGAGGCTTGGGTCACGAAGCATCCATGCGTGTGGCAGGGAAAGCACAGTTAGGTGCGGAGTCTTGAAGGGTTTGAGTGCCCATCAGGATTAGGGTTTCCAAGTGAAGCTACATGCATGACACGTGAACAGTGAGGGCACTCCCAGGATAGATGGCCCCATAGATTAGGTGCACAAGGGGGTACCCAGGTGGCCATCCTGTTAGAATTTGCACTCCAGTTAAGGGAAGCCTTACGCGCTAGATTACTCTAAGACTAGGTAATAGCGACGCAAGGGTATTCCTGCAGAAACCCTAAATATGGGTAGCAGCGCAGAGGAAACCCTAGACTATATAAATGGTAGTAAAACACTTCACAAGGGTACACAGTTTCTAGACCTAAACAAAAAATACTCAATACACTTGGTGTGCTTGCCCAGTATTGACTTGAGCATCGGAGTGCAAACGGTCTCTAGGGCGACCCTTTCTATCTTGCAGGTGCAGTTTGTTTCGATACATCAAAACGTAACTTAAGACGAGAGAAGGAGGCGTGCGATCATCGTAGAGCAACCGAGAGAGTGAACATGCAAGAACAGTATTCATAATAGTTGTATTAATATTTGAGAGTAACAATACAAGTTCATACCAAATCAGTGAGAAAAACAATGAAAAATATATCAAGTCCGCTCACTGGAAGTTATACAACAAAATGACTAGAAAAAAAAAAGCCAATAAACAATTAACTACTCACAATAAAAAAAATATCTTGAAAAATATTTATTTTTATAATTATATTTTATGAAATTTTTTAGTAATTTATTAATACTTTAATTTTAGTAATTATTATTATAATAAATAATTATTTTTTTTAATGGTAAAACAAAAGTTGATCCCGCACATCTTTGTAATAGTTAAATGAATGCTATTCTAACAATAACTTTAATAAGTATAAGCACTAGTTAGAAAAATTCAAACAAGTTTTTATTTATTACATTTAGATTCATTTTAGTTCGGCCCTTGTGATTTATTTGCGTCAATTAACTATCGCTTCATTCTAAAATATTAACGCCTATATAAATTAAATTTGGATTTAATTTAATTTAATTTAAAGTTAGAAATTATATAAATTAATTTTTATAATATAACTCAAATAGAGTTTAGACTTTATACCTGAAGAAATATAATTTAATAATAATAATAAAATTAAAAGTTGATTGATTAACGTAAAAAATATATATTTGATAAAATCTAATGAAAACTACGTCGGATGAAGATAGAGAAATAATGGAAATAAAATTCTTTTTCTACAAATAAAATTGTCTTACGATTGATCATCAAGAAAAATGAAATTAAAAAAGATAAATTGAAATAAATTAAAAAAGATAAATTGAAGTAAATGAGGTAAATAAACTGTTCACATAGGATCTCTAGTATAGGATGTCTCTCATTGTGAGAATCTAGATCGGTAAGATCTGTATGTGAAGCATATTATATGTTTATTGTATGTGTTCATTCATGTTTCATTTTACAAGAGTTGGTATAGATGTGGTGGTAATCTTGGGTGAGCAACTGCCACAAGTGGTTGTGCAAGAAAGATATCATGGTCTGACTCAGAGAGGTTGATGGTTGAAACATTGGGTGGTGCACTCCAAGTGAAGCCATGGAGCAGTCTAGCAAATAGCATCACTGTCATTGTGGTTCCAAGCATCGCTCCAGGACACCCACGCCTTCCTGTGCTAAATGATATGAACTTTAAATTTGGTTCCGTCAAAACCACATCATCTCCATCACTCTTGAGGTGGCGTTCAGGTTTGAACTTGTAGGGTTCATTCCACACTTTTGGGTTTCTTCCAAGTTCTTGTCTGCTTAGCAGTACATGGCTACCCTTAGGGATGAAGTAATTTCCCACCATGGTGTCACTCATAGAGACATGGGGAGGAATAAAAGGTGCAATGGGATGAAGACGAAATGCTTCTTTTGCACAAGCCTTCACATAGTTTAGCTTAGGTATATCTGATTCTTGGACCATCCTGTCTTTTCCTACCACACTGTCCAATTCTTCAACAGCTCGATGGAGCAACTCAGGTTGGTTAATCATCTCAGCAAGTGCCCATTCAAAAGCATTTGATGGATTGTCCACTGTTGCAAGCATCAATTCCTACAAAGAGTTTAAATATTAATTTCAAATTTCATCTTTATAAAATGCATGAAATGTAGCCAAATCAGAAATTATTGTATATGATCTAGACCTACCCTACACGATCCCAATCCATCGCACAAACTATTAGCTACATGAAGGTTAAAAGAAAAGGTAAAACGAGAAATAATAAAGGTGAGAAGAAAAGATGAGAAAGATATAAAGAAAAGAAGGTGAAAGTGAATGGAAAAGAAAATAAATGGATGTTTATAAACCCCTCTCCCGCATGAAATATGATTTGCATATACGTGTTAGTATAAGTACGAAAAAACAAACTAAGAGAAAAGTGAAGTATATTACTATGATTTGTGCATTGATCTCTTCCAATGTTAAGGATGGGTTATTGTTGGAGTCTTTCAGGGAAATGAGAACATCCAGCCAGTCCTCTTCATCAACCTTTAATCCATCATTCCATTGTTTGATTCTCTGTTGAACGATGGGATCATGGTGCTTCTTGATGATCCTCAAAGCTTCCTTCACTTTCTTCTCGTGACCATCCAAATCAAGTGCTCTCAAGCATGGCATATAATCAGAAACAGAAAAGGAATAAACGTAGTTGAGCAAATCAAAGATGGAATCAACATGTTCTACTTCCTCAAAACCGGGCCCTCCATCCTCTCTAGCCTCCCCAAAATACCTTGCATTAAAAGTAATTTTTCTGATAAGGTTGCCACAATAATGCCTTGCAGCAGTCCTAACATTCACAAGGCCAGAAATACCATCGTTCACCATTTTGCACTTGTTGTAAACGTAAAACATAAGGTTGTCAGCTTCTTCAGTCCTTTTGTCGTGAAGCCATAGGTGCTTGTGTGGAGAAAGCAAATCATTGGTTACGATTTTCTTCATTTTCTTCCACTGATCCCCAAAGGGCACAAAAGCTGTTGTTGAATATCCACTAGTGAGGAGCTCAGTTGACATGCTTAGTGATCTTGATGCAAAAGTTGCATCTTGTTTTCTCAAGAACTCAGTAGCAATGGTGGGACAGATGACTGGGATAACATAGGCATTTCCTAAGCGGATACATGCAATTTCAGTGTTCATTTCTTTCATGAGATTATGTATCCACTTATATGCAGGTTTGCTTGCAAGCATTTCAGGAAGGTTGCCTACTATAGGCCATGGTTTGGGACCTGGAGGGAGGTTTGGCTTCTGGTTCTTGGAATAACTCTCTGTGAAGTTAGACCTTAGGGTTTTGATCATAATGATGAAGCAGGTGATTATCTCAAGCAAAGAAGGCCAAAAGCTTTGAAGATTTGACAACAGAAGAAATGGGATGTAACCCATGATTTGGAAAAGTTTTGTAACTGAAAAAGGAAGAAGGGTGAAACTTTGGCTAAGGATTTTAGAGAAAACCGGGATGATCCATGGCAAAAACTTGATACCTATTTATAGCGTAGCGGCATATTATTATTTTTTTATTTATATCAGCAGCGGCATATTAATTTTTTTTTTTATCCGCAGCGGCATATTAGATGTGAAAACACTCTTAGTTTACTTTCACATTCATTTCACAATGAAATATATTATAATTTTATTTTAAATTTTTTTATTAACTTTTATTAAAAAGATATAATATTTTATTATTAAAAGGGATTATAAAAAACTAGTGTTAAATAAAAAACACTCATGAAAAAGATATGATTTTTTTTTTATGAGCAATAAAAAAATTGATAGGGATACGCATTATGATGTTAAATTCTCTTAGTATGGGAAATATCGTGAAGAGCCAAAAACACGCGCATGGTTAAACTTTTTTGGATTTGCATGGAGAGGGAGAGTACATAAAATCTGATGTGTTAGTTTTTTGTTTTACGTTTTAATATTATTATTTATTATAGAATTGAATTATCTATTTTGCACTTCATACATACCTTTATACACTACAGTTTTTTTTATAAAAAAATAAAATAAATAAAGAATATTTTAAAGATGCTTTGGCCTTATTACATTAGTCAGCATTATCTTCGAGAGAAAAAAAAACCTATCTAGTAAGGTAGTCTAATAGATGGTTGCTTTGTTTGGATTTAAAAGTGAATTTGTGAAAAAGGGAAATGAGTAAATTTGTGAGAATTAGAAAGCATGTGTGAGAATATGTGAAGTATTGCTGATTGAAAAAAAATAAAAATGAGATTGTTTGGATTGAGGGTTAATATAATAAATTTGTGATAATTATTTATTGAAATTTGTGAGTTATGTGATAGTTGAGAGAGAGTTTGGAAATTATTTTAAAGATGTAAAGTGTAAGTTTACAAATTTATCGTTGTTATTAAAAAATATTTGAATAATGAATTATGATATATATTATATATATATATATATATATTTAAGTTTGAATTGAAATTAAATTTTTCTAATATATAATATCCATAATTACTTGTATTTTTTAATAAAAAATTAAAAAATATAATAGAAAATATTTTGTATTAAATTGAAATAAATTTATTAAATACATTAAAAATTATAAAAATATATAATATTTATTTTTATATATATTTATTATTTTATATAAATATATATATTTTGTTGATATTATAATTTTATTTTATTATTTTCATTATTTATAATTATATGTTATTATTGATAATATAACTAAATATTTTTAAAATTATTAAATAAATTTATAGTATTTAATTTTGTATATTGAATATTATAATAAAATAAATGCATAAGAATATTTGAATAAAATGTAATAATCTTATATGGAATCAATACAAATTTTTTATTTATCTTTCACCCTCTCTCCACACTTAAAACCACCGAAACAAATAAAAAAAGCATTTCCTCCCTTTCTCTTCCCTCCTTTTACCTCAAAACAAACCCAGCATGTGTGTTGTTGGAAGATGAGAGGTGTAGAATCAGTATCATTGAGATGCTCGTGTCGTGAGCTAAAACGTAGAACAAATTGAAAATGTGTGAAGAACTTGTGAGGCGCATAGCAAACTAATAAAATTGTGGTGAAGGGAAAATCAACAACATACACGAGTTAAGTGAAGAAAAACACTAAAATATTACAAAATTCGATAGATTATACATGGAAAACATGAGACTTTTATTTTTCATAACAAAAATCATGTTTTGTATACATTATAAGAAAACAAAATTAAAATTCGTATATCAAACATAATTTTAATAAAAAGAATATTTAAAACGAAATTATACAGCTCAAATATGACTTCTGTATTTGCTAAAAATAAAAAAAGTGAAATCGTGGAAAGTCTTGCTTCCCAAATATGATTTATTTAATTTTATAATTTTTCTGCAATTTATTTATTTTGATAATTTATTTAAAAATTTATATTAAAATGATAAATTTTCTCGAATATAATACCAAAAAATGTAAATGATTGCAATTCATATAAAAAAAAAGTGATAGATGAAGTCTTGATAAGATATAGTTTAAGAACTACATATAAAATAGTTTAAACATGTAAATATATAAGATTATGTAACTTTCAAAGAAGAGGAGGTGAAAAAAAATACTAGTATTCATAGTATAAACATAAAAAAAAAATGAAGAAATATAATACATATTTAACTGAAAAAGACAATTTTTACTAAACTAGTGTAATTAAGCTGTATGAATAGATGTTTGTTGTACAATATAGGTCATAAGTTCATGTATAAAGATGCTTGGAATAGGCAAGAATTATGGGTGACCACATCGTGAATTTTTTTACTACAAACTACAATTTATTTAATTTTTACAATTATTTTGATATCTTTGAAGTGTTTTTCTTAATTTAATTTATTTTTTAATTATTTTACTTTTTCAGATAAAAAAACATATCTGACAAAAATTGTTGATTAAAAGTAATGCTATTATTGGTTAAAGCTCATTGTTATTGAAAATCCAACCCTAACAAATTGTAACGATCACATTTAATGATAAGTTACTCAAACTAGCTTCTCATTTCAATTAGACTTTAAGTTCTTTTAAGAATTTTATTATTTTGAAACCCTAATAAAATGTATCACTGGTGCAGAAACGTAAAACAAATGCGGTTATTTTCATTTTACAAATGCGGCTAAACAACCGCATTTGATCAACACGCATTTGTAAATAAGAGATTTACAAATGCGGTTAAACAACCGCATCTGTAAATACTATTTACAAATGCGGTTGTTTCCCGTAACCGCATCTGTAAATGCTCCAGAGGTGTGCCAGGTTTCATGAATGGCAATGATTTACAAATGCGGTTGTTTACATTAACCGCATTTGTAAATCAAGGCAATGATTTACAGATGCGGTTGTTTACCTTAACCGCATTTGTAAATCAAGGGAATGATTTACAAATGCGGTTGTAGTAAACAACCGCCTTTGTAAATCACATTTACAGATGCGGTTGTAGTAAGCAACCACATTTGTAAATCATTCCCTTGATTTACAAATGCGGTTAAGGTAAACAACCGCATTTGTAAATTAGGTTTTTTTTTTTTAGAATTATTTGGTTAGTTGTTTTCCCATACGAATTATCTTATGCAGTTTCATTATACCCATCCCAGCCAGACAGACAAATAAACAGATTCAGAGAAACAAAGTCAATTTATAGTAATTGATCAAAATGTATACAAAAATAGTAATAATCTCTATCTATTCTTACACTATTGATCAAATCGTAGAGTTATAAAAGTTTAGGAAATATGTGGACCAAGATTGTCTCACATATGTCATGGCTTCCGAACTCATGGGTTCCTCATCCGTGAAGAACTGCATTTCAAAATGGTTGACACATAAATTAGTTTTAAGATAGATAAATTAGTTTGAAGTTATAAAAATAATTTAAGAAATCTTACCTCTTGCCAATTACTTGTAAGACCTAGTCTTACAATGGTACTCATCCATTGCATGACGTAATAGCCACACTCATAGCTTCCTGGTTGTTTATTACACTATAATTCAATAAATTGTAAAAGTTAGTATAATTAAACAATGAAAAAAAAAAAAAAAAAATCTTACATACCTTTAATCTTATCCAGTTCAAATTTTGAAAATTTGAATTCGATCTCCCTTTTAGAATGTTATATCCACGCCATGAACTGGTTGAGACAAAAAACCTTGTTAGTGGATTACTTATAGTATCAACCATAGTTAAGTTTATAGTGTACTTACTTATCAATGATATTCTTAAAACTTGTGGATATCTTCTTGTGTAGGGAACAGAACCACAAAGCCGTCCTATCCTTCAGTGATAAGACAAGTAATTGCCAATGACCCCTATATCATCCATGAAAATAATTGAGTAAATTTATAAAACATGAATATAATAAACTTTTAACATATATATATATTTAAACTTACTCGTTAATATAAGGGCACAAATAAACCTCTTTTCCCTCTTTTTCCAGGGTGTTAGTGATGTATGATTGGGTCTCATTTGTCTTTGCTCCAGTGGGATTAGTATATGCAGGATCTAAGAATCCATACACATTTTCCTTCCCCTCAGTGACAGAGACACCATTCAAAAACCTACAAGTAATTAGTTAAATCATAATGAATGCTAATTTAACATAAATGAAAATGAAATGTAGGTAACGATACTTACATCATAAAAAATTGAATGATATTTATATTCAGCTCCTGATCCCCAGCTACAAATTCTAGCAGATCTGACATGTATATGTACAATGGTAGCTCAGGGTTTGTTTCAAAAAAGGTATCATCCCATGGAACTTCCAGAGGATCTCGTCCAAGTTGTCTAGCAACTATAGCTAAGGAAGCTATAGGATCGTCAAGCGGAACCTCTTGTTTCTTTTTCGGACTTGGTTTCCGACGAGGTTTCTACAAAAAGAAAAAAGATTTGTTATAAATTACATGTAATATATAAATATAAATTAGCACATGAAATGAAATTATTACCAGTGGTTGTGGCATATATCGAATCAGGTGTCTGGGCCAGGCTACAAAGGACTGAGATGCTTCGACCACAGTTGTTACCTCTTCTGAAGGTAGTGGAAGACGAGCATCAGGTACTCGTACTCTTTCAACCGTGACCTTTGCTGCATCAGGGGAGAGAGGAACGTTATGTAAGGTGGTGGCGTCTTCATAGACTTTTCCAATGGCCACCACCTGAGGAATGATGCCACCTTCTACCAGTAGCTCACATTGCCTCGTCTGGCCAATGATATCGTCCCCTGATGCTGTAGGAGCTGCACAACTCCCCTTTGTGCTCTTGGGAGCGGGACTAAGAAGCGTCTGAATCGGCTGCTCAGCACAAAGTTGTTGCGATATCTCTTGTCGCAACTCTAGCCTCATCTTTTCCGTCTCCCTTCTCATCTCATCCATTAGTTCCTGACGTAGCCTTTGCTCCATTTCTTTTTTGCTCTCTTTGGAGGAAGAGGATGAGTGTCGTGGTGCAGCTCCAAAATAAAGTCTAATCCCAACTCCTTGTCCAGCTGCACGAACACGACCAGAGTGCTCAGGTTGTCCAATTGCTTCAACAAAGATATCGCGACGACCATCAGCAAGAAAATTACCTTGGGAGTCCAAGGCATCCTGCAAGAGACAAAAATCATGAGGTTTTATTATAAGTAATGCATCATAATAGATGAAAAAAGGCTTAAATAACTTACAATTTTTTCAATGATAAGCCCTGATTGCTCTGAACTTGGTGCACCCGACTTCTTAATTCGGGCCCTCTTCCATTTGTCATGGCGCGTAGGTGGTGATGGAGGATAAGTGACCCCTGTTTCCACATCCTGAGATGCACTCCCCTGTCTGGATTGCTCCTTTTCAACCATCAGTGCTTGCTCAAGCTTTCGATACCCCGCACGAGACATTACGTGCGGGGTAAGATTCTTTAAAGCTATTTCTTGAGCTTTCTTCCGCCGATGCTGTCATAATTGAAATAAACAAAGTGAATTCAATAATATTAACTCATTAATGTTATATAAGTCAAAACAGTTAAGTAGCTTCACTTACAGTCCATTCTTCAGTTAGACGGCTTTCTTTAAAAACAAGTCATGTCTCTTCATCAATAAAATTGTATCTTTCACAAGGACTTTCATCCTTAAGCTCACCAAAAATGTATCTCGTCGTGAGTCTTGACTTAAAGGCGCGAAACTTTAGTCCGATATTGGATAGAATCCTTGATCGAAGCGGTTCCACATTAGGAATTTCAAAATTTGCCTGGAAAATAACATCACCAAAGTAAAGTTAGTCAATGAATATTAAATAGCTTTATATGATAACAATAATTATGTAAAGCTTACCAGAACATCCTCCCACAGCATGTTTCGGTCGACCTCTGACACCTCGTCCCATGAATTAATCAAAACGGAGACTCTCTCACGAGAAAGAACTCCAAGATAGCTATTAAAGTCATCTGCATTAGGACCTGATGCCATTCCAGTGTTGACGTCAATGTCAACAGCTGTCTTCTCACCAGCGGCACGTTTCTTTGCCAGACGCTTCATCCTAGTAGGTCCTCTGTTGCCTCGTCCGGATCGGGGTCTAGTTGGAGTTTGATCGTCACCCATATCTCTGTTAAAAAAATTATTTAACAAACATTAGTTCATCTGCATGGAAAGAAAATCATATCAAACAAAAACATAATATAGTAAATGCATATTATAAAAAAATATTTCTAAATTTATTACCATAATGGGTTACAAGTTCATATGTAAATTCCTTCACTGTGGTCTTTACGGGTTGCATGTACATGATCAAGTACATCGTCATCTTTATTAGTTATCATTGGTGTGAATGAATGGGGTTCACCATTTTCAATATCATCTATGGCCTCCCCTTGTTTTTTCCCGTGTAAAACAACATATCGTGTGAAGTTATTAGTTGATCCAGGATACAATGGAGTCTCTGCATCGCTTGACATACTTCCATATCCATGCGCTTTTGCAAAAGACTCAGCTCCCACATCACGAATCATGTCCTCCAATCGATCATCAACTACATCATCGTGTTCTGCTTCATCCGTGGTGGATCCCACATATTCTTCAGTTACGGAAACACGTGGTAAATTTAATAATTCACCATGCCATGTCCAAGTTGTATAAGATCGAAGAAACCCATCACATAGCAGGTGTTCCCTCATGATATTCACATCCAGTATCCTTCCATTCAAACAGTTAACGCACGGACACCTAATCTTTCCTCCATCACGACCACTATTAATCGCGTTACGCTGCGCAAATTGTATAAATTCTTCTACTCCTCTTTCGTACTCATCACTTATACGAGCACAATGAATCCAACTTCGATCCATTATATATTCTGCAATATAGATACCTAGGATTTTCTAATAAGTGTTCTATCTCATGCATTTGCCGAGGGTCGAACACCCCCGGACTCAATACCAGCACGTATTATTGTCGGAGGTCCAAATACAAACACGATATTCTATTCTAATGTAACAACTAACATAACATAAATTCTACTATAAACTAACAAATAATTACTAAATAATTTAAATTTTAGAAAATAGAAATTATATAATACAAATTATATAAATTAATACAAATTTATATTAAATAATATACAAATTATAATACATAAAAAAAATATTCAAAGTACAGCAAAAAAAAATTAACAAAACTAACATAAAAACTACTAACTAAATAATATAAATTTTAAAAATTAAAAATTATATAATATAAATTTATATTAAATAATATACAAATTATAATAAATAAAGTCAAAAATTCAAAAAATCTAAAAATCAACTAACCTTGTGTGCGAAAATGATGATTCAACTGATAGAAAACCAGAGGTGGAAGCGGAAGACTGGCGCGACAGCGGCGGAGCAATGCAAAAGTAACTTCAAGCACTGCGCAAGGAAAAAACCATATATAAGAACAACATTCCTAAAGCGAACTGAAAAGAATGAAATGGGATACGAAACTCACAATGGAAGCAATAACAATGAAGATGCACAGAAGCAAGGAACACAGCGCAGCGCAGCAACAGCGACAAGGAAGAGCAGAGCAGAAAGAGTGAAAGTGCAGTGACGCGCTTCAAATTTTAGGTTAAAAACATTTTACAAATGCGGTTATTAGTTAAAACCGCATTTGTAAATGAAATGCCTTTCATTTACAAATGCGGTTTTAACTAACAACCGCATTTGTAAAACAAACTAATTTCAAAAATGCCACCGCGTTTTTAACAAATGCGTTTTAGCGCGAAACCGCACTTAGAAAGGAGTATTCCTTTCATCATTTTGCACTAGTGTATACAACTTTTAGTATGACAAATTGTAACTATCAGGACCATTACTTGAAAAAAAAACCATTAATTCATAATTGTCTTAGTGATAAATTTTCATTTCAAAATTGACATAGAAAGTGGTGTCATCCACAAAATTAGGTTAAGATATTGACCTTATATTTTTGTGGTTGTTATTAAAGAATATATATCTGTAACATTAATGCTAGAAGATACGGTTTAGCCCAAAACAAAATAGAAACGACACAAATCTGTATGCTAATTTTTTTTATAAAAAATATAAAATTAATATATTAGAATATTTAAGGAATATTTCATAAAGTTGAGAAAGTTTAATTGAACACTTTTGCATGAAAAACTGAATAAAAACTGTTTACATTAATAGAAAATTATTAAATAAAAAATAATTTTATAAACAAAAATAATTGTATTGATTAAATTAAATATTATTTTAAATATTAAAAAAATTATTAATATTTAAATTAATTTATATTATTAATAATATTTTTTAAATTAATATTTAATTATCTAAATTAGTTAATATAATAACTAAAATTTTTAAAATTAATTTTTATTTAATAATTTTTTAATGTGATAGTTTCTATAAAAAAAAAAAAAACTATTGTAATATAATAAAGTGGATGTAACTTGCTGGATTAGCCAATAGTACTGCTACCTAATAATAAAATCCACATATTCCCTTTCACCAATATCACTATATTGTTACTTAATAAACAAATAAAAAAATAAAGAATAATCATAAATAGTAATTAAATTTATATATTAAAAATAATTATTCCCTAAATTATATATTATTATAGAAACTAAAAATTTATTAGTATCTAAAGTGGTTTATATTACTAATATAAATTTATAAAATTATTTATAAAGTGGTATCTAAAGTAGCTACCAAGATTTAATTACTAATATTTTAGATTTTAAATTAGTCTCTAAATAACGAATAGAGACTAATTTAAAATATAAGGTAGTAAATAGCTAAAATATCGGTAATTAATGATTAGATACCTATTTATAAATTATTTTATAATTTTTTATTAATAGTAGAAACTACTTTAGATATACCAATATTTTTTTTAGTTTATAAAATGATCTCTAATTTAATTAAATAGTAATTAATTATTTTGGTCTCTAAAATTAGTTTCTATTTAAATATTTTCTTGTAATGATATAACCTTCCACCCCATGACAATATCCCATTTCCAATTCCTCAATTAGCAAATTAACAACAACCGCTTCTTTGCATCACTTTGTCACTCCTATTTTCTTAAAGCTTGT
Organism: Phaseolus lunatus; assembly: GCA_013389735.1. Taxonomy (NCBI): domain Eukaryota; kingdom Viridiplantae; phylum Streptophyta; class Magnoliopsida; order Fabales; family Fabaceae; genus Phaseolus; species Phaseolus lunatus. The sequence goes on along the minus strand of CM023862.1, from coordinate 24,301,318 downwards.
AAAAGACAATTTTTCACTCATTTGAAATTACATACAGCTAAAATTCATATGTAAAACATAGTTACATACGGATTCTGGATTCATATATAATTACATACGGATTCTGAAACCAAGTCTTTTCAGTGACCAGATAAACTTTAACCACTACACCAGACAAGTTCTTTTGTCATGTTATAATTTTTATTATACTTATTATTATTATTAATATAAATATTATAAATAGTGTAAATAATATAAATAATATAAATAATTTATTATAATTATTTCACAATGAAATATATTATAATTTTATTTTAAAATTTTGTCTTTATTAACTTTTAAAAAAAATATATAATATTTTGTTATTAAAAGGGATTATAAAAAACTAGTGTAAAATAATTTTTTTTTCATGAAAGATATGCATTATGATGTTAAATTCTCTTAGTACGGGATATATATCGTGAAGAGCCAAAAACACGTGCAAACTTTTTTGAATTTGCTTGGAGAGGAAGAGTACAAAAAATGTGTGTATAATCTGTTAATATTTTTTTTTTTACTTTTTAATATTATTATTTAGAGTGCTATTGTAAAATAATTTAATGTAAAAATTAGTTTTCAAAAATATAAATTAATGTTAAAATAAATTTTCAATTAAAAGGAAAATATAGCAAAATAAGCCATTCTAATTTCAATTAATTAATTTTAAATTTTTATTTTAATTATTTAATTTTTAATATAAAACATACATTAACATAATATTACATGAATTTCATTTTATTTTACTCATTATTTTTAATTTTTTTATTATAATATAATAAAATATATTTATAAATGCTTAATTATTACTTACATTTATATATTTTCATTATTTATTATGTTAGAATAAAAGAATAAATATTGATTATATTTTATTTAGCTTTAATAGATTAATTCTTTTCTGTAACCAATTATTATTTCTATTTAAAGTAAATAACAATAAATATGTACAATTGATACCTTTCTTGGCAAATTACAGTGAAAAGTTTTATTTGCTTATTGCTGAAAAAAAAAACAGTAAAAAGTTTTATGTAAATTTTTTTCTTATTTTTCGTGATTTATTATACTTTGTTTTTTTGGATTTTCTGTACCTTTGTTTGCTCTTAAAGTTTCCGTCGTTGGAAATAAATGCTGCTTTAGATATTTATAATGACTTATCTATTTGAATTTAAATAATAAAATTAAAAATAATCTTTAAATAATACTTTTGCTAATAAAGAATCGTTTGTTAAATGGTGTGGCGTGAAAATATTTTTTGTATTATTTTCGGACACAATTCAATTAACAATGCATAATTAATTAATTAATTATACAACTGAATTGTCCATTTTGCATTTCATACACACCCTTTACACACTACAGTTCTTAATTTTAGTTCTCGTAAATATATCTTTTTTTATTTATTTTTGGTTTACTACCAAAGGATTGAAAAGATTTTGGTGCAAGTTGTAAATAATTTTGCGATCTAACGGGTTGAAATAGAGTTCTCGAGTTCCTGTACATAGTGGTCTTCCATCCCCATTCTTTACTTCCACTTTCAAATCATTTTGGCAGGTGTTTTTCATTTTCCATCTTTTTAATATAATACTTAACAATTTTTTTTTATAATTTTTTTAATCAATAATAAAAAATAATATAAATGAGAGTATTGACATACGGCAATCCATATAAAATTTTTTTTATCTAAATATAAGAATATTGGTATAAAAAATTATATTAACATTTTTTTTTATTTGTATATCTGTCTCTGCTGAAAGAACACATTATATACATATTAATTACATTAATTAAAGTGTTTTTTTTTTTTTCAAAATCTATATGTTTACATGCAATTCACATATTGAGAGAGTTGTTTTATTTTGATAAAGTTGATAAAAATTTTATATGAAGAAACAAATATTAATAATAATAATTTAACATCCATAAGTAAATACCCTTCTGCTAAATAATTTCAAATTTTCATATACCTATAAACACGAAGAGTTGTCCTTCAATATGGAATTAAAACTTTTACTTGTAGGTCTACCAATGCCTTACTAAAGATGATTGTGTTCCAAAGATATATAGTGTGAGAGATATATGAAAAAAATTAATTTGGTATTGAAAGTCAAATTTTACTTTATTGATTAAGAATAAATTAAATAAAAAAATATTTTGGAATGTTCCAATCCTTACGGTTCTAAATACAGATAAAACATTAGATAGCATATGACTTGCAAACACAGTTTTAAACAATTCATGTATATTCTTGCCGGTTGACTTAGCCGCCAGTTGATTCTAGCAACAAATTCTGGCTCCGCTTGCCTCTTGATAAAATCTGTGTCTTCCTTGGTTGTTTGAATGTTGTTCCTGTTGAGACAAAGGACTCCCTTACGACCGATCACACTTCGACGCTCAAGTCAATAAGGGCTTATCAAAGAATAAGAAACGAAAGTAGTTTCAGTATTAAAAAAGTGTATTCAGAATTGCGTACCTTCACTTGGGACCTTAAGCCCCTTTTATAAAGTATCGTTAGGTCACCATTGGTAACCACCTTTCCTCACGAGAATCTTATATCTAGCGAGAGTATATTCAATAACGAGAATTCTGTTACAGTGTACATAATCTTAATAACACAGCTGCGCAGAATTGTATCTTCTTGGAGTGTAACAAACCCTAACAGAATAACCACTTGGGCACTAACTAAGGCAACCACTTCCGGGGTCCAATCTGTTTTCAAGTACTTTTACATGCCTTTTTACACCATTGTACCATGTATGGGTCTTGCATGTGTCCTCATGTAACATGCCAACAGTTCTATCAAACCCTAGTGCATTTTGGACTTGAGCTGATCGAGACTGTATTACTCATGTTAGACCCAAATGTATTAAGTGCACCCTAGGCCTATTAACGTATGCTTTAATGACCTACCAGGCCTTACACACAATAATTATACCAAATGCATGAATGCGGATTATTATGCAAATACCTGAGTCCAAACGCGTGACCCATCATCTTGGTCCAATAACCGAGCTGAGCTGTCTGATGTTGGTGCCGATGTCCGAGGTCCACTAAACACGCCAATGACGGATCTCCAAGATCTTCTGTGCGAGTTCTGATCCACTGCCCATTTACTTTCTTAACAGGAAAAATAAAAACAGAACAGGAGTTCCCTAAATGAACTCTCCCAGCAGATCTCCCTATTTCATTCCTTTAAACACCTCAGTTGCTGCCTCATAATTTGGCATACTCCTACCTCACCGCTGCAAAACATGAACAAATATTAACTTTTATAACACAATAAAAGATTTGTTATTTAAAGTTACTTCATGTCTTTTACACTTTCAAATATGAAGGAAATATTATCTAGTAGAATTTGGGAGAGTATGGATTGTATAGAAATTTTTGCAGTGAAAAGAAAAAGATTTGGATTTGGATTATTAGGAAGGAAACACACGCGGGTTCCACGTACACCAACACCACTTAAGAATACCTTTGCAACAATACATTCCATTGCTTGTCCGGGTGATATGGCGCATGTGTGTATTATACTTATACTGTAGTCCCTTGTCAATGGCTTGGTGTACACATGATCAGCACCAACAACAGTGAGGTTATGATGGTAATAAGATAGCACCATAGACAGTGGCTCATATCCATTCACTATGAGCATGTCGCCATATGGTTCCTCGAAAGAAAAAATCCATTTCATTCGAGGTTGGATGGGGCACTGAGTGATGTATGATGGCCATCTGTCCATGGATTCCTTGGCTGCTTCACTCCAGGCCAGTGCATAGTAATATTGTAGTTGCCCTCGTTGTAAAAAATGAGCCACATATTGATATGGACCACGGTAACCTTAGGCCTAACACATGGGACTACTTATTTGAATCACTTTGAATGTGGTTTGTGAAATAGTGGGTGTATTTGAATTTGAATGAACCCAAAGTCTCTCTGTCTATCTGTATACTTCATGCTTACCAGGTACGTCTTAGCTGTGTGCTCAACTTCCCATAAACTCTCTGTTACATTTAATTTTTCTTTTATCAACATGAAAAACTTAAATAAATATAAATATGAAATCCAACTCTTATAAAAACAAAACTTTAAAAAAAAATCCTGCACCAAAACCACCCGAACCCAAAAAATAAGACCTCACCGTGACACCATCCTTCAAAAAACACTGATGCATACAAACCTGCATTAAACAAAAACACAGTCCCAAACTATAAACCTGCAAACTCACCCATAAAACTCCTACCAATCCAGGCCATGCTTACTTTACACAAGCAAAAAAAAAAAAAAACAGCCCAAAAAAGGACACATACACATGAAAAAGAAACACCACCCAATTAAACGCCCAACACCTCTCACCATAATCTTTTAACCGCACATAATCTCTGGCTTTTGTGCAGCTTGTACCCACATAGACAGTACTGCTACACGTACCCCATCAAAGCCACACCCACTGTAAACCCGACCCTTCCTACACAAGACAACACAACCCTTACTATGCACTGACAGGTAAAAACAACACCACAGGGGCAAAACCAAAAATTACTTTTTGAAGTACTTCATACAACTCATAGGTTTCATACACCATTACTGCATAATTATGCAGGTTAAAGCCTGCTGCATAATTCTGCAGGAAGTAAAGTTTATGTTCTTTTCTGTTTTGGCTGTAGTGTGCAGTGTTTATGAATCTGAAAGGAAGATGAAAAGGTTGTAAATATTAGTGTTCCTTTTAAATTAGTTTTTTTTATAAAAAAAAAACTAAAAATTAATTTATGGTTATTTAGAATAATTAAAGTTACTTTTCAACCAAACTAGCTTCTCATTTCAATTAGACTTTAAATTCCTTTAAGATTTTTATTTTGAAACCCTAATAAAATGTATAAAATTTTTAGTAGACAAATTGTAACAATCAGGACCATTACGTGAAGCAAAACCATTCATTCATAATTGGCATGACAAATTGTAACAATCAGGACCATTACGTGAAGCCAAAACCATTAATTCATAATTGTCATAGTGATAAAATTTTCATTTCAAAGTTGACATATTCATCCACAAAATTAGGTTAAGATATTTACCTTATATTTTTGTGGTTGTTATTAAAGAATACATATATACTTATATATAAAAAAAAAGGTACTTTTTTTTTTTACACATTTACTTTTTTATTTTATTCTTATACTAATATTTTATTTTATTATTTTATAAATATATAATAAGAGACTTTTTTGTCATTTGATGGTTATTTTGGACATTTTTTGTATTTTTTTTTATATTTACTTTTATTTTTCTAATTTTATCCTCTAGAAACCAAACTTAATTTTCTTAAGAACTCTAATAAAAAAATAAAAAAAAACTTCTTTAAGAACTTCAGCTCTCTCTATCAAAAGCTTTTTTATTTCTCTCTTTTAATTGTGGTTGTTTAAACTTATATGTTATAATGTTAATGTTAAAACGTATCTCTAGCCTCACTCTTTTCTCTCACATCCCTTCTCTTTGGAGATAGACCCTTTCATTCTCATTTTTTTTTCCTCTTTTCTCTTTTTTGTAATACTCTCATTTTTTTTTCTATCTTCTTTACATACATTTCGTTTTTCTATATAGGGTTCAAAATTCACTCACCACTACGACAATAATAGGAGAACTCAAAACTTACTGCATTGCAACACCCAGCCAATAAGTGTGCATTGGAAAATCTAAAATTCTAGAGTAAGCAAAAATGTCTAGAATGATGGCAAAATCCTTCATTCATTCTTTATTTTTTTTTACCAATCTTCAATTAATTTGTTTTTTTATTATTAATAGTTTGACATAAAATACATAATTGTATTGGATTAATAGGTGTCGTCATCAAACACATGAAGTTTGGTCCTTTGATTGAATTGAGACGAGTGACTCTTTGCTCAAGGTAAACCCAACCACATTTTATTTGTTGCATTTTAGATTTGTAACGATTTATGGTGTAGAAATCATTAATTCAGAAGATAAAGAAGACCTAAAAGATGAAGCACAAAGAGATGAATAAGATGTGTTTATTTATTTATTTATTCCCTATATAGCTCTTTTATGTAAAAGAAAGAAATGGTTAATATTAGATGATGCAATTAATAAATAAATAAAAATATGAAGTTGTCATTTTTAAACTTAATGTATTTATATCTCAAAAACATCAAAATATAAAATATTAAGAAATAAAAATAACATTTAACCTTAATTATTTTTTTCCTAAAAAAAGTAATTTCTCACTTTTGAAAGTTTTTAAAACTATAAAAAAATATTTATTTTGAAATAATGTTATATTTTTTTAGCTTATGGTAACTAACGTAGTATTATCACTTATTTATTTATTTTATTTATTTTAAAAAAATAATTTTATTAAATGTTGATTTTAAAAGATTGAAAAAATATTAGTTACCATTTTTCAACTGTATTAAATGTTGAAACAGTATTGTTAAAATTATTAGAATAACTATATAACAAAACATATATATATATATATATATATATATATTACAATTTTAATGTTTGTGTTTCTGTAGTACGTGTAACATTGATGCTAGAAGAGACGGTTTAGCGCAAAACAAAATAGAAACTATATAAAAATTATATTGAAATCTTTCTATAAAAAAATAAAATTAATATGTTGAAATATTTAAGGAAGTAGAAAAATAAAATAAAAAAAGTTCATATAGACATTTTTGCATAAAAACTTACCTAAGAAAAGTTTATATACACATTTTTCCGATAAAAACTGACAGTCTTGTAGAATAACCCAACAAAGAATTCAAAAACTGCCTTGATAGGTCCTCCACTAAAAAAACTGTTAGTGATATAAACAAATTCACCAATATCACTGCTATAACAATTTCACCAATATCACTGCTACGTAATAAACAGAGAAACTCTGCATTCACTGACAAACTTCTTCCTAGACTATTCTAGGGACACACGACGTTAGTCTAAGGCCACGTAAATTACAGAGATATGCAACTCCTCCACTCTTATCCTATTAGGAGTCCTTTTCTTTATGGAGTTCAAACACATGTTGTCTAACCTTATCTCCTTTTAGTAAGACTGTCCCTTAAACTCTATTTAGTATGACTTTCGAGACTGCGACCTGTGATCAAGCTTTAATCTTTCAAAATTTGTGATTTACGTCATTCGTTAAGTTTTCATACAATACAACTTCTCACTCTATTAGTAGCCCCTTCTCCATTGAAGGGTGCATTTCCTCATATTATTTTCTCAATATTATATTGATAAAAAATTATTATTAATTAATTTTACGGGTCAAACGACCGACTGAGATCATCTATGATTACGACGAACTTCCAAATATCGTGGTCCACGTTGACAGACTGAACGATGATGTCCTGCATGTGGACCGACCAACACCTAACCAATTACGCGTGGTTAGTAATGTTAATCATGGATTAAAGGTTACTTAGCACGACCTTATGCATGGTCTAAATCCTTAATCCGGTCCACTAAGGGAAGTCCATTAAGATAATATAAATAGCGCAGATTCTAAGAATCAGGTACTTTATTATCTACAGTGCTATGACAACCAAGTGTTGAACGCTTTGCTGACATAAGCATCGGAGTGTGTTTTGCATGTATCATCCGAGACCAAGCACGAGGATCGAAGAAGGAGGAAACAACCTGAGCGCGAGAAAGAAAGATGCAAATTGTCGACCGATCGAGAGATATGACAATTGTTCTTTGGGTCCCATTACCCCAAACGAGAACAATTAACAAAAAATAAATAAATTAAAAGAAATACATTAAGAGTATCTAACCATCATTATACACGTGCCTACAATCTTTCCCAATATTTATCTTACTAACAATTACAAACCTATGCAGAAAAAAGAAAGAGAGACCTTGCAACATGATCATAACCACAAAAACTTGACTGGTAAGTATCCTATGCAGTAAATTTGGAACTGCATAATTAACTGGAACTGCATAGTTAACATTCAATTCAACCTGCCTAGACCATACCCTTAAACCAGAGTTTTTGGTTTTCCTTACTGCATGTTTCCTTACCATTCTAGTGACTAGAGTATTAATGAGCAGTGTATTTAAAAACCCATGACAATCTTGTGTATATAGCAGTTTTTCACAAAAGAGCAGTTCTGCCTCTAACAGCATTGCACCTTGATTGCTGCAAAAGATGGGCCAGCATCCCTTGCATCACAAAGGCCTGCACCGAATCTGCACCTGCAGAATTGAGGCTACTCCACTCTGCAGCAATCCTAGATGTCCGTGATCCTTCTATTTCCTTCCTCCAAGCTTCCTACCTATAGCTGCCTCACACTCCTGTGCACATGGAATGCCACTAGCATCCTCCCCAGACAGAACTACTACACTAGACCCCGCTGCTGCCTTCTTTAGTTGCTGTATACGCTCAAACACACACCATAAGTACATATCCCCTGCACCTCAACACCTTCTTAACATGGAAAAAAGTGTGTGAGACGGTGGAGCACCTCTGTCTCCCTGAGCTTGACTTCCATTCTGCCCAACCTCCTGATTCAGCACAGCATCTCTAAGGAAAGCTGCTCCTTCCTACTAAGATGTTGCTGCCACAGGCATTCCTGCACCTGCATAATTTCCACTAGCCCTTCACCGGTAAGACTATGAACCCATTCTTCCCGTTACCTGTAATTTTTGATACACAATCCAGGATTCAGATACCAATCTAAGAATGAGTATTAGAAGGATTTTACCCTGTTTCAGCCAGAGCCAGGTCTTGAGGATTGCCATATAGAAAATTTCTTCCGCATCAGCTACCCTTAGCTAAAGATAACACCATTTCTTTGATCTCATATGCATCTCACCACAGCCGCCCAAAGACTTTTCCAAATTAGATTCTGTTTGTTATTGACATGCTTAAGTGAAAATTCTCAAAATGCATTTCAAGCCTTTATGTTGAACAAACAAAATACCAATCCATCTATAACAAAGAGACCACACTTCTTGAACAATAACGTATTCAATAAACAGATGTTAAGATGATTCGTCCACAGCTTAGCATAGCACACAAGTAGAAATATTAACCATCACCCCTTTCCTAATAAGACTTAATCTTGTTGGGATTTTATCCAAAAGTACACTCCATATTGGGCAATGCCTTAGCATTCCAAAGCAACTTGAAGCACCCAGTATTGGACACATTTACCTGGTTGGACAAGCAACCATAAGCAGATTTCACAGCGAAAACTCCTGTCACCTCCCCACATCTGTAAGTCCGTGGCCTCCCTGTTCAGTTTGACCCGGGATATGCGCCTAAGTACATCATGCTGATTAATTAATATTAAGATAATTAATTTTGATTAATTACATCATGCTGTCAGTACAAAAGTGACTTAGATGATAGTAAGTTTTAATTTCAATTCAAAGAAGTCAATTAATCAATTGTTAATAGCATATTATTGTGTTAATTAATGGATTAGTTAGTTGATAAAAATATTAAATAATAGTTCCTAAAGAATTGTGGAACATGATTTTTATTTAAGATTAACAATACAAGTTCATACCAAATCAGAGAGAAAAACAATGAAAAATATATGAAGTTGATAGAAATGCTGAGGTACAACTGGGCCAGGAATATGATCCTAAGCCCAAGATTTGGAGAGTGTATGAGAGGAAGAATAAGAGAGGGGTTAAGAGGAATGACGTGGCACTGAATCAGGCTTGATATGTATGGAGGGTATAAGGGGTATAAGCATTAGTAATATATATATATAGGTGGTTAGAGGAGAGAGAGAGTATCGAGGATTCTGTTAGAAGTGGATTCACTGTAAACGTGAATTGTAGAGGCCCTATGGCTCTGGATCGGTAGCTTGCAACCAATTACTGTCAGATTGTTATTTGATCTGCATTCCATTAATTGGTCCGACCTGCCGGATAAAGACCCAGCCCGGAGAAGACTGTCGATGCCAAGGAAGCCACCTATGCCTAAGATGGGTGATCGGATTGACGCTTTGGAGACCCAAGTGGGACATGTTACCTCCACGCTCGACGCACTGGTTCGACAAATGCAGCTCCAGTCCGAACAGACGCAGCAGCAGAGTCTAGTTCTCGCGAAACTAAGCAAACTGAAGGAGGGGAATAGAGAAGGAGAGGCATCGAGTGGAAACTCGGGTGGTGATTCGCCTTCGAGTGAGTCTTGACTCGCCGGGAAGAAGGTGAAGCTTCCACTGTTCGATGGCGAAGATCCAGTGGCTTGGATAACTCGTGCGGAAATATATTTCGATGTCCAGAACACACCGGAGGATATGCGGGTAAAGCTTTCACGTTTGAGCATGGAAGGTCCCACGATCCATTGGTTCAATTTACTGATGGAGACGGAAGATCAACTATCATGGGAAAAACTCAAAAGGGCATTGATCGCACGTTACGGTGGCCGGAGATTGGAAAACCCGTTTGAAGAATTATCCACGCTCCGTCAAACTGGAAGAGTTGAAGAGTTTGTTGAAGCATTTGAATTGCTTTCCTCGCAGGTGGGTCGATTGCCGGAGGAGCAATACTTAGGATACTTCATGAGTGGGTTGAAACCTCCGATCCGGCGAAGGGTGAGAACTCTGAATCCTTCTAATCGGATGCAGATGATGAGGATGGCGAAGGATGTTGAGGAGGAGCTTAAGGAAGACGATGTCGAGGGTGAAAAAACTGTGGGGAAAAGGTTTGTGGGCCAAAGAGAAGAAAGTGGGCTTAAGTTCAGTAGTGGGTTTAACCCGACCCAGAAGGACATGAATAGACCCGGAAACTTAAGTTGGCCCAACCTGGCAAAAACAGGGAGCTCTTTTGGGTCGAACGCGAACCCAACTTCATCGCTGAGCTCGACGAGACGGAAGAGCTACGGCGACCGCCACGGTAGAGCTTCGGAACGGTGGCGGGGAGTGCGAAGTGAGGAGATGGAGGAACGACGAGCAAAGGGGCTTTGTTTTAAGTGCGGTGGTAAGTATCACCCAACCTTGCACAAATGTCCTGAGCGCTCCCTACGTGTGTTGATATTGGGGGAAGGAGAAACAGTGAATGAAGACGGAGAAATAGTAGCGTTGGAGGTAGAAGATGCCGAGGAGGAGGAAGAACCAGAGGCGGAGTGCAAAATTATTGGGGTTTTGGGAAAGATGGGAGAATATAATACCATGAAGTTGGAGGCACAATTAGCTGATGTGGTTGTGGAGGTGTTGGTCGATAGTGGAGCTAGCCACAATTTTATTTCACCTGAATTGACCTCCGCCTTGGGACTACCAGTAAGCCCTACTACTGTTAAGAGAATCAAGCTTGGGGATGGCCATCAGATTATGTCCGAAGGCACGTGTAAAGGAATTAAGCTTTTTCTGGGGTCTAGGCTCTTTGTAATAGATGCTCTGGTGTTGGAATTAGGAGGGTTAGATGTGGTTCTCGGTATATCATGGTTGAGCACATTGGGGAAAGTGGTAATGGACTGGAAAAATTTATCTATGCAGTTTTGGCATAATGGGGAGCTGGTAACATTACAGGGTCAAGGAAAAGGACAGGTTCGACATGGCTGTCTCAATTCCTTCTTGACAGGCCAAGAGCGGGACTGGAATGGTGAAGGGTGGTGGACTCAATTGGAAGAGAAGCAGCATGCCATGGAATTGGGTCAAAACAGTGTGCGGGAAGTATTGGAGCGGTTTCCTGCAGTGTTTACAGACAAGTTAACACTACCTCCAGTAAGAGATCAGGTGCATAGAATCAATTTGTTACCTAATTGTGGTCCAGTCAATGTGCGGCCATACAAATACCCTCACCACCAAAAATCTGAAATTGAGAGACAAGTAGCAGAACTGTTGCAGGCAGGGGTTGTTCAGCCCAGTATGAGCGCTTTCTCTAGCCCCGTCATTTTGGTCAAGAAGAAGGATCAAACATGGCGGATGTGTGTGGATTATAGATCTCTCAATAAAATAACTATCCCAGATAAATACCCTATACCCAGTGTGGATGAATTACATGGGTCAACAATTTTTTCGAAGATTGATTTAAAATCAGGGTATCATCAGATACGTGTGCATGAGAATGATGTGCACAAAACTGCGTTTAGGACTCACAATGGTCAATACGAATATCTTGTGATGCCTTTCGGATTGATGAACGCACCAGCCACTTTTCAGGCCACAATGAACGACATTTTTAGGCCATTTCTTAGAAAGTTTGTGTTGGTATTTTTCGATGACATATTGGTGTACAGCAAGGATGAAAAGGAGCACATACAACAACTTCAACAAGTACTACAGGTGTTAGTGGATCAGTGTTTTGTTGCTAACATGGCTAAGTGTAAATTTGGATGTTTGCAAGTAGATTACTTGGGTCATATAATTTCTGGTGCAGGGGTTTCTGTGAATCCAGAAAAGGTTAGATGCATCTTGGAGTGGCCTGAACCTAAGAATGTTAAAGGAGTGCGTGGGTTTTTGGGTTTGACTGGATACTACAGGAAGTTCGTCAAGGATTATGGCAAGATTGCCAAACCTCTGACCGAATTGACAAAGAAAGATGGTTTCAATTGGGGTATGGCTGCTAAGGAAGCTTTTGAGAGGTTAAAGAAAGTTATGACAACATCTCCTGTTCTTTTGCTGCCTAATTTCTCTGTGCCCTTTGAAATTGAATGCGATGCTGCAGGGAGAGGAGTAGGTGCTGTGTTGATGCAAAACAGACAACCAATTGCTTATTTTAGCAAAGCTTTGTCTGACAACAACTTGATGAAAACTGCTTATGAAAAAGAGTTGATGGCTTTAGTCCTTGCCATTCAACATTGGAGGCATTATTTATTAGGCAAGGAGTTTGTTGTGTACACTGATCATAGGAGTTTGAAGCATTTTTTACAACAGCGGATTTCCTCTCCTGACCAACAGTGCTGGTTGGCAAAGTTGTTAGGCTATCAATTTGAAGTGCGTTATAAACCGGGTTTTGAAAACAAAGCTGCTGATGCCTTGTCTCGTTGCTATGATGAGGGTACATTTTCTGCACTGGTGCACACTCCTATATGGTTAGGGAGTAATCAGCTACTACAAGAAGTAAGGAATGATGAATTTGTTCAGAAGGTAATGGCGGAGGTGATAAAAGATCCTATGGCTAAACCGAGTTATAGTGTGCAGCAAGGGGTTTTATTGTACCAGGGCCGTTTGGTATTGGGTGCTAAATCTCCCTCTATTCCTTCATTGTTGAAAGAATTTCATGAAACTCCTATGGGCGGCCATTCTGGATTTTTGAGGACTTATAGGCGTATTGCAGAGAATCTTTACTGGGTGGGAATGCAGAAATCCATCCGGAATTATGTACGAGCATGTGATGTGTGCCAAAGACAGAAATATGATGCAACTACTCCAGGGGGTTTTTTACAACCTTTACCTATTCCCAATGCTGTATGGGAGGATATTTCCATGGACTTTGTGACTGGCTTGCCTAAATCCAGAGGTTTTGAAGCGGTTTTTGTGGTGGTAGACAGACTATCCAAGTATAGTCATTTTATCTTATTGAAGCATCCTTATACTGCCAAGTCTGTGGCAGAAGTCTTTGTTAAGGAGGTGGTGCGACTTCATAGAATTCCTAGTTCCATTGTAAGTGATAGAGATCCCTTGTTTGTGAGCCATTTCTGGAAGGAATTGTTCAAATTGCAGGGTACGACACTCAAAATGAGCTCTGCCTATCATCCCGAAACAGATGGGCAAACCGAGGTTATCAATAGGTGTCTTGAAAGCTATCTTCGGTGTTTTGTGGCTGATCAACCCAAGACTTGGGCCTATTGGGTGCCATGGGCTGAATATTGGTACAACACTACATATGTGTCTATAGGTAAGTCCCCTTTTGAAGTTGTGTACGGGAGACAACCTCCTAAATTGCTGCGATACTTGAGCAATGAAACAAAGGTAGCTGCAGTTGCTTTGGAGTTAAAAGACAGAGATGAGGCTTTGGATCAACTTAAGAAGCACTTGTTCAAAGCCCAGCAGCAAATGACAGTGTATGCCAATAAGAAGAGGAGGGATTTGCAGTTCGAGATTGGTGAATGGGTGTTTTTTAAATTGAGGCCCCATAGGCAACAGTCAGTTGTCCGAAGGATAAATCAGAAACTTGCAACACGTTTTTATGGTCCTTTCAAGATCATTGAGAAGGTTGGAGAAGTTGCTTATAAGCTTCAACTACCTGACTACTCCAAAATCCACCCTGTTTTTCACATATCCTTATTAAAGAAGGCAGTTGGGAACTACCATGTCCTGGGAGAATTGCCTAAAGAATTAGAGGTTGTTACTGAAGAAGAGATATATCCAGTAAAGGTTTTGGGCTCTCGAATAACAGTTCAGGAAGGAGTTTCCATTCCTCAAAGTTTGATCCAATGGAAGAATAAATCTATTGATGATGTCACATGGGAGGACAATGCTGTGTTGAGGGGTCAATTTCCAGAATTTAACCTTGAGGACAAGGTCATTTCTGATGCAGGCGGCATTGATAGAAATGCTGAGGTACAACTGGGCCAGGAATATGATCCTAAGCCCAAGATTTGGAGAGTGTATGAGAGGAAGAATAAGAGAGGGGTTAAGAGGAATGACGTGGCCCTGAATCAGGCTTGATATGTATGGAGGGTATAAGGGGTATAAGCATTAGTAATATATATAGGTGGTTAGAGGAGAGAGAGAGTATCGAGGATTCTGTTAGAAGTGGATTCACTGTAAACGTGAATTGTAGAGGCCCTATGGCTCTGGATTGGTAGCTTACAACCAATTACTGTTAAATTGTTATTTGATCTGCATTCCATTAGAAGTCCACTCACTGGAAGTTATACAACAAAATGACTAGAATAACAAAAAAAGCCAATTATGTGTGATGTGCTGTGGTGTGAATGAATCAGCGCAACACCTCTTTCTGGACTGTATAGTAGCCCAACGTCTATGGCATCGATGTTTTAGATGGGTGGTATCTTGTTTGTCCAACATAAGGATTTGAAATGTCACTTTGAGCAATTCTACTTTCTACTTTTTAATCATAAACAGAATATGGTATGAAAAGGTATGTGGGTAGCGGTTCTAAGATGTATATGGGAGCAAAGGAATCTTATATATAGTCTTCAAACAAGGGGTAGTTGACGAGGAAGAAATCTTTCATTTGGCTTAAATCAAAGCTTGGCTGTGGATGAAACATAGATTACGTTCCTTTAATTATTCTATAGCGGATTGGCACCTAAACCCAGTCCAATGTATGAAGAGCTAGATGTGTTAAGTGTAACAAGCGCAGAGGTGTATGGCCTGAGGTGTTACAGCTGCAAAAGACATTACATAACTTTGTTTTCTGCAGAATCCTGAGGGGGTTAGGTGGTGCATGGGAAGGAGGCAGAGTTTGAGGTGTTGAATGGAAGTTGGTATAGTTGTACGTGAAGCTGAATGTTGGGACGGAAAACAATAGCTGTTTATGTGGAGGCTGCAGTGATGGGTGGATCGGCTACAATGCTACATAGTTGTTGCAGGGGGTGTTCTAGTAGTGAAGTGTATGCAAAAGGGAAGTAGAAGGGAGGTGTGCAGTTTATGTGAAGCTGAATATTGGGTGGGGAAATAGATGAGGTGCTGAACTTAAAGTTGAGTTGTGGTGTAAAAGTGGTGCAAGCGTGTGGAGTTGTAGGAATTATAGATACCAAGGCAGCCTTAGTTGCTATGCTACTTATTTTGAGAATATATGAATATCTATAGAGCTGGTGCTCTTTTGGTGAGTCTCAGATGAAACCGTGTGGAGATTAGGCTTTGGTGTAGGCAGCAAGTAAATGTGCAGGGTAGGCTGAATTGTCTTCCTTTGTAGACAAATCCACGAGCAGTTGGAGGGTTTGAATCTCATTGTTGCAGATATAGTGCTGCCTTGTGAGAAGCATGCAGATTTTTACAGATGTTGGTGTAGAAAGTACCAAAGCATGGAGGTATGGAGTGGCAGCTTTTGATAGTTAACACCAAGGATTTAAAAAATGATCCGTGCAAAAGTTTTGATGAATTCTAGCTTTTTTTTTGGTGCAAAGATGGTTTTTGGTTTTAAATAACAGTATTATGTACCTTCTGTAAAGAGAGAAAAGCTATGTTTAAGCCAACCTAGCAGCGGTTATTTTGTTGGAAGAATGGAATATGGGGAAGGGAAGGAAATGCTGCATGCGTTTTTCTTTCTGTAGCTAATATGAAGGCTGAATTGGTTTGGTAAAGGGTCAATATTTACTGCATAATTGATGCAGAACACTGCAGATTTGAAGCATTATTGGTGCAAATATGGCTATGCTATGTACGGGCAGATTTTTGCCTCTTGTTTTGTAGGAATTTGGAATTATCTATAGATTTAGATACAAGTGTATTATGCTAATGCAAGTACCAGAGAAGCTTTGGTTTTGGTGTTGGTTTCATTTTTATTGTATCTATGAAAATGAGTTTTGTATAAGTTGAGAAATCCCTCCTTTATAATTCATTTATTTATTGTTGATAAAAAAAAAACAAAAAAAGTCAATAAATAATTAACAACTTACAATAAAATAAATTATTTACATTAAATTTATGAAAATTATTTATTTTATAATTAAATTTTATGAAATTTTTTAGTAATTTAATAATACTTTTATTTTAATAATTATTATAATAATTTTTTTAATGGTAAGAAAAAAGTTATCCCGCACATGTTTGTAATAGTTAAATGAATGATATTTTAACAATAACTTTAATAAGTACTAACTTTATTATTGTGCGTTAAAAACATGGACAAATTAGAAACATTCAAACAAGTCTTTTATTTGTTATATTTACATTCATTTTATTTCGGCCCTTTGTGATTTATTTGCATCAATTAACTATTGCTTCATTCTAAAATATCAACACCTATATAAATTACATTTGGATTTAATTTAGAGTTGGTATAGGTGTGGTGGTAATCTTGGGTGAGCAACTGCCACAAGTGGTTGTGCAAGAAGGATATCATGGTCTGACTCAGAGAGGTTGATGGTTGAAACATTGGGTGGTGCACTCCAAGTGAAGCCATGGAGCAGTCTAGCAAATAGCATCACTGTCATTGTGGTTCCAAGCATCGCTCCAGGACACCCACGCCTTCCTGTGCTAAATGATATGAACTTTAAATTTGGTTCCGTCAAAACCACATCATCTCCATCACTCTTGAGGTGGCGTTCAGGTTTGAACTTGTAGGGTTCATTCCACACTTTTGGGTTTCTTCCAAGTTCTTGTCTGCTTAGCAGTACATGGCTACCCTTAGGGATGAAGTAATTTCCCACCATGGTGTCACTCATAGAGACATGGGGAGGAATAAAAGGTGCAATGGGATGAAGACGAAATGCTTCTTTTGCACAAGCCTTCACATAGTTTAGCTTAGGTATATCTGATTCTTGGACCATCCTGTCTTTTCCTACCACACTGTCCAATTCTTCAACAGCTCGATGGAGCAACTCAGGTTGGTTAATCATCTCAGCAAGTGCCCATTCAAAAGCATTTGATGGATTGTCCACTGTTGCAAGCATCAATTCCTACAAAGAGTTTAAATATTAATTTCAAATTTCATCTTTATAAAATGCATGAAATGTAGCCAAATCAGAAATTATTGTATATGATCTAGACCTACCCTACACGATCCCAATCCATCGCACAAACTATTAGCTACATGGAGGTTAAAAGAAAAGGTAAAACGAGAAATAATAAAGGTGAGAAGAAAAGATGAGAAAGATATAAAGAAAAGAAGGTGAAAGTGAATGGAAAAGAAAATAAATGGATGTTTATAAACCCCTCTCCCGCATGAAATATGATTTGCATATACGTGTTAGTATAAGTACGAAAAAACAAACTAAGAGAAAAGTGAAGTATATTACTATGATTTGTGCATTGATCTCTTCCAATGTTAAGGATGGGTTATTGTTGGAGTCTTTCAGGGAAATGAGAACATCCAGCCAGTCCTCTTCATCAACCTTTAATCCATCATTCCATTGTTTGATTCTCTGTTGAACGATGGGATCATGGTGCTTCTTGATGATCCTCAAAGCTTCCTTCACTTTCTTCTCGTGACCATCCAAATCAAGTGCTCTCAAGCATGGCATATAATCAGAAACAGAAAAGGAATAAACGTAGTTGAGCAAATCAAAGATGGAATCAACATGTTCTACTTCCTCAAAACCGGGCCCTCCATCCTCTCTAGCCTCCCCAAAATACCTTGCATTAAAAGTAATTTTTCTGATAAGGTTGCCACAATAATGCCTTGCAGCAGTCCTAACATTCACAAGGCCAGAAATACCATCGTTCACCATTTTGCACTTGTTGTAGACGTAAAACATAAGGTTGTCAGCTTCTTCAGTCCTTTTGTCGTGAAGCCATAGGTGTTTGTGTGGAGAAAGCAAATCCTTGGTTACAATTTTCTTCATTTTCTTCCACTGGTCCCCAAAGGGCACAAAAATTGTTGTTGAATATCCACTAGTGATGAGCTCAGTGGACATGCTTAATGATCTTGATGCAAAAGTTGCATCTTGTTTTCTCAAGAACTCAGTTGCAATGGTGGGAGATGTGACTGGGATAACATAGGCATTTCCTAAGCGGATACATGCAATTTCAGTGTTCATTTCTTTCATGAGATTATGTATCCACTTATATGCAGGTTTGCTTGCAAGCATTTCAGGAAGGTTGCCTACTATAGGCCATGGTTTGGGACCTGGAGGGAGGTTTGGCTTTTGTTTCTTGGAATAACTCTCTGTGAAGTTAGACCTTAGGGTTTTGATCATAATGATGAAGCAGGTGATTATCGCAAGCAAAGAAGGCCAAAAGCTTTGAAGATTTGACAACAGAAGAAATGGGGTGTAGCCCATGATTTAGAAAAGTTTTGTAACTGATAAAGGAAGAAATTAAGGAGAAGTACTTTTGCTATAAGGTGTTTAGGGAAAAATATGATCCATGACCAAAACTTGATGCCTATTTATAGCATATATAGCTAAAGCTGCTGCATAAAGATATGCATTATGATGTTAAATTCTCTTGGTAGGGGATATCGCGTAAAAAGCCTTGACACCGAAGAGGCGTGCATGGTCAAAATTCTTTGGATTTGTATGGAGAAGTAGAGTGCATAAAATGTGTTTTTCATGTGTTGCTTTTTATTAATCTTGTATGAACCTCAGCTTGTCCCTGTCACTTTTTATAGTGTGGTTTGATTAATATTATTATTACTATTTACAAACCCAATTCAATTGATAGTGTATAATTAATTACTTACACCACTGTGTTATGCATTTTGCAATTCATGCACACCCTTTACACACTAAAGTTCTTAAATATATATTTTTATATCTTTTGCTTTTTTCTTATAAAACATGTTTTTGGATATAGATACATGTAGCTACTTAAATATTAATTTATAAATTGATTTATAAATTTTTATTAATAATAAAAATTATTTTAGATATTAATAAGTTTAATCTTATTTTTAAGGTTTATAAATATTTATTATATTATTTTCTTATTTAGTCTCAATATTAATAATTTTTATAAGTTATTTAATTTTAAAAATACAATATTACAATTCTATTCAGATTAAATTAAGTCCTTAAAATTTTCAAAATGTAACAATATAATTATTTTGTCTTTTTTAAATTTAAAATAGTTAATTTTATAAACTATTACTCATAGGTTATAATAGAGAGACTTAATCAAAGCTTGACTAAATTTAATAAAATAAAAAGGTAGTAAAATAGAAAATGCAATTAAGCCTTAAAAAATTGTATGATGATTTAAATTATTTCTTATAAATTAAAAATATTATTTATATATTTATTAATTATATAAAATAAGCATTTATCATACTAAAATACTACTTATAAAAAATTAGTGCATAATTTCATATAACTTAATTTCTATACACTATCAACAAATATCAACAATTGAAAAAGATATAAAAATGGTTACTTTAAAATTATATAAAACTTCTCATATAAAAAAAAATTATAATTTAACTAAAGTGAAGATATAAAAACAAAATTGTAACGTGTCTTATGTAATGAATTGTAATTAAATTAAGATGATAATATAAAATTAGCCGTGGCTAAAGGATTTACCCGTGCAAATTCTACGCATGATCGTGACAATGCTTTTTGGTGGTTGTTGTTGTATGACATAAAGTATATCTCAAACAACAATAACACGTGTTAAATCTTAAAAAAAAATGTATGCGTTAATCAATTCTTTGCAAAATTTATGTAATTACAAATTAGTTTGCAATTTATGAATTTTTTAATAAATTAACATTTCAGTTTGTGTAATGTACATCATAAATATTTATTGCATGAAATTGATCTTTATAAAATGAGATATTTTTTAGAATTTAAGTTATGATATAATTAACATTTTATGATAAATAATTTTTTAAAATATATAAATTATATTTTTAGTTTTAATAAATATTTTAAATGATAATGTAGTGTACCTTTTAATTATAATAAAAAATAAATGGAGAGAAAATCAAAGTCTTCTACAAACGTCCTCCATGGCTATCGACGTAAACCACAAAAGTTATCAAATAACCACACAACTTTTTTCTTCTCAAATTTTCTGAATAGCTTTCGGGAACATAACATGTTCAAGATATTCCAAAGATGAACAAGGGTGAAAGAAGTGTTCATCTCACGCAGGTTGAACAGGTGGGAGAGAAAATTTAGATTCGTGAGTGGGAAATGTGGGACGATTGGAGAAGTAGCTAGATCAAATTTATATAGGCAACATGAAACTATATGTTAATATTCCATGATACCAAAGAACTGAGCTTGAGTCAAATAGAGATGTAAGAAGGGTTTGAGGAAAATGTGCATGGAAAAGCCAAGGGAGACCAGAAAACAACGCATGGATGAACCTGTGGTGAATAGGAAGAAGAAAGGTAAGGAGGTATGGATGGAGAAGAAGGGGAAAAAATCGTTGGTTGATCCAGTAAAAGATTCTTCACAAGATAATTGGAAGGGCCCATCATCATGACTAGCAGCATATTATGCCATGGATGCAGAATAGTCTGATGGGCCAGTTTTCTGCAGAGTTGGATTTCAAACAACTGTGTGAAGAACTTATTAAAGGGGGAATGAATATGATTAGAGTGAGGTATATGGGTGACAACTTGGCTCTACTAACGCCAAGAGAAGGGGAGTGTATGGAGGACTTAATTAAGCTCAACAAAAAGCGCTTTGAAAGTGTAATGTTATTGACCCATGGTCAGAATCATATGGCCACAAAATTGTTTGGATGAGGTGCTATGATCTCCCTATATCCCTTTGAAACAAGGATTGCTTCTCCAAAGTAGTAGGAGAAGTGCCAACGCTAGTGTTTGTTGACAAATCTACGGTGTCTTGGGAAAATCTTGAGTATGCAAGATTGCAAGTTCGATTACTCAAGAACCGTAATGCTAGAATGGCGAAGGGCATGCAAATCAATGGTCAAGTGTATAGTATTGTTATTGAAGAGGAGTATCCAAGTGTAAACTGAGGTCGGTGCAATTTTCCCTATAACCACTATGCCTCTACTGATAGTATCATGTCTATGGACTCCTTTGTGGAGGGCACTGTGTTTTCTGAGAATAGTTGTGAAGAGGAGGTCCGACAAGGGTCAAAGGAGGAAGTGGAGGGAGGAGCGAAACGTTCTATGCAAACAACAAATGTGGTGCTAATTGAGGAATGCTCTATGAAAGGTAATGAGAGACAAAGGAAAGATGGTAAGGCTTTCACTAATGAGGAAAAGCATGGTATGAGTGTCTCTGAAGAGGATGTCAACCATGCAGTCCATCCCTCTGCATGCTCTAGCCATTCTAAGACTTGAAACCAACTTCTTTCAGTGAACAAATAAACTTTAACCACTACACTAAACAAATTCTTTTGTATTATTATGATTTTTATTATACTTATTAATAATATTATTTATATTTTTAATATTACATTAATATTATTAATATAATTTATATTATTATTATTAATATAACATAATATTATTAATATTATGTTAATATTATTAATATAATTATTAATATAACTATTAATAATAATAAGTATTATAAAAATCATAATATGACAAAAGAACCTATCTAGTGATTAATGTTTCTTTGGTTATTGAAGGAACTTGCTTTGAGTCCCGTCTACTACCTTGACTCTCTCACATATCTTAGGAGAGTCCCGCCTACTACCTTGAATCTCTCACATATCTTAGGAGATGAGGAAGCAATTATGGGGAGCATTCTAGAATATAAGGGCCAAGGGAAAGCAGGTCATAATTCTTGGAAGAGGAGTAATCTTCCCTTTGCCTTCGGTTTGGAAACAACATCACCACTAATACAAGCTGATCTTTGGAGGAAATCTTAACTCATGTTTTAGAACTCATCTCTACTGTGGTAAGGATGTAGTATGCCACCATTCTTCTGTGCAGACACGCTTATGTTTACTGCTATGAGCTTGTCAGCAGCTAATAGAAAATCAGAATTGGTTGTGAAGGCTGCAGGTGTAGGATCTGCTCTTTGGTTCTGCTAGGTAATGTATGCTACTTTCTATCTAGCAATTGCTCAGATTCTAATGAGTTAAAGCTGGGACACTCCCCAGTAGTTCTTCACAAATGCTGAGTGTTGGTGGTGGGTCATGATCGTGCCTTTTATAGATGCTCATGGAAGCTATAGTAGGTTTTAGAATACCGTAATCGGTCTCCAAATGCTGCTGCATAATTGCCTAAACAATGTGACTGGCGTTGGTGCTACCATTTCTCTAAGGGTGCTGCAGTTTTGGAGTTAGAAAGAGGGAGTCGCAGGTGCGTCTTTATGCAGCTTATGAAGCTCCATTTATGGAAACAGGTTATGGCTTGTCTGCTAAGGCAGTTTTTAATGCAGCACAGGCCAAGTTCAGGCCAATTTTGTGTGTCTGGTCTGTCATGGGTTGTTGTTATGGGTATGTGCTGGGTTGATTTATTGTAAGCAAGGAAGGTATGTTTAAGAAGCAATAGCCTATAAACGGTGAGTGTTTTTTGGTTATTTTATATGGGTTAAAAAAGTGTCTCATTTTTAATTCATTTAACTCTTTGCTGATAAAAAAATCCGATAAAAAAATAATTTCAAAAGAAACTGCAAATTTTATTCATAGTCATTATTTTGCAAATGGAAAAACTAACATCAGTTGCACTATTTTTTTTTTTTTAATGAGCAAGAAATAATATGAATAAAAATAAAAATATTATGATACTCAAACCCTTAATATACTGGAAAAGATTAAAAAAAAAGACAGATAAATTTGTTTAGCAGTTTAGGAATAACAAAGCGAGACAGACCGTGCGGGTTGACCTGCGATCCGCAAAGAAAAATATGGGACGAGCTGCCTATTCCAACCAACCTACTGGCTCGCTCCACATAACTCGCAACCCGTGCAACCAAGTGTGGGACAAGGCGGGCTAGTCCGCATGACCTACATAACTTAAAAATCTATAAATTTCTTTCTGCACCTCCATATTTTCTTTATATCTCATATTTCTTATTCCAAAATTTTACTCACATCTTATTACGCATGTGTCATGAGAATAATGTTGTGAAACTATTTACCTAATACATCTAAATAAAAAATAATTAAATTTATTCAAAATTTTTATTTAAAAATTATTTTTTATTAATTTAAAAAAATATTCTTATGTGGGCTGGCCCGCGGACCAACCCTTATGCGGGGCAGGCTAGTAAAATCAGCCCGCATATTCTATGCGGACGGACCATCCCCCATTGCCATCCTTAGCACCTTTGTGAGTAATTATAGTAAAAATATGGCACTTCTTAACTACACACTAAACTCACAAAAAAAAAGAATAATATTTAGATTGCACTACACTTCTTGCAGCACCAAGTGACATGTATGATCAGCATAATGCAACACAAAACTACAGGTTTAGATAGCTACCAGTCAAACAAATCTCCCAAGGTGATACACGGAAATTGAGCTTGCCTTATGCTCAAGCACTTCAAAACAGTTCAAAAAAGGAAAAGTAAAAGATTAAATTAATTGTTGAATGTTGCAGTAAAACAATAAATGATTAACGAATTCTCTTGGTGTGTTATTAAGAACAAGGAATTTGTGAGCACATGTGGATGTGAGGACATGCACAAGGGCTCGCTGCACCACAATCAGAAAAATTTCTTTTTGATGAAAGTTGATTGATAGAACAACTTTGAAAATTTTTGTGAGTTCCATGTAAACATATAGATTTGGAGGAAAGAAACACTCTACTTGTTGTGCGTGTTTTTTTTTTGTTTCAGTTGAGAATGATGCAATAATAGATACACGATAATATAATTTTTGTTACTTATATCCCCATATACTCGAATAGAGGTTTTTTATATTGGTTGGGATATTCCAATACTCCCATTTATATAATTTTTTATTGCTGATTAAAAAAAAAAAGGAATTTGTGTTTAGAGTTTTGGTTATGGTTATGGTTATGTTAAAATCTTTGTATTATATTTTTTATCAGCAAATAATAAATAAATAAATATGGAACACTTGAGGGGTGTTCCAATCTTATTATAAAGAGAAAGTCCAACACAGAGAATCTCCAACCAAACCTTCAAGACTCAAGAGAACTATATACTCTTTTGTTCTAAAACCAACATCATCAGAATAGTACTTCCAAAACTTTGCTCCACTAATAACTACACAAAGAATCAACTACTAAGAAGTCTTATTTCATATATACTTAGCAACCCCTAGGGGTGGTCATGGATTGGATTTTTCAAAATCTAGGTTCGATCCAATCCAAATCCATTTTAGCTAGATCAAATTTATTTGGATTTTTTCAATTCCATTTAAATTATACTAAATCTAGATTAAATTTACTTTGTCAATTAGATCAAATCCAATGTGTGATCAACTTGACGTGGGATTAACTCAACTCAATCTCGGTCGACTTGACTCAACTCAAGTCGACCTAACCCGACCCAACTCGACTCGACCTGGCCTAAGCCGACTTGGTTCAACCTGGCTCGAGTCGACTCAACTTGACTTGGGCCCAGGTCGACTTGGCTCCACCTGGACCTAGGCCCACTAGACTGAACTTGGGTCCGGACAGACTTGTTTTGACCTAGGTTCAAGTCGACTTAGTTTGACCCTGGCCATCCAAACCAACAACTCTTAAGGATTTACCTCTAACATCCAATCAATAACAAAGCTTCAATGTTAGAAGGATGTTGTTGGAGGCAAGATCAGAGGTCGATATTATGACATTGCAGACTTGGATGTCATCATTCAACACAGTGTGTCATCGATCATTCAACCTAACATATTACCTCTTTTCGTTGACTACATAGTTAAAAATGAACAACTTCGTCGAAAGGTCGTGGAAAAAAATCAAATAGCTAATCAAACAAATCAAAATGTAGCTCTGTTGATGAATAGAATACAATTGCTGGAGCAAAAATTAGTCATGATGGAACGACATCAACCTGACAAATCAACTAGCACTCCACCCGCACTATGCTGAATAATTTGATGATCGGTCAGTGCCTTGAGTTCATCATCCATGTAAGTCAAATTAATTACATTATCCTTTCATTAAATGTGCATGTCTTCAAATTTATTCACTAATTTAAAATTCTGAGTGTGAACTTAATTATATTTTGGTTTATGTAATATTTCATTCATTAGTTTCATAATACGAATAATTAATTTACTTTATTTGTTCTAATTCTTTTCACAGGTTCTTAGAATTCAAATTCTAATTGATGTTTTCGACTTCTGTATCAGTGTTCCAATTTTTCCTTCATATGTCATGTTATTTTTATGGACCCTTATACATTACATTCTATGTTATTTTGAATTGTAATGATAAACATCAGGTGCTATGCAACTTTCAAATCTAATTTCTTGTTATGCTTTGGATTTTAATTACAGAACATTCGTGTTATCATGCTTAATTCATTTTGATTTGAATTTCAATTAGTTTTTTTTTATTATTAGCAAGTAAGGAATGAATAAATATATTAGTGATCACATGTTATAATTCACTTTTAATATTCATTTCAATTTGAAATTTAGTATTGTTTAGCCCATTCAAACTTCGTCAGTTGTTCAATTCCATCCTAAAGTGTTAGCATCAAGACATTAGCTTTTATTTTATTTACAAAACTCAATCTACGCTGAAAACGATTTTGTGTTGGCTTTTGATAGTTTGTGTCTCTCTAAGACCTAGGTTATTTCTCTTTGTAGTAAAGCTAATGCTTTAATCTTCCAAAATTTATTATATACACACATACCGTGTATACAAGTGATTACTTTTATTTCCATATCCATTTGTCTTGTATTTTCATCTTCATTTGAATATCATTTATGTCATTTATGTCATTGATTAAGTTTTCATACATTAGAACTTTCCACTCCATGAGCTACTTCTCCATCTTCATTGAGATCTATTTCCACATATTATTTTCTCAATATTATATTGATAGATAATGATTGTTAATTAATTAATTACATCATCATGCTATCCCTGCATGTAAAGTGACTTAAATGAAGTTAAGTTTTAATTTCAATTTGAATAAGTCAATTATTCAATTGCTAATAACACATTATTGTGTTAATTAATGGATTAGTTAGTTGATAAAAATATTTTAGTATTTAATTATAATAATAGTTCCGAGAATTATGGAACATATTTTTATTTAGTTATTTCAATATATTTAAATTAAAGTCATATCCCACAAAATTTGAACAATTCTGCGTGTAATCGAGTTATATTTAACACCTCGTCACAAGTCACAAAGGTTAAAGGTTAGAAGCTATTCATCATACTTTTATTAGTATTTGAGATTAACAATACAATTTCATAACAAAATGAATGATATCTTAACAATAACTTTAATAACTAACTTTATTATTGTGCGTTAAAAACATGGACAAATTAGAAATTCAAACAAGTATTTTATTTATTACATTTACATTCATTTTATTTCGGCCTTTGTGATTTATTTGCATCAATTAACTATTGCTTCATTCTAAAATATCAACACCTATATAAATTACATTTGGATTTAATTTAGAGTCGGTATAGGAGTGGTGGTAATCTTGGGTGAGCAACTACCACAAGTGGTTGTGCAAGAAGGATATCATGGTCTGACTCAGAGAGGTTGATGGTTGAAACATTGGGTGGTGCACTCCAAGTGAAGCCATGGAGCAGTCTAGCAAATAGCATCACTGTCATTGTGGTTCCAAGCATCACTCTGGGACACCCACGTCTTCCTGAGCTAAATGATATGAACTTCAAATTTGGTTCCGTCAAAACCACATCATCTCCATCACTCTTGAGGTGGCGTTCAGGTTTGAACTTGTAGGGTTCATTCCACACTTTTGGGTTTCTTCCAAGTTCTTGTCTGCTTAGCAGTACATGGCTGCCCTTTGGGATGAAGTAATTTCCCACCATGGTGTCACTCATAGAGACATGGGGAGGAATAAAAGGTGCAATGGGATGAAGACGAAATGCTTCTTTTGCACAAGCCTTCACATAGTTGAGCTTAGGAATATCTAATTCTTAGACTACTTATAAGTGCCTAATTTTCATAATATTTCATATTAAAATATAGGCACTTATGAGTATTAATTGCTAATTTATGAATTTATACTTTTTTACATTTTTTATGATATTTAATTGAATAAGAGCATTTTATTCCTAAATTTGGTGTTAATTGCAGGTTTTTATGGAAGAATAGAGATTTGGACTAAAGAAGAATAATATATGCTAAAAGGAGAAAGCTGGAAGGCCCAAAACGTGCAAAAGAGAGAGAAAAAAGTCCAACTCAACAGCAAGAATGTGTCAGATTAATTGGGCTATTTTTATGTTTTTATCATTAAGCCCATAAGCGCGACGCAAGAAGTCACTTAACCCTAGCAAATTAGGTTAAATAGGGGGCTAGAGGAACAACCCTAGTGTGTCAGATTGAGAGGAAAACACCATAAAGTGAATTGTAACCCAATTAGGAGAATGGAAGGTGCTAGAAGTATGCGTGACTAATTCTATCCTTTCGGATTGAGAGTAATCTGCTCGAACTCTTATGTATTGAGGTGATATCTTATATTAAAATATTCAGTTCTTGATTGATTATTGGTATTGTTGTTTTACTTTTAATTTTCTGTGACAAATTGAGAATCTTAAATCTGACTGGAAAGTATTTTTAGGGTTCTGACCTAAACAACAATACTTGACATATTTAAGCGCTAGGAATAAACTTGAAATGTTAATTGCTATTAACGTCTGAGCTTCGTTCAAAGTTGTTCTTATAATTATGCGAGGGATCGATAGTTAGGGAACATTCTTAAGGATTTTATATGCGAGGAATCGATATAAATGATTTTTATACGGACATCAATTTCAATCAAAGAACTTAATATTGACATGCTAATCAAAATACATGAGAGGGAGAAAGAGGAAACCAAATCCCTATTTTTCCAATTGAAGCAATAACTCTTTGAATTGTTTTCTTGTTAATTCTTGTCAATATAAATATTTTCAAACCAACTTTTATTATTCTATTTTATATTTAGTGAATATTGTACTTGATAATTCAACTCTTCCTTGTGGGATCGATATCTGTCCTTAGGACAATTATTACTTCTGACAACGTGGTGCACTTGTCGTAAAAAGTCATTAACCACCCTATCTTTTCCTACCACACTATCCAATTCTTCAACATCTCGATGGAGCAACTCAAGTTGGTTAATCATCTCAGCAAGTGCCCATTCAAAAGCATTTGATGGATTGTCCACTGTTGCAAGCATCAATTCCTTCAAAGAGTTTGAGTATTAATTTCAAATTTCATCTTTACAATGCATGAAATGTAGCCAAATCTGAAATTATTGTACATGATCTAGAACTACCGTACATGATCCCAATCCAGCTTACAAAGTATTAATTATACGGAGGTTAAAAGAAAAGGGTAAAACGAGAAACTGATAGAGGTGAGAAGAAAAGAGGAGAAAGATAGAAAGAAAAGAAGGTGAAAGTGGATGGAAAAGAAAATAAATGTATGTTTATAAACCCCGTTCCCGCATGAAATATGGATTTGCATTTACGTGTTAGTAAAAGTACGAAAAAACAAACTAAGAGAAAAGTGAAGTATCTTACTATGATTTGTGCATTGATCTCTTCCAATGTTAATGATAGGTTATTGTTGGAGTCTTTCAGAGATATGAGAACATCAAGCCAGTCCTCTTCATCAACCTTTAATCCATCATTCCATTGTTTGATTCTCTGTTGAACGATGGGATCGTGATACTTCTTGATGATCCTCAAAGCTACCTTCACTTTCTTCTTGTGACCATCAAAATCAAGTGCCCTCAAGAATGGCATATAATCAGAAAAAGAAAAGGAATAAATGTATTTAAGCAAATCAAAGATGGAATCAACATGTTCTACTTCCTCAAAACCTGGCCCTCCATCCTCTCTAGCCTCCCCAAAATACCTTGCATTAAAACTAATTTTTCTGATAAGGTTACCACAATAATGCCTTGCAGCAGTCCTAACATTCACAAGGCCAGAAATTCCATCGTTCACCATTTTGCACTGGTTATAGACGTAAAACATAAGGTTGTCAGCTTCTTCAGTCCTTTTGTCGTGAAGCCTGCTAGGATCATGTGTTTAACATCCTGCAAGTTAGCATTTTTTGTTATTGAATAAGTCTCCAGATTATTAGGATATTAATTAATTATGTTTTAACTACTGGTTTGTTACCAGATTTCTTTGCTATTTTTTAGAACAATCTTTGTTCATTATGTGTATAAACACATAGCTTTCCAGCTTTAATAAATTATCTCAGTTGATCAATCAAACATTATTTGATTTGAAACCAACAAATTGGTATCAAGAGCACTCTTCTTAAGGGATCTGTAAGGTCAAAATGGAAGGAGAATCAAGTTTTTCAGCTGTTGCACCACCAGTCTTCGATGGAGACAATTATCAAATGTGGGCAGTTCGTATGGAGACTTATCTGGAGGCTTTGGATCTTTGGGAAGTAGAAGAAGATTACGAAGTCCCTCCACTTCCAGTAAATCCTACTGTTGCACAAATCAAAGCACAAAAGGAGAAAAAAAATCAGAAAATCAAAGCCAAAAGCTTGCCTATTTGCAGCTGTATCTCAAATGATCTGCACACGAATAATGTCCCTCAAAACAGCAAAGGAAATTTGGGATTACCTCAAGGGTGAATTTGCAGGAGATGAGAGGATTCGTGGAATGAAAGTTCTAAATTTGATTCGGGATTTCGAGTTGCAGAAGATGAAGGAGTCTGAGTCAGTGAAGGAGTACTCTGACAGACTTCTCAGCATTGCCGATAAGGTGAGATTACTTGGTTTTGTGTTTAATGACTCTAGGATTATTGAAAAGTTGTTGGTCACTGTTCCCGAGAAGTTTGAAGCCACCATTACTACTCTGGAGAACACCAAAGACCTATCAAAAATCTCTCTTACAGAGAGCTCTTGAATGCTTTACAAGCACAAGAGCAAAGAAGGTCTATGAGGCAAGAAGGGGTGATTGAAGGAGCTTTACCTGTCAAGCATCAAGACAACAGCAGGTATAAAAAGAAGAAAAACTTCAAAAAGGAAGGAGGTTCCAAAAAATCCTACCCACCTTGCTGCCATTGTGAGAAGAAAGGTCATCCACCATACAAGTGTTGGAGAAGACCTGATGCCAAATGCTCCAAATGCAATCAACTTGGACATGAATCTATGATCTGCAAAGTCAAAGGTCAGGTGCAAGAAGTAGATGCACAGGTTGCTGGTCAAGAAGAAGATAAATTGTTCGTGGTCACTTGTTTCTCAAGTAGAGAATCGAGTGAGAGCTGGTTGATTGACAGTGGGTGCAAAAATCATATGACATATGACAAGGAGTTTTTCGAAGAATTGAAAAACACTGAAGTTAAGAGAGTGAGAATTGGAAATGGTGAACTCTTGGAAGTCAAGAGAAAAGGCACAGTAGCTATAGCAAGCTATGAAGGTACAAAATTTATTTCAGATGTTTTATTTGTACCTAAAATTGATCAAAATCTCTTAAGTGTTGGCGAGCTACTCGATAAAGGCTATAAAGTGTTGTTTGAGAATAAACAGTGTTTGATTAGAGATGCTAGTGGCAAAGACTTGTTCAATGTCAAAATGAAAGGAAAAAGCTTTGCTTTAAATCCAATGGAGAAAGAACAAATGGCCTTCAAGTCCAGAGCTAGTGCCACTACGATTTGGCACAAAAGACTTGGGCACTTTCATCATCAAGGATTCCTCCTTGTCATGCCTGCAATTTTGGGAAGCAACACAGGACACCTTTCCCTAAACAAGCTTGGAGAGCCTCGAAAAAGCTGCAGCTGGTGCACACTGATCTGTGTGGTCCTCAAAGAACACCTTCATTAAATGGTAACCTCTACTACATTATTTTTATTGATGATCTAACAAAAATGTGCTAGATTTTCATGTTGAAAAAAAAGTCAGAGGTACCAGTATATTCTGGAAATCCAAAGCCAGAGTTGAAAATGAAAGTGGATGCTCAATTCAAATTATAAGGTTTGACAATGGCAAGGAATACACCTCTGATGCTTTCAACAAATTTTGTGAAGAAGTTGGAATTCAACATCAATTAACAGCACCATATACTCCTCAACAAAATGGTGTTAGTGAAAGGAAGAACAGATTCATTATGGAGATGACAAGGTGTATGCTCCATGAAAAGAATCTTCCAAAAGGGTTCTCGGAGGAGGCAGCAAACACTGCTGTATTCCTACAAAATTGAATTTCTACAAAAGCCTTGAAAGATCTGACACCATATGAAGCTTGGTATGGCTACAAACCTTCTTAAAAATTTCTCAGAATATTTGGTTGTCTTTGCTTCACATATATTCCATAGGTCAAGCGTGATAAGCTTGATAAAAAAGCATAAGCAGGCATCTTTGTTGGATATAGCACTGTATCCAAAGCTTACAAAATTTTTCAGCCACAAACTGGTCATGTGATTGTAAGCAGAGATGTTTATTTTGTTGAAAATGAGCAATGGGATTGGGAAAGTTCAACTAAGGTAAATCAAAGTCCAAATGCTCCAGACAGTTCAACCCTTGGGAGCATGACAGAAGAATCTGAAGATGATGGACATGATGCTGCAGTTGATGATGCATCTGCCAGAGGAACAAGACTGTTGTCTGACATCTATCAAAGGTGCAATGTAGCTGTTTGTGAGCCTGCAGGATTTCACGATGCAAAAAACAATCAACACTGGATGGTTGCAATGCCATTGGAGCTTTCTATGATTGAGAAAAATAAAATTTGGGAATTGGTTGATCGACCTCCAAACAGAAAAATAATTGGAGTGAGATGGGTTTTTAGAACCAAGCTAAGTCCTGATGGTTCTATCAACAAATTCAAAGCAAGACTTGTTGTGAAAGGATATGCACAAGTTTTTGGTGTTGATTACTCAAAGACATTTGCACCTGTTGCCAGGCTTGACACTGTAAGATTGATGTTTGCTCTTGCTGCTCAAAGGAGCTGGAAAGTATACCATTTGGATGTTAAATCTGCATTCTTAAATGGAGATTTGCAAGAAGAAATTTTTGTTGAACAACCTGAAGGCTTTGTGAATGAGGGCAATGAAAATAAAGTCTACTTTCTGAAAAAGGCTTTATATGGATTAAAGCAGGCTCCACGAGCCTGGTACAACAAGGTTGATGATCATCTGGTACACCTTGGCTTTCAAAAAAGCCAATCTGAACTCACATTGTATGTCAAACATCAAGGTACAAATATTTTGGTCATTTCTCTTTATGTGGATGACATGTTAGTTACAGGAAGAAATGTTGAAGATATCAACTGGTTCAAACTGGAAATGAAAAAGGTCTTCGAAATGACAGATCTTGGTCTGATGTCATATTTTCTTGGCATTGAGATCAAACAGAATCAAGATGAAGTTTTCTTAAGTCAAAGAAAATATGCAAAGGAGATACTCAAGAAATTTCTGATGGAAAATTGAAAAGCTGTGAACACTCCCATGAATCAAAAGGAGAAGCTAATCAAAGATGATGGTTCTAACAAGGTTAATGAATATGAGTTTAGAAGTTTGATAGGTTGTCTGATGTACTTAACAACAACCAGACCTGACATCCTAAATGCTGTGAGTATTCTTCCAAGGTTCATGCATTGTCCAAACGAAACACATATGAAAGCTGCAAAAAGAGTTATCAAATACATCAAAGAAACTTGGAATTTTTGTGTGAAGTTTCTGAAGTAAAAAGAAATGAAGTTGATTGGTTTCTGTGACAGTGACTGGGGTGGGTCAATTGATGACATGAAGAGCACATCTGGTTACTGTTTCTCCCTTGGATCAGGCATGTTCTCTTGGAGCTCAAAGAAACAAGAAACTGTTGCTCAATCCACTGCTGAAGCAGAATTTATTGCTGCAACAGCTGCTGTTAATCAGGCTTTATGGTTAAGAAAGATTCTCTTTGATCTAAATCTAGAACAAAAGCAAAGCACTGAAATACATGTTGATAATCAAGCTGCAATCGCAATCTCAAATAATCCAGTCTTTCATGGAAAGACAAAGCATTTCAAGATCAAGTTTTTCTTTGTTCGAGAAGTCCAGAAAAATGGTGACATAATTTTTTGTTATTGCAAATCTGAGAATCAAATTGTAGATGTCTTTACTAAGCCTCTGCCAGTCAGCAAGTTCAAAAATTTCACAGCTAAACTGGGAGTTTGCAGCATTTAAATAAGGATGAGTGTTAGGATCATGTGTTTAACATCCTGCAAGTTAACATTTTTTGTTATTGAATAAGTCTCCAGATTATTAGGAAATTAATTGATTATGTTTTAACTACTGGTTTGTTACCAGATTTCTTTCCTATTTTATAGAACAATCTTTGTTCATTTTGTGTATAAATACATAGCTTTCCAGCTTTAATAAATTATCTCAGTTGATCAATCAAACATTATTTGATTTGAAACCAACAACAAAGCCAAAGGTGCTTGTCTGGAGAAAGCAAATTGGTTACGATTTTCTTCATTTTCTTCCACTGCTCCCCAAAGGGCACAAAAATTGTTGTTGAATATCCACTCGTGACGAGCTCAGTGGAGATGCTTAGTGATCTTGATGCAAAAGTTGCATCTTGTTTTCTCAAGAACTCAGTAGCAATGGTGGGAGATGTGACTGGGATAACATAGGCATTTCCTAAGCGGATACATGCAATTTCAGTGTTCATTTCTTTCATGAGATTATGTATCCACTTATATGCAGGTTTGCTTGCAAGCATTTCAGGAAGGTTGCCTACTATAGGCCATGGTTTGGGACCTGGAGGGAGGTTTGGCTTCTGTTTCTTGAATAACTCTATGTGAAGTAAGGGTGGGCAAAAAATCCAAATTTCAAAATCCAATCCATAATTATCCAAATCCATATTAATTTTAATCCATTTAAATGGATTTATCTCAAATCCAAATCCATATTTTTGGATTTTAAATCCAATCCATTTATGTGGATATGGATTAGATATATATTGGATACATTTTTGAATTATCCAAATTACATTTTGGGTTGGATTTTGACTTGGCCCGATCCAGATTGAGACACGACAATCTGGGCCCAGGTTGAACAAAGTCGACCCAAGTCCATGTCGAGTCGAGACGTCCAAGCCCAAGTTGAATCGAGTCGATATAGGTCAAAATTGAGTCAAGTCATTCCGGGCCAAAGTCGAGCCAATGTCAAGTCGAGTCAGTCCAAGCCCATGTCGACCTAAGTCTTTCGGGTCGATATTGAGTCCAGTAGGCCTGGGCCAATATTGAAACGACCGGGTCAAGGCTGATGTCGAGCCAAGCGGGCCCATGTCAATGTCAAGCTAAGAAGGCCTGGGCCGATGTCGAGCCAAGCAGTCTCAGGATAATGACGAGCCAAGTGGGCCCGGATCAATGTCGATCCGATTGGGCCCGAGTTAATGTCGAGTTGAGTGGGCCTAGGTCGATGTCGAATCGAGCGGGTCCGGATCAATGTCGAGCCGAGCGGGTCCAAATCAATGTTGGACCGAGCGGGTCGGATCGATGTCGGGACGAACGGGCCCGGGTCGAGCCGAACCGAATCGATGTTGGGTTGAGCATGCCCAAATCGATGTCGGGCCGAGCAAACCTGGATCGATGTCGGGTCGAGAGGGCCTAGATCGATGTCGGGTTGAGCGGGTCCGGATCGATGTCGAGCCGAGCATGCCCAACTCAATGTTGGGCCGAGCAAACCTGGATCGATGTCTGGTTGAGCAGGCCCAGATTGATGTCGAGTCGAGCGGGCCCAGATCGATGTCATGCCGAGCAGGCCGGATCGATGTCGGGACAAACGGGCCCAGTTCAATGTCGGGCCGAGCGGGCCCGGGTCAATGTCGGGCTGAGCGGGCTCTGGTAGATGTCGACGGAGCAGGCCCAGATTGATGTTTGGCGAGCATGTCCAAATCGATGTTTGGCCGAGCAAACTCGGATCAATGTCGGGTTGAGCGGGCCCGGATCGCTGTCTGGTCGAGCGGGCCCAGATAGATGCTGGGTCGAGCGGGCCCTGATCGATGTCGGGCTGAGCAGGCTCGGGCTGAGCGGGCTCGGGACGATGTTAGGTCGAGCGGGTCCG
Source organism: Phaseolus lunatus (assembly GCA_013389735.1). Classification (NCBI taxonomy): domain Eukaryota; kingdom Viridiplantae; phylum Streptophyta; class Magnoliopsida; order Fabales; family Fabaceae; genus Phaseolus; species Phaseolus lunatus. The sequence continues at coordinate 24,265,683 of CM023862.1, read as the reverse complement.
GGCCGATTTCTAGTCGAGCGGGCCCGAGCTGATGTCTAGACCGATATCAAGCAGAATCAGCCTGAGCCCATGTCCAACCAAATTTGTCTGGGCCCATGTCGAATCGAGTCGATTCGGGCCAATGTCGAGCTGAGTTGGTGTCGAGTCGAGTCGGTCTGAGTCCATGTCGAACCGAGTCATTCCAGACCGATGTCGAGACGGATCGGTGTGCCTATCCCATGCCAAATAAGTCTGGGTTGATGTGGAGCCGAGTCAACCTAGGCTGATGTCGAGCGGAGTCGGCCCAAACCCATGTCGAGCAAAGTCGATCCTAGTCAATGTCGAGCAGAGTCGGTTTGGGCTGTTGTTGGGCCGAGTCGGCCTAGGTAGATATCGATGTGAGTCGGTCAGGGCCGATGTTAAGCGGAGTCTGCCTGGGCCGATGTCGAGCAGGGTCGGCCTGAACCGATGTCGAGCGAAGCTGGCCCGGGCCCATGTCGAGCAAATTCGATCTTGGATGATGTCGAACCGAGTTGGTTTTGAGCGATGGTGTGTCGAGTTGGTCCGCGTCCAGGTTGAGTCGGCTTAGGCCCAGTTCGAACCAAGTTAGTTAGTGTCCATATCAAAATGGATTTAATATAATTGACAAAGTGGATTTAATCTAATTAATAAAGTGGATTTAATCCACTTTAAATGGATTTTAAAAAAAATTCAAATAAATTTGATCTAGTTAAAATGGATATAAATTTTTAATCCAATCCATTTGTTTGAATTTGGATTGGATCTAGATTGGAAAAATCCAATCCATGACCACTCCTAACTGTGAAGTTAGACCTTAGGGTTTTGATCATAATGATGAAGCAGGTGATTATCGCAAGCAAAGAAGGCCAAAAGCTTTGAAGATTTGACAACAGAAGAAATGGGGTGTAGCCCAAGGTTTGGAAAAGTTTTTGTAACTGAAAATGGAAGAAAGGAGAAGTACTTTGGCTAATGTTTAGAGAAAAAGGGTATGATCCATGACATAAAAACTTGATGCCTATTTATAGCGTAGCGCGGCATATTAAATGTGAAAACACTCTTAGTTTACTTTCACATTCATTTCACAATGAAATATATTATAATTTTATTTTAAATTTTTTTATTAACTTTTATTAAAAAGATATAATATTTTATTATTAAAAGGGATTATGAAAAAGTAGTGTTAAATAAATAAAAAAACTCATGAAAGATATGATTTTTTTTATGATATGAATAAAATAAATTGATAGGGATACGCATTATGATGCTAAATTCTCTTAGTAGGGGATATATCATGAAGAGCCAAAAACATGTGCATGGTTAAACTTTTTTGGATTTGCATGGAGAGGAAGACTACATAAAATGTGATGTGTTAATTTTTTTTTACGTTTTAAGACAGAAAGAAAAAACCTATCCAGTAAGGTAGTTTATAATACACGGTTGTTGTGTTTGGATTTATGAGTGAATTTGTGGGAATGGGAAAGAGTGGATTTGTGAGAATTAGAGAGGAGGATGTGTGAATTTCTTTTTTTATCGGCAATAAGCAATTAAGATAAATCGGCCCACTTAAGGGGTGGTCCAACCCTCATATAGAGAATAAAAGATAAAAGTTTCTTTCCCCCTTCTTATCTAGAACCCATAGATTAATCCTTTACTTCCTTTCCCAATACTAATAATTGAAGAAAAGGCAAAACAATGCACCAGCATTAAATCGAATACATATATATCAAAGGTTCTAAACACCATTCAGAGAACGAGAAACTCACTAATGATATCTTTGAATTGATCAAGGACCAAACCTTGATCTATGCCAGAGAAAATACTTCAGTATGATCAACCACTCCTCCTTTAAACAAACAATTATTCCTGTGTCTCCAAATCTCGCTAACCAAAGCTATCCAAATATTACCCATAATAAGATTAACTGAATTAGGTGCATCCAAAAACTTGAAACATTCAAAATGTGACCCGGGAACAATAAGATAAACTGAATTCAATACTAACCAATCATAACATAGGTTCCAAATTCGCCAAACAACCCTGCAACCGAAGAAAAGATGATTTGTTGACTCCTCTGATAGCCTGCATAAGCTGCAAAGATTACTTTCAATTTGTATCCCTCGTCTCTCCAGATTTACCTTTGTGGTTACCCTGTTTTCAATCACCCTCCAAGCTGTGACATGAGCTGAAGGCAACGCTTTAATTCTCCAGAAAGAATATAAAATCTCGAATCTTCCTCTCCTTCTTCTCCCATTAATAATTCATAAGCAGAGTTGACTGAAAACACTGTTGTCTCTCTATCCTTCCATACCCATTTATACCCTATCTCCGACTCTATCCTCCTATTAGAAATCGTCTCTAAGAGCTGGCTTACTTGATCCTCCTCCCAAGCGAACAAACCCCTTCTCCACCTTAAGTTCCACTCCTAGATCCCGTTATCCCTTGATCCACATTCACATGTTTGCTTCCTTAAGAACAGATAAAAAGAATAACCTTGGGAATCTACTTTTCAAATCTCCAGATGTTACCCAATTATTTGACCAAAACAAAATGTCTTTCCCATTTCCAACTTTCCAATTAACACGATCTTCAAACTTCCTTCCCCACTCCTCTTAACTCCATATCTTCATCAAATCTCTTCACCATAAAGAAACTTTGTTGTTATCATTCTGAAGTTCCTTCAGGCCTCTCCATCCACCGTACTTAGATTCGATTACCTCCCTCCACAACCCTCCCTTATCCGAGTTCAGAAGCCAAATCCATTTTTCCAGTATGCTAGATTAAAACTTCTAACGTTAATAATACCTAGCCCGCCTGCATCCTTGGAATTACAAACCTTATCCTAAGCAACCCATGCAATCTTCCTCCCTTCTGACCCCCAATCCCACAGAAAATTCCTCTGTAAACTCACAATCTTCTTTAACACCTTAGACGGAATCTTGAAAAGAGAAAGCTAGAATGGAGGTATAGACCATAAAACATACTTAATCAAACAAATCCTCCCTGCCATCGAGATGTGTGAGAATATGTGAGGTTGTTTGGATTGAGGGATAGTAGAGTAGATTTGTGAGAATGATTTATTAAAATTTATAAGTCATGTGATAGTTGGGAGAGAGTTTAGAAATTATTTTAAAGATGTAAAATGTAAGTTTACAAATTTATCCTTATTATTAAAAAATATTTGAATAATAAATTATGATATATTTTTTTGAGTAGGTTTGAATTAATTAAATTTTTGTAATATATAATATCCATAATTACTTGTATATTTCAATAAAAGATTAAAAGTATAATAAAAAATATTTTTATCTTAAATTAAAATAAATTTAATAAATATATTAAAAATTATAAAAATAATATTTATTGTTATATATATTTATTATTTTATATATATGTGTTGTTGATATTATAATTTTATTTTATTATTTTCATTATTTATAATTATATGTTATTATTAATAATATAATTAAATATTTTTGAAAATATTAAATAAATTTTTAATATTTAATTTTGTATATACATAAATAAAAATATTTAGATAAAATACAATAATCATATATAGAATCAAACACAAATTACTTTATTTATGTGTCAATCTCTTCCGTCACGTTCAAAACCTGAAAACAAACATACAGCATGTGTGCTGTTGGAAGATGTGTGTTGTTGGAAGATGAGAGGTGTAGAATCAGTATCATTGAGAGGTGTAGAACAAATTGAAAATGTGCGAAGAATTTGCGTGGCGCGAGCAAACTAATAAAATTGTCGTGAATGGAAAATCAACAACTTACACGAGTTAAGTGAAGAAAAACACTAAAATATTACAAAATTGAAAATCAACAACTTACACGAGTTAAGTGAAGAAAAACACTAAAATATTACAAAATTCGATAGATTATACATGAAAAACATGAGATTTTTATTTTTCATAACAAAAATTATGTTTTGTATAAGAAAAATAAAATAAAATTCGTATATCAAACATAATTTTAATAAAAAAATATATAAAATGAAATTATACAGCTCAAATATGACTTCTGTTTTTGCTAAAAATAAAAAAGTGAAATCGTGGAAAGTCTTGCTTCCCAAAGATGATTTATTTAATTTTATAATTTTTCTACAATTTATTTATTTTGATAATTTATTTAAAAATTTATATTAAAATGATAAATTTTCTAGAATATAATACCAAAAATATAAATGAAATTTTTTTTATTAACAAAGAATTAATAAAATTAAGTGTTGCAATCCATATAAAAAAAAGTGATAGATGAAGTCTTGATAAGATATAGTTTAAGAACTACATATAAAATAGTTTAAACATGTAAATATATAAGATTATGTAACTTTCAAAGAAGAGGAGGTGAAAAAAAATACTAGTATTCATAGTATAAACATAAAAAAAAAAATGAAGAAATATAATACATATTTAACTGAAAAAGACAATTTTTACTAAACTAGTGTAATTAAGCTGTATTTTCAAAAACAACTTTAGGTAAGACACGCACAACTTGTGCTTTAAAGAACGTATTCTTCATTTGATATATTTTTTTTAAAGTCACGAATCCATGACTTTATTATGTTACAGAGTTTGTATTTTTATATGTATAATTTTTTTAAAAATAATTTTTACATGCATTACTTCTTTCCTGTGTTTTACATGTTTTTAAAATTTTTTATGTGTTACATTATTTATTTTTATATGATAAGAACATTTTTCTTAATTTTTTGTTCAATATTAATTAAATATAATTTGAAAAATAGTAATGATTTTTTTAAAGTAAAATAAATATATAAATAATGACAATATTAATGAAGATGAAAAGAAAATTCTTAAACCAAAATGAGAAATTTGATTTCTATTCAATAGAGAGAGGAGCCACATGAATAGATGTTTGTTGTACAATATAGGTCAGCAGTTCATGAATAAAGATCTTTGGAATAGGCAATAATTATGGGTGACGACATAGTGCAATTTTTTTACTATAGGGTACAATTTTATTTAATTTTTACTATTATTTAGTTTGATATATTTTTAAATTTTCTTTTATTTTAATTTTATAAATATTTAAATTCATTACAATTCTATAAATATTTAAAAGTAAAAATAATACTATCTGAAAACAAAAGTCAAAAACGGTATTAAATAAAGAAATAAAAACAAAAGAAAATTGGATGGAGATATAAAACTAATGAAAATAATATTATTTGAAGAAAAAGTTCCAATTTTATTCTAAAATTATTGATTTTGAAAACATTTAAGAGTTAATTATGTGTATGAAAAGTGTTGTGTTTAAAAAAATAAAGATATACTTTCCATCTTTAGGTAAAAAAAAAGAGTAAAAAATGTATTTTATACCACAGTTTCATTTGCATGTTTCATTTCTTTTTTTTATTATTATTATTATAGGGATTATATGTACGACTTTCCTTTTGAAGTTTTTAAATTTTGTTATGTAGTTTATAAACTTTTTTATTTGATAATCTACATTATATTTTTTTTTTATTTTAATATGTTGTTTTATTTAAGAAATTTGATTAATAAATAAAATTTAAGAATGTAATTTGAAAAAAAAAAGTGAGTAAAGGAGGTTATTGCTTATGTAAAAGAAATACAAAACATTGTTAAAATATAATAAAAATGTTAAAACTTTTACTTGTAGGTCTACCATACCTTAATAACATGGTTGTGTTGGAAACATAGTGGGCACATATCTGACAAAAGGTGTGAAGGAGGTGGTGTGAAGCTGGGTGGAAGTAATCTGTCAACACTAGGTTTGTAGGTAACTGGCTGTATATTAGTACAGCAATTGTATATTATTTCTTGTGTAATTTGTGGATTTGTGAGTTGATGGCCCAACACACAGAGGTTCATGTTGTTTATCAGAAAATTGAATCCTAGGTGTTGAAATTTTTTTTATATGTAAGAAAACAAATTAATAAATAAATAAGAAATATTTCAAGAATATTTTAATTTTTATAAAACAGACCTACTTTAAACTTATTCTCTTTATCTTAATACAAAACTAAAATATCTTAATCCTTAAAAGTATACTGACATGACATCTTTCACTTATGATATAAATCTTTTAGAAAAATTTATAGATATTATGTAAACTATTTACTCAAACATCAATTTAAATATAAAAAAAACATACGTTACGTTAAATATTGAAGATATATAAAAAAGAGTTAAAACATTTTTAAAGTATTTTTTTAATTTGATTTATTTTTGCAGATAAAAAAAAATATTTCTGACAAAACTTGTTGATTAAAAGTAATGCTATTATTGGTTAAAGCTCATTGTTATTGAAAATCCAACATTAACAAATTGTAACGATCACATTTAATGATAAGTTACTCAAACTAGCTTCTCATTTCAATTAGACTAAATTCTTTTAAGAATTTTATTATTTTGAAACCCTAATAAAATGTATACAACTTTTAGTATGACAAATTCTAACGATAAGGACCATTACGTGAAGCAAAACCACTAACTCATAATTATCTTTGATAGATATTCATTCCAAAATTGATAAGAAAAGCGGTGTTATCCACAAAATTAGGTTAAGATATTTACCTTATATTTGTGTGTTTGTTATTAAAGAATATATATGTGTAACATTGATACTAGAAGATGCGGTTTAGCCCAAGACAAAATAGAAACGACACAAATCTCTACAATAAATTTTTTTTATAAAAAATAAAATAAAATTAATATACTGAAATATTTAAGGGATATTGAATCCGTATATAAAATAAAATTGAGAAAGTTTAATTAAACATTTTTCAATGCATGAATCCAAAAACTTTCTAAACTACTAGAAAATTATTAAATAAAAATTAATTTTATAAATAAAAAATAATTAGTTATTATATTAACTAAATTAAATATTATTTTAAATATTAAGAAAATTTTTAATATTTAAATTTATTTATATTATTAATATTTTTAAAATTAATATCTAATTATCTAAATTATTTAATATAATAATTAAAATTTCTAAAATTAATTGTTATTTAATAATTTTTAGAAGTGATAGGTTACATGAAAAAAACTATTGTGATATAATGAAGTGGTTGTAACTTGCTGGATTAGCCAATAGCACTGCTACCTAATAAACAAATCCACCTATCATATTCCCTTTCACCAATATCACTGCTACTTAATAAACAAAGAGAAAAATATTATAACCAACACACTAAAAAAAATCATTAAATAATAATTAAATTTAAATACTAAAAATAATTAGTTTCTAAATTAAATATTATTTTAAAAATTAAAAAATTATTAATATCTAAAATATTTATATTACTAATATAAATTTATAAAATAATTTTTAGAGTGATATCTAAAGTAGCTACTAAGATTTTAACTACTAATATTTTAGATTATCTAAAAAATTAATAGAAACTAATTTATAATATAAGGTAGTAAATAGCTAAAATCTTGGTAACTAATGATTAGATGTCAATTTAGAAACTATTTTATGATTTTTATTAATAATAAAAATTATTTTAGATACTAATATTTTTTTTAGTTTATAAAATAATTTCTAATTTAGTCAAATATTAATTAATTATTTTGATCTCTAAAATTAGTTTTTATTTAAAGATTTTCTTGTAGTGATATAGTCCCTCATCTCCATGACATTTCCAATTCCTCAATTAGCAAATTTTGCAAACGTAGTTATGTGTTCCGTGTTGTGATTGAAGTCAACCAGTTTTCCCCCAATTAAGTGCAACAAGAGTATAATTCTTTGGCCAAGATCTGTATTGTTGAAGCAAAGTGAAGCTTGCATTCTCGTATATGCATTTAAGCACTCTGCATTTAGGGACAAACTTCCTCCTAAACTATTATAGGGGACACAGGTTAGTGTAACAGACCATGTAAATTACAAAGATATACAACTCCTCCACTCGAGAGTCATTTTCTTTATGGAGTTCAAATACAATATTGGGTTTAAGCACGTCAGAATATACTGCATATTTTTCCTTACCAATATTCATGACCAAGTTTTTAGCTAAGCCTGTTAAGCAAGCAGTTACATAAACTATTTTACCACCACTTTCGCACATATCTTTACATATTTTTTGCTTTTTTGTAAACAATACACTTGAGATACATAAATAATATTTTTTCTATTTTTTAGAATGACCATCTGTGATTCATGATATGGTATCAGAGCCTTCCTTTTTCGTTGCCATTCATGTCATCTGACACGTCCACTACGAGTGTCTCCTTTGTCACTATGAGAACAACAACCGCTTCTTTGCATCACTTTGTCACTCCTATTTTCTTAAAGCTTGTAGAGGACAATTTTTTGCTATGAAACAATAGGTTCTTGCAACCATTGACGGTTTTTTATTGTCAAAATTTTTGGATGACTCTTAGGTTCCACCCTGCTTCCTCCCAACAACCGATGACAACCCTCCTCAAATCAACCTAGATTTTCTTCTCTACTGACAACAAGATAATTTGATCGTTGCCTGGATGTTGACATCCATGACCAATCCATTCTTGAGAAAAATGGTGGGCCTCCAATCGTAGTCTCAAATTTGGCAAACCCTTCATCCAAACCAACAGCTCTGAAGGATCTACCTCTGACATCCAATCAACAACAAAGCTTCAATGTTGGGGGGATGTTGTTGGAGGCAAGAGCATAGGGCGATGTTACGGCATTGCAGACTTGGCTGCCAACATTTGGCATGGTATGTCATTGATGACTCAACCTAACATATTACCTCATTCCATTGAATACATAGCTAAGAATGAACAACTCCGTCGAAAGGTCATGGAAGCAAATCAAATAGCTAATCAAACAAATCAAAATATAGCTTTGTTGATGAATAGAATACAATTGTTGGAGCAAAAAATAGCCATGATGGAATCAACCTGACACATCAACCGGCATGAGTTAGGTCCACCCACACTATGTTGAAGAATTTGATGATCAGCCAATGCCTTGAGTTCATCATCCATGTAAGTCAAATTAGTTATTGTATACTTTCATTAAATGCGCATGACTTCAAATTTATTTACTAATTTAAAATTCTTAGTGTGAACTAAATTATATTTTGGTTTATGTAATACTTCATTCATTAGTTCCATAACGAATAATTAATTTACTTTATTTTTTCTAATTCTTTTCACAAGTTCTTGGAATTCAAATTCCAATTGATATTTTGACTTTTGTATCTATGTTTCAATTTTTTCTTCATATGTTGTGTTATTTTGATGGACACTTATACATTTTATTCTATGTTATTTTGAATTGTAATGATAAGCATCAAGTGCTATGCAACTTTCAAATCTGATTTCTTGTTATGCTTTGGTTTTAATTACAAGACATTCGTGTTATCATACTTAATTAATTTTGATTTGAATTTTAATTAGTGATCACATGTTATAATTCAATTTCAATATTCATTTCATGGAATTTGGTGGTGTTTGTAAATTTGGTATTATTTTGGTGATAAGTGTCATATTTTAGTAATATTTCATATTAAAATACAGACACTTATGGCTATTTATTGATAAAATATTTATAATTTAACCCGTAATTTATGAATTTAAACATTTTTAAATATTTTATGATTATAATATGAATAAGAATGATTTATTCCTAAATTTGTGTTAATTTCATAATTCTAATGAAAAATGGAGATAAAATGGCTAAAGGAGAATAGACAAGATGAAAAGGGAAGGTTGGAACGCTCAAAACTTGTCCAAAAACTTGCCTAAGCCAAAAGCACCTCAGAGGAACTCACCCAAGCGAGTCCAATCACGCCCAAGCGATAAGTCACTTAACCCAGACCCAACTAGGTTAAATATGAGGGGTGAGGCACAACCCTAGACATCATTGGGATCATTGGAAGAATAGAAGGTGATAAAAAAACTCTAGAGGAGACAATCGTCAAGGAGAAACATCTTGAATCTTCTTTTCTTGTTTTCCATGCTTGTAATGGCCAACATGAGTGACTAATTCTACCTTTGGGATTTGGAGTAATCTGTTCAAACTCTTATGTGTTGAGGTGATATTTAAATATAACATTTTTTTCTTGATTGATGATTTGTATTATCATTTTATTATTAATACTTGTTTTATCATTATTTTGATCATTAGATTTGACTGAAAAATACTTGTAAGCATCTGACCTAAATGATAATATTTAACATATTTGAATACTAGGAATAAGTTTGAAATGTTAATTCTTATCGAATATGCTCGTAAGGATAAGGAATTTTTATAAATATACGAAGAATCGATATTTATGAAACTATCTTAATAATTTTATATGCGTAAAATCGATATGAATGAGTTTTATATGGACATCAATATCAATCAAGGATAGAATATTATTATGTTTTTCAAAATACAAAAGAATAAGAATGAGGAACCTCAATCCCAATTTCCCCAATTGAATCAACAACTATTTATTTTTCTTTTATTTAATTTTCATGCAAATTATTTTCAATATCAAATCAAATCAAATTATTGTACATATTCTTATACTTAGTATTAAGATTTTAAATAATTGTTTGTTGGTTCGATATACATCCTTAAAGACAAATTATTACTTATGACTCTGTACACTTTTCTAAAAAATAGTCATCATTTAGCCCACTCAAACTACGTCAGTTGTTCAGTTCCACCCTACAATGTTAGCATCGAGGCATTAGCTTCCATTTTATTTGCAAAGCTGATCCTACGCTGAAAGCGATTTTGCATGGATTTTTGACTGTTTGTGCCTCTCTGAGCTTTTGACTGTTTGTGTCTCTCTAAGACCCATGCTATTTCTCTTGTTTCTTGTAGTGAAGGTAATGCTTTAATTTTTCAAAATTTCTTATATACACACAACAAGTTCTTACTCTTGTTTCCATATCCATTTGTCTTGCATTTTCATCTTCATTTGAATATCATTTTATGTTATTAAGTTTTCATACAATGCAACTTACCACTTCATGAGCCCCTTCTCCTTCTCCATCTCCATTGAAGGGTCCATTTCCACATATTATTTTCACAATACTAGATTGATAAATAATGATTGTTGATTAATTAATTAATTACTCATGCTATTCCTACAAGTAAAGTGACTTAAATGATATTAAGTTTTAATTCCAATTCGAAGAAGTCAATTCATCAATTGCTAATAGCATATTATTGTGTTGATTAATGAATTAGTTAGTTGATAAAAATATTTTAGTATTCAATTATAAATAATAGTTCCTAGAATTATAGAACATGATTTTTATTTAGTTATTTCAATATATTTAAATCTAAGTCATATCCGAAATTTGAACAATTCCACAGTGTAGTCGAGTTATATTTAACGTCTCATCACAAAAGTTAAAAGGTACTCATAATACTTCTATTAGTATTTGAGATTAACATATGAGGCTCGGATACTTCTCTCAAATAATGTGTCCGTGTCGGACACACGTATCGGACACGACACTCGAAAGACACTTGTATAACACTTATCGATGAAGTATCCAATTTAAAAAATATTTGTTGGATTTCTGACAATTTTAACACGATTCTAACACAATTTTAAAAAAGAGAAACACATTAATTTTCTAAAAACTCAAACTTATTGTATGAATTTTTAGTATAATTATAAAAATAAGGAACAAATCCTTTTGAACTAGCCATGAAAAATATCTTTCTACTTCAAAAATAAAACTGAAACATACTTGTGCATATAAATCTTTATTGTCAATTTATATAATTCATAATTATATAATATATAGATATGTGTTCCCGTGTCATACATTTTGGAGATTATACATATTTCCGTGTCCGTGTCCATATCGTATCAATGTCTGTACCACATAGTTAACAATACAAGTTCACGCCAAATCAATGAGAAAAACAATACGAAGTTCGCTCACCCGAAGTTATACAACAAAATGACTAGAATAATAAAAAAAGCCAATAAACAATTAACTACTCACAATTTTAAAAAAAATTATCTACACTAAATTTATGAAAAATATTTATTTTTATAATTATATTTTTCGACATTTTTTGGTAATTTAATAATACTTTTATTTTAGTAATTATTATAATAACTTTTTTTAATGGTAAGAAAAAAGTTATCCCGCACATGTTTGTAATAGTTAAAAGAATGATATTTTAACAATAACTTTAATAAGTACTAACTTTATTATTGTGTGTTAAAAACATGAACTAATAAGAAAAATTCAAACAAGTTTTTATTTAATACATTTACATTCAATTTATGTTGCCCCTTTGTGATTTATTTGCATCAATGAACTATTGCTTCATTCTAAAATATCAACACCTATATAAATTACACTTAGATTTAATTTAGAGTTGGTATAGGTGTGGTGGTAATCTTGGGTGAGCAACTGCCACAAGTGGTTGTGCAAGAAGGATATCATGGTCTGACTCAGAGAGGTTGATGGTTGAAACATTGGGTGGTGCACTCCAAGTGAAGCCATGGAGCAGTCTAGCAAATAGCATCACTGTCATTGTGGTTCCAAGCATCACTCCGGGACACCCACGTCTTCCTGTGCTAAATGATATGAACTTCAAATTTGGTTCCGTCAAAACCACATCATCTCCATCACTCTTGAGGTGGCGTTCAGGTTTGAAATTGTAGGGTTCATTCCACACTTTTGGGTTTCTTCCAAGTTCTTGTCTGCTTAGCAGTACATGGCTACCCTTAGGGATGAAGTAATTTCCCACCACGGTGTCACTCATACAGACATGGGGAGGAATAAAAGGTGCAATGGGATGAAGACGAAATGCTTCTTTTGCACAAGCCTTCACATAGTTTAGCTTTGGTATATCTGATTCTTGGACCATCCTGTCTTTTCCTACCACACTGTCCAATTCTTCAACAGCTCGATGGAGCAACTCAGGTTGGTTAATCATCTCAGCAAGTGCCCATTCAAAAGCATTTGATGGATTGTCCACTGTTGCAAGCATCAATTCCTACAAAGAGTTTAAATATTAATTTCAAATTTCATCTTTATAACATGAATGAAATGTAGCCAAATCAGAAATTATTGTATATGATCTAGAACTACCCTACACGATCCCAATCCATCTCACAAACTATTAACTATATAGAGGTTAAAAGAAAAGGTAAAACGAGAAATAATAGAGGTGAGAAGAAAAGAGGAGAAAGATAGAAAGAAAAGAAGGTGAAAGTGAATGGAAAAGAAAATAAATGGATGTCTATAAACCCCTCTCCCGCATGAAATATGATTTGCATTTACGTTTTAGTATAAGTACGAAAAACAAACTAAGAGAAAAGTGAAGTATATTACTATGATTTGTGCATTGATCTCTTCCAATTTTAAGGATGGGTTATTGTTGGAGTCTTTCAGGGAAATGAGAACATCCAGCCAGTCCTCTTCATCAACCTTTAATCCATCATTCCATTGTTTGATTCTCTGTTGAACGATGGGATCGTGATACTTCTTGATGATCCTCAAAGCTTCCTTCACTTTCTTCTCGTGACCATCCAAATCAAGTGCTCTCAAGCATGGCATATAATCAGAAACAGAAAAGGAATAAATGTAGTTGAGCAAATCAAAGATGGAATCAACATGTTCTACTTCCTCAAAACCTGGCCCTCCATCCTCTCTAGCCTCCCCAAAATACCTTGCATTAAAAGTAATTTTTCTGATAAGGTTGCCACAATAATGCCTTGCAGCAGTCCTAACATTCACAAGGCCAGAAATACCATCGTTCACCATTTTGCACTTGTTGTAGACGTAAAACATAAGGTTGTCAGCTTCTTCAGTCCTTTTGTCGTGAAGCCATAGGTGCTTGTGTGGAGAAAGCAAATCCTTGGTTACGATTTTCTTCATTTTCTTCCACTGGTCTCCAAAGGGCACAAAAATTGTTGTTGAATATCCACTAGTGATGAGCTCAGTGGACATGCTTAGTGATCTTGATGCAAAAGTTGCATCTTGTTTTCTCAAGAACTCAGTAGCAATGGTGGGAGATGTGACAGGGATAACATAGGCATTTCCTAGGCGGATACATGCAATTTCAGTGTTCATTTCTTTCATGAGATTATGTATCCACTTATATGCAGGTTTAGTGGACATGCTTAGTGATCTTGATGCAAAAGTTGCATCTTGTTTTCTCAAGAACTCAGTAGCAATGGTGGGAGATGTGACAGGGATAACATAGGCATTTCCTAGGCGGATACATGCAATTTCAGTGTTCATTTCTTTCATGAGATTATGTATCCACTTATATGCAGGTTTGCTTGCAAGCATTTCAGGAAGGTTGCCTACTATAGGCCACGGTTTGGGACCTGGAGGGAGGTTTGGCTTCTGTTTCTTGGAATAACTGTCTGTGAAGTTAGACCTTAGGGTTTTGATCATAATCATGAAGCAGGTGATTATCGCAAGTAAAGAAGGCCAAAAGCTTTGAAGATTTGACAACAGAAGAAACGGGGTGTAACCCATGATTTGGAAAAGTTTTGTAACTGAAAAAGGAAGTTAAGGAGAAGTACTTTGGCTAAGGTGTTTAGAGAAAAAGGGTATGATCCATGACCAAAACTTGATGCCTATTTATAGCATAGCTAAAGCTGCTGCATAAAGATATGCATTATGATGTTAAATTCTCTTGGTACGGGATATCGCGTAAAAAGCCTTGACGCAGAAGACGCGTGCATGGTCAAAATTTTTTTGGATTTGCATTGAGGTAAAGTGCATAAAATGTGTTTTCCATGTGTTGCTTTTTATTAATTTTTTATGGACGTCCGCTTGGCCTGGAACTTTTCATAGTGTGGTTTGATTAATATTATTATTACTATTTACAAACCCAATTCAATTAACAGTGTAGAATTAATTACTTACACAACTGTATTATGCATTTTGTAATTCATGCACACCCTTTACGCACTACAGTTCTTAAATATATTTTTTTATATCTTTTGTTTTTTTCTTATAAAACATGTTTTTGGACATGATTACCTTACCAATGAGGGAGTAAGGTAAAAAGTTGATATAGCATCGAGCACACATATATATGTTTTTGATCATGAGCCTCTTTCCCTTTGATCTGAGAGCTTGTGCTATCCAAAGCTGAAGTTCAATTGATATTTTCTGATGAAGAATTACAGGAGTTTTAATCTGAACAATAAATGGAATTTGATTCTTGTATGTCCAACGCTCAGCGGCAGAAGTAATATGGAACTTTCTCTGTGAGAGGTTGCATTAATCCACTTTGCTATGAGAATCCAAATATATCCCTATGCCCTTTTTTCACATCTCTAAAACACTAAAAGGTGGACAAACAGTGTATACAATCTCATGAACTTAGCTGTGAATCAACCATTTTTATGTTTCAATCTCTGCCTATAGGGATTCTTCTGCTCAGAGAATTAGTGTTTTGTATGGGATGAAGTAGATACAGATTATTATATAGCAACAGTAATCATACGAGATGTTTCACGGTTTATTCCTTGTATTTCTGTTGGCTGTGTGAAGATAGCTTTTTGTTGGGATATTTTTTATGGTATACCGTTAAAAGAATGGGAGATAATTAGGTGTTATTTTTATTTTTTATAATCTGCAGTTTCTTTAAATTGTGTGTAAATAGGTTAGTGTATCTTTTAAAGTGCTTTTATATTTATAAAAAAAAATTGATGAAGTTTTTTATTTGATGGGTGTCAAAGGAATGTTGGTATTGTTAGGGGTGAAGTAATCGTTAATACAATTGCTGTGAAGGGGAAAAGGTACAGTTCTTATGAAGGGAAAAAGGTTTGTAAACGTCAACAAGAACTCACAAGACTAACCAAGTAAAAATGATGGTCAAGAGTACGAGCATTGAATCAAATTGAGAAGTTAAATAAATAACTTTTATTGCTTAAATATTATCATCAAGTACTTGTCACCAGGAAAGCAAACCTAAATGAAGTAAAAATATGAAAGAATAATGTTATGTTATTTTTTATAATATTTTGTAATTAATATTTTTTTCTTACCAATAAATAATAATAAATATGGAAGTATCAAGAATACTTTAATCTAAACCCTAAACTCTTACACCAAACACAAAGTGTAATTACATTTTAGATTAAATTACGATTGTCTCTGACAATTTCATCCAAAGGGAATATACAAGTAGCACTATAGTACACTACAATACAGCAACTTCAAAATAGCTTTATGGGACAGGATCACTGTAAAACACTTCCCATGATGATCAATGGATAAGCACGAATTGCATTGAATAGCAGATAGCCCCTGCATGAAAACCATACAACAAAACACATTGGGACTTTGTCCACCCCCATGACCCTGTAGAGGCATGAACACAACGGAAAACACACAAAACATTTGAGTCAACAAAATCAAGGTCAATAGGACATAGTCTCTAGCTCTCTGAAAAACCGCTTGGTGTAGATGCGTCCTTTATACAACCCTAGTGCAAAATATGTATTCTTACTCAACTATTAGCATCTCTTGAAAAAACATCTAATAAGATTAAGATACCAATTTCTTTTTTTAATAAGGTTTTCATCTTAGGTATTACTATGCAACTTGACATCTCAACTAGGTTAATATTTTAAGATACCAATTAGAATAAGCAAAATGATGTTTTTATGTACTTATTAGTTATTTTTTCTCATATCTTCATTTATGCTAAAATAATAAAACAAAGACTTCCTCTGCATTATCTTTCATCCCTGTAAACACTATCTTATTTTTGTGGTTCCAAATTTTCCACACTATTTTTTTTTATCAACATAAGATAAAAAAATTAAAGGAGACATTTCAGGAGTGTCTCAATTACATTCCAAAAAGGATAACTAACACAAACACTACAAGAAAATCATTAAATAGAAACTAATTTTAGAGACAAAAAATAATTAGTTACTATAATGACCAAATTAGAGACCATTTTAAAAGAAAATCATTAAATAGAAACTAATTTTAGAGACAAAAAATAATTAGTTACTATAATGACCAAATTAGAGACCATTTTAAAGACTAAAAAAAATTTTGTTTCTAAATTAGTTTCTATTTTTGTTAAATGGTTTCTAAATTGATATCTAATTAGCTATTTAGATACTAATTTAGAAACCATTTAACAAAAATAGAAACTAATTTAGAAACCAAAAATGTTTATAGTCTCCAAAATAGTCTCTAATTTGGTTACTATAACAACTAATTATTTTTTGTTTCTAAAATTAGTTTCTAATCAATGATTTAGTGAAAGGCCTAGATTCTTTAACACTTGCTTTAACAAAATAGAAACAAAAAGAATAAAAATTATCACACATGTCATATCCCAACCATCACCTTACAAGTAAAAAATAGATGATTAATATTTTTTTTTTTTTTTGTGATTCACACAAACTACACAAATAGATGATTAGTATTTATTCTTTCTTTGTCGATAAAAAAAAACTGCTAATATTAACACATTTCTTTAATAGGTTGTTCTTTGTGGCGAATTTTCCTATAATTACTCTCTCCATGCAAAATATAGGATCAATAGTATAGGTTTAACTTCTTGTATAAAGGTTGGAATATCCCGGAAGTATTCCATATTTATTTTATTTATTTTTTATTAAATGAGAAAAGAAAATCATTAATTTTCATACTTCTGCAAACGTGAAATAATATTCATGTCTTTTTGTTAAGATATTGATGTTTTCTTCATAATTTGTTGTTTTCATTTTTACATATGTCATTCCATTAAAATTCTTTAAGTATTATACATTTGTTTTATTGTTGATCCTACGTTTTGTTCACATTATATTAAACGATCTTTGTTAAAATTTAATAAAATTGCTTTCAAAAGCTTTAAGTTTAGTGTTTGCTTTCTTTAATCATCTTTTTGGTACCAATTCTCTTACTTATTAAAAGAAAATTTAAATTTCTTCAAAACAATGTACAAATTTTACATTCAAGCATAGTTTAAAATTCAAAGTTCTTCATAAAGATAAGAAGAAACTAATACCGTCATAATTGAACTTTTTAACGAGGACTATGTGACATAGTTCAAAATAACTTTTTTTATAAAGGTTAAATGCTTTAATTTCATTTATCTTATTCTTTCTTCAAAAAGAATTGAATTTTTTTATTGATATTTTAAGTTTTTTATTTAATAATATTATGTGAAAAAATGTTTCATTTGTTGTTTTAATCCGTTCAAATTGAAACTATTTTAATGTTATTACTAAAAAATAAAAAGAATTCATGCACTTCGTTTCTTATTAAGTTTTATTTTACTTATACCAAATTTTATTAAAAATAAATTAGCACATCTAATGAAATTCACATTTTTACAAGTTTTGTAAACACTTAATTTTACTAGTTTTGAATGTTTTAAAATGTGTAATTTTTAGACTTGTATGAGATTACAAAATGGTAGAATGTAATGTTCACTAAAAAACATTTAGTGACTTAATTTTGGATTAATATGAAAATATTTGATATTAACATAAATGTGTTTTTTTTCAAACATAGTTTACATTAAAAAAAAATTAATCTAATAATATTTTTATTGTTAAAAAATGTCAAAAATGGTGTAATGGTTAGGGAGGTTTTTTTTTTATCAGCAAGAAAGAATTAATAAATAGAACCACTTTAGAGACGATCTAACCTTATACAATCCACCCGAGATAAAAAACACCACCTAAAATAAGAACCAAAGCACAAATGTGGTCCAACCCTAATACACCCTAGCAATCCACCCCAACAATGGATAAAAAACCATCTAAAAAATAACCAAAACACAAATATAAACTTCCACATTTTATCCAACAGACAGTGATCCAACCTTTATACAAAATGTACAAAATTGCACACCTGCCTAGCAATCCACCTCAACAATGGAATAAAAAAACATCACCTAAAAAAAGAACCAAAGCACAAATACAAACATCCACATCTTATCCAACAGATACACCACTCCAAATAACTATTACCAAGAGTATCAACCCATAAAAAGAAAACATATCTCTAAATAAGATCAAACTATGCACCACCTTAATAACTGTCTAAAGAAAAAAAACATGTCTACCAGAACCAAAATATACAACTTAAATCAAATTCAAACAAATTATGAACCAATCCAAATAGAAAAAATAAGCAGAAAAAATTTTAGACTTCATCCAAATTGCAAGGTTTCACTTTAATCATAACAAAAATTCATTTCAAAATACGTCTCAAACTAATAACTCATATACTTTCCCATGTTTCATTTGATTAGGCAAATAAGCACTGATATCACGTTTAAAAACATGTCATTCCTATCCAAATAAGCACTTTTGTCACGTTTAAAAACATGTCATTCCTATGCACTATACACATTTAAAAAAAATAAATCTCCTATTCATGCACTACACCATTAAAAAATATTAAATCTCCTATTCATCACCGTCAAAAGCCATTTCTCTGTCCAGATCTTCACCTTTTTCATTAATAAATCTGATAATCAGAAAAACTACGATAATAATAATTTGCAGACAGTTAATTGATACTGATGTTAACCAATTGAATAATTGGTAGGTAGTAATGAGAAACGCATCGATAAATGGTTAGAATTTGTATGGATTAAGACTATCTTTCACAAAATTAGTTGAAAAGCTAACTAAAATTTCAAATTTTAAAAGCTTATTAGAGATTAGTTAATTATTGAAAGTTAGTAGTTGGTAGAGGATTATTGTAAGAAGGGGTTGGAGTTTACTTTGGTTCATCCACAAATTTTGTAGCAATCTATTAAATTATTTAAGGTATTAATGCAAACAAATCAAAATCTTGATGAAGAGACATATGTAATATTTGTGACAAAGGTAACTAATAATTTTTGGGAAGATAATTAATAATATTATTCATTAAAAAAAATAGTACTCATTTTAAGGGTTATAAATTTTTTATTATATTATTTTATTATTCAGTCTTAATATTAATAATTTTTACAAGTTATTTAATTTTAAAAATACAATAAGATAATTCTTTTCAGATTAAAACCAAGTCTCTAAAATTTTCAAAATGTAAGAATATAATTATTTTGTCTCTTAAAATTAATATAGTGAATTTTATAAACTATTACTATGCATAGGTTATAATAGAGAGACTTAATCAAAGTTGGACTAAATTGAATAAAAAAAAAGAGAGTAGTAAAGCAGAAAATGTAATTAAGCATTAAAAAATTGTATGATGATTTAAATTATTTCTTATAAATTTAAAATATTATTTATATATTTAATAATTATATAAAATAAGCATTTATCATACTAAAATACCACTTATAAAAAAAATAAATGCATAATTTCATAAAAATTAATTTCTATACACTATCAACTATTATCAACAATTTAAAAAGATATAAATATAATTAATTTAAAATTATAAAGCTTCTCATATACAAGAAATTATAATTTAATTAAAGTGAAGATATAAAACAAAATTGTAAACGTGTCTTATGTAATGACTTGTAATTAAATTAAGTTGATAATACAAAATTAGCCATGGCTAAACGATTTACCCGTGCAAATTCTACGCATGATCGGTGAAATGCTTTTAGGTTTTTGGGTGGTTGCTGTTGTATGACATAAAGTATATCTCAAACAACAATAACACGTGTTAATTCTTGAAAAAAATGTATATGCGTTAATCAATTCTTTGCAAAATTTATTTACAAATTAGTTTGTAATTTATGAATTTCATAATAAATTAATATTTTAGTTTGTGTAATGTGCATCATAAATATTTATTGCAGCACCAAGTGAAAATGTATGATCAGTGTAGTGCAGCACAGAAGTGCAGGTTCAGATAGCTACCACCCAGACAAATCTCCCAAGGTGGGAAATTGAGTTTGCCTTATGCTCAAGCACTTCAAAACAGTTCAAAAAAAGCAAAGCAAAAGATTAATTGATGAATGTCACTGTAGAACAATAAATGACTAACGAATTCTCTTAGTGAGCACATGTGGATGTGAGGACATACACAAGGACTCCTGCATAAAACTTCTTTTTTTTTTTTTATGAAAGTGAATTGACAGAATAACTTTGAAAATTTTTGTGAGCTCAATGTAAAATATCAGGAATTTGTGTTTAGAGTTTTGGTTATGTTTATGTTAAAATTCTTGTATTTTTTTATCGATAAATAATGAATAAATAAATATGGAATATTTGAAGGGTATTTCAACCCTATTACAAAGAGAAGGTCTACCAAAGAGAACTTTCAACCAAACCTATAATACCAAAGTGAACTATATATTCTTGTGTCCCAAAACCAACATCATCAAAATAGTTTCTCCAAAATTCTCCTCCACTAATAATTACATATATACTTATTTCATATAAACTTAGTTGTCCCTAGGGGTGGTCATGGATTGAATTTTTCAAAATCTAGTTTAGATCCAATCCAAATTTATTTTAACTAGATCAAATTTATTTGGATTTTTTTCAATTTCATTTAAATTAGATTAAATCTAGATTAAATTCACTTTATCAATTAGATTAAATCTGATGTGGGATTGACTTGACATGGGATCAACTTAACTTAGTCTTAGTCGACTTGACTTCACCTGCCCAAGCTAACTCAAGTCGACCTAACTCGACCTGACCTAGGCCAACTTGGCTCAACCTAGCTCGAGCCGAATCAACTCGACTTGTGTTCAGGCCAACTTGGCTCCACTAGGCTTGGGCCCAGGCCAACTTGTTTTGACCTGGGTCCGAGTCGACTTAGTTTGACCTTGGCTCATGCTGACTCGATTCGACTTGGGTTCGAGTTGACTCACTCGACTGGACTTAGGTTCAGGATAACTTAACTCAAGTTGGAATTACAACGACTCAACTTAATTAGGGCCTAAGCCAACGTGACTTGACATGGGTTGGACATAAAATCTAACCAAAAATTCATTTTGGATAATCCAAAAATGTATTCAATCTATATATAATTCAAATCCAATTAAATAGATTGGACTTAAAATCCAAAAATATGGATTTAGATATAAGATAAATCTATTTAAATAGACTCAAAAATAATATGAATTTGGATAATTATGAATTGAATTTGACAATTTGAATTTTTTGTCCATCTTTAATTACCCCCAAAACCTTATACCAAACATATATATTCCATAGTTTGACTGTGGGATGTGGAAAAATTACCTCATATAGTCACATTTATACATTTATAGTATATGGTCTTAAACAACCTTAAATTCTCATTTCATTTATAAAATTCTTTGTGCTAATAAGAAATAAAAAAATTTACCAGTCATAATCATCAAATCAGGCTAGCAATTGTAGTGGTGTTAAAAAACTAAGAAAAAAAGCTACAACTTGTTGTGTTACACGTTTATTAATTATTTTCCAAATTTTAACCATGATTAAAAGAGTTACAAAGATTGGGTGGGTGTAAAGCATTCAAAAGTTATTAATCAATACCAACCCTAATAATTGAAATTCATATAAGCAAGTTGAGAAGAAAAGTAATTGACAACAATTTTTGCAATATTAAAACCCATATTGGCTTCAACTTTTTAATTAAAAATTTGAGGGTTCATATCAGACCTAGTCAACATGGAATTATGATACATACACATTAACAGAAAGAGTACAAGTATATTAAATTAAGGGAAGGAGTGAGCAGAATGAACTTTTTCTTAGATTTCCCATTGAGCTCAAAGATACATATCACACACAAATGGATAAAGGATTATGCCTATCTTTCTTCTTATCCATTATTTAGATAAACACAATTTTTTCTTAGATTGAGACTTAATCATTTTAAGCGTGTATGCTTGACAGAATATCGATGAGAAGAGAGAAATTATGACTATAGTATAACAAAATTTCACTCAGATAAGTTGAATGACCTCTAGAAAAATATAGTAGGTACTAATTCATCACACAATTATTTTTAAACAAATATAAGTTATTAAAATTTAAATAAAAATTATTCAAAATAATAATAACTTAATAGTTAGAAATTCAATTTTTACTATTAAAATAATAGAAAAGATGTTAACACAAAATATTTTCATTAGTCATAATTATATATATATATTATATTATTTTCTTCAAGATTATATAGTAATGTCTTTACAAGGAGTATCAATGAGAAGAGAGAAAAGGGAATTGGTGGATTATTGGAAAGGAAAGGGATTTGAGTTTTTTTTTTTCCTAGAAAAGGAATATATGAAAAGAAAAGGATCATTAACTAAGTGGTTTTAAGATAAAACAAAGGTTGCTATTGTCGCTACCTCCAATTGATTACTTAAACCCTCCAACCCTTTTCCCTTTTTTATCAAATATCTTTAATGGAAGCAAGCTTTTACTGTATACTTTTTTTTTGGCAGAACATTGTTGTTGTTGTGTTATGAAATGTATGAATTCAAAATATATAATTAAAGAGTTTTCTCTATGTTAAATTTTAGATTTAAATATATTTTTAATTCTTATAAATAAGTAAATCTTGGTATTGGCCCCTTAAAAATTAACATAACAAGTTCCCTTGTGTTAGCGAAACATGTCTTCATCAAAAATAATTTTAACTAAACACCAAAACTCTATTTTTGTCTTTTCACTTTGGTCGAGGGATTAGATAATAACTTTGAGGTTACCAATAACAAGGACCGAAAACACAAGGGAGTCTCCAAATACCAAAAGCCATTACTTCCTGCACCTAATCAAATTTGAACTTGTACCCGATTTTATATAAAATGACAATAATACCCTTAAATAAAAGGAGTGCAGATAAAAATACATTTCGGAACCTTCTTTCTAAAATGTTTTTGCAAATTTATATTTCTATAACACTTTTTTGGATTTTGGAATTTTTTCCCAAAATACGTTAAACACATTCCGAAATGGGATTTTGGTTTTCGAATTCTGTTTCAGAATTTCAGAACACAATAATCTATTTTGGATTTGTTTTTCAGAATATATTTTTTTTAATTCCAAAGTTTTATTTCCAGGATGAAAGATATTTTTGAAAATGTAAAAGTATATAGGGTGCAGGTTCAAAAAATTGGGTGTCGGAAGAATTTGCCTTACCAAAAACTGGGCTACTCCATAATGATCAACACGAGATCTACTATTAACACCCTACCTTTGTTATTTAAACCCAACCATGAAATTAGTCCCCTATCCCACCTCTCTCTATTAAAAATTATAAAAAAGAAATCTATTAAAAAATTATATAATTTATTTTTTAATTTATATGTAAATAATTTTAATTTAGATATAAACTCAATGAATTTCATTTTTTTTATTTTTCCTTTTCTATTTTAGAAGTCTTTATGTATAGCAGCAGGTTTTACACATGTAACCTTATTTCTTCATTTATTTTCGACCGGCCTTACACACTTTGGCTACATATGATTGTCATTATTTTGAATGGACGTAATTAACAAGCCTGCTACAACTTTTGCCTTCTCATTCCATTCTCTTAAATATTTCTGTCACACAAGTTCATAGCTAAAGCATTCCTTTCACCACTCTCTGATCTCAATGGGCGATGAACACATGAAGACTCTGCAGGCAAAGCCAAAACTAGGACTTGAAGAACTCTACCAAGGAATCCCTGATGAGTCTGTTAACCTCACCTTTCAAGACCTACCCAATGTGATTTCATCACACCACACAAACACTACAATGGCCACAACCACTTCAGAACATGTTTCTGGAACTGCTACAATCAACAATAACCCCACAAAGGTACCATCACCTTCTCTTTCCACTGTGCCCAGTCTTGACTTCAGAAAGGGCTTGGAGGGACTCAATCACAGCCCTCACTACCATAACCACAACAATCATCATCGTCAGCATCAAGATTTTGGCCACGGAGTTGGTGACTCATCGTGGGGTCATTTTAACCATGCAAGTGGTGGTGAAGCAAGGGCTCAAATTAGCAGGGCTAGTGAGTATAGCATGAGCTATGATGGCATGAAGAGTGGTGAGAGTTTTGCTTCTGGAAAAGGTGGATCTGTTCGACGAAGGAGGCCAGGGATTCCTCACTCTACGATCTGCACCATTTGCAGTAACTATGTTTATCTTTTCAGGACTAGATGCCTGGTATGTCTTTGCATGCACATTATTTATAATTCAGTAACTAGATAATGGAAACGTCTATAGCAAATTACACTGATATTTGTTGTGTTTTAAGATTCCACACATTTTTCTGCCTTTTTCTTTTCATGTTTACAGCAGTTTCTCTAATATAGATTACAGTGTAAGGTTTTTAAAAAAATTAAGAGGATTGATGCATGGAATAATGCAAAAAGTTAGACAAAAGCATTAGAGTATCATGCATAATTTACAACAAGTTACAAACTCTTACATTCTTCAGATCTTTAAGTTCTATGTATTGTCTATAACTTTTATGTTAAGATGTTCCTGGGGTATGCAGGTATGTGGTAGGGTTTATTGCAGGCAGTGTGTGGAAATAGGCATGGGAGAAATGACAGAAGGAAGAAAGTGTATTGAGTGTCTTGGATTGAGATTCAGCCAAAGGTAATGATGAAATGAACTGTTTTCTTAAAAAAACTACAAGAGAAAACAACAATTCTATTGTAGACAACCAAGAAACCATGAGTTCATGCAAAAATTGTTCTAAATCAAAACATTAAGATCAATAAATGTTTTTTTAACTTGCTATAGTCATATATCTGCTTTAAACCTAGAATAATTTATATCTGCTATGCACGAGGTATATTTTTATATTTCAATTAGAATCAACTTATAGTAAATTTTTACATTATAATTTAATTATGTATTTTTATATTTTCTACACCAATATATATCAATTTTTTAAAATTATACAAAATGTTCAATAAATCATCAATTTAGTCCGTAAGTATAAGGTTCTCTAATCCTTAAATTGTTGAAATTATATATAAATAGTAAAACATGAAATATTTATCAACCCAGACACTGAATTGATATATTTCATTAACATTGAGAAACTAATATAAAGTTTATTATTATTATTTAAGAGACTGTGTAATATAAATTTTAACACTTCATCTACTAATTATATAATATTATTAGTTAAAGAATAATTTACGAAAGAAATAATATTCTTCTTCAAAACCAATTTCATGGTATATTTCCAACATGTTCATGGTCTTGGAAATTGTTATTATTCTTGGAGTATAAATTATTTGTGGGATACATATATATGATTGGTGACGCAGGTACATAGAGAGAGCAGGGATGGTAGGGTGTTGCAGTTGGAGGTATCCAAGCACATTGAAGCATGCTGAGCTTACATGGGCTGAGAAAGGACCAAGGAGGAGTGGTGACAGAGGCTATGGTCACCATAGCATGGCCTCCTCAAGACCTAGAAGGACTCCTCTTTCCATTGCCAGCACTGAAGCCTCCCTTGTCATGTCTGCAACTCATTCTCCTTTCTCAGCTCATTACCACCTCCCTCTTTGAAACCAACTATATAAATATTAATATACTACCATATATTATAATTAATATATCTCATGGTAATTTGTTCTTTCTGAATTTGTTTCATCTCACATTGTCTTATGCTATTGTTTCATTCTATTTGTTGATTCTATTTGAATTGAAAGCTTCGCTTTTTATCAATATTGTGTCTTTTCTGGTTGTTACTGGTATGATCAATATATATAGGGCAACTGCCAAAGTCTGGCATCAAAATAATCGCCAACTATCTTGTCTGTCAGCATCTCATTCTCTGGTATCTCCCTAGTTATCCTAAACGACATGTTCAAATTGCATGGATCAAATTGATAAAATGAGAAAATGTTCATATATTGAAAGCTTGTTAATGCCGGCTATATATAGTGCCTTGCTCGATCAATGTTTTTTTTCAAATATATGTTGCTGACTTGTTTTTTCTGTTATTACATTTGATTCACCCATAATAAAAAAAATATATATTTTTTTTATTTCTTAATAAGTATTATTTTAGCATTTTCTACATGAGGAAGGAGACAAATGCAAGTCAAAACTTCACTCCAAAAATAATTAAGTAAAAATTGCTTGCACTTTGTATATATACTATTGCTGCTTTTTTTTAAGAGATACTTTAACTCTATTAAAATATATACAGATTATTATTCTCGCATAATTTCAACAAACCAGTAAAAAAAAGAAGAATATCTTTTAAGCTATAATCAGCATATGTTATATATGTTATATGTTATGTTAAGTTAAACAAACTAAATCTATTATTGTCTAGATGTGTAAATAGATACATAAACAAATAACTTGTACTAAGTTTAGTAGCCAAAATTAAAAAAAAAAAAAGTTTTATCTAAAAAAATATTCCTAAAAACTCTAGCACGAATTGTGTTGATGTCCAAATATTAGTTTAGAATTGTCCAACATAATAAAATCTCATCATTAATCTTTTAATATTGACAAAATTAAGATATGTTGAGATAATCACTCGCTGCAATACTCATTATATATATATATATATATATATATATATATATATATATATATATATATATATATATATATATATTAGAAGAAAAAAAAAACATATCAACTTTAGAAGAGAGAATATTAACATTGATCACAGTGATAACAACAATAGTAATTTGCAGCAATAGTAAAAAACCAATGCAGTATATGAGAAGAGGATTAAGACATAATAGATCTGGGTTTGATCTTAATTGGGAGACCCATGGAGGGATATGGCATTGGTTGACGGGTAATTGGTTCCTCTGGGTTTACTTGAGACCATTCATACAGTTTCACGAAGTTGTGAATGGTTATCAAGGTCTCAATCCTGGCAAACTCGTTTCCTATGCAATAATGAATCCCTGCACCAAATGGAAGGTAAGAATAAGGTGGAATTGGCTTTGTTGGGTTCTCAAAACGAGATGGATCAAACTTTTGTGGATTCTCAAATATATCATCGTTCATATGGGTTCCATATGCTGCCCAATACACCTGACCAAATAACCAAATTTAACATTAAAGTTTGTCCAAAAAAGGTGTCACTAATTAACATTATGACAAAATACTGTTTGAATACTTATAAAAAGATATGAGGATGGAAATATCACCTGCCATCCTTTTGGTATGTCATATCCTTGGTAGCTACTATCTTTAAGTGCTTTCCTAAAGCTTCCAAACAAGGGAGGGATCATCCTCATCAATTCCTGAGCCACTCTCCATGTATATTTCATCTTTTGTATCTCTTCCCATGTTAGCCTCTCTTCTGGTCCTTCCCTTTGTTTTATAATTTCCATTTGTTCTGCATAAAACAATTTACTAAAACAACTATAGGACTAAGGGTCTATTCATTTCATTCTTACTTTTCTGTAATATCTCATAACTCATGATACTCAGCAATCAATTTCTTCTCTGAAATTTATTATCAAGTTTTATAAATCATTTCCAAAACAAGTATTTTAGAAACCAGAAAACAGAAACAGCTACATGTTCTGTGGTGTTTTGCGATCCTAACTCAAGGATGTAAGTAATTTGGAGTGATGTATGTGATGAGGCATGAACTTAGTACATGTGTTTGTTTTCCTTGTTATTTTTTAAAACTAAAAACTGTTTCTATAAATAGAAATCAAACACATCCTAATTCTCTTTTGATTTTGGACTGCACAACATTGTAACTGAAACAGAAAGTTTACAGTGGTACCTTCTAAAACTCTTTTGTAAACCTCTGGTTCTCTAGATAACTTCCATATCATCAAGCTCATAAGAGTGGCAGATGTGTCATGACTAGCAACAAGTAAAAATATAAAATTGTCTGTAATTAAATCATCAGGTAGAGGTTGATGATTTTCATCCCTTAGTGCAAGCAAGCCAGAAAGCATGTCATTGGTAGAGCTTAAGACTCCTTTAGACAGTTCCTCCCGTCTTTTGTTCATAATAGGAATCATCCTGTCAACAATTCTTGCCCTGGCTCTTTGGCCTCTCCAAAATGTGGTACCAGGGAAATTGATGGGAAGAGAATGAATTGCTTTAAATGCTAAAGTGAAATCCACAAACATAGCCTCCCTGGTGTGCTCATCCTTAATGTCAAACAATATATTGCATGATAAATTATAGGACAGTTTCTTCATGAAGACCACAACTACCATTGTTTCATTCTCTGTGAGTTCTCTCACTAATGAAGCATTCACCAATTCATCCATCCTTTTTACATAGTTCTGAAGGCATTCAGGTTTCAAGAATTTCAGCATTTCCCCCTTCACAAACTTGAATCTGCATGAAACATTATATATATAGTCTGTTTGATCACATCTGAAAACCATGTTGGAAATCAAACTATTTGATTATCCAGGAAGAAACTGGTTCTTTTTTGGCTATTTCCTTTTAGGATTTTGAAAAGAAACTTTGCAGTGAGCAGAAATAATTCTGAGAGGAGTGCAAAATTCTTAAACTTTTTCTTAGACAAGAACTGATTTTGGTTATGAGAAATAGATATTTACACTTGTAAAGAGGTTTTACTTTACTATTCAAATAAAAACCATTTCCTTTAAACTTACTTTTAAAATATCATCCCAAACACAAATAAATCTTTTTGACCTCAACTTTTTCATAATCATTTGTATTAAAAATTAAAACAAGGACCACCAGTAGTTTCCTTTATAACAGTATTTGTATCACAGTACTAATGAGTTATCCAAATAATTACACTATTCCAAAATCTCTTATCCATTAAAATTCAACTATCCATAATCCATACATCCAGACATAAAACACCTTACTCTAAAAGTGTCGTTATTTGAATAAAAATCATCATCTAAATAATAGAAACAAACAACCTCAGATGCATCAGTGAGCTACGGTTGAAGATTATGTACCTGTGTCCTGTAAGTTCAACTAAGCTTTGCCTTCCAAATATCTTTTTGAGGGTGATGGGTTTCTTAGCAGAAAGCACATCATCTGGTGAAGCAAGGATAAACTTGTTTCCTGCTTGTCCAATTACAAACACTGTGGGGGACCCCATTAAGGAGGTTTTAAAGACAGGACCATACTTAGATATCCGTTCTTCCAACCAATCAGAACCCCCTTTGTCTTGTCTCTGTGCTTTAAGAAAACTAAGTGTCTCTCCGATGATGGGGTACCCCAGAGACCCTTTTGGAACATTTTTTGTTTGACTTTTTGAGAACCATTTTGAGATTAGAAAAGCTAGACTCAAAGTGGATGAAAATAGGACAAAGAAAGATATCCCCACAACCATTGACTTTAGCCTTAACGAATGTTGAGCTTTATTTGGCAAATGAAACAGTGGCTTCAGATCATTCAGAGAAATAGCTATATGTGAATCAGATGACAGAAAGACTCAGATAACAGAAATCATACATGCCCTTCTTAGAGATTCAGTGATCAAGTGACATTGGAAAGAGAAGACATGAAAACAGAGCTTTTTTTTTCTTTTTTTAATTTGGTACGACTAATCTACTGAATAATTTAATCAATTGAATAATCAAATTGATGAGATCAAGATGTTTAGTATTTGTTCTTTAGTTAACTGAACTGATCTTAACATTATACAATGCTTCTCTTTAAGAAAAGGTTTATTGTGTTAAAGAAATAGCCTAAAATATCTACCTTAAACATAAATCGTCTCTTTATCATTTTGGCACTGTTTCTCCTGTAACTGATTCTCTTTATCTATATTCGTTTTACAATTGCAAATATGTTTCTTATATACCTCAATTTATAAAATTGCGTGTAACGAGCAAAATATTTATTATTTTATACTTTAACTTGAAGTTTTCAAGCTAAAATTTATATTAAATCAATCCATACTTAGCATTTAATCTTTTTTAGCTGATCAAATTTATTTACTCAAAAATTAACATGATCATGATTATATCTTGCATGTAATTATTCATTTTTAGCTCTAATTAATGAGAGACTAAGAATAATTTAATAAAAGAAAAAAATAAATCTAACAGTGAAACTAGAAAAACAAATTTTGTTTTCTAAAATAAATTTATCAAAAAATTAGCTTTCACACGAATACGTTTTAAAAATATTCTGTTTAAAAGAAATCCACTTCTATATTATAGATTTGAATTACCATCTTGAATGAAAGTATTTTCTAAACTCATTATCACTTTCATTAAAGTCAGATGACCTGCCCTAATCTTAATTGTTGAACATTTAATTTTTATTTGTAATTATGTAATTTTTTAAATTTTTTATTTTTTTAATTTAAATATTAATTCATTTTATGAGATTGAAGATATTTTTCCTTCCCGATAAACTAAAATTTAAGATTAAACTAAATCAATCTTAATGTAGTACCATATTATAAATGATTTTATCTAATCTTGTTTCAAATATTAAAAAATATACTATACCCTTAATTACATATATTTACTAAATACATTTATACTAATAATCATTCATTTAATATAATATTTAAAATAAATATACAAGATCATAGGTTATTAAGTTACCAATATAAAATTATTTATGTATTGTAGTAACTCTTTAATATTTTCTTAATGATCTTAGCTTAAGAAGACTTATATAAATAGGTGATAAATTTTAAGAATTACTCACCTAAACTCTTTTATCATTTATAATTTTTAATATTTTTACTAACAAAAAGTTTTTTTATAGGTAAACTTCTCTTCTGTCTTTGTAATCGACAAGTATCAAAAAATTTGACTTACATACAAGTTATCACTATTTCCACTTCATAACTCTAAAATCATTTTCGATAAAAATATTTCACGTCCACCACAAATTCGAATAAAACTTTTTTCTATTCTTAAATAGTTAAACAAAAATCAAATTCATCTTTTATCATAAAAAAAGTTTCTTCCTATAGGATTTTAGCGAGAATTATTCTTTTGAAATATAAAAGTATATAATATTTTTTATTAAATTATAAAATATTAATATTTTATATTAAATTAATTAATTAACCAATTAAAATTTTTTACTTTTTGAGATCTTTATATTATTTTTTTCTTTAACAAAACAACTTTTGTTTTCTTTTGTATATCTTATCAGCAAAATTGCATCTTTTGCTTTAGGCACCTAAATTTGTTGCGCATGAGGTGCAATTGCATGCAAATGGAGGGCTTGTGATGGCCACTACTTCTCCTGTACTATTTCTTATAAATACTGGAAAAAAATATATTATTTCTTGGCACTTTTGTATCACAACTTGGCGGGCTAGGAAAAGTAAATTCAAGTGTGAACAAATTAATTATAACCAAATTGAATAAATTATTAGTTCATAATTATGTTTAGATAATTTACTCTATGATAAAATATTATGTTTAAATGCAAATTTTTAGAATAAATTGAATTTTTTTTAATATTGAGAAATTAATTTGATTACTAAATAAGAATTTGAAATTTATTATTTTTTATCTTTAAAATTTATGTATCTTTTTTTTTCATTCTTGATTAGGTTATTATAGTTTAACTTGTTGGTTTGGTTGAAGTGAAGTTCAGACTTCATCTGTCAAGAGAGAGTTTATTAGGTTAATTTTTTTTTTCAATATATTTCAGTGTTATTTTTCTTACTCTTCTTATTAATTTGTCTAAATTTTAGTGTACTTTTTTATGCATTTTATATTACTATACCATTTGATATAAGATACATCTACTAGTTTGATCTGATATCTCCCACAAAACCTACTTGCAATTCTTAAGCTGCTTCATATTATTTGTTTTGCTATTATTATGTTAATAAACATCATATTATATACATAGTGGATATTCAATATCATTTTGACACTACACCATATTAAATCCCTCCATGCATGAAGTATATTTATAATTCAATTATTGTAATGAAATTGTATCAAGTCAGTTATTAATTAATCCACACACATAATCCTAAATGTTCACAATAACTGACCTGATTTCCTTTAAAACATCAAACATATAAACACATAAGCCAGTGGCATTGTGATTCAGCAGAATTAACCTAGACAGAAAGTGTCTTCCTTAATTATTAAAATTATTTAAAACTTTATAAATATTTTTCATTTTATTTATGGATCCTTAAAATGATTGAGAAAAAAATTTATAACAGTTATCGAATAAAATTTATCGACACAAAGAACCTTTTTTACCACTGATTTAAAGTAATAAAACATAGAAAGCTTTTAGTGAAATGATATTTAATATCTTAAAAGTATGAAGAAAATAATTAACATTTTAATCATTTTTTTACTATTAATCACATAAAATAAACATTACACTTACTATCTGTACTAAAAAATAAACATTGCATCATTTTTTCCTAAACACTTCTAAATAAAAAAAAAGTGAAATAGATTTATCGATAACTTAAAATTAATTTATGTTTAAACAAATTCTTATTTATATATAAGTTAATTTTAATTATAAAAAATATATTTATTCCTTTTTAAAACATATTCATAGAAATACTTATCAAAATAAATTGGATACGTGTATTACATATTTTTACCCCGTTTTGTAGTTAATAAATTAAAAAAATATTTTTCAATACGTTGTGGTTTCCAACAGAAAAAAGTTTATGAATGTTTTTTTTTTACAACAAGTGAAAATTTATTATTAATTTTTAATCAGTGGTTTTTTGTCATTAATTAATTAACATGATGCAATGAAAGATTTCCCCCCTTTGGAATGTAAAAAGTGAACGAGTAAAAGGACAGCATCATCATTATCCGAACTTAGCTTCAATTAATTTTAAATGGCAGCATCATGATTCATGATCATAACTATTCCATTAATCTTAAAGTGACTCTAATTTAGGACCAAACAACTTTTTGAGAGCATGCTTTATTATTAAATTATTGAATTTCTGTGAACTTTTTAAATATTTATTCTCACGCTCTCTCGACTTTAAAATTTTCATTGCACTAATCACTTTTCTACTAGTATAATAATAATATGCAAGAACATTGAAACATTTGTTATTTAACAAAACAAACGATGAAATTACCTTTTAATGATATTTATACCGTAATGACTTTTTATTAAAAAAAAATAATGATGTAGAATATAATATTTGGTCTTTTAATTAACAAATTTCACTCGTTTTTAGTCTTTAAATTTTATGAAGTGTTATTTTTAGTTTCTAAAATCATCATTTCGATGTTCTTATAAACTTTGTTTTTATTTTCCTTCAAATGAGTTGTGATTTTTCAGAAATTTTTTTTATGCCATTGAAGATTATGTGAAAGATAAATATTACTATTTATTAAATACCTTAAAGAAAATTAACTTTTGCAAAATAATTAAAATATTATCATTCCTAAATTATTTTTTAACTTTTCATCTTATAAAGAATGTACCGGTAGGATCCGCATAATCGATACCATAGGTTTGGACGACCAAGACTACACCTTGAGACTCAGTCTAACCATGATCGAGGTTACGTTTAAACAAGATTAACCAATATAACTAGTGATCAAAAGTTAAGTAATATGCTTCTAAGCACGACCTAGTCCTTAATCTGGTCCAATAAAGAAAGGTTCATCATAATTATATAAATAGATACAAATTCCAAAAATCAGATATGTCATAATATTGTGCTAAAGCACCGAATGTTGAACACTATACTCACTTGAGAGTCGAAGTGCCTTTTGTAGGTACCATCCAAGACCAGAGATCACGAAGATGAGAGGAAGAGTGACGAAGGGAGAGAGAAGTGTCTGCTTTTAGAAGAAAGGAGAAAGTACCTGCCGACCAACCAAAGAAGTGTCCGCAGTCATTCTCTAAACCCCAACCCTGCTCGAGAACAAAGAGTAATAAAACAAATTCCAAATATCACTTTGATGGAAATCTTCCTTCTAAAATAAAGGTATTGGATTCAATGTCTAGAAAATATATATTTTTTAACTAAGAAAAAAGAAAATATATATATTTCATAAAAAATCTCTCTTTCACCTTGTTTTAATCCCTTTTAATTGTTTTTTTCTCTCTAAAATCTATTTTTCTTTTTCCTTTTATCCTAATATTTATTTATTTCACAGTGGGAAAAAAGAGGGAAATAAAAAGACAAGTAAAAAAGGAATGTGATTTTTTTGTGTTCTTCATACAATATCAATCTAAAACTTTGATTTAGAATTTCAAAGAAATGGAGAAAAAAAGTTGGCATAAACATATATAAAAGGTATTATTTAGGTCAATTATTTAAAATTACTCTCAAATATTTATAGTTTGACCCTTTAATGATTACCTTTCACACGAAACTAAAGTTCCAATTTAACCAAATAAACTTTATAGTACTCTTCATATATATATATATATATATATATATATATATATATATATATATATATTCATTTTAAATTCAATCATTCACATCATGTACACTGCAATAAAGTTTTTAAACATTTCTGAAAGTCAAAAGGGCAACTGTACAAGGAAAATGTTTTTTGCACGTTACTAGGAAACACATGTTAAGTAACCCAGTGAATGTATTTGCAAAATAAAGTAAATTGGGTTTTAATTAAATAATTGAATATGAAATTATTGCGTACAAATGTGAACGACTTCATTAATAATTCTTTGTTGTATAGTAACATATCAACTCTTTGTCAATTGAATCACATTATTTTGCATGTGAAGCTACATGCTTTTTGAAAATGGTGTACATGATTGAAAGATTTATTAGAAATTAAGTAATGTTTGGGATGTACAATGTAATTTTTCTTCATTCATATTGATTCATTTTCAAGAGCTTCATATGAAGCATAGGACTAAAGTGAATAAGTTTAACTAGAGATTTTTTTTTTTTAAATTGTCGTTTTTAATTCCGGAGAAACAACTCATTGAGGATTTATGAATGATGTTTTTTTTTTATTTCTAGCATTATTTTAAGGTGAAATTAGACAATTATTCACATCACAAGTGACATAATTTATCTCAAGTGACATAATTTAGATAGTTAAGATTAGATTAATCAAATAGGAAAATGATGCCTCAAAGAATTTTAGTGATTGAAGTTACTTTTAAATTAAGAGAAAAATGTTTTCAAATGGACTGTCTTAGAAAATAAATTGTTAAAAATTTTAGGAAATAGAGAGAAAAACAAATTTGGTGTATATATATATATATATTATTTTTTATTTTTTTTTTGTCATTTTCAACTTGCATTGTATTTCCAGGAAATAAGATTGCTTAGCTTCCAAAAAAGATATATAATATGTTCAATTTTTTGTTTTTTCATTTACCATCAATTATACTGAAAATTTAATATTTTTAATTTCAAGTTAATTATTATGAGGAAGTTTAAAATTTGCATAATAAAGATGAGAAGGTTATGCTATTTCTTTTTAAAAAAGTTTTTTTTATATTTATAGTTAAAATTATTTTATTTTCTCATATTAGAAACTTATATTTTTAATATTAAATCTTAAAAAATATTGATTTTTTTAGAATAAATATTATGTTAGCATCCTAAGTTCATATTATTCTTCTAAACATTTATTTTATATTAATATTTTCCTTTCCCTGTCAGATTAAATTTAATTAATTTAGTTATGCTTATTTATTATGTCTAATTACATAGACTTCTTGTTACTTTAAAAAAAAACATTAAAAAAATATAATTAAAATGTACTGGGAATGTGAATAAATTTTATACTTTATCCAACTATTACATATACTATATAATAAATATGTTTATTTTATAATAATCAATGTAAAAATCATATTTAAAATATTTTTTATTAGTTGGACATTGACAATGTAAGGAAACTAAATGGTTTTAAATATTATATAAATCAAAGACCCTGCTATGTGCAAAATACTCATTAATTATTTAGAAAGGGATTGATAAATATTTGTTAGATTCTGCATATCTTAAACATTTCACTTTATAATTTACATTTTTTTAAAATTTTTTGTGTTACAATATCGTAAGAACTTTCTGGTACAAAACTTGGGAGGAAAAATGATAAATCTGCAAAATATAAAATATGCTAAACAGGAATTTTTGTTATTATTATTTTATAAACAATATTAAATAATATATTTTTGTTTTTCTTTTAAGAATTCTTAATATTTTATGTGTTTGCAACATGGGGAGGAAGAAAGTCAAGAGAGAGATTGCCCGTTTTTGTTGTGTTAGAAACAGAGCATCGATCGGAAAAGAACAGAACTCAGAAGGGAATGGCCACACAGACGCAAGATTCACCTTCAAACCCTAACCCTAATCTCAATGCTACATCATCAACGGCGTCTGCTTCGTTGTTCTTTCTCGGCGCCGGTGCTTCTGCCGCTCCCGTCGCCGGCTCCGGCGAGTCACACTCACACCACCGGAGAGCACTATCGGAGGTCAGTTACCGGCTTTCGGACGACATGATGGACCTCTCGCCGTCGGATCCGTTCAACGGCGGATCCTCGACGGCGAGTCTAGAGGAGATCGGATCCGAGGACGACCTCTTCTCCACCTACATTGACGTTGAGAAGCTCGGCGGTGGCGCGAACGGTGCCGGCCGCGGTGGAAACGGATCGGATCAGAGCGGTTACGGAAACGGCACCGGTACTAGCGGACACAACGACGGCGAGAAGAGTCCGAGCGCCGAAGAGGCGAGGCCGAGACACCGGCACAGTAGCTCTGTCGACGGTTCCTCGTCGACAAGCATGTTCGGAGAGATCATGGAAGCGAAGAAAGCAATGCCTCCTGATAAGCTCGCGGAACTTTGGAACATTGATCCAAAGCGGGCCAAGAGGTCTCTTCTATCATCCTTCATTTTAAATTTATTTCGAATTTGTTTTCGTGGAAAATGCTTATAGTTTTCTCTCTTCGATTTCGGTTTCAGAATCCTAATGCAGTAGATTAACGTTGATATCACGTAAATAACTCCACGGTAGTTTCATAATTAAATAATTAATTTTTCTCGAGATTTTAGAATTTGGAGTTGCTCCAGGGAGTTTACAAATTCGTTACTTTTTACTCTCATCTACATATTCTTGATTATAATTTCCTATTAACAATGAACATGAGAGTTGGCTTGTAAATGTAATTAGATGATGCGCGACAGTTTCGGACTCAGTTGACATTGATAGGAGAATCTTATATGTTTGACAATGATATTTAGATAGTCGCTTGTTTTCGTAACTGTTTTTTGGTCAAGAGTTGTTTTTCATAACTTTAGTGCGTGTATAGATTTTACATTACATGATCATTCAATGGATGGTGGCATGGAATTGAATAAAAACCTTAATGCGATCCTGGTGCTTTGTAATGGGATGAGTTAGATGAGTGGGAAGTGATTGATTTCTGGATAGACGGAGAATATTTCAGGCAGCCGTTGCTTTTTAACGGCAAATTTGGGTACAATTGTAAGAAAGTATGATTGATGTGGTGCATTTCCGTTGCATGATCAGTCTGGAGAGTTCGAAGTCCGCAATATAATTGTAGTTGCTGATTGCTACTTAAAACGATCTGTCATTAAGACCATTCTCTTTTTTTCTCGGTAATTAATGTTAAATCTAATTATAACGGTTTTTATAAAGTGATACATTAAAAGTTCTGAATATGCAGAGTGACA
The DNA here is from genome assembly GCA_013389735.1 of Phaseolus lunatus. Taxonomy (NCBI): domain Eukaryota; kingdom Viridiplantae; phylum Streptophyta; class Magnoliopsida; order Fabales; family Fabaceae; genus Phaseolus; species Phaseolus lunatus. The sequence continues at coordinate 24,227,248 of CM023862.1, read as the reverse complement.
ATGATGAATCTTCTTCCTTTATAGTATAAATTATTTTGATATAATAAACACATAACGGCAGTGTCATTGTGATTTCTAACAGTTGAACGTTTAAAATAGGGATGGGAGGCTGCAAATGCGAGTGAGTGAGGGTTATGCCATAGATACTGCAATGTAGTTTCATTTATTTTCAGTACCTGTATTTTAGTAGTTGCTAAGCATTTATTTTGCTATTCTCAACAAGTGTTGTTGTTCTGTACAGAATACTAGCTAATCGGCAATCTGCTGCGCGGTCAAAAGAAAGAAAGGCACGCTATATACAAGAACTAGAGCGCAAAGTTCAGACCCTTCAGACCGAGGCAACAACACTTTCTGCCCAACTCACATTGTACCAGGTCTGTTGTTGATTTACATCTATATGTACTTGAGTATTTTACATCCTCCCCCCCAAAGAAACAGAGGCTATAATGTTTATTGGCTCTGTTTTTTATGGGCTTCATATTTTTTTCCTACATATTACATAATTAACTGCAAAAATTGATTCGACATTATCTAAGCAATGCCAATGTCTCTTCTCTGCGTGCTCAAACAATGCACTAAAAATATAACAGGATACATATCTTTGTTGGTATTATTTTAATGACAAGAATATGACATAGGTGATTAGACGCACTCTTGTCTTTTTATCACAAATTCCTCTGTTTTTTTAAATCATAGGTTAATGATTTAATTTAATTTTACAAATTTCCTTGGTAATTCCTGGTACACTTGCTGGTTTTTTATTTATTAAACTTCACATTCAGTTGACTTTCCTTGTCATGCATAAACATGTGGCTAAATAATAATACGACTTATACCGTTTCTTGATTACTTATAGAGGGATACAACTGGTCTGAGTAGTGAAAATACCGAGCTTAAGCTCCGTCTGCAAGCCATGGAGCAACAGGCACAACTTCGTGATGGTAACTGTTTTAGTCAATCTCTTTCTTTAGATACAACATCATACATATATTTTACATAATTATATACTAATTTACCTCTGTTCTTTTGTAGCTCTTAATGATGCATTGATGAAGGAAGTTGAGAGGCTTAAGATTGCTACTGGCGAGGCATTAAACAACCCCTCTGAGTCTTTCAATATTGGAATGCACCAGATGCCATTTGCGGGGTCAAATTTCTTTTCAATCCCACCACATTCAGGTCCTCCTAGTCACCAGAATATGCAGTTGGCTCCATTTGGTCTCTCCCAATCTAGCATGCCAGCTCATCAGCTGCATCAAACAAATTCTCACCAAATGTCAGATATATTGCAAAACGACCAGCTTGGTCGTTTGCAGGGACTTGACATTAGTAGCAATGGATCACCATTTGTGAAATCTGAAGGCCCCTCAATATCTGCAAATGAGAGTAGCACTAAGTTTTGAATTTGACGTAAATCGCTTGACCTGCTGACTTGTCCGTGGCATCATTCCCTTCTCCTCAATTGTCTATAGTGTTGACGTGCAGTAATCTAATGAAGGTGCTCTGTTCCATTAAACATTCCTTTCAGATTAAGGATTAATTATTAATTGTTTATTCTTAGGGATGCTCTCCAAAAAGGGGAAGCACCCCTGGGGTTTTGTCGCAAAATTTCCCCCACGCAGTCATCTTGAAGCGTGGCATTTTGGTGTTTGTGGGTTTTAGATCACTGGGAATGAAAGGTCATTCTCATGGTATCTTAGGAGGGGGAAGAATCTTGACCTATCCCTCTCCAGTCAGTTGTATCATTATTTACCGTGATTTGTTGTTGTGCTCCATTTCAAGGATTGTAAGATGAATCAAAACCAAGGAAAGGATGTGTAAGATGGATTCTGTTCAGTTTAGTTCCTTCCATAAATGTCTTATTACTGTAGTTTTAGATATATTCACAGTAGTTGTGTACACTAAATAGTCTTGGAGACTGGACTTCTGTAAGTATTATTATGCTTCTCACTTTCTCATATGAGGTACTTATGAATAACTCCTAGAATGTCTTAGCTAACTGTATATATATCTGATTGATATTTTATAATAACTCACTCTGGTGGGGAACTGCATCAATGATGAATTTGGAGATAAGGTTTGAAATGTTCTCCACCACGTATTTTAATTTTGGCATTGCTAACAGCTACTGTCCTTTGTCGTAAGTTTTAGGGATAAGAACAACAATCGCCGTCCTGGTCCTTCTCTGTCTCTCCCCAACCTTTTAACTCTCTTTCTAGTTTCTCCTCTACTTTTTGTCTTATAATACATTAAATTTCAAATCTGCTTGGTCGGTCCCAAAACACTGAAAAGATAAAGGCATATTTGTGTTTTTAGTACCTGTCTTTTCTTAGGTGACCAATACCCGACTGTATTTAACCTGCTACCTGAACCCAAATTTACTCGGAATATTGAACTCCCTTTTTACCCTCATCTCAAAAGTTGGTAATATAATGTCAGGGTTATGCCTGACAAAATAAAAGTGATGGGCTCTATTATTGTTGTGGGATTTTTTCTCGCCGTACGTCTATATGTTCTTCTATCACTTCATACAAAATGTGAAAATACATTTGTATCATTCTTGTGTTACTTTCATAAAGTAGCTTTCAGATTATGTAATCCGGACACGTATTTGATAAAAGACTTTTGGATTACATAATCTGGAAGTTAAAAAAGATTTTTGGATTATGTAATTCAGAAATTAATCATGTATTTGAAAAAAGGTTTTCAGATTATGTAATTCGAAAGCTAATTACGAATTTGAAAAAAGACTTCCGGTTATGTAATCCAGAATATTACAGAAAGACATTTTTGAAAATACGAAAAATTATGGAGGTGAAGAGAATAAATATGGAGGTGCAGGAAGAAATAGTCTTGTTGTGGCTTAGTCTCAGCCTGCCAATTGTTAGGGTTGAAGGTATGACCCATTTTAGTTAAATGGGTTTAATTGATTTAACTGATGGGCTATTTTGTCAAAAGAGTTTAGGTTGATTATTCCTGTATCATATCAATTCAAATCTGCACCTAACACACTTATGTGAAATGTCCATTTTGTCCTTAATGATTTAAAATTTTTGCCTTCTGAATATTCATATCCGTAAGTCAAATTATATAGTTCTGGATATGCAAATCTAGAACTAATATGTTACTTCTGGATTTCACCATCCGGAAGCTTATTTGGACAGCATAAATGACCTTTCGGATGTCAAGATTCATAAGGAAACATAAATGAATTCCAAATCTCAATTCTCAACACCATTTACAGCACACAATTCTGGATATGAAAATCTAAAACTCATAACTCACTTCTGAATATGATCATCCGAAAGCTTAAATTAAATATGAAAATAACCTTCTGGATTTCGAAATCCAGAATGTATAAAATCATTTCCAGATATTGGCATCCATAAGCAAATGTGTGAAAAGGGCAGAATAGAGTTTTAAAACTTTCGTTGGGTGCCAGTGATTGGGTGCAGGAAACAATTGTCAAGAGTTTATCGATTGATTCATCAAAAATAATTTTAAAGAAAGAATTAAAATTTAAAAGAAATATTATTTATAAAAAATTTACATTTTTTGAATATTTTAATAAATTTAAATAGAATGAAAATCATAAAATATTATTAGCATAATAATTATTAACTAATAAATCTAAACAAATTAATTGAGTTAATCCACCATGACCTCATTTCAAGGTTAGATGGTGAGGATTCTAACAAATTGGCAGGTTAAATGTGGCGAAAACTAAAGATTAAGCAAGTCGAACCTATGAGTTTAACATGTGTTTACTACCCTTAATTATTTTAGTTCAAGCTAAAAATATTATTTAAAATAAAACGTTAACATCAATACATCATCTAAATTGGCATATGGAATATAAGGACAATAATTCAAATTAGCCCTAAATTTTCAATTTCTCAATGAAGACAGAAGATGAAAATGATTTCAATGATCATTCATGAATATCATTAAAAATATCTTGGAGAATCAAGACATGAATAAGATATGAAATTAATGGTAATGTTATTACATAGAGTTCAAATTTAAAGAGCCATTTTAATGCCTATGGAGATTAGAAACACACTAATAAACACACAAAAATGAGGTTAAGATACACATATTTTGGAAGTATAAACCTTTAACATTTAAGAAAAGAATTAATAATTTATCTTGAAAATAAAGACATTAGCTTTCAATCTAACCGTTATATTAAATAAGTTACCGAGTGATAGCTGGTCAAAGATTATTTCGTATTTATCAATGATCTTTAAGTTTAAATATTTTGTTGTGTACAGTAATTTTATCTCACTCGATTATGATTTTCTGGAGTAGATATTATGATCACTATAAAAAAAAATAATATAATAAAATAATACTTCACTTTGTAAATGAAATATATGTCATGATAAAAAAAATAAATTATATATATATATATATATATATATATATATATATATATATATATATATATATATAACATATTGTTCTCGTCCGGTAGTAGGACCCAGAGAACGATTGCCTTCCATTGCAGTCGGTCGGTAGTTCTGTGCTTCAACCTCCCTCTCTTCAAGTCTCTTCCTTCCTTCCTCGCTTGGTCACTCGTTCGTCCGGAGGTTTAGATGGTACTTGCAAAAGGTACTCCGATGTTTAATTCAGCAAGGTACTCGATACTCGGTTGTCAGAGTACTGTAGATAATGACGTACATGATTCTTGGAATCTGCGCTATTTATATTACCTTATTGGACCTTCGTTAGTGGGCCCGATTAGTGGAATAGACCGTGCTTTGGAAGCACTAAACAATCTTTAATCACAAATTACCTTTGCTGAATTAGTCAACTCACGACTCAACATCGTGAAGCGATCGACTATGCAACATGTATCGACGTGACACATATAAACAAACAGTTGCGTGACACGTTGGTTGATCGCGGTTGTATCATCTGTCAGTGGGACCGGTCACTCGGTCACCTGTACACACATGATAATAAAAATACATATTTACATATTTATTTTCTACTGATGCATTATGATATATGAGGTTTCTGTTTTTCTTATAAATAAATAGCTTGTTGACCGTGGAAAAAGGATTCGTTGAGATGAATAAAATTCATTTATATTTTATATTAAAACATATTGAAGTGTTTGATATTCACAAGTTTCGGAATCTTTCTTGACTCAATTTTAAGAGATCGACATATCATGTTGTTCTAATGGACTGAGAATTTTTTTTATGCATGTTTAAACTGAAATCTTTAAAAAAATCATACTTATAATTTAATCATGTAGTTTGTATTTGTTGTTCTAATTTTCTTTATATTAAATATTTTTATCTAACAATTTATACGTACTCTTAAGTTTAAAGTCTCATTTCATTATCTAAAAAATCTATTAAATAGAAAGAGATCTATGTGTAGAGATAAGAAGAAGAAAAAAAAAAAGAAATTGACTAAGAATATAAATTACATAAAAAAATCTTAATCTTTTCGAGTTGCGAGTTATCTACATTCACATTCGTACACTTTCTAGCTTTATAAATAATTTGTTAATTTATCTTACAACATCATTAGTTTATTTGGTTAGACATCATGTATTTTTTTAATTTCTTATAGTCTTTTAACATATATTGTATATGATAAATGAAAATTGACAAGTGAACCTAATTGAAATATTAAAGCATATAATATTTTTTTTAAATCATTAACAGTGAATTTATGTTTTTTTTTATTTGTTGAGATATGTGCCATTTATATCTTACTATCCTCCAAACAAGATTTTTCTATAGAAGATATTTTGATAAAAAAATATATGTGCTTTGAATGAATAAAAAGAAAAGTCATTGTATAATTGATGCGATAATCCCGCAAGAATGTGAGGTTTTTATCCTTAGTTAGGTTTTTCCACAACAATGGGTCTCTGCTAGAGAAGAATCAAAGTGTCATTTCTTGAGTCAACAAAACACAGAAGCAAAGTCCTTCAAAAATGATTTGATGATCTTTTTTCCACATGTCACTGTTTAATTGTTCAGCCCTTTTCAGATTAATTTTCAACTTTGGATTTGGTGCAGACCTTTTATACTCGTTGATTCCAACTTCATGCATGTCTGATGGAAACAAAACATCAACCATCTTATCAATTATATCTCATTTTTTTCTGGCAAACTTCTCTCCAACTTAGTGTAATTATTCCTCCCACAAATTTAGAAGATTCTGGTTGTCACTGCATAAATATGCAGTGGCTATTTGGGGAATGCATTTGTAATCGATGGCTATTTTAATATATATATATATATATTTTAAGAGATGAAGATATTTTATTATATATAAGTGAGTGTAGTCGGTTTTATGAGGTTGAGTTAAGCTTAAAGTTCATTTCTTAATATGGTATCGGAGCTATTTCAAGTTTATCTTAGCGATTATTTGTTCATCCTATCAGACCACCCGCTATCGGATCGTTATTGGACCATTTATAATATGTTGTCTTATGCACAAGTTCTCACTCTCGACGTGAGGGGGTGCGTTGGATATCTCACATTGAGTAGAAATGACATTTCATTGTATATAAGTAACTGCAAACCGGCTTATAAGATTGAATTAGACTTAAAGTTCACTTCTTAATAATATATAAATTATATATGTTCTTTTATTTTGACATTTTAAAAGAATCTAAAAATGTATATTAGACTATTTTAACATCCTTCCAGCCGATTTAAGGTAAAGATAAAAAAACAGGCTATTTATTTAATACCTGATAATCTGGATATGAAGTTAACAAATTAATTTATTTAACAAATCATAAAAATAGACACAGAATAAATTTATTATAATTAAAATATCAAATTACTAAATAATATAAAATTAAAATAACTTAATTAATAATTAATGTCAATAATGAATATGAAGTGAACATTGTAGTTCATTTCACATTGCTAAAATTGTAAGATAGTAGTTGAATTTTAAGTGAAGTTCTAATATGCAACAAAAATTCAGTTTGAAGAATTTTAAATAAAAATAAAATTACTATTTTAAAATCAAATTCAATTGAAAGTTTAAATAGAATTCCATTTTCAAATTTCAACATTATTGGGAAATTTGCATGCTAAGAACAAATCTATAAGAAAACTAAAATTGAATTGTAACAAGTAGATAATTTAATAAAAATGAGTCAAAATGTGAATAAAGTAGGTGTGAAAGCCGAAGATAAATATTATAGGAAATGGAAAATCAAACATTTGAAAGTGTTTATCAAAAATCAATCAGAATGTGGATAATGGGAAGTATTTATGAAAAAGAATGATAACAATTACAATAGTTATAAAACTGAGAATGCATTAATAGTGAATATCAAGGAATGGGGTAATCACCTTTTAAAGCAATGACAAATGTTAAACTTTAAACTATTACCACCACTTCCTCCACCTCTTATTCACAACATCATCACCAAGAACCACTCTAAGCTTATACAAGGACCCAATTTTAATGATTGGAATCTATTAAGGTTTCTCAAATTATTCTCCAATATAAAAAATAAATAATTTGGATTATTTTCTTAGAGAATTTCGGAGCTACACTCACCACACCAACAACAATGAAAATTTCTCAATTAGGGCAGAAGAAATAAATTAGGGATGTTCTGAAAGAGAAAAAAGTGAGGGAAGGGGGAAACTGAACACATAGTTCGTGTGTGTGAAATAAGATTCTCAATTAATTTCATATGGTGCAACATAAATCTTGGTTGTGTTGAAACACAGGGCTGGATCCTTTGAATACTCTTTTTCACTCTTTCTCTGACTGGAATCTGTACCCTCTTCTTTGCTTAAAATCTTTGAGTAAGGGGTAGGGGTGCTTCTTGTGTTTTTAGCAGGAGCTTTGACGTAGCTGATCCTTGTTATGTGCTCAAGATACTAGTATGGGGTCTTGGAGCGTGAGAGTTTGATATCTTGACGCAGTTAGATTTGGGCTTGAAAATCTGAATTGACTCTCTGTTTCCCTGTGATGGTTGGGTTTGGATGCTTGGAGTGTGGGAATGGGATGGTGGTATTGGAGGTGGGTTGTATCTGTATGAGCGTGGCTTTTGTAGGTGCTGAATGCTTGGCTTTTGCTTGATGATGGTAGTTGCTGTTATATTGGTAGTTGCTGCTTGTTCTAGTAAAACTAATTTATCTGGAGCATTGAATGAGGCTCCAGAGACGTGCAGCCCTTGGCAGCTGGAAGTTCAAGGCTTTCATGTTAAGAAGTGGGCTTTAAGCCTAACTCAACCTCATAAAACCGGCTTATAAGGTGAGGTTTGCACATACTTATATATAATGAAATGTCCTCATCTCTAGTCGATGTGGGATCTCCAACACACCCCCCTCACGCCGAGGCTACCAACTCGTGCGTGGAGATATATGTTATGGGTGGTCCGATAACGGCCCGATAGCGGGTGGCCTGATAAACCCAACAAATTCTCACTAGGATGGGCTCGAGAATGGCTCTGATACCATGTTAAGAAGTGAGCTTTAAGCCTAACTCAACCTCATAAAACCGGCTTATAAGGTGAGGTTTGCACCTACTTATATATAATGAAATGTCCTCATCTCTAGTCGATGTGGGATCTCCAACACACCCCCCTCACGCCGAGGCTACCAACTCGTGCGTGGAGATATATGTCTTACCATCTTCTTACATACAATTTTCTTATATGGTATCAGAGCACCGATCTTGGTGCTCTGACAGCCTCTCCATTTTTATCCGCTAAATAAGAAATCATGTCTTGCAAAGAAGGCACCAATAACGAGTCCGATAAAAACCTCGTACAAGGCTTCACTGCTGAGCAAATTCAACAATTGGCAAAGGCTATTTACTCGCTCCACAATAACGGTAAAAGTGACACGTTTGTTAGCTCTGCAGGTTTGCTTGCCCATAACTCGTCTATTAATTATGCTTCTACAAAACCATGGATTTTGGATAGCGGAACAACCGATCACATTGCATGTAATTCACAATTTTCACACACAATTCATCATCATTTATTCCAAATGTTAATCTGCCTACAGGCTCAACTGCGCCCATCTCATCTACGGGCACAATTAAATTCAATGACAATATCACTCTCAAAGATGTGCTTTGCGTTCCTTCTTTTAATTTAAATCTCATGTCCGTTAGTAAGATAACCAGTTCACTAAATTGTTGTGTCGTTTTTACTCCACATGGTTGCGTTTTGCAGGACTTGGCTACGGGGAGGATGATTGGCTCGGGTAAACAACACGCAGGCTTATACTACATGTCCCCTCTTCCAAACCAAGCCCACGCATCTCAAATTTCGACCGACCCTGATTTATGGCACAAGCGCCTCGGACATCCCTCTCCGGCGTATCTACAACTTGCATCTTCCTTATTACCTATCAGTAAAAATATCATTCCCATTCATAATAATTGTAGTATTTGTCCCAAAGCTAAACAGACAAGGCTACCCTTTCCTTTAAGCACAATAAAATCTCATTCTCCATTTAATCTATTGCATTGTGACATTTGGGGTCCTCATAAAACCCCAACTCATTTTGGAAAACGTTTTTTTCTCACTATAGTCGATGACTATACTAGATGTACTTGGTTATTTCTTATGAATCACAAGTCTGAAACCCAACATCTCTTAGAATCATTCATTACTTTTGCACAAAATCAATTTCAGGCATCTATTAAAACCATCCGTGTTGACAACGGATTGGAATTTATTTCTATGCATAATTTTTTTCTCAAAAAAGGTATTGAATGTCAATGCACTTGTGTCTACACTCCTCAACAAAATGGAGTAGTAGAACGCAAACATAGACACATTTTAAACACAGCACGAGCCCTCCTATTTCAGTCTCATTTACCATTAGAATTTTGGGGGGAATGCGTTTTAACCGCCACATATATCATTAATCGCTTGCCAACACCTTTACTCAAAAATAAATCACCTTTTGAGATGCTATATAATCGTCCACCTTCACTTTCTCACTTAAAAACTTTTGGTTGTCTCTGTTATGCAACTGTTGTTTCACCTAAGCAAAAATTTGATTCGCGCGCTCGACAATGCATCTTCATTGGTTATCCTCTCAATCAAAAAGCATACAAATTATTTGATATAGATACAGGCACTTTTTTTACAAGTCGGGATGTCATCTTCCATGAAAGTGTTTTCCCATTCTGCCAACAGTCCTAGACGCAATCCTCACCTCCATTACAAGGTATTTTGCCTACTATTGACATTGACTTACCCACTCCTGTCCAACATTCACTCAACCAACCTTCTTCTCCTACTTGTCATGATACACCTGAACCTCCATCAAACCAACCTTTTTCTCCTACTCATCACAATGCACCTGAACCTCCACCAAACCAACCTTCTTCTCCTACTCATCATAATGCACCTGAACCTCTAGTAGACCAACCTTCTTCTCCCACGCCAAGAAGTCTAACACCCATTACCGAACCTTCTCCAACTGACCTTCCTGTTCGACGATCCAGTCGCATATCAAACCCACCTTCCTGGCTACAAGACTACATAATGGGATCCCAAGCCAATCATTCGACCACTGCCCAAGACCGGCCGAATGGAACCAGGTATCCTATGCATCATTTTCTTTCTAATTCACGATTTTCTTCTACACATAGTGCATATCTTGCTAACATCACAGCCACCAAAGAACCTCACGCTTATGCTCAAGCTATCCTTGATCCAAATTGGCAAAAAGCAATGGACGAAGAGCTTTCTACCTTGCAGCTAAATCAAACGTGGACCTTGACACCGTTACCCGTTGGGCAGAAACCAATCGGATGCAAATGGGTCTATAAAATAAAGTACAACTCAGATGGCAGCGTCAACAGATATAAGGCGCGCCTTGTCGCAAAGGGGTACACTCAGATTGAAGGTGTCGACTATTCTGAAACTTTTTCACCAACAGCAAAATTAACAACTTTGAGGTGTCTCCTCACTATTGCAGCAGCCAGAAATTGGTTTACTCACCAGCTAGATGTGCAAAATGCCTTCTTACATGGCACATTGCATGAAATTATTTACATGGACTTGCCACCCGGGCATCATCGACAGGGGGAGAACATTGTATGTCGACTCAACAAATCCCTTTATGGTCTCAAACAGGCATCCCGAACATGGTTTTCAACATTTTCTCATGTGATTAAATCTGTAGGATTTCAACAGTCCAAGACAGACTACTCTCTATTCACAAGACAGAATAACTCATCATTTACTGCCATTTTGATTTATGTGGACGATATTCTTTTGACAGGAAATGATTTGACAGAAATTCAGCATGTTAAAGACTGTCTATTACAACAATTTCGTATTAAAGATCTTGGAGACTTAAAATATTTTCTAGGGATTGAATTTTCCCGTTCCAAAGCTGGTATTTACATGTCACAAAGAAAATATGCACTTGATATTTTACAGGATACAGGACTCACAGGTGCTCGTCCAGAAAAATTTCCAATGGAGCAATACCTAAAACTCACACCAGACGATGGAGAGTTATTAAAGGATCCAGTCAAATACAGGCGACTTGTGGGACGACTGATATACCTAACAGTTACTCGGCCTGACATAGCATTTTCAGTTCGGAACCTAAGTCAATATATACAGGCTCCACGGAAACCTCATTGGGATGCTGCAATTCGAGTTATAAAGTACATCAAAGGATCACCAGGACAAGGATTGTTATTGCCATCTGAGAACAATTTGACATTGACAGCTTATTGCGACTCAGACTGGGGGGTTGTCAGACAACTCGGAAATCAGTATCTGGCTATTGCATTTTTCTTGGTTCCTCTATTATCTCATGGAAATCAAAAAAACAGACAAACGTATCAAGATCATCTGCAGAAGCAGAGTACCGCGCAATGGCCAATACTTGTTTGGAGATAGTTTGGTTGCGATATCTGTTGCAGGATTTAAAGCTGCCATGTAACTTGCCAGCTCAACTTTTCTGTGATAATCAAGCTGCATTACATATAGCAGCAAACCCAGTATTTCATGAACGTACAAAACACATTGAGATAGACTGTCACATTGTGCGAGAAAAATTACAAGCCGAGATAATCAGTCCTTCATATGTACCGACAAAGTATCAGCTCGCAGATATTTTTACAAAGGCATTGGGCAAGGAACAGTTTTTGACGCTGCGACACAAGTTGGGGGTTCATGATCTTCACCTACCAACTTGAGGGGGAGTATTAAGAAAATAATAATTATCAAATTATACACAATTATTGTATATAATTATTGTACGATATTGTGCAATATTATACGCAATTATATGCAATTAATTTAATAATGATAGAATCCCTTGATTAGTGGATCCCTACCTAATTAGCTTGTAATTTTGAGAGAGAAGGTCTCCATACACTTCTATATATTTGCTATACATTGAGTGATGTAAATACACACAAGAGAATAAAAACATTTCTTTCTCCTTACCATCTTCTTACATACAATTTTCTTATGTTTCACAATTTTTTCTGCATATATTTGTAAGTTGATGCCCTGATGCATGCAGATAGTTTTGGTCCTGGATGGATGATTGGAGTGTGGGAGCGGGATGGTGCTACTGGAGGTTGGTTGGTGTGAGTAAAACATGTGCCTTTTACAAATATGCAGCGAGTTTGAGGCATATGCTTCTTTCTCTGGTTCAAGCCTTCAGAAGAGAAGCCTCACAATTTTGGACTGCTCCTTGAGGTTTCCAATGCAGAACAAATGTGAAGTTTTTCTGGTTTTATGCAGATTCGGTCAAGCTTTTTATGCAGAGTTTTTGCTGAAATTCTGCAGATGTATACAATGCAACTCAGCTGTTGGTTTTGATGTATATGAGGGGTGGGAAACTACGATCAATCAATGTATATGAAGCTTGTTTTTGTAGGGTGCTTTTAGGCTGTATAATTATGCAGTAAATTAGGGTTTTGTTTAGTCATTCATAAGCTTTGATTTTGTTAATTATGTTCAAAATTGTTATTTTTATAGATTTAGTGATAAGATGATTAGGAATTTATATAATAATTGAAATGTCTAAAAGTTAATCATCAATGAAAAATATGTTTTTTTAATTTTATTTTTAAAAAACTATTAACAGTTGATCTAATTTTCAGTTAGTTGACTTTGAACTTATATTTATGACAGTGTCGCAGTAGAATCAGTTTGACCGATTTTAATAGTGTTTTCGATTTGGCTGATGCTTTTATTTTTTTTCAACTAATTTATTGCATTCTTGTTGTAGAATAGTAGAAGATGTTAAATGTTATCAATGGTTTTATACAACTTTATTCTGTTAAACAACTAATTTTAACTTTTGAGTGAAACCATCATCTATCAACTGGGGGCAGAAAAGAAATTTCAATTGTGAAAAGTCGCAATAGTATTACTAATATTAATATTTATTTTTTCCTTTACTCCTCTAGGTTGCCCTCTTAGTTTTTCATCATTCTAAAATTTTAAAGATATTATTTTGTATGGATGAATAGAATATCCATCCATAAAAAAATAGTTAAACCATTAAATAAATCAAATTATATTATATTTTTAATAAATTAAAATTTATTAATAATATTTTTATCCAATGCGATATAAAATTAATCAGTTTCACATCAAAGCCAAGTACAGAAAATGATAAAATTAAAAAGCTATATATCTTTATTGCTGATATATATAGTTGAAGACATTCGTTGGATCGTTACACACGATCTATTCTCTTTATTTCCTTCCAACTAAATACATATAACGTTTTTTCATTATTCATACAACAACGTTGCACCCTTTGCTGATTGCTTACTGCACACTGCACAATCACATGAAAACCAGAAAATTTAGAGTAAATGACTGAAAAATAGTTGAAGAGAAGATTGTTAAAGGAAAAAGGGTGAAGGTGAAGGGTACTTACGCAGAGCAGTTAGTGGAAGGGTAGACTTTGTAGGGACACTTAGTGCCACATTTTCCAGCAATTTTATTAACACGGTCATAGTCAATGCCAGGGATGTATGCAGCTCTGTCCTTAATGCATTGGCATGCTCCTCTTCTATCGTCTCCACTCTTGTAGGCTGCATTCAGAGAGTATATACCTTGGCAACACAAAGATGACACATTCCCTCCCAAAACTGCATAAGCTATGCATGGAGTGAGCCAAACAGTGATTTGATCACATGTCAAGGTTGATTTAGAATAAGAGCATGCTATGAGCATGCAAGCCATCATTGAAGCAACCAATGCCACCTTAGTCACTGCCATTCTTATCTAAGAATAGGGTTTTTTCTATCTTTTGTGAGTAACTTTGTTGATGAGTGGCGTATTAGCTTGGGTTTGTACTATATATAGAGAGATGGAGAAGATTGGAGAATTTTGCAGTGACTAAAGGCTGCGAGAAATTTGAAGATAGAGCCAAAGATTGTTTTGGTGTTCAGTGGATGATTTATTGTGAGAAAATTCAAAAAAATATCTAAAGAAGTTTCAAAGAATTGAAGTAGATGTTGCGTGTGTTGATTATATTTGAAAACTGGGGATTAGGGATAGGGTTACTACATGTTCCGCAACAGCCAAATTTCATTCTCGACATTTGATTGTCTTGTTAATGTTAAGTTAATGTGTCAAAATCACACTCTATAATCATAAAAATCTTTATATAAAAAGTAATAATTATAGCATACATTTTTTCTAGTCTTATTTTTATTTTCTATTCTCTTATTTTGTCATCATATTTATCATCTTTTTCTCAGTAGGTTTTTTTTCCGTATCATTTTTCATCTGCTATAATATTATAATTTTGTAATAGTTATTAAAAAATTTACCTCATCCAGAGCCGATTTAATAAGTTGTAGAAGAATTAACAAATATTTTAATGAATGGCTTAAAATGTTTCTCTCCTAATTTTTTATGACATCTGGAAAGAATGTAGAGAAGATGAAAGAATTGTGAAAAAAGTAGTTAAATCTACTCTGATCCCGCCAGCTAATATTATTTAACATGACATTAAAGTAAAATTAAAAAATATATATATTATATATAAGTTTGTAACAAAATATGGGTGTATATATATATATATATATATATATATATATATATATATATATATATATATATATATATATATATATATATATATATTCTTGCCGGTTGATTTTCCTGTCGGTTGATTCTACTACGATCACACACCTCCTTCCCTCGCCTCAAGTTACACTTCGCTGTATCGAAACAAACTGCACCTGCAAGATAGAAAGGGGTGCCCTAGAGACTGTTTGCACTCCGACGCTCAAGTCAATACTGGGCAAGCACACAAAGTGTATTGAGTATATGAGTTTAGGTCTAGAAACTGCATACCTTTGTGAAGTGTTTTACTACCCTTTATATAGTCTAGGATTTTCTCTGCGCCGCTACCCATATTTAGGGTTTACAGGAATACCCTTGCGCCGCTATCACCAAAACTTAGGGTAATCTAGCGCGTGAGGCTTCCCTTAACTGGAGTGCAAACTCTAACAGGATGGCCACTGGGTACCCCCCTTGTGCACCTAAGCTCTGGGGCCACCTGTCTGGGAGTGTCTTCACTATTCACGTACCATGCATGCGGCCTCACTTGGAAACCCTAATCTTGATAGGCACTCTACCCTTCAAGACTCTGCACCTAATTGTGTTTTCCCTGCCAAACGCATGGGTGCTTCGTGACTAAAGCCTCTCCCTACCTCTGGGCATTTTGCTGATAACTGGTCTTCTCTCGAGATCCAGGTTAGGTGTTCTAGTTCTGTTGTTGAAAACACCCAAGACCGATCTCACATCATCCCACTCTATTGTCGAGGGCTCATCACCTTGCTGAGTGATGAGGATACATCAGTCCATTCTGGTGATCGACATGCTGATGACTAATCATCCCACTAGTCCATACTACCTGTGGGGCCCAGCTGACGTGGCTTTGGCCCATGCTGTGGGACCCAGCTGACGTGACTCACCATTACTGTTATCGGTGTTCGAGGACTAGTCGGTACAATATATATATATATATATATATATATATATTATGAATGTAAGTATTATTTATTACTTTATAATAGTGTGGAATTTTGTAACGTTTAAATTGAAGTGTTAGAATGGGTTGATTTGAATATGTTGATGTGTTGGAGATGTGAAGTCTCCTTTAGCAAGTGTTCAAACTGCATTATGGAATCAATAATACTGCTTTGCTTTTGCTATCATCTATTGTTGGAAAGCAATTATTATTATGTGAAGTTTTTGGGTGGTCTCTTCTCGATCATATAGTAGGAAAAGTGTCATTTCATGTTAAAAAAGAAAATCTCAACAGTAAAAGTTAATTTGTGTAATTAGTTAAATTTCGATGTTGGATACTTATATAAGATAAATAGTTCTATTTTTTTTTTATTTAAAAAAATGGTTTATACTTTCTTTGGAAAGTTTCAAAGGTTAATACCCAAAGAGTTGGAGAAATGACCGTGTCAAATAGTAGACACAGATTTTGTGTAACAGTCATAAGCGAGTGAAGTTGTAACAATAAAGGTTTAGGGTTTATATGAATTCAGCTACTCTTTGTATCCACACTTAATATATTTTTTACTGGAGAAAAAAACTTGTATACAGGGAGTTTAAGGTTTTTGCATTTGATTTTGGCTGATGAAATTTTCTAATCAGTTTGAGATTGTTTAATTAATTCTATCTTTTTCAGTTTAAGCTGATTTTTCTGGGTTCTGAGGTAATAATCTATCTTCCTCGTTTAGTCTTACTTATCCTACTATAACCCTACTGCAAGTGTTCACTTAGCAGAAGGGGAGACACACTCTAGTACACTTTTATTTGTTACTTGATTTGAAAGAGTCGAATATATTTATATATCTTTAGTTATGTCATTCATGACATAAAAATTATTCATGTATTAATATTATTGGAAGAAAAATAAAATAAAAAATGTACATTGAGCTTTTGCTTTCCGCACCCTGCAATTACTCACTACTATGCATATCAAGTTTGGGCCTTTTTGCGTCCCGCACCCTGCAACTACCATGCATATCAAGTCTGGGTTTTTTCTTCCCGCACCCAATAAATTTGAATTTGTATTGCCTCTCTAATTCTAAAATAAGAGTGAAGAGTACAGTTCTAAGATGTAGTCTAGATTTAGGATTTCAAAATAGATTTCCAATTTTTTTTCTGGGTTAAACTTTTCCAAACAGTTTTCTAGAATTTCAGAATTTTCAGAATTTTGTTTTGTTTTGAGAATATTTTTCGGGAATATATTATTTGTATTTCAGATTCTGTCTTTTAAGAATATGATTTTGATTTTTCAACTATTTTAAAATTTTATTTTCAAAACACAAAAATATATTTCAGATTTTTTTTTCCAGAATATATTTTTCAATTTTGGATTTCCAAAGCAATTCCGAAATTTCAAATTTATTGGGTGCAAAGTTGTAAATTTATTGGTCGAAGGAAGCAACAGCCTCAAGTTTGATTCACCCCGTTGGATCAACCAAGACAAAACCATCATTAGGAGAACCTAGTTCTTTCTTTTTGGACACACATTCTAAGGGAAGCTCCACTCTATAGCAGTGATTCATTGGGTAATAACAAAAATATTATAGCTATTAAATAACATAAACATGTTAAAAGTTTAATATCACAATTTTATATTACAAATTAAAATAACATCAATTTATTAGATTTTAACATTAAAATCCATATAAAAATTCAAATAAAATGTCATTATACTTTAATTAAAATTTCAATAACTTGCATTAATATTAATTAATAATAAGTCTATATTTAAAAAAATAACAACCATTTTAAATTGATTTTTTTAAGAAAAAATAAAGTATCTTGTTGATTTTTTTTCCATCCGATTTAAACGGACATTTCAATAACGAATAATAAGTTTATATAATTAACTTTGACATTTCAGTTTTTTCATGAATGGTGTTTAATTCTTTTTTAAATAAATCAAGAAAAGTATACAATAATACAACAGAATCATGGCTCTCGAATGTTTTTAAATTATAAAGTTATAAATATAAAAATGTATCAATCATTTCTTTATTAGTTATTGATTTTTAATACAAATGCATTCACGAGTCTAATTGTATAAATTCGTCCATTAAAATGTTTTATCCAATGTTATATAAATTTAATCAGTTTCACATCACAGCCCAGTACAGAAAATGATAAAATTAAAGGGATATATATCTTTATTGTTGATATATATAGTTGAAGACATTCGTTGGATCGTTACACACGATCCATTCTCTTTATTTCCTTCCAGCTAAATACATATAACGTTTTTTCATTATTCATACAACAACGTTGCACCCTTTTGCTGATTGCTTACTGCACTCTGCACAATCACATGAAAACCAGAAAGTTTAGAGTAAATGACTGAAAAATAGTTGAAGAGAAGATTGTTAAAGGAAAAATGAAGGTGAAGGGTACTTACGCAGAGCAGTTAGTGGAAGGGTAGACTTTGTAGGAACACTTAGTGCCACATTTTCCCGGAATTTCATTAACACGGTCATAATCAATGCCAGGGATGTATGCAGCTCTGTCCTTAATGCATTGGCATGCTCCTCTTCTATCTTCTCCACTCTTTTTGGCTGCCTCCAGAGAATATATACCTTGGCAACACAAAGATGACACATTCCCTCCCAAAACTGCATAAGCTATGCATGGAGTGAGCCAAATAGTGATTTGATCACATGTCAAGGTTGATTTAGAATAAGAGCATGTTATCAGCATGCAAGCAATCATTGTAGCAACCAGTGCCACCTTAGTCACTGCCATTCTTATCTAAGAATAGGGTTTTTTCTATCTTTTGTGAGTAACTCTGTTGATGAATGGGGTATTAGCTTGGGTTTGTACTATATATAGAGAGAGATGGAGAAGATTGGAGAATTTTGCAGTGACTAAAGGCTGCGAGAAATTTGAAGATAGAGCCAAAGATTGTTTTGTTGTTCAGTGCGATGGTTTATTGTGAGAAAATTCAAAAAAATATCTAAAGAAGTTTCAAAGAAGTGAAGTAGATGTTGCGTGTGTTGATTATATTTGAAAACTAGGGATTAGGGATAGAGTTACTACATGTTCCGCAACAGCCAAACTACATTGTAGACTTGCTTGTCTTGTTAATGAGTCTAAATCACACTCTATAATTGTATTGGATCAGAGTGCGTAGAGCTCCGTGCCTGGTGGTCAAACATCAATGTCTGTGACAAACAAGTTAATTCGGTTGTTGGGTCGAGTTGATGGGCCACATGATTGAGCTCAGGTATGTGCATATTAACTCTCATTCATACACTTAGTATAATCTTTCGCGTACAAGACCTGGTTGGTCAACGAAGGAGGTTCATGGGCCTAAGGATGCATTTAGTGGATTTGGGTTTAGTACTAGTAAAATATTCTCTATAAGCCTAAGTCCACGAGCGCTGCATGCATAATACGTAAGAGCATATGCATGGTACGTAAGGGCATTATGAGTGTGCCTACGTGAAACAAATTGGACCTCTGATGTTGGTACATGATTTGACCCCTGATGTTGGTACACGAGTTGATACTCTGACGGTTATTCTGTTAAGATTTTATGTACTCCAAGAAAATAAGATTTTGTGCAGTTGTGGGGCTAAGATTGTGCACACTAAACGAGATCTTCTCTCATTGAATGCGCTCCACTCGAGATAAGATTATCGTGAAGGAAGGTTGTTACAAGAGGTAGCCTAGAGCTAGTCCATAAAAGGGACTTGAGTTCCCAGGTGAAAGTATGTTGTTTCTAAGCTTGAAACTAGATACTTCTTAGTTTCTTATAAGTCCTGTACGGACTTGATTGTCGGAGTGCAATCAATAGGTTGGACCCCTCTATCTCAAAGGAGTCGCATTCTAATGCATAAAAGGAAAGTGTATATTCCAATGAAGGTAGACGAAGGCAGAGCTTGCCTTCAGAGTCAACCCACGACTAGATCAACCGACAAAAACAATAATTATAAAAATCTTTATATAAAAAGTAATAATTATAGCATATACATTTTTTCAATTTTCTCTAGTCTTATTTTTCTTTTATCCTCTATTTTGTCATCATATTTATCATTTTTTTTTCTCAAAAGGTTTTTCTTTTTTTAATTTTTCATCTATTATGTATCCACCACATAATATTATAATTTTGTTTTACTTTTTGTAAACGAAGAATAATAGAATTTAAAAGAGACACTTCAAAAATGACCCTTGTATAAATACCAAAAAACCTTCAACTTAACTTACATTCCTCTAGTACTACATCATATAAAGAAAAGGTCTAGACTTCCCAAAAACTATTAGAGTAGATCAAGCATCAAACTCTGCATAGATACCTCACCACCACTCCTTACAGAACTCAACCTAGCAGTTCCAATAAACTGCCCACTAGCACCCTGCACCAGGCAAGCCAATCTGTCCAGCAATGCCGCAGTGCAACATTATGCAGAATTATATTCAATGCCAGCATTCACATAACCTGCTTTGACAGTGAAACTTTCAGCATCTTGTTCTGCATAAATCCACTTCCCACACCATAGTCTCCCCTCCTTAAACTCTGGCAGCGTTTGTCTCCATCTCAAGCCTCTACACAGAACTGATACTTCCTTACGTGAACCTGCCTTACTGCTTCAGCACTTTGTTAGCTATCATAACTTCTACAACACTTCCTTCTGCATAGACACCTCTTTGTCAAGCACTAACATAAAGGCCAGCAGGGCACACTTCCTAGAACCTGTCCTGCAACACCAACAAAAAGCTTCAGAGTGACCTTTCCATAGCATCCGCAGCTCAATCCCTTAATGCATAATTGGGCCTGCTTCAGCAGCTTATAGCTGCCATACACCCCTCTGCTGAACCTCCACAAAGGCTGCTACTCATCCCCTACAGAATTTTATCTGAGCATGCACCTGGAACAGATTCAATCCTCAAGCAATAGGCCTAGGCTTCCCAAGAAACTAGTAGGGCAGATCAAGCATCAAACTCTGCACAAAGACCTCACCACCTCTCCATACAAAACCCAACCTTGCAGTCCCAATAAACTGCCCATCTAGAACCCTGCACAAGGCAAGCTATTCTGCCCAGCAATGCCGCAGGGCAGAATTATGCAGATTTATTCACAACCTGCATTCACAAAACCAGCTTGACAATGGAGCTTTCAGCATCTTGTTCTGCATAAGACCGCTTCCCATAACTCATTCTCCCCTCATTAAACTCTGGCAGCGTATCTCTCCATCTCAAGCCTCTACACAGCACTAAAACTTCCTCATATAAAGGCATGAACCTGCCTCACCTCACCACTAAAAAACTTTGTTAGCTGCCATGACTTTATTAAAAAATTTACCTCATCCAGAGCCGATTTAATAGTTGTAGAAGAATTAACAAATATTTTAATGAATGGCTTAAAATGTTTCTCTGCTAAATTTTATGATATCTGGAAAGAATTTAGAGAAGATGAAAAAATTGTGAAGAAAGTAGTTAACTCTACTCTGATCCCGCCACCTAATATTTAGCATGACATTAAAGTAAAATTAAAAAATATATATTATATATAAGTTTGTAAACAAAATATGGATATATATTATGGATGTAAGTATTATTTATTACTTTTTAATAGTGTGGAATTTTATAAAGGTTTAAATTGAAGTGTTGGTATGGGTTGATTTGGATATTTTGATGTGTTGGAGATGAGTAGTATCCTTTAGCAAGTGGTCAAACTGCATTATGAATAATATTGCTTTTGCTATCATCTTATTGTTGGAAAAAATTATTTTTAAGTATAATTATCTTATTCGTAATTACATTTAGTGAATATTCAATTTAATACAATAATTTTAAAAAAAATCAATTTAGTCTTTATGTTTTTTAAAATATATATAAATTAGTCTTTTCCGTTAAGTCGTACCTTACGACGTTAAGTGTTGCTTATGTAGCAGAAAAAGATGGGATTGAAATACATTTCAAAAAACATAAAAACTAAATTGATTTTTTAAAAAACCACTGTACTAAATTGAATGTTGACGATAAATGTAAAAACAAATTAGGTAATTATACCTTATTCTTGTGAAGTGTTTGGGTGGTCTCTTCTCGATAATATTGTAGGAAAGTGTCATGCTCAAAAATAAAAATTTCAACACTAAAAGTTTGTGTAATTAGTTAAATTTTGATTTTGGATAGTTATGTAAGATAAATAATTTTGTTTTATTCCTTTTAAAAATAGTTTATACTTTCTTTGGAATGTTTCAAAGGTTGGAGAAATGACTCTGTAAAATAGTAGACAGATTTTGTGAAAAAGTGATAAGCGAGTAAAGTTGTAACATTAAAGTTTTAGGATTTAGAATTAGGGTTTATATGAATTCAGCTACTCTTTGTATCCACACTTAATATATTTTTTACTGGAGATAAAAACATGTATACAGGGAGTTTAAGGATTTTACATTTGATTTTGGCTGATGAAGTTTTCTAATTGTTTAATTAATTCTATCTTATTTCAGTTTAAGCTTATTTTTCTGGGTTCTAAGGTAATAATCTATCTTCCTCGTTTAGTCGTACTTATCCTACTATAACCTTACTTTACTGCAAGTGTTCACTTAGCAGAAGGGAGACACACTCTAGTACACTTTTATTTGTTACTTGATTTGTTAAGACTGGAATATATTTATATATTCTTTAGTTATGTCATTCATGACATAAAAATTATTCATGTATTAATATTATTGGAAGAAAAATAAAATAAAAAATGTACATTGGGCTTTTGCTTCCCGCACCGTGCAATTATTCACTACTATGCATATCAAGTTTGGGCGTTTAGTTCCCGCACCCTGCAATAATTCACTAACATTCATATCAAGTTTGGGTTTTTTTCTTCCGCACCCAATAAATTTGAATTTGTATTTCCTCTAATTCTAAAATAAGAGTGAAGAGTGCAGTTCTAAGTTGTATTCTAGATTTACGATTTAAAAATATATTTCCAATTCTTTTTCTGGATTAAACTTTTCCAAACAGTTTTCTAGAATTTCAGATTTTTAAAATTATTTTTATTTTGAGAATATTTTTTCAGAATATATTATTTGTATTCCAGATTATGTCTAAGAATATGATTTTGATTTTTCAACTATTTTAAAATTTTATTTTCAAAACACAAAAATCTATTTCAGATTTTTTTTCAAAATATATTTTTCAATTCCGGAACGAAATGACATTCTGAGATTTCATTCGGTAATAATAAAAATATAATAACTATTAAATAACATAAATATGTTAAAAGTATAATATCACAATTTTATATTAAAAATTAAAATAACATCTATTTATTAGATTTTAACATTAAAATCCATATAGAACTTCAAATAAAATGTTATTATACTTAAATTAAAATTTCAATAACATGCATTAATATTAATTAATAATAAGTCCATATTTAAAAAAATAACAACCATTTTAAATTGACTTCTTTTAAGAAAAAAATAAACATTTAGATGGTATCTTGTTGAGTTTTTTCCATCCGACTTAAACCGACATTTCAATAACAAATAATAAGTTTATATAATTAACTTTGAAATTTCGATTTTTTTCATGAATGGTGGTTAAATTTCTTTTCTTTTTTTCTAAATAAATCAAGAAAAATATACAATAATACAATTGGAATCATGGCTCTCGAATATTGTAAATATAAAAATGTATCAATCTTTTCTTTATTAGTTATTGATTTTAATACGAATGCATTGACCAATCTAATTGTATAAATTCGTCCATTAATGAATCATTCAATCCCCCTCATTTACAAAAATTAAGGTGGTAAAAACCTAGCTAGTTTTGTGGTCTAATCACCAGAGAAAGTTGGAAAAATAGAAATAGGAAAGGAAATAAGAAAAAACAAGAGAAATTAAAGTTCTTAATAGATAAAAACATATGCGTTATATTAGAAATTTAGACGGCTATCCATATGATGGTCGTAGCCTTTTCATAGGAATTATAATTGCATATATAGATTAAAACTTAAAACACCAAAACTAGTACAATTCAGACCTCAAAATTGACTTTATTTCCTTTAGTACCCAACCATACCAGAATGGAAACCTGAAATGTAGACCGCAAGTTAATAAGCTACAACATTTCCTCTCTACCATTAGTCAAAATGATTATGCAATTTGTTCATCAAGTTTTGAACAACATTGCCAAGTTTTATGGGAAAACTCTACTCATAGTAGCTGCCAAAATGAATGCAGGTAAAACTAATACAAACCTCAATATAATTGCATGCACTACAATTTGTTCTATACTAGTCTTTGAACCCGTGCCACACAGGGTATTTTGAGTGCAGAGTTTAATATTTGTTAATAAAAACAATTTTTTGGACATATAAAAAAATTAATTGCATCTCGACCACAGTTGATTTTTCACTAAGATAAAAAAATATGGAACCACAATATTGAAATTTCTATTCTTTCATTTCTTTATTCAAAATTAGAAACATGAAATTAAAATTTCGTTGAGATTTTTAAGATGCAGGAGTTCATTATAAGTTGTACACCATGACAAGAAACGTTACTCTACTGATAAATTAGAATCTACTTTAAAATATATATTTATGCTATCATCATCAAAAACTGCAATTTCAAATCTAACCTTCAGCTGAGCCGTTGAAACCAGACACGGATGAATGATGCGTTTGGAAGAGCCGTGCTTGGGCTTTGGATACGAGTTGGTCCTCACTAACTGTACTATTTGATGGTGCTTTAACAAAATTAGATCGCGCAGAGAGAAGCTGCAATCAAAATTGTCATTACCTGAAAGTATTACAAAGTCTTGCAGATAAGAATACTGTAATGTTGTTTACCGCATAGACCAATTTGATCCTCCAACTAAAAGATTTGAAGTATGAATGAACCAGGAAGAAGAGAAGCAAAGAGCAAAAGAAAATACACTCAATAATCAAGAATCATAAAACAACAAGATATCAATTTAGAATGCATTTTACCAACTCACGATATTATAATTTCTGTCAAATTTAGCAAGCTTTAATGATCCAATTTATATTTTGCCAGCAACATGGAGGCTGGTATATTTGAGAATTTGAGCAAAACAATATCAGAGTTTCATAGCATTGCTGCTTAGCGACAGTGTTGTCATCGAAGTATGGCATGATGGCAGCACCATGCTTGAGAAGATGGATGGTAAACTTTTAATGAGAGGGGGGTATTTAGAAATTTGTCTCAAATGTTCTCAAAAAACTAAACCAATTCCCAATTTGTTTAGTGTGTGTTGCAGTGAAACAGAAAAGCAATCTCTCCATCACTGGTGTGTCTATGCTGGCAACTCTGCATCATCTGATAACTCATTCCTCTGCTGCTACTCTTAATCTCAGCACACCAAGCATTGGCTTCATCCCTTGTCCCCTCTCTGTTTTCACATCTCACGTCTCACCAACTCACAGCTATCTCTCACAAACTCGCCAACCCATGATCCAACCCCAAGAAGCCACAGTTCTGGACAATTACTGAATCCACCATAAACCTCAAGACCCAATTAACAGAACACTGTTAGTCACCTTGAATCCTTCACTTTTGGGGACAAAGAAGGGATGCACCAAACAAATACTATCCTTCATAGAAAAGTACAAAGGAAAGAATCCAATAGGGGAAAAAACAGGATCATTGCAATACTTAATGTGACTCTGGATAGGATAAATTAACTTTAAGAAGATCTTGGAAGAAGGTTGACTAGAAGTGGGATGAGGAGGAACTCTTCACGTTTTTCAAGATAATAGAAAATAGATTTTCATGTAATAGATATTTGTTTGGATACAAATAGTGAGTCTTCTTTCTTCTTTAGAAAGATCTTATCTTGAGTGGAGTTTTCAAGTGGCAATCCTCTTTCTTGCTTAACTCCATGGGAGTGGAGTAAGGTTGATTCAAAGTTCAACCATCCATGCTAGTTTCAAAAACTAGCCAATTTGTTGGTAACATCTTACCATTTTGTTCCTTCTTTCTTTGAGCTTTTACACGCCTTCTTGTTCTATTCTTGTCTTCTTCTTTGATGATCACACCCTCAACACCCTACACCATCCTTGATCAACCAAGAACACCTTTATCTAAGCTAAACCATAAGGCCTCACCACCCTTGAACAACCTTCACTTAAAACAAGAAATCAAACCCAAAACCTTACCATACGTCAAGATAAGCTTACGGCTTTTGCCCATTTGAGGCACCAAACTATGAAGCATGGACACGGATTCTTCAGTGGCATGCCCCCGTGTCCGACGTCGACACATATGACAAGTATCAGACACTTTGGTAAAGTGTTGAATTTAAAAATATGTTTTTTTTTGTGGCTCCGACACTCCTTTGACACAACTCCAACTTAGTGTTAATGAAGGGAAACAGAATTTAGAAGTTGGAAGTAAGAAATCTATAGGCTAAGATTTTGTTGCTCCTTTAAACAAACAAACTGTCTATTTCACATTTACATTTTATCTTTACTGCGGCTTTTGAGTTTCCACTTCTCCATTTAAATTTGTCTTTAGATGAATCTGAGTTAGAGGATGTCTTTTTCAATGATGATGATCAACAAAGGGGTGGAAATGGAATAATGAATTACATCTTTTAAGTTTTTCGACTTTAAATGGATGGATTAGATCCATTTTGTATTAGGAAATAATGTATTCAAATTGTTATATTTGACTAACTTTTTTATATATGATTTTGAGCATATGAATCTGGATTGTCAATTTAAATAATTCACAATGATATTGAATATACATGAGTGTGTGTGTCTCCATGTCCCACATTTAGGAGATTATAGGTGTTGGCCTGTCAGTGTCATGTCTAGGTTTGTGCTTCATAGGCACCAAATCTCTTCCATAATTCAAACCAAGCCCGTTGCATTCCCCTACCAATCTGCAACATAATGGACCCAAACTTTACACAAATCCAACAAAATTTCAACCTAGCTCATCTACCTATAGCTTCCGCCAACTTCTACATCTCCCTCTAAGATTCTTACAAGAAACCATCAAGAATTATTCAAGAGCCAACCAAGACTCACCTATTTTAAGCCAACCGTAACCTAACGATACCAAAATACATTGCATTCCTTGTGACTGAATTACATATCTTTAAAAGTAAACTTTAAGTCCAACCCACCCTCACAAAACTAGCTAGTAAAATGAGGATTACAATAACTCACATACTATAATTTAACTATATTTATAGTTAATATGAGATCTCCAACTCACCTCCTCAAACCAAGAAGTGGAAATTCCAAGCATGTGGCTAGATCTGATAATGAGTAACACAACAAACCCAACAAACTTATCAAGGATAGGCTATGATATCATCTTAAAAAGTATATTTTAAGTTTAACTCAACCTCACAAAACTGACTTGTAAGATAAGATTTAATTTGGTCATATATAATCAATATAAGATCTCCAATAACATACCACACAAACGACAATCCCAAACCTTAGTCAAGCTTGAGTGGCTAGATCCTAACATTCAAGAAGCCTAAGTTGGCTCTTATGAATATTACATTGACCTAATTTAGTATTGACAAATACAGCCATAAATCTAATCAGAAGGAATCAAGCAATAAAAGAAACTGCACATATTAGTTAGTATATCAACCTTACTTAATAGAAGCAAAATTTTAAAGAAAAAATGCAAGGGGAAAAAATACCTCCACAAGATATACACATGAATGTTCAAGTCGCACATTGGGGTCATCGTATCATGTTTCTCCACTTGTCCTTCAGATCAACCTCAAATTATTGTTTTTGAAAAATCAGTTTTATTACAGGTACAAGTCCAGAAAGAAACACAGGAAAGCATTTTGGGGGCAGAGATTGCTTACTCCACTTCTATTGTCAAATATGTTACTGTAAAAACTTCTGATTGTTGCCCAGTTTCCTTCTCCAAACCTGTGTAAAAAGAAATATGATAAATGAGAACATGAAATCTCAAGGCACAAAACTATTACAAAATTTATTAGCTTTCCATTGCAATTATAACTAATAGATGTGACAGTTAACCAGGAAAACTATGGTTTGACAAGTTTAGAACAAGAACATACATTTTTACACCAGCCCTTAGCGTCTCCTCTTCCAACGAACTCCATCTCCTTTTCCTCCTCCTAGACTGTCTTGCTTGTGGTGAGTTGTCTATTGAATCATCCCACTAGAAAATAAAAGGACATAACTTATATGCCAATGCAAAAATCAAAAACAAAATGGCACACAAATACAAAGTATCAACATCATCTTTGGGAATCCACAGGCCACTGGATCAAGTGGTAGCAAGGTTTTCAAATGTGGTTTCTAGATAACAATCACAATCGCTGCTACACCAGTTGCATTGTATTGCATTTGTTTAGAACTTTTCTAAACACAATAAAGAAACCACGGGGAGATGGTAATCCTTGTAGGAAGCTTCCTCCGAGAGATAGCAAGCATTTTTCCATGAAACAAGTTATCTTGACCAAGATGGCATCCTTTAGATCAAAACTTAGACACTGGCTAACATTACAATCTTAGGAATCTGCCCCTAAATTAAAACAGACAATAACAAACATGATTACCTCAATGGTACGGGCACTTCTGTTCCGTTCTATTAAGTTGGGCTGATGTATGTTACTACAATGAACAGAAGACTTCTTCCCAAGATTGGCATCATTAGGCTGAAAAGGTACAATACTCTGGCAAAAATCTGGATCTGGTACATCTATATGCGGACTCTGGTTTTCAATAGGTGGCTCAATATTTGTATCACTTGTTGCCAATTTAGATCTTACAACTTCAGATGTACGCAATGCATCAGGAAGAGGATCATTGACCAATGCTCTTAACTCATAAGAACTTGATTTAAGGGATTCCCTAACTTTTCTGACTTCAGTAGGAATAGAATCATGTTTGCTCCATGATTTTGCAGACTCCACTTCCTCTGAACCAGATATTTTAACTCCCCTATGACATGCACGAAGTGCAGAGTGCTTGTGTTTAACCCGAAGATTCTGCTTCTGAATTACTACTGGGAACACAAATGTACAATACAAAAAATTAATAACAGTAGTAAGAATAGCAATTATTGAACAGTACTGTGACTTCATCGTTGAAGTTAATTCCAAATAATGAATGACCAATTTTAACAAATGTGCAACATCTTTCCAAAGTTTAAGCCAATTTTATTTTGACAATTTTGTAGTGAGTGGGGACTCCAAAGTGAGGGGAAAAAAATACTACTTGGATTTCCGCTTGACGATAACAAACTGGTAAAGGTAACAGCACATACACAGCATTATTAAAAAACATTTTGCACCCATTCAAATTGCAGTTGATACTTAATGAGACAAACAATAAAATTACAAATTGATTTCCCACATCTTTGCTCGTGTTGTATACATGAAGCAACTAATAACATGTTTAGGAAAATGTTCCACACCCAAAAATTCACATTCAAGACGTGAAGAAACACAAAAGCTAGAACTAAGAGTGAAAAATCACATCCACGACCCATTCCCAAATCACATCCATGATGTAGGGAATCATTGAGTATCCAAACTCACACGTCTTTCCACAGACAAACACTATTGCATGCAGGCGCACACATACATTGATTAAAGTATAATTCTAAGGTACTAGATAAAATATTCATATACTTAAACTCAAAGTAATTAAAAAAAAGCACATATATTTCAAAAACGTTGCGGGCGAAAATATAGAAACCTGGATAAAACACGTAGTGGAAACTCAAAACATGCCTCGCAAAACCCCACAGCTAAGTTGTGAACAAATTAAGCTTCCACCACTTACATTAGCTATCACAACTTTAAACACGCACTACTCAGTGTAACACCCAAAAACAAACATTATTTGCGTTGCAAGTAACAAACAGTTCAAACTTCAAAGCAAAAAATCGAAATTCATGAATCAGCAGCACTCACAGTCGTTAAAAAAAGGTACCTTTATCTCTCTCAAGCGGAAAGTCACACCCACCCACTTCCTGATTCGCATCAATTTTCTCTTCCAATTGTTGAGTGCCCTGATTCTCATCATGCATTGCTACATCCTCCATGCATGCATCATTGTCATTCTCATGATCATCGTCACTCTTCTTACCACTAACAACAAAAGCATCTTTCTCTAGGGTTAAACCCTTCGACATCGCCGCAACCGATTCCAAGAACGAAGGACCCATCGATTCCCACGCTTCTTTCAAATACGCCCTCACTTCGTTCATCGCCTCTCTCCTGCTATTCAAATCCGCCAGCCTCTCGCAAGCCCTAGAATCCCCAAGCGCCGCCTCCAAGTCGTCCCGCCACCGCGCCAGCTCGCCAGACACCAGCCTGCTCCGGCGCGCCTCCAGCGCCGCCACGCGGCCGCGCCAGATCCGGTTCACGGCGCCAGAGAACTCCCCGTCGGCGTCATCGGGGGCGGCGGCGATGTACTTGACAGTGCACTCGACGGCGACGGCGAGGTACGCGCGGCGGCGCGCGGCGGAGGCACCGTCCAGGTCTTCGAGGTGTTCGAGGATTTGGAGTGCGGTTTCCGAGAGGGATGCTTTGAGGAGGAGGGTGCGGAGAGTGCGGAGGAGAAGGGTCTTCTTGAGGCGGGAGTCGGCACCGGAGAGAGGAAGGGCGATTAGAGTTCTTTGGATTAGGGAATCGGGGACGGAACTGCGGAGGAGGAACTCCATCACCCACCGGGAAATGTCGGTGTCCATTTTTCCGATTTCAAAGTTGGGGAATTTGCTCATGGAATTGAGATTTGGGGAGGAACAGGGAAAAATAGTTTTTTTAATTATAATTTTAATATTCTTAATTTTTCTCTCCGCAATTTTGACTTTTTCTTTTCTTTTCTAAATATAAATATTTTTGCCACAAATATGTTTCATCTATCTGATTATCATTGAGTATTTATTTAATACATTAAAACATTTTAATTTATTTTTTAAAAATATTTATTTGTATTTCTCTCATATCATTATATTTATTTATTTAAACTACTTTTAAAATATGTTTAGATTTTTACTTTCTCAACTTATTTGTATTATAATAATCTTTATAAACTTTTTATTACAAGAGATTTACTACCTATTATTATTTAATAGTCCAAATCATGCAATACAGGTATTTCAACATAATAAATATGTCTTGGGTAAAACTGATAAAAATATTAAATCAAATTTTTTAACTTTATTACATACGAATTTCAAAGAAACAAAGTTAATGAATATTTAAAATAAAATATATCATATATTAAAAATACATTTTTTAAAGTTAATATTGTTTTTAATTAAGAGGCATAATCCCACCCACCGGTGCTCATTTTCGGAATAACCTCCAATTACAACTTCAAACTCAAATGTAAGAACAAAATCCAATTTAAAAAAAAAAACTCAAATGACTGACGTTTAAAGACTGTTTTTCTTTATGTGAAAATAAAAAAATAAAATACACTCCTATACCTTACAAATAAGTCATTATTATTACATTCTAACTCTCCTTTAAAGATATTTTTTATTAAACCAATGTTACTGTTGTTTATTTTATTCTGATCAATCAATAAATATTGCATAAATTCTCATTATTTAATTGTTAACACTCTTCATTTTTATTTCTTTTACTTTTATTTTTAATTTTTTATAGTAAATAAAGGTAAAAGAGGAAAAAAATAAAGAAATAAGATACACAGATAGCAAGTAGTAAGTAGTAGATAACGGATTGCAGATAGCAGGTAACAGGTAGCAAATAACAAGTAGTAGGTAGCAGGTTACAGGTTGCAGGTAGCATATTGCAGGTAGCAGGTTGTAGGTTGCAGGTAGCAGATTGCAGGTAGCAGAGTAGCAGGTAACAAGTTACAGGTAGCATGTAGTAGGCAATAGGTAACAGGTAAAAGGTGGCATATAATAGGTGACAAGTAACCTAGCAGGTAGCACGTAACAATACCAAGTAGCAGGTAAACAATAACAAGAGCAGGTTGTAGGTAACATGTAGCAAACAGAAGGTAACGGATAACAGGTAGCAAATAGCAGGTTGCAAGTAACAGGTACCATGTAGTAGGTAACAAGTAGTAAGTTGCAGGTAAAAGGTAGCGAGTTGCAAGTAACAGATAACAGGTAACAGGTGACAGGTAATAGGTTGCAGATAACAGGTAGCAGGTTACAAGTAACACGTAGCAGGTTACAAGTAATAGGTAACATGTTACAAGTAACAAGTAGTAGGCTGCAAGTAGTAGGTAGCAGGTAATAGGTTACAAGTAGCAAATAACAGATAATAGGTAACAGGTAGCAGGTTGCAAATAACAAATAACAGGTAGCAAATAATAGGTAGTAGGTAGCAAGTTGTAGTTAACAGGTAACAAATAGCAGTTAGCAAGTAACAGGTACCAAGTTGTAGATAACAAGTAGCAAGTTGTAGATAATAAGTAGTAGGTAACACGTAGTAGGTAACGCGTAGTAGGTAGAAGGTAGCAGGTAGCAGGTAAAAGGTAATAGGTAACACATAACAAGTAGCAGGTAAAGGGTAAAAGATAACAGGTAACAGGTAATAGGTAGTAGGTAACGGGTAATAGGTAGTAGGTAACAGGTAGCAGGTAGTGGGTGACATGTAGCAGGTAGTAGGTGACACGTAACAGGTAACAAGTATTAGGTAACAAGTAATAGGTAGCAGGTAACAGATAACACGTAACAGGTAGCAAGTAGTAGGTAGCAGGTAGATGGTAGCAAGTAACAGGTAACAGGTAACAAGTAACAAATAACAGATATTAGGTAGCAGGTAACAGGTAAAAGGTAACAAGTAGCAGGTACCATGTAGCTGGTAGCAAATACCATGTAGCCGGTAGCAAATACCATGTAACTGGTAGCAAATACCATGTAGTAGGTAGCAGGTAACATGTACCGTGTAGCAGGTAGTAGGTAACAAGTTGCAGGTAACAAGTAACACGTAGTAGGTGGAAGGTAGCACATAGCAGTTAGCAGGTAATAGGAAACAGGTAGCAGGTAACAGGTAGTAGGTAAAAGGTAAAAGATAACAGTTAACAAGTAGCAGGTAACAGGTAGTAGGTAACAGGTAACAGGTGGCATGTAGCAGGTAGCAGGTGACACGTAACAGGTAACAGGTAGTAGGTAGCAAGTAGCAGGTAACAGGTAACACGTAACAGGTAGTAGGTAGTAGGTAACAAGTAGCATGTAATAGGTAACAAGTAGCAGGTAACAGGTAACAAATAGCAAGTAGTAAGTAACAAATAACAGGTATTAGGTAGCAGGTAACAGGTACTAGATACCTGGTAAAAGGTAACAAGTAGCAAGTACCATGTAGCTGGTAACAGGTAGCAGGTAACATGTACCATGCAGCAGGTAACAGGTAGCAAGTTGCAGGTAGCTGGTAGCAGGTAACACATAGTAGGTTGAAGGTAGTAGGTAGCAGGTAACAAGAAACAGGTTACAGGTAGCAGGTAAAAGGTAATAAGTAATAGGTAACAGGTAGTAGGTAACAGATAACAGATAGCAGGTAGAATGTAGCAGGTAACAAGTGACACGTAGCAGGTAACAGATAGTAGGTAGCAATTAACAGGTAACACGTAACACGTAGTAGGTAATAGATAGCATGTAGATTGTAGCAGGTAACAGGTAGCATAGCAGGTAATAGGTAACAAATAACAAGTATTAGGTAGCAGGTAATAGGTACCAGATACCAGGTAAAAGGTAACAAGTAGTAGGTACCATGTAGCTGGTAGCAGGTAAACATGTACCATGTAGCAGGTAGTAGGTAGCAAGTTGCAGGTAACAGGTAACACGTAGTAGGTAGAAGGTAGCAGTTAACAGGTAACAGGTAGCAGGTAACAGGTAACACGTAACGGATAGCAGGTAGTAGGTAACAGGTAGTAGGTAACAGGTAAGAGGTAATAGGTAACAGGTAGCAGGTAGATAGTAGCAGGTAACAGGTAATAAATAGCAAGTAGCATGTAACAGATAACAGGTATTAAGTAGCAGGTAACAGGTACCAGATACCAAGTAAAAGGTAACAAGTAACAAGTACCATGTAGCTGGTAGCAGGTAACATGTACCATGTAGCAGGTAGCAGGTAATAGGTAGCAAGTTGCACATAGCTGGTAGCAAGTAACACATAGTAGGTTGAAGGTAGTAGGTAGCAGGTAACAAGGAATAGGTTACAAGTAGTAGGTAACAGGTAGCAGGTAAAAGATAACAGGTAATAGGTAACAGGTAACAGATAATAGGTAACAGGTAACAGGTAACAGATAGCAGGTGGCATGTAGCAGGTAACAAGTGACACGTAACAGGTAATAGGTAGTAGGTAGATAGTAGCAAGTAACAGGTAACAGGTAACACGTAACAGGTAACAGGTAGTAAGTAATAGGTAGCAGGTAGATGGTAGCAGGTAACAGGTAGCATAGCAGGTAACATGTAACATATAACAAGTATTAGGTAGCAGGTAAGAGGTACCAGATATCAGGTAAAAGGTAACAAGTAGTAGGTACCATGTAGCTGGTAGCAAGTACCATGTAGCTGGTAGCAGGTAACATGTACCATGTAGCAGGTAGTAGGTAGCAAGTTGCAGGTAACAGATAACAGGTAACACGTAGTAGGTAGAAGGTAGTAGGTAGCAGTTAGTAGGTAACAGGAAACAGGTAGCAGGTAACAAGTAACAGGTAACACATAACAGGTAGTAGGTAAAAGGTAACAGGTAACAAGTAGCAGGTAACAGGTAGTAGGTAACAGATAGCAAGTAGCATGTGGCATGTAGCAGGTAGCAGGTGACACGTAACAGGTAGTAAGTAGTAAGTAGCAGGTAACAGGTAACACATAACAGGTAACAAGTAGTAGGTAACAGGTAGCAGGTAATAGCCAATTTCAAAGCATGCAAGCTACTGAGTTTAACGTCAGAGTTGAAACTGATACACGTAGCATCAACCTAACCCATGCTAACTGACATTAAATATTATAATATTTTGTTGATGCATGGGCTTGACCCACGCCAATAGTAGAAAAAAATTATAGTTTTGATTTTGTGCGTTTTGTGGATGCAAACAAAAAATAAAATAAAAAATTAGAGTGACCTTGACTCACACATAAGCTGACGCTTAAAAAAATGGAATTTGGAGAAAATCAGTAGACAACTGAATTTATAAAAACATTCATAACATCCTAATTTCAATTTCAACCCATCAAATTTCAATTTCAATAAATTCAATCTTTCCTCAAAATTCAATTAAATTCAAAACCTTAATTATAATACAAAATCCAATAATACTAATCACATTTAAGTTAATCATATAATAGACAATTTCCAGTAACAACACTACACACAATAGAAGTTTCTCAATCAACAATAATATTTCACATAATTCCCATGCTCAAGTAACTAATATTATGCAAAATTTTCATGCTTAAGTAACTAATCTACGAATGAGGGATAAATGCTAGGCAAGACCTGTATTTAAATCCCAATTTTTTTTTTACAAAAAAAAATAATAAAATGAAAAAAAATTCAAATCATATTTGGAGACAAAAACAAACCCAAATGAAACTCACCGTAGCTCCTTGACTCACCATAGCTTCTTGACTCACTGTATGAAATGATTTTTGTTGAAACTCATATTTGGGGATGAACGAAGCTGCATGTTGGAGAAATCAATGGAAAAGAAAGTAGGGGAAGGTTGACAAGCTCACCTTGGGGGAAGAGAAACTTACCACAGAGGAGGAAGAGAATAAAACAATAGTGAGGAAACGAAGACAATTTCTCAAAGACGAGGGTATTAAGGATTCTGAGAATTTGGGAAAAAAGAAATGAGGTTCGCACAAGAAATATATAACACTTATTTAGTGTCGACCTAACTCACATATGCATTAACGTCGACCTAATTCACACATACATTAGTGTTAGTCTAATACAAGTATACACCTTTTTTTTTTCCAGCTAACATTTGGTTAGAGTGAGTTTCGCCCATATAAATTTTTACAAATGTATTGTTCCCTATTCCTAAAACCGTGAATAGTATTCATTATATTTATGTAACTAGGAGGTAAAAAAGATATGACAAATAAAATAAACATCATATTTATTATTCAGTTCGAACTGTGTTTCACGGATTAAAAATAAAATAAAAAAATTAAATTAACCTTGAGACTATATTTCTTCTATTAATGTGTATATATATATATATATATATATATATATATGTAATAATACTTGTTTATCTCCATGTCCATGGTCTAAAGTATCACTTAAAATGTTCCAATTTATTTATTCTATTTTTTAATAATAATAAAAAATACATTTTTTATTTTATAAAAATTTGATATATTCTCATATTTTTTTAATCACTACAGCACACATGAAAGAATTCATTAGATATTTTTTTAAAGAAAAACTATTCTAAAGATATATTTTGCTTAAAAATGATAACAGGATCATAAGTTTATAATTTAACATACTAATAACCTATGAGGCTTGGACATTTCTTTTAAATGGTGTGTTTGTGTCGGACATAATTATCGGACATGACACTCCTATGACACTCGTATGACACTTATTGTTAAAGTGTCAAATTCAAAAAATATTTGTTAGATTTTTGACAATTCTAGCACGATTCAAACACAATTTTAAAAAAGAGAAATACATTAATTTTCTAAAAACTCAAATTTATAGTATAAATTTTTAGTATGATTATAAAAATAAAGAACAAATCCTTTTGAACCAACCATGAAAAACATCTTTCTGTTCCCAAAAAAATTGAAACATACTTGTACACATAAATTTTTATTATCAATTTAAAAAATTCATAATTATATAATATATAGATTCTGTCTCTGTGTCCTACATTTTAAAGATTATACGTATTTTCGTGTTTGTATCATATCAATATCCATGTCAGTGTCTGTGTTACATAGATAATAACCCATACATAATTTAAATATTATTTTAAAATGCAGGATGAATTTTATTTTGGTCATTCAAATTGAAAAAAGAGTTCCTTTTTATTTCTCTAATTTTAGAACTAGTTTTTTACTGTTGTTATAGTGCCCAGTTAAGTTTTTTTCTAAGCTTAAGAGATGGAGAGTAGATTAATTTGAACTTTTATTGTATAAGGATCGAAACATTTTTCTTAAAGTATTTCGCTTATTTTATTTATTTTTTTACGGAAAAAAAATTGGTTCTTTAACATTAGATTTGAAGATTAAGAGCAGTTTTAAGAAAATCAATTTATTCTCTCAATTTTTATTTATAAAAATTAAAATCATTTTTTCAATTTTTATTTTATAAAACTTCCAATGTTTGGTATTATTATGTAACTTGGCATCTAACAATCATCTGTTATCATATGAAAAAAATATTATTAAAAATAAAAAAAGGAAGAAAATACAAAAAAAAAAATGACAAACTAGACCAAAATCCATATATTAAGAAAAACAATAGATAGGAAGATTATACCTATTTATAAAAAATTCTAAAAACAAAGTAGAAAGAAGTCTATTATACCAATAAAATGATTCTTTATGAATAAATCATAAATTAGTCAACTTATCAGTACACACATTTTTTTTCGAATGTAAGAATTGAAGTATTTTTCTTTTTGAATTTGAGACACTTAAACCAAATTTATTTTAAATTCTAGAAATTAAAAACACAATTAAGTCTTTATTTATTTTTTGTGTGTATTTAAAAAGAAAAGAAACTTCTAAATATATATGTTTCTTAAAATGATCACACAATTAATATTTCCTTTAGCGATTTACTATAAATATATGATACAAAGAATATTAGCCTAATCTTTAAAATAAAATACCCTATTGACAGCATCTGGAATGATATAAATGATAAGAATATAATTTATATACACATGCACTGAATAATTTACTAATTATACAAAATTAGTGAAATTTGAATATGTAAACCACAACGAAAACATCAAATGCTGTTAAAAAATTCTATCTATGAATGCACCAAATTCATTGAAATGATTCTGGTACCAACCCAATCTGTATGTGCTAACTCACATACAATGTAAATTTTGTACATTAATTAAATACCATCAATGTGCTGGATTCATCATACCCTCATGTATGAAATGAAGACATTTCATTAAGTATGAAATCAGTTGGCACTTTATGCACAAAACCAAATACTAGCCTCAAATGTTTTCATAAATTGCTCTATATAAACAAATGGTTGGTGGCAGTAGAAACTACAAAGAACACTTTTCTCATTTGTTTCTTTTTCTCTTTTTTTCTGGTGACAATCATGTCCCGAAGAAAGGTGCAACTCACACTCATAGCCAATAATTCAGATAGGAAGGCATCATTTATCAAAAGGAAGAAGTCATTGCTGAAGAAGACGGAGGAAATCAGCACCCTTTGTGGTGTTGAAGCATGCACAATAGTTTATGGCCCTTATGGTCCTGAGGCAGATGTTTGGATATCCAAATCGGGTGTTCAAAATGTGGTGGAAAGGTTCAGGAATACATGTGAGCACAACAAGAAGATGGCGACCCAAGAGAGTTTTCTTTCAGAAAGAATCGCCAAGGGTAGAGAGAAGATGAAGAAACATGTTAGGAGCAACCAAGAGAAGGAGATGACCATGTTCATGTTTCAGTGCCTTAAGAATGGGAGGGTTGAGCTTCACAATAACATGACCACAGATGATTTGAATGTTCTTTCATCAGTGATTGAAAACAAGCTGAGGGACATTAATATAAGGATGGAAACTGTGAATGTTACTGAGATGCCACCAAACCAACCCCAGATGGAACTACCAGCACTACCAGTAGCAGCAGCACCTGAAGGCATCACACCACCAAATCATGGCGATGGGACATATATGAATGCTAATGACCCCTTGCAAAGCCAGTGGTTTATGGAGTTGCTTAATGATAATGGTGATGATGAGACAATAAAGCCTTCATTTGGAGATCCTAATCTCCCACCACTCTAATCTGGCTTTTGGCCAAATTGAAACAATCCTTGTGGATCAAGAATTGTCTATGGTTTCTAGATCTTTTACTTGTTTTGTGTGTCAATGTGAAGAAACAACTTTATGATGTTTATTTTCTATCTTCAGAACTTGGTTGATCAATATGTTTATCAGTGTTTTGCTTTTCAAAGTAAATATAGCTCTTGTTTGTTATATATATTTTTTTATATTTATTAAAGAGGCAGAGATAAGAATATTTTATTTTATATAAATGAAAATAAATTATTTGATTAACTAATTTTATAAGAATGAGTTAAAAATTTAATTTTTATTAAAATTAAATTTGTATACTTTTTAATTAAAATTGTATCTGCAATTACAAATTGTATTTGTTAGTGGTTTTATTGGAGAAGGTCTTTCTTCGAATGGCAGAAGTCTTTGAAGTGTCATCTTCTTCAGGAGTTGCAAGAGAAGAGGTTGAATTTGGAAGAGGAGGATAGTTGGGTTTGGAAGGTTGGAGAGCTTCAAACTTATTCGGTTAATTCTGCCTATGTTTTGTTAAGGTGGGATCGCGAGGAGGAGATTTCTTCTATGTACAGTAAGTTGTGGAGGTGTAAAGCTTTGCTGTCTGCACTTTTAACTGCCTAAAGGGTGTTGGAGAATAAGATTGCTACCTTGGTCAACTTGGAAAGGTGAAAAATTGTAGTCGAAAACCTTTTGTGTTGTTTGTGCGTAAAGGAGGAGGAATCTCACCACCATTTGTTTTTCGATTACAGGTTTGCTTGACTTGTTTGGTATCATTGCTTTGAGTGGCTTGGCGTGAAGTCCGTGGTTCACATTGAGCCTGTGTCAAATTTTTTTCAATTCGGGTTGTGCAATGCTTCATGTTTGGTTAATGATTTTTGGGGAGCAATTTGGGTTGGAGTGGTGAGTGAAATTTGGAAACATAGGAATAATGTCATTTTTAAAAAAGGAAAGGCGTACGTGTCTGAAGTGTTTGCAATGGTTCAAGTCAAGGTTTGGTCTTGGATTTATTTAAAAAACTCAGGGTAGGTCGTTCTCTTATTCTAGTTAGTGTTTGGACCCCTTAGCTTGCATGGAGTTGGTTTGTTGATGCTTTTGTTGTTATTTTGTTTTTCTTTGTATCTTTGATTTTATCTATTTGGTAAGTATTTCTTAGAAGGGAGGAGGAAGTTAAAGTACAATTTGTAAAAGGGTTGGATCACCCCTAAAGTGGTTCTTATTTATTAATTTCTTTTGTTGATAAAAAAAAAATCCAAGTAATGGATTTTCTAAAACAAGATTTCTTATTGAAAATTGAAACATTCACAGGGAATGTCCAACAACAACCAAACAACATCCAAGTGTTTAGTGTATATAAAAATGTTATATATTTTTTTTAATAAAAAAATCACCCCTTATTATTTACTTTAGTGTTATTTTAAATCCAAGTTGCAGTCATCAAAATTAAATTGCAAAAAATTACAAGAGATGGAGCTAATGCATTAGAAATATTTCCATGTACAAAATCATTTCTTGTTGATTTTGAGAGAATTATTTTTTGGTATGATAGTATTTCATATTCCGAAGAGTGTATTTTGCTAAATCCATATTAGTAAAGTACTCTATTATTTATAGATTTTTTTGTTGATTAAGAAACTGTAAAAAATCGTAGATTGCTTTCAACCTCTTGCAAGTGGCACAATTTACATAATTTCTATGATAGATGTAAAAGTTAAAAAACGATTTGTATAAGTTTTTATTACTTAATGCTCATATCTGAAATTAAGAAGTACTTTTTCTAATATAATTAATTTCACATGCGTGTTTATTTCTTCTTATCTAAAACGTTAGGCATTACCACAATTTGTTTGGATAAGCACAATGATAAATTCATGCACCCATTGTACTTATATGGAAAGAAAAAGCTTCTATTAATCTTAAAATTGTC
The DNA here is from genome assembly GCA_013389735.1 of Phaseolus lunatus. Classification (NCBI taxonomy): domain Eukaryota; kingdom Viridiplantae; phylum Streptophyta; class Magnoliopsida; order Fabales; family Fabaceae; genus Phaseolus; species Phaseolus lunatus. The sequence goes on along the minus strand of CM023862.1, from coordinate 24,186,386 downwards.
ACTCAATTAATATATCTTTTAGTGGTATACTAAATGCATATGCATAAAAAATAAATGGACATTGTTAAAATCTAATAAAAAAGGACAATTGTTAAATAAAATTAATATATCTTAAATAAGGATGGTCTTGTATAAGAGTTGGGGTATTCCTTTAATATCCCTATTAATTTTGTTCTTTCTTTATCGATAAAAAAAAATGAAATTAATATATCTACTTATTATACAAGTTAGAAATGGTTGCATGTAATCTCGAGATGCTCCAGGTGATGCACATCTATGATACTATCTGAGCTAGTAATTGACTTTTTTAGGTAACTAAATTGAATAAAGATGGTTAAGGTAGGTGTGTTTTTTTTATTGGAAATAATAAAATAGAATTAATGGAAATAATAAAAAACTTCAATCCATTACAAAAATAAGTTTTAATGTATAATATAATTAAGAGAATTTTAATCTTCCAATTCTCCAACAATTTTGAATCTAGAACAAAATATTTTACAATTTAACCATCCTCCGTGCATATATGTGAAGATCTTAACTATCTTCCAAAACACCTTCAAGCGTCAAAATCAGATTAAACCCCAAATAAAATAAAATAAAATAAAAACCTTTCACATTAGTTGATTTCTTTTTCTATGTCCACTACTTCTCCATTAAAAGCTCTTCCTTTTAGAGAGAATACATATTATTATGAGACATGTACTCCTGTTTTAGTTCCTATTTGGATCTCAGGATCCTTTTACAACATAATATTCTTGATACAAGTGTTCAAGTGACACTTCTAGTATTACCAGCAACATAAAACAGTAAATCTAGGCTTGACAATCTAATGATGTTAACTTAACATTTGGATGCATGTAATAGGGCTTAAGCATCAATCAAAATAAGAGAAGAAAGTCCTTAGAAATATAACATTTAACCATGTCTATGTTTTTATCTTGACCATCATGAAAATCCATTGATTATCTGCTATGTATTTATTTTACTAAAGGTGATATTGTTTATTAACATCTAAAGATGTTCCAAACCGTGATAATCGATATGCTTTCCAAAATATTGTTTCTCTCTCTATATTAAAATCCACAAAATCAAATATTTTAAAATGCCTTAGTGTTATTTCATAATGAACAAACACAATTTCCAATCAAATAACAATCATATTTCAAATTTTTACAGCTTCATTACAAATAAAGAATAAATTATTTGTGTTTTTAACTTTCGTGTCATACATGACACGATTAATTCTTTGTGTTTGGATGTTATTGTTTAAAAGGTTCTTTATAGTTGCTATTCAGTCATGGAAGGCTTTCTAGCAGAACACTTGAGGTTTAGATTTCTACAGTTTAATGTATACTTCCTTCTCTTCCCATAAATTATTGTGTGAAATTATCCTATAAAGAGATTTGACTGTGTGTGTTTGTTGATTGGGCAGAAGTAAAAGCCAAAGCTATGGCAGGGTCGCGTTGGCGGAAGTAAACTTTGGGGTGTTGGTGGGATTGACACTGAGGTCCATATTAGGAGTTATAGTGTAAGGTTAAACAAATGTTTTGTTGGTGATTTTTGTGGGTGTTTTTTTAGTATGTATGTCAGTGAATATTTTTTTTTTATAAAAATTGAGACATCGAAATATCTTAGTTTATTGAATTTATTTATTGTTTATAAAAAAGTAGAATGATGAATATATATATATATATATATATATATATATATATATATATAAATAAAATTGAAGCTGGTTTTTAGAATTTGTAAACACTAGATAAATCAATAAAAATGTTTAAAAAATTAAATATATATTTATATCGAGTTCAGTTCTCATAAAATGTGAGAAAGACTCAAGTTTTAAAAAAGAGTTTATATTTTCTAAATTAAATCAGTTAGATTTCATAAAATATAGAATTTGACCATTTTAATTTATTTATATATTTTAAAATATTAGTTAAATTAAATTTGTATAATTTAACCTATTAAGAAAAATGGGCTAGTTATCATCAATAAAATATCATTTTATATTATATTTACATACATTTTTATTCTTTAATATTTTACCAACCTTTAATTTATTTATTTTGTAGTTTGAATTTGTGTTTGTGCTTTATATATGTTTAAAAAACAAAAGTTTGAAATGTATTACTATAAATCAATTACATAATGATATGTTATAATTAGACCTAAAAATGATAAATATAACAGCAAAAATTAGCATACCAATAATACTTTAAATTTTATCATATAGGTGATGATCCTATGATGTTTTAATGAAATACCATTCTCATATATATTTGTTAAAAATATCATTTATTATTTTTGTTGTGCATTTCAATATGTAAAAGCAGATGTCATTTTATAATAACCTTTAAAATATAATTTTAATTGTCATATATTATTCATGTAAGGAATGTATACAAGCAGCTGTCATTCTAAAATGACAACCTTTAAAATACCACTAAAAAATAAAAAATTCTCTATTCATGCATAAATTTAAATGATGAAAGTAGGACTTTTTTTAATATATTACCTCTTATACCAACTCAATCATATATTTATACATGATTTTGAAGGATGTATTTCAATCCATAAAAAAAATAGTCAAAAAAAAGTTCGGATGAATCTTCAAATTATAACATACAAAAAAAAAAAAAAACTGACATTATTCCTGTAATATAACCTAACAAAATAGGCAGTTGAATGTTAACGTCTTCTATTTACATATTTCCTTTAATATTTGTGATGTATTTCTAAATCATAATTCTCTTATAAAAAGTATTAAAGATTGTCTGCTAGAAAATATTTAATAATATCGTTTTAGTTAAAAAAGTTTAATTGAAAAAAATATATTAATAAAAGGATAAATGGATATCCAAATTCATTTATAAATTTATTTTTTTATCAACAAAGAATAAAAATAAATTAAACTAGAGACACTTATTGGCACACACGTAAAAACAAAAATCTGGATCACATTGCAGGGTTAAACTTAACTGCATAAAGCCAAACTCTGCACCTGCGGTTCCCTATAGCATACTCTCCAAAACTGCATCACCCTTTTTGAAAGTGCATCATGCTACAACATACTATAGCTTCCATAAGCACCCAAAAATGGCAAAATCATGTCCTGTGCTGCATAAGTCTTTGACAGAAAGCACTTTGGCCCCTTTGTGGAAGTGCAGTACACATCTGTGGCTTTAGATGCTCCCACACCACTTAACTACACTCCAAGAAGAATTATGCAGCAAAATTGGACCTGCATAATTGTGCATAAATTCACAAAAAAAGGTCCTTGCAGCTGGACTAAAAAATAACAGCTCTTAGACATCCTTAATGCTTGACCGTGTACAGTGGCATAGTTCCAATGCCTCCTTAACCTTAACCGGGAGGATCAAAACAAGTCCAAGAACATTCCAAGATTGCAGATTGTTGGGCAGATTCTATTCACATCCAACAAAGATTTTCAGATAAATATTCTGCATATCTAAAAACACCTGCAAGAAACAAAGAGCATAAAAACTGAGTGCATTGTTGATAGTGCTTCTAGCAGCTCCATCTTTCCACGGCTTCCTAGTGCTTTCCCACCACTGCACCCTCAGAGAATCTTCTCAACCAAATTCTTGAATCTGCACAGCTCATTTACAAAAACATTATAATTTGTTTTCATCAACAAAGAATTAATAAAATAAAACGAAACATTTTAGGATTTCTCAACCTTTATACACAACATCTCTTAGCTTAAGAAAACGACAGTAATTCCTAAACTATTACAGAATCCCGCTGCCCTTACATACCAAAAAATGCATTCGCCCTGCATAAAACCAGCACTAATGAGTAAAGCTTTTGCAATATGCAAAAACTGATCTTCTTCAAAATGTATACTCCACATAATTAGTGTCCTAAGGATCTAACTTAATTTAACTGTCAACATGTTCTACTTTTACAACTCTCCCAAATTAAGATGCAAAAGAGTTATAGCAACCCTATTGATGATTAGAGAGGATTGGTTTTCTTCTGACTATTGCAGGTTTAGAGACTGTTCGGTTTTGGCTTTTGCCTTTAAAAAAATTCTGATATGCATCATGGCTATGATATACTAAACTGTGATGATGTTAAAAATATAGTACTTTCATACGAGAGACCATTGTCATTGTTATATTTTCTTGTTTTTCTCTGTCCTTTTGATCATGCATTTCCCATATTTGCCCCAGATGAGTACTTTTATTCCTGTCCACATTTACTCTTCCTCTGCTCCTTTTGTATGCTCTAAACCTGCAGTCCTTTTTCTGGCCAAAAGAAAGTAATGGCTAGCCGTGTGTATTTCGCTACCTAGATTGTAATCCTACCTCTATATCAACATCCCATTTTTAGAATTATAACAAATTATGTACTTGTTAGCTTTGTTCATCAATTATGGATTGTTACCATTATTAAAAAGTGGAGCTAAGATCATATTTGATATGGAAACCTACAAAGTCCCCGAAAATGAGTTGAGGATCATTGCACATGATTTATATACAAGAAAACAGATTTTAGAGCTTTTGTAAGCATGTTTTTGGGCAAAAGCACCAGTTTGGGTAGGAGAAATCAGCTTTTTAATTTAGATTTGTACCCTTCAATCATTGCTAGATTGAAAATTTCGTCCTATTCAGAGATTATGTTTCTAAAATTAACTTTATTTCTAGATTCATACTAAATTTTGTCTTTACTTATTCCTGGACAGTTAAAGTGATAAAAATTACAAAAAATGGAGTTATGTCTGACAACTGTAATTCCTATCAATCTAAAACATAAATTCTAGACTTTATTAACAATTATGCATTCAAAAAAAGAAATATTGGGTAGTCTCGTTGACAAAGTGGATATAGGTTTGTGTCTATTATTACTTATATTTTGTAAAAATTCAACTTAGTCTAACTTTATTCGATCCAACTCTTCATATAAAGGTTTTAACATTTGGGACATCACATATTTTTCATATTACACTGAAAATTTTCTTCTAATTTTCCCCTTTCCACTACCACCTATCTTGCCTATTTGTATTTGGCTTAATTGTTGTTTGTTTATTGTTTATTCTTATATTATTGTAAAAGATACTTTGTATTATTTGTTTATTTGTTTTAAGTGTCTATAAGATAATAATACTTTAAATGTAAATGTTAAGTTTTGATGAATCATCTCAAAATTTGTTTGAAGTATTTAATCTTTACTGTAAACTCTTCAGTATCATTCCACTTTTGTGAAAACATTCGACTATCATGGTGAATTAGGGATTGAGATACAATGTTTTCAACATATGATCATCGGATATTAGTGGGTCTTGATGGTTAGGATGTTGTTCATCATCTTAATTAGTCATATCATATTGTCAAACATCATTAACTTGAACAATATTCAACTTTTATATAAATACTATAATAATTTAATACAATAATAGTAATGAAGATAATAGTAATAATAATATTAAAAATAATTATCATAATAATAATATTAATAATTTTTATTAATAATAATTTAAGATCACAGTAATACTAATAATTTGTTTTATATTAATATATTAAAAAAAAATTAATTTAATAATTTGTAATAATAATAATAATAATAATAAAATAATTATGATAATAAATATAATAATAATATTAATATTTTTCTTATTAATAATAATTTATGATGATAGGAATACTAATAACATTAGTTTAATAATAAAAATAACAATGATAATAGTAATAATAATTATATGAAGAAGAGGAAATATAATAATAGTAATGATAATAATAATTATAATAATATTAAAAATAATCATGATAATAATTACAATAATAGTATTAATAATTTCCTTATTCTTAATAATAATTTATAATAACATTAATACTAATAATGTTATTTTAGATTAATATATATTAAAATGAAAATATTAATTTAATAATTTGATGTAATAATAATGAAGATAATAATAATAAATTATTATTACTATGGTAATAATAGTATTAAAAATAATTATGACAGTAATTATAATATTATTATTATTAATTTTCTTATTATTAATAATAATTTATGATAAAGGTAATACTAATAATTTTATTTTATATTAATATATATTAAAATAAAAATATTAATTTAATAATTTGATTAATATTATTAATAACATTCAAAAAAAAAATTTAAGTCAAACAAATTGACCTATTTAAATAAATATAAATAATAAATTTTTTGTTAATATTATTATATTAAAATTATTACACATATATACTAGTTATATATTTATTTTACCTTTCTTAATTATTAACCTATATATAAAGGAAAATATATAAAATCATTAGAAAATAAATTTATATTTTGCTTAAATGTCATATTAGTAAATAGAGTTTAAAATAAGTCATTTATTGTGTTATATATATAAGAAATATATAAATTACACAATAATATTAAAAATTTGTAATTTAATAGACTTTTTTTATTAATATTGCAATAAGTTTACTAATCTTTTAAAGGTATTATAATAAAATAAATTGGTAAACATATTTATAGATCACATGCTCAGCCATATCTTAAAAAAAAAAACGTACAACAAATTCAAACTTTATTCTTTAAACAAAAGTGCTAAACTTATCAAAGTTTGGCTATCTTCAGCTTATATTTTTTTTCTAATTTAACTTGTTTGAAGTTGTTAAAATTCATCTAGAGTGCCTCACTATGAAGGAAACAAATAAAGTGGTGCATTGTTGAAAACAAATAACACATAAACACACATAAAATTGAATTGAAATATAAGTCAAGTGTGACGTAGTTTTGAATTAGAGGGTATTGTTCTTAAAAAAAATATTAAATAAAAATTAATTTTAAAAGATCAAAATAATTAATTATTATTTAATTAAATTAGAGATTCATAAATTAAAAAAAAGTATTGGTATATAAATAATTTTTAAATTAGTATCTAATTCTTAGTTATAATTTTTAACTACTTATTATTTTATATTATAAATTAACTTATATTAATCTTTTAAAGACTAATTTAGAATATAAAATATTAATAACTAAAATTTAGATAGTTAATTTAAATACTAATTTAAAAATTATTTTATAAATTTTTATTAATAATAGAAATCATTTTAAATACGAATAATTTTTTATTATTTAAAATAATATCTAATTTAATCAATATAATAATTAATTATTTTTTATTTTTAAATTTAATTATTATTTAATGATTTTCTTGTAATGTTGGATATACATGGATAAAAGAAAATATCATGAGCACATATTGTTAGTTTATGTACTTATAAAAATTATATTATTAAACATTTTTATTATATATATATTTATATGTTTTTTTTTACTATTTTTACTGTTAAAGCATGTATGTTGAATTTTTTTAAGTAACTTTTTTTATAATAGGATTGAGGTATATCTAAAATATCCTATTTTATTTTTCAATTATATATATATATATATATATATATATATATATATATATATATATATATATATATATATATATAAAAGGCACTATAAAATTAGTACAGATAGAAAATATACAAACCTTTTACAGCATAGATGACAACCTAGTAAAAGTCTATATATGTTGTTAAAACTCACTTAATTAGTAAACTCCACATTTTAAATTTTTTTGGTCATTTTGACATAGAAAGTTGGTACCCTCTACTTTAATTATTTATAATGTAAAATGTTACTTTATTTTTAAGATAGATGTAAAAGGTAAAAATTGATCGATATGAAAATATTTTTTGTACTAGTTCATGTCTAGATATGTATGACGCGTCATATCTGAATTTAGAAGTATTTTTCTATTTTAGTTCATATCACTAGCATTTGTTATGTTCATTTGGCTTTATCTAATTTATAAAACGCCAAATATATTTCCATAATTTATTAGATAGTATGCATTCATTGTTATCAATATTAGGAAGAAAAAATTCTAAAATCATGTTTCTTAAAATGGTCAAAGAATGAATATATCATTTGGTGGTCTATTTTAAGTATATGATACGAAAGTTTTACTCTTATATGACAATTGTTAAAATGCAATTAATAAATTAAAAAACTATGTATTCATGCATCGAATTAAATTATGAGAATTGTATATATGAAACCTGTTGCCATTTAAAAATCACAAACTTTAAAATAATATTAAAATTGTAAACTATCAATATATGATAAATTAAATTATGAAAATAATTTTTTAATATATTACTATTCTCGTACGATTTCAAAATATGCCGGATTTAATTCATGTATGGAATGATATTAAAAATTTGTGTAAAACCAGATGACATCATCAAATGATAACAGTAATATTACTATTAAAAAAATTTAGTCTGTCATTGTATATGCATCAAATTCAACAATGTAAATAAAGATTTTCTATACATATACACATATTAGCATTGTTATACCAACTCAATCAAGTAATCTACTATCTCATGCACAATGTAAATTTTGCAAATTAATTAAATATCATTAAAGTGTGTGATTCTATGCATGTGAAATCTGAATGTGCAAAACCAGGGATGTAATAAATTATTCTATATAATATAAAGTGGTTGCTGGTAGCAGCAGAAACCAGAAGAAAATCACACAGTTCATCATTTTCTTTTTCTCAGAACATGACAGGGAGAAAGGTGAAACTGGCATTCATAGCCAATGATTGTGCCAGGAGGGCATCCTATAGAAGAAGGAAGAAGTCAATGTTGAAGAAGATTAAAGAACTGAGCACCCTTTGTGGAGTAGAAGCATGTGCCATAGTGTATAGCCCCTTTGATCAAGAGCCACAGATTTGGCCATCCGAATCAGGTGTCCAAGATGTGGTTGAAAAGTTCAGAACCATGCCTGAATGGAAGAAGCACAAGATGGGGAACCAGGAGAGTGTCATGGAAAAAAGTATTGTGAAGGGTAAAAGGAAGATTAGGAAACTTGAGGAGGAGAATAAGGAAATGGAGATTACCATGTTCATGTTTCAATGCCTTAATTCGAGTAGGGTTCAGCCTCAACATCATATGACCTTGGCAGATTTGAATCTTCTTTCATCAGTGATTGAACAGAAATTGAACGACATTAGTGGAAGATTGGAATTTACAAATGTTACTGAGGCACCATACCAACCCCAGATACAACCATTTGTAGATACTAATCTTAAACTCTAAGCTAGCTTCAGACTTATCGTGTTTCCTTGAGAAAAACATTTGCTTGTCAGCAGTATTGTCAGTTTAATGTTGGTGTGTCATCATCCTCTGCTATGCATAAAAGTTGTCGTGAATTATTTTATTCCAAATAGTTCTCAAGCTCTCAACGATTATTACAAAATAGGGTTTTATTTTGAATTGAAGACTCGGATTTGCAACCATTTGAATATGTACACTATATTCGCTGTGTCTTTGTTAAGTTATGCTCACAATCCCTCTCCCAAAGATATAATGGATTATAGTTAAATGATTTTCATAAAAATCAAACAGTTTAGTTTAGTTCTGTACTTGATTTCTACACTTTTATGATTAAGTGATTTCGATTATCAATTCTTCTGGTGTTAACTAATATCTATTTAACATATCGATTTAGTGGAAACAGAGTCTCATACGTCAGAACTACCCAAAAAAGTGTGATCTCAAATCAAAGTGGGAAGGAAAATAGAGTATATAAAACAGTTTTTCAGGATTCACTCAAAACCAGAAATGACAGACAATAATAGGACATGTTTTTAACCACTCCCTTCTTGTGACTGGTTCCTGTCCCATGATTTGGTGTTTTTTTAACTGAGAATAACCTCTTTGGTCCCTGTTCACTAAATCCTATTTACCTTATTATTAAGGCATAGTAACTCAAACTAATTTTTAACATCCTTATGTTGTACTGTACTACACTAATCCAGTGATAGCTTAAGTTCCATATACCTCTCCTGCTACCTACAACAGAGAAACAGATGGCTTACTGCTTCTCACTGGATTCATACATGACACACATTCTACTACCCACAATTACTCCTCATTAAGCAGTTTATTGCATGCTGCTACTCTATTAAGAATCACTCTCCATGCATGCAAGATGTTGTGTGGATGGAAGAACGTTTAATCTCCACAATAAATCGTACAGCTTAGAGTCTTCCTCCCTGGTTTCAGCCTGCTCTTTCCTACATACTGATTCTACTGTGTATTCTTTTGTTTCTACATGTTATTATATTGGAACTTAGTCTAATTTCCTATTAATAGATAGTGTAATTTATTTAAAGTCGATCATAAATCTATTAATCATTAATAAGATCATTCAATAAACTATCCAAAATCTTAGCAGAGAAACAAAGGGATATTTACTTGTGTTAGTTAAAAAATGTACAATCTTTAAAAATTAGATAATATCAGTTAAGATTCAGACGATAAAAGAGAACTAACTAGAGCCTATAAAATACATCTTTCAATATGGGTAAAAAGACTCAACTTGAATCTTCTAGTTTGGAGTCATTTAAACTATAAACTAGAAAAATGACATCCACAAGACAATATTGTTGTCATTCATGTCTCTTTAAGTCATGAATAACCAAATCTTCAATCATAGCAACATCAAAAGAACCTCTTCCTTTACTCATTCGATACTTTGCTGAGAAATCCTCTTCCAAGAATTTCATTCTGAAGAGTCTTAACATATTGGACACTGCCACCATTGCAAATAATGAAAAGAAAATAGAAGCAGAAAGAGAAGAGGCAGAGAGAAAGTGCCCAAAATTCAAAAAATTCCACTTGAAAAGCACATTGTTGTTTCGGAAAAGCAAGAGGGTCACATCAAGGAAGAGGACAAGATCGATAGTGTTTTACTTCTTGTAATGCTCGATTTGGACATCATCATTTTCGTTGAGGGCATTGATCTTGCAACTTATGATTATCAAATGCTGACTAAGCTCAACCTTAACCATGGTTCAACTGGTTGAATTTTTGTTGATCAGTCGTGCTCTCAGGTTGACTTGTTGAAATTTTGTTAATCAGCCACGTCCCTAGATTGATTGGTTGATTTTTCTAATTAGTCGCACCCCTAGACTAGTTGAGTTTTTTCTAATCAATCGGTTGGTTGAATTTTGCTGATCAGTAGCACCCCAGCTCGACTAGTTGAATTTTTGTTGATCAGTTACGCCCTCAACTTGGATAGTTGAATTTTGTTGATTAATTGCACCACCAAATTGACTAGTGGAATTTTTGTTGATTAGTCACGCCCTCAAGTTGATTGGTTCAATTTGTGTTGATCAACCACGCCCCCAACTTGACTGGTTGAATTTTGATGATCATTCGCGTCCACAACTTGACTTGTCGAATTTTGTATATCAGACGCACCCTCAACCAGCTCGGCGGGTTGAAATTTGTTGATCATCCGCTTTTGGTTTTTTCTGATCAACTGCGCTCGTAGGTCGACTGGTTGAATTTGTGCTAATCAGTTGCACCCCCAGCTAGAATAGTTGAATTTTGCTTATTAGTCAGAGATCCAAATCGACTGGTTGAATTTTTGCTTATCAATATTAGATTATGAATAATTATGAACACATCAACAATTATAAAAAATAATTCACATCTTTGTATATTTAAGTTTTGGGTTAAATATGTTTTTCGTTCCTGGTCCAAACTTTAGACCATCTATGTACTATGAAAATGATTGGAATAGGTCTTTTTGTATGTGAAATTGATTCAATTTGAGGTTCCACTTCAACAACTCATTGGAAATAGTTTTAATGGGCAACAATATACAATCAAAACAACAACGAATTTTGAAAAAAATAACAATCTATGAAAAAATTATCAATTATTTCCATACTACCGGTACCTCAATAGCTTAAAGTTTGAACCAAGAACTAAAATCAATCTTGTATTATAATACATGGACGAAAAACATATTTAACCCAAAATTTAAATATCTAGAGATATGAATTATTTTTTATAATTGTTGATGTATTCATAATTATTCATAATCTAATATTTATAAATAAATTATATAATCTTATAGTTAAAAATTATAATTAATTTATTATATTATTTAAATGAGTATAACTATATTATAAGTAAAATATAGTTATAAAACAACTTTTAAAAAACACATTTATATATATTTGCAGTTAATTAATTCTAAGTATACAATATTATGTTTAATTATGATAAAGAAATTTTTGGATGTGATTCTTTATTTTAGATTTGTTTTTGTTATTCTTTTTCTTTTAATTTTATTCTCTAAAATGTATATGACGGTTTAGGGTTTTGAAATATAAGATGTGAACTTACTTGAAATGTTATATTTCTATAAAAATGCTTTTTAGAGTGATACCTTTTATATAAGAAAAATAAGATTCAAACTAAGTCATCTAATAAAGGAAAAGAATATTAAAAAGCTCAAAATAATATTTGATTTTAATTAATTTTCTACTTTTAGAAGAGTCTTTTATTATTTCTTTAGATTAATTGAGTTTTATAAAATCTTAACATTTTTACAATAAGTTGGTTGCTGTGGTGTAGTGGTTATCACGTTAGTCTTACACACTAAAGGTCTCCAGTTCGATCCTGGGCAGCAACAATCTTTAAAAGTTGTACTTCAATAGAGTTTGATTATTTTTTTTTATTTTTTTATAGTTATTTTTAATTATGTAGATATATTATGTTCCTTGTTTAACTCCAATTTATATAATCTCAACATGTAATGAGTACTTATTTTTCTTTGAAAAATGTTTTTGTTATCATGTTTTGCAGGAGAAAATATAGAGACACTTTAGCTGATAGTTTATGCTATCATATTCACACTAATCATATTTGTCACAGTTTTGTTTTTAAAAAATATTTTAAAAGATTATTGAAAAAGTAATATACATAAACCTATTAACTAGATTTTTAAATAATGGAAAATTATATTGAAGTAACAAACACAAAACATCATCTTTTAATTTTTTTAAGATATTGGTTGGTTTAGATAAACCAATTATTTTTTTTTATCTCAATTGGAACATCTTCAAGTACTTCACATTCAATATTTAATTAATTATTTACCGATAAAGAAAAAAAAGGTATGCCAAGAAGGAAGAAAATGCTTACCCCTCATGTTCTCTTGCTCATTTTCCTTTTCTGTCTAGAATATCTACTCAGCAAGATTCACTTTCTAGGTGTGTTATATACAAGGATAGCAGCCTCCATTGTTTCAATAGATCAATTTGGATTCACATAAACGATATTATCTCATCAAATTTAAATCTTAGGTTTGGTTATAAGCAATTCTCTTATTTTTCTATTTGAATGATCCTTTATCACTACAACATGACAGACCAGTAAAGAAAAACCAATTTGAACTGTCATCATGGTTGAATGAACCACAGAAACAAGACAACTCATTAGTCTTAACAGCTTTTGTCAGTGTTATCAATCTTCAAATTTTCGAACTCCATTTGCTATTTAAATTCAGCAACGTCAAATGTATACTTGAAAATATAATTTAATGAAATTTAGAGACCAAAATAGAGACAAATTTTAGTAGTAACAGACGAAAATAAAATTGTTAGACAACATTTAAAACGGTCTGTCTCTAATTATACTAATATTTACTGTTACTATGCATTGAAGACAAAATATAAGTTCATGTTTGGATAAATATCTATTTTTAAATATCACCTTTAATCATTCATTTCAATTTTCAAGTCTTTTACAATTTTGAAGTATATTTGCAAAATATAATGGCTCGGTATTATTTATAATATAATATTATACAATTAATGGAAAACTATATACAAGCCTTAAATCAACATTAATAAAAAGAATTACAAACATTAGCAATGGATACATTAGATTATATAAGAGTGTATATACATTATTTTAAACTTTTAATTAATTTTAGTTTTTTTAAATACTAATAAATTAATAATGTGTTTGCTCTTTAAATTTTATACTAAGTATTATATTTTTTTTAAAATTTATATTCACAAATTATTTCCATACATTAAAATATATATTTTTTATGGTCATATGAATTTATATTATGCTTATAGCACTTAAGTATATAAATATGAATTTATATTATGCTTATAGCACTTAAGTATATAAATTAAACCGTATATCGTAAAATCATAAGCAAGTGTAATAATGTATTATTTGATTATAACTCTTTAACTCTTTTGAGAGTTGGGACTATTTTTTATACTTATTCATCTAATGATGTAAGGGAAACTCATGATTTTTGTTAGTGTCTTACAGTAGAAGATTTGAATTGCCTAGATATGATTTGGTCATAACATTATGTATTTTATACAAGGATGTTAATTGATGAAAATTGTTTGAAGTTTAAATAAAAGTTGATTATTTGAATTTTAAAGTCTTGGAATTATTTATTAAATCATGAGTTAATACAAGTTATATTTGAGTACTTTATAAACATATAAATTTTTTGATTTGGGATTCTATTTTTGTTGGTTGTTTGTTGCTTTAATTGATTTCACTGTACCAAAAAGTAAAATTAGCTGCAAAAAAAAAAGAAGTAAAAGTAGTGTTGTGAACACTAAATAGTGTCCACTAAACCTTCGTCATTAAAAAATATTTAAATAAAGCATGGGTAAGTGTGGGTTATACAGACATAAACTAAAAAAAATAAAAATTGTGTAGGTCGAAATTTAAAATTTAGAAGGTTAAGCCCACACAAACATAATATATATATATATATATATATATATATATATATATTTAAATTAAATTTAAGTATGTAATAAAATTATGAAGGTTAAGTCCACGCTTCTTTAAAAATTGTATGGTCAATCTGTTGATTAAGATCACATTTTTTTAATAGACAATATAAAATATAATTTTGTGTGGGCAACATGTAGGCTAAACTCACACTTCTTTAAATAAATAATATAAAATATAATTTTGTGTGGGGAGCATGTAGACTAAGCCTATGCAAAAAACACACCACTTATATCTCACACACCCGCCACTGTTTTTACATCGTGCATATTAGCTTCCAAATTCTAATAATAATTATACTTTTTTGCGTCCGTTTATTATAGTTAGTGTCACTTTTTGACCCATTCTAGTAAGCATATTTTTTTGTAGTGTTTATGTGTAAATTTAATATAAATCAATTTTAGAGACAAAAAATAATTAGATGTCATATTGACTAAATTAGATTCTATTTTAAATACTAAAAAAATTATTGATTTCCAAATTGGTTTCTATTACTGATAAGTAGTTTCTAAATTGGTATCTAATTAGCTACCAAGGTTTTTTCTATCAAATTTAGAATCTAAAGTTATAAACTTAGAGTAAAAAAAATTCCTGAAATTATAGCTATCTTTTTCTAAATATATATTAAACTAAATAAATTTGTAAATAATAAATTAATTTATTAATATTATCTTTGTAATATGCACTAAATAAATAAATTAATAAACAAATAAATATAACATTAATAAACATTTATTGATAAGTAATTAATTAATAATTAAAAAGTTAAAAAATGAAATATTAAAAAAATTTAATATTAAAATTTAATATTAAATTAATGAAGACCATTTATTATTATTAAACAATAAAAAACAAAAATTTTAAATTTTAAATCTTAAATAATAATTTCTATTTGTATAAATAACTTTATCTTATTTCTAACCTTCACACATGTCGGGTAGATTGATTTAGTTTTTCATGAAAAAGTATACCAAAATTATATAAAGTAGTTTAATTTAATTTTTTTAATTGTAATTAAATTATTTTGATAAAAATAAATTAATTTAACTTGAGTTCTTAATTTGAAAAATGAAAATGCTACGATAAAAATAATAATTATATTTATCATTATCTGTTAATCAAATCAAATGAAAAAAGTTGAGTTTGATTTGTTCTTTTTTAACACCCTATCTGAAATCTTATATATGTTATAAAATACAAGAAATCTGGTTTAAAAAAATCTCTAAAAATTAAGATTATTTTTTATTAATATATATTAAATTAAATAAAAAGTCTTGCACTGGGTGTAATGAGTTGGGGGAAGGATATAGGAAAAAAAATGCATAAAGAAGGCAAAGGTTGGAGCAGGATGAGGGTTCCAATTTATGTTCTCCAAAGCAATTTTTTTTTTAAAAAAAACAAAGAAATCCATACTCGTTCAATTCAACCTATGCTTTGTGGGTCATTATGCTACTTTTTGTGTTTACACTCACAGATTTATTAAATAAATTATAATTACTTCCAATGAAACACTAAAGCTAATTCAGCCTTTACATAATTGAAAAATAAAACGACAGTTATCTCACATTAAACAACAGTTATCTCACGTTAAAGTTTTATCAATTTTAGGTTAGGGTGAATAAGGACGGACCTATATTAGAATTGCCAAGTCAATAAGATTTAGGTTAAGGATAAAGTTTAAGTCACTCTTAATTAGATAAAATTTGAGTAGTCTTAATTACATAAAATTTGGTTCAAATCAATTAAAGTTAAGTTGAATGGATTTGAGATTATATTTGGTTAAATCAAATTAAGTTTAGGTTAAACTGAGTCACTCTAGATCCACATTCAACAGTCAACCCAAGTCAAAAGGTTGACATGAGTTAACTGATCCATATCAAACTAAGTCGGGACAGGTTAAAGTCGAGTTAGGTTAGATCAAGTCAATGCTCATGCCAAGTTGAAACAGGTTAGACCCAAGTTAGACAAAACCTATGTTGGGTCAAGTAAGGTCGGCATGTCAGGTTGAATGCTTGAGTCCACTCCGAACTGTGTAATCTCTAGTCTAGTTTGGATGAGTCAGTCAAATTTCATGTCAAAAGGGAATCAAGTTGAGACCAAGTCAAGTCAATTTAGGTTAAGTCGGTGAGGCTTAGGTCGATTTGAAATAGGTTTAGCCTAAGTTGGACAAGATTTAGGTTGATTTAGGTCAGCCTGAGTCCACTCAAGTCAAGTCAAGTCAATATGAGTTTGTGTCAAGTAGAGTGTTTGAGTCAACTTTGAACCAAGTTGACCTTAGTCCACCTTGAGGCAAGTCAATTGAATCTAAATCAAGCCTACTGACTTGGACAAGGTTTAGGTCGAGTCAAGTCAGTCTAAGTCAATGTCAAGTCAGTATGAGTTCATGTCTCAAGTAGAGTGTTTGAGTCAACTTTGAGCCAACTTGACCCTAATCCATGTTGAAGCAAGTCATTTGGATATAAATCAGGCCTACACAACTTTGACTTAGGTCAGAAAATGTCAGATTAAGTCAAAGTCATGCTTCAAATTAGTTTTGATCAAGCTCAAGTTAGATCAGGTTGAGTTTGGCCTAAACATGTTAGGTTGGGTTAAGCTTAGTTCAAACTGAATTAGGTTAAGTTTAAGTTAGGCATGAACTAGGTTGAGAGGAGTCTAGGTTAGGTTAAGCAAACCTCATGTTAGGCTTGGTCAAACCTAACCCAAATTAGGATGGATTAAACTGAATCCTGTTGGGTATGAAGCCATGATCAATTGGACTGGGCTGAGTAGACACTATGTTTTAGTGATTGGGCTTAATCATTGTGTCCCCTTTATTATCTCTATTTATCTCTATTTAAAGAGATCATTGTACTTGTAATTGGTGTGCAATAGGACATAATGAAAACCTAATAGTTGCCCGTGTGAATGTAGGTTGCAGTTGGCAACCGAACCACGTTAAATCCTGTGTCGTTTATTTTCTTGCATTGATTCGTGATTATGTGTGTTTGCTTCCGTGTACATTTTTCCCATCAAGTGGCATTAGAGCTTGGTTCGTTTTCACACTAGAGATTCGATCAGCAGAAATTATTCGACGAGACGTGAAAATTGCGGCTAGTGTTTCGCAAAGGCGGCAGCAGCGTCCCAAAGTTAGGATTTCACAGAGGCGGCAGTAGCGTTTCAAAGCTAGGGTTTCGCAGGGGCTGCAGGGGCATCCCAAAGCTAGGGTTTCGCAGAGGCGGTAGCAGCATCCCAAAGCTAAGGTTTTTTGCAGGGGCTGCAGCGGTGTCCCAAAGTTAGGGTTTTGTTGGGGCTGCAACGGCGTCCCAAAGCTAGGGTTTTGTAGGGACGACAGCGGCATCCCAAAGTTAGGGTTTCACAGGGGCGGCGGCGGGTCGCGTTTTCACGGTGAATAGGTGCAAGTGGTTGCGATGAGCGAGACGGCACAGAGGTGTAGTGCGATGGCAGTGACGGAAGACGCAGGGTGGCGCGTGCTTTTTTCTGCTGGTGCAGCAGTGACAGTGCGGTGCTAGGCGCGGGGTGTGGCTGTTTTTCGCTACAGCACGGAGTATGACAGTTCAGTTACTGAGCACATCAATAAAATAAATTCGATCTTAGTCAGACTTATGTCAGTGGGCATTAAGTTCGATGATGAAGTTCAAGCTTTACTATTGTTATTGTTTTTGCCTGACAGTTGGTTCGGAACGATTACAGCAGTTACCGGTTCAGCGGGACCCGATGAGTTCACTTTTGAGAAGATTCGTGATCTCATTCTTGGCGAGGATGTTCGAAGAAGGAGTTCTGGGGAATTATCTAGTGAATCGCTATATGTCGTTAGAGGTAAGAAAAATATCAGAGATAGTGGGAGCAAGAACAAAAGAAGGAGTCAATCAAAGACTCGGGATGACTCAAGTGTAACATGTTGGAACTGCGAGAAGGTGGGGCATTTTAGGAATCAATGCCCAAAAAGATAAACCAAGTCCGGTTCACAGAATCTCATGGGTAGAAGAGGGTTGTCTTTACAAGAGAGAAACCCAGAGTCACAGGTTAGATTCAGGATGAACGAGCATGGAATGGTTCAGGTAGACCAGTCAGAGGTACTTATGGCAGTGGGAGCACAGGTCGTGTTTCAGCTAAGGTCCCTAGATGACAGTGGGTTAGGAGAACCAGTATTCCAGCTGTTGAAACACCTTCAAAAAATTTCTTGTTGAGTATGGAGAGTGTTTGTTCTTAGGTTGTTCCAGGATCTGGCAGTTATCGCAAGTGAGAGCCGGTAGGAACAGAGAATGGGTCAGTGACAGTTTCAGTCATGACTGATGTGGCCTTCAAAATGATTAAGAAGGCTAGTGGCAACTAGTGGTGGAACATTGAGTTCCGGTGATAGATTACAGAAGTACATGTACACAGTTGAAGCGCAGGTGAACATTGTTTCGTGACTTCAAGTGGGAGATTGTCGGGTATGAAGCCAGGATCAATTGGGCTGGGCTGAGTAGACACTATGTTTTAGTGATTGGGCTTAATCATTGTGTCCCCTTTATTATATCTATTTATCTCTATTTAAAGAAATCATTGTACTTGTAATAGTTGCCCGTGTGGATGTAGGTTGCAGTTGGCGACCGAACCACGTTAAATCCTGTATCATTTATTTTCTTGCATTGATTCGTGATTATGTGTGTTTGCTTCCGCGTGCGTTTTTCCCATCAAATCCAACCCAAATCAAACTTAGTTAAGTAAAGGTTAAGTCAAGTTAAGATAAATCAAATCAAACTTAAATCATATAGATTTTATTGAGCAAAACTTACATTATTTTGGATCCAATGGAACCAACTTTATTAAGATGGGACTCATTGATGCATCATATTAATTCAAATCTAAATTTAAAAAATTATAAAAATTAAATTACAAAATTCCAATTTAATTTGATATAATTTAAATAAATTTAAAAAAAACCATTCAATTTAATATAATTTAAACTAAATTAAGAAAAATCATTCAATTTAATCTAATTGAAATATATTCTAATTTTAGATTTATTTTATTTTATTACATTTGGATTAGATTTACATTAAATTTTAAAATCCATACAAAATGTGCAGCTAATCTACAAAGTTTTGATTTTGATATTATAACAAATATGGGAAATCTATTTTGTTGTCACTTCTTTCACCTAAATTCTCCCTTTTCGTCGCCATCTTCCCATCAGTACTAGATATTTCATTAAAATCATAACTTCTCTATCTAAAGAACATTTTAAAATTTATTTATTTTGAAAATTTTAAAATAATATAGGTTATTTTTGTGGAAAAAATCTCAATATTCACACAATTTGTTGCACACCAATTTTATCTAAGAAAAATAAAATAATTTGTATTTAAAATTAAAAAAAGTAAATTTTAAATCTATTTCAATTTCACAAAATTAAATTTTGAAATAAAATTTATATCTCAAATATAAATATATATATATATATAAATATATATATATATACTATAATTTATTAATGTTTTTTTTAGACGACTACAATCTCCAACACATTTCATTATTTTAGGAAAATCATGTATAAGAATAGAAAGAAATGTGATAACAAGGGACATAATAACATCAATAAACCTAACTAAACTTACACTGATAAATTTAAAAATCATTTGATAAATTATAAAATTATAAAACTAATTTTGTGAATCTTACAATTTCATTTTAATAAAAAAAATTGTTAAAACTATATTATCAATAGTAAAATGTTGTTAAACATGATAGGCGTGATGAAGTTAAATTAGGCATGAGAAAATCCAAATGATGAAAAATGTATGAAGATAAGAAAAGATCCAACACTTCACCCTTACCAATCTGATGGTGCAAATTAATATTTTAAAGATTATAATATTAATGTAATTAAAACAAATTTTGTGAAAAAATAATTATTGAATAATAATTAATTTATATTAAATAATTTATTAAATATTTGAAGAAATGTCAAATTATATTTAATATAATAATTTGTCAACTATACATCTATTAATTGCCTGAATTCAGTTACATAAACTAAATAATAAAAAAAAAACAAATATACAGCTTTAAAATGTAAGTGCAATCATTACAATAAAACCATGTTCAAAACTGTGTACAAAATACAACAGATAAGCAATTAAATTGATCACTATGAAAATAATTAATTAAATGTAAAGTTTTGAATAAAGAAAGAATAAGCAATGAAGTAAATCACAATAAATATGTTGAACAAGTTTGTACCTAAATATTTATATGAGAAATGAAACAATTTTTTTTCATAAATTAAAATTGGTTTATACAAGTTTTTATTTTAAGTTAATTTTACTTTTTAAAGAAATTTATTTTTTCTTATTATTTTTATTTTATAAACATATTTTATAAAAAAAAAATTCTGTTCAATAAGTATGTGAATAACATATTTGATTTCAGGCCTATATATCAACCTATTAAATAATATGCTTTTTTTTATTTAAAGAGTATTCATAAATGTTTAACTTTTCTAATTTTTAAAGGGGTCCACTATTCTACCTAGGTTTTCAAATATGAATCCTTTAATGAGAAACAATGTTGACCCTTCCCAACTATGTCAACTTACTCAATTTTTCAAAATTTTGTTTATCAATTTAACTTTTAAAACTAAAAGTTTTCATCTATATACTCTTTAAAAAATATCTAAATGTCAGTTTCTATAGCTGTATACCACTTTTTTCCTCAATAGAATTAATGTTTTTTTTTTTCAAAAACTATAATTACTATTTAATAAATATTAATACAATTATTAATTGCTATTCAATAAATTTTGTACATATACAGAAACAAATTCAATAATTCACCTGTCATTAATGAGAAACTAACTGTAGTTTAGGCCACATGTCAACAAATAAAAGAATAAAGATAAAATTAATTTGAATATCAAACATGAAAAAGTTATATTTTTCATTTATCTTTCACATGACAAGTCATTTAAACAATGTTTTATAGCAAAATTCGTCTAACAATTCAATGTCATGACTTTATTTACCACTAAAAAAAAATAAACAAACCATGATGATAACTTTTCGGGAAAGAAAAATAAAACAAATAAATAACTTTTTTATAAATTAGAATTAATTCATGTATATTCATTTATATTTTTAAAATTTATGAAAAAATAATTTTTTTTATGTTTTTTTATTTCTAAAACAATTCTAATATTGAATTACATGCTAATTTCTTTTATATATAAACAATACATCAAAGTAACATTTTCATAATCTCAATCTTGCTCTCCTTTCTTGTTCTTTTCTGATCACATTCATGACTAGAGCCAAAATTGAACTTGCTTACATAACAGATCCTGCAAAGAGGAAGGCAACCTTTAAGAAAAGAAAGAATGGTCCAAGAACTTTGTTTTTCTTTAAACAATTTTAACTATGCTTTATATTAGTCTTCCATGATGCATATATTTCCTCTTTGATAAAGTTTCAATTTTTGAGCATTTCCCACTTTCTCCCAGTTCTTATATGGATCTTGCTATATATGTTTCTGAACAGGTTTGATGAAAAAGATCAGTGAAATCACTGTCCTATGTGGGATTGATGCATGTGCTGTAGTTTATAGTCCTGATGTGCCTAATAAGCCAGAGATTTGGCCATCTGAATCTGGAGCCAGGAGTGTGATTTCCAAGTTCAATGGTGTGTCTGAGGCTGAGAAAACCAAGAAAATGTTCTGCCAAGAGAGCTTTATAAGGCAGAGAATTGACAAAAGCCAAGAACAGCTGAAGAAACTAAAGAATGAAAATAGGAAGAGAGAGATTAGCCTTCTTATGTGTGAATACCTCACTCATGGGAGCAACAACCTTGACAGCAACAACATGAATTATCTGAAAGATTTCTCCTTTTTCACTGATCAAAACTTAGATGAAATTAGAAACAAAATCACTGTGCACCAAGCACAAGAGGAGACACCAGTGATTATGACTGCACGTGAGCAAGCACAGGTTCAAGGGCGTGGGACCAATTTTTGCAGAAAAAAAAAAGCTGAATTAGTCTATGGACAACATCACTGCTGGTGGTGGGAATGAGTGAAAAAAGTGATGTTATTGTTGTCTAAATTTCTAGGGTTTATCTTGATTGAACTGTTCTAGTTTGGTTGCTATGTTTTACAGTTTTAAATGTGTCTACCCTTAGGCACAGTAATAATAATACAATTGGAAAAAATGAAACTTTATTTGTGGAAATATTTTAAGGATTCGATTTGAGTATCTTTCAATTATTCTATATTTCTATTGCATTCTTCTCATACTTTGAAAGAAATAACATCCTCATCTGTATGTATGGAAAGAAGCCTTTGATATATTTGATTAGTTGGTTTAAAATGCATTTTTTGTTCAAGAGAATGTCATTTATGCAGGTTGTTTTATCAGTCAAATGTTTAATTTGGTTTCAATTTCAAATCTATTCCATACACACTTGGTCAAGATCTAACCTCTGCAATTGGAAAACTTTGAAATTGTTTGATTGTGAATCTTTCTATAGTTTTACTATCAGTGTCTTCCTATGCCTTGCTTTCCCTTTTCTGCAAATTGAAAGAAACCCTTTTCAAGAAACAAAAAGTAAGAATACCCCATTCACAACTCAAGATCTGAAACAATTTCAATTTCAAAATCAACAAAATTTGTGAAGAGCTTATATTGAAAAAAATTACACCCACAATTAAAATTTGTATTTTACTTAAAAAAACAAGTTGTAGTCTATTTGACAGATAGAAAAATTTTTGGTGATAGAAGACTTAGTTAAAACTAGAAAAAGAAGTTATTGAAAAATAAAATGGTTGTTTACTCATTGTGATGTGGGGGTGTTCAATCTATGGTGATCAAATCAGGCAAACAATACATATTTGTAATTGCACTGTATCTAGTGGCAGCAATGAGAAAATTTTTGTTCAACAAGTATGTGAATAACATATTTCATGTTCATATGTATATAAAAATATCAATCTATTAAATAAAATGCTAATTTAAATAGTACTCATAAATGTTTCACTTTCATACTTTCTTTTAATGCTGTCCACTATGATACTTAGGTATTCACATCAATAGGAAAATTCAAATTTCAATCCCTTAATACAAATTTGTTTATCCCTCTAATTTTTAAAACTAAAAGTTTTCATCTCTATACTTTTGAAAAATATTTAAATTTTAGTTTCTAAAGTTGTATATCACCTTCTTCCCTATAGAATTAATGATTTTTCTTCAAAAATAATAATTACTATTCAATAAATATTTATACACTTATTAATTGCTATTCATTCAATTTTGTACTTATATATGCAAGAACAAATTCAATGCAAAATTAATTATTACATGCCATTAATGAGGGAGTAACTATAGTTAAAGCCATATAATCAACACATAAAAGAATAAAGATAGAATTAACTTGAATATCAACAAGAAAAAATTATAATTTTTATTTTATTTAAACAATATTTTATTCTTTAACAATTCAGTGCTGATGAATGTATTCACCACTTCTTGAGCAAATGGGAACTTTTCATAAGAAAATATTGTAAAAATAAAACAAATAAATAATTTTTTATAAATTAAATTAATTCGTGTATATTCATTTATATTTTTAAAATTTATGAAAATATTTAATTTTACTTTCTTCATTTATACTCTTTGTTTCTAAAAAAATTGTCCAAACAATTCTTATATTTAATTACATCCTAGTTTCTTTTATATAAACAAAACAACATCAACCATTTCCCATCAATAATAAGAAAGACACATCAAAGTAACATTTTCATATTCTTAATTTTGCTTCTCTTTTTTGTTTTTTTCTGGTCAAAGCCATACTTGCTTACATAACTGTTCTAGGAAGAGAAAGGAAACTTTTAAGAAAAGTAAAAATGGTACAAGAATTTTAACTATGTTTTATATTAACCTTGCATGATGCATTTTTACCCTTTAGTAAAATTTCAATTTTTGAGCATTTCACATTTTCTCTCTCTTGTTACATGGACCTTGTTATGTTTCAAAAACAGGTTTGATAAAAAAAATAAGTTGAACCTGGTAATTCGTCACTTTGTGAACTTCTTATACTCTTGTGAATTTTACTTTGTGTTCTCTTGTAGTGTTTTTATCCTTTGCTGAGTTATTAATCTTAAGAGATATTAAAGTGATATAATTTGGAGAGATTTGTTAACTTGTGTAACTTACAAAATTTGTTAACTCATCCAACTTGTAGAGGATTTTTAACTTGTTGTAATAAAGTGGTTTGATTAGTCAAATTTCTTAAGTAATTTGTTTAAAAATTAATTGGACTTAACCTGGGTGTTAAGGGAATCAATATGAAATATATTTTGTTGTTTAAAAATTAATCAGGAGTAAGAAGTGTGATTTCCAAGTTTAATAGTGTGTCTAAGGCTGAGAAAATAAAGAACATGTTCTGCCAAGAGAGCTTTTATAAGACATAGAATTGACAAAGGCCAGAGCAGGGGAAGAAACTAAAGAATGAAAATAGGAATAGAGAGATTAACCTTCTCATGTGTAAATACCTCACTCATGGACAACAACCTTGACAAAAACAACATGAATTATCAGAAGAATTTTTCATTCTGCACTGATAAAAACTTTGGATGAAATTAGAAACAAAATCATCATGTGTCAAACCCAAGAGGAGACACCAGTGATTCACAGCAGAGGAGAAACCATGACTAAAGGGAGCAAGCATTGGTTCATGGGTCTGAGACCAATTTTTCCAGAAAAAGAAAACTGAATTAGTCTGTGGACAACATCAATGCTGGTGGTGGGAAAGAGTCTTAACATTGCAAGATGTTAATGTTCACAGTGGTTGACTTAACTAAAGTATCCCTTAAAAAGATAATTTTCTTGTTGTCTAAGTTTCTATGGTTTCTCTTGATTGAACTGTTCTATGTTTGGTGGTTGTGTTTTCTTTCATATCTCAATTACATGCTCATCATACTTTGAAATAGCATCCTCTTCTGTATATATGAAAAGAAGCCTTTGATATACTTGATTAGTTGGTTTAAAATGCATTTTTTGTTTGGGAAATTTTGAAAAAGAAATTTTTTATTCTGCACTGATCAAAACTTGGCAAGCATAGGTTCATGGGCCTGTAACCAATTTTGCCAAAAAAAAAAAAACTGAATTAGTGTTTGGACATCATCAGTGTTGGTGGTGGGAATGAGTGTTAACATTGGAAGATGTTAAATGCTCACAGTGATGTTCTTGTTATCTATGTTTCTAGGATTTCTTTTGATTGAACTGTTCTATGTTTGATTATGTTTTTACATTTTTTAGACACGGTAATAATAAAATCAAAGCATTCAAAAAATAAAACTTTGTTGTTGGTACAGTTTAAGTATCTTTCAATTATTCGATATCTCAATTACATGCATATCGTACTTTGAAAGAAATAATATACTCATCAGTGTATGTAAAGCAGCCTTTTATATACTTGATTATTTGGTTTAAAATGCATTTTTTTCTAGATAATCTCACTTACAACTCAAAATTTGAAACAATTTCAGTTTTAAAATCAACAATTCAGTTATTGTTATTGGTGATAAAGGACTTAGATGAAACAAGAATGAAAATAAATATAAGTAACATGATTATTATTATTCGCATGCGGATAAAGGAAATTAAACTCAGATTCTATAAGAATATATAAATTTAGTATAAAAAAATTATCTTTGTAATAGGGTTGGAACACTTATGAAGTGTCTCCTTTTAATTTATTTTTATTTTTTGTTAAAAAAAAATTAAATTAAATATTATTTTAGAGACTAAAAAATTATTAATATCTAAAGTAATTTTTATTATTAGTAAAAATTTATAAAATGATTTCTAAATTAAATTGATATCTAAATTAGCTACTAATGTTAATTTTAAATGTTAATATTTTAGATTTTAAATTAGTCTCTAAAAGATTAATAGAGACTAATGTAAAATATAAAATAATTAATAGTTAAAATCATAGTTAATGATTGGATACCAATTTAGAAAGTACTTTACAAATTTTTATTAGTAATAAAAATTAATTTAGATACTAATAAGTTTTTTAGTTTATAAATGGGTCTATGATTTAATCAATACAATAATTAATTATTTTGATATATAAAATTGATTTTTATTTAATGATTTTTTTTAATAAACCTATAACTATAATACTAAATAAATTTAGTGATTATATTACCATTATTATTATTTAATATTAATAATATTTAGTATTAATAGTATTTAATAATAATAATTTTAATAAGATTAATATCAATATTATTTTTAATCATAATAATAATATTATTATTATTATTAACATTAATGATTAGTGTTTGATATTAAAGATTTTAAAGATAATCACACTTTTTTTATTGGTTATTGATAAATTATAGGTCACACTAAAAATTTATGGTTTAAATTTTAAGATCGATGTTCTAGGATATTTATAAGTTATATTTTTAAAAATATTGCCTTTTATTTTTAAATTGAAAAAAATGTGATGTTTTTATTATTTTAGACCACACTTTTTTAGTGCAATTTTTTTTTCAAAGGCCACACCACAAAATTATGGCTTAAACATTCATGTCTTGAAAATTGTGATATATAATGGTTCATAAGTCACTTTTGTAAAAATGTTATTTTTTTATTTTTAGGTCACACTTATATCTCTGTGGGCAATTTCAATGATGCCTAAAATAATAAATATTATAGTGACATGAATTTAAATAATTGAATTTCATATCTTTTCAAAATCTGAGAAAGATTTAACACTGAAAATAATATTTTCTTAGATTATTTTTTTGATGTTTTCAAGATCAATTATCTTGACAAAATGTGTTTACTTGAAATTTTCTTTGTCTTTTACTTATAATGAATGAGATAATATTGTTTCAACTGTGTTTTTCATTTCTTGTAAGGTTGTTGTTTTGGACAGAGTTCCAGACTCAACTCAGTAATAACGTATGACTTATGTAGTGTATTTTTCTTGTAAGATTTAAGATTGATATTTTTAGTGTTTTTTTTTTTATAATTTTTATTATATAAATTTTCTGAATTGGTAAAAGCTTATCTGGTGTAGTCGAATAATTGGATCTAAGTGTTACTCTTGTATAAGAGAAAATAGAATAATGACTTAGTCATTATGCATATATATCAAAGAGTTGGATTAAATTAGAATGACTCAATTTTAGAAAAAATTCAAATGAACAACCAAAAGTGGTTCAACAATTTATTATTTCAATAAACTAAATTAAATTCTGCAAATGTAAAAGATAAATACTTAAATGCACTGTAAAAAAGAATTTAATTAAATGTAAGCATAGAGTTTGAATTAATCAAAGAAAACAAAGGAAGCAAAAGTCAAACATGACGTAATATAATCAACAAATAACAATCTTAAAACCGCGTTTATGATCAAACTCTTAAATGGATCTCTTTTTAAAGAAAATAAAATGTTTTTAATTAAGATTCAAAGAGCATGGGCCACCACTAATGAGGGTACTTAGGTAATTACATCCATTCAGGGTGTTTTTATTCTTGAAAAATTTTCAAAATTTGGATTTTGCTTCTAACTTTTAATTATTTTTAATAGTTTTCATGTAGGTGCTTTTGAAAATACCCAAATACCAATTCCTAAAGCTAAAACCTTTTCCTCTAAGAACAAAAAAATATGTTTTAAAAAATGTAGGTTCTATTTTATAAATATTAATAAAATTATTAATTAGTATCCTTTCAATAGTGTATGTAAGAACTAATTCAATACAGTATTAATTATTGGCTGTTATTTATGATAAAGAAAATAATAGTTAAAGTTGTACATGCACAGATATAAAAGTAAAAATAATATTAATTATATTTTTTAATTTGTATGCTAGCCTCTTAAATGAACAGGCAAAGAAGAGATAATACTAACTTGAATTATCAACTTGTACAACTCATATATTCCCTTTTTCTTCCACATGTGGTAAGACATTTAAACAATATTTTACTGTAAAATCTCTCTAATTATTCAATGTTGATGAAATTAATTACCAAGTCTTAAGCAAAGACAACAACTCAGATGACTCTAATTTGGTATAGTGAAATACTTTCCCTATATACAATCTAGTTACATCTTGAATTTTTTTATATAAACAGCACACATCAAGAATGGGAAAGGTACACAAAAATAACATATTCAGAACTCTCTTCTTGTTCTTTTCTGCTCACTGTCATGGCTAGAAAGAAGGTCGACCTTACCTTCATAACCAAAGCCTCAAAGAGGAAGGCAACCTTCAAGAAAAGGAAAAATGGTTCAAAAAGATCTTTCTTTCTTTCATTTTTAACCATGCTTCATAATTAGCCTTGTGTGATGCATGTTTACCTTTTAATCAAATCTACTTTTCTAACCATTTCTCTCTTTCTCTTACATTGCTATGTTTCTGAACAGGTTTGATAAAAAAGATTGGTGAAATCAGCATCCTTTGTGGGATTCAAGCATGTGCTATAATCTATACCCCGGATGAGCCTGATCAGCCAGAGGTTTGGCCATCTGAGGAGGGAGTTGAGAGTGCTATTTCCAGGTTCAGGAGTGTGTCTGAACTGGAGCAAAGCAAGAAAATGTTCTGTCAGGAAAGCTTCTTGAGGCAAAGAATTGTGAAAGTCCAAGAGCAGCTGAAGAAAGTGAGGAATGAGAATAGGAAGAAAGAGATTAACCATCTGATTTCTCAATACATCACTGTTGGGAACAACCTGGAGAGTGCCAACATCATTGACCTCAATGATATCTCATTCTTGGCTGATCAATGCTTGGAGGACATCACAAAGAAAATCATTGCTCGCAAAGCCCAAATGGTGACACCAGCTGTAGCTGAAAATGGAGGACAAATTGTGACTCATGGAGAACAAGCACAAGTGAATCATGTCCAAGGGCCTTACACCGATGTTGATGCCATCCAAAACCTGAATTGGTCTACTGATATCATCAATGCTGGTGCTGCCAATGAGATGTTAGCATTGGAAGATGTTAATGTCCAAAGTGGTTGGCTTAACCAATATCTCCCTTGAAAAAAGTGATGGTCTCTTTGGCAAGCTTCTAGCTAGGTCTCTCTTGTTTCAACTGTTCAATGTTTGGTTGTCATTTTGTTCTACATTTTCATCCCTGTCGTTGTTTTAAGAACTCAATTATCTATCAATTATGCAGAATTTCTCAGTACTTTGAAGGATTAACATTCACATATATATGTTTACAATGACGCATTTACATATTTAATTACTTATTAATTATTTCATTAAGACATAACTTGTTTAAAACGCGTTTTTTTATTTAATTTTGCTAATTGCTTTAAATTAATTAAAGTCAACATCCATCAATCGGTCACACTTGCTCAAGATCAAGGGGAAATTTAAGTTTACAATCTTTCGAGCTGAATTTATCTTGAATCCTATCGATATAACTCTATTGTGACAACTTAGAGAAAGCAATCTCTTAATACCTTCCTATGTCAAATACAAAAATGTATTTTTTTTTAATCAACAATTAATGAATTAAATTAGAAAGTAACACTTAAAGAATGTTTCAACAAATGATAAGTTTCTGACAAACTTACAAATCTAATTTGGATATTCAACAATACAAAATAGTTGGGTATAAAAAAGAGTAGTCCATTAATGACTACTTAATCAACAATAAAAAATTATATAAATGGAAGTATTGGACTACTCCAATTCATATTCAAAAAACCTCTAAGTCTAAAGATATTGAAATCAAAAAGTTATATTAACTTGCTTCTATTTCTACATCAATCTCTACTCAAACAACACATTATGTATATAACAATTACAATCAGAAAAAACTCAAACTTAAGTCAATAAAAAAAGAATATGACAATGTATTGCCTAACAAGTGCAGATGTCATGTATCTTTGCCCTCAATGTTCTTGGTTATATGTTACTATTTTCCCTTCCATTGATTTGTAGGAACTCCATACATGTTACTTGTAGAGTTGCCTGACTAGTATGGTTTAAGTGTTATGAGCGGATGAAGGTGATATCGACGGATCATTGGGAGCCAAAAATGCATTTTTTATATTTTAAAATCAGTGGGGTGAATAAAAGTGTTAATCAGATTTGAGGTTGTGTGTGGGTAGCAGTGGTAGCTGAGTTGTGGAAACATAGAAATAAGAATATTTTTAAAAGCAGCAGGATAGACCACATTGAAATTTTCACAATGGTGTAATTGAAGGTATGGTCATGGGTGAATTCCAAAGCTTGCGGAGTAAGTTTTTCTTATTCTGATCGGTGTCTTGAGCATATGATATGTATGAGATTTGTTAGAAAATGTTAGGTGGTTTTTTATGCATGGTGGGGTTCTATAGGGGTTCTTTTCTATTGTCAATTTTGTTTCTTTGTTTCATGTGTTTCTGTTTGTGTAAGGAGCATAAAGAAAAGGTGTTTTAGGTTGACTTTGTATAAAGGTTGAAGTATCCTTGAAATACCTCCATTATATTTATTCGTTTTTTGTTGATTAAAAAAAAAAAACTCCATACATCCTTGGGTTTAAAACTGAACAGGAGAACACTTCCTCTGTTCATCCTCCATCATGTGCCTTGTAGACTTCAAGTCTCTTTCATTTCAATTTGTTTATATATCTCTTAGTTTGATGTAAAAACCATATATTTGGTCTCATTGAAGAAACTATATTGTTGCTAAAAAATAGTAGATCACCGACACATAATGCCCTGAATATGTATTATTTCCACTGAATATATGGTACATACAATTATCAATTGTATTTACCACAAAACAATATGAGGTAATGAGTTGGTAGAACTTATAATGCCATTAACAAGATGCCTATTTTAGATATCATAAATAGAGATTTTTTCACATTAACATACCATAAATAGATTTTCTTATGACTTACAACATATAACTTTTTCGTTAAAAAGTGTTTTTCTCTTTCTCATAAGTTCCCATTATATAGAGAATGAGAAGAAGACTTCTTCATAAAGAGATAATGAATGATTAATGTTTATCACATTTTCAAGAGAGAATTATAATTTCAAGACTTTTAGAATGACCATCATTAAATATATTTAATGGATCAGTTATTAAGATTCAGTAGTCATGGTCCCAATTAAAATAAAGAGGGATTTCCAACAAATCTTCCCTTTCCTGACTTAATTAAGGGTATCAATAAACCAGCTCCCCTAACCGTTTGTTAGCTTCTTAATAGAAATTGTCTTGATCAACATGTCAGACTAGTTGCCATGAGTAATGAACTCCTTCCATCTTGTATCAGAATCAAGTTGTGATACCATTGTTGTGAAAATTATAACTAATTCTTCCATTTTGTATCTACACCAAAGAGGGAGAACTAATTCTACTCACCAAGTATTCTTAAGCAGAAAAGATAAATTAATTTTAGAATAAACCAAAGCAAAAAATTATCTTTCTATATGCTAAGTCACATATTTGGAACACTCTTTCTTCATGTACATTGACTTCTTGCAAAAGTAGCAGGTAAATTAATCAACCTTTATTTGTTTATTTTGTTCTTCTACACCCATTTATAAATTAAAAAACTGTTGGTATTTAAAATAATTTTTATTATAAAAAAAAAATTTCTAAATTAATATCTAACATTAGTTGTCAAGGTTTTAGTTACTAACTACTTTATACTATATATTAAAAAAGATTAAATTATAATCTAAAGTAGTTAGTAGCTAAAATATTAATAGCTAATATTAAATATTAATTTATAAATTAATTTATAAATTTTTATTAATAATAAAAGAATATTTTAAATATTAAGAATTTTTTAATTTATAAAATAATATTTAACTTAATTAATAGATTAATTAATTATTTTTTATTTCTAAAATTAGTTATTATTTATTGATTTTCTTTTAGGATGCCTTTTCTTTTTCTTATTATGAGATATGAGATGTGAAAGTAAGTGAACATACATTTTCACTCATAGTGAGATATTAGCTGGAGATTTTGTCCTTTATAACTCATTTTGAATTATTGAAAGTGTGTTGAAAGTAAGATAAAAACTAAGTGCCGAGCTCTAACAAGAGATTAGAGATTTCCATAATGTATTATCTTATGTTACTTTTTTGCCTTACACTTCATAAAAATGAGTTCAACCAAAAGTTACTCTATCTCAATCTTTTCACATTTTGGAAAACTATTAATCAAATTCTTTAAGATACTTCTTTGTAGTCTTACCCTCATAAATACATTCCGAAATTCTTTTGTAATAATAGACCATTTCATTATCCTAATGTCGTACATAATACATATATAACAAGAGGCATTTTGCTTAATGGGCCCACTACAATATACACCACAACATTAGTTTCACACTCTTTTGGACATACAAATTAGTTTGTAATAAAAAAAAATTAGCGCAATAATAAAGATTAATACAATAATTATTACCTTCCTTTGTTCTATATAAAAAATATAATATTTAAAATATTAGGTAATGCTTAACCTTTATATTGAATCTCAAACAAATAATTGAGGTTTATTCAATGGTACATATCACACAATTTTTACAAATTTTTGGTAATATAATACTTACATATGAACTTTCCACAAATTAAATAATACAATTTGTAGGAGTTAAACACCATCAAATTCAACATTAACATATGTTCAACAAAATTTTTGTCACTAAAGACAATATTAATTTAAATAATAACACCAAATATAATCTAGTTTAACATTATATTCTCATTCTCTAAGCATCACTTTCTTTCAACTTTGTAGCACGATTTTTGTCATTTTTAAAAATTACATCATTCTTAGGTCTCATATTGACTAGAGATATAAAGATATTTTATAGTATATAAGTGGGTGCAAACCTCATCTTATAAGTTAATCTTATAAAAATAAGTTAGACTTAAAATTTACTTCTTTAATATGGTACCAGAGTCCTAGTCCTATAGAGTTTATCCTAACGAAAATTTCTTAGACTTATCAAGTCACCCGCTATCGAACCATCCATAATATATAGACTTATCATAATCATTACAAAGACAAACACGTTAAATGACAAGAAACACAAAATCAATAATCAAAATAATTGAAATAAAAATGTGAGACATCAACGTCTCTCAAAGTTAAATATGTTTAAGATTTAATTATACCACATTTATATTTTTTTTATAAAAACATAAAGATCAATAAAAAACATCACACAACCTAATAGATTACACAATAACAAACATGTTTAATTGCCAGCTTAAATAATTATGTCCAATTAAAATACTTGAATAATTTAAAACTTTACTTTTAACCAAATGTCATAAAAATTAGACTTGCATTCGAAAATATTTGTGTCTGAGAAGTGAAATCCATTCTTAGGAAAGTTCCAACATTACATTAAAAAAAAAAAATAGAATCAAAATATTATTAATGTTACTATTATTAACAATATCTTATATATTAAAGAAAATATACTTACTATAATTATTATTAATAATAATATGTTATTAGAGGGAAGCAAACTCAAATCTTATAGAGTTCAATACAAAAATTTATACAAGAAATATTTCTCTAATTAAAATTTCATAAATGAGATCCATTTTATAGGGTTTAGAGAGTCATATTCACTCTAGAAGTTGAAGATGTTGGAAAAACTTAATAACATGATTATTGATATTTTTCAATAGAGCAACATAGTTTATTATCATTTTATGAGGTTGAAGGAGACACACATGATTAATACCAACAATAATACTTGCACTCCATTGCTCCAGGTGACTTGTCACCCAGGGTGCATCATTAATGTTCTTGTAAAACATAGACCCTAAATTTGTAATGAAACACTTGCTTATCCATAAGAAACTGAATTTGTAAAACAATGAAACACTTTGAAGATATAAACAAAAAGCATTTAGATATTTGCTTAAACAAATAGGTAATTGTCAATACATGTAAATTACATGCATGTTTATTTTACAATTTATTGATAATTGACATTCTTCTATAGGAAACTGAATTTGTAAAACAATGGAACACTTGGAAGGATGACCAATCATTCGCATTGGTGAAGTCAATTGACAATAAGGTATAATAATTTTATATAATGATGATGAAAACATCATTTTTTATTCATATAAATCACATTCTTCATTCTAGGTTAAATGTTTGCAAATTTATTCCAATGAATGTGACTTCA
The DNA here is from genome assembly GCA_013389735.1 of Phaseolus lunatus. Lineage (NCBI taxonomy): Eukaryota > Viridiplantae > Streptophyta > Magnoliopsida > Fabales > Fabaceae > Phaseolus > Phaseolus lunatus. The sequence goes on along the minus strand of CM023862.1, from coordinate 24,151,537 downwards.
TAATAATAAATAAAACTCAACTTTCAAATTTGGTAAAAAAAATACTCTATCAAAAGATAAATAGGTAATATATATATATATATATATATATATATATATATATATATATATTACAATATATATGCACTTTCTAAATTCTTTTAATTATTCAAATTCATAAGAGAATTCCATGTCAACTAATAGTCTTTATAATGAATAAATAACTCAAATATTAACTTTATATTATATTTAATTTAAATGAATTGTACTTGTTTTTATTTTCACACATATTAATATTTATAATATAATATCAATAAAATATGAAAATATGTTTTTATACATAAATATTAAAATGAAATAATATAAAAATGAATAACATAAAGTTATCGTTTTATTTTTTTCAAAGAAAATCGATTACTGTTTTCCCTTTTTATTATATTTTTATTCAAAATAAAAAGTGCAATGACTATATTAATTTTTTTTCTGTTTCTTTGATAAACGATGAAAATTTGAAGACCACCTATGTGATTGGATTTATCAAAATTAAATTTTAGAAAAAGGTTTAATTAATTTTTAATAGTTTTTGATTTTTTTTTACCGTTAACATTCTCACATATCTTAAAAATTGAGAGTAATAGTAGTTTATATATATCATATTCTTTAATCCACGTTTGTTAAAAAAAAAAACTATAATAATATTAGGTCTAAATTTCGTGAAAATATCTCAAAATATTAGAAATGTTGGTAGACTCGTCGAAACATTTTATATTTTAAATAATTAAAGTATCTGTATTTAATAATTTAAAATAAAAATAAAAATAAAAACAGTCATATTTGAGGCATATACTAGCATATAATATAACCTTTATAACTTCAATTGTACGTCTACATATTGTTGTGTTGGAACAATTCACTCTAATAATAGTCAATTCAGCCCTCCAAATTACTTTTTATTTTATTTTATCTTAAATAAATCTCTAAAATAATCTAGAATTTCATTTAATTTCTTCCAATTAATCCCTTTTCTTTCATGTCGACTTAAATGAAATATTAAAAATTTCCAGAGACATTTTGATCTTTTCTTCAGTTTGTAAGATACAATTTTGGAGATTACCATTTATTATTTTATGTGTTGGTTTTTACACAAGAACAGAAAATAGGTTTGTTCAAGGTTGGTAAATGAAAATCCAAACAGATTCCAAGGTATTTTTTTTTTATCTAAAGCCATTTACTATTTTCATTTTCAAGTTAAAATTTTGAAAATTGATTTGATTTATTATTGCAGATTTTTGTTTTCCCTGAAGAGGTGGCCCAATTGATTTGGAAGCAGTTGGTGTGAATGGGGGTGTGAAGATGAGATGAGCAAAGAGTCAAGTTTGATGCTTTATCCTCACCAAACTACAAGAAAACTGGGCTTACTACTTCCACACCCCTTTCTTCAAGCTCAAATCACAACTACGCTTTCCCTTTCGCAGCTCTCACTCACAAATAACGCTCACAATAGATTCTTTGCTGCCAGACCACGCTCACTCACACTTCATTCACACTTTCTCCACAACAGGAAGGGGAAGAAGCAACCTTTGATAATGGGAATGAAGAAGGGTGCTTCAGACCACGACGACGTCGTTCTCAAGTCCCCAAATGACCGTCGTTTGTACCGCCTCCTCCGTCTCCCCAACGGCCTCCGCGCTCTGCTCGTTCATGATCCCGAGATTTATCCGGAGGGGCCTCCAAAGCATGCTCCAGAGGAGGATGAGGTAGAGGAAGGAGAGGAAGATGAGGATGATGAAGAGGGAGAAGGAGAATATGATGATGATGATGATGATGATGATGATGAAGAGGAGGAAGGTGATGATGACGAGGTTGATGGGGAAAGGGATGGGGTCAAGGGTGGTGGTGGGGCTGCTGCCCAGAGCAAAAAGGTTGGGTTTCTATTTGTTTTCTTTTGTGTTCTGCTTATTTGGGGAATGCCCATTTCGATTTTAGCTACGGTTTACAGTGTGCTGCTGTTGTGGCTTTGTGGGTTGGTTGTTTTGGTGTCGATGGGATCTGGGTTCTTTGTGGAAATGTGGGGATGTGAATGGGGATTGGGGAACGGTTATGCTATATGTGATTTGGTGTTTCTTGAATGTGAATTAATGAATTAATGTATTTTTTTGTTTGTTTGCAGGCTGCAGCAGCTATGTGTGTAGGTATGGGCAGCTTCTCTGACCCGAATGAAGCTCAGGGACTAGCACACTTTTTAGGTTTGGATATTTTCCTCATTTAGGTACTGTTTGGATAAACTTGTTGTAAGTGCTTATATGAGAAGAAACTGGGAAGGTACAATGAATTAAAATTTTCTCGTAAGTTAGAATCGACTTATGTATTGGGTCCTTTTTTAAAAGTTCTCTTATCCAACACCTATGCAAGCTGAAGTGTATAAGTTGGTTTTGACTTAAGTTTAATTCATTTTACTTACTTGCTTCTTCTTTTGTAAGTGTTTATTGAGAAGTTTATACAAATGGGACCTTAATTTTTTTTCCTATATTTGATTTATACTTGTGTGGCATTTTTTAGATATCCTGGAATAAAAATAAGAATTTGATGTATTTGATTTGCAGAACACATGCTCTTCATGGGGAGTGATGAATTTCCAGATGAAAATGAGGTCTGTTTGGCTATGTGATGTGTTGCTTATTCATGTCTGTTTGAAAATGATTAATTCTTATGTATTATTGAGAAAACAATTTATCTATAACATGTTTGTTTTGGTTTAGAAGCATCATGTAAAACAAGTGAAAACCTGAACCTGAAGAAGTGTTGTTATGACCTGATAGTACTCAATACCTCTTATTGCATGTTGCTTTGTCACATGTGTACCCGAATTCAACTTCAGGAATATTACCTGTCCTCAGTCAAGAAAGTTTTCACTATGTGAAGCCTTTGATGGAAATGTATTACATGCTTCAGGACTTCATATTATGTTGGATTTTATTGTTATATAAGGCGTTTGCATTCTTTCACTGAATGCCACTTTGCCACAGGAATGTCTTTCTTAAAGTTTCAACAACTTTTTGTATATCTACTGATAGGCTAAATGATAAATTTCTGCATCCTTTTACTATTATTAACTATCATAATTGTGATCTAAGTGGTACTTCTGTGTCAGATTTCACATTATGGTTTTATACGCAGTTTAACTAAGTTGTAATCCTAGCTGATTCCCCCTCCTATTCTCTGATGAAACTTAAAATTAATTAAGATAGATTAGATTAATTTCTTTGTATCCATGGCATGAAGCCTCACTTTTCTGAGGTTGATTGTACTCCTGCTGCATTTGCTAGAAGCATTACATAGGTTAATTGGCATAGGATTTGACACTCTTTTTATTGTTAGTACGATAGCTATTTGTCCAAGCATGGTGGCTCATCAAATGCATACACGGAAACTGAATACACCTGCTACCATTTCGAAGTGAAGCGAGAGTTTCTAAAGGGTGCCTTGAAAAGGTAAACTCTTCTGTTAGGTGGTTTTACAGATTACTTATTCCAGATAGGTTCTGCTTTCTACTTTTGCTTCTGAATTGCATTTAACTTCATAATTGTCTTTTGTCAGTGGTTACTAATATAAATCTGTATAGTGTGTGATGATCATGCATATATTGGAGCATTTTAGCTATTGCAGTCGAGTAGAAGTAATTTTTTTTAAAAAGATATTTTACTGTTCGTCAGATTACTAGTCAGTAGCCACGTGTTGTAAAACATAAGAATTATTATGTATTGTACAACCTAAAACAGTTCAAATCAGGATTTTTAGATCATTAATCCAGTAAAATTAGTCCCATCCTATGTCTTTGTTATTTTAGTTATCTCACTGTTTGGTGAAAAATACAAGACCAATAGATCATCAATCCAGTGTATTTGATCGTACATATTAATTATTTAATAATCTCAATATCCGTTGGGGAATCATGTGTCATAAATGATCTGTTGGTAATATTTTAATTGTCAACGTTCGTTGTTGGTTACATTTCATTATTGTGCTATATTTCTGTTGAGCCTTTTTATTGGTTTCTTTCATTATCAGATTTTCTCAGTTCTTTATTTCACCTCTTGTAAAGATGGAGGCAATGGAGCGAGAAGTACTTGCAGTAGATTCAGGTAGACTTTTTTATTTAAAAAATGAACTTTAGAAAGAGCTCCAACTTTCTTATCTTCTAGTTTGCTGATGAAATGTGCTTTTGGCTTACAATCGTATACCATAATGGTGTGCACATAGAATTCAACCAGGTTTTACAAAATGATGCTTGCCGTCTTCAACAACTTCAGTGCCATACTTCTGCTCATAATCATCCTTTAAATAGATTCTTTTGGGGTAAGTCGGGATTATGTTAATCCATTTATTGGTCAATTAGCTTTTCAGTTTATTTTGTTTGCTAAAGCTATTTGATAATAATAATAAAATTATTTTGATTTCTTTTTCACGTACATGAAGGGAATAAAAAGAGCTTGGTTGATGCAATGGAGAAGGGTATTAATTTGCGAGAGCAAATATTGAAATTATATGGGGATTATTACCATGGTGGATTGATGAAGCTTGTCGTTATTGGTGGAGGTGAGGTTCTATTTCACTATCTTTTGTATGATTATTCTATTTAGAACCAAGAAGTTTTACAAAGTTTAGGATAGTAATATTTAGGTCCTAGCAATAGTGTGTCTAGTGTTTCCTAAGGGAGCCTAACATGGGATACAAGTCTCTATTTTTTGTCTCACATGTGGCTAATAGGAAAGTGGAACAAATTAACAAAATGTTGCATTTAGGGCAGAGAGAAAAAGGTACCCAGGACTTTTTCTAGTGTAGCAAAGCAAATACTAACATGTGGGCAATACATTCAGAAAGTAGTTATTCAAGTTGCATCCTGTTAATGTTGATATGATTTTCTTTTATTTTCTGTTTGTTGAAATTTGTAGTCGGCTATTGTCAAATTAATATTTAGAATGTAAATTAATTTTTTGATATACTAATTGTAACAGATTATTGATTATAATGGCTCTAGTGAAGGCTCAAGAGTAGGTCTAAAATTAATATATGGTGGTATTTTGAGTAATATGTTTTTAAATAATACAGAGTCTCTGGATGTACTTGAGAGTTGGGTTGTGGAACTGTTTGGTGCGGTAAAAAAAGGTCAAGCAAACCCCGTGTTCTCCATGGAAGGTCCTATTTGGAAATCTGGTAAAGTTTACCGCCTAGAAGCTGTCAAAGATGTCCATATCCTTGACTTATCATGGACACTGCCCTGTCTACATCAAGAGTATTTAAAGAAGCCAGAGGATTATTTAGCTCATCTCCTTGGGCATGGTAAGATTTCTCAATATGGATAAATCCTAAAGAGTAGAGTGATATTTTTCATGTATCTATTATCATGCATCTTATTGTGTATCTCTGTTGCAAATTAAAGTGATACACTTTCATGTCAATTGACATTGGAGAGTTTCTCTTCTCAAGCATTGCTCTCCATTGTTTTCTTGTGGTATTTCAAAAATTGTCTAAAGTTTCCTGCACAGTAACTGCCAGTTATCATGTTTTTGTTGATAAAAAAACTGAGATAGATTTTATTTCTCAAACAGCCACATGGTTTCTTTCCTGCCTGCCTGCTGATTTTTTATTTTATTTTAAATACTTTAGTCCCAACTTAGAATGCTTGATAAACTTCTGAAACATTGTTTTGTATAGTAGAATACTCTCATTTATGGCAACGGTAATATATTTTGTAGATTCGTATGCACCAACTATTTCTCATTTAAATTTAAAATTGTAAGATTGGAAGTTTTATGGTGGCGTTTTCGTTAACAATAGCTTAATTAACCTTTCAGAGGGCAGAGGAAGCTTGCTCTCCTTTCTCAAGACCAGAGGGTTGGCTACTTCTCTATCTGCAGGTGTTGGGGAAGAGGGAATTTATCGGTCATCTATAGCTTATGTCTTCGTCATGTCCATACACCTCACCGACTCTGGTATAGAAAAGGTAAACTCATTTTGTTAACTTCTAGAGGCACATCAGATGGAAAGTATGTAACTTTTTGTGTTTTTAGTGAGCCATCAGTTGTCAAGTTGTAAGGTTAACTTTTATTCTACTTCCTTCCCCAGATCTTTGATATCATTGGCTTTGTCTATCAATACCTTAAGTTGTTGCGTCAAGATTCACCACAAGAATGGATATTTAAGGAACTTCAAAATATTGGCAACATGGATTTCAGATTTGTGGAAGAGCAGCCTCAAGATGATTATGCTGCTGAGCTTGCAGGTTTCTAATTTATTTTCTTGGTAGTATAGTCAAACTTTTTTTCTGGTATGAATATTTCTTGATGTTCGTGCATTTTGAAAATATTGGTGCTTGAAATGATGCAGTTTTGGTACAGGAACATACTTGAAGTAGTATATACGAGGAGAAGAGATTGAGAGATCATGACTTAGATATTCTTGATTCAGATTCACATACACACACAGTCACGCATATATATATATATATATATATATATATATATATATATATATATATATATATATATATATAAGGATAAATGTCTTACAACAGAGGATTCTAGGTTATGAATAGATACAACACACACGGTTTTTTCTCAGAAGATAATATAAACTATTCTAACATTTGGATTTTGTCAAAAAATGTCTACAAGTTGATCATTGGAGCCAATAAACTCAGTTTAAATTTCCTTGGACAACCACTTTTCTCTAACAAAATGCATTCAATTTCTATATGTTTTGTCCTCTCGTGAAACACATTGTTGGAAGTGATGTGAAGAGCTGCTTGATTATCACAATACATCCTCATTTGTTGAATTTCAGAAGACCTCAGTGATTTGAGCCTTCTTCCAAAAAGATTTACATCTGAATGTTCCAAGGGTCCCTGATATATTATGTTCCATAGATTGCCAAAGCAGGGCACAAAGTTGGATGCCTGACTTATTCCTTTGTTCAACACTTGATGATATTTCAATACTGTCTTTTTCCAAGAGATTATGAAAACCTTGGCCAAGAAACCAAAGTTCAATAGAAGCAGACCAAGATAAATAAATTTTACCACTAAGTTTTGCTGAAGTGATTGTTGGAGACTCAGGAAACAAGTGGGAAGGTCCAATAGATAGATGTTCCGTAGCTCCAACAGAAACCAAAAAACCAAAATAAGAGAAGAGCCCTGTATGGATTAGGATGTGAATAGTGATGGAAATGTATGGTGAGGGTTGAAATAGGAATAGATGAAGTCAACGAAACTGATAGAGGTGGCGTGATGGTGTTCCGGTGACAGGAAGGCAGCAAGTGGGCTAAGTGTGCCCAACTGAGCTGCCCAGAGAAGCAATGTGTGACGGAGCATGAGAAAGAACTAGCCTTCATGACCAACCGGGTTAGGCATCCCCTGGAGAGATGCTTCAAATCCAGTGGTTGCCAGAGAAAAAGGCTTAAGTCCAGCAATGGCAGCAGAAGACATTTTCTTGTCAGACAATACAGACAGAGTGGGATTGACCCTCTCTGACACAACCAATTTGAAAATTATATATGAGGAAAAGAACTTGAAAGATCTTAACTTAGATATCCCTACCGATTCATATATATATATATATACACACACACACACACATACATACACAACTAAAGCTTAATGAAAGATAAAGAAACTTTCCCTAGGATTATAGGTTACAGATAGATACAACACAAAACAGCTTTTGCTCAAAAGTTATGACAAACATATCCAAATCGCTGCCTATTGACTGGAATACGATGTTAATTTATGTAGGATGATTGTTGCAAAAAGATAGAAACTATGTTTTTATATACATAGGAGTTAATTGAAGAACTCAACTGGTCTATAGTATTTGATAATCATGTATACATGAAAAAAAGGCTAACTAACATAGAAATGAAAGGAATACTATTGTCATTTAGAATCTGTAGCAAAAACTGAAGATCTATTTGTTATGCTCTTAGGTGGTTATTATTGTTATATATGTGATATGATGTTTTTACAAATTTATTGTCCTTATTGGTTTATTCATTTTAATTGTGCAGAAAATATGCACTTTTATCCACCTGAGCATGTCATTTATGGTGACTATGTGTACAAGACTTGGGATGAGCAATTGTTAAAACAAGTTCTTGGTTTCTTCATTCCTGAAAACATGAGGGTAGATGTTGTTTCAAAGTCATTCCTTAAGTCAGAAGGTGAGTTCTTTTTTCTCCCTTATCTAATTGGCAATTGCTTGTTGGCCTTTTCCCTTTTCCTGTATCCTTGATAACATTGGCGGGCATAGGTCTAAGCCATTGACTGTTGCCTATCATTATGCTTTTTAATAATCCTTATTCAATAATGGTGACTGAGGGGTGGGGTTCTCTACCGTGATGATTTATTTGTTTCTACCTGTGCCTGTTTCTTTGAAATATTAGAAAATAATTACTATTATTTCATTGCTCAAAGATTAGTTCCGGAAGTTATATTTTCACCAAGACAATTGAAAGACTTGAATTTTCTTTTCTAGATTTCCAGAATGAACCTTGGTTTGGTTCACGTTACACGGAAGAGGATATTTCTCAAAATTTGATGGAGTTGTGGAGAAATCCTCCAGAAATTGATGCCTCACTGCATCTTCCTTCCAAGAATGAGTTCATTCCAAGTGACTTTTCTATTCGTGCTAGTGAGACATGTGCGGATGATTTTGCAAATTCAACTTCTCCTAGTTGTATAGTTGATGAAGCATTGATAAAATTCTGGTACAAGCCTGATAGCACGTTCAAAGTTCCTCGTGCCAATACGTATTTTCGAATTAGCTTGAAGGGTGGATACGCTGACGTGAAGAGTTGTGTATTATCTGAATTGTTCATTCACCTTCTGAAAGATGAGTTGAACGAAATCACATACCAGGTTAATTATCGATTTATTTACAATAAACAACAGGCAATAAAGGAGGATGGAAAATTCACCTACAACATGAAAGAAGTGAACAAAGCTTAGAAACAAAAGACAACTTGGGCTTAGATACTGCTTTTGTTTACTATGAAGTATAAACATATACATACACACACATACACACATATATATACATACATATACATGCATATACATGATACATATATATCATGTATCATATATATATATATATATTACAGAAAAATAAGTACAGATTAAAAAATGCTCTCATTTTTCGTGAGATTTCACCATAAATAAATTATCCTTTTCAATTGTCTCTGGAGGTCTTCTTAAACCAATCATAAAACCAGATAACCTTCAGCTTGCCTATTGTCAATCATAAAAATGCTCCCATTCATTAGTATTTGTGGAAAAAAATTGAGTATTCAAGAATTAGAGCTCACTTTTTATTCCTTTCCAATTGATTGAAAATTGGTTTTTAGTTTTTCATTTTATTAAAGTATATTGCCCCAAGAACCCTTCCTCAGATATTACTTTATGGGAAATATCTGACAAAATGGTCTTGTTAAATATCTTCAATGCGAATACATGACATTTGAAGGTGCTTAAAAAACCCCTGTGGTATCACCAAAGTTGTGTTTCTATTTCATTGTAATAATGTTAATAAAGAAAGTACAGAGTATAAAGCTTTAGTATTGAACACTTATTAAAACCCTTCCTTAGTATTTCTTAAATAAAGTATGCATATACCACATAACTCATTCAATAGAGAACAGTACTTTAGGGTTGGGGCTATTGGCACTCATTAATGCCTATTCATGCCCCAACCAACTTCTTCAAATTGCAGTTTCCTCAATTGAATACTTGATTACAATTTAAGAAATGGCAGTTATAAGTGGTGGAGGTTGTGCAAATAGTCCCATCCTATTTGTAGATATTTTTTGTAAACAAATCTTTGTCTGTGGATGCAGGCTAGTATTGCCAAGTTAGAAACTTCTGTCAATTATGTTGGTGACATGCTTGAGCTGAAGGTCTATGGTTTCAACGAGAAGCTTCCTGTTCTGTTATCTAAATTCTTTTCAGTAGCTAAATCTTTCATGCCAACTGATGATCGGTTTAAGGTATGTGATATGTTTCTTTTAAAAAAAATATTCAATGTTAACCATATTTTAATTTTTCTATCTTCAATTTTACTACGTTCTGTCTTCGCTGTCACGAACCAATGATTATCTGAACAGGTCATAAAAGAAGATATGAAGCGAACTTTAAAGAACTTCAACATGAAGCCACTGAGCCATTCAACATATTTGAGATTGCAAGTTTTGTGTGAGAGTTTCTATGATGTTGATGAGAAGCTGCATTATCTAAATGATTTGTGTCTTGATGATCTGAAGGCATTCGTCCCTGGACTTCTCTCCCAGGTTGATATAAAATATTTAGTATTAGTATTTTCTATTATACTTTTTGCAGATTATGTTGTCTTTAAAATTCCAAGTATGACGGATTCAGGAGTATAACAAATGTTGTCAATACTGTTAATGGCGGGTGAGCAACATGCACCATTGCACTTGAATGTGTGTTGTGCCAACTCCCGAGGGGCACATGGATGAGTAATTGTTATTGTGCTTGTAACTTTAGTGTTTGTGCTACCTAAATAACTCCCTGTTGTGCTCTAATGTGCATGTAGAAGTCCCAGCCATAGGTTGTAACACTAACAACTGCAAGAAAGCAACAACTACTCCTTTATGATTTGTCATATATTATTGGTCTTTAGTTGATTTTTAAATGAGTTATGTTGGGATAAGTCAACATAGATTAATTGTAACGATTTTATGGTTTGCTTAGTTGTCTTTTGTAGTTGTGATATTGTTGGAGATTTATTCTTTTCTATCTTAATTTTGTACAGCTATATGTGGAGGGTCTATGTCATGGAAATCTTTCGAAAGAAGAAGCAATTAACATATCAAATATATTTAAAATGAATTTTCCTGTAAATCCACTCCCGATTGAGTTGAGGCATGCTGAGCGGGTTATTTGCCTGCCGTCTGGTGCCAATTTAGTTAGAGATGTCAGTGTGAAGAATAAGTTGGAAAAGAACTCTGTGGCTGAGGTAATTTTAGTTAGATTGGTTTTTTTTTTTTTCACCAATGTGTTTCATAGATATTTGTTTTTCTGTCCCTGACAATTTGTCGTACTTCTTACTTCCGTTTTGGTTTTTATGCAGCTTTATTTTCAATTTGAGCAAGATTTTGGTTTGGGGTCAATCAAATTGAAAGCTTTGATTGATCTTTTTGAGGAAATTGTGGAGGAGCCATTTTTTAATCAGCTGAGGTGACAATCTGTTGCTCAGTTTCTTATATTTGACTTCTGATATTTGTTAACGACCATAGTTCCTCTCTTCTATTCTCCCGTGATTGACATTCCATATCAAATAATACATCTTAGAATGAGAATGTCTGTTACTTGTTACCTATCTACTCAGTGCAAATTGAACGTTACTTGCATTTATGAGAGGAAGCTACTCTAATTATTGATATCTCTTAAACTTGATTTGTTGTAAACTAGCTCAGAGATAGGTTATTGATTACTTGATAATAAAGTTGTCTTGGTTTGCCATGAAAGTTTCTATTGTTATAGAATCCTAGTTTCACTGATAAAATAGGTATAAATTCAATGAAACCATTCACTTGCAGCCTTATGCATGTGTTGAGATTGCTGTTTCTTTATCTTTCTTTTGTCAATCCTACCTTGTTTGTCTCTCTGGGGACTAAAATTCATGTATCTGGATACAGGACAAAAGAGCAGCTTGGTTATGTTGTTGAATGCAGCCCACGAGTAACATACCGTGTTTTTGGGTTTTGTTTCTGCATTCAGTCATCTGAGTACGACCCAGTTTACTTGCAAGGGAGAATTGACAACTTCTTAAATGGCCTGGAAGAATTGTTAGTAAGTGTTCCTATTTCCTTCAACCTCCATGTTCCTAGGTTATCTGCTTCCTTGTGAGCTACAATAAAGCTAAAGTGACTTGGGTTCTTAAGAAGTTATAATAGGCCGACCCTAATATTATTGAGAAAGATGGAAAATGGATGCAAATAGTAAAATGCTTGGAATTTGTCATCTGCAGAGTGTGAATTTTTTTCTCCTTCCAAGATGATGGCATTATTAATTTTGTTAAATAGACATTATAGCACTGTCATAACACAATGCACAAGCAATTTTTAAAAGGAGGCCTGCTGTTACAGTGGAATCTTTGGCCTTCCACCATATTCTGCCAAATTGCCATTGATAACCTTGTTTATTCTGTCATTCTATTGCTTGTTTTTGAGCTTGTTATATAGTAGTTATCTCAAATTCAATGAATTGTTTTTCATTTCTCTATGTAGCTAAATTATGTTTTTCTGGGTTGAGTTTTCAATGCAAAGAAAAAAACATGTATTCAAAATTTTTTGATAATGTCTAAGGAGTCTATTTTGGCAAGAGCTTTAAAATCCAAAATATAACTGTAAACTGCTTCAATTTAACAGCACTATAGCTCTTTTTTTGCCATGTACATTGGATGTACTTATTTGACAACAGGCTTTTCTGTTTCTGACTTGATTTGTGGATTCTCGTCTAAAAGATTTATTGAAGTGTTTATTTTCTGAATGAAGACTTATGTTATGGAGAAATATATTGCAGGATGGACTTGATGGTGATTCCTTTGAGAATTACAAAAGCGGGTTAATGGCAAAGCTGCTAGAGAAAGATCCTTCACTCACATATGAAAGCAATAGATTGTGGAACCAGATTGTTGATAAAAGGTACCTACATATTTTGTGGTCTAGATGATAGTGTTAGACTTAGTTATGGAAGTTGTCACTTATTGTGTAGTCTTATAACCAGCAACCTTCCATATGACTCAGATGTTTGATATCTTTTATGTACATATTTACGTAATTTCTTTTTACTGCTGAATCTGTCTTGGTAGAGTATGGAGCAATTTCTGCCAAGTTATGATAGAAGTTTGAGGACCAAAAGGGCTTATAGGGAATATCATTATTAGCTACATTTTGTTGCTCTACAATGATGGTTTAGATGACTATAAACATTATGGTTTTCAGGTATATCTTCGATTTCTCAAAGAAGGAAGCAGATGAATTGGGGAACATAACCAAGCATGATGTTGTTGAATGGTACAAGACTTACTTTAAACCGCCGTCTCCGAAATGTCGGCGACTACTCATTCAGGTATGGGGTTGCAACACAGACTTGAAAGAGGCTGAAACACCATCCAAATCTGTGCGAGTCATTACAGATGCAGCAGCTTTTAAGTTGCAATCCAAGTTTTATCCAAGTTTTTGTTAACTTTTGAGATATAGTGTTCAACTCAGAACATTTAGTGGTTGTAGACTCAAGGGGTGTCATCGATATGCTTAAAATGAAAGTAAGTTTAAGGAGGAGGGATACAAAATGTGTTACTGGAATCAGATTTATTTATGTAAATTACATTTATTTGAGAAAATATTCATTTTATCAACAAGATATTATAGTTCAATGACTATACATTTGTCCTTTGTATATGTGTTTACTTGCACTCTATAGATGAGTCTCTCTTAGGCTATATTCAAATGTTTTCCCTTAAAAGCCATTTTAAGGTTTAAACCAAAAGCTTTAGAAGAAGTTATTTGGTTACTTTTATTTCTTTTACCTTGAGAGAACAAGGGGAGTGTGAAGGGAGGGAATAGAGAGAATGGGGAGGCAATATTTTCCTTTTTTTTATGAAAGTTCTTTTTTTTTTTTTTTTTTTTGAAATAGAGGTTGTTTTCATTTATTGAAAGTAAACTTTAAAAGAGATTTTTTAATACTTTGTTTTGTTTAAGCTATTCTTATTTTAATCTTAAATTTGTGTTAAATAAAGTTTTCGTACCCAAAAATCTGTTAAGGAATGAAATTAGTATTTCATAAAAAAATTTAACATATATCATTTATAACATTTTTTAATAGATATGCAATTTTATCGTGAGATTAATTACTTTTGAATTGATAATGTTGATATCTCAACATATTTACATTTTTTTTACTAATATAATAAATGGCAGGATTTAGAACCATAAAGAATGTATTTAATTATTTAAAAAAAAATTATATATTAAAAAAAATGTAGAACAAAAAGTAATAAATGCAAAATACTATTTTAAAGAAAACAGGAAAAAAAATTATTATTATTATTATTAATTAGAGATTTCAATATTTAATAATTTATTAATACTAAATTAAATTAACTATAACATTAATTTCAATCATGTTAATTTAAATATTTAATAATAATTATAATAGTATGAATAACGTCAATTTAAATATTTCTATTAAAGAATATAAAATTTAAATTTGATAGCGGTTTATATTTTAAATTTTCATTCTGAACAAAATTGTTACAATGCTTCATGGTTATATTTCTAAGTTAGGGATATTTTATGTTCATTATTTTATTAAAAAATCAAACCAGTATATATGAATAATATTTAAAAAATAGCTAGATAAGTATTTTGAAGGAACTTGTTGACTTGATCTTCTCAAATATGTTGAACTTGAAAAACTATCTATGCATGCTTATAATTTTTTTTTTACTTGCACTAAATTACTATAACTAGATTTGGTATATATTTTTTAGGTGCAATACATAAAAAGATATTGTGAAAATTGACTATTGGAGAAGATGAAACAAATTCTTGTAAAATAGAACCTATTCTTTTAAAAATATAATAAAGATATATAAATATATTTATATATATATATATATATATATAAATTTTCTGCTACTAAAAATTATTTTCAACTTTCGGTAAAATTTGAAAATTGAATTCACAGTTGCTAATAAGTTGCTAATAATAGAAGTGATGAAAAATACATTAAATTTATATACAATATATCTATTAAAGAATTACCATTATTTTATAATAAATAAAAAATAATTATTTTAAAATCAAAGAAAAAGACAACATATACCTATTTATGTTAAAAGTTATTTTTCTATAATTTATTTTTAGAATTTATGCTATTAATAGTTAGTGAGATAATACAGTAAACATATAAAACAACTTTACTAGGTTATAGTTCGTTAGGCGTCATGAAACAAAAAACATAACATAAGAGAGTTCTTTTTAAATTTTTGTTTCCTCTAAATCACAAGTTCTTGTGAAGACATTTTCAGTAATCTTCGTGCTTGTGTTGGGTACTCATGGCAGATTCTTGGTGTCAAAATACCACCGTTCTTGAGTATCAAAGATCAGTTAGCTTCCATTGTTACAGGTTTGCATTTAAGTGAATCATACATGTTGAGTTGTTTTTTGGTGGGTTTAAAGAAAGTCCAACAAGTTTTGGTACATTTCTTTATCGACAACAACTTCATCCTCTGCACTTCCCAACTTTTAAATTTTATTTGATAGGATAACTCTTGGTTGTTCTTGCCATCACAAAATAAATTTTTCTTTTATTTATTAAAATTCTGATTCTTCAGTTTACACATGGTTCCTTGTATTTAGGTACCTCCAGTGGTTGATTGAAGACCAGGACTCTAATGATACACAGTTGCATACCTCTCACTTGCCAAGTCAGCAATTGAAGTCATTGAATCTGAAAATATCTCTGAGAATCTTAATGGTGAAAACATAGAGACAAGAAGTTTGGCTGCTTTGAAAAACTCAATCTTTAACATTCCTGTCAGGGAAAGATTGCAGATATTTTTGCAATCCTCAGACTTGTATGATCCAGAAGAAGTTCTTTATTTGATTGAAGGATCAGAATTGTGGTTAGAGAAGGTAATTTTGAGACTTTTGACTTTATCCAATGCTGGCATAAGTGATACCAAAATGGTTCTCTATAATTGTTGAGAGACAGAGAGGGAAACAAGAGAGCATAGGATGAATTCCATGTGTTTAGACCACAACAAAGCTATTGAGTTTATAGGGGAGAAAACATAATTACAACATATTGAAGACCTAATTACAGATGTTAATAATATAAATATACAAAAAATTGAATTCATTCTAATATCTACTATTACTATATTTACGAGATTCTAGCACTCCCTAAAGTAATGATTACATAGAGATCTCTAGAATCTTCTAACAGCTTATTGTAGTATACTTAATATCCTACTATAGCAAACAATAAATTGAAGGGGGCTGTAGGGACATAAAAGATATTATGAGTAGAAGGAGAAGGAAGAGGATGGATAATACTAACACCTCAGGACTATGTTTGAGAACTATTTGCCATGGTGATAACAGCTAAATAACCATTAGTTTCTATTTAATGTAACTCTGTTAGAGAAATAACATACTAAAGTTAGTATAATAGGTGCATATATCTAAGTCAAATTCAATACATATGATATCTTTCAGAAATAAAGTCAAAACTTGTGTGATGTATGTCAATAGTATTATGAAAGTATGAATAAAATACCATGGTTTTGAAAATCTTAATGTCTTTCTATGAATACAATATCTATATCTCATACTTTGCAAAATGAATAATCAAAACTTCTTGTTATTGAGAATGCTTAGTTACAACCATGCAAAACTGTTTGCAATATAAATATTCAAAACTTCTTGTTCTTGAGAATGATTAGTTACAGTCATGCAAAACTTGTTGTATTACATTAGACAAATCGAAAATAGTTTTGGTTTACATATGTAATTCAAAACATGTGCTAAAAATTGGTGATTTTATTTTCAGAAAAAAATAACATCAACGATCAAATGTGATGATAATGTGCATACACTACTCAATTAAAAAAAAAAAAACATTAAAGAAGCCAAAATGAAAACATAGTTCAAAGAAAGACATTAAAATTAATTGATAGTTCAAAGGAGAGAAGGTTTTGGCCAAATACATTTTGGACATTAACATCTCCAATGGATTTCATGGATCAATATTACTTCTGAATGATGTCTATCTTGCTCTCTAGCCCTTGAACATGATGATGCATGTATCCATGCTCTCTCCCATTTTCAGTCACCGGAGATACTTCTTGGATTTGGATCATAGTCATCTTCTTTTTTATTTCATTCAGGTTCTGATCAATCAGCCATGAGAGATCATTCAAATCTATCAAACTAGGATTGTCAAAAACCCTCCCAACACTCAAGTACTGAAACATAAGATGAGTCATTTCTTTCTTCCTGTTCTCATTCCTCTGTCTTGTCAACTGTTGTTGGCCTTTAATGATTATTTGCTTCAATAAGCTCTCCTGATTCAACATCTTTCTGCTTTGTTTCTGCTCAGACATTTCCATGAACTTGGAAAGCACCCTTTGAACTTCTGACTCAGATGGCCAAACCTCTGGCTGAGGATCATTTGGAGAATAGATTATGGCACATGCTTCAATCCCACAAAGGGTGCTAATTTCATTCATTTTCTTGATCAAGCCTGTTTATAAAACATAAATAGAATTAGAGAAAATAAGAAGTGATGTGAAATTGAAATTTTACTAAATGTGTGATGCCACAATAATTTATCCATACACTTTCAGAAGAAAAATATTTGAAAAAAGAAATAAAATAAATTATTTATAAACTAATTTATAGAATATTTCTCATATAGATGATATAATTAAATTTAATAATATACAAATTTATATAAATATGAAGAGAAAGAGAAATCAACCACTAACCATGTTTTCTTTTCTTTAACGTTGTCTTCCTCTTTGAGTCACTGGTAATGTATGTGAGATCCAACTTCTTTCTGGCCATGGTAGTGATCAGAAGAGAAGTTCTGAAAATACTGTTAATGTGAATGTGCTTTTCTCACTTTCACTTTTGCTGTTTATATAAACATATTTAAGATGCAAGTATATTCAAATTAGGGAAAGTTTGCTAGGTGCATTAATAGAGAATCTCAATTACCAAATACATTTAAGCAAAAATTCATAATTCAATTCATGTACAATGAACAATTAGAGAAATTTTACAGATTAAAAAAGTGATTACAGTGAATAGTGATTGTTTTTAAAAAGGTATAAACTAACTTATATTTGTTTATATGCAAATATGCTTTTAAAAACAACCAATTTTTATGATGAGTTATTAGAAATAGTTTGTGGTTTTAATCAGATTTTAGATTTTGCTTTTTTTTAAAAGCTGAAACAAAATAATAATAAAAATAGAAGTATTTTTTTAAATGTTTTTTTACGTAAAAAAGCTTCTAAATGGAAGAGCTGCCATTTTTGGATGATAAACAAAAATTGAGATTTTCATGTTTAGATTGAGGACAAGTGAAACGAGTGGTCTCATGTTATACTTTTGGAGTGAAATTCTTGATATTTAGAAATTATATTTAATAATAATTAATTGAAGTAGCCTTATTTAAAAGGATATTTTTTTTATGTGATTATTTTTTCATTAATTATTATATAACTAAAACTTAAACCCGTTATGAAAAAAAATGGTGAACCATGTAATACTGATTAAAACGTGTATATTAAAAATAATATTTAATTACTCTTTACATTACATAAACATTTTATAGATGAAAGATACTTCAATAAATCACTTAATTTTTAGCTGTGCATTAAAATATTCTAAAAAAAATTCATTCATATATACAAAATGGATAAATTATTATTTCAATATAAAGTAGCAGTGCTATAAATATTAAATAATCATTAATTATTTAATACAAAATAAAAATGTATCAACTATTTATTAATCTAATACACTGAATATGTGTTATTCACTTTTAATTACATCTATAGTATGATGTATTATGTGCCATAAAAGGAGATTCCACAGCCAACAATAGTTGGGTTAGCATATCTCAATAACTCACATAAACATTATCCTCTATATAATATATATATATATATATATATATATATATATATGAATCTTGGAAGCAAACCTCTCTAATTAAGAAAAAAATAAGAAGAAAAAAATTAAAAGCAATAGTGAAATCAATATGAAGCACAATGTCACCAATTAAACCATGTACTTCTTTTATTATTAAATTAATTGTGCTATTTATTAATTAAAAAATTAATTATCATTATCTTTTTAAATGGTAAAAAATATTTTAATTTAAGGAAAAATAAATAAATTAATTAATAAAACATACTTAATATGATGATATTTTTTTGTATTTATTTTGGTTTTAGTTTTTGAAATAATTAACAATCTATATGAAAGAATTTGATATAGATAATTACTCATCAATCTAGGAGATAAGTAAAATACAATTAAAGGAAATAATAAGAAATGTTTAAACCAAAAATTTTAATTTATTAAATATTTAATTTAAAAATAATCATTAAATACTTCAAATTAAAAATAACAATGTTAATCTGATTACGTGGGTCGGCCATTTCAGCCCATAACCCGTAACCCGTAACCCGTAATACCTCACTCTCTGAAACTGAAAACAAGAAGGCAAAGCACCAAACACAACTCACCCACAGCAACGAATCGCCTCCTCCTTCAAGCTCGCGGCGCGGCGGCGACCGGCAATTGGAAACCGGCAACATACTCACCCTCGAGCAACGAATCTCATCTCCAATCTCTCCTCCCTCCGCTGCAAGCTGATCTGACCTCCTCCCTCAAGTTCGCGCCGGCGACAGCGACAGCGACGGCGGGGCAAGTGCAAGGAGCCTCACTCAGACGACTTCGACACTCCTCTCCTTCTCTCTGTTAGATTTTCTTCCCCCAAGGTATGGTTTTTTTCTTCTCCTCTCCTCATGTGTTTTCAGATTATAAGATATTTCTGGATCTGGTTTTGTGCTGTGCCGAATTTATGTTCTGGATTTTACTGCTATATGGATGTAGACATATGAATTTAGTATTGCACTGGATTTTGTTCTGGATGCCGCGTCCCGTCCGCATCTCATTCCGCGCGCTGAATCGCCTTGTGTGGACCGCGTTCGTGCTTCTCTTGTCTAATCAAATGTTTTTCTTTCAAAAGAAGTAAAAAATAGGGGTTCTGAATGTTGGTTGTGGTACTTGTAAATGTAATGGTATAGTTTTCTTTATGTCTTTGGCTGTTCTTCAGGAGCATTTGGATGCTGATATGTGTTTTAATTATTTATTGTCAATTATTTTCATTCAGTGTTCACGATAATGTTGGTTTGTTGCTGGTACTGTAAATCCGAGACAGTGCGATTGTGTAAGTACAAGAGTTTAATTTTGAAAAATTCGCTGTTAAATTCTATCCGCATCTTCATTTCAGATTCTGGAAAAGTTTTTGGAATGGCTGCAATTTACAGTCTTTACATCATCAATAAGTCTGGTGGATTGATCTATTATAAGGTATGGTTGTCTTTACTTTCTGTTGCTCACTAATTCAAACTTTAAATTATTTTTGCTGGGTTTCTAAGAGATTTATTTTATATTCCCCTGAAATGATGGCAGAAAGCATTGTTATTGTTGTTACAGGTTTTTCTTTTCTAATGTGACAGAAACCTAAAGTTCTGACATTTTTATACTTTCTTTTGCAAATTAAGTCTCGTATGTCGGATCAGCTTGTATATTTAGCTACAGCTTCTAAATTCGGTTAAAGAAATGACCAAGATACCTTTTACATTTCATCCCACTGGTTCCTAAGTATATATGTCTGATATTTGGAGTTTTGTTTATTTCTTAGAAGCTAGAATTGTCAATAAGTTTAAGAAGTATGCCGAGTCTTATTAATTAGGATATGGACTTGCTGGGAAGATGGATAGCAACGATATTTTAGTTTTCTTTCCGACCTTTCATTTTAAAAAATCAATTTCAATATTTTAGTTGGAGTTTTAGTTAAGCTTTTCTTTTTACATGGAATCTATTAGAATTACGACAATTCTTTTGCATTTAGGATTATGGGTCTGCTGGACGAATGGATACCAATGACAGCTTGCGGGTGGCAAGTTTATGGCACTCAATGCATGCTATCTCTCAGCAGTTATCACCTGTATCAGGCTGTTTAGGGATTGAACTTCTCCAAGCAGATACATTTGATCTTCATTGCTTTCAGTCGCTGACAGGTAATTAGTCTTTAACTCATTATTGCATTAGCTTTGCAACTTACTCAGTGAATAAATGATTAGTTTATGTCTAGTAACACCTTTTCTTTTACATGCACGCATGTGCTTTGAGTATATCTGACGCTCTAGATAAGTATTTGTAAATGCCATTATAAGGGAAGTGGACTTGATTGCCTTGAGATTTTAATCTTGATTCTGTCTAAAAGGTCTCCATAGGCTAAACAGATAAACCCCATTATAAGGTGAACTTAGAAATGTTATGTTGCAAACTTAGAAATGAACTATTTTCTCGAGCACCTGATTTTAGGAGTAAAAAACAGAATCGTTAAGTTGGGTTGGAAGACAGGTTGGGTAATGTAGAAATAAATATAACTTGTTGGTGACATGACCCAGTATATTCACTGTATTTGGTTTTTATTATTATTTTTGTAATTACATACTTCTTTCTTGCTGTGTGATTATAATGATTTTCTCAGCACTGTCATTTTTTTTTTCTGGTAATAAACACCCATTACTCCATTTTTTCCCCACTGTCCTCATTTGGCTTTTTTTTAAACAGAATACAAAATTTCCCATTCCTCTGGGTCACACCTGCATCTTCGGATTTGGATCAATGAACTTGAATTCTTGAGAGTTGACATTGTTTTAGATGTTCGGCAGTTGTTTAGCTGTTTCCTTACCCTACATTAGCATATATGTTTCACACTTGTTATTTTAATGGAAGTTGGAACTATCTTTTTATTGTTTAGCAGTTCTGTATTCGGTTAAATGTCACTGGCAAAATAAGCATGCAAGATTTTCTCACTTATATTTCTTCCTAATATTGGTATTAACAAAAATGTTTCTTCTCCCTTGCAGGGACAAAGTTTTTTGTGGTATGTGAGCCTGGAGCTCAACACATGGAAAATTTACTGAAATTTGTTTATGAATTGTACACGGACTACGTTTTGAAGAATCCGTTTTATGAGATGGAGATGCCTATACGTTGTGAGCTTTTCGATATCAACCTAACACAGGCAGTCCAAAAGGATCGTGTTGTATTTTTGGGCCGATAAATTTATATCTTACTGTTTTCACATTTTTAATATTTTGGATGAGTACATAATCTAAATATTGCCATTCAATTGCTTGGAAGGTATCGTATTACTGCTAGCCTTTGTTGCTTTTTATGCACAAAGCAAGAATTACAATGTCTGAGACAAGAAAAGTTTTCTGACATCCGATATTCATTTTCGAGCAATGCATTACACATGGGGACTTGTTAGAAATTGCCTCTGGCTATACATTATTACCTTGGCTGTGGTTTAATGTTTGTAATGTGAATTGGGTTCTTACATGATTGGTTATTGGTGTAACGGGTCAATAGTCAGTTGCAATGTTTCATGTTGGTTACAAGACTCCAATCAGTTTACTGTTCTCAACGATCCAAATCATACATAATACTAAACAGACATCCATAACCATCACGTAATATCCGAACACTATTCGTTATTATTTTATCAATAGTGGTTCCACTTCATGGGGAAACTAGTATTTTTATTTTGTTGCCACATTTTAATGTGTAATCAAGTGAGATGAGAAGTGTTTGGCTATGAACGTGAATGATGTTTCGGGATTTGTGTAAGTTCCTCCTGCCCAAGTTTCCTCGATAATAAGCCGTTGTTTCAGAAAACTTTTGTATAATCTCTCCACAATGCTTGCGTAGTTGTCGTGAGCGAGCTCGTCCTTCTCTCGTTCCCTGTGTGAAGGGCAACACAATTGCAGACACAACCCCCTCTCCCCTGCTTGTCTCCTTTAGCAACCATGATGTCTGAAAGGAAGACGTTGATGGCTAACCCCATGTACATCTCAAAACACAGACCCTAGAAAACCAAGAACTGAGACATCTTTGGTAATGTCCATGACAATGTCAGAAAAGTTAAGGTCAAACTTCAGGTCTCAAATTGGTGTTGCTACTTAAAATGTTCCTATATCCTTGGAAAATCAAGAGATTGAAGCTGGTTTGCGCATAGTCATGCCTTCTTGTTTGAGGAAGCTTTTCCGAAAGAGAAATTAGTATACAATGGTTTGCGAATGGAGATAGAAACTCCGAAGTTTGTTTTACAGTGTGGTGAAATTCAAGCATTCTATTCAATCCAATTTGATGCTTAGGGATGCGATTAAGTTTCTAACTTCCCGATCAGATTTAGATGCTCATATCTTAGGCCACTTTTCTTCTCTCTATGCTTGCATGAATGACTTCTCAGATAATGACCTGGTCTAAAATGTTATTCCTCATTCCATGCTCAATGAAGATAATCTCAAGCTCACCATTCCGTTCTTCAAAGAGGTCAAATAGGTTGTCTTCTCCCTAAATGGGCACAGTGCCTCTAACTTTGATGGTTTTGGTGGCTACTTCTACCAAGTTTTCTGGGATATCATTGGGTTAGATGTCTTTTGCTCTCTCTCTCAATTCTTCCATCAGGGTTAGATCCTTCTTGATGTAAATTCTAACATTGTTTTGCCTATTCCTAAGTTCCAAGGGGCTGACCCCATCAACAACTTTTGGCCTATTGTTGTGGTAACTTTAAAATCATCACTAAAGTTATACTTAATAGACCATCTTTGATTGCCTCCAGGATCACTTCTCCTCAACAAAGGGACTTTGTTAAGGGTAGAAGCATTATTGATGGGATCTATGTTGCCTCTTAAGTAGTTAATATGTTCAACCAATGGGTTAGTATCACCATCAAATTTGACATTGAAAAGGTCTTCGATACTTTGGACTCAAACTTTCTTATGTTAGCACTCAAGGCTTTTGGTTTCAGTGACACATTTTACTCCAGGATATCAGAGTTATTCTGAAACCTTCTCAGATTCCTTTTGCATTAAAGGGCATATGGTAGATTACTTTTCCTACAAACACGGGGTGAGGCAAGGAGACCCCCTCTCCCCCCTTGCTTTTGCGCTTTGAGTAGAGACATTCTTCTTTTAAAAGACAAAAAAACTCATCTTACCCATGGCTAGCTTCAATGGTATCGATACTCTCTCCTACTCATACCTTTTATGCTGATGACTTTCTCCTTTTTTGTAGGGAAGCCATCAGAAGCTTAAATCACCTCATGCATCTTTTTAAATCTTATGACCACGCTTGTGGGCAAAAAATTATTGTTAACAAGTGAAATTTCTACACTATGCCTCACTCTTATGTGATTCGCATTCAAGCACCTCCTAAGATTTGGACATGGCTTCTTGCACTTCATGTACCTCAGTGTCCATTTCTCTTTTGGAGACTCATGCATGGTAGGACTGTCCACTGATCACAATTTACAAAGATGTGGTTGTCCAGTTGTATCCATGTGCAACCTCTATGGAGCTTAATAGGAAATCTCTCAACACCTCTTCTTCGGCTACAAGGTTGCTAGTAGGGTATGGGGATGGTTTAAAGATTTTTTTTCCATTGGACAAATAATTCTTTCTCCCTTAACACACTCCTGACCTTTGTGAGTACACAACACAATTCTTAACTCAAGAATGTGATCCTCTCTTTCTACTGTGCTCCATTTTGTCTATTTGGTACACGAGGAACTCCTTAAGATTCTCTAATGTTACTGTCACTCTCTGTCATGCTCTTCTGTAGGATCAAAATGAAAGTGGCTCTTGGGCAACCATTCAAAAAAGGTTTAGATGTTTTTATTGAAAATTTTCAAACAATCAAAATTTTGTCCATTCTTATTAAATCCACATCAACCTCCAAAATACTTGAATATAATCGGTTCCCTCCTTTAGCCAGTTGTGCAAAATGCAACACAAATGGTGCATCACAAGACAATCTTGGTCACTTTTCATGTGGTGAGATTTTTCAAGACAACGAAGAAACCTTCTCTTGGGTTTCTCATTTTACATTGGGGTAGAAATAACATTGGCTACAAAGATTCTTGACTGCCATTTTAGCTCTAGACCACATGTCAGTGTTGGTGTGGAAGCACATTTTGGCTTTAATGCGAATCTGAGCTCGTTCTCAAGGCTTTCCAAGATGGCAATTGCTTCCTGCACCATATCACTGCCCCAACTCTAAGGAAAAAGACGAAAATATCCTTAAAAAAGTTACATACAAAATACTTTTCGGACCCCCTTTTTTGGAACACATTTTTCAATTCAGGATTTTTTATTTGGAATGGAATTTTTATTTTTGTTTCTGGATTTTTATATCTGGAATACAATAATGTCTTCTGGATCTACTTTTCCAGAATGCATTATTTTTAATTCTGGATTTTTATTTCCAGAATAAAGGGTATTTTTGGAATTTTCAAATGATGTTGGGTGCAGGTTCAAAAATGTTGGGTGCAGGAAGCAATTGCCTTCCAAGATTATCAAATTGGGCCTTCACGCCTTTGCATTTGATAGATAAAATGCTGACAATTACTTCTTGCACCCGATCAATTGCTTCCTGCACCCGACTAACTTTTTAAAATCCCATCATGCCCTTGTCATAGTAGAGAAATGCATTGTGAATATGATTATTCGGAAGTGGATTTGTATTCCGGATGTACATATTGACTTTTGAATTCCGAATGTACATATCTGGAATAGTTAAGTGTGTTCCAGATTTGGACATCCAGAAGTATATTTTTTGACTTATGGATTTTTAAATCCGGAAATTAAGTGTTTCTTTTCAATTTCATTAAGGGTATTTTGGTATTTTCGTAAACTATAATTGGGTGTCCGTTCAAATGTGAATGTGAGAGGTGGAGGGAGAATCAACCTAAAATGCTTATTCCTCACTTCTTCTAGATTGTTCACTTTACTCATATTTTTACTCATATTTTTAGAGAAGAAAACTCTTGTGAAGTTATCCTTTTTTTTTTGTGGAACTATACTACCAATTTTATTACAAATGAATTTTGTATAAACAGGAATGAGCTTCTTGCATAGTCCCTTTTCATTGGTTATGACTACTCCCCTCATGACTCTTAATGTGCTGCAGATAATAGGTGGATCTTGAGGTGTCATTGTTATGCCTTGCTTCCACATTGATACTTCAACACACCAACTCTTTGTATAAAATTTGTGTTTTGCTTAAAGCATCGTTTGCAATTGCAATTTGCAATGTGATGTCATGTAAAACTTATTGGACCTAGTTACTAAAGTTCGAGATTAGATTTAAATATAAACTTTAAGGCTTAGTAAATAACTTTTACCTATGTATATTTTTTTACTTTGTATATTCTACATCTTTTGTTGATACTTTTATAATCAATTAGATATATTAATGCTAAGAAATTACTATGTGTCATTATTAGAAGATGAAGATGTTATCATGGCATCCAATTATAAGAATAATCTTTTATGATTAAAAGATACTCTGAGATATTCATGACATTCATTTTAAGTTGTTTTAAAAAATAAAATCTATAAGATGAAATTAATACATATATAAACAACCTATGAAAGCTCTAATTTATAATAAGTTCATTATAATTTTAAGTTTTTTTTATATATTATTCTTTCTTATATATTATATATTATTGTTTCTTATGTAATGTTCTGACTCATTATGTTCAAATAAATTTTACAACATAGTTAACCCTCTTCATTAAAGAATGATGTGATTTGGCTAATAATAATATTTTAACCTTGATTGACTTATTTATACATATTTTCTCTTGTCCAAAAATCTACTAAAAAATATTCTTTTCCTTTTCTCAATCGATAAATGTTTTGAATTGAAAAAAATAATCTCCATTAAATCTTTGATAGGAAAACAATGTTCCTAATATGATAATTAGGAACCAAATATGAACTCAATTCTGCAGAGATTCTTATGCAATGCGACAAATGGAAAAACTGTGCAGTCCAATTGATTATTGAAACTGATGGATAGGTTCAGAAACTTAATGAGTTAGATAATTGTCTTACTTACCAACCCTGCATACCATGTATTATTTTACATAAAAGAATATACTGTGTAAATACTCATAACATAAATAATTGTTGCAGAGTCATATCAACTTATAAACTGTTACATATAATTTGTTGAATTTTATTTTAAAAACAATACTAATGATGGCATATAAATATTAAATTATATTTAAAATTATGTAACTATCTTATAAATCATTTTAGTTTCATTGATTATGTGGTTCTCCATAAATATATATATATATATATATATATATATATATATATATATATGTGA
Source organism: Phaseolus lunatus (assembly GCA_013389735.1). Classification (NCBI taxonomy): domain Eukaryota; kingdom Viridiplantae; phylum Streptophyta; class Magnoliopsida; order Fabales; family Fabaceae; genus Phaseolus; species Phaseolus lunatus. The sequence goes on along the minus strand of CM023862.1, from coordinate 24,124,474 downwards.
CATGAAGTTAAATTTAGTCATCTATAGTATGAAATAATCACTGACTGAAGAACTAAATTGATATTCAACTATAAATTAAATAAGTTAAATGACTAAAACTGATGTTTAAAATTTTCAGGATGATTAAATTATTATAATATGTCTATATTTATTTTGAAAGGTAATTTTTTCAGAGGATTATATGTGCCTAATTAGGAGGACTAATTTGCATGCTTACTTATACTTTGAAATAGTCTTTTATAGGGTTAAATGTACAATGGTTTTTTTTTTTATTCATATTTCTATCTAATTTATAAATAATTTATAGCTCACATTTGTCACATGCTATAAATTCATTAATGAATTAATAAAAATATTGCTGTACTTTTTGGAAAACGAAATGACCATTTCAAATGAATAAATTTCGAAATGTGAAGATACTAAATTAAAGATGTTTGCTTATTTTATCTATTTTTATTTGTATTGATTGATTAAAAAGATAACAATAATGAAATATTATTTTCTCAAACTAAACACATTCAATGCTATATATATTTTTGTTACTGTTGTGGTTTCCTTAAAGGAAAACAATTCTTTGATTTGTTATGTTTATTTGATAAATTTGAACTTCAATTAGCAATCATGGAAAAATCTAGACCACAAAACATTTGGTGAGAATTAATACCCATTTTCCCTTCCCTCAATAGGGAAAAAGACTTTTTTATTTTATTTTATTGCAAACAGCTACGTTAGTAATTTGTGGACATAAATTATGTAAACTTTTGGATTTCCTTTTCCTCTACCTAAACAAAAATATATATTTTTCAAAGATTTTTGTTAAATTTCATCAAAGTCTCTATGGCTTGACTATGACCCCTATATTATTGCTACAATTTTCATAAGGTTTACCAAGGTTAAAATATATACACATATTTTTAGTTTCCTCAGACCCCTACCCTTCACAAATGGCCATTTGGGTTCCATATGTGTGTCCATAATTCAACTGTCCTTCACTAAAACACTACCACCCAAGGTCATCCACAAGTTCCTTACCATAAATTGGGACCAAATAAATTGGACAATCCCTTGTGAAGGGAACTTTCATTGATCCCTAAACCAACAGCAGAAACCAAACAAATCTGGTACATCTTATATTCATTAGTTTCACTTTTAAAATAAGTGAGAGAAACTTTCCTATTTCATCACTTGTTTTGTTCCTGAATTAGCCTACTTTTCCCCTTGTTGGTTATCTTTTACATTCATTTTTTTAACTTTTTCTTGTGGAAATTCCCCCTTATGTCTCAAAATTGTCCATATCTATACCTTACACTAGGACTAAGAATTAGCATTGAATCATCATGGAAGGTTCATTTCATGTGTTGTTAGGGAATGTGATTTTATATTAAGCTGCATGCCTTTTAAAGATACTTTTACGCGTATGTAATCCTTAGGAAAGGTGTCAAACCAGATCCAAACCTATCAAAGAGGGCATATTCCTTTGGGACTGTGACAAAATTGGTTTTTTGAGAGGGGAGAAGCTATTATTCTATCTAATAAGTGTAGTTCAGTTCACAACAAAGTTTGTTAGAGAAGACTCTGTTCAATTCCTATATAATACATCTTTATAAATGATTTACAAAAATCTCTCAGAGAAACCAGAGAATCTAATGGTGGTGAAAATAAAATATTACTTAGAATCACAAATTAAGTTAGGAAGGATTCTTTTTGAAGTTCATTTACATATGTACTAGTCATTAATTTATGATGGTATATGATTGATTGGTACATGAAATCTTAGAAGAAGAAAAGATAAAAAGGGAAAATAATAAAGAAAGACAGGGATTAAGATTTAAGAGAAAGCTCAACCGAAACTTGCATGTGCCCCTAACATGGTAGGGTCAAGTATAATTTCATCAGCTACTGTGGCCTTTTCTTTCTCTACTTTATATAGTTAGCTAGGAATACAAATCACAATTACCATGGTTTTCTTCCCAATCCATTCTAAGCTAGACTTATAATAACAACATGACAAACTATTCCCTATCTGTTCTGTCACATAAAGTATATTTTAGAGCCTATTTTATGTCTATTAATGATTATATGCCAGAAAATGGTGACATGCAAATTTAATTGATAAAGGGTCTAAAAAGAATTTAGAAACGTAATACCAAAAGTATAAAAGAACTAAAACACCAACATGGTTATGATTGAGAGGTAATTATGTTTTTTTAAGTGATTTTAAGGTTTGATCTTAAGAGTCTTTATGTATGTAATAAACATTATATTTTACCAGAAATCTCATTGATAACAAGCAAGGATCACTCAACTATGATTCTAAGAATGCAAAAAAACTTAACTCAGTTTTTCCTTTAAATTACTTAGTCTCGTTATCTCCTAAAATTAGCTTCTATGTTTTGACCAGCTTATGGAGCCTTTTTAATTGATTAATCACTTGGATTTAAGAGATAGAAACTGAAGTGGACCTTTTTATATGATTCGTTTACTGAATACTTAGATTGTCACCTAATTTTTATAATGGCTAAATTTTTATAGCAAAAGTGAGAAAACTTTATGGGAATGTCCAAAATTCTGCAGAATTGAGCTTGCAGGTTCACATGAATGGAGCTTGGTTTCTTATTATACCTTCTTACTAATTTCTGCAATTCAGAAGCTCGTCACAAGAAAAAGAAAAAAGAAGCACGAGATGAATAGACTTGTGCTACTTGCATTGTTGATGAGTGTAAGAATCCATGTGAGATTAATTCACTTATCTTCTGTCCTTGTCAAGCAAAGTTGTTACCAAGAAAATGATATGAAAATGAATAGACAAATATGTGAAAGGGTTCTCACATAGTCGGTCAGAAGCTATTTTCTCTTTTATTTGATTTGAAAGGAAATATGACAGTCTCCAAAGCATTTTGTGCAATAATAGCCATTGCACTGTCCTTGTCAATGTCATTTAGAGCAAGCAAGAAAGAATTATGCATTATACTTTATTTTCAAATATATCATGTGATCCTGCTCCCATGTTTATAATAAATTTTGTAGCAGTTGAAAGTTTAAGACTTTGATGATATCAAAATGGTTTACAAAATGGTTACCTCATTATTATTAAAGTGGTGTTATCTACTATTAGTAGCTTATTTTAGTTATGAACAGAAGAGCACAGTTTAACCAATAAAATAACCGAATAAATGGATCAAACAAAAGGGAAAAAAACAACCCTTTTGAAATAGGCAGCATGCTATAGTTTTTATTCTCAAAGGAAAATTCTAAACATAGTTTTTTTAAGAAAATTTACCCACTAGTACTTTGTCGGCCGTTTATTATATGTTATGAATTAATTTTTTATTTGGGTGAAAAGTTATATGGTGTGAATACAAAGGAAGTACCTTGGAATGATCCTATTATTAACTCAAAATGCCCTGTAGAATATAATTAACTGAACTACCTAACTAATAATTGAAGAAGATGCCTTTGAACAGCAAAAGTTTACTTGTATAAGGTTATAGATTTGGATATTTAGTAGTTTTTTTAACACAAAGGCAACAAAAATCCATTTTTTGAATCATTTATTTTATCTTTGATTTTGTCTTTTTTTTTTGTCAGGCCAAAATAATGTTTTGATTTAAGCAACTTGAAATTTTAGTTAAACCAACAGAAGCACAAGCTAGTTTTAACATAAACTAAAAGTGTATTTGTGTTTTACATAGGCGAGAGAAAATTGCAGAGGAGAGAGTAAAGGAAAAAAGAAAAAGGAATTGTGTTGAAAATTGATAAATAATGAAAAAAAGACAGTTTTTATATTGATAAGCTTGTATTCTTTTGAAGCATGTTTCTGAGAAATTCTACAATACACTTTTAAGGTGTGTCTATGCACTTTGAATGTGTTATGATTGAATATGAACAAAATAAGCACACATGCTCCAATGATAACATTCAAAGTTAATGGATGAACATGACTGTACTTTTACATGTAGAATCTTTTATTTTTCTAGACTCAAGCACTCCTACTCACAGACATTGAATGTGAATCTTCCACAGAAGAGAAGAAATTTGCTAAGCTATCCTTAAAAAAATATAAATAAAGAAAAAAGAAAGAAAGAAAAACATGATGAGAGTGATATAAAAAAAGCCATGTTATCTTGTTCTGGTTTTAATCAACATAGCATTGGCAATGTATGCTTTCAAATATCAACCATATTTCAATATTCAATACTAGTTTTCTGGCCATTGCATTGCATGTGATTAGGGCTCCCATAAAAGTCAGCAGAACATATCCACATTTTCTGCCTCATCCCATGTGTCAAATTACACATTTGATTCATCACTTTAGGAAGAACCCTCTTAGAAATAACAATAACACACACCAGAAAGCTAAAAAAAGAAACAATTGTTGAGGATGAATGACAAGAATGAAGATCCTTAAATATTCTTCACCTCCAGATTCCTATGTTAATTTAGTTTTCTTCATTAAGAAATCACTGACACCAGATACGATGGTTGCATTCTTGTGAAACAAGATCAAGAATACCTGGTCACAATATAATGATAAAATTTAGAAAGGGTCTAAATTCAATTTCCCCCCATCTGGAAGCATATATTAATGTTAATTTTGCTAATTAAACTTTGTTCACCTTAGAAACCAAGGAAATAGGACTCATCCCCAATAAGGGAGAAAAGGAAACAGCCACATTAACTTTCAGAATATACTGTGGTTGTTAAAACAGCTAGTAGTTTCATTTATCACTTTTAACTACCCTTCTTTTTTTTCTCTTAAGTCCATTGATTCCTATTTAGTAAATTCTCATAATGTATTTACACACATATATGACAAAGTTTTTCAAGAAATACTTGTAAAACTCCACATAATGGTTTTGTCCACATGTTTTGTGTGTCAAACACCAAATCATTTAGTGACTGTAATATATGCTACACCTAATTAGGACAAGATCTTCCACCAAATAGAAGCTCCTTCTTCAATGTAATTAAAAAACTCTCAGAGGGAAGGGTCAAGTAGTTAACTTACATTTGTGTGAGTGAAAGCATACCAATTACCACTCTCAGTTTGTCCAACTGGAAGCAAGGCTGTTTCTATTAAAGTATCAACCAACTCTTTTATTATATTCAAGAACTGAAAATACCAAATAAATCAATAAAATAAAATGACCAGGCCCTTGAAATCCTTCTTATGTGGCACATTTTGAAGCACTGAGGAGATACTATACTATCCCCCTTTTGACCCTTGGAAAAGGAGAGCTGGCTGCACCATACAAATGTCCTAAGTAGCTTCTTCTTTTGATTTTGCCTAGTTAGACAGATACTTCTCCATGTGCTAAGATACTGTTCATAATTTCTTAAGACCCTACACATCTCAATTCAAAGTGCAATTTAGCTTTTGAGTCTTCTGTCATAGGGACTCTTAACACCATGCAAGAGCTAATCATACCTCAGCTCTTATCCATTTATCCATTACATAAAAGGCAACAACAAAAAAACTGTTTAGCTACATCCTCTATCAAATATATACTTTATTATCAGTTAAAATCTGATAAAACTACAAAATTTTACTGGTTGTATTAAGTTGTATTTTCTAAATTTGAACTAATAGTAAAAACTGTGTGTTGCTAAGGGAAAAAAAGAAGAAATGTTGATTATACTATTGGCCACAGAAAAATATTAATATTGATCTATAAAGTTGGGAAGAAAAGATAGATGGGGTTGCATGTGCAGGGGTATGGCCCACAATATTAGCGGTTGGGAACCTCAACTAGAACCAGCGCATGTGCACTTCATTTGTCACTTGTTCAGTGGCTTTGGGGGAAAATAACACTTTTGTTGAAGTTAGTAATAAGAGAAAAGAGAAAAAGTAAAAAGATGTTACTTATAAATAGAGGCCCCCCTTTAAGCACTTGACCTCACAGCATAGCAAAGAAAGTGCACATTCCTCTGTTTTGCTCCCCTGTTTAGGCCTTATCATAGCTCACAATGGCACGCAAGGAACTTTCCATTGCTCTTCTGACTCTCATTGTTGTTCTCTTTGTTAACATGAATCTCCAAGGTGCCACTGCTGACTATGGTGGTTGGCAGGGTGGTCATGCCACTTTCTATGGAGGGGGTGATGCTTCTGGCACAATGGGTGAGTTTAGCCTACATTTTACTTTACTTTTTCTTTTCCTTTGTGGATTAGTTTTCAGAGTAATATTTTTTACAACTCAAATAGAGCAAATACTTCTTCATATTTTTATTTATCTTTATTCTCTTTTTTAGTGACATCATAACATACATTATGTCTACAATTTTCACTTTTTACTTATTTTTCTCTCTAAATATCTACTACTATGGATGTTCATGCATATTTTCTGTTCTGATATCAAATGATAAAGAGAATGGAATGAAAGGAAATCAAGTAGATGAAATGAAGTTATAATATTGCTATGATAAAATAAAATAGAAAGTGTTTTATCTTATACTTTTAAATCAAGAAAAAGAAAATATTGCATGAAAGTATTGCCTCAAATTCTAATCCATGCATCTTACATTAAAAATAAGCCAAAAATACTGAAATTAATCTAATGTCATTTTTATTACATTTCACTCTATTATATTTCTTTTCATGAACCTAAATATTGTCTAGAAGTGTAATTTTAGAAGGAGAAAGAATAGAGGAATAGTGAAACTGTACACATATCTTGAGCTAGCAATAGCAACACGTACATAACTAATACTATAATGTGCAAGTGTTAATAAGTTTTGCATCATGTTTCAAAACATGAAAATGTAGTCACTTGTCAAAGATTTCAGTTATGTGAAAAACCTTGCAGAACTACTCTTTTTAACATTGTCAAGAAAGAAACTCCTTTTAATTATTATTATATTGAAAGTTGAGATGGTGGGGTTTATCCTTTTGTTTTATACATGCAGGTGGAGCATGTGGGTATGGAAATTTGTATAGCCAGGGTTATGGAACAGACACAGTAGCTCTAAGCACTGCTTTGTTCAACAATGGCTTAAGCTGTGGTTCTTGCTTTGAAATGAGATGTGATGATGACCCAAGATGGTGCAAACCTGGGACTATTACCGTCACTGCTACTAACTTCTGCCCCCCAAATCCATCTTTGCCCAACAACAATGGTGGTTGGTGCAACCCTCCATTGCAACACTTTGATATGGCTGAACCTGCCTTCCTTCAAATTGCTGAATATAGAGCTGGAATTGTGCCAGTGGCCTTCAGAAGGTAATTGAAGCCATAAATTTGGCAATGCTTTCAAGCTAAAAGGTCACATTTAATTCATTTACAACTATATTACCTAATTTATAAAGTGAAGTTATTAAATGTTGAAAATGAATTACTCTCTCATTGAAAAGTCACATAAAGGTATAACACTTATTCTCATTTTAGTGAATGGCCCTTATTCATGAACATGTGAAAATTGGTGTAGTCTTTACCAAACCTCAACTTCTACCTTTCATGTCAAACTGATCTCAAACTGAAGAGACTTGAATAACATAATTACCTTATCTATACTAACCATATTTCTTAAGCCTATAAAGTGAGTAAAAATAAAACAAGTAATCTCAGATGCTGATGAGAAACTCAAACAGCTGATATTCAAAGACATTCATGATTTGTTTATTTACATGCAGTTAATTTTCTTATCTATGACTGGTATTCCTCACTTTATCTTTATTGTTCAATTGGTCATATAACTACTACAAACTAAACTATACTATAATTTTGGTGATGGCAGGGTTCCTTGTGCAAAGAAGGGAGGAATAAGGTTCACTATCAATGGTCACTCTTACTTCAATCTAGTTTTGATCACCAATGTGGGTGGTGCTGGGGATGTGCATTCAGTGTCCATCAAAGGGTCCAAAACTGGGTGGCAACCCATGTCAAGGAATTGGGGCCAAAACTGGCAGAGCAACTCCTACCTCAATGGACAAGCCCTCTCTTTTCAAGTGACCACCAGTGATGGCAGAACTGTGGCAAGCTACAATGTGGCACCAGCCAACTGGCAATTTGGCCAGACCTTCCAAGGAGGCCAATTTTAGAGACCTTAGCAATGAGGGTAGAAAATAGTACAAAAAAGTTTGTATACCTATTATTTTTCACCTCGCTGGAAGAACCATAAAGTGTCATAATAGGTGTTGATCAATTCTTGTAACTGTGATTCTGAAAGGCCAGTGTTTTATTTTATTGGTCTAGAAAGTAGCTGAGGTGTTTATGTGGCACCCGCTGGTCACTTCACATATAATATACATGTATGGAGAGAGTTGTATTATCTTGTGTGTTGTGCTACTTTTCTTCAGTCAAAGTTAATAATTATATTGATCAGAGAAGTTTTATTTGCATGAAATATTTGTTTCACCTATCTCATCATAATGAGTTGTTAAATGATTAAACCAATTTAATTAGTAGTACTCTCTGTATTATTGTTAGATTCAAAACTCACTTCTTACTCATTTTTAAGTATAATATGACAGAACAATACCTTTATATTATTGAAAAAGTATCAGTAACACATTTTATAACATTATTTTATGAGTACTTCAAATTCATGTGTTTTAGTTTGAAAATGAAGTCCAATTCATGGAGAATTAAATAAAATCCACATTTAAAGTGTTACAAAAAAGTGTTGAGTGGTGTGTGATCAGCATTTAATGTAATATGTAGGAAGGAAAATTTTGAAATTTGGTGTTAATGGTCTGATTAATGATATTTTTGTTGAGAAAAATGAGCTTTCATGTAATAGGTGAAGCTTCATGAGGTGTACATTTCAAGCTAGATAACTGTTTGAGTGATTAACTAATTATGAAAAGGAATCAATTTATCTTATTTATTATCTATGCTAATCAATTAATATGCAAAACATACCTCAACAGTTTTACAATTATTTATTTTTATATGACAGCTTATTTTTTGCAAAAGTGGTTAGCATGAAAAATTAAAACCAGAGATGAGTAATATGAACAAATATGAAGAATGTTGAAGCAGAAGTTGAAGTTGGTTTTAAGATGTTAAACCTTCAAAAGAAATCCTTGGTCAAATGATATATGAAAGAAACATTATTTTTGAAGAAATATCTTGCTATTGTGAAGTCTACATTGTTGATTGAAATCATAGGCATGAGCCAAGGACCTCCTCCTTGTGTCATGGGTTGTTTGTCTAGATGTTTCATGGTTTTGAGTATCTTTATTTATGGAGGAAACTATGTAGAAAGCTCCTTCTCCTTAACTAGCATAAACTATCCATTCATGTGGAGAATTTGTAGGGATGTTATGCCTCCAAAATCTTGCAATGTATTGTTGTGATGGTCATGAAGATACTTTTTTCCATATTTTATGTACATGGTTTATGTATAGGGTTTAGGGTTTGTGTAGTTTAGATTCCTGCTATTTGTGGTAGCTTGGTGAAGAATGATCTAAAGAGAATCAACAAATCTTCAAAATTCAACTATACACTCTCTAATTATTATCAAAGGTATATTTAAAAAAAAAAAAACTTCTATATAAGATATTCTATAATTTTAATACTTTAACTTTATTTTTCTGTGTCATTATTAAACATATGATTATTTATATTGCTATTAAATAAATAAAAAAAGTCAAGTTAAAAATGAGGTGATTAATAGATTATTTTATTCATCTTTCAATTTGTTGGTTTAAATTTCTACCTTACTTCTTTTTAATAATGTAATATTTTAACTATTTCTTTAAATTTATATTGGATTTTCAGATTATAGGTGAAGTTACAGTAAAATAAATTAATTATTTTTTAAATAGATTTAAAAAGACATTATTTCTTCAATATTTGCAATTTGGTTGGACCTAATATTTTTATTGAGATTTTGGAACCATATTTTAAGTTTTTTTTTTTCAAATCTTTGGTTCGAAATCATTGTACATATTTTCAATTTCAATTTTGCTAGTTTTATAAAAAAAATAATAATAAAACATTTTGGTAGTTGTATATTATAATTAATTACTTTAATAATTATTATAAAAGTAAAAATAAAACATTAGTAAAAGTTCAAATAAATTAATTAGTTTTTCTTCCTACGTGTAATCTTATCCGAAATATTTTATAACAGTAATACAATATAGACTATCTTATAGATTATCATATAAGAAAAATGTAGGTAGAAGGAGAAATTAGATATTAACAAACTCTGAATATTAATATGAATTTTACGTAATCAACACTCCTTTCTAAAAATATTGTTGAAGACTTTTGTTAACATCTATTTTTCATTGAATATGCTTTCAAACACTCAATGAATTTATTTATTTTTCAATAAATTAAATTAAATTTATACATGTTGATATTTAGGAAAAATAAATTAAAGAACATAAAATTTTATAAAATTAAATTTATATAAATTAATTTTAACTTATAAAAAATATTTATTTATTTTTATACAAATATAGAGAGAGATAAATTTATCAAAACAAAATTTTACTCCAACTCTTATAAATTATTTTCTAGGAAATTGGACTTCCCTTGAGTTATTTAGAAAAATTGGTTGAAGGAATCCAATTAGTGATTAGACAAGGGATACTAAAATGGAAAAAAAAAATTGAAACTAAATATAATATAAAAAAAAATGGACACGTGATTCCCTTTTTAATTTAATTTTTGTTTTATCTATTTCATAACTACATAGCTAAAAAAAGATATACAAATTAAAGAATGCAAGTTTGTGTTGCAAAACATACTATGAAGTTAAGTGTCCTACACCAAACGTTTTGTCGTTGCACTTTGATGTGTATAGAACATTTTACTTTCCAAAAGGATGTTTTTCTTTTTCTATAAAATGCATGTTTGGCCCCATGTATTTTCGTAAACTAAACTATTTAAGAGGAGGAATATGCTATTCCTAGGTGTGCATATATGTATGTAGTGGGAACTTATGATTATATATACATATTTAAACAATAATACAATAAAAAAAAAGACTAAAATCCTTGATTTTATCTTAAAAAAATTAACAAAATACTTAATACAAATTGAATCAATACAAACTAGCTCATAAAAAATTAAAGTTGAAAACTAAAATAGTTAACAAATTAAAAAAATGGTTTGAAACTAAATTCTCAAGTTTATATTTAATAACGTTTTGATACTAAATGTTTTTTGATTAAGTTGTTACAAACTGTTATAATTTATAGATATGGGTTCAACTCTTACCTGAAGCAAAACGATGATGATGTTTGGATTAAACATATTAGTTTATGAGGTTTTAAAAACTTGGTTAGTTACTTGCTATATTCAACCTAGCTTTTTCTTTCATAAAATGAGAATAAAAAATAAAATGGAAAAAAAAGTGAAATGAATGAAAATTTAGCAAATTAGAAATTTTCTAAACATTTTTTAAAGTTTAGTGATTAAAATACTCTATTCAAGTAATGTCAAGGACTCCTAAGTTGATGAAATCGCAATAAGTTCAATTTTTAAAAAAAAAATTATAAAGCGTTTTCTGAAATAGAATTTTGGAATAAATTTTCTGGAATGTTTTTTTGAAAATAAATTTTTCAGAAAAGAGTTTTTCAGAATGATGATAACTAAATTAGATGAGATATTTTGATCATTTCACCTAATTAATTATATGCAAGGAGAAATGTGACGGGTGTAGAAAGAAATACTCTCATTTGTTTAGTAAAGTATTATACCCATTAATTGGTGATTTTTTCTTGTATCATATCATTTAGGACATATACTTAATATAAAATTTAAAATTCAACATTGCTCTTGACTTCATATTGCTTATGGATGTAGAAATCCAGAAGTGATTGTTATATATTCTAAATTTTGATATTCAGAAGGTCATTTTCGTACTTTACTTAAGCTTTTGGATGACCATGTTCAGAAGTAAGTTATGAGTTCTGAATTTCCATTTTCGTACTTCATTTAAGTTTTTGGATGACCATATCTAGAAGTGAGTTATGAGTTTCGAATTTTCATATCCAGAAAGCTGTGTTGTAAATGATGCTGAGTATCGATATCCAAAACACATTTATATTTGCTTATGAATCTTGACATCCGGAAGGTCATTTATGCTGTCTAGGTAAGTTTTCAGATGATGAAATCCGGAAGTGACATATTAGTTATGGACTTACATATCTGGAACTTTAGGACAAAACAGATATTTCACATTAATGTGTTGGATGCAGATTTGAATTAATATGATGCAGGGAGAATCAGCCCACTCAATTTTACATTATAGAGAATGGGCTAGAAGCCCAGCCCACATCCAAGACACATCTATTCTTCATATTGGGCTACGCATCTCTGTTCATGATCATTTCTTTATGTAACCCATAGTTTCCTTTTTGGATAGTTAGAAAACCAAATTGCCTCTTGCCATTGTCGTCTTGCCGATGCTATCCTCTTTCTTCATCGTCCCTTGTTGTCGTTGTTCCTTACCATTGTTATTTCCTTTTCTTCGTCATTCTTGACATTGTTCCTTTACTTTCGTTGTCATCCTTGTCAATATTTTGTGTCATGATTAAACTAAAATAATAAAGTGTTTTGAATTATGCCCGAAGATATTTTTGAATTATGTATTTTGAAAGTATTTTTTTACATAAAGAAATTTTCATGTTGTATAATCCATAAAAAATTTAGAGATTACATAATTTGTAAGTAAATTATGTATTATGCAATTCATAAAAACACTATTAAATCACACAATTTAAAAACTTTTTTAATGTAAAAATCACTTTCATATCATACAATTTTTTTAAAAAAGTGTAAAAATACTTTCAGATTACACTGATCTAAAAATCAAAAAAAGTTTTTTTAATACTTTTCAATCAAAATTTTTCTATCAAATTTAAGTTTAGACTTCATATTTAATTATTAATCAATTATAAAAAATAATTTTCTTAAACTATCCAAATAAACTCTAGAAAATATCATTTGCAATAAATGTCAAACTTAAAACTAAGATTTTTTAGTGTGTATGGAAAATTAAGTTAATTAAAATTACTAAAATGAATATAAAATATCAATTAAGTGTATATATGTATATATATATATATATATATATATATATATTGAATAATCAAATAATTATTTATTTATTTTTATGTTACATTTATGCACGTCACGAAGACGCCCTTAGGTTATTTTTCCGTATCCTTGTGTGGTTTTCCAAAGTAACCAATCAAATCTCTTAGAAGGAGATTGCATTGAATATGTGCTGAGTGACAGACTAAAGTCTTAAATGTTTTAAAATTATTTAAAAGTGTTAGTAATAAGAAATAAAATAATTTAATCTCTATAATCTTAAAAATTTATTTGTTAAAACGAAAAATATATTTGATTACACGTTTTATCACTCAAGTATTATCATTTTGTGAATTTTAGTATTAAATTTTATTTCCTCCCTATTTTATAATGTTTTTCAATTTTAATGTATTTTACCGATATATTAAGTGCAATGGTATTGATGCAGTATCATTTTATCACAAGTTTTTTAAAAATAACGTCGTTTTATTATCAAAATAATGAAACTATATAAAAATTGAAAAACATGATAATAAAACGTGCAAAAAAAAAAACATGGGTAAAATGTGTAAAAATGAAAAACTGATGAATAAATTATTGAACCCTTTATATTATTTATTTATATATAAAGCAGATACTTGTCAAACTAAAAAAAAGAGGGCAGGAACTTGTTTATGGGTAGAAATAAATAAAATGAATTTTGTTTAAATTTAAACACTTATATAAGACATGTGTGTCTGAAAAGTCTGAATAAGATATTTGGAAAAGATAGGATGGTATTTCATTTGACCATTGCTCCCATGAAAGCATATCTTACTCTTAATAAGATAATAGTTGAAAACTCTTTTTGGCTACTAAACTATTCCATTAATCATTATCATCTTTTTCTTCATCTTTCACTAAGAAAACAACTACCTGGCTCTTACCAGCCTTAGACAGTGCTTTCCTTTATGCTATAAAAAACACTACCACTCCACCACCCATAGGAAAAGAGATTAACTCTAGATTCAACACTTTACTACATTTCTCCACCTTTTGTTCTTTCTCTATTTCCATTCATTTATTATTTCCCCTTAGATGAAAAACTTTGTCTTAGTTCAAATGAGCACCAAATATGACCTATACATCTCAAACCAAAATTTCCAAACACAAGGATAAGGATTGAAAAATCAAATATTATCCACACCAAAAAAGACAAAATGAAAAACAGTATCACAAAACAAGACAACCCAAAAGTCAACCTCGTCCTTAAAAATTCCAAAGCACATGACACAATCAACAAGCCTCAAACGTTGCCACCATCTCTAAATGGGGTCCTCACTATGGCCCACACTATCAGCACCATTACTACCACCTGATATACATATCCCCAAACACACACGTCCTAGTTTCACTCTGTTCTGAATTCTCTTTCTCATTTACCAAGTAATCTTCTGCCCTGTTCCCAAGTTCAATTCTTTTTAACTCTCCTGAGTTTCTTCTTCTGCTTCCCTTTCTGGGTTTAGTTTCTTTGCTTTGTTTTCCGCTGTTGTTCACAAATGGTTACACCAAAGTGTTGCCTTAGATTCTTCAAGTTCCGTGTACTGTTTCTCATAACCACTTCCACTTGTGAATGGCCTAACTGACCCTTACCAAAAAGCCACACGTACCGTATGTGCCTTCAAAATTCTTGACACACGAAGGGCAGTGACAGGAACATGTCAGTTTCATAGGAAAATTATTATCCCTTTATTCCTTTCTTCTCTCCTGTCTTATCTTGTCAAATCTTGCAGCTCCACCCCCCCTCTCTCTCTCTCTCTGAACTTTTCTGTTTTCTAAAAGAAGAAGCAAAACTAAATCAAATGGTTGCTAAGGACTATGATCCCTTGACATGCGCGGTTGGTGTAAAAATGGGTAGGATAATGCAGTGTGTCGATCACTCAAAGCTTTTCTGGCTGTTTTTTGGGGTCTTCTCCCACGTTTACCACGAGGGGAAACCTCGGATTTAGGATTCTGCTACTACCTTGGAGAATAGAACAAACCGCTTTTTTTTGTTCTTTCCTTTTCAACTTTCTCTGCACTGAAGTTGTTGTGTGCAGACAATATCTTTCGAAGTTTTGGTGATTGTTAGTTTAGTTAATAGTTGGAGTGTATAGTTAAGAATTCAACATGTATTCCAATAAAGGGTATAAAGAGGATCGCAAAGCTGATCCTCGTTACATTGAGACCGACCCAAACGGTAGATATGCTCGGGTAAGTTCTGAATCATATAATTTTGTGGCTTTTCATTTTCAAATTTGTTGTGGGTATTTAAATTGTGTTCGAAATTGGATTAATTTTTTGTTACTTGAATGTGAAAAAGGTAGTTTTTTTGTGTGTATAAAAGGGGAAACAACTTCTTAATATTTGTGTGTCTAGTGAGCTCACTGAGCTGTGATACTGTGTTACTAGATTTTAGTGAAATCCTAGATAGTTGATAGAAAGAACTGATTCAAAAATCACGTCGGTAATCAAATGCCTAATGATTAGACATCTCAGGACAAAACTTAGATCCTCTAATTTAGATGCTTTTGTTATTGCTTTCCAAATAGAATTTAAGTTTCACCTATCTGTATAAAAAGTTTTGCATTAAAAATCAACTTAAGTCATAGAGAAAAAACTCCATAAATTCTGATAAGAAAATAGTATCAAAAGCGTCTAAGGTCCTGCCTATAAATTTGTCAAACTTATTATTTCTTATGACTTATTTTTGTCTCGATTTTCTAAGCAGAATCCTCTGGAGTTGAACGTCTATTACTTTGGGGCAATCTGTTTAGTAATAGGGAGTTGTTGGAAATCAAGTTTGCAATAAAAGGAAATATATATTGAATATACATCATTTAGAGTATGACTGAGTGGATTAACCAGGTTTCATGCTTGGTGATATGCTACTATAGTGAAGACCTTAGGGGTTGAATAACCTAACATGATATTTGTATGTGTGGTCTGAGGTTACTTTAAATAGCCATAGTTCACTGCTTGCTTACCCGTTTGCAGCTGATTTGTGGCATTTATGGATTTTTCTGTGAATTCAATATACAAATGATTGTGTTTGAATGTGTGCCAGTGAAGGCAGTCTTATCCTAATAAATTTGATTACTCCAGCAAATATTCCTGGCTTAAATTACTAGGTTTGTTTTCCACCAATCCTTTAGTTGAGGCAAACAAATTAAAGATTGAAAATGAATCTAGACTAAACCATCCGTTTGTAGATTTCTTAAAAAAGGGATAGGCTTCTGGCATGCTTTTTTCCTATTTGTTGATCACTCACTTCTCTTTAATATCATTTGAATTTATCATAATTGTGAAAATATATTGCAAATGTAGTGATATAGGAGATATTGAATTACCAAAAAGTATGAATATATGGGACTAACTGGAATTTTAAAAGTGGAACTGGTATATGCATTAATTACAGTAAAAGGAAGTATTTCAATTTTCTTTTGATATTTGCAAGATTTATAAACAGTGCTGTCATGGACGAAATGCTCTAAAACTATGTGGTGTTGGCTCAGATCATCATGTCAACAATAATTCATTTTCTCCCTTGCCTGGTTTGAGCCTAGTGTAAACGATTTCTAAAGTTCTATTTCAAGGAGATATGCATAGAATTTCTGTTAATTCTTTACTTAGAGAATAATGGAAATTAGGATAGCATCACACAGATGATTTGATGTAAAAAAAGGTGTGTTTTATGTGATTAGGTTGGAGATATTTTAGGAAAAGGGGCAATGAAGACAGTGTATAAAGCAATTGATGAGGTCCTTGGAATAGAGGTTGCATGGAATCAGGTTAAACTCAATGAGGCATTTCGCAAGCCAGAGGACTTGGAGCGGCTTTATTTAGAGGTTCATCTCCTCAGCACCCTCAAGCACCAATCCATCATGAAATTCTACACCTCTTGGATTGATGTCAACAATAAGACCTTCAACTTCATTACAGAAATGTTTACTTCAGGGACTCTAAGAGAGTAACTTCCTTTCTGACTAAAATCACATTCCTCCTTTCCTTTAGTTTAATCTTGACATTTTAGTAGGTGTTCAGAGTCCTTCTATGTTAATGTGTACATCGATGGAATACTATATATTAAACACCATAAAAATTACTAGATTTATTTTACCTTTATATGATATCCATGCATGATTGCAGAATTAACCTTTAAATCACTATAATAAGTATTTTAATTGATTAGTTTGTGACTTGTGCAGATACAGGAAGAAATATAAGCATATAGGTCTGAAAGCAATAAAGAGTTGGGCTCGCCAAATCTTACAGGGTCTTGTTTATCTGCATGAACATGATCCTCCAGTAATTCATAGGGACCTCAAATGTGATAATATATTTGTCAATGGCCATCTTGGACAAGTGAAAATTGGTGACCTGGGTCTAGCAGCAATTCTCCATGGTTCCCAACCAGCTCACAGTGTTATAGGTATGTATCTTTTTCCTGCCAATAAATGTTGAAAATCTTGACTGTTGAACCTCTTGAATTGTTGTGTTAAATTTTTTGCGTTGTGCCAGGCACTCCCGAGTTCATGGCACCAGAATTATACGAGGAAGAATACAATGAACTTGTTGATGTGTACTCATTTGGCATGTGTGTTTTGGAAATGCTTACATCTGATTATCCATACAGTGAATGTACTAACCCTGCACAGATATACAAAAAAGTAACATCGGTAAGTTCTGATGTAGTCTAAGGTTTGAAAATATCAGTAGAGATACATAGGATTTTATATACAAGCAACTTTTCTGTCTTATGTTCAGGGGAAGCTACCAGCAGCATTATTCCGGATTGAAGACACAGAAGCACAGAAGTTTATTGGCAAATGTCTAATAGCTGCAGCAAAGAGACCATCTGCAAAAGAATTGTTGAATGATCAATTTCTTTTGTCTAATGATGCATCATCCATGGCAAAGATTGGGATTCAGAAGCCGTTTCTAAATTACAGTGAAATGGAAAAACTTCAATTGAGTGATGATTTACCTATGACTAAAATGTCAATAACAGGGAAGCTGAATCCAGAAGATGACACTATCTTTCTCAAAGTGAAAATTTCTCAGAAGGATGGTATCAATATTTACTTGACTCTTGATGTCCTCTTTCATTAATTATAAGGAAAAATTTATTTTGAACTTGTTTAAATACATGTCGCATCGCATGCACTTTCACCTCTAGATTTACTTTTGTTTGGTAAATGAACTTGATCCTTTAATTGAAGTAACATCTTCACAGGTTCTTGTAGGAATGTATACTTTCCCTTTGATACTTACACAGACACCCCTATTGATGTTGCAATAGAGATGGTGAAAGAGTTGGAAATCACAGATTTGAAGCCTTCTGATATTGCAAGTATGATTGAAGGAGAGATATCTGTGCTGCTGCCGAATTGGAGGAATAGTAACTGTCCAGACAACTGCCATACATTCAGTTATAATGATGACAAGGACAATGAAGATCCTCACCATCATTTCCACTCTGTTTCTTCTTGCTCATCATCCCAAGAGTCAACACCAGGCTTAATCACCAGAGTTGATGACTTATTAAATGGTTGTCATTGGCTCCATGGTATGTCTCCTTCGTCTCTACCCCCTATGACAATAGCTACTTGTGAAATGTGCAAGTGTGATTAGGAAGTCACACATTGATTAAAAATAAGCAATTTGAGCAACATATAATTGAAAAAGACCTGCAAATCTGATAGGCTTGGAGTTGAATATAGTGTGAAATTCATTCGTATGGTACTTTATAGTTTTCACAAGATTAGTGTTAGGATTTCAAGTCTCATGCTAGAACAATATATAAGAAGGAAGACTCTGCCTCTTTTATATGTAATACTCATGACTCAAGACAAATGCAAGATTGTAGGCTTGGTGTTATAAAATCTTTCAAATAATTGAAAAGGGAAACTTGATATACTATTATTTGCAGGTGATGTACTTGATGATGCCAGTTCAATATGCTCTTCACATGGGAACTCAAACTTTTTTTCAGTGGATGACCAGGAGGAACACAATAAGGCTTCTACAAGAAAAGATAAACACCCCATCATAAAGAGCCACATGTGTACTAGATTTTCCCCTAATGAAGACCCCATCACTGTGAGCCATTGCAAAATTCTAGCAGGACCACAAACACCTTCTACTGGCAAAAGTAACAGGTTGATAGACAATCGTAGACTAACTAGGAACAAGTCATTAATTGATACGAGAAGCCAGCTACTGCACAGATCACTGGTTGAGGAGATAAACAAAAGAAGATTCAAGACAGTTGGAGCTGTGGAAAATATTGGATTTGTGACACCTTATGAGGTTACCAACAAAAAGTCAAATCCAGCATGTGGTGCTGTTGATGTGAACTCTTCAAGAAGTAGCAAGGGAAAAAACTTGAGGGACAATTTTTTTTGAAAGTGGCTATGTCTTGCTTTCAAATCAAATAGGAAAAAAAATGGATAAGAGCAAATGATATGGCTGAGGTGCTATGCAGTTTTTAGACTTTCAAGGAATAATGATATGATTTGAAGAAAAAAAATCCATCTACAAGGTTGGTCAAAGATATCGTTCAAATTAATGTAAATATTTTTTAGATATTAGGAACTTTGAAAGATTACTTGTTAAATTTTGATCAAAGAATGTTTTGATTTAAAAAAGAGAATGAGACATATGACTAAATGTTTCATGGTTACAAATGTAACACCCCTATTTACTTCACCCAAAAAGCTATATCATAGAGGAATATATATATATATATATATATATATATATATATATATATATATATATATATATATATATATATATATATATAAAATAGGATTATAAAATGATATTCTTTTTTATAGGGATTTTCAAATATACACATGTATCAAAATAAAAAGAAAACTTTATTTGTTTACTATGGAGTTCTATCACCTTCAACGTTCTTTATTTCCATCACTACAACATTCTTTGTTTTGACTTAAATAAATAAACAACGATTTTTTAAAAGATTGGAATAAATAATAATAATAATAATAATAATAAAACATTATAATTTAAGTCACATCTAAAAAATTGTTGTATTTTTCGTTTTAGACCACGATTTTATACTTGTTACAAACTTTGTGTTGCCTAAAGTCAAAAATTGTGTAGTGCGTGTAACACACAAACATTATAAATTTTAAACAACCCACAAGAAATGGGGTAAACTAAAGATTTTTAAAACTTTCAGTATAACTTTATATTCAAATAATACGATCAGAAACATCTAAATTGTCACACTTTATTTATTACAATGTACTGAACAATCTAAATAACTCATTTAATACTATTCATGTCATAAATCCACTGACATACTTACATAAACATTTGACTCTACTTCTGAAAGATACATGTGTTGAATTCGACTCAAAGATTTGTAACTGTCATACTACCTCCACTGTGTTATCTCTTCACACAATTACATGAACATAAGAATTAAGTCTTCTCATATGACAAGGTAAATTCATATGACCTGTCAGACCAACTATCTTTTAAACCGCATAATCGGTCATATGAACTTCCCTTGACTCCACTACTTGATAATTTTCATCTATTCGATTCCAATATATTACTAAAGTAAGGATAGATCCTTCTAGACAAATCTCTAATCAATACATATCCTAAACAATCTCAACACGGTAATTCCTTTCCTAAAATATTATGTCTTAATTACACTTCTACATGTTTCATAATTCATTCATTACCTCAACATACCATACAATCATATAGAAATTTAACTTTTAAAACATATTAGAAAATATCAAAATTCACATAATTACATATGCAGAACAAGCATTTTTACCCAATGAGTCTCAAGTTTGCCGAGTGACCAAGTTCCTGGGACTAAATTCACCCAATGAGTCTCAAGCTCACTCAACGAACAAACCATTGGAACCAAATTCGCCTAGCGAATTTGGCCCGCCTAACGGCCAACACTCTCAGATTTTTAATTCCCTAAATTTTGCTTAGCGAGAACATTGTTTGCCCAACGACCAAACCACTAGGACCAAATTCACCCAACGAGTATGGTTCGCCCAGTGACTAATGCTCTTGGGTTTTCTAATTTCTAAATTTTTCATAACAAGCATATGGCTCGCCCACCAACTGTGTATAATCTATAGAATTCTGAAACTAGTTCGAGTGACTCAAGAAGGTTTTTCAAGTATTTTTCTACTAGTTTTCAAACTATAATTTCCAACTTGAGTCACTTGATACATTTAGAGTCTTACAATTTTCAATTAAATTCATGCTTAAATCAACTGATCCAAAGTAAGGGGTATTTTTAATCATTTAGATAGAGATCAGAGCAGCTAACATGTTAATCAACAAATCAGTTTTCTAAATTGATTTTCATTCAACACAACCATTCACAACAATTGAACCAAAACATACTCCAATCATAAGCTTAATTCAACATATCTACAAACAAGTAAAACATCTATATCACACATCATCAGAGTCCGTGCAAGAGAAATTTTGGAACTTGTGATCACATCACATTCATGTCCAAATCCTCTAACTTAAGGTACTATTGAAAAGTAAAACTAGTTTCCCTTGCCAAATTGGACAACTAAGTACTAAAAAAGATGTCAAACTCCTAAAGAACATAGGGATAACCTAACATGCCTCACAGAGTCATGATCAACGATTTGAACACATCACTAGGATCTTGAACAGAGACTAATCTTAGGGTCAAATACCTCACATGCAAGAAACATGTATAAGTACACACGAAAACTCAAAATTGGCTTAAAGGAAAAATGGGCAAAATTAGACTTTATCTAATAAAAAATCTGATCAAGTAGTCTTACTCTATTCACCACTAAAAGTCCGAAGTTATATTTTCAAAGAGAAAGAAGAGAGATGATGATTATTTTAAAATGAAACTTGAATAATAACTAATTTTTGTATTTATATGAACTTTTCACTTTAAGTGTTATTTTAATTATATCACTTTTACTCTAAAGTTATTTTCTATGTTTTTACAATAAACATATTACTAAAAAAGTTAAATTATGAATGTGAATATAACTTGTAAATAATATATATAAACATAAATATATTTTTTTAAAAGCTTTCATGTTAGTCATTATTTTGAAACTTGATATCTTAATTAGACTACCACCTCAAATAACTCCTCCGTATGAATATAACTATATGTAACATAAATATTTGTAAATTGCTTTCTATTACAAAAGTTACTAACAAATTTGCATCTAACTATATGAATGTGTTAATAAAATAGAGAAATTAAAATTAAATTTATATATACATACACACAATATTCTAATAATATTTTTATGAAACTTGAAAGGATAAGAGTTACCACTACCATTATTAATATAAAGAGAGGAGTGACGGCAACTTAACACATTGTTTCTACCAGTTTTACTAGAAACTATAAAATAAGATCAAGTTTATTATATTAAACGTAAAACTTCCAAAATGTTATATATTTTTTTTTATAGATTTCAGTTGATAATAAAGTATCTTAAAAATTGTTAAAAAGTATATATTGTAAAATGTTTATTGAGATTCATTATGCTTATGACCATTTATACCATTGTCTTCTTATATATACTAGTCCACAACATAACCCAAACACACTTCATTCAATTTTAACAAGATTAAACCAAAAACCAAGATCATAACCAAACTTCATCACCTTGGTTTCACCAACCACATTTCCTACCTTCAAGATTCTTTAAAGAATCAACCAAAAACCAAATAAAAATCATCTTGACTGAACCAAGTACTGAACCTACCTCTAAGAACCTTAGCAAAGCCTCCCCAAACCAAGAAAAACTACCAAGACTCACCCATAGTTCAAGATTCTTCTTCTTGTTCTTATTTTCATCTTCTACAACTACAACAACCTTACTTTCAACTTTTGTCTTGTGGTCATCTCCATTTTTTAATAGCTTCAAATCATTCTTATTACTAGCTCGAATCTCCAATTCATCTTCCTCCAAAAAAAAAATAGATGTAAGAAGTAAGTCTCGATCCATATCAATCCTCAAACAAATCGACTAATCAGTCACAGATAATCTTATTAACCATAATGACAGTTTCTATGATTGAATCTTAATCAATGTACAACTAGCTATTTATTGGCTTTAGATTACTCTGCAACTCATCTTCACTTACCAAAACACCAAGAAACAATCTGCAACACTATTCAATTGATTATTTCAAGTTTTTTTTTATGAATTTCAAACTGTTAAATTGATTAAATATGTTTGCCAAAAAAACTTTGTGTTAATTGATTTAATCAATTAAACCATATTTATTATCAATTAAAATATAATATAATATTTATTCTCAAAGGCCTAGAATAAATAAATTAATTGATTTATTTGATTTATTTTTCATTATTTAAAATTAACATAACATATACTCATTTACTATAATTAACAAACACATTCATTTAATTATTGAGATGATATTTCTTGTTTAAGGAAGGACTTGTTAGAAAATTAAAAAATTAAAAAAAAAAATATATACAGCATATCATTTAATAAGAAGGAAACTTAATCTTTTTAGTTATTTTATTTTAAATTTTTTAATAAATATTTTTAACATTTATTAATTTATTTTATTTATTAATAGGCACTAAAAGGATATTTTGTTCTTACTTTACTCTCTTTTTTTTCAAAAAAGGTATAAAATACGTAATAAAAAAGAAAGGAAAAAAAGTTATTACTAAAAATATGTCAATTGAAAATGAAAAGAAAGGAAATCACATTCATATTTCATCAAAAGGAAATTGACTTTATCTTTGTTAATTTTATAATTTTATACTTATATAGTATTTGAGGATAATTGTTTGTTATAAATAATAAAATTAATGAAATTAGTTATATTGATAAAAGTAAAATTGGTAATGAGTATACTAAAATTGGTAACAAAATATTTACAAAAAGGAATTTTTCCATAATAAATAGAATTTTATATTACATGATTTGGAAACTGTTCCTCTCTCTTAGCATATATATATTAACAAAGTGTAACAAGATTATCTAATTAATACTTGTCAAAAGAGATAAAAAAATGTTTAGTGGGAAAATTAAAAAATATGAAGATAAATGAAAAAATATTAGTTAAAGTTGATTTATAAAAAAAGTATCAATTTTTTCAAATGTGTGTGTGTGTGTGTTTTACTGTTTGGTCAAGAAGAAGGACTGAGAGTAGGCAAGCAAGGATTGAGCTTTTTTCAAAGTCAAACAACATCATAAAGCATATCAATGCATGTTAAGCAAGGAATCACTCATTTGCTACATGCAACAACATACTATTTAGGCTATAATTGATCTTCATGTTAAACTAAAATTATGACACACAAAGATCCCTTGTTCATGAAGTTTAATAATTTTGGTTCAATGTGGAGTTATACTGTTCAAATGTCTGTTCAAACATGTTGGAGTAGGCTTGGAAGTGAACAAAATTTCTATTTGAGGTTGGGTTGAATGCAACTTTTTCTATGTTGACTAGTCATGAACTTGTCCCACAATACTAAATTTGAGGCCATCTAAAATCCAAACTTTCTGTCTCTACTGGATTTTTGAAAGAAACATGACCTGAAACATTAGGGTGTGTGTAAAGAGACTGATCAACTTTTAGCAAAGAAAAGTAAATTATAGAGAGTGATGAAATGTGCAATTATGGGAGGTTTTTCACCATTTAACATAATGTCTAGTTGGCTAAGTGGACTTTTTTTGCTCACTCTAATGTGGTCCTCCCTCACCTTTGATTATTTCTACTACAGCCTGTGTTTGTGATGATTTTGTGGTCCTCATGATGTGCTGCATCAACTTTTCTTCCTTTTTCCTTTATTTGCTTCAACATTCCCCATTTGCACACAACTCAAGCAATGTTTACAGTTTTTCTAGCAACGTTTAAAGTTTTTATATGTTCCTTTGCTCTCCATTGGCTCTGATTTTGATGACAGCTTATTAGTACAATGAATCTCAGGGCATCTAAAAAAGGTACTAATTTCAAAGTAATGCAAAATGTAATTGATAATGTGATTATGGTTCTAAATTGTGGTTATCTTGCTCACTGTGATTGAAACAATTTAAGTGAGTTGAAAAAGTTTTACCTAACAATCACAGCTGTAATTATGAACTACAATTTTTTTTATCATCAACATGATTTACACAATTCATGTAATCCATTTTAGTTAGTGAAATGAAACTTTTGTTGTATATAAAGTAACTAATAATGGTTATTATTATTTTTATGTAATCCATCAATACGTGATAAATGAATAGCAGATGAAATAAATATAAATGCTACATATTCACCTTTATTCACTGTTCCCCACCACAAACAATGCCATCAACTGTCATCTTCTTGCCCACATATTTATTCCAACTATCCCACAATATGTTTAAGTCTATGTATAGATTTTATCTCAAAATCAATTTATATTGTTCAACAAATATATAACTTGCATTCCAAAAGTTGAACCATGAGATTTAGAAATTTACAGTATGGTGCTCTATCAGACCTAAAAGAAAGAGGAGCTAAAAAAATTGTAATGAATTAATGAGACCAATTCAGTTTTCCCAATATGGTAAAAAGTTACTTTTTTTTGGAACTACCTATACTTGCAGATATATTGGTGGTAAATATTTGAGTCTACTAAAGGGTTGACTAGGAAAAGAGTTATGGCTACTGCTACCAAACTACCAATCTTAATAATTGGCATGTATAGTGTTTTTAGTTGGCCAGGGGCTAGTAATAATATACTATTTGAAGTTTCACACCTTTGAGGATTATTAGTAAGTTACTATAAAAGAAGCAGTATGTTTGATGCTTTTTCTGGTGCTGCTTTCTTAGAGGAACACTGGTAATAAATCTCATCATCATCTGATAACAAACTTTCACAAACGGCCTAGTTAAGGGGAATTTCTTGAAAAATAGTAATTAGAATAAAATCTGTTTCTTTGGTTGTTACTTTCTTTATTTTCTGAAGGGACACTTGGTCATGTTAATTTTATCTAAGTAAGTTTTGTCTAATTGCACCAACTTTTCGGACCCTGCAAGGGATAACAAGAGAGAGGACTGCTTTTTTTTTTTGTTTCCCCTTTATTTTCTTCTGTATTAAAAAGTGTACTTTAAGTCTAACTCAATCTTATAAAACCGGCTTATAAGGTAAAGTTTGCACTTACTTATATACTATAAAATGTTTTTATCTTCAGTCAATGATATTCTGCAATTGTGAAGTTTGTCTTGTTGCAGCTAGTAATTTAAAAACACTTTAACATAGACACAAGCAACTAATTGGCATTTGACATAATAGATGAATGCAAGCAACTAGAACAACAAAAACCACATAAGGAAGTGGCAGGGCCATTCAGAAAGTATATTTATTTATTTATTTTTGTCAGCAGATTGTTGCTCATCATGGCATATAGGTAGAGAATGGATCATACGCATACACTAGTGCTTTTTTGAGGTTATCAATCACAATTCATCAATAAAATAGTTCTGAAGTAAGTGAGCTGATAGCTTACTCTTGAACTCAAATTCCTTTTGGCAACTACATTTTTTAATTTATGAAAGATTGATACAGCATTGTATGAGAGTTCAGAACAAAAGTTGGTCCAGAGAAGTGTTACTTACAAGACTATTATACACATGCATTGGATAATTCTAAAATCTTTACATTCCAAGTAGAGCCATGTCATACCAAATTTGCTCAAATGCTTTAACAATGAGATCATGGTATTCCCTTGAGTTCAGTGAAAGATAGCAGGCAAGCAAGTTCTCCAAATCTTTTGATGCTCGGATATTGTTCTCCACTATCATCTCCACCATTGACTCCCTGAAGTCTCTTTGTGGATCAAGTGAGGACTTAACAACTGCAAATCCCTCTGGAAAGCCTGTATCCACTGAGGCCTTGCCTGCTTTGGATGACACACTCCTTCTGGCATAGGCTTGAACTTTCTTGCTTGCCAGTTTTGGAGAATTCACTCTAAGTCTTATACCTGTAGAATTAGCAGAGGCAATTCTAGATACTGGACTGGTTTTTCTCTCTCTCTTAGTTCTACTGCTTTCCTCTTTGCTAACTTTAACAGCTAGAGATTGATGAGACTTTACCTCATCAAATTTAGTTGATCTTCTCAACTCAATGGCTTCAATGACCTTATCATCAAACTTCACTGGCTTTGTCAATATCGGAGGAAGGCCTAATTGTGAAATTGTGTCAAACCCATCAAGATTTTCACAATTTCCAGTGAATGGTTCATTTTTCATGTCAATGATTATGTCATTGGTGGAAGAGCTAACTCTACAACTGCATTCAGAGGCTACTCCATTAAGCAGGTCAGGAATAGTGAACTTGTCACACTCAGACTCGGATGAAACATATTCATGGAAGTTTGATTCAGAAGAACTCTCGGAGGAGGAGAGATAATAGTCAGGAGACTGAGGTTGATTTGGCTTAATCCAATTTGTGGAATGACAACTAAAACTTTCTATGACTGGTGAAGAGACAACTGTGGGAGAAGGCTTATAAATGGTTTTTCTCTTAGTTCTTCTTTTAGATGACCTTCTTGGTGAATCAATGAATATGTTGTCTGAGTGCTTAGTGTAAATAGGAGAATTGTATAACTTACCAGCTATGTTGGGTTCAATGGAGAAACAATGAGAGTATCTTGGCTGTGACCTTTGGGAGGTTGTTGGTGAGGTAATTACTTTGTTCTTCATAACATGAGGGCCATTTTTCTTCCTTGATTTGCTCATGTCTTTGAGCTTATAGAACCATGCATTTGGCATCATATCTGACAATCTGAACCTGTTATTACCCATCAAGGATATGCCACAAGCACAGCCTTGCCTTCTCTCCTCTCTCAGTGTTTCTTTATTGTGATACCTCAGAATTGTTCAACTTCATGAGAAATGAAAGATTAGAGAACCAGAAAACATGGTTTATAATAGAAAAAAATAAAGTTGGTGGTCCACTGCATAAGAAAAGTTCCAAAATAAAAGCAAGGGGACCAGGTATGTCCACCAAGTTACTTTTTCTCATCATTTCTTCCAGCAAACATGCACAGATCTGTGGCTCTGTAGATTACAGCAGCATTTAGCTTTTGCTTCTTTTCTTCATATCTACGTTCATCTAAGTTACAAAATCCATGGTAACATGTTGATAAAGTTCTGCCCGGAAGAAACCTTTCCTAAACTTTATTATTCATTTTATGCAAAGGTGATGCCAAAAAACATTTGGAAGCTTAAATTCTGCATAGAAATTTACAAAAGAATGAAAAAGAAAAACAGCTCACTGTCTAAGAATCCACAAGAATAAACCATAAATGTAACAGCTCATGTCTAAATGGATTTCACTTCTCACTGTACTTTAGAAAATAAAATATAGCAATAGTCATTAGTAAGAGTTTAGATATTATTATATCTATATATTTGGTAATTAAATTAGAATTTAACTTTAAAAAAAATCGCAGATTTGCACATAAAAATAGTTATTTATTCATTAAACAAAAATTAATATTAAGAGTTAACTATATATATTTATATTCAAATGAATAGTAAATGAATATTTTTGTTTTATATTGGGTGTTTTGATTACCAACATTTTGGTGGTAGCTGAAGGATTGTAAGTCATAATCTGGTTCTCCACGCTTTGTTTGGACTATGCATGCATTCAACATTAAACAAGTAATCATGAATTTAGCAAACACTTGGCCAATGTTCATTTCATTTATCCCCTAATTCCTGGCTTTAGGAATCATTGCATAATTTCCCTTTTTATCCATAAACATGTCTTAAACAATTGCATTCCTTTTATTTGCTTTTTCTTTATTTTTATGCTTTTTTATTTTATTTTTTCATGTTCAATATTATAAGAAAAATAATTATAGTGGATTGGTTCTAACTAATATTGTGCACATATTCTTTGTGTATCTCATACCTTTTTTTATCCTCTCAAACCTCATAGTTGCATATTATTCTTTTTCATTATTTAAATAAACCCTACTTAGTTCACAACACATTAAAGACTTTTTGGATTATATGTTTCAAATAAGTTCCGAAGATTCTATTTAGAAATACATTCTAAATTTGTGGATTTTGAAATTTTTTTTACAATTATTTTAACTTTGGATTTATAAATTATGTAAATCATTATCTCCGTCAAAATTTGTTCTTAAAAGATATTTTAATAAATTAAGAAAATAAATTATATTTAAAATATCATTAACCTCGACTCCCTAACCAATATGAGATTATTTGGTATAGAAAAAAAGTTTTTATAGGTGATAAAATAACTCTATTGTCCACAATGTAATTATCATATTTATGATTGATTGATTTCTAGGAAAAAAATACACAACTTATTTTAATTTTTTATGCAAATTTTATTTTCTTCCATTATAAACAAAAATATGGTAAAAAAATTACAATAAAAAAGTGAATTAATATTAAATGTATGTGCATGTGTATGCTTAGAAAAAGGTTTAGACATCAACCAAAATTAACAGTATTGATGTAACAAAAAAAAAGGTCATTTTGATCTTAGCAAAGACACTTTAAAGGACTAAGGTAAAAAATTTAAAATTGAGAAAATAAATTAAAACCAAAATTTCAGATAAAAAAACTAAATTTATATTTTAACCTAGAACAAAGGTTAAATGAATTTGTAAACCTCTTAACTATTTGAAAATTATTAAATAGATACTTTAAAAAATTGTAACTGTGTCCCTAAATTTATAAACTGTCTTTAATTATGCCCTTCTAATTAAAGTTTCATTGGCTTTTTGTTAGGTACAGAGACTCAGTTAAAATTTAGGGCCATGTTAGAATTACTTGAGAATGTTCAATTAGGTCTTTTGTATTTAACAGAGTGTTAATGATTTGGTTAGAAAGTTTTAAAATATAGGAATCAAATTTTTCCCTTAAAAAATGGTAAGGAGTCTATTTAAAAATCTTCAAAAGGCCAGTTACAACAACATTGGTTTCAAGTTTCAACAAACACTCTTAAGGTCTAACACCTTTTTGCTTTTACATGGGAATTGCAAGAAGTAGGAACAGCAATATAGGTAGCCTCTAGTGGAGGATGACATTCCAACATCATAGTACCATCACACTCAACATTATACAATACTAAAATCCTCAACTTTCTTTAGACACACTCTTTTCCTACTTTGGAAATGAACTTGAAACAACAAGGGGACTTTAGATCCAAGTTATTCAAGCCATGCAAAAACAAAAAACTACTGTTGTTGAACCAGTTTAGTACTTATAAAAGCTTTTTTATTATGTGCTTGTTAGTTCAAAACCCAAAAGCCCTTCACAACTAAAACAATGTCTTCATCACTGTTATTATCAGCACTTCATTCCCAAGAGAAATCTAAAGACAAAGATGTGCATGAAACTCCCCTCTTTCCGTCATGTTCACCACTTGTTCCAGCTTATGTAAGAGCAAGCAGGGTAGACAACAGGGAAGCTTCTTTTCAAGTGGAAGACACATGCAGGAATTTTTGAGAAATATTTGGTGGAGATGGTTGTGGAAGAAGGGAAGATGAAGGACCTGATGGATGTGGAAGAACTTCTACACTGCTGGAAAAACCTCAAGTGCCCTGTCTTCATTGATTTAGTGTGTAGATTCTATGTTGAAATCTGCAAGGACTTGTATTCTTTAGACAGTGAGGAAGCTAGTTCCTTTCCAACTAATGGCTGAGAATATGGTATTCTCCACTAGGCCTAAGTGGGAGAGAGTAAATGGATAATGTACTGATTTTTCTTAATTTAGTTTCAGTTTAGTGACTCTTTACACTCTAGCTGAACAATTCCAGGATTATCTTTATATGAAAACTTTATATTGGACTTGCTTATCTCAAATTTTAAGAAGACACCAAACTGATCTAAGTATTGACATTTATGGTTATGTGACCTTGTTGTGGCTATGACCATAATTTATCTAACTACATCCCTCCTTATATAGATCCCCTTGTAAATCTAAATTCCTCAGTTGGCTAATTTGAAATCTTCAATTGTTATTTTGCTCCTTTTGGTCATTTTATCTTGTTAACACAATGACAGATCACAATCAAGATTGTTATTCAGAATGATTATATTAACCTTTCCCACAGTAACAAGAAAGGAAGTCGCAACCTTAAGTAGCTGAAATTTTTGGAATCTTTTTGGGGTTTTCCGTTTAATTTCCATACTCAGATAACTCTTTTCTGTTTGACCCTTCCATGAAATTATCTAATTTTAAGCTTAGATCATGATCCTTCATATAATGAAACAATTACATCAAAACAACACGTTAAAAAATATAAAAGTACAGAATTGTAATTAGGAAATAGACATTCAAGATATATTTCAACCATCCAAGATCACTCACTTATTTCATATTAGGCTATTTGAGGGTTTAGACCTTGGCTGCAGAACGAAAGACAAAAAATCCTGTGAGCAACGTGACAGTTTTAACTTAACATACATATACAGTTCATAGAGAATTTTGAACACTAGAGACAGTAAAAAAACTAGTAGATAGATATACCAAGACTTTAATTTAATCAACAGGTACAAGACAACAACCACCAAGATGGTGGATTTAGGTTCTAAGTTTTATCATAAACTAGTAGTATTTGTCATCATGACTAGCTAAGCTACCAAAAGAAAGCTCATGTACAAAAAATTTCAAGTCCATAAACACTATCACCAGTTAAGGGAATCACCATTTAGCTTTAAGCATGTTTTTGAGATATAAACTCTTGACTTCACCAATGTTTCAGCAACTTTAAAGCCAGGCATAACCATGAACTGAACTTTATAGGTTGCTCTTTCTACATCTGACGAAACAGCATTCTTTCTTTCCTCCTTAACAGATTCCATATACAAACCAGAGAACATGCTTTCTCTGTTGACAGAAAACATGGTTGCATGGGCATCTATTGACACTGCAGAACCTAATAAAACCCAAACCCATTTTGCCACTTTTGCAAATAAGTGATAGAACTCAGTTCTAGGGTGCTTGCCACCCAATATCAAGGTTCGGTGATCCAAATTTCCAAAGAATGACTCTTCCATTGTGGGATGAACAACTAGAAGATACTTTGTTCCACAAAATTTTGAAAAATCTGAGTTTGGATTCTCCATCAGTGCATCAATTGGATCATCAAACTTCACAATATCACTCACATCATAAGATGTTAACGAAACCCCATGAAACATTCTCCGTGCAATATAGGCCTCAAAAGCATATTTCTTGTCACACCCTTTGGAATAGACAGCTGCATTCTCAATCCATTTTGCTGCCACATCTATGTCCCAACCTGAAGCTTTCATCATGCTAATTAATGGTTTGGAAAAATCATGAATGGACTTTGAAGCAGCCTTGAAGAAATCCTCGAACTTAGCAACACTCAAAACACTTGCTTTTCTCTTCTTACTTATCCTCTTGATCATCTCACGCAGATTTTTATTCCCCATTTCCAAATCCTGGAGCTCTTGCTGCAGCCTTAGAATCTGAGAGTCTTTAACACTGTTTAGAGACTTTAACTTCCTGAAAAATGATTCTTTGCGACCAATTTCAGATTGCAAGAGGTCAAAACATGAAGCATTAGAATAGGACTTGGTTTTTCTACATTGCTTCTCCTTGTATGCATGCTTGAACTTGCAAAGCTTCTCAATTTCTGCATCTACTCTTTCGTAAGAGGCAATAATCTTTTGTGCATCATAAGGGATATGAGCTCGCTGAAGCTGAAGATAAGCCAATTTCAGAGCTGAAACAGTGTCAAATATCCTCATGATCTCCACACCAGCACACGAACCCTCTCCTGTAAGCATTTCAATGCGGTGGGAATGGATTTCCTGGCTGTTGTTTTTGGTCTCCTTATTTGCAACATTTCTGTTTTCGCTCGGAGAAGCACCAATGCAAATTGGCTTGTGAAAGTGATGGAGATTGGGGACTTCGGAGGGTAACACCCCAATGGATTTCAATGCACAGAACTTGCAAACGATATCTGACATTTTTGAATTGGATTTGAGGGTATTTGCACATTCCATCAAACCTTCTATTCACGTATATGATCAATCTTCTGACAGTGATCCTTGCTTCAACAAACAACTAAGCCATTCACAAAATCACACAATATTGACAAAAAAAAAAGGCAACTGAAAGACATTTGAGGAAATTGGATTATAAAACACAAAAAAAGCAGCAAATTATATAGTTTTTTCTCTAAAAGAGACTGATTAGTCACTTGCTAAAGTAACTGTCACAGTTAATGTCCAAGAAAGACACATAGTTGGATTCAAACTAAGGAATATTAAAGCATTTGAGAAAAACAATATGTAAGGTTGAGAAGAAAAGCAACATAGGTAGAAAAAATCTCACCAGTAAATGAAAGTGTAATGTGGGATGCATTGGTAGTTCGTGTTGATTGGCACGATAGCCTGAGTTCTGACATTTAAAAGGCTGAAACTTGTGAATGTGTTTGTCTATTTTGAGAACAGAAACTTGTGAATGCGTGAGTATCCTGTACTGTAACATTGTGAGATGAGACAAAAATTATTAAATGTTATTATTACTTTGTTGCTGTTTTTGGAAAGAAGAGCTGAACCGGGGAATCTCTCGTGTTTCAAAACTACAGATTTTCTCCTTTAGTTTTGTACTCCTTCATTTTTTTTGCAGGAGCCACCTTATTGTGTAGTTTAATTTATTGCTAGAAGTAGGTATTGGGCCCCTATGCAGGCATTTAGGGGCATTTTCATGGCCCAAAAAACATAAGATGTGACAAACTAAAGCTTTTTTTTATTTACACTCCCCTGAATTTCTATATATATTAGCTTTCTTTATTTTAATTTTTATTACCAGATATACCCATTTATCTAAAAACAAGTATAAACCCAATACAACCTACTCTTGTTGAACTCTCAATCCTATCCACAAGTTTTCAATATTTTTTCTATGTAAATTTTACCTCAATTCTGTCTCAATGTATTAAACTTTACGGTTAATTAACTTTCAAGTAATTTATAAATTTGGATATTTTTCATTAAGTTTTTGTTAAATTTTTTGATATATTGAGTACTCAAAAATTTTATATTTTTTAATTAAGTCTTTGTCATTTAATTTTTTCGTTAATTAGGTGACCTGATTGTTATTTTGTTATGGCATTATGCTTACTTGTCTTTACGTATTAATAAATGTGAGGTTTTCTTGTTAATATAAAGCAAAATTGTTATTAGTATAAAACAAAAAATGATTTTTATTGTTTTCATTAAAAGTGTGTTGGAATAGGACTATCAACACATTACCTAAATCCTCTTGGTGATGGCAACATATCCTAGTCGTTGTAGGTGATAATATGGAGGTCCTCCTGTGACAATTTTGCTATTTAACACATTTTCAAATTAAAACAATGAAAGTCACATGTCATTTTTCATGCAATATTATTTTATATTAACCATAAAATCTTATATTTTTTAATATGTCGAGACAAGTAAGCAAAACAGCAAAACCGAATAACTAGTAATATCATTTAATTATCAAGAAAATTAAATAACAATGACTCAATTGATACATATATAAATTAAGTACTCAATAAAATATTTTTTTTAATAGAAACTCAATTAAAAGTACTCGCATATAAAAAGACACTTAACATTTAATTAAAAGTAAATTATAATATCTATATAAAATACTTTATCAAATTCTTGATTTTCTGTTGTCATTCCAAAAATTATCTTTAAGAAAAATTTTAAAAAGTATTTTTTAGTACAGTATAGTAGAAACTAATTTAGAATATAAAATAGTTAGTAGTAAAAATTTGTGTAGCTAATGGTTAGATATCAATTTAGAAACTATTTATTAAATTTTTATTAATAATAGAAACTACTTTAGATACCAATAATTTTTTAGTTTATAAAATGGTCTCTAATTTAGCCAAATAGCAACTAATTTTCCTATTATTAGACTTTGTTTATTTTTCTAGAAAAGAAAAAAATTAGTTTAGGAGATGGGTTGATTGGTTAATATAACTCTAATGTTGATAAGGTTGGAATCGTTGTCCTTCATCTCTATTTGAAAGAGAACAGTGAAAATGAGAAAAAGGAGAATATGTGAACATAACTATTTGAAAAAGAGGGACAGATTAAGAATAATGAGGCAATTTCACAAAGAAGAAAAAGGAGTGAATTTAGCAAGTAAACATGATACAAATAGCAAAAGCCCAAAACATTTCTTGGAACACTTATTAGTTTCTTCAGATTGCTGATACTAATGATGAGACATGCCTCAGCAAATTTATATTAGCACTGCTACTAATTTTCATTATTAGTATCATTAATCTTTTGCAACCATGCAAAAGTTATTTTTATGACACATGCTTTGCAAGGTACACATTTTTGCTTAAACTAGCTTTTTCACTGTTTTCCCCTTTGGTTGTGTGGTTTGATTAAGGAAAATGCAAAGGAAGTGATTGGCCATGATATGTAATAACAAAAACTTTATTTTTGTGCCACTGTAAATATTTTTAGGATTAACAAGTGGCTGCAAAAGATAATAGAGGAATGCAACCATCCCAAAAACAAAGAGAAGACAGAACCTTATAAGAGTAAATTGTGATAGCAATGCATAATCTGCAATTAGGCAAACATAAAATATACTTCCAGAATGTGACATGAACCAGAAGAAGGGACAATTTTTGACTGAAAATGTGACATGCCTCATCTATACTTAGGATCTAAAACCTTTCCAAACAATGGTCAAGCAGAATTCAAGACACACCACAGTTAATAAACACAACTACCAAAAAAAATCTATGAAACCACATTCTTCTTTGCCATTCAAAAATTCCATGCTAACCCCATTTCCTCATTATTTGTATAACCAGCTAACATTGAGTTACTAGAAACCAAACCTTTACTGGCATCTTCTAAAGCACTTTTTTCAGCATCACTGAACCAACCCTTCTTCTCATAACTAGCTATTGTTGCGCTTCAACAAGCAGTGTCTAACATATCTTTTGTCTGGCATTTGCATTTTAGTGAATTAAGGAACTTTGCTACCTTGTGCCTACCTAAGAATTGCCACTAAACAATACCCTTGAGTGTTTAGTTGTGGATTCCCATGCAAGTGCATTGTTCCAATCAGAGCAAGATGTCACATTTTAAGATCATAAACATTTCAATCAAAGTTTTTACCTCCTTAATTTGTTTTACTTCATTCTTCTAAAAGAACTTATAAATTTATCCAAACAATGCACATTCTCTCTCAATCTGTTTTTCCTTTCTCAGTTTTATGACAGTTTAGGAGGAAAGATATTTTTCTTAAAACTGTATCAACTAATCTATGCATACTTGAAGTGGTAGTTAACAGAGTACCTATATCAATTATGAACCATCAACTAATGTAAGCATTAAGTTTTTGAGTTAATGCTGTTAGATGCTGCAGAGATGAATCAACTGAAACAGAACAATTATATTCAAATTTTACTTTGATATATTAAGCAAACAGAAACAAGAGTCACTTCTTTTGATTCGGGAAGTTGAATTCAGTGATAGTTAGTGACAAAAAAAGTTCATATTATATTATATATTACACGTGAACTTATCTATAAAACACAACAATCCATCACTGTCTTGGGGAGTATACTTTTCCTCCAATGTGGAAATTCATAGCACACGATAAAGAAAGAGATCAGGTAAAGATACATTCATCTACCAAATTCAAATGAGTTAATGAAAAGGGTAAGGGAAAAAACAAAGATAGAAAAAAAAGTGTCAGCCAGCATTTATTCCAAGCTGAATAATTGAGAGAATGAGAACCTTATTAGGACACAGTTTCCTGCACATGTCACCATCACATTTCCACCATCGTGTGGTGGGGCAAGGAAGGATCAGTCAGCTTGCATTTGCATGCAAAGTATGTGATTCGAAGGAAGCTGCTGGAGACATCATATCTTGGATATTATGACAAACATTGAAGAAGCATGCGTGAAAACAAGAGGGTGTGAACAACCTAAGGTAGTGAGTTTCCTTTTCACCAAATCCGTGATTCCATCATCTGTCAACCTTCATCACTTGCTAAGGTCTCACCAAATTCCATCATGCACAACAGTGCACACGCAACAACAAAAGAACTTACATATACAAAGCCTGCAGTATGTATTATTGTGCTTCTGTAGAGCTAAAAGTGTTCTACTTGTCCATTCAAGACCATAACATGCGGGTCATGTTCTAGATTTACCTCCTTTGCTTGTTTGTCTCCATATTCAATTCCATGGACCTAATTCAAACTAGGCGAGGCTTTGGTACACTGTCAACCTGACATGAAATAAAATGTTTCATAAGAGCTTTGTCAGTGTCATAGAGCTAGCTAATTTTTTATGTATATGATAATATGAACGTAAAACACTGTCAATTTTCCTTTAACCAAAAGGACAGAAAGTGTAACAGAAGAGAGAAGTCTAAAATAAAAGGTGTTGTACAATACAAGTTGTATTAAAATTATATAACTCTTATTGATGTATTCATAGGTCCAATTTCAATTTTAGCATACTTCAGTATCTAGTAGTATCTGTTAGAGATCTCACATCGACAAATCAGGTCCACATCAAGTTGAGTTAGGCCTTACCCAAGTTGGATCGAGCATAAGTTAGGTCAGACTGAGCATAAGTTCAGGTTGAGTTCAATTTTGGGCAAGTTAGGTTAGGCTAAGCTGGAGAGTGTTGGGTCAACTTGGATTAGATCTATGTTGGCCAAGTTGGGTCGTGTTTAGGTCAGATTGAGTCAGGCAAAGACCAGGCCTATTCAAGTTGGTCTCGGGTTAAGATGGATAGGTTAGGTCGAGCTTAAGTCAAGTAGGTTGGTCGAGTTGGACTAGGTTAGATTGGGTATAGGTCAAGCTAAGGTTGATAGGGTTCAGGTTGTGTTGAGTTGAATTGACCCAACTTCAAACCAAATCAAGTTAGACCTATATCAGCCGAGTCAAGTCAAATCCACCTTCAAACCAAGTTGAGTAGGGCTCACGTTGGGCCAAGTCAAGTTAGGACCATGTTGGGTCAAGTCTAACCCGCATTGGGTTGAGTCGAGTTGGGTCCATGTTGGGCACACATCAGGTCGAGTCAAGTTGGGTCCACCTCAAGCCCAATTAAGTTGGGCTCACCTCGGATCAAGGGAAGTCAAGTCCATGTCAAGTGGGGTCGAGTCAGAACAGGGTATATATGGTCGAGTTATTTTAGGCCTCACTAAGTTGAGTAGAGTTGGACCCACTTTGAACTAAGTCGAGTTGGGCCCACCTCAGACTTAATCGACTTAGGCCCACCTTAGACCGACTCGAGTCAAGCCCACCTTGAAACGAGTTTAGTTGGGACCATATTAGGTTGAGTCGAGTTAAGCCCATCTCAGACTTAGTCAAGTCGAGCCACTTCAGGTTGAATTGGGTCAAGCCCATCTCATGCCCACGTGAGACCCATGCTAAGTTAAATCAAGTCATACTAGTATTGGATTAAGTAATGTTGGGTCCAAATCGAGTTAAGTCAGTCACACCAAGCCAACTCGAGTCGAGCAACTTTGGGCCAAGTCAAGTTGGGTCCACTTCGGACCAAGTTCATATTAGGTCATGCTAATCCAGGTTGAGACAAGGTCAACCAAGATCTAATCCATACTGGACAATATTAGGAATGAGCTGAACTCAAGTTATGTTGGTTAGGTCTAATCGGACAAGTTAGGTTAGATCTCCGCTTTTCAATTAAGTTACAAATAATAAAAATAAATTAATAACTTATAATTAATGTAAGATATATAGAAATCAATTTGCAATTTATAATATTTTAAGCACGTGAAATTCTAAAAAGTGTTTAAAAATTAATTAAAATCTTATAGTAGAATCAAAAAAAAAAGTCATTAAATAAAGATTACTTTTAGAGATAAAAAATAATTATACTATATTATATATTATTTTAGAGACTAAAAAATTATTAGTATCTAAAGTAGTTTCTATTATTAATAAATAATTTTTAAATTGATATCCAATTAGTTACTAAAATTTTAATTTTTTTTCTCTAAAATTAATTTTTATTTAATAATTTTCTTACAGTAAATAAACATATTTTTATCATCATTCTAACTCACTTTTGGAATTAGGATTTTTTTAACTCATTCATTTGATGTGGACCAATAAAAAGGAAAATATTTTAGAAGTGAATTGGGATTTATCCATGAAGTGTGGATCAAATTCAAAGCTCTATATAATACTAAATGATAAGGGAAAAAATAACTAGGACCAAATAATATGCTTCAACGAATAACAAAGGTATGACCTGACTTCGTTAGCATCTACCTTTTACTATGGTCTGCTCAAACTCATGTGCCTAAATTCTCAAATTTTATAGTTATTAATGGACTCAACATCACAGTAATTGAAATAAGAACTTCCTTGACACAATTTATATAAACCAAGTCAATCACTTAAAGATATATTATCATTTTCAACTAAATAATGAATATTATGCTCAACAATTTATTTAATTTTAAAATAAAATTAAGATTTAAATTGTAATTTCTGATCCATGTTTTAGTTTTTTTATATTTTAGCTAGCAAAGTTAGGAAATAATCTATAATTTTAATCAATTTTTTTAATTTTACACATGTTTATTTTAATTTTTAATTTTTAATTTATTTGTGTATTTTAATTTCAGGGTTCGAACATATTAAAATAAAATAAAATAAATAAAACATGTTTATTGAAACAAAACTATGACTATTTTTTAAATTTGAAAACTAAGATTACATGGAAAAAATAGAAGACCAAAACTACAATTTGTTTTGAAAATTGTATTTCATTATAATTCATATTTTTTCAAATATTTTAAAATTGGAGTTCTTAAATAGTTTTTTGCATAGGAAAAAGGCAAAGGGAAAAAAGAAAGTAAAAGTGAGGAAAAGGATTGTTGCAGTGAGAGCAGAAAGCAGGCAGAGAATGGAATGGTTCTCCCTTTCTGTGTGTTGGAAAAATGGGTTGGAAGGAACACAGAAAAGAGCATGCAAGAAAATCCTGTTCCAAAAATCTCCAACTGGGCTTCTATTCATAAAGTCCTTTTTATAATTTTTCATAAAAAAAAAACCTTAATAATACATACAAATAAATATGTTTAATTTTTTAATTATAAAAATACTATACCTTTACCCTTTTTCCTATACAAATCATATATTGTAATTTTTTTTATCAACAAATAATAAATAAAATAAAATGAGACACTCTAGTAGGAATATTTCAATCCTTATACAGAAAATCTCAAATCTAGTTTCTTAGCATCCAACTATTTGGAAATCCAATAGACATTACAACACATCAATCATATTAATATATCAGATCAAGATATAAGAACACAACAAAATTCAATTATACCAATCATTTAAATGAATCACATTATCAAAATAAGACACAAAAATCCAACAACTAAACAAGATCTTTATCAGCAAACAGAAGTAAGTCAAACACCTAAGAGCCAAAACTATCAAGCCAACCCTGTGAGGAGAATACAAATGTTAAGAAAACCTAAACAAAACACACCACAACTTCCAAACCTGGACAAAGCGTTAAACATAAATCACCACACATCAATCTCTCAAAAATCTCATATTGGTAATTAAAAAACAAAAACCCAAGGGAAGACTTCTTTACTTTTTTTCATTTTCTCTAATAATAAGATTGATACAAGTGTTTGAAAATTTGAAGTTAATTTCATCATCTTACATATTCAATCACCTGCAACATTTCCTATAACATGTAAATACATTAATTCCTACAATTTTTTAAATCTTGTAAAATCCTTTAACAAATTTTCTAATTCATAAAATATAAAAAGTTCTAACAGTAACGTTTTTAAGTAACATGAGTGATTATAGAGTGTGTTAATTTGGTAACATGATGATAATACATGAGAGATGATAGGATGTGTGAATGTTTGAGTCTCTGGAATGCCAAACATGGTATATAGCCTATGAAGCTATGATTGGCATAGATTGGGATGTTTTCTTACTAGTTTGCTTTTAATCTGTCATGTCCTGTGTAACGCAAACACCTCTGCCACAACCCACACCACCATTGCATAACCCTTGTCACATTCGATCAATCCACTCCTTTTCATCTTCTACTTCTCTCTCTTTAATACCATGTGTCTTTATCACACTCACAATACCAAGATATGTGTCAAGTGAGAGACTGAGAAGGAACATGTACGTGTGATGTCTACACTTCAACATTGTACCTATATCACCCTAATTCAGTAATTCAGTAGGCTCCAATTTACATATATATTTCAATTCAATATTCTTGGTTCAATCATATATTTCACTTCTAATATTTCATAACTAGTAGGTCCATCAATATATGTAACAAATTCACAACTTAATCTCTACATGTGTTTTCTTATGAATTGATATTGGTATTTGTCACTGTTATCTCTTTGCACATTTCTAATTTTATTCATTAGGACATTGTTAATTTAGTCTTATACTTATAGCTAAGGCATTTTTAGGTTAGCTCTTTGTAGCTAGAAATTAAATTAAAATGTGTTTAATATATATACTAGAAACCAAACTACACATTTAATCTTTACCTTTATTTTTTTTAATTTCACCATGGTTAAAAATACACAAGTTGATGATTAATAAAAACATGTTTCACCGCAAGAAAATCAGTAAATAAAAATCAATTTTAAAAACTAAAAAAATTATTAATATGTAAAGTAGTTTATATTATTAATAAAATTTATGGATTGGTTTCTAAATTGGTATCTAATTAACTACTAAAATTTTAATTACTAACTTTAGAATCTAGATTAATTAATAGCTAATTAGATCCCAATTTAAGAACTAGTTTATAAATTTTATTAATAATAGAAATTATTTTAAATATCAATAATATTTTTAATCTCTAAAATAATATCTAATTTAATTAATATAATAATTTTATTTTTAAAATTAATTTTTATTTAATAATTTTTGTAGTGTTTTTGTTCCATTTACAATTGCTCATGCTTAATTTAAATGTAAGTTATCTCTTCAAAGCTTTAATTAATTTAAGCATAAATATTACAATGTTGTTGGCATTTAATCGTAATGTTTAGAGAATAACTTTAATAGTTTTGTCTTTTCATGGGTGTTATGTGTTAAATTACATCATGGGACATATGCTATGAATTTTAGAACATGATATGCTTTTTAAGTCCTAGACAAATCAGACAAATGGGTTAAAGTGTTTAAGTACTTAGGTGTTTGTTTAGCTTCACATTTGCATGGTACGTACAAGTCCCTGGTGTTGTAAACCCTACAACTGGCTTGTAGCTTGAGAGTGGAGAGAGACTCTTTAAAGGTCACAGAGAGAGTGTCAGGCATATTTTGCAACCACCAAGGAACTCTTGTTCATCTAGACCCTTTCTCAGGGGTCTCTCTTCTTGTTGTAATGGAGAGGAAGACATCAAATGCCAACAACTTCATAAACAAAACAAACTTCTTTTTCTTCATGCTATCACTGATCTTCAGCACCACCACTAATGCCACCACCATTGCATGTTTAGGTATGCAACACCACAACCTTTCTACTTTTCCATCACTTTCTTTACTCTCTACTTTTGCTCAAAAACTATCAAATGATGAAACTAATTCAAAACCATAAATTCACTACAACTTCCATCCCTTCTCCAATGCAGATGCAAGCAAGTGCCCCTTGTTGGCCAAAACTCATGCAGATCATCAGGTAGAAATGATCATATTTTTTCCACTGTGAGAAAATAAGTTATATTCCTTAATTATTACTTCTTTTTCTAGGAACTTATAATCTTAGCTCTGCAATTACTTAATGTGCCATCTAACTATAGAAATTACAACATTAGAGTTTGTTTAATGGTGATTAAGCCAGAATAGTATAAGTCTAATTCTGGAATTGAAAACATAACAGCATTTTTCAAAGTCTCCAACATTTTACCTTCCCAAACACAACATGTAATTAATGCACCAAAAAATAGTTGCAGGGTGCAGGAACCTTTGCAAAATGTGAGCCGTCTGATACATGAGTCAACTGTGATTGAGTAACATAAGGGGGTCAGTGGACCATGTGCTCCTTATTGGGTCCACAGTACACTGAATTGATCACTGACTATTCAGTATTCATGCATGCTAATAAGGATCATGCATCCTTTTGGTCCCACTTGACACATCCACTAGAGATTAGAGAAAACATGCGTTACACTCAAATTTCTGTTTGTATGGTCCATGGTGTTTGTGTCCTTATTTGTTGCAATTTTCTTAATTGAAGACCAAGTAATTATTGAGTAACTATGGTTTTGACCAGAAATATGAGGGGAGAATTGGACATGGCATGGTGTTTGAAGGCAAAACAAAAGTTTCCTCGGATTGGGCTAGGAGGTTACTAGTTGGACCTGGCTCATCACCACCCCTGTGCACCTCCAAGTGTGGCAACTGTACACCCTGCAGACCGGTGCATGTGACGGTGCCGCCGGGTACTCCGGTGACTGCAGAGTACTACCCAGAAGCATGGAGGTGCAAGTGTGGTAACAAGTTGAACATGCCTTGAATTTTCCATGATTTTAGCTAGAGTGAGTAACTGTACGTTGATAAAGAAAATAATAGTTCATGTTCCTGAATTATCATGCATAATATTGACTATTAGCATTGTCATCAAAAATTTGAATTTACTTTTTTTTCACTCTTTCATTAATTGTTTACTTTAGTGCCTTGTATATAGTACATGATACATGATGTTTATGTAATTCTGTGTAGGTTCTATTGACTTTAATGCATAGGATATCCAAAACAAAGAGTATGATATATATATATATATATATATATATATATATATATATATATATATATATATATAAATATGTGAGACAACACCAAGTTGGTAGCAGTAGAATTATGTTGTTAGATTTGGCTAAGCCGTTTGGATTTTTCCTCCATGTCTCTTTCTCTGTTATATTGAACTGGTTGATGGATAAAGGGGTGACCACAATTTCATTTAATAGATCCAAAGCCAATGTCAGTTAATCTGTGGTTGATAGAGTAGTGGTCTAGCTGAAAATTCAAAGTGTTGCCTCTTTGTAGATTCTTTAAGATTTTTACTTCTTTATTTATTACCTCACACAACAATCAAGAAATTTATTTTGTATCAACAAATAGTAGTTGTTAATTAGTTCATTTTTTTAGTTCTAAAAATGAAAGGAAAAACATTACTACTTTCCTTCTTTATCATCCATTATTCAGAAATCATCTCGTTAAATTTAGTGAGTTTTATGATAATTATTGTAAAGTGTCATGTACTAGAAGTCGGAAGATATTCATGACAGGTGGCGTGGCCATATATATTATAGGCATTATAGGCATAATATATACATAAGCAACGATAGGTTGACATAGTTTGGGAAGCCACTCCCATTTGATAACTATTGATATGGCCAAAACGTAACAATTTTAATAAATTTGTATGATTGTGTCCGATTTGGG
Organism: Phaseolus lunatus; assembly: GCA_013389735.1. NCBI lineage: Eukaryota > Viridiplantae > Streptophyta > Magnoliopsida > Fabales > Fabaceae > Phaseolus > Phaseolus lunatus. Next base: position 24,079,943 of record CM023862.1, on the reverse strand, counting down.
TTTTTTTTTTTTTTTAAAAAAGTGATTTGGATTTTAAATTTTTTTATTTTCGCTATCTGCTTTCCCTCTTTTCGATTTTTCTAGTTTTTCTCTCTTCTCCTTCCCTCTGTTCTCAACTTTATCTCCTCTCGTTCCATATTTTTTCCTCTATAGGTGTCTCTTGGGTGGGTTTCCGTTTGTGTGTATTGTGCTTCGTTTGCAGGTGGGTTCTTTGTTAGATGTGGAATTGTTGGTGACGACGGTCCGGGTAGTTAGTGGAAGGATTGTTGGTTGAGATGTTGGGGGCATAGAAATCATGAAAGACATATTGTTGGTTGAAATAAAGGTAACATTTTTTGTTTAAATAAAGGTTGATATTAGGGTTTTTAGGTGTGACCTTCGTTGGTAGATTTGCAAGGGGAGTATGTGTTTAATTAGTGAGGACAGTTGAGGCGTGGATTGTGTTGAATTAGTGGTTCTGGATTCGTTAGTGGTTTTAGGTTTTTCTAGGTTACCATTTAGACGAACCTAAGGGTTAGACGTAAGATTTGTGTAGCAGATTGTTTAGAAAAATCTAATGTTTAGACCATCTAGTGAGACTGTTCAGCAAAATCATCTAGAGTATGAGCAAACTGTCTGGTATATGTATGTGAACACTTAGATTGTCTAGCATATTCCATTTAGACCGTTTAATTAGACTGTCCAACAAGATCGTCCGGTGTATGAGCAAACCATCTAGCGAGACAGTCTAGCAAGATTGTCTAACATCTTCCATCTAGATTGTCTAGTGAAATTGTCCAACAAGATCATCTAGCCTATGAGTAAACCATCTAGCATATGTGGACACGACTATCTAGCATCTTTCGTATGGACCGTCTCGCGAGACTGTCCAACAAGACCCTTTAGTGTGAGCGAACGAGTGTTTAGGATGACCATCTAGAGCGAACAAGTGTTTAGAGTGAGAAAATGAGCATCTAACGTGAGCGAATGAGTGTCTAGTGTGAGTGAAGGAGCTTTTAGTATGAGTGAAGGAGCTTCTAGCGTGAGCGAAAAAGTGTCTAGCGTCAGCTAATGAACGTCATAACATGAGTGAAGGAATGTCTAGTATGATTTCAAGCAATTGAGAACGAAGGAAACTGGAGAAGAAGACAGATGTTGGTGTGAAACAAAGAGAGATTTACCGAAAATAGGGAGTTGTTGGCCCTTACACTACTATGAGAGATTGTGATTGTGAATGTTATATCCGAAATGTTTTGTTTTCTACTTGATTCTTTTTATTGTTTTATTCTTTGTAATAATTTTCTTCTTTTATTGTTGATGTTGGATTGGTTATTTATATATTATTTTGTTGTTTATTGTATTTTAAGTGATATATTATAGCCGAATACATTGTATGTTTTCTTCCTGTCTATCAAATATTTGTTGATAAATTGAACCTATAAGATTTCCTGGGAAATGTTATCTTTTAAAATGAATAAATAATATTTACGCATTCACATTCTAATTTTTTTAATTTTACATATATCTATTTAAATTTTAAAAACATTACATTTACACTTTAAAAAATTTTATATATATAAACTTCATTATAATTCTAAACTTAATATGAAAAACAAGTACACGTACAAAAGAATATAACAACAAATTATATGTGAATTATTTTTATTCAAAAATATATAAATTTTTAACTGCATCTTAATTATTTAGAGTAATTTTCAAAATTAATATTTTTCAGAAGACTCATATTTATTAAAAAAAATTAATAAACAGAGATTAATTTTAAAAATAAAAAGTAATTAATTATTATATTAACTAAATTAAATATTATTTTAAAGACTAAAAAAATTATTAATATTTAAAATAGTTTCTATTATTAATAATAATTTATAAATTGGTATTTAATTAGTTATCAAACTTTTAACTACCAACTAATTAGTTTAATGTTATATATTTTTTTCTCTTTTTCTCCTTTTAAAATAATAATAATTTCTATGACAGTTAATATAAACATTTTTATTTTGTGAGGGTATCTACATTCTACACACACAAAAACTACTAAAATAAGTAATTAATTCTGTGAACCATGTAATTATCCCGCTAATTAATTTTTCATAATATTTTCTCACTAATTTTTCGTTTAGAAGCATACTTAAAAAAAAAAAACGATAATGCTACGTTACTTGTTTCAATAAATGGTGTAAACAAGACATTAAATCTGACCTTTATAAGAAAATAGGCTAGGTATCAAGTTTTACATAATTACTACAAAAACTAACAACTTTTAAAAATCGATGCACAAATACAATTTTTTTTCCCTCTTTCAACAGTAACATGGCCATGATCGTGCTCATGGGAAGCTTCTGAGTTCAGTCTTCTTCATTTGGATGGATGCTTGAGAGAGACATATATAGTGTTTTGGATTAAGACAAATGCAACTATCTAAAACAAATAGTGTGTTTGTGTGTGTAGCTTATTGTTTCAAGAGTTCATTGTTAGGGAAGACTTCAATTATTGCTACAAAAACTTTATCCGTAATCCATTCAACATGTTAGTGGGAAAGAAATAGAGTTTTTGCAATGATAAGAAAGTGGAAAAGTGAAAGTAAAAATGATGTGGACATCAATTAAAATTAAATTAATTATATGCTTCATAATTAGTTCAAGAATTTTAGACTTGTGTATTTCTTTTATCGATAGAAGAATGAAAAATAAATAAAAATACATTTATGTTATGTTAGTTCATGGAGAATCAATAAAAATGAAATTATTTTTATAAAAAGAAAATAAAAAATAAAAATTGAAAACTTTTCTAAACAAATGGCGTCTACCTTTTTTTCTCTTATTCATTTTGGGATAAAATTTTCTTTCTTCTCGTTTAGTTAAGAAAAAGGTAAAACTCGGTGAAAAAAATTACATATAAAATTCTTAAGTAGCAGCAAAATAAGATATAAATAATAAAGATATTGCTTGATTATATAAATAAAGATATTGTTTTCATGATTATATATATATATAAAGAAATTATATTATTCGTAAAGTTTTGAGAAAAAAATAATGAGACCTACACTGACAAATTTCTTTATTTCTTTATTTTATTCTATAAATAAAGAAACAAAAATTAAAAATTGAGATTTTTTGTACCGTGAAATCATCTCTTTCTTTCTTTCATATCAAACAAAACATAAAGCAAAAAAAAAGAAAAATCAATCTAAGATCTTTAATGATGTTTTCTATCATTCAAAAACCCAAACCTCTTTTTTAATTCCTAAAGTCAAATTAGTAAATTAAAAAAATCATTAAATAACAATAAATTTTAAAAATAAAAAATAATTAATTAAGTTATATCCATAAACTAAAAGACTATTAATATTTAAAATAATTTATATTATTAATAAAAAAATTTAAATTAATTTTTAAATATATATTTAACATCATCTATCAAGATTTTAGCTATTTACTATTTTAAATATTAAATTAATCTGTATAGTAATTAATTTAGAATTAAAAATTGTTGACATTAAGTGAATTGTTCATTTCCTTGAGTTAAATAACAAAATGTGTTAAAATTATGGAAGTTATTTGAATTGTTTAGGTCAAAAATGTTGCATAAAGATGATAATTTCTTTGATTGAAATGTAACTCCTCCTTGTTTTTGCTACTCTTAAGAATCTTTCTATTGTGTCATCAAATATAATTATAAGAAAGAAAACTACTTGGAAAAATTTTAAATTGTTAATTCCTATTATCTCATTATGTGTCCTTTATATTGGTTTTTTTGTCATTTTGAATTTTTTTTTTATATTGTTGTTTATTTTGTTTTTGTTGGTTTTATTGTCTTTTCCCATCGTTCTGTATCCCTGAAACAAGATTCTCTTTTTTTTTTTTCTCTTTCTTCTTTGATTCAAATACTGTATATAAAACAAATTGATGGAATAATCTTGAAACATAGTGGATGAAAGGCTGTTCCACATTAAAGGATTTTAGAAGAATTGTATTTTTTTATTTTGTATAATACAACTTTTTTTTTGTTTATATTTTTAAATTTAGACATTTGTTCAACAAAGATGATCATAGTTATCCTTATATTTATCTTTATTCGTAGAAACTCAAAAGTCTATATAAAACTTTTCTATCAACTACCAAAAGGAATAAAATTTCATCATTCATGTTCACTCCCTTTATATGTTATTTTTTTCAATTTCTTATTACCAGATAGTTTTTTTTATATAGACTTTTATTTAAAATTACAAAAACTTCTTTTAAAACTATTTTTTCATACTTCACAAATCAACACAAAAGTTTCATTTTTCCAAAAGTTTATCTTACATTTGGTTTTCGTTGGATTATTATAAAAAAATTTATTTGACACAATTAAAGTTTTGATATTAGATTTTATTAAAAGTTTGTGAATTTTTTCTTTTCTGATTGGTGTCTAAAACTCTTAATATATATGGATTTGATTAAAAGGTTTTGATATTTTATAATTTGGTCAGACTGGTTCTTAGTGTCTTTGAGGAATGCTAGCTTTTGTGGCAAATTTTAAGTGGTAGGGTTTATTGGCTTGTGCTGTTTGTGTAGGTAGTTAATGGTCAAATTGTGGATTTTTATTTTGCTTGAAGAGAGATGTATTTGTTCTTTTATTTTATATAAATGTTGGATCACTCCTAAAGTGAACTACATTTTTTTTTTATCGATAAAAAATATTTGTGTTTTGTGAAAAAATAAACATTTTTCTTTTTATCCTAAATTCACATATCAATTGTATTTTTGGTAAATAAGTTTTTTCTTCTCGTATTCTCCTTCTTGTATAATATAATTGAATTCTTCAATAAAGATAATAACAATAAGAATATATCATTTAGACATAAGATTAAAAATAATTTATATGCATCTTACTTCTTTATTTTAATGAAATATCTTTTAAGGACAAAATTTCAATACATTATTTGTAAAAGAGATATACTTATTAATAAAATTGAAAATTCTAAATTTTGTCAATGCATGCATGTTCTATAAATTAATTGACATTATTAACGAGTAGCTGTATGTTGCTCATATTGATTTGGCATTTGCATGCACTGTGCTAGCTCATGCGTGTCTGCTAATTAGCAAGCACCATCTATTCATGCATCTACCTTTAATTCATATTTCTTGGGGTAACATAATTATTGTGCCAAAGAAAAAAAACAAAACTCACTAGCTATATATGCAAGTGGTACATAAAACAAAGTGAAATCAAATTATAAATGTATTGTGTCCTACGATTAATTAATCTCAAACACCAAACCACATTTTATAACCCTAAAAACCCAGTAATGTGAGCAGAAATTATTGTGTTTTTTTTTACAGTTTTATTCTCTAGAATATATATCATTGTCGAAATATAATTGGGATGTCATATTTTTATACTGATACTTTTTTAGAATGATTTTTTTCATAGTAACTTCTTATATATTTGTACTTAAATTAAAATGGAATAAATTAAGAAAATAAAATTACTATTTTATTATTTACATAATTTTATTATGGAATAAAAAAATTTGACATTAAGTTTATCTTAAAGTCTCATATGGTAAACTGACTGATAAATTAGTTAATCAAGATAAAATGACATAAAATTAAATGACTATATAAATTTTATTATATAATAAAATTTACATTTTTAAAGAAAAATATATTATCATGTAATTATAATTTTAAAATTTTTAAAATAATTAAATTTTTATTAAACTTTTTAGTATACTTTTATTTATTTTTAAGTTGTGTGTATTTTTTTATTGGCTAAGTCATTTTATTTAAATCAGTATAAGTATTAAATTAAATTAAATTTTTATTTATTTTTTAATTTATATTATTGTCACGTTGAATATCTTTTTTTTTCCAATTTTTATTGTACAAATTTTCACATACATTGTGTAATGAAATATTTATTACTTTAATTTTCAATGTTAAATCAATTTTAATTTGATTTATATAAAAATTTAAAAACAATCCAACAAATATTAAAAATAGTACAATAATTAATTGTGTTAGTAGAATTGAAATAAATAATAATAAGAGAAAAAAAATAAAAATAAAAAATATTAAAAATATTAATTAGAGAAAATTAAATAAACTATAAGTTGAAATAAGTTATATTTTATGAATTAAAAGATTCTAAAATAAACTGGTAAGTAATTAAGTTATTGACTTTACGATAAATAACTATTATTCTTTTTTACATAAATTAAAGAAACATTATTACACATATATCAAGATGCACAGCTTCAAATTAAGATCTGATTGTTTGTGGTAGACAACATTTGATTAGCTAATAATTACAGTATGAATCATTAATGATTAAATTAGATAATTTAAATGTTAATGAAAATATAGGTAGGAGTTGCAAAGTTTCATATTATATATGATAACTATTTTTAAAACAAAAAAAAAAAATTCTTTACCTCATGTTAATAAACATAAAAAAAATATTGCAATAAAAATAATTTATTTTGATAAAAATGATTTTAAATTATTAAATAAATGAAAAAATATATATTTAAATTAATTTTATCCGTTAATTAATATTAAAATATGTACATTTGTCAAAAAGTAAAAGCAAAATATCTGAAAATGGAAAACATGGACATAAAAGTAAAATCTCTTACAGAAAATTTCAAGGTTTTATAAGATTGCAGAAAGCAAAACAAATTATGAGAAAAGTGGAGGAGATTCTTATAATCCAAATTATGAAGTGTACAAAAATCAGTGTTTCGTTTCATTGCCTTTAGGGTTTATGGTACCACGTTATTAGGTTTAAAGCAATATGTTTCCCACTTTGTGGACAATATATTTGAAGACCCATTGTTGCTTTAGATTTGGTTGGAATGTTAATATTGCATTATTGATCAACTTACGCTTTTCAAACATATATAATTAATTAGATTCTCAACATTTTAATAAAATGTATAGAAGATGAGACCAAGGAATAATTTCATACTTCTTAACCTAGTAAAACAGCAATAAGAGAGAGACAATTAGTTTAATTTTTAGAAATATATAATCTTGGAACATGTTAATGATATAAAATAATTAATGAAAATAAATAAATTTGAGAGATAAACATGTTATATATATATATATATATATATATATATATATATATATATATATATATTTTGCGAAGTTATCTGATTTTGTTGATAAGATAACTTTATTTGGACTATAAAATAAATAAATATATATATATATATATAAAGATTATTTAATAATTTATTATAAAATTAATTTAATATTATTTTAATTTTAAGTTTATTGAAATAATATTATTAGGATTAATTACAAAATCTTAGGTATTGTTTTAGTATTGTCATTAAGAAGTGTCTTAAGGATTAAGAGAGAAAATGTATTTAAATTACATTTAATCGCGACTTCTAAATAATGTAAAATTATAAGACATATCGGAACATACACTCAATAGAGAGTTAAGGGAAATAAGGATCCAATTTTAGAATCATAACGTTAATATTTGAATCTCAATTATGTTGAAATAACATTATTCTAGAAAGAGTTAACTTTTCATTAGAGCAGGGGTATGGATGTTGTAAATAGAAGAGCTAATCACTTGCCCCTCACCCTCTAGAGTTATGATCTATTTATAGGAAGGAAAAGTTCACTATGCAGTTATTCCCTCCTAGTTTTTCGGGGGATTGGTACTTTACTATGTAAAATTATAAGTATTTTTCAAAGTCTATGTGGTTTGTGTATATTACTTTGTTGGTTATGTTATGTAAATCATGGTGATATTCTCGAGATAGTTCAAAGGGAAATATTTGGTCATGAATTGACGATCCAAACTACCGATCAATGTTTTGGTGAAGTCTCGGGTATATTGATCATTGGACGATATATACACTTATATCCTTAAAATCGATACCCATAACGAATGGCTAAGGTAATTGTATATGAGGAAATATTCATTTTAGAATTCAAAGTTTCATTACAATTTTGTCCTTAAGAAGGGTCTCGAAGGGTTGAGAGATGAATGTGTATTGAAATTGCTCTTAGCCTTGACTTCTAAGTAATGTGAGACTATTGAATGTAAAATACCATCTCTAAATTAAGTACTTGAGCATAATATTGAAACTCATTTATCCATCAAATTGGTTCATGTTCACCTCGTTATGGATTTTGAACTTGGGAGGCTTACGAACCTAGATATATTCGAGATATACATGTATCACAATATAATAATATAAAATTCAATTAAATAAATGTGACCATATAATTTAGATGTATATTTCATAATTGATTGAATGACAAATATTTAGTAATCAATAGTATTTTTTATTTATTTTAAATATTTTTTAGAATATTTCAGGGTATGCCCAAAAACCTAAAATAGAAATCAATCCGAGAAAGAGTATTCATTCAATTCTCTTATTCACTCAATATTCATATTATACTTTTTGTAGCTCTTATTGACTTGAACATAAGAAATTCTTCTAGAAGTAGATATCTCTTTGAACTTCATTAACAACTCGATGATCAACCATTAGAAGTATAAGTTCAACTTCATAGAAATATCATTAACATTAGGAATATCATTAACATTAGATTAAAGAGGATCCAACCCATACTACAAGAAAATTATTAAATAACAACCAAATTTAGAGACAAAAAATAATTAGTCTTTACATTGACTAACACTACAAGAAAATCATTAAATAGAAACTAATTTTAAAGAGCAAAAATAATTAGTTGTTTTATTGACTAAATTAGAGATCATTTTAGAAACTAAAAAAAAAGTTTTATAAATTAATTTCTATTATTGTTAAATAATTTCTAAATTGGTATCTAATTAGCTACCAAGATTTTTGCTATCAAATTTAAAATATAAACAATTGCTACCAAATTTAGAATCTAAATAATTGGTAGTTAAAACCTTGGCAGCTAATTAGATATTAATTTAGAAACTATTTAACAATAATAGAAACTAATTTAGAAACCAAAATTTTTTTTAATCTCTAAAATGGTCTCTAATTTAGTCAATATAAAAATTAATTATTGCTGGTTTCTAAAATTGGTTTTCATTCAATAATTTTATCATAGATTAAATTAGATATTATTTTAGAGACTAAAATATTATTGGTATCTAAAGTCGTTTCTATTATTAATAACAATTTATAAAATAATTTTTAAATTTGTATATAAGTTAGTTATCAAAATTTTAGCTACTAATATTTTAGATTTTAAATTAATTTCTAAAAAATTATTAGAGACTAATTTAGAATATAAAATATTAATAATTAAAATATTGGTAATTAATGGTCAGATATCAATTTAAAAATTATTTTATACATTTTTATTAACAATAAAAACTATTTTAAATATCAATTATTTCTATAAAAGGGTATCTAATTTAATAAAATAATAATTAATTATTTTAATTTATAAAATTATTTTTTAATTAATCATTTTCTTATAATGTCAATTACATTTAAGACCTCATGCAAATTCTTTTCGTGCTATTTGGAAAAGCAAAGAAAAGAAGAGAAGCTGTACAAAAAGCTAGCAGTAATCCAAATTATGTATTGTGAAAGCGACTTGTGTCCATGTTTCTGAATCACTGTTACCACATTATTATTGTTAAAGCAAAAACGTTTCTCAATTTGCCGGCAATGTATTTGGAACCAGCTTTTGTGGTTTGGAAAATTCGAGGGTTCATTTGCATTATTGACCTACCTCAACATTCAAAACGTAGAATTGATTAAACTCTCAACATCACCGTGCTAATTTTGAAATAAAATGTGTATAATAAAATCATGCAAAGAGAATCTACAATTACAAAAGAGTGAAAATACTAAGATGGACAATTCTATAATGTAACTTAATCTTATTATATCACTGCAACATGCAAGAATAGTAAGCAAAAAACATATTATTTTATGCCTTTTTCTATTTTTCAAAACTCAAAAGCAACCTCAAACAACATTCAACAAGGCGACGCAGGGCACTGGTTGGGACACGTGTCGATCCCATTACACTGTGCTGAAGCACGTGTGACCCACAACGCCTCACAATCCTCTGTCTTCTCGGAATTCATCGTAACCCACAATCAAAAAACTGAAAATCCCTATCATATTTTCCCCCAAAAACGTCCCATTTGCAAAGGCACACGAAAATCGATTTCTGCCATTGACCGATTTCAATTCGTCCCTCAAATCGGGAAGCGCCTCCTTCAATTTCGCTTCGAGGGGTTCCTCCCGTGATTCAGAGTTCGGGTTGGGTTCGATCTCTGGTGAAGCACCGCCGGCGCAACCATGCCGGAGATCGACCAGGTGGCAGTGGAGGACACTGGCTTGTTCGGAAAGTACGAGCTGGGGCGTGTTATCGGGTGCGGTGCCTTCGCGAAGGTGCACTACGCGCGCAACGTGCAGTCGGGGCAGAGCGTTGCCGTGAAAATCATCAACAAGAAGAAGCTCAACGGAACGGGCCTCGCCGGAAACGTGAAGCGTGAAATCACGATCATGAGCAAGCTCCACCACCCCAACATTGTGCGTCTCCACGAGGTTCTCGCCACCAAAACCAAAATCTTCTTCGTCATGGACTTCGTCCGCGGCGGTGAGCTCTTCGGGAAGATCTCGAAGGGTCGCTTCGGGGAGGATCTCAGCCGGAGGTACTTCCACCAGCTCATCTCCGCCGTCAGCTACTGCCACTCGCACGGCATCTTCCACCGCGACCTCAAACCGGAGAATCTCCTCCTTGACGAGAACGGCGATTTAAGGGTCACCGATTTCGGGTTGAGTGCCGTCACGGACCAGATCCGACCCGACGGGTTGCTCCACACGCTTTGCGGAACCCCTGCCTACGTGGCACCCGAGATTTTAAGCAAAAAAGGTTACATGCATAAAAATTTATATAAACAATTCAAAATAAACAAATTTACATCAAGATTTTGTGATAATTTCTTGATTCTTCCCCGCGTAAACTGATCCTATTAAATAATTATTTTTGGTTTTGAATTAGAAATATTTTTCAAAAGTTTATTTTAATAATTATATCATATATTATACTATTGATAAGAAATATTTAATACTACTTGTCACTTAAATTTGATTCAAATACAACATTTTATTTTTGAGATTTGTATCAACGACTTTCTAGTTAAAACGTTCTTTTCCAAGAATTTCAGCCTAGAATATTTTTTCTTTTTTTATTAAGGTTGTAACCACATCAATAAGGTTTATGTTTTTACTCACCAAAATCACTATCACAATGTTTGGTCACAGTATTTTTTAAATGTTTTCTACCAACATTTTGAATGTTGCAATGGCTAATGTTATATGGCCGCCATTTTAGAGTACATGGTTGTAGTTTTGTTGAAATCTTTAACAATGTTCCAATTTTGCTACTACCACCCAATTTCATCTTAGAGGTTTTTTTTTAATCATAATTAATAAAATAAATATACAATATTAAAAGGTCAACAAAATTGTGTTGATCACACTTCTCTCTGTTGTAAAAAATCAACAAAATTATATCATAAGTACTTTGCAACATTGATTTACACAGTATTATTTTCTATTTTAAATTTTTCACTTCATTTATTATATTATGTATATTTTGTCTGATTTTTTTCTTAATTCTAAAATTCTATGTTCAAAATGACATTTTTTTTTCAGGTTATGATGGCGCCAAGGTTGATGTTTGGTCTTGCGGGGTTGTTTTATTCGTCCTCGCCGCGGGTTACTTACCGTTTAATGATCCGAATTTGATGGTAATGTATAAGAAGATTTACAAGGGTGAGTTCCGGTGCCCGCGGTGGATGTCGCCGGATCTCCGGCGCTTTTTGGCGAAGCTTCTAGACACCAACCCAGAAAAGAGGATCACATTGGACGGCATGCTCCGTGACCCGTGGTTCCAAAAAGGGTACAAAGAGATAAAATTTCAGGAGGAGGATTACATGTTCAGGTCGGATATGGGGCCGAAAGACGAGCGAATCATTAATTTGAACGCTTTTGACCTAATATCTTTCTCTTCGGGTTTGAATTTGTCGGGGCTGTTCGGGGATGCCGGGGAGGGGGAGCGGTTGGTGACGCGGGAGTCGCCGGAGAATGTGCTGGAGATGGCGCAGGCGGCGGGGGCGGCTGTGGATATGGAGGTGCAGTGTAAGAAGGAGTGCGGGGTGAAGTTAGAAGGGCTCAGTGGGCAGTTTGGGTTTGAGGTGGAGGTTTACCGGCTCACGGCGGATCTCACGGTTGTGGAAGTCCGGAATAGGGGCGGCGACGCCGTGCCGTTTAATAGGGTGTGGGAGGAGAAGTTGAAGCCTTCGTTGCTCGGAGGTGCGACGACGTCGTATAACAGCGAAGAGCAAAATCAACAACAACAACCTGAGTCGCAGGAGGTTGCCGGTGACTGAAGAAAATAAAAAAGGAATTTTTTGGTTTAAATAAATTCAAAAGAAAATGAAAATGTACAAATGAAAATGTAAAAAAATAATACTTTGTTGGGACGTGGTGTTTGTGTTATGTTGCCAAAACAGAGAAGATGGAGTTGGAAGATGGAAGTAGTGATTAAGCATTTTTTTTTTCCTGTTTTGTATATTGTCATTATTATTTTTATTAATGAATAAAAAGGATTTTATTGATTTTTTAATTTTATTTTGGGGTGGTTGAAGTGGAAGAAACTGGAATAATGTTAACTGAATAAACTCCTAATTTTATGTGTATATTGAATTGAATTACATTCTGCACAATGTGGGACTGTGCTTTAACTTTCTTGTTTTACATGGTAACCACTGTGTTTTCTTTATGCTGTTTGGTTGCTGCTTTTTGTTATGCCAACTTTAGTACCCACTTTTATGCTCAAATCATAATTGTATATTGTTATTTAAAATTTAATTTAAAGTTTAACTAAGATACCAAGTTGGATACTCATATCTAATATAAAAGTTTTATATAAAAAAAATTTACATAAGATTCACCTATTTAATTCACCAAATTATTTCAAAAATATTTAAAAAATAAAACAAGTTATTTTTACAAATTAAACTACTTTATCTTATAAGTTTAAAATCATCTTTTGAAAATTAATATTTTTTATGCTTGATTTTAATTTATAACGTTTTTCTTTTGAAAATTTCTGAAAGAATTTATCCGAAGGACTTTATGTCAAATTTGACCTTTGTTAATTTTAAAGAACAAACTTTTTTTTTCTTTCAGTATAAATATAAATAACTATTTTTACATGTTAAGTGTATCACAAATTCTATCTCTATGTTGCTGGAGATTAATCATAATTTAAAATATGAGAGTTACTAAAGAAAGAAAGCTGTTTCAAACCATAAAAATCATAAAATTAGACAATAAAACACAAATACATAACAAAAACTTCTCTCTACAAGGTCACTTTTTTAATTAGAGTATAATAAAATTCATGGTTGTCAATTGTTGTTGAATCATTATTGAATTCACTAATATGTCCTTTAACATTAAACTTGCATTATCTAAACAACACATTATGATTACAAATAAAATATTGATTAATGGGTGAAGGATACCCTAAATATAAGTTTTTTAGTATCCATCAGAACATTACATAACTGATATTATTTGTGTTTTATTTTTCTATTTTCACTAGATAACTGATATTATTTTTAATATGTTTCCTGTTTTAAAACATTCATATAAGGATTATAATTTTTTTTTAATTTCTACACAAATATTTGAAAATATAAATATATTAATACGATGGCAATTTTATAATAAAAAAAGAAAAATATAGGATATGAAAAAACAGAAGTAAATGGGTAGAAAGTAGGAGGTGTTTCTTCCTCCACCCCTCCAAATTTCTCATGCACCATATCAATTATGTAAAATGACCAAAATGCTCGGGCTAATTTGTTATTATTCTAAAAAAAATTCTGAAATATATTTTGGAAAGTTTATTTTAAAAAACACATTCTGGAATATATATAATACATTTTGAAAAGTTTATGCTAGGAATTTTGTTTTTTGGAAAATATTTTTTTAATATAATTTATGAATTTCAGAAAATATGCTTTAGAAACATTCCTGAAAAAGTAATGTGAAAGTCATTTTTAAGAAGGGTAAAACAGTTTTTTTTTAAATTGATGAAGTGCAGGAAGAGATTTGCTAGGTGCAGTAAGAAACATCTGAAATGAGATGGTACGAAATTCCAAAATATGGTGTTTGTTCCTGCACTTCTTTATTCTTCTTCCTTACATCCCGTAATGAAAATGATTCTGGAAGGTTTTCTTCTTTTCTTGAATGTCTATTCCGAGAACAAACTTTGCATTATGGAGCAGACATTGTCACCATATCCAACTCAAAATAGTACAACACACCTTTTTTTTTTTACCTCAAATCACTAATGAAGCCTTCTCAACACATCAACAGCTCTACCGTACCTCCACCGAGTTCAACCTTTGCTGCATAAACCTCCACAATCCCACATGCAACCTACACAATGTCAGGGAAACTGCATTTTGAAATAAAATTCGAAGGGTAACTTCGGAATTTCAAAAAAGGATGGGTGTAGGAAGAAGAATGATGGTGTTAAGGAAGAAACACCCCCAAAAATCTAAGCAAACCAAAATTTGGTTGCTTCTTCCTGCACCTCCATTCATTCTTACGACATCCTTGTACTAAATGTGAAAATCCCTTTTTGTCATTCAAGTAAAAAAATAAACTTTTAAAATCCCACACACCTTTTTCACCTTCTTTCTTCTTCCATGGTATCTCACTCCGGCATCTTAATGACCTTCCACTATTTTCTTGCATTGGCTTGTCACTTATTTGAGTGTCCTTCACTTTTTTTGTTTTTTAAACACATTTTAGATTACATAATCCAAAAAATATTTTCAAATTCGGAAGTGTCCTTCAGATTTATAGAATCCAAAAATAATTTTTAAAAAATATATTTTAAATTACATAATTCAAAAATTAATATTGGATTAGAAATAGCTTATAGATTATATAATTCAAAATATATTTTTAAGAAAATGGTATTATGGATTACATAATCTAGAATCTTTTTTTGGATTTGAGATTAGCTGAAGAATTATGTAATTCAAATATATTTCATATTATATAATCTGAAAGTCAATTTCATATCTATAAAAGACTTTTAGATTATGTAATTTAAAAGTTAATCACAAATATGGAAAAGACTTTTAAATTACGTAATTTGGAAGTTAATCTATAATTTGAAAAAGACTTTGAGATTATGTAATTCGAAATATAAACTACATCATACCATAAACTTCATATATTTTAACTTTTTACAGAAGGACATTTTTGAAATAAAAAAACTTATGATGCGTGCTACAAGAATGTATGGAGGTGCAGGAAGAAGCGACCCCAAAATCTAGGAGATAGCCCAACTCTAAGATCGCTACGAGCCCATATTGGTAGTGGTAACAGGGCCCATGACATTTGCAATTCTCAACCCAACTTAACCTTACGCGCCTCCTCCCAACGTCCGAAGTTTACTCTGCCTCCACATTCCACCGCACATTGGAAGCTCATCTCTCAAATATTCACCAGAAGTTCTCAACTTTCGAACGTTACATGACAAGGTTACGGTTCTAAACCTTATTTTCAGCGAACTTAAACGGTTTCTAACCCTGTTATTTGCTTTGAAGAACATAAAATTCACGTGGGGCGTTGATTTTTGTGTTTGTTGAGAAGAGTATAAGTGAGCATAGCATTGTTCAACATGCCTTCTGAAGATAGTTTAAGGCAGAAGCTAAAAAAGAGGACTAAACATAGCTTTTCTGGAAACTCTTTGAGAACTAAGGAGGATGGAATTTCTTTTGAGAAAAATGGGGTTCATCGTAGAGGAAAGGAGTCTGAGGGAAAGTTGAAGAAAAGGGTGAACTTTAAAGGAAAGCAATTAAGTGAAGAGATTGAGGAGAGAGGGAAGTTGAGGACTTTGGATTCTTCTGGGAAGAAGAAGAGGGTATATGCGAAGGAGGGGAGGGATAAAAATGGGAAGTTTGAAAATGGTGTGGCAACATCCAAGAAGACAACTTTGTTTAAGAAAGGTGAGAAGAAAGTGAAAGCTGATCATGTTAAAGGGAGCTCTGGCCACCGTACAATGTGGGTTCCTAGCAAGTTAAGGAATGTTGGTTCCAAGGTGAAGCGTTTGACTCACATGGTTAAGGAAAAGGAGGAAAATCTTATTTTGGCTACTACTAAACATAAAGGCAGGGGAAAGGACGAGGGTAAAATGAAGTTTGTTGGGGAAGACGATCAAGGAAGTGGTTTGGTGAAGAGAAGTAGAGAGAATAAATCTGAATTGGGCAAAAGGAAAAGTCACGAAGTTGTATGTCCTTCAAGTTTTGTTAAGAACAAAACCAGAGATAAAATGGGATTGGACGATGATGATGCTGAGACACTACATGATCGCCCAAAGAAGAAGAAAAGGGTGATAAAAATTGACCCTCATGATATCTCAAACAAGAGGCTAGATGACGGCATTGGTGTTAATGGTAGGTAGTTTATCTTCCTATCTATGCATTTTTCATCGGCGCTGTTTGAAAAATCTTCTGTCTTTGTTTTTATGCTGATATCTGCTTTGGGATCTCTCAAATGTATTGTGATATCATACTTGTGATAGGAAATCATACTTTCAAATGGTAACTATATATGTTTTAATTCTGAATGATAAAATAGTATTAGCAATCATTCACCCATATCTATGTGTTTAAGATGTGCAAATGATGGTGGCTGTGAGGTGAGTTTTAGAGCTGTACTGAGATAATGAATTGCGTTTATGTAATGAAGACAAAAACAACTATGAACTTTTGATTTTGTCGTATAATTCCAACACTGCTTGGCACAATATGAAAATGGGTTAACTGATGAGTCTTTATGAACATATTACAGTGTTCTAAACTTCTTTTTTGTCAGTAAGCTATGAAGATTCATGTTGTTTCTACTACCCTTTTGCCTCTCTCATGAGCACAAACAATAATATTAGAATTCCACTGGAACACTTTAACTTTTCCTGCAGTCTGCTCAGTCTTGATATTATATACCTTTGTGCGTCTAATCTCTTGTTTTTCTGTTGAGATATCATCAAGTATATATTTGACTGAATTACATTTGCATTTCTACGGTACTATTTTAGGAATTTGCTGGTCCCAATAAACTGATTATATACAAAATTGGATGAAGCTGCAGGTTGAGGTCACATGTTTAGCATCTGTTTACCTATTGTTTGTAATTTCCATTTAGAAGTTAATGAAAAAGATGCACAGGAGGAGTTGTTCATTTATGGGATAGAATCACTGGATAACTGTCCTCCCCTGAACATTCAAGTTTTCTCTTTAAAGTTCAAATGCTGACTTTCTTTCTGTACTGTTTGTCTGTGACATACCAAATGTTTGTGGTTTATTTTGAATGTGATGTTTTTTACTGTTTACACCAGTACCTTGTGAACTTGATTCCCAAAGTTTATTTCAGGAAGTAAAGAGGAGAAGGAGAAGGAGAAGGAGTCTGAGAAAGAGCCTAAAATGTCCATGAATGCCCAGTTTCGTGCAATACAGCCTGGCCCTTCAATACTTTCCTTTGTGGAAAAAAATGTAAATTGTGACTTCTGATTGTTGTGTTGATTATGTTGTTCCGTTGTTATTGTGAATGCAAAGGTATCTTGACTGCCATTGTACTATGGTTATTATTCACAGCTTTTGGGTAGGAGACGCACGATTGACCTAAAAAGGGCAGGTTACAATATAGATCTTTCTGCACCTTTAGATAATATTCCCTTCTCTAGCAGTTCAGAAAGAGAGAAAATCGAAGAAAATGTAAGTGCTTGTTTAAGGCAATAAAGAAATGATAACATATTCTCATTGAATAAGCAATGATTTTCTGTTTAAGTATTGTTACTAAGCCTCTGTTAATGTTGGCATTCTGGCCTGATTAACTGTGACAGGTTTTTAGGAATAAATTGGAATATTTTGCTGCAGCAAAGGTCTCATCATCATTTCCACCTCCCAGTCTTCCAGAGATTGCATTTGCTGGTAAGGTTTTAAGCCACCTCTGTTGAATTCTATTCCTTTGTCAATTTGTTTACTTGGTTTATGTTAATCATATTATGTCATTGTCTCATTTATTTGGTGGGAGGTTTATATTTGATCATTTTTACCTTGTTCCTGATTTCATTATCTTTAGCTATTTCCATTGTTGTTATCTGAAAATTAGCATTAAACTTCCAAGAAGAACTTTGACTGTTAATGTTGAGCCCTTGATACCACAATATGTGAGGAATGATGATACATTCTAGATAGTAAACTTAAGAACTGATGGGAATTCATACAAACTTTTAGGACAAGGGTTTATGTTATATGATGATATTTCTGATTGTCTTCTGGCTTTCAGGTAGGTCAAATGTCGGGAAGTCATCGCTTCTAAATGCACTCACTAGACAATGGGGGGTTGTGCGGACATCAGAGAAGCCTGGCCTTACACAGGTATCTTTAGTTATTAAAAGTTTGTAGATGTAGATATTTGAAAGATAAAGTGTTGATAGATGAAATGTTATTTGGTAACATTAACATATGACAAATACTCTGCAGACAATTAACTTCTTCAATCTGGGAACAAAACTTTGCTTAGTTGATTTGCCTGGATACGGATTTGCTTATGCAAAAGAAGAAGTGAAAGAATCGTGGGAGGAGCTTGTAAGTATGCAAATTATATTCAATTCTCAATCATCAGGTTGTTCTTGAATTGAATGTTTGGTTTAGCATCTAAAGTATCATCATATTATACCAGAGGTGGTATAGTCTTCCCATGCTTGAATGTTTGGCTTTTGACTACTTGTGTTCTACCAATTCAGAAAGATTGTACCAGTGGGGCAAGAAAGAGGCCCTGGGGCTGCATGGACATTAATTCAGTTCTGGACTGTTTTGCTAATCTGTCAAGATGAAAATAATTGTGTTAACTGGCTTTGTGTTCACTAAACTAGTTGAGTTGTCTCCTGGAATTCAATTTTTTGTTTCAGTGGTTTGTTGCTTCCAGTTTTACACTTAAAGGCACCATGAGTATGTCTGAAATCATGTTGGAAAATTTCTGTTTTTCACAAAAAAATTATAAATTTCATTTAGATAGAGAGAGTACATATTACGAGAAGTTTTGAGGAAAATTTTTCATCTCTGATGACGAAAGATAATATAACATGGTGATATAAACTTTAGCACTGTCCAAGTCTTCAAAGCTTGGTTTAATGTTGATCTTAGACTTAAGGTTCCCACCTGCAAAATTTTATGTAGAAAACATGTTATTTACTAAGCTAAGTTTTCTTTCATTCATTAGGGGTCTGTTATTCATTAGGCCACACCAATAACTAATGAGGAGAATAAGGTTTGGTGGAGGGTTTATTCTTGTAGGAGTAAACTGTAATAATATGTAGTTAATGTGTCATGAGTAAGTTACTACATTTAGTTTAACAAGTTACTTTTAAATTTATTTGGAGGTTAATGAATTTGGGGTGGGGGTGGTGGTTGCAAGAGGATTCTGCCTCTTGAGTTTCTTTTCTGTTCAAGTGAATAACAAGAGCTCATATTTTCTTATTTCCCTTCCGTCTTTGCTTATTTTCCCCATCATGCAAGTCAGTTGGAAAGAGAAAATCCATCAATGCTTGGCCAATCATGAATATATTAAAATTTTAGTTGTTGCTTTGTTAGTCCAAAAACATTATAATAATGGCCATTGTCAGCTGATTAATTTAGTGGAAACTAGACATGAGTTGGTTTTTAGTTGAGCTATATAAACTTTGCATTGTTTTGTTTACTTTTCCTGTCTTCACTCTTGGATGGCATATGGAGTCATATGCGTTGACATTTTCCATTTTCCCTCATTTTATTGTAGAAATGTTCATGAAGTGGATTATTGTTGTGTTATTATATTAAGCACCGGTCAACTGTGTTTCTGGAAACCTCAAATTGTAGGTGAAGGAGTATGTTTCTACAAGGACTGGCCTCAAACGAGTATGCCTTTTGATTGATACAAAGTGGGGTATGAAACCGAGAGATCATGAACTAATTGAATTAATGGAAAGGTAAATCATGCATTGTTGTGCTATATTTTTGCAATTGGTGTTATGCACCTTTGTTCTTTTCAAATACAAGCGTGGCTTAAATTCTGATCATATAAAGTCAAATTAGAGTACCTAAATTTTCTTGACGAGTGATATCAATTTGCAGATCAAAAACTAAATATCAGATTGTATTAACTAAGACAGATGTGGTCTTTCCAATTGATGTGGCACGACGAGCCACGCAAATTGAAGAGGTAAGCATGAGTCATCCAAATGAACTCTGTCTGAAATTTAACATTCTAGTTTAGAGATTAACAAGTTTCTGCATGCATTATCACAGAGCCTCTTGCAGAACAAGTCTGTAGTTAAGCCTCTGGTATGCTGATTCTTTTAACAGTTTTGTTCATACTATTCTATTTTTCACTTTTTCTGATTATTATTGGGATTAAGCTTTAGATTTTTTGCTTTGTGTGTTGTGTCTATTGCAGATGATGGTAAGCTCAAAATCTGGAGCAGGAATCCGAAGCTTGAGAACTGTTCTAGCCAACATTACTCGATTTGCCAAAAGATAGTAATAAGGTGGTCATATCTTGTTTCTTTGTTTTTTTACTTCAAGTTATTTTGCTCCATGTGTGCATAAAAAAATTACTAGTAAACAAAATATAAAGGGCACTATCTTTTCCACTGTAAAACCAACTACTTTCCTGACCATTTGAACTAAGTTTCGCTTACAGCTATTCAATACCTTTCTTATTATTTATTCATAGCATACTGCAAGTTGTAACCTTTCATAAGTAAAAGCATAAATAATCAAAAAAAGTAGTAAAGTCTACTTGCTTCAAACAACATCATGTGTTTTCATTTACTCAAACCTTGTTAACCATGCTTTCTTTCTGGTGCAGATGTGTTACATATTCAAGACAGCACATATGTGCATAGTGGACTGAACTCGTTTGTTTGAAGTTCATTCAGACTTCATTTTCCTCATGCAGGCCCAACCTAATTTATTTTTGCCTCCCATTATCTAATTCTCAGTGGCATTGCAAGAAGTTCCATTTTTGGAGGTTCCCTTTTTTTGAAGTCATTATTTTATCTGGTAAAAAAGAATGAGTGCATGCATGTCAGCTAACCACTTTATCTAACCTTATTCCCTCAGCCGCCCCACACTTGATTTAATGGTTATTCATTTATTATTTTTTTCCATGAGGAGTGAATGCCATTATCTAGTGTAGCAGTTTGAATAATACATTGAAATTTAATGCTGATGCTGGCTATTTTGAAAGTTCCATTTTACCTACAAAAATTTTCCAATATTCAGACATTTGGATACCAAGACTAATCCAATTTTGTCATTTTAAAGACAGATTTAGTTGGTTCAATATTCATTGTTTAGTGTTAATTTTTTAGATTTTTTTTTTAATTCACTCAGACTAAAGATAAATTATTTTTTAAAAGATCTAAACTTTGTTGGTGGTTCAGTGTGTGGGTTGGTGGAGAACAGTAGGGTTTTCTAACTCACCTTGATAATATAAATTATGAGATGGATTTTATGATGATGATGATGATGAGAAGGATAAATTTTATTCATAGAATAAAATTCCAAGGGTTGAGATTATAATAAGTTTTTATTATTAAAAATTAGTCCGTGGTCTAAAAGTTAATCTTTAGTATAGGGTGATTTAGAGTTTGAAAAACTAATTTTTATCTTCTATTTGTTTTTTGAAAATAAAGTTTAATGTTTTTGTCATGTCAAACTTCGTTTAAATATATGTTTTTGTATGATATTGATTGTGTTTGTAACGATAATGATATTATTAGTAGTAATGGTGGTAAAATGAAAATGATAATAATGATTTTACTACTGGTGTAATAACAAATAACTAATAGGGTTATTTGACCTTATTATGAAGAACATTTAATGTTTTTATTTTCAATGTAATTTTAAATAAGTTATGTATGCTACTTCCTTGAGTTTATTCTCTTTAAATATTTTTTAATGCATAATAAAAATAGAAATAATGTGATAATTGAAAAATGTTTTATTTTAAAAATTTAAAAATAACAGATAAAATATTTAGTTTGATACATACTAAATAAAATAATACTTCAAAATGGGAATTTGTTCAAGCAAATGCACTACACTAAAGTATCATTACACCATTCACATTCTCCTAGAACAACCCTTGTAGAAGTTATATAAATTAGTAATAAAAGTTTATGGTGTCATCACTGCAGCAATAAAAAACCAAAGCATCTTCATAACTTCAAGAAACATGCATAGAAATTAAAGTTTGGCAAGTGTCATTATCATAATCATTTTTCAAAGAATTTGACTTCTTAATCTGATCTAAACCCACCAACCACATGGGACTGTTCTTACTGGGTATTCACTAACACTCACAATAAATATTAAATAATTAAAATAATAAAACTAACACCAATGAGCTTTTATCTTAAAGGGAAATTATGAATATTAATCTCTTTGGTTTCTTGTGTCCAAGAGTGTGCACCACACACGCGCGTGTTCCTCAATCACATTCTTCTTTCTTCTTCAGAGAGCAAAATGTGTCCTCTCAGATTCATTCTCGTATTCTTGTCCGCTACCCTCGCCGGTTTCTTCGTCCTCCGGAACCTAAGGTCTCAGACTCCGACCACCGATGACGACGGCGACGCGGTAGTTGTTCCTTCCAGCCCCAATATCTCAGACTCCTCCGATGCTTCCTCCAACGCCACTTCCAAGGTTCACCCACTTCACCCTTTTGCCTCAATTTCACAAAAACGTTGCCTTTTTTATGTAACCCTAAATTTGTGTGGATCCAGGTTCGGGCTCTGGTAGAGTGCGGGTTCTGGACCTTCGTGGATATGGCTAGTGGGCGGTATCTGTGGAGGCATTTGGTCTCTAACTCTGCCAAGAGATCGTGATGTGTGTTGTTGCACTTGTTCGGTTCCATGATCTCTTTGGGCCCAAAATGGGTGATTCAACGTTGCCTCTGATGTTGTAACTTTTGGGGGTCAATTTGGATGCTGTGTATCATAAGCTTTTGTTCATAGTGTTGGTGTTTTTGTTGTTGGTTTTTGAATGGTTAAAATGTCATAACTGCAATTATAATGATAATAGTGAAGATGAAGCCTATGTTTTTGGTATATCATCGTATATGAAGTGTGTTCTCTTTTTAGTTTTTACATTTCGGTTTTTGGATTGCTGGGTTCTTTCTTGTACTCATGTAAAATTGTTAGAATAAACCATCGATTTAGTTTTTAAATTAGTCCCTATGCTGATATATTTTACTAACGTTCAAGGACTAATTTGACGGATCTTTCTATACTTGATGGACTATTTAGTTTGATTTCAAATACTTGAGTGTGATTTTGTTTAATTTAGGAGAAAGTGACGTGATATGGGTTTTTCAAGTGTATTGATGATGCTCTCCCCTTGTTGGATTCAATGAGATTTAGTTGCAGGCGTTGACATTGTTTAGCAACACAAGGTATCAGGTGGTGTATATGCAGGAATAGGGTGAGTTGTTCCATTTTCATGTAGTCAAAAGTTATATGAGAGTGGGACAGGCATGGCAATGAATAAAATTTCTGCGGTATAGAATAACATGGAAAGTTGGATGAATCAAAGGGAGGGTTATTGAATCGATGTATGGTTAAACTTCATAGTATGTCTGGTTCACTACTCACTAGTAATAGAAGGATAATGATTAAGGAAACCGAGTTGGTGGCTGTTGAGTTCTCTAATCAGCTTATCTGAAAATCATTTTTGGATGCTGATGGGTTCCAAGGTAGTTAAGCAAGAACAAATTGGTTTCTAAGAGAAGATTTTGCATAGATGTTTGGTGAAGGAAACTTCCCTGTGTAAAACTGGAGAATGAAATTGCGAAAAAAGAACATTATTGTGACTATTCATGTTCACTTCATGTTTCCTAATCCACATCTTGGACTAGGATCCCTTTAAAATACTTCTCAAACTGGAAACAAAGAAGAAATTGGAAATGGAAATGAACTGACTAAGCCACTTTACACCAATAGCATGCTAGGAATGCAATTGTTTTTCAAAAGCGTCAATATTTCTCTGTTCTCGGGCTTCTGTTTCCTTGATCAACTAATATTGCATGGTAATGGCGGCAACTAATGTCTTATATGTATGAAACATTTTTTGGATTTCTTACTGGGAAAGTTTCTATGATGACTTATCTATCTCTGGAGAGAAGTGTCATGCCAATGTTAGATCATCTTGCACTAATTGTCACAAATCACAATCAAGAATGAAAATTTGTCTTGATTATGATAGGGTCCAGAATTACAAATTTATGTAATAATTTTGAACAGGATATCTTCCTTCCAAATAGTGCCATTGCTAATTCTTACTTTTACTTTCATATCGTAACACCTTTTATTATGTGTTGTTGGTTCTATTATACATAAGAAGAGATATATACTTCTTGCAATTTGGTTTCTTTTTATCTTATTGTCTTTTTCAAAATGTTTATGTACTCTGGCTTTGGTTCTCCCTTTTAAGGCTACGCTTAGTTGTGTTGTGCAAGAAAAGTGTTGGATGGTTAAAAAGTGATCAAAATTGAAAATGAAAGAGAGAGAGGAAAGGTTGATTGATCCATAGTACATTTTTTACGACTGTTTCTTTCTGCACCTCCATCTCTTCTTCAGTCACCTCCATATTTTAAAATTTTTTTAAAATTACCCTTTATATATTTTAAACTACGGATTACATAATCTATAAGTCAAAAATTATAATTTTCGGATTACATAATCCAAAACCTATATAACAATTCAAAATCTGGAAGTCAAAAATTACAACTTCCGGATTATGTAATCCGGAAGTAAAAAATTTCGACTTAATTTTTGTCTTTCAGATTATGTGATCTATAGTGTAAAATTTGAATGGTATTTATGAAAATTTAAAGAGATATAGAGGTGGCTGAAGAAATGATGAAGGTACAAGAAGAAGCGGTCATTTTTTTAGACGTTATCATATTGTTTTTAACTCAAACTTATGAATAGAAGGAACTTGGATGTATTTATGAAACAATTGTGACCAAAATGTGTCTGATTTTCCTAGCTATAATGATGAATACTTCAATGGAACCTGAGAAAAATAAACAACAATTCCTCCTTAAAAAGCCCTCTTCCAAGAATGCGACTAACGATTAGGGACTTGGCAAACCTTGTATGAATAACAATGGTGGAAGTCTAACGAACCCTAAAATGATTTACTTCATAGAAAAACTAGTGGCAGGAGTGTTTTAAAATATTAGTTTTTAGTTTTGAAAGTTTAAATTGATGATTTACTGTGAAGTAAACCTATATGAATATGAATATCTTATTAGTTACAATTTTGTTTTTATCAAATTATTACTATCTACTTATAGTCAAATGTAACTAAGAATAGAAAATTTACTTTACAGTTATAATTATTTTCAAGTACTTCTCGTCTCTTCATTTTTCAATTACAACTTTTCTAATAAAGTTTTCGAATTATAATGGACTATTCATTATAATTTAAAACTTTTTTATATGGTCATAAATTTTTTAAACGCTTTCGTTATTATTTTTTATTAGTATTTTTTTTTATCTTGACGAAAAAAAATGTACTTGAAATGGTTAATATGTTTATATAACTTTCAATTTTTGGTAAATCACTTAAATGGGGTGCTTTAGCATTGCTGGAGTATCTCCTATTGAATTTGAAAGCTTTTGAAAAGATAGAAAACATTTTATAAAAACAATAATTGAAAAAGATAGTATTTTAAAATCAAATCAAATCAAAATTTCTATAATTTCACATTTGAAATTGATCATGATGCGGCACATAACATATAATTTTTTTTCAAATCAAACTTGCAGAGCACATATTTTTCAAAAAGAAAAAGGGTATCTTTAGAAAACATGTTATAATGTATTTTCCAAGCATAATTTATAATTTAATTTTCATCATTTAACAATTAAATTATACTACTTAATATATGATGGGGACCTTATGCGATATCATAGACATATCCAACATTTGTCAACGGTCATATTTCATTCATTAGAGAGAGAAAAAGATGCGGAAGAGAAGGGTTGCCTCTGTCGAAGAAGAAGAAACTTTGCAAAACCATGGCAATAACCAAAACGAAAAAGAGAACAGTGAAGGAAATGGGTTCTTTGCTTGCTACCTCTTGACCTCTCTCAGCCCTCGCTACAAAGGCCACACATACATCGGGTTCATCTCTTATTTTCACCTCTAAATGATCAAATTGTGATTACACTCATTCACTCAGTCCAAAAATCACCCACACCCCTTTTGATTTTTACTTTATACAAATTTTGGGTTTGTGCCAATTTCTTTGGTTTCTGTTTAATTCAAGTTGGTGTCTTTATGATCTGATGGTCCTCTTCTGCTACTAGTTTTTTTTTGAAAAAAAAAAATCAATTCTAGTTTGGTAGAAATGTTTGGTGTTTAACCATTTTTAAAAACAACTGCTTCAAATTGTTTTTTAAGTTGAAATTTTTTGAATTTTTCTCTGGGATAAGTGATGGGTATTTAACTATTTTTAGAAAAGGTTTATTTTTCAACTTTGATTTTTGTGATGGATCTTAAGCTTGTAGTCCGTGTGTTTATGTTTCCGTGTATGCAATTCCAGATTTACAGTGAATCCAAGGCGCCGGATCAGGCAACACAATGGGGAAATTGGATGTGGAGCTTGGAGAACGAAGAAGAGGAGGCCTTGGGAGATGGTTTTATGTATCTATGGCTTCCCAACAAATGTCTCTGCTCTTCAGGTTTGAGTCTGATATTGCTTTCTATGTCATGTCTTTGTTGGCTAAAAAATGTTCAAAGTTAAGTGAGTTGTTATTAAATGTTTTCTATGTCATCCCAACAGGACTAATTTACTACTAGATGTCCTTGGCAACTGACATCCATCTTTTTAAATTCTCGCATTTTGTGGTTAACATATGCAATCACTTGTATGAGAATGAGCTCAGATTCCAACACTGTTCGTTTTGGCTTCTTCCATTTCCCTGTTTTATTCCTTTGCAAACTTATAATTTGTTGGGCTTTACATGGCATAGATGAGTTTGCTCTGGTTGATTGAGAAGTTTGGCATGATTGGATCAAGTAGAAAGCAAGTATATTTTGCTATCTAAATGCCAACTTTTAAGAAAATGCTTCTTTATGTTAATTTGATTCGGGATTTGCAGTTTGAATGGGCTTGGCAGCACCCTATTGAATCGTTGGCTGTAAGGAAGGCAGCAGTGGAATTTAAATCCCTCTCAGGAATTGCTAACAAGATTAAACTTGCATACACAATGCTCACCCTTCCATCCTGGCAAAGGTATGGTCTCTGTCTCTATAGAAGTAGGATTTGACATTCTTTTTCGCTGGAATGGACCTATGATTTGGTTTTTGATTCTGACGTGATATAAATAAATGATCACAGCATGAATATCACTGTGAACTTCTTCTCCACTAAGTACATGAAACACTGTGCTGGTTGCCCGAGCTTGCCAGCGCACATGAAGACCAAAACTGGCCCACTAGATGAACTTCCATGCTATAGTATCAATGGTTTGTCAGAGAATGAAGATGACAATATTGATGATGTAGAATTTGATGATAATAATAATACTAGTGCTAGTGGTTCTGTTCCAGATGTGAGTGATGACTTAAACTCTCCTGATTCACCAAAAAATCAAATCCATGGGGAGAAGATTAGTGAAGCATTTGAGTGGATTAAAGAATCTGAAGCAAGAGAACCATCAGGTAATTCATTCTCTTCGCAAGAGCAGCGCCTACCGGTTAGTTCTACAACACCACTGATGATGAAATCATCATCATCAACAACAACTCCATTACAAAGAATAGAGATCATTGAAGAAGCTGATTTTATGAATGTGATGCATAAAAGTGGTTCTGGCTTGAGTCAACCAGCACAACCGGGTGCTACATTGGCAGCCAATACAAATCGAACTGCTGACAGCACATTTGTTGTGCCTCATGAAGCTGAGATTATTGATTTGTCTACCCCTTCTCCTAGTTGCAGAAATGTTGTGGATAGGAAGAAGAGAAGAGTTTCTTCATTTGTTAGTGATTTTATTGACTTAATAAACTCCCCCAACTTTGTTCAGTTGTAAGGCCTGTCACACAACCTGTGTGGTGAGATATTAGTTGTTAATAATTTGCTGTGTCACACACCCCAGTATCTTTCTCTGATATGGGTCACACAAAGAAGTTATTGACCACACAGACCACAACAATGTAAGAATGGAGAAATCTGAACGAATAAATATAATCTTGTTTGTTAGCTCAAGTTTTGATTACTGCCCAAATTTCTTTCTACCATATTTGTGTTCTTATCCAAGGAGTTTGTTTCAAGTAATTGAACATATTCTAAAAGAGTTAGTAGTTATTCGCATGAAAAATGTTTTGAAACCTTTCATTTGTTCTACACCTTCAATACTACCAGTTTTTTAATACCAAATGAATTTTATTTTATTAGGCAAGGCGAATTTAGATTTCAAATGGACAGAATTCAGAAGAGTGAATTCAGAACAGTCTCGGTTTCAAAAAACGGCCCTACGTAAAGTAAAACAATCACTAAACACAATTTTTAATAGTAGGTTTGTTAAAAAAAATAGTCATTGAATATGTTTCTAAAGTTTTTTCAAAAATGTAACATTGACAAAGTAATCTTCCTAGTTAGTCTTGTTTCATTGATTTAGTTCTCTGTTTGGTCTTTCTTCTCTTATTCTTTTTACTCCTACTTCAGTCTCTCTATGTTTGGCGCTTGAATGGAAACATCTATCTCTGTTAAATAATTGATTGAAAGCATCTATTTGTGTGTTAGGTATTTAGTTTGATCCATTAACATCACTTTAGTCTAAGATACATTGTTGTGACTTTGAATCTAGATGGGTGGTTCATTATTTTCTTGTTTCTGAAAAACATAAACAACTTTAAAATTACTTATAATAAAATTTCATATAATAAAACTTAAAAATTAGTAAATCAGAAACAACATTAAGATTACTTGTTTTTTTGCAGTTTGTTTTCTACTTGGAGCTCTTTAGCAAATATATGGTTATGAACAAATTGCTTGCCAAGTTCATCAAGTCACATATTTAATCTTCTTACAGTTTGGCTCCTAAAAGATCCCTCCATATAGCATCCTTTTCTTTTGTCTAGATGTACATGGTAGCCTTTTCAGTACTAAAAGGTCAATATTAGGATTACTCCACTATTTTGGGGATCAATGTCACACATAAGAGTTTAATCACATTAATTCTCAATTGTTATATTGTTATAGTCTATGCAAGCACTTATGCAAGCACATGCAATGCATGTTTGCATGGAAACCTAAATATACTACATTGATTACATCCACAGTTTTTCTCCTACTTTAACAACATTTGAGGACCTATCATTCATTTGGAACTCAACAACGTCAACATATGTTAATACTACAAACCTAACTTCTTGCATGATTTTATCAAGCCTACCTCTAGATAGCACATCATTATCACAAATATTTTCTTTCTTACGTCTCTTTCTGGAAAGTTACCATCAACCCCATAAAAGAAATCATCTCTTCATGGTTGACCTATACTTTATTAGTGGCACTCACATTAAATACCTCAACCACTCACCAAATATAGCCATAACTACATTCAAAGGACCAGCTATCACCTTCATTTCCATTGTCATCCCAACCTACATTCAACCATTACTTCATCAGCACAGCCCCATTCTTATCAACATCTTCATCAACAATCTCATCAAAATCTTCTCTTGCACCCTCATTAACGATCTTACCAAAACCTTCACTGTGTCTTTCAGTATTCTTATCATCACATTCACCTACCACCATATCATTAGCTTCACTCACATTAGCATTACTAACAGGTTAATGTTGCATCCAAACATCGCTTTGACATATACATATGAATGCAAAAATCCTCTTTATTGTCGCCAAACATTTTTTAAATATCAACGTCCTTATTTTGTTGTAGAATTTGACGACTATCACTTCTTAAGAGCCATGGAAAAAGGAAAAAAAAGTGTAAGTCATTACGCTTCTACATTATCATTGACCACATCATGTGCATCAAATATTCCAAAACAATCAGGATCCATATTTCTTATTGCTTGTTTCCTCTAAGAATCTCATTTAATGGTATCAAAATGTAAACAAACCTTAGATCAAGACCATTATGTGAATAATTAATTATAATGACTATATTACAAAACAAAAAAATGGAAACAAACTCGTCATTAAACATACATTTTAGGGTTAAAGTAATCTACAAACCCTAACCTTTTTATTTTCCTTTAATGTTCCAAAAACCGAAAGAATTTCTTATGTGTTCAAATCCTATCCTTTCGATTCCCTACATTTTCGCACATACATTCAAGTAAAACCCCAAAGTCATCCTTTAAAAGTTGTCTTTAACCTTTGGGTGATGTCTTCAAACTTTGATTTTGTCTCTTCTTAAGAATCCTATACTTACCTCTACCAAATGAGTTTCAATTTAAATAGGAGATGTGGAAAATGGGAGAATAGAAATAAAATATTAAAAAAGTTAGATGATATTCGTATTTTAAATTTCTTTATTACATCATAGAAGAGAGTTTTCTATTATGGAACAGATTAATCTCTTAATTCTCCCATTTACTTAATATCTATATATTATATATTTTTTCAAAATCTTACTGACTTGATTGTTTGAGAATCTTCTATAAGTAGATTTTCAATCAATATGAATCTTCTACAATGCAAGTAAATTTTTCATTAATTTTCCTAATCTTTTACATGTGGATCTCTGGCTAGTCTTAATAACTTGGTTATCAATCTTCATAAGTTCAAACTCGTTTCTTAGAAATACTACTTTTTCCACTTTGGAAGAACAATGCTCGTTCCGGGAAAGAACACCAAGCCTACCTTTTCTTTCCTTTCTTGGCTTTTGGCATATGGGACATTGACTTTGATTTAAAGTGTTTTTGAAAAGGATTAAGCAGATGACGATTTGAGGCAAGGTGTCTCAAAATTGGCTGGTAGCATGCATCTTATGATAACTGCTTTTTATTCATTCTTTTGAAAATAAACAAGAGACCCTTTCATGTTAAATGGCTATCATGGTCTTTCAAAAATGAGGGTCATATGACATTGAATAATAGCCTGACACTGCAATAATAAGCAAGCATTTGCAACTAGTACATGGAGGAAGGTTGAGCTACCAATCGATTAGAACCTTGGAAGAACACGCCACGAAAGCTAATGGTTGTAGTTGAAGAGTCCAGGGCCATGTAAAGAACTGCATACTAGAATCATATATTTCTAACGTGAGACTCAATTTTTTTGTACCTTCCAATTGGATCCTAACAAAAAACTTTAAAAGCGCTTATGTTATCAAATGCTAATAAACAAAGTTTTAATCCCTTATGTGCAAAAAGGGACAAAGGTCTTTGGAAGTATCATGAAAAGAGGAAGTTTCCTCCGGACAGTTTATGAACAACCAGTACTTTGAGGCCAGCACGACCCTCACTATTAAGTATTTCATTTCTTTGAATTTTCAGGAGATAGAAGAAACTATTGTTGTCTATCACAACCAAACATGGATTGAGATCTTCTGCAGTTACACTTTTTAACTGCACAACTGTTAACCTTTCAAATGATTTGGTTTTGTACTAAATTGAAATAAGAAAGTTCCTTCTGCAAATCAATCACCATCATATTTAGAACTGCACCTCATGCAACTCAATTATCAACTGTGGGGATCCAATTTCACCTAGTATCTTCTGACACAAATGTGCTTTATCCTCAGGCGACCCTCATATGGATTTAAGCATTCATAGATAATTTGGAGTAACAATACTAGCTTGAGTGGATTGGCTCCACAAAATGTAGGTACTGCTAGGGTTTAGTTCCTCTAGAGTAAAAGTAAAGTACTTAATCTCCCAAGACATCTAATTTGCTTCTAGTTTGGTTTGAACAAAAACTGGAGAAAAGTTCCTAAGGTTCGTATTATACAGAAAATTTGAGAAACCGTGTACAAATTTGCAAAAAAATTTGAGACAAGATATGCTACAACAAGATGAAACAACTAAAAGTGAGGAATAAGTGTTACAGAGAGGTAATAGCATCGTGAAATGCAAGATATGGAAAAAAGTAAAAAAAGAAAGAACTGGGATTGCCATGAATTGCAGTAAGCATGACATCTCAAAACAAGTTATGACTGTGGTTGTTGCTGCTGCTGGTCATCTGTATGTACCTGTTCCTCTGACGGTTGTGATTGCAGTTGTTGGTCACTTTGCCAGACCCAAACAATATCCTGAAGAGCAGGCCTAATTTCCTCTTTCAATATTTTCTGATACTCCAATGTATCTCCATTTGATTTTTTTACCTCCACCAAATGGAAACAAGGCGTAACTTGAAAGATCTCTGCATCAATGGTTAAAACCCCCTTCCTACCTTCCTTCAAGCCCTCTAATTTCAACAAACCCGCAGCTTTTTTCTTTATTTTCATCCTCAGTTGCTTAGCAATGTCTTCCAGCTTGGAGATGATGACATTTGCAGGTAACCTTGAACTAAATCTTGCTTCCTTTTTCTGAAAACTGTCATCAAAGAATCTAGAAAGATCAAAACCCACAGAACGGGAGATAATGTCAAAGGCATTTATACTTAAGGGGGCAACTGAATCTCCGTTTGCTTCTGCTGCTAAACCATCACAATCATTTTGATCAGGAAGAACAGTTCCTGAAGAAGAGACAGTGTTGTTTTCCACTACAGGTCTTTTGTTTTTAACATTAGGTTCTTTCTTAAACCAACAATATTCCCTAATATTAGATATGGGGATCCTAGTCTCAGGATTTGGATCTAACATCATGCCCAATAGCTTGCATACTTCAGGTGGGAACCAATTAGGACATTTTAATTCTGCTTTGCTTATCTTCCTATACATCTCTATCAAATTTGGGTCATGAAAAGGCAGATAACCTGCCAACAAGACAAACAGAACTATTCCACAAGACCAAATATCAGCTTTTGTACCATCATATCCCTTCCTTTTGATGACTTCAGGAGCAACATAAGCAGGTGTGCCACAAGGAGTATGGAGTAAACCATCCTGCCTCTTGGATTCAACAAGTGCACTTAAGCCGAAATCAGAGACCTTTAGATTCCCATTTTCATCCAATAGAATGTTCTCAGGCTTTATGTCTCTGTGGAACACACCTCTACTGTGACAAAAATCCACAGCATTAATTAGCTGCTTAAAATACTTGTGTGCGACATCTTCCTTGAGTTTTCCTTTGGCCACCTTGTTGAAGAGCTCACCACCTTTAGCATATTCCATAACAAAGTAAATCTTACTCTTGTTAGCCATAACCTCAAAAAGCTGTATAATATTGGGGTGTTTAGCCAATCTCATAACAGATATTTCACGCCTGATTTGTTCAACTTGCCCCGTTCTCATAATCTTATCTTTGTCAATCATTTTAATAGCCACACTCTGGTTAGTTATTGCACTTCTAGCATAGTAAACCTTTCCAAAGGTTCCCTGGCCAAGTAATCTTCCTAACTCATATCTTTGCATTAAGATATTTGGATTACTCTCCATATGAACTTTTACACAACTTCCTCAACCCACTTAAACTCTATATCATTTGCTATTATGAAGTGTATGTATAACTAAAACAATATATACATATAGCAGAAACTTGTTTCAACCGACTTCACACGGATCAAGTATTAGCAGAACAGGCACTATAAAAAAACTTGTGTGCCTATTGTGCTTCAAGGAATAGCTAATGAATGAGCTACAAACTTGTGGTTCACTCTTACCAAGCATTAAGTGGGGCATCAAGAGCAGGGGCATCACCTTATGAATCTCTGCCACATAGCTGCAATCAAGAAGACACATCTTTTTGGCATTCCCAGTGTCTCTGTCAACCAAAACCGACAATATGTGGCGGAAACCGTGAATCGATGAACTTCAGCATCAAACTTGAATTTTCGGCAGATGATCATTTATTAGAGGGAACCTAATAAACAAAAAGAACAGGAACAACTCTCAGTTCAATAACTGTCAAGATCTGAATAAAAACAAAAAGAGAGAACATATATTAAGAAGATGAACACAGATCAAAAGCTGATCTTAAAACATAGAAGATGAATTAATAAGAATGGCCACCACACGGTTATTAAATTTGAAAATAAATGGAAAAAGTCAGAAAGTAAACCCACTGATCTTTTACAGATATGATCTTTAAATTAATACTTAAATGGGAAATGAATCAAAACAACAATCTAGACTACCGATTAAATTTGGAAAATTTATCACTCATTGAACAAGAATCCAAAAGGGTGTAGAGGGAAGAGATGAAAGTGTGGCAGAGAAATAAAAACCTCAGAAATCTTAGTTACAGTGTCAGTCTATGATGATTGTTTGCAGGAAATAGCATGACTGAATTTTGGTTTCCAGTGAGGAAAAGCTTTTATGATTAGTTTGGAAGTGGGAAGAACCAACCCGGCGATGGATTCAGCTGGATGATTCAGGAACACGTTCAAGTAGTACACATAAATTGAACTACAAATTCTTCCAGATTTAAATAAACAAATAAATAAAACAGAAAAATAATGAACTACCTTGAGGATCAGGATTAGCACATGTTGATACACATTGAAGATGCAACACAAAACCAGGAACAGATGTTTCTGTTTATATATATATATATATATATATATATATATATATATCATTGATAAATGAATTATTTAACTTACTTAAAAAAAAAAATCAAATTAATTGTTTATACAGTAACAAGGTTCAAATTTAGGAAGCAGTTTCACATTAATTTTAAAAAAAACTTTAGTTGTGAGTTATTTTTATGAACTAGATTAATAATAATTAAAATGTATTGATGCTTTAAACTCTTTGAAGAGTCTAATTTTGTCTTATATAAAAAACACCTTAAAAAAAATAATTTAAATATTGATATGTATAGTTAATAAAATTAACAAAATAAACACATTAATAATGAAAGATTAATATTATGAACTAAATTAATTATTATCTTAATTCTGATTCTAATGAATGAGTTAATTAGTTGTTATTAAAATTTTGAAGGAGTATATTATTATAGTTAAAGGCTAAATATATCTCTTGCAAAAAAATATGTTGAATAGTGGGAGTGGGCCTGGCTTAAGACGTGTGACCACTTTACTAAAGTCTAGACAAGCCAAATCAGTTGGTAGGTTAAACCCTCACTTAATTTAAAAAATAATTTTTAATTTTTTTTTCTAATATAAAAACTTAAACTAAAATTTAAATTATTATAATAAATATAAAAAATAATTATATTAATATGCATATATTATTAATATATATATATATAATACATGTAAATGATAATTCTAAATATTATAATAATAAACATGTCAAACTCAAACATTAAATAATAACTTTAAATAATACGTGAATAATTATCACATGTTACACGTATTATTTTATATATATTTAGATGTGTCATGGTCATTAATATATATATATATATATAAATAGTAAATGATAATTTTAAATATTATTCAAATAACTATCACATATGGATGAGCTAACCCTATTCATCATGGATTAATGTAGTAAAAATTTTAATTTTTAATAATCTAATTCAACACAAATTCGTAAAGAATAGGATTTGATAAACTAATAAAATGTGTAAATTAAAATTTCTTGATTTAGATTTGACTTATAGTTTAAGAGTAACATATTATTTTGTTTTATATTTTTTATACAGTCAATGATTGCTTTTTGTTTTGAAGCAAAATGAAAAAGTGCATGATGAAGAGTCGTTGAATGTTGCTTTAAACAACTCTCCATGTCCTACATCAAACACTTTCTCAACTACTGAAACTATTTATTGAAAACATATTTGAAAGATTTATAATTAAAAAATAGTTCAAAAGATGTACGCAAAGGGAAAAAGTAGCATATGAAATGTATGGTTTTGTTTGATGGAAGATTTAAAATAATAGGATCATGTGTTCTTTAACTTATTGTAGGAATAATCCCTCACCACAATTATTCACCTTTTTTCCCTTTCATTTTGTTCAAACTACACACACCCTTTTGCTTTCACACCTATTTATATACTTAATCTCCGATAATATAAGTTTTATTACCAAAAGTAAAGATATTTTGAAATTTAATAAGTTAATAGTATTAAATTTATCATAAATTCATATGTTTTTTCAAGATTATTTTTATTAATGAGACATACTTTTAATTTTTTTTGAAATGATGTTTTTGTTAGTTTCACTTTCTAATATCTTTTATCATTAACATTAGAATATGTAAATATGAATTCAATGTTGTATATTACAAAGAAATGAAGAAACTGAACAGTGAGGATAATACACAAATCTCAATGCCATATGTCAGAAAAAAAGAGAGTGAAGAAGTTTATCACTGATTTAATGTTTTTAGGTTTTGGATTAAATGGGGGTGTAAAAATCAATATTTGACATGAAACCTTGAACTCTAATAATAATTAATAATTCAATATTTCAACACAATTTAAAAAAAAAAAAGATAACTCCCCTTAATTATTTGAATGTTGAAGCATATGTAAAGCATCCGCAAGCAGTATAGTATTTTAATATTTTAATCATTCTTTTTGTATGCTTTTGGATTAATAATAATAATAATATGTTGATGTTTGAGATTAGGACCAAGTTGACATATAGTAACTAATGTTTTAGGAAATATGAATTAAAAATAGAAATAAATAATATTTACATTAAATATAAAATACTGGCTATATTATTTTTAAGGAATCAATATTTTGAAAATTTTATTAAATATTTTGAGTGAATATTTTTAGATGGGTCATTAGGATGAAAATGAGATGTGTTTTAATAAGAACTCATAACATGTACAAATTTTATGTATATTTTTTATTTTGTGAAATGTTAGAGATATTTAATAGATTTAAATAAAAGTGATAAGAAAATGAGAATAATTGTGTGGCATTGAGAGGCTGTGCGCATCCTTCGGCCTTAGCCGCCGTTTATGGTTTCACTCATTCAATGCCTCTCTGTCAGTCCCCTCCATGCTTTTTATTTTTTATTTTTTATAATAATCTAAATAATAATTAAAACTATGGTACATCACTCTAAAGAAACTGAAATACTGAATTTAGATTTCAGAAGAATGAAAGCTAAAGAAAAGTAATTTATAAAAAATAAAGTCAGAATTCATCTACTTTATAAGGATTAGAAATAATAAATTTAGATTTTAGAAGAATATAAAAAATAGAAGTAAAGCCAAAACATTTTTTGTTTTATAACTACTATGAACATTATTTTATTTCATTACGAGTTTATGTTTGAGAAGAAAATGACCACGGATGGAATTGGGTTCTTCTTATCTTGAAAGATTTGGATTTGGTCTGCTCTAACAATGGAAGAAAGTAAGAGAATAAACATATCTATCAGTCTTTTCTTTTCAGTTAACTTTATTCGTTTATCTATCACTGCTCATGTTTAGAATACCTCTAACGAACAAATGCATTATGATTTCACTATAGTTACTTTTATTATCATTGTTGCCCCATTGACCATTTAGTTTTTATTGATTCATGCAGCAATATTAAATTTTTGGAGGGATAGAGTTTGATTTTTACCTTCTGTAGTTTATATCTTTTTTAGTATTTTTTTTTCCAGTAATTTTGATGTGAATAGAGAATGTGGATGGCAATCACGGTAAAGTTGAACTTTAGCAACCACATAAATGCTCATATAAAAATTATTTAAGTTTGTTTTGTATTATGTGCTCTGTTTTTGGTGGAAATTATTCTGTGCTCTATAACAATCTTGTTGAAGTTGAGTACACACATCAGCAGCCTCTATATTACTTTCTTTTCTTTTGCCTGTTGACATGTTTTATGTGAGTCTGTGCTACATTTGTTAATATAATAAAAATGGATGAATATCAAATTTATATAACTTGTCCTTTTTTTTCCCTCCTAGCAAGCCTTTATTAATTTAATTTTAATGTATGCTTCAACTATTCTGACAATTTTTGTGTGCTACTATACCTTTTATTGACAAACCCTAAAATGTGATTCAGATATATGATGTTTATAGTGCCTAGAAACATATAAATACTAAGTAGATGATAAACAAGAACAAAAATTTACTTTTACTAACACCACATAATTCATAATGTTGCTCTACAGTATCCTCAAATTATTGGTTAGCAAGACATCAAAATAATTGGACCGACTGCACCCTTTTTATCAAATAAAATTGTGGCTATCTACAAGTTACAATATAACCAATGCTACCTCTGCTTAGTCCTCGTATCCATGACCTCATGCAACGTCTATAAAGCAGCAACAACTATGGTCAACTTGGCCTGGGATGATAAGAAAATTCCTGTTGCTCCTTTTGTGATGATCATCAGAAAAACCTATCTTTCCAACAAAGAAGCTCGTCTCAATTTACGCAGGAGCATTTAAATTCAATTTATTGTTGGTAACGCGCCCACGTTGTCAGTGAACATGCCATGTAGGTACCACCTAAATTTCAAAATTTATAGCCGACAAAAATATCTTAAAAACATAGATAAAGATTATGTTACTACATATTTACTGATTCGAAGTAAAAGTACATAAAATTTAAACATACTTGAAGCAACACTTACACTGTTTCATGTCATACTCCATACAGTGGTAAAATAGTTTTGATTAAGTTATATGCTAGAGCACCCGTGAACACATAACTGTCTGCTCTGTCTAGTACTCCACCTGCATTGATTGGAGTTAATAAAATATCTTCTACCTTTCAAGTACTTTCTATAGGAGAAAAAATAAGGTGGGATTCTAACAGGAAATGTTCGTCTTTGGTCGCAAGATGACATCACTAAAATAAATTTACAACTTTATCATAAAGAATTTGTACATCTAAAAGAGAGAAAGAGCTAAATTAAGATTAATAAATAATACGGAGAGATAGATACAAAATAATGAACAAATTCTTGTATGTGTATCACATCTTTAACCAAAATAACAGAATTGTTTATATATTACTATTTCTTCAGTCTGCAGTAAACTTTCTCTTATCAAACGATAAAATAAATAAGGCATGTATCACAGAGATATTACTGAGAGGAATTACCATGACCAGGTATTAGTGTGCCAGAGTCTTTCACCCCCGCGTCACGTTTAATCATTGATTCAGTGAGATCACCGAAAACTGACCCAAAGAAATTCAAAACACCAAGTGCTATCGCACTGAAAAATCCATGTAAAAACCACAAATTACCATGTGCAAATAACAGTTCACATGATACAAAGAAGAATAATAAATGTACGATTATCCATCTAAGAATAGAATAAAGTCTATAGAGTAACAGAAGACAAGTAACCTAGTAATGAACAAAACAACTGATACTAAAATTTTTCTTTCATCACACTGACATTAACTTCAAGGACAGGTAGGGTGTACCTTAATAAAGATATTGGCCAGCTGAAAACTTTTGACAGTACTACAGAAGTAACTATACATCCACAAAAGCCTATAATAGTACCCTCCCATGTCTTCTTCGGACTTATACTGGTGAGTGGTGTTCTACCAAATGCCTGCATGAAGGTACAAAAAGAAATTTCATAACTAATGCCAGATTAAGGGTTATTTTTGGAACAAAAAACAAATAAACCGTCTGAATGTTAGTCAAGGAAAACTAATAATTTATATCATGACAAATTCATAATAATCAGTTACACACCAATAAATTGGCACTAAGTACTATCACAAAACACTGATGACAATCAATTATTTGGAATTGTACCCCATACTTTATATATTTATATCCACCATAGTATTAATTATTTCGTTTTCCAACAGAATAAAATACATCTATAATTTCATTCTATTGACATGCTCCAGTAGATTCTTGTGAGATGAGAGATTGTGTAAGACCAGGATATTCACTAAAAAGCAATTTATTTTATACTAACATTAAACACCACTAATATCAGTTGGAACTTTGTTTTGAAAAAATCTGATAGACAAAGGAATATCAGAGGTTATAATGTTATTAATTTAAGGAATATCAGTGAGCTCAATGGCTCTCTACAAGCAAGAAAAATACCCAGACTCCAAGACTCCTCCAAGAGAGAAGAATACTTGTCTAACAAATTTCTGACAATAACCCAGCCTACCTTTCTCCACTCTCCTCTCTCCCCAAATAATAAGGATTCCTTAGTCTCCTTCCTAAGTAAAATGAAACAGTAAGACAGAAAACTTCGGTGATGGTGACAGCTCGAATAGCGGCGACGTTGACGGAAGCAGCTCTAACAGCGGCGGCGGTGGGTGGTGATAGAACCACCAGTTGGGTGCACTTCAGGCAACCCTAAAAAGAACCGTAGCTAAGACTGTAAAGAAGAAATACAGAAATAGGGCCTCCAAGATTGGAAGCTCTAAAACCAACTTATAAGGAATAATCTAAATGGAAGAAGATCTTTTATTAGATTGAATTAATTGAAACAGTACATCAACCCTATACATAGAGAACTTTAACCCTAAAATAATTATTAAAAAGAGATATCTAGAATCTTCTAACAACTTCTTGTAGTACATTTAATATACTACTAACAAGAAGTTTCTAGTAGTACATTTAATATCCTACTAACAATACAAACCAATATGCTTATATACCTTGCCACCAAGAAATGCAAATGTATCAGCTGCAATTACACTACTTATGGTAATCAAAGTTGCCACAAGACCAACTGTCCAATGAGATTGGCCACCAAGAAGTATAGGCCACGTTGCTCCTATCCCTACAAAATAATAGTCTATTAAGGACATGCACTAATTCAAGACATATAGAAAATAGGGAGTACAGAACTATGTTATATATAAGCGTCCTGAATAATGTCAACCAGACATTTGATTCAATATTGAAATCAGAGCTGCTACTGCAGCTAGTCAAATTTGAAGCCACCTCCATCATAGCATTGCACATGAAAGCAGAATAACTAGATATATAACCAAATGGGTTTCTGAACTAGAGAAACCCAGGTACTTAATCTATACAAGGAGGAAAAATTAACAGACCTGTTTCCATGATTTAGTTCATACTATTATACTATTTGAAGTTTAATTTCTTTTCAGCCATGGGCAGGGACACATTTCAAACGATGTATTAAATTTTGAACTAAAGAGCTACAATAAACAAAGAATGCATTTGGATCCACAAATTTAGGTTCTAACATGGAATCATATACAAATAAATTACAAGCACACTTAATCACTCATTTCAAAGGTAAAAAGTGAAGAGTCCAGTGATAAACTATTATTCATGTGAAATGGACCTTCAACAAATGTTACCAGCAATACATCCAAAACAAGTGCTTGTGCTCAATATCCATGCAATAATAAAGTTAGAGAACACAGTGGCATAACCTTACCAGAATGAAAATTGAAACACTACTGAAAAATGGAAGCAAGCAATTGAGATAAAACAATTAATAATCAGAATATTGTATAGCAACATCTTGATTAATAACCATTTTGTGAACAATATAGCAAAGCCAAGGTTGATGTCTATAATCACTACAACAAAGAGATAGAACCGGCAATAAAGGCTAGAACTGGTGACTTTAGTTCAGCAGATTTTTTTTATTGATCAAGAAAAAAATTATTTCATCCTCCCAGCCCCACAATCACAGAACTAAATCTGAAAGAGGAATTAAGAAAAGTTAATTACTTGTGTTCAAGGCTGGAGCTGCTAAACCACATCGAAGTTTCACCCAAAAAGAAGGAAGATATCCACAATAAAATAACCCAAAAATTGCACTACTTAGCTGTGCAAAACGGGGACTTCCTCTTTGTAAGAGTAATGCTGTAGCCAAAACAAAAGCAGCAGAAGTCACAGAAACGTCAATATGACCACGATACCTGGCATATATCAGAAATACAAATCAATCAGCAAGCAAGACCCATCAACCTCCCGTAGCAGAAGTTATGGACCTATAAATACATTTTAGATGCTCTACACATAAGTGTTCATACTATACTTATAAAAAGCAAAGCAAACTTATAAGGGTAAAATACATATTATCCTTTAAGGTTTGGGGCATTTCTAAGTTTGGTACACAAACTTCATTTAGTTGTACATAAGGCCCCTTAATGTATAGGAAGGACT
This sequence comes from Phaseolus lunatus, assembly GCA_013389735.1. Classification (NCBI taxonomy): domain Eukaryota; kingdom Viridiplantae; phylum Streptophyta; class Magnoliopsida; order Fabales; family Fabaceae; genus Phaseolus; species Phaseolus lunatus. Next base: position 24,037,707 of record CM023862.1, on the reverse strand, counting down.
GAAATCATCACACGGGCTATTAGAAATGACAGAAGTTGGTATGTGAGACATTCCAAACCATCTTATCTTCTTCCTTAACAATGGTAAACAAAAATACTTCTTCAACTAAAATCCTTAAGGGGGTTTCTCTTTTTCAAGATAAAACACTATATTTTGTTGGTAGGTTGATATCCCTTTGATACCATTTCATTAGAGATAGGGGGTAATGTAGGAGGAACAATCAAGATAAGTTGAAAAAAGATACTACCTTGCAGGTGCAGCAAATGATTTATGGTCCCTAGAAACGTTGGTTTGTGGAATGAACAGAACACTAATAGAGTTAGAGAAAGAGCCAAGAAGATATTGAGAAGAAAGGATGATAAACCGATATCATTATTGACTGCTACTATGATAAATAGACACTCCTAATGTGAAAGATCACTATTTTAGATTAGCAGCTAATATTTAGATACTGCCTTGGACGATTCCTTGCTACTTCATCCACGTTACTCCAATGAAACATGAAAGCATAACAAGCTTAAATGGGCTATGCAGGATAATTTGAGGTAAAGAAGTTTATGATAACAAGTTTCACAGGTACAGCCACTAACAAATTTCAGGTTTTCCATTTCATTCATTCTTTTAGTTTTCAGCAAATTTCATCACCCTTCCCTCTACCATTTTTAATTCATTTCCACTATAGTTTAAAACGTATACCACATACAGCAAATACGCTATGAAATAATCAGAAGTCAAATGACAGATATAGTGACATAAAATCCAGGGAATAAATTGCACTCAACATGTAAAATAAATGTCAATAACTTTTCGTTGTTAAATGCACATGAGGGATATCCAAATGCAAATACTAAAGATTACCAGATGCAAGCACTAATGGAAAATTAAGGCGCACTAACCAATCTTACATGACAAACAATGGCATCAAGGCACAAATGACTGAGCAGACTCGTGACACATAGCGTGGAGGTGGTGTCATTCCTTCAGTAATTCCATGACTCCGAACCAATTCAAAATATTCTCGTGCACCAGTGAAGACAGCAGCAGCAAGGGCAGTCGCAAAGACCCATCCGCCAGCCAAAACCACACCACCCACACTAATCCCAATGCCAAGTCCAAAAACAACCCGATTTCTAAGCTGACTACCTTGCTCTTGAGATTTTGAGGGCAAATCCTCCTACAAAGGCAAATGACAACTTCTATAAATTCCTCACAAATCACAATCACCCACTTCACTGATCATATTTTGTCCACATGCATACTCGAACCCCTAACACAATTTCTCAACGGTTCTTTAAAGTTCTAAACAATAAATACTAAGAAAGCCTGGACCATTAAGTTAAAACTCAACCAATTTCAAAACCAAAAATCGTACTTCCTACAACCAAATGAAACGAAATTGCATTTGAACGGAATTTGAAGTTAATTGTGGAATTGAATACCTCCTCCCCGGGGAGGACCTGCGGAGCATTGGTTTGAGGGAGGCGGTTCGGTTCGGCCTGGCCGACGGCGGCGAGGACAAGCGGCGGACCGTTCCGGCGGGCGAAGCGGATGAGCGGTTTAGGTTTGGCGAAGAAGAAAGGGCGGTGGAGAATTAAGGATTGGGAAGAGAAGGGAACGAGTTTGTTGGGAAGGGGAGAAGAGAGCGAGTTGGTGAGTCGAAGGTGAGCCATGAGAGCGAGTCGATAAGAGAATGGAATTTACCTCAGCTCACACACCAGACACGATGGATTTTGTTCACCTTCATTTTTACGTATACCATTCGTATCGTAGGTATTGTATTGTATTGCATTGGTAGTACCGTATTGGGTACTATATGATATGATATGATTTTTATTTTTCTGTATGTTTTTCATTAAATATTTTATAGATTTTATGAATATAATAATATGGTACTTTGCTAAGATGTCGTATCATATGTATGCTCATATAATTTTAAATCAAATTTGCGAAGAAACACAAATACAATTATTAAATCACACTAATAAATGCATTAAACAACATAGTCCTAATTTTAAGATTTTCATAACATAAAATTTAATATTTTTTATTAACGAAATATGGATTATAAGAATAAAAATTATTTTAAAGATTCTAGAAGTGATATAATAGGGAGAACTTACACGAAACAAATTAAGACTCTCTGTTATCACTATTGCACTCAATATGACCTTCAAAATCACGAAATAAAATTTTTATATATTTAGAGTGACTACAAATTTGACTACATTAGTCATAAATGTTTTTAGACACCTTTATATAATGTCTTTTAGAAAAAACAATATGCATTTGTATAGTTATAATTTTTTATTATTTACTATATTAAATAATTTAATTAAACTGAAATTTAGACTGAAAAGAATTAAGGAATCATTGCTTTTTAAAATATATTTTATTACACTAGAAACATCAATGCAAATCTTTCTTTTTTTTCTCATTTTCATTAATAATAGACTAAATTTACCTAATTTTGTGTTTGACTTGTAATTCTTTATTAAAAAACTGTTTTATTTTAATATGGAAACATCACACCATCATATAAAAAATTAGAGCTAGATCTAACAATATATTGTTGACCTTTTCATTTAACCTAAATTTTAATGTTTTTATTCTCTCTCTCTCTCTCTCTCTCTCTCTCTATATATATATATATATATATATATATATATATATATATATATATAATTTTCGATACATTTAATATTACCATATTATTCAGGAATCAAAGTTAATGATTATTTAAATATATTTTTTTTTTCTGTCTTTCAAAATACGTATGTTAAAAATAAAATTGTGATAAAGTCTTTGAATTTTAAAACAAATAATACATACCTTAATAATATTATTTGAACGGATTTATGTTTATATATATATATATATATATATATATATATATATATATATATATATATATATATATATATATATATATATATATATATATATATATATAAAGTGATAGAATGAAAGAGAGGATGTATGTTGTGGGATGCATATTGTTTAGTGTTATGGGTTTTTTTTTTTTTTAATAATAATGAATACAACTTGCCCTAGGAAGCACATGCATATGTTTAAGGAATCACGCCATTAATGGGGATTTGGTTTTGTATTATGAACAAACGTGTAAGCTAAAAAAATCAAAATATGTTTATTATTATTTGCAATTAAAGCATTTTATGATAAATTTAATCCATTTTAAAACCAAAACAGATATAAAGATAGATAAACATTAAAATACTTACTTTAAGTCAATTTTTAATTAGTTGAAAATAGTATATGCTTAATTATTTCCTAACTAAAAGAAACTATTGGAGAAAATATGAGAATTTCCTTTAAAAAAACTATACAAAAAATAGAAAAAAAAAATTTAAAGAGAAACATAAGAAATAGAGAAGAAGAAAAGGTAATAAACACTACGGTCCTTACAGTTTATATCTTACTCTATTCTTCTTTAATATAAATATATTAAAATAAAAATGCAGTAAATGTTATATTGTATTTTATTCCGTTTGTTTAATAGAATCAATGAATCACTAATAGGGTTATCATCAAGTTTATTATTATCATATTTTTAGATTTATAAAATAATTGTTTAACACAATTTCACTATGGTTTCAAAAAAGCCACTAAAGTTGGAAACAATTTTTTATTTATTTAAAAGAGAACAGAAATGGAAAAAAAAATTACGTAGTTTAGTTATTAATTATATTAATTTTTTAAACTGTAAAACTATTGTTAATATTTTATAATGAATTAATTATAATATTTCACTAAATAGATAAAATGAATAACTCATTTACTCTATTACGAACATTTTGATATTTGACAGATTTACGCAGTTTTAATTTTAAATTATGTCATTTAACAATTGTAATCACTATTGATATTGAAAAAAATATTTTACAAACGATACATTTATTTAAAAGTATAATCCCTTAATATAATTTAATATTTCTATTAGAATGTTAGACTCTTCCAACACAGAATTTCTCTCAGTACCTGTAGTTCTAACAATAAATTAAGATGTTTTAATTTTTCTGGATTCAAACATAAAATAATATAATTTCAGATTATAAAAAATTATCTTTCGATGCTCAATAAAAGCAAAAGCTTTAAGTATGTTTATGAAAATTGTGTTAAAAGAATTTAGTTGGAAGTAAAAAGGATATATAGTTGATGGATGATGATAAGAGTGTGGTAGTACCAGTACCAATGGCAGTGTGAATGGTACTTTGCTTGTTTTATTAGTCATCTAATCTAATCATGTCACTAAGTTCATCAATCATTCCTAATTAAAAAACACCATCAAGAGAATTTCGGATTCAACAAAAAAAGTATAAAAAATCAAAAATCAAAAACGCGAAAAGAGGACGGAGTCTCTACAATTTCCCAATTCCTCGAGGACCTCGCCCTAGTCGCACGTCCGATTCCTCCGGTGAATCGCCACCGTCGCCGGCCAGAAAATAAGCGCGCCGCTCCTTCGCCAGCGCTCGTCCCGTTCACTCTCCCTCGGCGGCGACGAGCCAAGTCGAAGAAAGCAGAGCGAGAGCAAGTGAAGACTCTTCGCTTCATTTTCTCCAGCTGGCTGCTTCAATCTCTTGGCCAATCGAATCGAGCACAGTTCTGGAAACAGTGGCATCTCCTTTAACTCCATCGGTAAATTCCGTGTTTGATTAAAGTTTTATCAGAATTTTAGCTTTGACCGAGCGTGACAATTTGCTTGTGTGCGTTTGCAACTGTGGTCGTCTTTCCATCGCTGTTAACGGAGAGAAGAAGAGGAAAAAACTAGGAACGTTTGAAATATAGTTGCTGCTGGTTAAGCGTTAGAGAAAAAGAAGTTGTGATTTGTTTTCTGCTGAATTGAGTTCAGCTCTTTGAGCTGGATCAGCTCCAAGTGTTTTTTCTAGATTAAGGAGTTTCGGTTGTTTTTAGAAAACTGATTGCTAGTCATGTGGAACAAACTTAACTGTAGCTGCGTTTGACTTCATAAACTCAACGTGATTGAGGACACGGATTTTGCGTTGAACGGAACTTACTTTCATCTCGATGAGACAGAATACTTCCTTCTACGTTTAGTGCATGGGAACGTAGGAATTTATGTTTTAAATCTCTGAAACAGAAATCCAAACACTTATTTTTTTTTAATTAAATTAGTGCGTGTGGATACAGTCTAGCCAAGCATATATATAATTTTTCTCGTCAAACTGATTCAAGAGAGTTAACTTGCTTCGGTTGGACGCTTGTAAATCTTACTTTGATGTGTGGCCAAACACCGTTAAATTTTGGGCGTCTTGTGTTAATCCTACTAGCCCAGACTTTAGCTTGACTCAGGTGGTGTTTCAAGTTCTACTAGGTAGAGTGATGTTACTTCGAATGCCAATATATATTACGAGATAGAATTGTCATGTTATAATGATGATGGGTGCATTTGCACGGTAGTTTCTGAGTAATAACGTTACAAGATCAGGTAGGAAAGAGGATGCATGAGCACGAGTTACCTTTTTATTTGGTTTGAGATGGAGGCAGAATCCCTACTGGTAATCGAGGGACTCCACTCTTCTCAAATTGTCATTTCACCATGTCAATTGAAACTTTGGAACCACAGTCTGGCTTGTTTTACTTGTATGGATGTACCATTACATGATGGGGTTGACACTGTAGTGTGACTCATAATAGGCCTGTTAGTTGCCTGTCATTTGATACTAGGCTCTCTTTTTCTTTCAAAATTTCCTTATTCCAATGATATATTTATATATCGATACTGACTTAAAGTTTGTCATCTTGCTTATTTAGCCTTATTCGATTTCTCCATTTATTGCAATGCTCTGTCTTACCTTCTTTTCTAAACCATTAAAACTCTTAAATTGTCATTTAGTTGTGCAAGTAGGTCTAATTCAGTGCTATAACTAAATAGTTAAAGATATATCATTGGCGAAGTAATGAATTGCATGTGATAATGCAGCTATCATACTAGTGTCATGACACCGTGCTGCTCCTCCGAGGGCTGTTAAGTTGTTCCTAACTATTGTGATCAAAATTACTGAAATTTGCGGCAATTTGTGGGTTTGTGGACCACTCCTTCATTTGCAGTGTCTCCAGATTGTCTCTGCAACCTGAGCTGTCGCCGGATAGCTTCTGTTCTGCAATATCTGCCAGGGAAAAAATGGTTGGTGGTAGGGGGTTATTACTGACGGGGAAGAAGAAGCTAGTTTATTGTTCTTGGTGATAAGGGGTGATGGCTGATGAAAATGGAAAGTGGATAGGGTTTCTTTTGGGTGAGAAGGCTATTGGGCCTGCACCCTATTTGACCCACTGTCCACCACAAACAGTTATGAATGGGGGAATGCTTTTTTAGCTGTCCACCTATTTTGTCATTTAAGACATTTTTGTTGATTAGACCAGCATTGTTAAAATCAAATTTCAGTGTTAGAACAGGGGAGAAGGAGGGGGGTGGGGCTGTAGGATTGTATGATTGTAAGCTCCAACTAAATGCAAGAATTATATGTATGTTGTGTTGTTGTGTGCAAGATAAAATAGATAAGAAAAATAACCTTTAAATAACAACAAACATTTTATTAAGCCTAAATTGAAGATACATAGAATCTTATACAACTCATAAGTCACAAGTTTTTGACAACACATAAAACTAAAGCATGAAATTAAATCACACATAATTTATGGTTGGCTATGTTGGACTTTATTAATTGCTTAATTATAAGATGATACTTGTTTGTATATATCTTTCTTTTTACTTGTATGTAGTGGAGAGTGTGAGAAGGGTTTAATCTTCTACTTAGTACTTATGTGTATATTTTTCTTGTGTATTTTACCTGAAGGTCATTTGGTGATAGTTAAAATTTTCTAGCTAATGATGTTATACTCAATTTGCTATATAGAAATTAAATGAACATTTAAAGTTCGAGAGCTGTTTCCCTCCTTTTCTTTTGTATCTACATTCAGCTTATTATTATTGTTGTTGTTATAATATTATATGCAGGTGTTATGGAGATATCATTGTTAAAAATGATAGTAAATGGCATATCCTCGTTTTTGCATTTATCAATTTCTGGAAACATGAGCTCTGAACCTGTCTCAAAGTATTACCAGAAGGCAGAGGAGATACTTAAGTTGTTGAAGCCAATCATTGATGAGATTGTTAATTCTGAGTTAGCTTCAGATGAAGTGCTTAGTAAGATATTGGAAGAAATTGGTCTTGCCGTTAATGAATTAAAGGAGCATGTTGAGAACTGGCACCTATTGTCTAGCAAAGTATACTTTGTAAGTCTCATAATATCTTAACTCTTAGTTTGTAGATACAAAGGTCATATTTGACTATGTTGTTACTTACTTCAAAGTAAAGTGAACTAAGCTTCCATTATGGGGTGGTGAATGTGATAATGGAGAACATGCAGTTGTGGTGGTGAATGTGATAACATTTACCTTGTTTTTTTTAATCAAATATATATTTGTGTTGTATCATTTCCTCATGTTTCTTTTGGTTTGGTTATGATTCTGCATCATTATTTCTATACATATTTGGAAAAATAACTTATTTTGTTTTCTTTGAACATGTGTTCGTGTCATCTTGGGCTTCATTATATCACCAAGTCTCCAACCTTGACTGTTTTTCCTTGTATTGGTGCAAAGAATTGGATCCTTCTTCAAATTTAAAACATAAACCTTTGATTTTTTTCTTCGTAAGTTCCTGATAAGTTAGATGTAGCAGCCCCTTATTTTCTTTTTCACAGAATTCCTTTAATGCCTCTGATACAAGACCCCTCATTAGGAAAGTGTATGTGTGAAGGCAGAAGAATCAAAATGAGGATTGGGATACAAATACAGTTGTAACAAACTAGGAGCATTGTAGTAGTTATAACAACTGAGATATACAGTTGTAACTAAGAGTAGTTATAAATAACTGTTCTGTGACTAGTAGAATAAATAGGAGGTTGGTCAGACAGGGAGGGTTGTATTTGTAGCAGTGTTTACTGGGAGAGTGTCTGGGCACTCTCAAAATGCCCTGAGTTGTACATCATTTTCTCTTGGGTCATACTGATCTGGAGAAAGAATAATCCTATAATTTGTATTCTTTTATTTTGTTTGGAATCCCTAAATCTTTCCCAATTACCCAGTGAGTCTATCACCCTCTCATCACTCCTCTCAGTTGACACAAAAATGTGAGGTCTCTATTTTATGAAAAAGTTGGAATCAATGAACCAGAATCCATTCTATTTTCTCCCTGCTCCAATAAATCTACAGAATTAGAAACTACTGCCAAATGGTTAACTCACTGGCCAAACAGATCTCCCTTTCTAATGATCCTTCGTGTTGGACCAAAATGATAGAATATCAATTAATAAACTAGTAAAATATGATATAGAGCACTGAAATTACATAGTACAGCAATACACTTGATGTCTCAAGAGACAGTTTCTGTCCACAAAAGTGTAAATAACCAAACATTCGTCCAATCATGCAGCCTACTGTCAGATATACTCCAAATACATAACTACCACTTGTTATTTTCTATGAATAAATTTCATTCTCCGATACATCCATTTATGGATCCTTTTCTAATCCACTTGGAACTCAGTTCCCATCCATATTACCTTTTTCAAGGAAGCATAGCCTGACGTCAGTCCTTTCTAAAAGGGTTTCTGTTTCTTTTGTCTCCACCTTAGTGAAATGTGATTATGTTGGAATTGAGAAGCATGCAAGTATCTTAGGATGAGTTGGGTTGCCACCTGCCACCTGTTGTAGAATTAGAATGTAAAGTAACTCTTTTGTTGTGTCTGTTTCTCATGAAAATTTATGGTTTGAATTTTTTCATGTTGATTGCATGTCAAGTTCTCACTGCTTCCTCTTTCTTGTTGGCTAGGTTATGCAAGTTGAACCCCTGATATCAAGAATTCGCACTTCAGGGCTCGATATTTTCCAGCAGCTGAAGGTTTCTCAGCATTCTCTCCCTGATGAACTGAGTTCCGAAGATTTACTGGTAGAATATTCTACTGATCAAGTAGTTAATTTAAGATCCTCATTCAGTTGGATTTATTTTTATATGAAAAAAGTAAATTGGATGTATAATTAACGTTAAAAATTGCAGCAATGTTCACATAAACTTAAGCTTTTGGGACATGAAGAAAGCTCATCAGTTATTAAGGAAGCTATTGTACAACTGGAATATGCAGGACCCAGTCCAGAGGTCCTGACAAAAATGGCTGATAGACTGGGCCTAATGTCTAATCAGGATGTTCTTATTGAGGCTGTGGCCCTTGAAAGGTTGAAGGAGAATGCTGAACAGTCTGAAAAGACCGAGGAGGCTGAATACATTGATCAAATGATTGCTGTCATAACACATATGCATGAGCGTCTCATTATGCTTAAGCAAGCTCAGAGTAGCAGCCCAGTTCCAATACCTGCTGATTTTTGTTGTCCTCTTTCTTTGGAGTTGATGACTGATCCTGTGATTGTAGCATCAGGGCAAACATATGAGCGAGCTTTCATCAAGAAATGGATTGATCTTGGGCTTACAGTTTGTCCAAAGACTCGTCAAACTCTGGCTCATACCAACCTAATACCTAATTATACTGTAAAAGCTCTAATTGCAAATTGGTGTGAATCTAACAATGTGCAACTAGTTGATCCCACAAAATCCACAAATCTAAATCCACCATCCGTCCTTCATGGGTATATGGAATCTGGTACAACCAGGGAGTCACCTGTTTTTGCTCACCCCAGGAGCAACCAGCCATCCTCACCTGAGTCAGCACGTACTCGTTCTTTTAGTTCACCAGGTAATAACATAACTTCTGGTGGCATTCAGCTAGAGGAAACATCATCACCTTTGCATCCCCGTTCAACTTCAGAAGGTTCCTTAAGTGGTATAATTAATGGGCAATATATGGATCTTGCAAGAATATCTCCTGCTGGTTTGGATGACAGGTCCGCTAGCTCAGATGAAAGCACTGTGGATTCAGCTAGCCAACCATCAATGTCACCATCTAGACGGGAATCATCCAGTGCCTTTAGCTCTGAACAATCTCAAACCCATATTAGAGCTGTTTCTGACTCCAGTGCACTTTCTACTTCAAACTTTCCTCAAGAAACCCAAGATGATGACAACAGTGCTCCTCATCTGTCAACAAGTCCAGGCCACAGTAGAGATGCTTCTGGTGAACTAAATACAGGGCCAGAAACTGCTGGTACTACTGCCATGCCGTCAACACATAGAGAAGCTGAGTCCCCCGTCCGATTGTTTGAGACAAGGCCTCGAAGCCAAGCCATATGGAGGCGGCCATCAGAGAGGCTTGTTCCTAGGATAGTATCTCCTGCTATTGAAACAAGAGGTGATCTTTCAGGTATTGAAGCCCAGGTCCGGAATTTGGTTGAGGGCTTGAGGAGCTCTGATCTGGATGCTCAGAAAGAGGCAACAGCAGAACTCCGTCTTCTTGCAAAGCACAATATGGATAATCGAATTGCGATTGCTAACTGTGGAGCCATTAACTTATTAGTTGATTTACTTAGATCAGCTGATACAGCAATCCAAGAAAATGCTGTTACTGCACTTCTAAACTTATCAATCAATGATAACAACAAAACTGAAATTGCAAGTGCTGGTGCAATTGAACCTCTGATTCACGTGCTTGAGACTGGGAGCCCAGAAGCCAAGGAGAATTCTGCTGCCACACTTTTCAGCTTATCAGTGATTGAGGAAAACAAGATTTTCATTGGGAGGTCTGGGGCAATTAGACCGCTGGTAGATTTATTGGGGAATGGGACCCCTAGGGGAAAGAAAGATGCTGCCACTGCTTTGTTTAATTTGTCAATATTTCATGAAAACAAGAATCGGATTGTGCAAGCTGGTGCTGTGAGGCACCTTGTTGAGTTAATGGACCCAGCAGCTGGAATGGTTGACAAGGCAGTGGCTGTCTTAGCAAATCTAGCCACAATTCCAGAAGGAAGAAATGCAATTGGTGAAGAAGGAGGGATTCCTGTTCTGGTTGAGGTTGTTGAGTTGGGTTCTGCGAGAGGAAAGGAGAATGCAGCCGCAGCTCTTCTACATCTTTGCTTACATAGTACCAAATTTTTAGGCAAGGTGCTTCAACAAGGAGCTGTCCCTCCATTAGTAGCTTTATCACAGTCAGGCACCCCAAGAGCCAAAGAAAAGGTGATTTTTTCTGTCTTTATAGTTTCAATTTTTAGTTGCCTTTTATTCTTTCCATTCTTTCAAAAAAGGTGGTGAATTTTCTTCTATGTTTAGGCCCAGGCTCTCCTCAATCAATTTAGAAGTCAAAGACATGGGAATGCTGGGAGGGGCTGATCTTGAATTCCCAACCTTGTGTGGTATCCTAAGGTTTTGAATTAACTCCTATAGAATGTCCAATTTATACATTAAACGGTGCAAATAATGTGTGTAAAGGTGTTTTGTATTGATTTTCACTTGCTTGGAAAGGAAAAAAAAATTCATGGAGGATTGATTTTGTCCTCCTTGTGAAAAACCTTTCTGTGATGTAAAATTTTTTCACATGTAATTGTAGCTTTTGTATAACAAAAAAGGTATTGTTTTTATTGCTGTGGTAGGGCATGACGGCTGTGGACAAATAAAACGTTTGGTTTATTTAGTGACGCTTTAACTGCCCCTTTCATCGAGATAGGGATATAGGTGTAAACTGTTGTGTTCATGCGTGGATTTTTTTAAAGCAGGCGAAGCAAGCATCTCGAAGAAAGCATGATTATATGTCTCCGTTTGATGCCTGATCTCACATGTAGTGTTGCTATAGCACTTTTCTTCCTTCATATTTTTCAGTTTTCCTACGATGATTTTGTAGTGTTTCTGCTCACTTTACAATATAAATAAAAGAGTTCTCCCAATAATTTCTCCTGTCCCCTTTATGTAAGACACGGCTTCTCTTTTTCCATATCAATGCAAGATAGTTGTGGTTTTACAAATTTATTGATTTTGGAAAATTGAATTTTACACAGACCGAACTAGATCATCGGTCTTTAATTTTTGTTTCAGTTTCATCAAATTCTGGAGTGCAACTTTTTTTCGTACTAAAGCACAATAAACGACTGATACCTTTTGGGAAAGGTGAGAACTTGTAATAAGAAAAAGGCCAAACGCAACACCCGTGGCAAAATGTCACTAGTAGAACTGTTCTCACAATTAGCAACAGTCATATTCACTAAATCCTTGGAAAGTTTACTATTTGATTTGATTAAAAAGTTTCAATCTGAACTCAAATTTGATTTGATAAAGAAGTTTCATTCTGAAAATTTTTCAATGGATCATAACTATTGTTTTTCAGAATCAAGTCAGATTAGTTAGAACATGGAATCAACTAATTGATGTCAGTGTTTCTGTCAAATTTAGAACACTCATTACTTATGACAGTTATTAAATAGGATTGTGAGGGCAATGGACAACACAAAAGAAGTCGAAGAGAAACTTGCAAAATAAACTTAGAGAATAAACACAAACGAATTTTTATATATCACCAGGCAAATGAAGATTGTACATATGTGATTGTGAGGGATAGTTACCACTGTGATCGAGTGACAAATTGTAGTTTATCTTAAATATTACTTTATTTTTATTGTGCATAACGAGTTGTGTGGTAATATTATTTTCTACTATAATTCTAATTAAATTTATAGAATTTCTCACTTTTATAATCAAAATAGACTTAGTTCAATTGATTAATTCAAAACAGATAATTAAATTGAGACTTAATCCATTTAATTTGTAGCTTAAAATAGACTTAGATGACATCCATCCATAAACTTATGGCCGATCTCGTTTATAATAATAAAAATTATTATATTTTATAAAATGCAAAGAATATTAATTTGGTAGAACAGATACATATTTATAATTTATATTTATATATATATATATATATATATATCATAAAATAAAATTAATTTTATTAATATGATTTAAATTTTAAAATTACATATTTTATTTTTATTCTTTATTTAAATTTATTTAGTTTTTTTTAAAATGAACTAAAATAGTTTATTGACCTAAGATCTAGTTAAGCTTAAAACATTATAGTCAATTTTAGAAAATACGTCAAGTCATCTAAATAAATTTTTAAGTGGTTGATTGTACTGTTTGACAACTATAATAATACATAGGACTAAATGGTGTTTTTTTTTTTTCTTTTTATAAGATTTAATTTTATCCTTCCTTTTTCAAGAATTTGAGGTTATTAAATCCTAAAAATTGTAATGTTTCTGTAATTATAGTTGTGATTTGTTTTTTTTTTTATTTTATATTTTTCTAGTTATATATGAAATGTGAATAATGGTAATTCTTAGATTCACTTATTTATCTTATTTATCATAAATGGGTGATTTTCTGGTGGTTAAATGTGCCTTTCAAGATTGTTAAATGTCTCACTATTACTTTAAGCTTAGAAAAAAGGACTTGATCCAATGCACCTGGTTGTTTAAATGTCATATTCTGGTATGAACTTTGTAGAAAAAAGCACTGTTATTTTACAAAATTATTACTAGAATGTGTCTCAAGAAACACAGACAAAATGATTAATTGGTCATAAATGGAAGGAAATAATAGGGTAAAGAAGAGGAAGGAGAAATGCCAGATAAGGCAACCATATCTTTAGCATCATGAACTTAAAATGTTGGTGAAGTTAGATAAATGTATGCTCTTAAGGTTACTTTTAAATTTGTTTATGCATACTTTTTTTTATTTTGATGGGTGTATTGATTCTCCAACTTGTATATTTTTTATTAAGTGACTTTAAATCTCAAAGTCTTTTGTTTGAGATGTTTGATTGTAATGGTAAAACTTTTCGTTTGGTTTGACGATTTATGTTTTCATTAGTTTAGTAGTTTTTGACAAACTATAAGAGGAAATGTTAAATTTGTTGTGTTCTATATAAGGGTTAGACAATTTGTGAAGTGATTCATATTTATTTATTCTTACTGATATAAAAAAAATGTAGGTGGAATAACACCATTATTGACAGCAACTGTTGTGATATCCTTAACTAGTTAGAACCTATGTAGCACAAACACTGACACGGATACTGATACGACACGGAAATACATATAATCTCTAAAATATAGGACACGGGGACACGGATCTATATATTATATAATTATGAATTATATAAATTAACAATAAAGATTTATATCGTAAGTATGTTTCAGATTTTTTTTTAGCAGAAAGATATTGAAAAGAATTTGTTTCTTATTTCTATAATCATAATAAAATGTATACAATAAGTTTGAGTTTTTAGAAAATTAATGTATTTTTTCTTTTTAAAATTGTGTTAGAACTGTGCTAAAATTGTCAAAAATTCAATAAATATTTTTTGAATTGGACATTTTATTGATAAATATCCTACGAATATCATATGAGTGTCGGTATTTTTTTTAGGAATATAAAAAAATGCATTTCATTTCTATCATTATTATGATATTACATATTCAAATTCAATTGGATACAAAAAAAAATCCATTCGGGATTGTCAAGAAAAGAGATATTTTGAAGTGAAGTATTTTGGGGAGAATATGATTAGAATATGTAACGTGTAATGTAATAAGACTTGTATTTTTTAGCACAATTTTGCAAAGAAATAACCCACTTGTTTCTTAAGAAGAGATGTGAAACATGCTCAATATCATTTGATTAAATAATTGACCCAGTCCCTTGTTATTTGTAGAAACCCTCCACCCGACACATACATAAAATTTAAAAAAAATATCCGAGACTTATAATCTAAGAAGAATGCATTTCTAAAATAAGGGACATGCGAAGATACATGCATGATCAAGTTGTTTTTCTTAATATATATTTTATTGACCACGTTTTTCACAGTCTAAGTGTATGAATTTGTAGTTCTGATAATTTTGTACGAATTTAACTTAATTATAAACATATGATATGACCTTATTATATTTTATTTCGTATAGTGTCAAATCAACGCACTATGCATCGTGGTTGAATGACACAGCAAAATAAACGATGTGGTACATATAAACAGTATTTTAAATATTAAAATATAAGATTAACATTTAGGACTCTTCATGACATTTATTTATTTCAAAAGGGAAGTAAAAGTTCACGAAAGGATGATTAAATTTTAACTTTATAAAAATTATTGCAAAAATATTAAAAAAAAGAAATAGTGAGAGCAGTAAACGAATTTTATAGTTACGAAAAGTGGTTTAAAGGATGTAATGCAATATTTATTATTATTATTATTATTATTATTATTATTATTATTATTATTATTATTATTATCTAGAAGAGCTCAATTTCTTAAAAATTAATAATTCACAGAATTGTGGAAAGAATACCAACCAATTTTTCTGGTAGATTATTTTATAAACTTATATATAACCTATTAGTAAATAGACTAAAAGAATCTCTTCCAAAGTTAATAGATGAAAAATAATCAATATTCCTTGTAGATAGGAATTCACTTCACAACATACTAGTTACAAATGTTCATTTGTGGATAGAGTCAAGTTTATAAGGGTTTAAAAGTTTGGTTGGGCCATATATTAGAGTTTTATTGAAAGGTTTTGGATTTTTTTTTGGAAGGTTATGTTTATACCATAACGTATGTGTATAGGATTGAAAATATTATTGAAATATTTTATATTTATTTATTTTTATCAATGAAAAAAATAAATGAAGTGATGAATGATATAAGATCTGGGAAGAAAAAGGTGAACGATAAAAAAACTTATTATTCACTTATGTGAGATTTTGTATATTAAGTGGTAGAAATATTGAGATTTTGTGAGAAGTGGATCATCTGGATTTAGAGAGTGTCTAGAAATCAACAAGAATATTTATCCTTGTTAATGAGACCATCAAAATAAATTAGATAATGTGATTTTTTTGAAATTTTTTTTCTCATTGTGATCAAGAGACTCATTAAAAATAATAAGACAAATTAAAAACTTACCATTACAAAAAATTATTGATTTACCGATTAAAATAAATTTATGTTCATTGATAACATTTTTTACTACCTATGAATGAAATTATTGACAGATTTTACCGACTAATCTAAAAACTCAAAAAATATATATTAACATTTTGGACGAATTTTATCAATTAATCTAAAAGTTAAAAAAAATTAACATAAAAATCTTGAAGTAATATATATCTCATTCTCTTGATATTATTATAAACTTTAAAGATATTGAAAAAAAAAACATATTTCAAACATATACAAGTGCATAAATGTCCGAGCTTGGTTGTATTATTATTGTTCTTTTAAATTTCCATGACTTGTGATAAAGTAGAAGTTCACCAATACAAATATGGCGCACACGTTTTCTTTAGGTTTGGAAAATCACTATTGTTGATATGTCTCACTCTAACTTGGTTACATAATTGTAAAAAATAAAGTGTTTTCTTGCTTTAGAAAGTGGAGTGGTTCCATTGTCCATTCTATTCATTAATATTCTAATTCAAATAAGTTTAACGAACCATCATAAACTTCGTTGAAATTTAAGAAACAATGCATGAACACGACGTCTGTTGATTCATTATGCACATGCCTACGTAATTGGTTGCAATATATATATATATATATATATATATATATATATATATATATATATATATATATATATATATTAATATATATATATATATATATTAATTAAGCAAATTAAAATATTTTGTTCAAATTAACGTGTGCAGTATTTTATTGAGACAAAGATGCTTAACTACACTATACCTTTGATTATGTTGCTAAAACAAAAGAAACCTTCAAATCAAAGATATTTGTAAAATATATTTTGAGGGACTAAAACATGTGAGATTTCTTTGCTGTGACATCTTCGATATATAAGAGTATTTCTCTTATGTTTATATTTCTAAACTCGTATATATATAAATTTTTAATTTAATTTAATTTTAGAGATAAATTTAAAAAATAATGTTTGCATTTATTTATATATTTTATATATTATGAAAAATTATTATTTTTAGTTAATATAGAGTTTACTTTGAGTATTGTATTTTGACACTTAAAATATATAAATGAAAAGTTATATATTGTAATATTTTTCTCTCCATTGTAATAGTACTCTAAACTCTATATAACACCTAACAGTCTAAGTATAAAAGTAAGAACCTCAATTTTGCACTTTTTGTGGAGCAGAACATTTAAATAGGAATTGCATGAATTTGTGTATTTTTACTAAAGGATGCTCTAATTCATGTACATAATTTGTGTATTTTTATCCAAAAGATACTGTACAGATACATATACATGAATTTATAAAAACTAGAGGATGATCCACAATCTTTTATTTCCTCCACCAAATCTGGTTTCCATTAAGTTTATGCATATGTGCTTGCAGACACAAGTAAAAAAAGAAGGGGGCATTTATGGCAATTCGGCGCTGTTTTTTTTTTTTTTCTTAATTAGGAAGAGTGCTACTCCTATATTTGTACATAGAAGTTGTTACACATGGTATGAATCTAAATCTAAGACCTGTATTTAGTTTTAAAGACAAAATTATAACAACAATGTTTGGTTGAAGAAAGCTAATTGTACTAGTCGGAATCGAACGAAACTTAAAAGTCTCGGTATCTGATTTTGACCGATTGATATGTTCAAAATATATTAAGATCAAGAAAAGATTAACAATTCTAAATCATACGAAATAAGCATAAATAGTTATAACTTTCGAGAAAAATATATGTCATTATTATGCATTAATTGCATCATACTAAGTGCATACTTGAGCATCGAAACATCTTTTGCAGGTGTTCTCTCGACCGAGAGCCTACGAAGAAATGAGAACTTCACTAGAGTGAAGGAACGAGAGTAGAGGAGGGAGATTAAGCCAAACTAATCCAAGAAGTGCGAGAAGGAGTGTGAAACGACCAATCGAGATAGAGTTCAACAGGTAAAAGTTCTCTCAATCCTTTTTGTATGAAAACACTTATAAATCACTATCCATCAAACCATCAAACTAAGGTGTAATTTTCAAAATGAAAAATATATGAAGATCCTATTAATGTTTTTTTTTTCTTTATAAACATTAATTTAATTTTAAAAGATTGCTCACCTTTTGGATACAATGACATTATAAGTTATGTCAATAAATTTTTGCATATAATTAAATTTCTTGACCACTAGTTTGGATATATGTTGGAATTTGGTCACTTGGTGGATGTAATTTTAATGTGTAAAAAATGTTTTAAGATGTCGAAGTTCATTCTTGACTCTAAGATTTTTAAATATAACTTACAAATTTATGTTTGAAAATTTCAAAAATATTATAGGGAATGAAAACATTTATTGCCATCTATTAATCTTAAAAGAAGTCATATATTTGAAGAGGGTAAGTAAGTAAGATTCCATCTAAAAACCCTACTTGCAAGAAATAAGCATTGCTTCTTAGAGTTGAGAGAGATAATAATTCACAGTGAAAATTATTAAGTAATTATCTTTAAAAAATGAACAAATTTTATAATCTTACTTTTACAATAGAAAACTTTATTTGGCCATATCTCGTTGCAAGTTGTAAGGGTGGGTCATATACAAAATTTTAGTGTTATTATCATACTTATTTTTTCTGCATTCAAAGAATTAGCCGTGTTCAGAATTGATTCAAAATAATAATTGAAAAGTAATAAAAAATTAATATCTTATTAAAACTAATTTTTTTTTATTTACGTGGATTTTTTAAAATTGAGTGATTCGATTTAATTCACAGTTTAACCCTTTAGAATTGGTGAAAATCAAAATCAATTATTTAAATATTATTATATTACCTATTATTTTATTTATAATATATATAAGACAAAAAAAAATGTCTCTAACTTGATTCATACATAATCTATATATAAAAATATTAAAAAATATGTTTATAAAATGAAGTGGAGGAATAATGATATCGTTGATGTAATATTACATTATATGATAGAGGGAGAAAAATGTTAAAACAAAATAAAAATCATTAGAAAAAAAAAAATTTAGAGAAAATGGTCATGATGTTTATATAAGTGAGTGGGTTGTTTTGGTGGAGAATTCTTGTACCATTTTTTTGGTAAGTCTTATAGGGATTGATTTTGTGTATTACGATTGGTGCATTTGATTTATTTTTATTTTTATAAGAGGTGTAATATAATGCTTCATTTTATTTTATTTATTTTTTTATAAAAAAATATAAGTTGGTGGTAGCTTATAGGTTTTATCCAGTATTTATACCATAGTGTCTAAATACAATATACCCATTTTTTTTCTTTGTTTTTCTTTTGTGTGAAAACACAGATACCTTTGTCTAAAAACATACGAAACTTAATGAAATGAAGAAAGAGCAAAATAACAAAATAACTAAACATTACGTTTTTTTTTTCTATTAATGAGTCTCATGATGTATATTCTTCAAGAAATCCCAAATAAGAAAATTAAGTTATATAAATAAAAAAATTGTAAATTAAGAAGTAATTTTTTAAACTAATTTACTATTTTTTTTTTCTAACAAGTATCCCAAAAAGAAAATGAAGTTATATAATTAAAAGAAAAAAATCCCTAAATAAGAAAATGATTTGTTCATACTAATTAATGTTTAAGTTTTATATGGTATAGAATATGTTGAAAAAAATATTTTTTTAATATTAATATTACATTAAATTTTAAAGTAATAAGTTTATAAAATTGAAAAAAAAAATATTTTCTTATTAATATTATTAATACGTGTCCATTTATCTATAGATGTCAACTTAAATATGTAGGCTTAAGTGTCCAAATTATATGAGAGTGTTGTGTTGGTTCAAATGTCTAAACCTAAAGGAAAAAAATGAATGAAAATTTATATAATACGTATTAGATAAATATAAAATGAATTAAGTATTATCATGTAAGTAAACTTTTAAGTGAATTATACTTTGTCCCAGAAATCACTAAACAAGGCAAAAAGCCTTATAATTTATTCCACAATACAATACAATTTAAATTGAACCAAACAAACCATTCACAATTTCCAATTCACCAGAAATCATCACTTAATCAAGTCCATTGATCAAACAAATCGATGTGTCTCTTCTAATTCACTCTCCTGCAGTTCTTCCTAATCTCCCCTCTTGACCCAGTTAAGGGTTTGTTATCTCCCATCTTGATCATTGCCGTAACAAAATCAGAATCAAAGACCTTGTTATTCTGACTATAAGTTCTGACCAGTGAATCAGTGGATCCACCATTGAAAAGCACCTGATCAGAATTGAGGAGTCCCTTTTTGTTGAGGAGGTTCTTGAAGTAGTTGTTGTCAAAATGTTTTGAAGTTCTCAAGTCCAGAACTGCTAGATTGTTATCTCCTGTGCCAGTAGTTCTTGGACACTTTCTCTGCCTCGCCAATGCAAATCTCCTGTCAATGTTGCTGCCATTGTATATGTGATCTCTAAAACTAGTACATCTTGATTTTCCAATTGTGTGAGCTCCTGCAAGTGAAACCACATGCAAACAATTTTTACTTTTTTTTCCTCTCAAATCTATTTTTTTACTCGTCCTTAAATCCATCTTTCGAGTCCAAACAAAGGATATGAAAGATCATAATGATTCTCAGTAGGTTCCGTGTCCCCTTTCTTAATGCTTAATTGCATTAGTCATAGGAAAAAGACTTGACCTCCAATGCACATAGCTGTTTAAATGTCACATCCTGAATAGGAAAAACGTGTCTTTTCCAAAAGGAGTGGAGAAATCTAACATAGAGTATAGCAAGGAGAAATACCAGATAAGGCAACCATGTCCTTAGCAGAGAGTCCTTGAGCTTCAAACGTTTTAATGAGGTTGGTGAGGTTAGATGTAGGAGGTGGAATAACACCATTGTTGGCAGCAGTGAAGTTTGCTGTTCTAGAATCCCTTCTTCCAACTTTCACTTTCCAAAATGGCCCTCCAAGCTGCACCACAGTGTAATATATAAATCACATAACAATAGCTATTGAGTTAGTATGATGTGGAAGATAGTTATAATGAAAGTGTACGAACTCACAAGAACATTTGTTGAATAACAGTATAAATTAATGCAGTATTTGTTGTTTAGAAGATTGTTATGAACTCACAAGAACAACAGAATCACGAGAGGCAATGGTCAAGATATCAGCACATGAGACAACACCGGGGCATAGTTTCTCCACCCTAGACTTAATACCATCAATTACTTCAAAACCTCTCACTGAATTGTTGTTAGCAGCTGCAGTTTTCTCCCCCAAGAACGATGGAGTGTCATCAAGCAGTAATGACCCATCACAACCCTGTTTGTTTCACCACCAACCAATAAAGATAACTTTCTTGGAACAATTTAAATAATAAGTTTTGATTTGAAAATTATTTTTTAATATATAATTTTCTAGCATGTCACTTCCTTTTTATTTCGTAGTGTCAAATCAACCACTGTACTGGGTGATTCAGTGTCCCGTAAAAGCAAAACAAGTGAGACATATCATGAATGATAGTTTAAATCATCATCAGAGTTAGTCTTTTCTTTTATAGTACAATTAACATTAGAACTATATAAGCAAATTGCACCAGTGATTAATTACTGGTAATATGGGTAAAATAATTTCAACTTTTTAACCACATCTCTTGCAGCATATACATAAAGAAGCGATAAACAACATAGCAACTAGTGATTTGATATATAATAGCAGCTAGAGATGAAAAAGATCAAATTAAAAGGTGAAAAAAAGTTTCCTGCTTTGTTAAAAAGACGAAAACATCAGCTATATGTACTTGTCACGTGTGAGATCTTAACTCAGAATACATTATGAAAACCAAAATGAAGTTTTGAAAAATGATAAATACGAGCTGCATGTAGTCCAATAATAGAGATAAAAAGTGATTGCTTGATGAACAGAAAATACAAGGGTAGAAGAAAATTACATCAACAAAGCAATCATGGAAGAAGAGGCGAAGAATAGATGCTCCAATGCGAGGTTCTTTGGCCACAGCAGATTTAACAACAGATTTTACAGTGTTGAAAACATTGGGACATTTGTTAGAATAGAAGTTGTTTGAGAGTTGAGCCGAAGAAGTTGGTGCAGCAAGAAGCAGTAATAACACAGCTAATGCAACGATGTTAGCTAATGAAGAGAAAGAGGAAGAACTTAAAGGAGAAAGTGGCATATTTTGTTGTAATGAAGTTACAATAGCAGTAAGTTTAGAATGAGAAACTGTGCATGTGATACCTCCAATATATAGAGATGATGAAGGTGGTAGTTCATGTTCCCAACTAAGCATTTTAAAAGCTTTACGTGAAAATGTGGATTGATTTGAGGAAGATTATACCTATTTATTTATTTTTCTTTAGATGAGACGATGAAATGAACTTGATCTGAATCAGGGGTGTCCCGTGTCCATGCTTTTTATTTTTCTACGTTGTAGGGTCTACATTTTTTTGTGTAGTTGCCACCAAAGAGCATGCCAATGTTGACTATTCAGATGTTGCAAAAGCACCTGTGCTATGAATTTATGGACATTTTTTTTTATGGGTAACCTCAAATTGGATTTTTTGTCATGTTCCTTATTTATATTCAATTATTTCTTTTCATAATTCATTTATTTTTTATAATAATATTTTATAAAAAAAAATATTTAATTATGATGTGCAAATAGTATAACTGAATATACGTTTTCATTCAATTATAAATAAGCTTTTACCATAAATTACTTAACTTTTGGCTAAAGTGTGGACGGAAGGATTTTAAAATACAAATTACTAGAAATTATAGTTCAAGATATATAATAATTTACAAAAGTTGATACTTTTGCATGTTAATTGATTAATTACGTAATATTTTTAGGCAACATGCAAGAGTAAAAGTGTAGGTTAAGGTATAGATTTTAGATATGGGAAGAAGCATACTATATTGACAATTCATTTTTTTAAATATTAATTTTATTATTTTAATAATTTTCACATCATTTAATTATTAATTTATCTTTTATTATAGCTTTTTTTTTAACTATTACATCAGAAGTTGTAAATGACACCACAAGTCGTGTGTCTCATTGAGTTTGAAAGAAAATTTAAGTATTGTATAAATATTTTGGCAAATATGGTTTCTAAGAACATGGTGTTATTGTCGTTGATTTAAGTATTATTTATATTTAATAAAAGTTCAGTCACAAATTAGTATAAAGTTTGTATTTTGTTTATTTTAATTAAAAAATATTAGTGACAGAAAATGTGAATGTAATTTGTTAGTGATGAATAAAAAATTTCATAAATAGACCGACGTAGGACTTATATAAAAAATTTGGTTGATTTGGCAAAACGACATTCATTTTGGCTTGACATGTTGTTGGTGCACAAAATAGAGGAGATGTTGGCTTACGCAAACTGTTTTTCTTTTAAAAAAAAATCTTAATTAGTCTTATTTTTAAAATTTATTATATTTATATATATATATATATATATATATTAAAGAGACATTTAATCATATAAATATTTTTTAAGTTTTAATTGATTAATTAATATCTCTAATAAAATAAATTAACATAATTATTACCTTTATATATTAAATTATTTTATTATAATTAATAATTAGAATTTAATTTGTAAGTGCTAGTGATTTAAGTTACAAATATTATGGGATATTTTAATCTTTCAAATTTATAATATAAAAAATTATTTTTTAAATTATTTTTTATTTAAAGTTTATTTCATTTTATCTTTGACTCGTCGTTTTGATAAGTCAGATGGGATGAAATAAAATGAGCTGACAAGTTAAAAACACTAACATAATCGGTAGGTTGAGATCCACTTTGTCATCCCTACTTATATTGGTTTTAAGAGGTGATGTTAAATACATTTTATAGGCACACAATGTAAATGTACATGTACGTCAAATATTTGCAACTATAAAGGTAGATAATAATATTCTAAACTTCAACACATACCTCTCAAAGCGTCTTTAACTGATATACATTTGAACAAAAAAAGAGAAGGATAAAGTGAATATGGAACTCATTCATCAATCTATTCATAAGCAACGAAATAGGAGGAATTCCAACTATATGACTTTTCAACCATTAGATCATTTTTCAATCAACGGTCACAAATAAATGACATTTCAAATCTAATGACAAACACATTCATGGAATAACTTTAGACTCTTCATAGATTACTTTTATTTAAGTTTAAGATATGTCATACGAATTGGAAATAAGTCGGATGACCGAGTATATATCATTAAAAATTTTTTTTTTTCAAACACTCATTACTATTTATTAAGTATGGGAGACTAATGTACTTCTCGTTAATTAGTTAATGTTTAGGATTATCACCTAATTATTTCATTTAACACTAATTATTTCATTTAACACTAATAATGTGTGTAAACAAGGTCATGAATAAGATATCATAATGAACCCTTTTTTTTTTAATCTATCCACGATGCTAACATATAAATTTTGTTTAAAAATTTACTTTGAACAATACCAGTATATTAAGTTATCTTTACATTAAATAAATGCAAACACCATTAAAGAATAATGCTACGTAGAAAATAAATTCTGATAGCTTTTCTGGTGAAGGTTGAATCTCGTGACATATAATTATGAGTTGGTTAAAAGGTTTGAATCTCATTTGTGTATGAGATTTGAATTTGAATGAAATTAGATAGTACATATATTTTCCCTCTCGATACAATTTTGTTTGAGACAAATATATATATATATCTATATATATATATATATATATATATATATATATATATATATATATATATATATATATATATATATATATATATATATATATATATAAGGCTATGTTTAGTTTAAGAAAAAAAATCTGAGTTGATAACTACATCATTTCCTTTCCTTTCCAAGGAAAGAGAAAAGAAAACATATATGGAAAACAAAGAATATAAATAAAAATCATTTAATTAAATAAAAATAGAAATAATTTATTTTATTAAGATTATTCAATTTAACAAATAAATAAAATGTTACTTTTTATTATTTTATTAATATTAATATTATTTATGTATTATTATTATTATAATAAAAAAAGGTAAAAACACATTTTAAACCACACATTATGAGATGAAAATTGTAGAAGATTGTTTTTCTTTTTAACAAATTCTACATGTTCTTGGTTTAATATTTAAAATATTGAATATATATTTTGAATATAAAAAGAAAAATATTCACAAATAGTTTAATTTGGATGTGTATATTTTATACTGATCCAGTAAAAAAAATTATTAAATAATAACTAAATTTATAGAAAAAAAATAATTAATTATTTTATTAACTAAATTATATATTATTTAAAAAACTATAAAATTATTGATATATAAAGTGATTTTTATTATTATTAAAAATTTTATAAATTGGTTTTTAAATTGAGCTAGATAACATAATGTTTTAAATTAAGATAAGCAGATGGAGAAATGTAGTTAATAAAAGGTGGTGAGAGTTGAGTTGTATAAATGAATAGGATATAGACTTTTTAGATGCCTATTACCTTTTCCTTCTCCTTTCTTAATCTAAATTGAAAAAGTATTGATTCTTTAGCATAACTTCCATTTGATTTTTTTTCTTAAAAGCGAAGAGAGAAGAAAAGGCCAGTCCTCTCACTAGATAATTGTAAATCAACCTATAAATGATTTGAAGATTAAATGTTTGATAAATAAGTTTGATTATTCCTTCACTGTTAAAACGATACTATTTCCTTTTTAATTTCAGCTCCACTTAATTTTAAGTCATAAATTGTTTAAACCCAAAATTATTTAGTATCTTTATATACAAAATCTGAGTAAGTTTTTCGTATTCAAATTGGTGTCTTGAGTTCCTAATTTGTATTAGGTCCGTCAATATTATTAGGCGATAATTACCTGTTGGTTGATTTTTCTATTTAGTTAGGAAGTTAGAATATTAGAGTTACAAAAAGATTTTATATATAAGGATTAAGATATCCCTAAAATATCTCTTATTTATTAATTATTTTTTTTAATAAAAAAAAAATAGTATCATTACTTCATTCCCATATATTTAGATACCATATTTTTCCTTTGTGTCTTGTTAAATGTTTTTTTTTTTTTTTTAAACTCGTGTTAGACAATACTTTTGAGTATATGTGGTTTTAAGTGAAGTTTAATTTTTCTTTTTTAAGTGAAGTTTAATTTTTCTCTCACTCAAAATTGTAGACTAATTATTTTTTTAATTTAGAAAGTTTTGAAACAGATTGTCGTAAATTAATTACAATAACTTACTTGTTTCACATTAAACGAGAAATTTAATTTTGATTATTTATAAACATTTTGAAATTTTATATCATCGGAAAATCTGACTTTTGATTATTTGTTCACGTCCATAAAATTTTTAGAATGTCCTAAATGAAACCAATTTTTATATTCTCAAAAGGTTTTAGCACAAAAACTTCTAGAAAAAAAATAAAAATAAACTTATTTATAAATTAAAATTAATTTATTCATAAGTTGTTTTTTTTTAAATTATATAAAATAATTTATACAAATTAGTTTAATATTTGTTAAAATATATTTTTGTAATACAAATAAAAATATTAATTATAATAATTTTTTAAAAATTAAACATTTTTTACATAATTTTTTTATTTTATATAAGAAAATTAAAGTTAAATATACAAAAATATTAATTATAACATATTTTTTATATATTTGAAACATTTTTTATATAAAATATTTTTATTTATGTAAAAAAATATAACAAAATATGATTTTAGTCTTTAAATTTTCATGATGAGCTGGATAAATAATCAAAAAGTCAGATCTTATCCTAAAATTTTATGCTGACATAAATAGTCAAAAATTCAATACTGATGTAAAACTTCATTTACCAGGTGACAAACCAGCTAACACCATCTACTTACGAAAATATTTTTCAAGACTTTTTAAAGTATTAGAAAACAATTAATCTACAATTTTAACAACCATTTGTATAAAAATTTAATATTACACATATTTAAATATATATATAAAAGTTTTGATGAAAAGTGAACTATTTGTTGATTGACAAGTCCATGTAAACTCCCTGAATCATTATTATTTAGGTCAATAGACCTTTTGTTAGACCTTAGAGTCGTTGTTATTAAATCAGCAGGTACCCCACCAACCAAGCTAAGTTCAAAAAGTCATAAATAAATATCTAAATTTCATATGATTGGAACAAAATCTACTTCAATTTTTCCTGCCTAATGTATTTAATGTAAATTAAAACTTTCTATTAAGTTATGAGCAATTTTTATATATTAAAAAAATATAATAATAGATAAGGGGCTATTTTTATGTTCTGTCAATTTATAAACATTAACTAGAATTTAATTGTAGGAATTGCCTACTTTATGGATATGCCTAATTACTGATGAAGATAATTTTATGCTTTTATTTCCTACTGACTAATTCAGTCAATAAATAAATAAAATTTAATAAAAGACTATTCTCGTAAAAAATCGAATTCAAATAATGTTTGAATAATTTGATACCGTATTCAATAAGGTAATAATTTTGTGTCCAACTTGATTAAATTTATGAGAGAATGATGGTTATATGTATATTTATCAAACTTCAATAAGATGTTATCCATAATATGCCTGAGCATTGTTTTTACTCCAACAGTGTCAGTGTTTGGTAAAGATTTTTGAGATAAATAAATGTTTAAAAGTTAACTAATTAATGTCCAAAATAAAACTTATTTATAAATTATAAAAATAAATTAGCTGATGAAAAACTGTTCAGAGTGAAATTCCGATAATGTTGGGTATTTTACAGCATAATTTTAAAAACTAAATTATGACAAAAAGGTACATTTTGTCCTTAATACCATACAAAATAAAACCATTTATTAAGTGATTGTTTTACATTTGGGCCTTTATTATTTTGGTTACGTGCTTTTTGTTCAAGTGTGCTAAAGAAAGAAGTCATTACATTCTTCACCCCATAGTTTGAACCTGCACCTCCCAAAGGTGGTAAAAGATAAAAAAAAAATTTCCATTATGTAAGCATATAATAGAATTGCGTTTGTTCTGTTAACAGTACATAATGTAAATAAGCTTTTGAAATATAATTTTGTTATATATTACGAATTATGAATTTTAAACATATTTCCTATCAATTTTGGATACACACCTGTATGAACCTATATTAATGCCATGATATTGTTATTAATACTACATAATTTTAAGTTAACATATTCAACCGAGTCTACTGCGTATTGAGTGAAAATATAGCACAAACGTTTCAAAGACACGAAACAATTAAAGATTATTGTCATGAATTATCCTTATTTCAAGGATCAAATCTCACAAAAAAAAAAAAATTTACTTGCAATTTTAGCTACATTTTATGGAAATAGACATGGGAAGTCACATAAAATATAGGTTCTTTTGAGATATTTTCATGAGTTAAGAAAAAATGTTAAATATCATACATTGACTAAAAATAAAAACATTTCATAATATATAAATGATTGCAAACTACATATTATGGTTTGATCTTATAAGATTGGGTTAAATTTAATATTTCCTTTATATCAAAGTTTTTTAAAATTTATCATAACAAGAATTTCTTAAAATTTATATATAAAGATTAATTAATTAAATAAAATTAACTTGTTGTTATTAGATGTTTTTCTTTTAATATAAGATGATTGAACTATAGTCCTTATATATTTTCATGTAAGAGAAATTTGTAAAAGGTAATTTTTTTTATATATTTATTATTAAAAAAAAACTATTTTAGTAATGAAAAATTTGGTCGTTACCATTAAAATTAGTGATGAAAATAGGGATTGATTTCATGTTAAGGTAAAAAGGCTAGTTGTAAAAGTTTAGAGACAAAAACTTTATTCTGACGATAAATTATATATATTCGATTCCTAAAGTTTGGACACATTAAAATTACTAGAACCAAATTAGCAGTAAAAATAATTATTATTGATTTAGTTGTTAAGTCGATAGCTAAATATAATAGCAAATTCTTTTTTGGTGGCAAATAAATAAATAATAAAATATATTTATATTTTTGGTCATTATTTTCAATAAATATATATAGTAATAGTTAGTGAGAACTTTAGATATGAGAAATATTTAGGGGGTGACAATGCAAGTTAGGTCATGTGGATCGATATACAATCTGTGATAAAAAAAATGCGGGATAAACTCATTATTTTGATCCGCTAACTCGCTCAAATATATCTTGTATAACCCGTTATTTGCTTAGGTCAAGTACGAGCAAGATAGAACAATCCCCTAATCTGTATAATAATAAAAAGAATTTTTTTTTTTCAACACTTCATCAAATTTCTTCCTGCATTTCATTAATTTTGAAATCGAATTTTAGAAGTCAAAATAGTTGTTTCAAATTTCAAAAGATTAAATTTTTTTTTGAAAATATTATTTTAGAATATATTTTTTTTCTCTTCTAAATTTTCATTTATAAAATCTACTTTTATATTATAGAAATTAAAATCTAAAATTAATGAGGTGCAGGATGAAATTTGATGGACTACATAAAAAATATTCCAATAAAAATTATAATTTTTTTTTATGTGAACTTAAACTTATTCAAAATACGTCAAATTCCAATAAAAATTATAATTTTTTTTTATGTGAACCTAAACTTATTCAAAATACGTCAAATACAAGATAGATCAATACAAAACAGGTCAATCCGTATTATCACCTCTATAAGTTTTGGTTTATAGGATATCACACCACTTAAGGATTACTTAAGGATTGAAACCTCGGTAGCTAAATGTTGTCTAACAACATTGTTATTTTCATCTCTTGATTTTTAAAACTATTTTGAATTATTTTGTAATTAACCTCTTATCGACACTGTTTATATATTTTTTTTCTAAAAATGAAGTTAAATATTTTTTTATCATTATAAAATAAAATGTCAAACATACAAAGTCACGGGTCTTATCATTATCCATGTTTGACTTTTTAATTTCTTATTATTTCCATGAAGTTCCCTATATAGTTGGTTATTGTTTAAGATCATTAATTCACATATATTTATATACACGTTAAAATTCAATAACTTTATTATAATATATTATATTTAAACCAATTATAAAAAAAATAATAAGATTATATTTTTTTAAAGTGAGTTAGTAGATATAGAGTCACCATAGTAAGTCGAGATTTCATTTTCAATAGTCTAATTTGTCTTAGCAATGGAGTTTTTGTTTTGAAATTTTGTATAACTCTAATATTGATCTAAGGTTGCTCAAATATTTATTGGAATTCAGAGTTTCTTATCATGACTCCCTAACCCTATTTAAATTAAACCACAATTCAAATTATCTTAAACTCTCCATATTAATAAATAAAATAATGATATATTAATACACCGATGCTAATTTTAATAAATATTATAATAGATTATATTAAATTAAAGTTAATATTAACTTAAATAAATAATAAACATAAATTATACTTATATTAACTAAACTAATATTAGCTTAAAAAATATAAATATAAATATTAATTATATTAACATTGTTTAAATCGATATTAACTTCAATTTAATTAATTTTTTAATTTTTTTATTCTAACTTTGAAATAGAGTTGATTAAACTAATTATAAAACAACTCTATTTATTTGAGTCATATGTTTGCAGAAAATTAATAATATTCTTAGAGTGATAAAAAGAATGGCCTCCACGATCATTATTTAAATGGAAGAAAGGGGAAAATTGGTAGTGGGTGAAACTCTTCCCTAACAGGAGCACCATTAAGTTGGATAGTTTTAGTTAATGTAAATTAATTTTAAGACTGAACCTAATTAGTTTAAGTCGTGTTGAACCTTCTCCATAAGATTAAGAAAACATCCTAATCGTTAGATACCAAAATAATCACTCTTTTTTAAATATTAATTCTTAGCTTTTAAATTGTTTAATGTCAAATATTTTATAGCACTTGAATTTTAAATGCATCCTTAACACTTCTCATTTTGGTAACCCTTTAGATCATTTCAGGTTTTGTCTTTGGACTTTTTTAAAAGACAAAACAGTTTGCTATTTACTATTTCAATATACACCTAACATTTTCTTCTATCAATTGCTTTGATTTATTCCAAGAGTTGACATACCAATGTCAAAAATAATAACGCAGGATGGTCATGATTTAGATTTCTTATGACCAATTGAGATATAAAAATTATAATTTCCTACAACTAAATAATTGGTTAAGTACAAATTTGTCAACGATCAAATTGTATATTATTATATATCCAAAGTATGAATTTTTTTTTTATTATAGTGAGAGAAAAGAAGAAAAAACGACTTTGACTTTTCATAAATTAAAATCAGTTTATATTCAAGTTAGAAGTAAAAGAATTTATAAAAGTATATTAAAGAATTGGTATAAATGAACTTATCTATAAATTATTTTAAAGGTTAAATATGTTTTTCATTTTTATGTATTATAATATGAAATTTGTTTTTGTTTATGATCTAAATTTTAAATCATTCATTCATGTGTATGAAAATGATTGAAGTGGATCTTTTTACATGTGAAATTGGTTTAATTTAAGGTTTAACTTCATCGTCCATTAAGAGTAGTTATTGTAAGTATTAGTCTCTAATCAAAATAACAACGAATTTTGAAAAAAAATAACAATATCTAAAAAAAATTAATCATTATTTCATGGAAAAAAATATCTATTTCAATCATTTTTATACTATAAATATCTCAAAGAGAAAAAAAGATAAAGTCTATATAAGTGCCGAGCTACTGAAAACATGGTGAAGGAAAGGCTCTCTGTAAAGAAACAAAGGCAGTCAAATGGTGACATGGTGTAGGTACAAATGCACCGTGAATAGGAATAGAAGTAGAGATTTTAATTGAGTAAGCTGGGAGGAAAAGTAGGAATTGTAAAACAATAGTACTCAATTTGGTAGCTAATCATAGTGAGCACTGCCTTAGGTCAATGCAAGTATGCTTTTGACTCGAGAAAAATAATTAAGATTCCTCTCTTGTCTCTAATGAAAAATATGACTCTCAAAGGTTAGGTTTTGCAATTCTTTTATGGACTAACTGTAGAAGAAAAATGTTAATTACATCACTGACGTTCCCACATGTCTCACATTTTTTTACATGGTAGAATCAATATACAAATTCCAAAAAATAGGGCACACTCTTGTTAAAATTGGTGAAAAGTATATATTCATCATGAATCGGCTTTTTCGTGGATCTTTGGATGTTCAATGGTCTTAATTAACATATTTTTCTTCATATATTTCATTTTCTATTGTTAAAATTAGGATATAGTAATTAATAAATAGGTAGCCTAGTGTATATAAGAATAGTGGTATTTCCTCTACTCCTTTAATCATTTTTTTATTATTAATAAATGTTAATTATGTATTAAAGTTAATTACCAATAAAAATAATAATAAAGTAGAGTCCGTCAAAAATAGGCATAAATAGGAGAAAATTCACATTTTTTTTATCAGCAAAGAATAAATAAAATAAAAAAAACACTTTAAGATGTTTTAACCCTTATACAGAAAATGGCCAGACCAACCTATTCAGTACCATTAGACTCTACAGAATAACAAACCAATCCTCAAAAATACATGAAAAGAGATTGAGCAACTCTCATAAAATCCTATCAAAGTCCTTATGCGTGAAAGCTAGTGGAGACGGACACATGTCAGCCTAGTTCACACTAATCAGACATTAAATATTATGATATTTTGTTCATGCATAGGCTTTAGCATGAGCTTGACCCACGCAAATAACAAAAAATTAATAATGTAAGTTTGGACGACAAAAAGATACATGCATGAGTTTGACAAATGAAAAAATAAATAAAAAATTAAAGTGTACTTTACCCACACATAAACCAACGTATAGAAAATAAAATAATAAAAAATTTTATAATTTGAAGGTGACGAGTGGAAACCTGATTTTTTTAAAAACATTTAGAACATCCAAATTTCAATTTCACCCATTAAATTTCAAATTCAAACCATCCAAATTTCAATTTCACCCATCAAATTTCAAATTCAAACCATCCAATTTTAAAGAATTCAATCCATCGTCAAAATTCAATTGAATTTAAAATTTTAATTATAATATAAAATCCAACAGATACTAATCACATCTAAGCTAACCATACATTAGACAATTTCTTTCTAGTAACAACACTACACAGAATAAAAGTTCCTCAATCAACACTAACACTACATAATTCTCATGCTCAGATAACTAACACTACGCATAATTTTCATGCTCAAAAAGCTCTAACCTGCGAGTGAGGGATGAATGTTCTGCTCAAGATAAGGCAGTACCTGCATTTCAATCCCAAAATCAAATAAATTTACAGAAAACAGAAAATAATATAATGAAAAAAAAAATTTAAATCACTTTCGGAGACCAAAAACAAACCCAGATGAAACCCACCACGGCCTCCTTAACTCACTGCAGGAAATGCTTTTGGTGAAACCGAAATTTGAGGATGAACGAAGCTGCAAGTTGGAGAAATCAATGGAAAAAAAGATGGAGCTGCAAGGAGTAGGAGAAATACTACAAGAAAATCATTAATTAGAAACCAATTTTATAGTGACCAAATTAAAGATCATTTTGGAGACTAAAAAAACTTTTGATTTCTAAATTAATTTATATTATTATTAAATGGTTTCAAAATTAGTACCTAATTAGCTACCAATGTTTTAACTAAAAAATTATTTAGTTTCTAAATTTGGTAGCAAAAACCTTGGTAGCTAATTATATACCAATTTAGAAACCATTTAATAATAATATAAACTAATTTAGAAACTAAAAATTTTTTTAGTCTCCAAAATGGTTTCTAATTTGGTCACTACAACAACTAAATATTTTTGGTTTCAAAAATTGGTTACTAATCAATGATTTTCTTGTAGTGAAAGTTAAAGAACTCAGAGAAAGAGATTCTCACAACGAAGGAGGAAGATAATAAAACAATGGAGGAGGAGAAAAAGTGATTTCTCGAAGATGTTAGAGGGGGTTAGAGATTATGAGAATTTGGATGAAAGAAAATGAGGCTTGTGCAAGTGGAATATAACACTTAATTAGCGTCAGTCTAGCCCTATGAAGCTCGGACACTCCCTTTTATATAGCGTGTCCGTGTCGGACATACGTGTCGGACACGACACTTGTATGACACTCGTAGGACACGTATCGATGAAGTGTCCGATTCAAAAAATATTTGTTGGATTTCTGACTATTCTAGCACGATTCTAACACAATTTTAAAAATAAAAATACATTAATTTTCTAAAAACTCAAATTTATTGTATAAATTTTTAGTATAATTATAAAAATAAGGAACAAATCCTTTTGAATCAGTCATGAAAAACATCTTTATACTCCAAAAAGAAATTAAAACATACTTATATACATAAATCTTTACTGTCAATTTATATAATTCATAATTATATAATATATAAATCCATGTCCCCGTATCCTACATTTTGAAAATTATACGTATCTCCGTGTCCGTATCAGTGTCCATGTCCGTGTCTGTGCTACATAGGTCTAGCCTCCTCTTAGCTCACACATGCATTAAGATCAGTCTATCCCACACATGCATTAATGTCGACCTAGTCTATACATTATAAGAAATTAATTAAATAGAAATTAATTTTAGATAAAAAAAAATTAGTTACTATATTAACTAAATTAAATATTATTTTAGAGACTAAAAAGATTATTCATATTTGAATTTGAAGTAGTTTTTATTATTTATAAATAGTTATTAAATTTATATTTAACTAACTATCAATGTTTTATTTACCACAGAACAAATATTTCATTAAATATAAAAGTATATTATTAATGCAAAATTTTAAAATAATTATAAAATATATAAAAAAGTCTATGAAATTGCATTTTAAATTTTATCCTTAAACAACTCTATATATCATAAACTGACCATTTCAAATATGTGAAAGAATTTCACTAATCATGTATAATAATTAGTTGTGTAATTCCCATTTTATTTAAGATAAACACATCCCCGAAACATGTAACATCTCTTGACTTCATGTTTCTAGCCAACGTGGGCGGGGCAATGTTATGCACATCCAGTTGTATCATGCATAAAATATTTTGTGAATAGCTAGTTGAAGCATGCAAACTAATTAATTAATGGATACCTTATTGCTACTTCCTTCTATATAAATCGTGCCCTAGCCAAAGCAATAATAACTAAGTTCAAAGCAGGGTAAGAGCACAACACGATGACTTCTATCATCCAATCCCTGCTTGTTCTTGTTCTAGCCACTTTGCTCACATTTATCGTCCCTTCCAATGCACATCTCACTCCTAATTTCTATGACAAAGTTTGTCCCAAGGCATTGCCAATCATAAGATCAGTTGTTCAGCAAGCAATTAATCGTGAACGACGCATTGGAGCGTCACTGCTGCGTCTGCATTTCCATGACTGCTTTGTTAATGTAAGTTATCAATTACTGTGTTACATTAGTTTCATGTTTTGATGCCATAAACATAGACACAACTAAGTAACATTGTACTCCTGTATTAATCACTCTGCTAATCAAAGTTGAAAATTTCGTTATTAATTTCCATATACAGGGCCAAATATCAGTTTTATGCATGGTTTACGTAAATAAAAGTTTCTTCCCGCAAAAACTACGTTATGCTTCTGTGTTACTGTCAAAGTGCAATTTTATACCAATATTATAACCAATTCTACATGTTAACACAACATTATGCCACAAGTGTTTAGGTTTGATTTTGAAACTTCCAAAAGTTGTACCTGCAATAAAAGAACTCGTTTATGTCAAAATATACTGATAATGTAATTTCATATTATCATCTAAAGATATTATACTAATATCTGTATAAAGGTTCGAACATTACTCAGATGCTCTATTTTAACTAATATCTGTGCAGTAACAAAATTGACATCAATTCCATTTAAAAGATTCAAAAGTAAGTAAATTAAATTCCTATTTTCACTACTCAATGTACTACAGAGCTGGCGAACGATTGTCAGTATTCTTACGTGTTGCAAAATGATGAACATGGAAGCTGGAAGTAGAACCCTGGACAACCAAACATCATGAAAAAAATAAAATAATGAAAACACATTTAATTAAGAATTAAGAAGGGAAAACACCTCCAAACAGACATGGAACATGCATGTCACTTTCTATATATTTCTACATATTGTTATCATATAATATTATGATATATTAATTTACTGATTATGTTGAATGGCTGAGATGAGTTACAGGGATGTGATGGATCAGTTCTGTTGGATGACACCAGGAAGTTCATTGGCGAGAAAACAGCGCTACCAAATTTGAATTCTATAAGAGGGTTTGAAGTGGTTGATGAGATTAAGGCAGCAGTTGACAAAGCTTGCAAAGGCCATGTCGTTTCATGTGCTGATATCTTAGCTACAGCTGCTCGTGATTCTGTGGCCATCGTAAGCATATATTATAATTATAATTAGTTAAAAAAACTTTTCGTTCCAGCTATCCCAAATTAATTTAGTTGTTAACTTCTTAGTTAATTAGAAAAGAGTAAACAGTTTATATATTTACAGCGTAAAAGACTTTCATACTGTTATATAGGTTATATTTACAGTGTACAAAAACGTTATTATATTTGGGTCATTTTCTTACATTATTTTATAATATTAAAAATAAAAATAAAAAATCAGCTTAGAAGATTTAGCTCTAATAAGAATTTTACAGAATCAGAATGAAGGAAGGTGCAAAACCAAGTCATGAATGTAAACTATAAACACCTTTATGTATCACATATAAACACATTTATCATATTTTCTTTACTTTTTTAGCATAAAATATTACTAAATATATGTATATTTTTCACTCTTTTTTCTCTCTAGGTTAACACGAAAATAGTATCTACCAATTATTTTGAATTTTTGGAATAAAACAGTACTTTATAGTTCATTGATTATTTATGTGGAGCTCTTAAAAAGTAACACATTTTGTGTTCCTAACAGTTGGGAGGTCCAAACCTATGGTACTCTGTATTACTAGGTAGAAGAGATGCCAGAAATGCAAGCAAAGATGCTGCAAACACCAACCTTCCCCCTCCATTTTTCAGCTTCTCACAGCTTCTCACCAATTTCAAATCTCACGGAATGAACCTCAAGGACTTAGTGGCACTCTCAGGTGGCCACACCATAGGTTTTGCAAGGTGCGCTACCTTCAGAGACCGCATCTACAACGACACCAACATTAACCCTACCTTTGCAGCCTCTTTGCGCAGAAAATGCCCTAGAGTTGGTGGTGATAGCAACTTGGCTCCGTTGGACCCAACTCC
The DNA here is from genome assembly GCA_013389735.1 of Phaseolus lunatus. Lineage (NCBI taxonomy): Eukaryota > Viridiplantae > Streptophyta > Magnoliopsida > Fabales > Fabaceae > Phaseolus > Phaseolus lunatus. Next base: position 24,000,400 of record CM023862.1, on the reverse strand, counting down.
TTCAAGTGTTGACACTTCATACTACAAGGAATTGCTCTGCAAAAAGGGTCTCCTTCACTCTGACCAAGAACTCTACAAGGGGGATGGAAGTGAAAGTGACAAGTTGGTAAAGCTTTATAGCATGAACCCTTCTGCATTTGCTAACGACTTTAAGGGCTCTATGATCAAGATGGGGAACTTGAAGCCTCTCACCGGGAGAAAGGGAGAGATCAGACACAATTGCAGAAGGATTAACTAATGCTGCATCCAAGTGGATGCACATAATAAAGATTCATTGAGAATTATTATTATTATTAATATATTATTGTTATTATTATCATTATAATATGCCTAGCGAACCAAGCTATGGATGCATGTGTTCTTTTAAAATGTCTGTAATTGTCTTTTTTATGTTTTCTACCTATTAAGATTAACGTGTTAGGTTCAAATAACTTTGAACCATAAGTCTCGAAAGAAACCAGCAAAAGATAAAGGTCGCTCTAAGACAGTGACTATGTAACAATTTGTACTTTCTCAATTCGTGCAGTGAGTGAATCATCGCAAGAGTTTTTAAATCTTGTTATTCGATTTAACTAAAAAAATTTGAAGTCAACTGGTATAAAGGTTTTTTTTTTTTTTTTTTTTTATCAACAACAAAATAATAAAATAATAAAGAGTATTTCAGATATACTCCAATAGAATAGATCCTAATAATAACATCTATTTTTACATGTTTAATTTAATAAAATATAAAAAATAATAACTTTTTAAGTATAACCTGAAAATTTAATAATTACATTACATTAGATTTATATTACAAATGAAAAATTATAAACAAAACTAAAAAAACCTTATACAAAAGTCCAAACCACAAGATCTCATCAAACCACTTCCACCTTCAAAACAAAACTTATTTCCTTTCTAGTGATTCTTTTATCTTAGATCAACCCAAGAACTTTTACCCTCCAAACATAATATAAGCTATGTGAATTGTTTAAAAGAAAACTCATAATTAATATTTATAACTTTTAGATATCGGTCTTATTATTGAGAAATTTTTATGGTTTACACAAGTTTCTAATAACTAATGCACTACAAGAAAATCATTAATTAAAAATTAATTTTAGAGACAAAAAATAATTAGTTGTTATAGTGACTAAATTAAAAATCATTTTTGAGACTAAAAAAATTGTTAGTTTCTAAATTAGTTTATATTATTGTTAAATGGTTTCTAAATTGGTATTTAATTAGCTACAAATGTTTTTGCTACCAAATTTAGAATCTAAATAATTGGTAACTAAAACCTTAGTAGCTAATTAGATATCAATTTATAAACTATTTAACAATAATAAAAACTAATTTAGAAATCAATATTTTTTTTAGTTTCTAAAATGGTCTCTAATTTAGTCATTATAGCAACTATTTTTTTTTATTTCTAAAAATTTGTTTTTATTTAATGATTTTCTTGTAATAATGATAAGCAGTTTTTTTTTTAGCTTGCGAGTTTCTATTTTATATAATTTTTTCATTAACTATTGTTGATTTAATATTTGAATTTGTTCATATTAATTAATGATTTCATTTTTCATGAAAGATTAAAATTTTCATTTCAATTTTTTTTCTAGTGAATGACCTGATTATGTAATTTCAGTGGGAAATACAACATTTAAACCGGCTAATGACGGAAATAGCTCATATAACATAGTGAGACAGAAGGAGGAATTAATATGGAAGAAAAGTGAGTTTAAGAGATACAAATTTAAAAGTCATGATAATTTGATAATTTTACTTAACAAATTAGTCACGTTATGTTTACTTGTTTCTATCAAACTTCTAATCTCTCCGTAATATGTGCAATTTACCCGCGTGTATACACTCATCTTCATTTATATATGCTCCATTATTCACGAGCTTAATTTTAGGTCAAACATTGAAAGTTTAAGAAATATTTACTGTCATCTTTTGCAGATTGGCCTGCAACATAAAATAATGATGGAAGATTATCTGGCTATCATATCAGCACTTAATTATTATGAAACATTTTTTAATTAAAGCATTCTTACATCTGATATAAGGTGAAATATTAATACACAGAAAATAAGCTCTATTAATTATTTGGAGTTGGTCCTTCAATAGGAAATTAATGCATGCTTCATGTTCTATTTAATTATCAATGTATACCTACTCAGTATTATTATTGGTTACATATAGGATTTTTTTCCTTAGTTACTTGCATACTCACCACACCGTCAGCATGAAGAGTTTATTCTTGTAGGTAATAGATGTGGACCACATTGAAATTAACAATGTTGAAGTAAACGTATTATGTTAATTGTAATATGTGATCAGACATAGATAACATTCTTGTTTCCTCTTTTTCTGGATTTGTGATGGGTTATAATGCATTCATGTCCTGCTGGTAGTGTTCATGGCATATGCTGTTTTTTGCTGGAATTTTCTTCTGTTGTTCTACTGGGTTTTTGTTTCTGATTTTCAGCTTTATCTATGTCTGTTTAAGGGAGGTGTAGAAGGACTCAAGCTAAAATAATTTAAGCATAGTAGGGGAATTGTATCTCTTATGTGTATGAATGTTATTTGGTTTTTTATAAGAGTTGAATTATTCATGCTTCACTTTATTAATTTATTTTTTTCTGATAAAAAAAAATATTTCTTGAATTTTCCATTCACCGCTTAGCTTTCTAGTGTTATCATTATATCCCCTACATTTTCTTCACTACTGACAGCCTCAACATTCATCATCCAACTTTACTTATATATGCCTTCAAGTCCTTCTCCATATTTGCAGCAGTTTGTATATCCTTACTTACCTACGTGACAAACACTACACTATATAACACAACACACACAATCCACATTTTCTCCTACTTCTTCTCTCTATCCTTATTCCTCCCAGATGCTCTGGATTCACACCTAGCATCAACTAATTTATTTAGTCTCATATAAGAATATTACTAGAATTTTTTTGAATAGTAACCCAAAAAGGAGGTCTCTATTAATGACCAAATTAGTGATAAGAAAAAAAACTATTAATGCTCAAATTAGTGACCATAATTTATTTTTATGATTAAATGACCGAAATAGTAACCAGAGTTTTAGTCACAAAAAATCGATTACCAAATCATTCATAAAATCGGTAATAGAAAATCAATCACAAAATCGGTCATCAAATAATTCACAAAATCAATCATAAAAAATCAATCACAAAATCAATGATTATATTTAGTATTTTTTCACAACAATTTATATATATTTCCCTCTTATACTTTTCGCTCAGCTCAAATCCCCCTTCCCAAAATAATTTTAATAATATTAAATATAATAATAATATTATTAATGATACGATTATTAATATAAATAATAAGAATAAGAATAAGAATAATAATGACAATGAGTTTTGTACTGATACGGGTCATACGACCGAGTGGTTATATGACCCGGCCTACATCGAAGATCGCATGACCATCCTAGCGCGACAACCTCCGCCAAAAGATAAAGTATGACCGATCGTCTCATGTTGACGGACCATGAGTTGACCAAGTTAACAAAGTTAATCCACAATTAAGGATCACTTAGCACAACCCTAAACATGGACCAATCCTTTAATCCGGTTCACTGACGGAAAGTCCATTAAAGATAATATAAATAACACAAATTCCAATAATCATGTACGTTATTATCTATATTGTTCTGATAACCAAATACCAAACACTTTACTGATATAAGTATCATATTACTTTCTGCAAGTACTATTCCATACTGATATAAGTATCATATTACTTTCTGCAAGTACTATTCCATACTGAACGATCGAAAAACTTTGCAATAGTTGTCTACTATCTATCACCCTGAACGAAAACAAGTTTATTATTATGATGGCTTTTATGTATCTTATAAGTAGTTCGTACACCAATCACAGGAACCTCGTCGCTGCACTGTCACCATGTTCGCCTACACACGGGTAGTTGTAAAGTTATCATTAAATTCATTGTCAATGTAATAGCTTTTCTTTTTATATATTTATATTTCTAAAAAAAGTATATGCTTGCTTTGTTGACTTTTGAAGAAATCATCATCGTTGAACTATTTTAGTTTTCGTTTTCACTAAATTCGAGGGGTCAAGTTTGATTATATATATATATATATATATATATATATATATATATATATATATATATATGGGTAAGTTGATTATGAATTTTTGCAATCCAATTACTTAATAAATTATGACTTTATCCAAATTATGAATCTTCCTCACTAAGCCGACCTAATAATTACACTGAGTAGTACAGCACCAAAAAAAAACTATATTAAGATACTATTTACTCTTGTTTAACGTTGCAGAATTGGTCCACATTTTCGTTTTAATATTTTCAACTTTCCTTGGTTAACATTTTGTCAATACCACCTATTATATTCATATATAAATAATACTTATGATAAACAATTACCAACTACCTCTTCTTACGCGCAAATTTATCATCACTTTACTCATACAAGTTCGCATGGACTTTTGGCTGTCTCTCACAATTAATTTCATATATGTTCATAACTAATAAGGTCTACACAAAAATCTATCATAAAAAAATAAAGTACAAATCGTTGAAAACAAATATATGAAATGTTATCAATTTAGACATAATTAATTTACGATATTTATGAGTGAATTTAAAGTCGGAATCAAATAATACGTTCAAATAGCGATTTTCATTATTTGTGCCAACAACAATTCTCTTTGACCCGTGATATACGTAATACTTTTATTAAAAAACATAAATTTTTTCTTCATTACTTTTTCCATTTCCTAATTATAAATGGCTCGCGTTTTTTTTTTCTGTTTTCTGTGTTTCTAAACTTCCATGTAAATATCTATTATGTTTTTCTATGTTCTGAAATATTAGTAATCAAATTTTGAGGGCAAGATTCTGAAAACAATTCTTCACTGTTTTTGGTTTAACATTCTTACTTTTTGCTTAACATGCGACTTTTTCCCATTTGAAGCTGGCATGCATTTGCATGCAATGCATAGAAATGTGAGGCTCGTGGGGGCAATATTTGAACATTTCTCTTACGCGGTTTGCGTCAATTTGTAATTTAGCAAAATCAAGTTGAAACACAACGATCCAAAAATTTAGGTACATTACTCAAACAAGTAAACTAGCTGGTTGCTACTTGGAGTCTATTCTATATAAATCCCCCACTACCACTTAAGATAAACTCACAAATCATACACTTGTTAAGATCGAGATCCAAAAATGGCTTCTCATCTCCAACATTTCCTTGTTCTTGTCATTGCCACACTTCTCACAATCCCTTCTCATGCACAACAACTCACTCCTGATTTTTACAACATGGTTTGCCCTCAGGCACTTCCAATCATTAAGTCAGTTGTTCAAAGAGCCATATTCCGTGAACGACGTATAGGAGCATCTTTACTGCGTTTGCACTTTCATGACTGCTTTGTCAATGTGAGTTGCATGCACACGCTGCAATCCTTTCATGCATGCTGTAATCCTTAGTTCATATCACTAATCCATATTGGATTTCTATACTTTCTCACATTGAAAATTAAACATCTCCAGAAAATTTTTTACTATATGAAGCATTGCAGATATTCCAATCATGATCTCATAATGTGTCTGTCTTGCAAATGGTACTCTTATCCAACCTTGTTTTCTACATGCTGCTTGTGCAATTAACAGTGTCAAAATTAGCTATAGGATCAGGTTTTTCATTCATGATAATTTTCTGACTTTTGTTTTCCTCCCCCCATTGACTTCTTATATATACAGCCTGCATATACATCATTTCCAAGCCAAGTTGACTAGGTCAAGTTAGTTGATTGATTTCATTATAGTTAATTTTCATTGGTACCGTATTCAAATAAGAACTTTTAAATGGTAGCAGAAAGTTTCAAAGAACTTTGCATTGGATGCAATACAACCATTCCTGATAAATTTACTGCATGCAAGAATATATTGTAGTGTGTGTATATATATATATATATATATATATAGACACACACACACATATTATTATCCTCAAAAAAGTAATGTGCATGGCTCAAATTATAGGGCTGTGATGGATCAGTTCTGCTGGATGACACCCCAAATTTCACAGGGGAGAAGACTGCACTACCAAACATTGGCTCTATTAGAGGTTTGGAGGTGGTTGATGAAATCAAAGCAGCGGTTGACAAAGCTTGCAAACGTCCTGTGGTATCATGTGCAGATATCTTAGCAATTGCTTCTCGTGATTCTGTTTCCATTGTGAGTGTCGACACTAGTCATACTGATCTTAATTCTATTCTCACATTCTGGAACAAATAAATTATGAAAGAGCTAAAAAGTGAATTAGATTGGTAATGTAATAAAAAGAAAGAATAGAGAGAAAAATAAAATGAAATGAAGTAGAAGTAAATAAACTGTGTGAATACTTATAGATGAAAATCTCCATAAAAAAGTATTGAGTGCTTTGCTCTGTTAACAGTTGGGAGGTTCACTCTATTGGTACAAAGTGCCACTGGGTAGAAGGGACGCAAGAACTGCAAGCAAGGATGCTGCAAACTCAAATCTTCCTCCCCCATTTTTCAGCCTCTCCCAGCTTCTTTCAAGTTTCCAATCTCATGGACTTGACCTTAAAGATCTCGTAGCTCTTTCTGGTGCACACACCATTGGATTTGCACAATGCTCTACCTTTAGGAACAGGATCTACAATGACACCAACATAGACCCCAACTTTGCATCTTCTTTGCAGAACACATGCCCTAAAAGTGGTGGAGATAGTAATCTGGCACCGTTGGATCGTGTCACTCCCTCAAGAGTTGACACTTCATACTATACTGCTTTGCTAAGTCAAAAGGGTCTCCTTCATTCTGATCAAGAGCTCTTCAAAGGAGATGGCAGTGAAAGTGACTCTTTGGTGAAGCTGTACAGCAGTAACCCTTTTGCTTTTGCAAGAGATTTCAAAGCTTCCATGATCAAGATGGGTAACATGAAGCCTCTTACTGGGAATGCTGGAGAGATCAGAGTCAATTGTAGAAGAGTCAACTAATCTGGAGCAAAGTGATAACTGCAAATCAGTTTCGAACCTTCAAAATTTCTCTATTTCCTCACGTGAGTTTATTTTTTCTTCTTTTAGCCGTTCTAAAATAAGTCACTGTTAAATTGTCAACCTACAATTCTTGATACACTACTACAAGGAATGAACAGCTTCAATGTCAAAGACTTTTGAGGTTCCATGTATTTGTATAATGTAATTGTGACTGTATTTGTATTCATTTTGTAATTTTTTAGTAGTATAAATAATTGTGGTGAATTCATAATAAATTGAATTACCTGTATTTGTTAGTAATTTTTCAAAATAAAAATAAAAATAGAATGAGCTCAAATAATTAGCCCCAAAAATTATTAATATAATTTTTTTTCCAGTTATATAAAATTAGCTCAAATAATTGCATTTACAATTTAAAACCCTAACAATACTATAATTGATAATTAGTAATATGCGTAAGGACAACAACTAGTTACGACTATTTTCAGTGGCAGAACATCAGTTTGACTTGGAGCTGAGAACCGCTCGAAGTATACTTTATTAGTGTGTTTCGGTTTTCTTTAAGACGAACTTTCAAAGTTGTATATTGAAAAGGTTTAATTAATTTTAAGCAATTCTAAGTTTGGATATTTTTAATTAAATTTTTATTAAAAAATTATTTTATTGAAAATCTTAAATATTTATATTTTTTAATCGAGTCTGTTGTTAACCTGTTGAACTCTTGTGACAGTTTTTGATTTTGTAATTTGAGACAAGATACCACGAATTTGAATAATAAGAAATATAATATTTTGAAATCAAACGCCATTATTTTTTGTATTCACATATAGTTGATTTAATTTTTATTTTGGTATTTAATTTATATAAAATAAAATGATGTTATTTTTTATAAAGATTTTTCTGATCAATTTTATTGGATTTTTTATAAAGATAAGTAAGATTCTAAAACTTTATTTCTTGTTATTATTTAAATTTATGGTATATTTTGTTTCAGAATGAGAAATCTAATGCCACTTCAATTCACTATATATATTAATTAAAAAATATTATCTATGTTTGTTTGAATGTATGGTAATTTCAGTGTTATTGGTAAAGGAGAACTTTAAATATTCCTTTGAGGTTTCTGTTGTTTGGTGGTTTGTTCGATTTTTGATGGATTAGGGAGTTTGATTTGACTTTCGTTAAGGAAGAAATTCTTTGAAGAAAATATTAATTAAAAATTAATTTTGGAGAAAAAAATAATTAATTATCATTTTGAAAATTAATTTTTTTTTTATTTCTAAATTAGTTTCTATTAGGTTAAATAGTTTTTAAATTGGTATCTAATTAGTTATTAAGGTTTTTGCTATCAAATTTAGAATCTAAATAATTGGTAGTTAAAACTTTGATAACTAATTAGAAACCAATTTAGAAACTATTTAAAAATAATAGAAACTAATTTAGAAATTAAAGTTTTTTTGTCTTTAAATTCTTTCTAATTTAGTCACTGTACTAACTAATTATTTTTGTCTCTAAAATTAATTTTTAATCAATAATTTTTTTATAATAATTCTAATTTTATTTGGGATAGAAGTTAATTAGTAATTTTTAGTGCGAGTTTGAAATAAATTAAAATGTAAAACTATATTTTTATTTATTTATTATTTTTTCTGATAAAAAAAAATATTAAGAGTTTGAAATTCTATTAACAAATATAAAAATTTGGGATACTCCATAAATAAATTTTCTTTTATAATATATATATCGTTACTTTATCCCATTTATAACCTATCTAAAGGAACTGTACATTAACCACATAAATAAATTGATAAACCAGTTTTTTTATTGATAACAAAAAAATATATTAAATAAAGAAACATAATAATTGGTGTTTGAACCCATAAAAAGAATAAAAATGCAAATCAACAAATATTTGCAGTCCCTGGAGTAAAAAAATGCACATAGCCCATATACCACTATTTGAAGCCAGCACCAACTTTTTAGCTTTTGTTTTTAATCAGAAAAAAAAAAAAAATATATATATATATATATATATATATATATATATATATATATATATATATATATATATATATATATATATATATATATATATATATATATATATATATATATATATATATATATATATATATATATATATATATATATATATATATATATATATATATATAAAGGCTTGTATCCCATTTAGGCCAATAACCTCTCACTTTCGTAGTTTTAGTCTCTCCAATGGAAACTATCCCATACCAATAGAAAATTGACAACTAATAGTCAACCATTTCTACGTTTTCGGAGAGGAAACGGGGAATGCACATCATTACTAATTTTTAAATGAAACATAGTCATTGATGATTACATATGCACCATCTTGTGTTAAGTAAAATATATATATTTTTTATAAAGAAAAACAATAAAAAAATGATAATTAAGAAAGAAATTTTTTTTATCACCAATAAATAAATAAAATATATGAATAAGAAGTACTTTATCATACATAAATAAATAAAAAAATATCTCTCTCAAAATTTACTCTTCCGTTATTTTTCTCACTTTCCTACCATTGTTCTCTTCCATCTATATTTACTTTTACTCTTATAAACCAAAATTGGCGTCTTCAATGAACACCGTATCTAAGCTGTGCATGTGAAGCCATGTTGATAGGTGAATTCTAAAATTGATGGAGTAACTTTTTCATATTCGTGTTTTTAATTTTAGGTATACATAATATTTGTTAAAAAATTTACGTTTTTTTTATTTGTTATATTGTAAGGTTGTTTATATTTGTCAGTCATAATTTTTAATTTTTTTATTTTTCTAAAAATTGACTCTATATAATTTAATATAAAAGTTGAGATATCTGAAATACTTTAATTTAATTTTTTTTACCGATAAAAAAAATATATGTCTTTATATCTCATTCCACTCATCCGAGCGGAAACAAAATTCTGCAATACACTTTCAGCCCTTCATGAAGTTCACTTCTTTTTTAATTGCCTTCACCATCCCCTTTGCTATTCGATTTCCCCTGCATATCCACTAAGAAAATATCTTTCCAGCATTTTTAATTATAGTCATAAAAATCAATTAATTACGGCCTCTACATAGAATATTCATCTACTAAGAAAAAAAATGTTATATTTAAAAAGAAAAAAAAATTAGTCCCTGACAAAAAGTACAAAACAATCAAAAGTGATTTTAAATTTGTAATCCCTTGTTAGGAAAACTTTGAAAATTGAAACCTTTTGTTAAGTCAACGAATTGGCCTATCGCTAAACTCAATAACCACTGTTTTAACTTTTTTAATAATAATAACGATCGATTTTTTTAAAAATTTGCACTCTTATTTTATATATTTTCATGAAAATAAAGAAAGTACATTCCTCTTAAATCATGGAGAAATAATATTGTGTTTCGAAGCTAGTTGGAACCAAAATTCATGTAGTTACAAAGACTCTTCAATTAAGTTAATAAGAAACAAAGTAAACAAGTGAAAAAATTGTATTGCCTCTATGAGTTATCTTTTACAGTGGATGATGGTGTTTAATTATTCTCGTTGATTCAATTAAAATCAGCAGAAAATGATGCAACACGCTACTTTTACACCAAGAATTGAAATGGCATGAGAATAACACTTTTCATGGACCAACAGTAACACTCTTTATTTAAAGTATCCAATTCATGGAGAACTACAACTAAAAATAAACTGACTACAAATTCAGATTCTTTGACATTAACAAGACTCAGCACACACCAAAAAAAAACATAACACATAAAGATTGTGACTGAATGAGCATGTAATTCTCTAGCTAGCTTTGCTCAATTCATGCTCACCCAATTTTCTCCATTTTTAGTTAACTGCGCGGCAATTTGTTCTGATTTGGCCACTGCTTCCTGTCAAAAGACTGAGGTTTCCCATTTTGACCATGGCACTAGAAAAGTCTGCATAGAAAGATGAAGAACTGGTGCTGTAGGTAGTGACCTGAGAATCAGTAGAACCACCACTGAAGAGTTGCTGATCAGAATGCAGAAGCCCTTTCTTGTTCACTAGATTCTTGAAATAAGAATTGTCAAATAACACATTGGTGGTCACATCAAGTGGGGACAGGTTGCTATCACCATCAGTGCTTGGACAATTTGACTGTGTTGATGTTGCAAAATCTGAATCAATGTTGGTTTCATTATAAATCCTACCCCGGAAGAACTGGCATTTGGCTTGCCCTGTTGTATGAGCTCCTACACATCATTGTACATTAATTGAGATAAGAAAAAAAAACATCATTAGGTTGTACTGAATTTACAAATATCTTGACATGTGCTCTGAATTTACCTGAGAGGACTACCATCTCTTTGGTGGTAAACCCCTTATTTGAAAACGCTGTTATGAGATCACTCAGATCCAATTGAGGAGATGGAATATCGGTGGTGGCAGCATCTTTACTTGCAGTGGTTGAATCCCTTCTCCCTAAGCCAACAGTCCATGATGAACCACCCAACTGTTATAATGAAAATGCCAGTCACTTAATATTTTATATTAAAAGTACAAACTTATCATACATCAATGAAAATGGATTTCTTGTTTATGTGAATTTTTCTTGTATATGTTCATACTATAGCAATAAATTAACTTACTGCTACGACAGAATCACGAGCAGCAACTGCAAGAATATCTGCACAGGAAACAATTCCTGGACAATCAGTTTCCAACTGACTTTTGATGTCGTCGATTACATCAAAACCTCTCAAAGAGTTCACGTTTGCAGCAGCTGACTTTTCTCCCGTGAAGCTCGAAGTGTCATCTAGAAGAACTGATGCATCACATCCCTACAAGTTTTATAACAATATTTAATCAATAAATACACAATGTGTTCTCCATGGTGTAGAAAAACAAATGTGTAACGCCTGGAAACTCATACAAGCTGCATATATTCTATTCCATGACAAAGTCCAAGGATGTTTGGAGATCATGTAATCTTGAAGTTGTTTCTCTTTTAACCACCATGTATGATTTCATTACCAGGTAAACTTTTAGTAGACTTTCAAATTAAGTTATCTCAAGTTCTTCTTAAGTTCGAGAAAAAAGATATAATATTTAAAACTCAGTTTCAAACCCACATACGTAAAACAAAAGTAATGTATCTAAAATCATAGTATTAGAATCACAAAAAGAATAAGAATTATGAGGGTTATTAAGAAGTAAATTTTAAACCTAACCCAACTTCAAAAAATAGCTCATAAGTTAAACTCTTTATACTATAAAATATTAGTTGATATGGGATTTCTAAAACATATAAGTTGCTGTGTATGCATGGATGTTCATGCAAGGTCTGAGTAAATATATGCATGCGTACGTGCAATTACTCATGCACGAGTAAGAGAATGAAACAGATGAAGGAATAGGTAGAGAGAGTCATGGAAATGAAGAATGAAGAAAGAACTTGCATTAACAAAGCAGTCATGGAAATGAAGACGGAGCAAGGACGCTCCCATGCGACGCTCTTTGGAAACAGCACTTTTCACTGCAGATTTTATGGTGGAGAGAGCACTGGAGCATGATGTTGCATAGAAATCTGAAGATAGCTGAGCAGAGGCTATGGCAAGTAGACAAAAGAAAAGAGAGAAGCAAAACACGTTGCAACGTGAATTCAAAGCCATTATAGTTCAAATAATCACTAGCACTGGCTTGGTCAAGTTTAATTTGAACTTGTGGTTTTGTGAGTAAACACTGCTCCTCCAGCTTAATATATAGCAAGCCATGCGCGGTCCATTTTGGACCTTATTGGTCTGGTTCTGATCAACTTTAAGTTGGTCAAAAGAACAGAAAATTAAACACTATGCATGTTAGTTATTGGGTTTCAACCAAAGTCTCCCATTTGGTTTATTATTGCATGGTGGTTGCTTATTTCGATGTGTTGGATATTAAATTAAAGGTAATGTGTTAAGGTAATGGGGGAAAAACAGATTTATTATTCTATTGGTAGACTTTAGAAAAGGCATTTCCAAGGAATGTATCTATTGCCTGCCAAGCAAAGCAATGTAATATGTTGCTTGCCGAAGCAATGTAATGAAAAAAAGTTTGAAGTGGAAAAATTGTTCTCTTCACAAATTTTTGTTGCAATTATAGGTCACATAAACATACATTTGTCTTTTATCAAGAGCTGATTTACCACTGATAGTTTTCTCCAATGGTGGTGTTATAAGCATTTGTAAACGAATTAAAGAGAGGAATAGTCTGAGATTCCAAATAAAAGGTCTCACTTTCACAACTAAGGTGCAGAAATACAGCAGGGCAATGGCCAATGAAATGAGAAAAACTTATTAAAATGATATTTTGTTTAATGCTTTGACATGTGTTGCTTATAGAATGCAAAAGTCCAAAAGTTAATTTTGTTGAGCTTGATTAGAAGATACCTAATCCTGATGATGAAAATAGTCATAAAAGGTAGCTACCAAGTTGTATATAGAACACTGGTACTATAAAAATATTAAATAGTAGTGCTTTCAATAGTATACTATTGCAATTAGGAATGTGAACATGCAATTGGAGGAATCAAGGTAGTCAAATCCTAAGCATGGAAACCAAGTTCTGCTGATCTGCCAAACTTCAGAACATTCCACATGTCTCATTATATTAATATCAATAATAAGAGCAAAAGTAAACATTAAATACAGAAAAGGGTCCAAAAGGTTCATATTTAGTATGGTTTGTGAGATGACCATGTGGATGGAATGGTTTATGTATATATAGTTATCACCATATATATATATAATTTGTGATGGGAGGTCCACAATTGATCCTTTGTGTTGATAAAGATGGAATATTGGTTTGTAATATCCCCATTCACTTGAATTTGCAAGAAAGTAGCAGCCGAAATGGAAAATATGGAGCAACGAATACCTATGTACACAACACCCCACTAAACTCATCATGGTTGACACTTTTCTTTTTTGGTTTCCAGAAGACTTATACGAATATCTTTGTTTTACACACTTTTTTTTTCATTTCTGTCTGTGTTGGGTATATGAATTTTCTTTAAAATGTTCAATGTGCTGTTGATCGAATTTATGATAAAACAAAATTTGAATAAGTTTTATTGATTTAAATTAAGTTGAGGTTTTCTTTTCCCAATCTAAATATAAACTAATTTAGTCAAAAATTGATTAATTTGATTTAAATTAATTGGATATCCTATTATGTAAAAGTGTTTTCAGAAAAGAAAAATTTACATTATTTTATGTAAAATTTAAACATAATTTTCATTTAAAAGTGGAATTGACTTACACAAATTATAAATTACAAAAAAGGAAAACACCTTAAAATTCATATATAATACTCAATAATAGAGCGTTTACATTGTTAATTTAGTTCAAATTCATCAGAATTAAATCATAAATTTTGAATTCAAATATCTAGAATTTTGGCTAATTTATAGTGTTGGATCCTATTAAACTAAAATTTAAAAATTTTAGTTGAATGGGTTAAATGACGAACACACTTATTTCCCCTTTCGGAGTATTCAAAACTAGTTCAATTAATTAGTTCTTCCCTATAGTTAGTTGTATTAGGTTCGAAAGATAGAAACAAAAAACAAAATTATGTCTAGAGTTTTTTGAATGTGCAATGTTTTAATCAACTAATTATATACAACTAAATAGGTTAACCAACTAAATACAAACTAAAGAAACTATGAGTGTCATTGATTTTTCACATTCATAAGCTAATTGCGTATAATTTTATAATTCATAAGTTAATAATATGTATGTGTAATACTAAACTCAATTGTTGATAATCTCAAGATCTTTGGACATCCCTCTTCGGATCCATGGCATGAGGGCAACTTCATTTGTTTGTCAACATTGTCACTTTCTGTAAGTATTAAATTTACGTTAAGATTGAAATACTACAGAAAGTTTATGCTGATTACAGTATATTATAACTCGCACATCGTTGATGAACACTTGTCTTCGGAACATTAGTTCCAACTTCCAAATATCACCAAAGTACGAAAATGATTCCATGCTTTCACCAAAACCAAAGCAGGTAATGACACTGTTTTCATTGCGTACTCAAATTGCCCCCTACACAACACTACTTTCAAGTTGTCTCTGTACACACAAATTTCTACCGTTTGCTATCCAGCTTGACAGTAGAAAGCAGAATACAGAAAGGAAGATGATAAATGCTAAACTCTAGTGCATACAAGCATAAATGATGGAAAAAAAATACAATCATAAATGAGGTTGAAGATGCAAATCACAAGTCAAAAGAATTCTTTTCTTAATCATAAACCGAATTGTATGATGAATCTTAAGATTCATAATCAATAACTAAAAATATTATCTATAGCTAACAAAATCATAAAAGAAATAAAAAACAGAACTAAGAGTGTTTCTTATAAAGAAACAATGAAAACATCAGTATACTGGCATTTTAAAGTAAAATAACTCACTACAAAGCTAATAAAGTAAATTATAATTCAACGAATGACAGTCAAAATAAGCTTCAAAATAGCTATGTAAGGGGACACTTCCACAGTGGCATCATGGACTTAAACTCTTTATTTGTGATTCACTTTTCACCCTATACGCACACGTACCCATAAATCACAGCACACACAACAACAACAAAATAGAGAGATAATAGAAGCAGCAAAATTAAAGAGGTACCAACATACATCAACTGAACATCTTTAAGCCCTGCATAAACAGAGTGAAAAATACTTGGACAAATTCACAAAAACAAATGAGAACAAATTTTGTCGTTTTCTATAGTTTCATTCTGAAATGGCCAGTTCTTAGCCCCAAGGTTTATCAATAGTTAAGGCAAAACTGAATAAATTAGTTCAAAGATAGTTGTGGCCTAGATTCAAATATCTTGTTTCTTAGACTAAAACCACTATTCTACGTAAACTCCTTAGTTTGGGTTGAACACCCTCATCAAGAAACTACAAAATCGCTTTGGAAATTACATGACTCAACAAACAGTAATTCAAACTTGTATTATACAACCGCAGATAAAAATAGTTTCTAAAGAATCATAAAAAAACACAAAATTAGTAAAGCCGTACTATGCTATCTGTGCCTTACTATACCCACAACTTATTTTTCACTCTGTTATCGCAGAACCATTATCCACATCAACCTCACCCATTCCTGTATCTTCTTCCTCCTCACTGTCTTCATCACCACTGACCTCCTCATTATCTTGGCGCAACTTAGCCATGTGCTCAGCAAGCAATTTATCATCACGTTCACTCACCTGAAACAAAATGCAGTGTCAAACCTCCGAATTTAAGAAAGTACTAGAACTCTATCCCTATACCGACAAAAATAGAGAACAGGACCCAAAGGCAGATGGACAAAACTTTGTAAATTAATAGAATATAGATAATAAAAAAATAGATGAAGTGACACTCACTGCTCTAGATGCCTCCTTAACCACAAGTTTACCCTTGTGTTGCTCTATTGCTTCAGTGCAAGAAGTAATGGCATTGTTAAGAACCAATATTCCTTGCTCCTGTCCAGACCATAACAAAATAAACAAATTACTTTCAATAGCAAGATTATCAATTGAACTTAATGAGACAAATCTACAACTTCCTCTTGTAGAGTGGATATAGAATACCATGCATATTATAGTGTCTAACAGTGGTGATATTAATAAACTCAGTTTACTGAACTCTCCCAATGCCGTTCTATGACACAATTGGAATAAAAAATCTCAGCAAAGTATTAATACACACCCACAGACAAGCCATGTCTAAAGACAACTTCCTTATAACAGCAGAAGTTACGGTTTCCAGAAAAATCACAACTTCTAGTTTTGTTAACACCGGCTATCAGGTTGAAAACATTTGTTGTATAAAAGAATTTGATTCTCATTAGGTGACAGGAGATACCGAGACAGAACACTATACAAATCATACTCAGTAGCAGCGAGAGATAATGAGAAGTAGATGGGGATATTTGGTGCAAAAGGCAGAAACTTTCAAGCAACTTCTGATGCACATTCCTAAGAATATGATTGAAACAAACAAGTATTCCCTTAGGTTTTACTTTTTCTACTTAGACACCCTTTTAGAAAACAACCACAACAGAGAAATATAGTTTTACAACACCAAACTGACTTCGATGAAATAAAGAGTTATAAGAGAATGTTCAGGCCTTTGGGTATGAATCCTATTTGGCTGTTGCAAAATGCATGGCTTACATGGCAATCATAGTAATGTTAAACAGTTGCCAACCTAGTTCTACAACCTAAATGACCTCAAGCATGAACTATAATAAAACAATAGCGGCAAAGTTACATTTGAAAGACTTGCTCAATTTAGGTAAAAGAGAAAAACAACATATCAAAATTTATGTGAAGATTGCACTAACCTTGTCAAGTGTCTGAGTGGTAAGAACATAAAGTGGGGGAGCAACAAGTTTAATTTTGACAGGGCAGTCATCGTTTCCAGCAGCTTCAGCTCTACGCATTGCCTCCTGCATGATCAAATGATTATAAAACCTGAGTATACTGTGGAAGGTAAGCTATAAGCAGTACGACATCATATAACAAATCAGACACCCGAAAGAAAAGGAGGAACTTTTAATCCAAAAAAAAAAAAAAACAGGTGAAATAGAAACAATTAAGACCTTAATGTGAAGAACACCATCAAATTGGAAACATTTCATTTCAATATCAGCCCTGATTTTCAAGGGCTGGGGGGTCATCCGTCTTCTAATATTCTTCACAAGAGAATCCTTCACTTCTTCAGAGACAGCTGGCACTACCTTAGTCACCTATGGGCAAAACAAAAAAATGCATTCAGTCATGAACAGAGAGACTCACGAGAGGAAGTAAATTTTACTCTGTAAAAAACTTTACCTCTTGCCCATCAGGGCCAACTTCCTTGATCTCACGGGTGAGCGTATTCAGAACAGAATCAGGATCAGTGACAATTATTTTGAAAGCCTGAACAGAGTGAAGTTTATTCAGTAACCAGTACAAGAGTCAGAAAAGCATCAAAGAATAAAAACAAAAATTGCCCACCTCAAAAGCATGACCATATTTGCGATATAAAGGCCATCCAATGTGAAGATAGAGCTCCTACAAAATAAAGTCCATTTAAATTTAGTTCAATAAAGAAAAGAACAGGTGTGCGATGGTATTATAGGAAGTGATGAGAACAGCGAAAATAAGGGGTTTCGGGCAGTACCTCTAAATTGATGTTGAGGGTTTCAGCGACATGGCGCATGATGGAGTGGACAAGCTTGCTCTTGTTGTACCTTTCCTCACAGGCCTGAATGTCCTCTTCGGAGACCCTACGCTTGCTGAGATCGATGTAACCCTTTTCCTTGTCGACACGGAGGACCATGACGGGCTCGATGCGCCCCACCTTGATGAGGCTGCTGACGCTGCGAATACGACGGCGGGAGAGCTCCGAGAACAAGATCATACCCTCGATGTTGTTGTACTCCAGAAGCGACACGTACGCCCCCATGTCGGCGATGTTCTTCACCTGAATCATCACCGCCATGTCCACCTCCGGGTACCTCGCCTCGTACATACGACATTCCAGGTTCGGACCCATCCTTCGATGATCTCTCTCAGCGCCGACTCAGGGTTTTCGTTTTGCTCTGTGGGAAATGGAAATGGAAAGAAACACTACCCTGGGAATGGGAATCCTATCTTCCACGTTCTTGGGCTCTTCCTCGGGATCAATCTAAACCCAAAACTGCTGCTTACACTATACATACACTTCCTTGTTTACTAAACACACTCCCCTTTTGGATTTCAAAAAGTATTTGCATATTAAGAACCCTAGCTACTGTGCATAGAGGAGATAAGGATGTTAATTTGTAGGGGGTTTATCGAAATAGCAATTGAAAAGGGTGTGTAGTCCTAGTAGGATGAGGGACTGCAAATAGAAATTTGCCAATGGATCTGGTTAGCCCAATTTGTTTTCAGCCTCATAAAGTGCCATACATAATTCATCTATATTTGGTGTTATAGATTAAAATTTATTAAAAATTACAAATGCATTCATTGTGTTTCTTACTATTTTTAATCGTTAATAATTTTAATCAAGTATAAATGTATCACTAGCCACATATATATATCCTCCTCCTAAATGAAACAACTCTTATATTATTTAAATAAGAAAGAAAATTGTTTAAGAAATTTCTCTCATTATATGGTCCACAACAATACTATAAGAATAAAATGCCCAAGTAAAAAAAGTTTGGTGAAGGTACATGTGTCTGGCGATAAAAAAGCAATGATGTGAAGAAGCATAAGGTTAATAATTATAAATTGGTTGAATGTGAAAGAGTGAAAATTGGAATATTGCATGAGTTATTATGATAGTGGTTGTTCCTACTCAAGATAAGGGAACATGCACGTACGTTATAATGTGTCGGTTTTCACCACTTAGGAAAGCCAAAACCAAATTTTTATTCCTTTGATTCATCACAAAATGTTACTGTAAGATTTTCTTTCTCCATTTTGGTTTCCCCCTGCTAATAAGATCAAGTGCAGAGGACTAATGAATTGCTTATTGTATTTAGCTGTTTTGGATTGGACATGTAAAAGACCAACTAATGAAAACATGTTATATACAGAAAAGTTAACTGCTAAAAGAACAGTGACACTCGTGACCCCATAATTTTTTTCTAATATATATTATTATATTATCAATGATTTATATGTAAAATTAGAAGATCAAAACAAAATTTCTAATAATTATTGGGTAAATCAGCATTCAATAATATATAGATATATACGCTTCAATTATTTTATTAACTATTATATATATATATATTAATATATATTGTATATAAGTATTAAAAATATGATTGAGAATATTATATATTCAACTAATTCAACGTTACTATTAAATTATTAAACAAAAATTAATTTTAAAGACTAAAAAATAATTAATTTATTATATTATTAAGTATTACCATAAATAAATTGAATTTTTCTTATCAATCTACCAATTATCTAAATTAAGATGAATTTATCCATCTAACCTAATTTTTATATTTTGGTTGTGATTTTTACACATTTTTTCTAATTCTTACAAATTCATTGCTTCCTCTCTCTTTCAAATCTCCTCATTAATTCAAACACATCATAAGTTATATGCAAATGGTTTCAATTCAGTACATTATCTCTATTCATCAAAATATATATCATATAAACACAACCCTTAATCCACCACATAAACAAATTATTTGGTTGTCCTCATTGTTACCATAAATTAGATATTATTTTAAAGATTAAAAAAATTATTAATATCTAAATTAATTTTTATTATTGATAAATAGTTTTTAAATTAATATCTAATTAAATATCATACTTTTAACTATCAATTTTAGAATATAAATAATTGGTAGTTGAAATTTTGATAGTTAATTATATACTAATTTATAAATTATTTATCAATAATAGAAACTAATTTAAATATTAATAATTTTTTAATCTTAAAAATTTTAATATATAATTTAGTCAATATAAAAACTAATTATTTTTTATTTCTATAATTAATTTCTATATAATATTTTTTTAGTACAATACTTATATTATGTCATTTTCATTTATATAAACCTATCTGCTAAACAAATATAATCTTTATAAAAAGGAAATAATTTTACAACAGAAAAATAAAACATGTAGTAAAAAAAGAATAAAATTTTAAAAAAAAGGTGTTTAAGATCCTCTAATTATTTAGGCAATATCTTCATTACTGTTTTTGAGTGTTTTTTAATTTATCTTGGAGTTTTCTAAAGGTGGTTATTTATGATTGTTAGTTCATTCTATTCTTAATAATATATTCATTTATGTTTTAATAAGAAGTTTATTTTAATTTTTTTTACGTATTTTAATATATATATATATATACATATAATATAATATAATATAATTTCTAAAGAAATTAAAAAATTAGAATAGGAGATCAATTATATTTGGCAAAACAATTAAATGAGATTATTAATTAAAATATAGATAGATTGTGGAAAACTATATACAGTAGCATTCCAATTTACAAACACTCCTGATTTAAATATTGTGTTTTAACTTCTAAGGAAAAATGTTCTGCACTCATTCTACACTAATTTGAATATTTGTATGGAACCCACATGATAAATATAAAACTACTCTACTTCTTTTCATCATTATTATGACTTTAATTAATGATAGCTTCTTAAGAATTAAAATTAACTAATTTGAAGTTAAAAAATTCATATAAATTTTAGAAAAAATGTTTTTATCACTAATTTATTCATTATTTTTTATAAAAATTAATATTTATTTTTCTCTTAAAAAAATCCTTATAAACAAACTCGTACAACCATAGAAGAACACCAAAAAGTGGATCAAGGTTCTATTATCTGGAGAAAGATTGAAATATTCATCAGAAAGGCCAACTTTCTCAACCTAATAACACTGTTTACAAAGAAGGAAATTCAAGTAAAGCATAGTTTTTCTAATCATGACAATACATATAGGAGCTGGAACGTCATATCTCTGAAACTTCCCTCCAGTTTCGAATAGCTTTAGACACTACTTGTTCAACTAGTTCTGCATCCAAAGCACCAGTATCTTCATTTTTCTCCTGAAACATTCATAACAAGTAATGAATTCCATCAATACAAATACAATTACACTAGCATTGCTATTTTGATTTATTTAAATAAGTATGTCACATGTTTACTTTGTTTCCTAAAGCTTCTAAACTGAAGCTGTCTGCACAAGAAACCCTAGCCTGGAGCACATCAAGACCCAGCTCTTCAAAGGCTTCCAATATAAACACCAGCAACCCCTGGCAACTCCTTTCACTAAGCACCTTTATCAAAAAACCCTCTTCTTGCAATTCAACTTCAAGCTACAAAATCATTAACAACAAACACAGATTAATCAATTATATCACCCACATCTGCAGATATATAGGGGTAATAATGCAGTAGAATTTTTCCGGTATTATCAATGGGAGATTAAATATACCCTCCTATAAAATGTTAATATTTTTAATATTATGAATGCTTTCTATAACGTATGAATCATGATAGTTATTTTATTATTGGTTTTGATTTTGAATTCCAACCTTAAATATGAAACTGTTTTAAACACTTGGAGAAGAACTTTAACATTCTTAATGATTTTACTAATAAAATTGTTTCCCCTTTCTAAAGTATTAGATGGTGAGATTCTCATACCTTAGGCATTGGATCATAGTCAGCGACTTTTCGTGCCGTTGCAACTGTTAATTGGTTCAATTCTTGCAGCTTTTGCTTTAAACCTTGTATGCAATTTAACACATCCAATAACACTGAGGCTTTAGGTGGCTGCATAAACACAAAAACGTTCCGTCAATCTGAAAGTGATCTTTCAATTATTGAACAAAATTCTATTTGGAGGCAAAAAGTATGAGCAAGAGATGAGATTTAGTAGAATTTGTATATCCAACTGCTATTAAATATACACACAGGTAAAAATAACAAATATCAAAGTGAGGAGTACATGAATGTTAGAAATATTGAAAGTCTCCCTAGAAAATTTTGATTAGTGATATGAAATATATGAATTTGATGAGAGAAAGAGAATGAAAGTGATCACTCTGATGGAAATCAAGTGTGGTATTCCCCCTTTTTAAAGTGGATTCTGCATGAAAAGATTTGTCCAGAAACTGAATGAGGGGAAAATATGGCATGCAAACAGGGAAGAAAGAGATATTGAAGAGTAATCACCGAGTGGGAGTATCTGATTGAACGAAGCAGCTGTAGGTTCCTGTACATGGCTGTTCTCTTGTAAATCCTTGAAACCATTCTCTCTCTTTTTCACACACACTCTCTCTCTCACAAGAGAACTATAAGCAAAGAAATGTAAGCATTATTGATGGTTTATATAGAGGATGATGATACAGAATCTTGTTGATCACATGTGATGCAGTTTTGGAATTACAAAATGCATGAAATGTTTAACTTCGATCAAGGGTCTTGTTTTTTTCCTCGTGAGATATTCATTGCCACTGATCCAATTTTGTTCTTCTCTCAAGCTAACTAAGACCTAGTGTGGCACGATATGTTTTTTGGGGACAGTACAAATAATAAATTATTGGGATTTCTGCAATATAAAAATGGAAAAGAAAGAATTGAATAACATACAAGAACACTAAGATATCTTGTATTAGTCCAACTATCTTTTACCATTCTCATTAACTATTGAATGCTAACTTTACAAGCGGGAAAAAAATCCACTAGAGTTTCAAGCTTATTGTAGCCATCAATTGTATGATTTTCTTTTTAATATAGAAGAATAAACTAATAAAATTTAATATATGTTTTTTAGGATTGAGTGTATTTGCACTCAAAAATTAAAAATTAATCTTTTAAGTTACGAAAAATCATTTCAGGGGCTAACTTTTTTTTAGCAATGTTCTTAATAAATACAAAACTAAAGAAAGTGATTATCTATCAATCATGTACCTGCTTGTATACAGTAAGAATATCTCTTAACTGATTAACTTAAACATCTATTTACCATTTACATCTTGAAGTACATGAATAAAAAGTGTGATGAAAAGTTAATCATGTAGGAGGAATGGAGTTTGATTTGCCAGATTCTAAGTCAAAGAGTGGATAACAGAGAAAGGGACAAGCTGTGCAAGCTGGTGTACGTTTGTCCTGTGTAAAATGAGCCACCGATTCATGATACACAGTGGTGAAAGAAGAAGCATGTGGGGTCATAGGGCAAGGGAAAACAGTGAAATAAAACATTCTTCTGCATGGGAACGTGTAAAACTGGTAAGAGAGTGGAGGTGGTGGTGGTGCATTGGCAGCAAGCATATATAGTGGGGTTATGCAGGAAGCTGGCAAGGAAAAGGAATCTCAATGGGTTATGGCAGTAGGAAGTAGCTTAGCATCTACCAAGAAGTGTCAAAAACATGTTATAGCGTTATAGGTGTCTTCTTTGGATGCATCCAAGCTTTTCTCACGGGAAACCCTTTCTCTCTCTTCTTTCCCTATCTATCTCTACCCACACACTTCAAAGAGTTTTTGGTTCTATTATCAACTACTGCTCAAACAAAAATTAAATCATTCAATTTGTTCATTATTCTCCACCTCCTCCAAAACAAAAAGCAAAAACGCTTTGTCTTTCTCTTCTGTCGTTTTTATTTACCTGTTCTCAATGAATTTCTGTGATTGGTTCAACTTATTTGCCTAATTTTGTGGGAAATTTTGAAAAATGTGTTGAGATATCATTTAATTTGACGAGATAATCTAGCAAATTACTCTAATGGGATAACTCTTTCTCATTAATTTCATATGGATCATTTATTTTTTATAAATTTGCTTCACTTTAGTATGTAAGTCTAAGTGACTTAACTTTGTATATATGGTATTTAGGCAGAAACATTTGTATTTAAAGTGGTGTATAGTGTATTATTGTTTCACATTCATTTGTTTTGGTTCACTATGTTTCTTTTATCTTTCTGATCTTAGAACCATCAATTCCTGCAAAAACTAATTTCATGATTAATTAAAATCCCACATGTTTGTCACTGTTCAATTACATTAATTCAAATTTTTGGAAATCTTTCTCAGAAGGTTGCTTATTTGTTGCTCTTATATTAACTATTTTTGTGTGGAGAAAAGTGGTGTTTTTTTTTTTTATCAGCAATGAATAAAATCAATTATGAGAGATACTTAGGGGATATCCCAACCCATATACAGAAAACAAAAACAAAAGTCTTAAACCTTCCAAAGGCTTAAAAAAGAAACTTTAAAAACATAAGTCTAAACTTACCCTCTGTATAATTACCACCAATCCACACGCCCGCGTAGACGTGTTATATTTCGCCCGCGTCGACGTGATAAACGTCGCCCGCGCCAACGAGCTAGACGTCACTCGAGACAACGTGCTAGACGTTGGCGATTTATACCCATTCTCACAACCTTCTTCAGCGAAAATTCTTGAGGCATTGATCCGGATTCAGTATCCAATCCGAGAAAGCATAAGGAAAGGAATTCACCCTATGTTTCATCCACAACCAAGATTGAAGTTGAGCCGAGTGAAACATTTCTTCAGTGTCCGGAACCCCTTGTTTAAATATAACAGCGTTCCTCTGTTCCCAAATACAACGGACAGTTGCCACCCACATGCCCTTCCACACATGATTCTGCTTTACGGACCAATGAGCTAGATGGAAGTTCTCAAAGTGACACTTCAAATCCTTTTGCTGGACAAACTGGATACCTATCCACCTAAAACACAAGGACCAAACACGTTGTGTAAAGGCGCAATCTAGGAAAAGATGTTGAGAAGACTCTTCTGTTTCTCTACACAGTGCACATAAAGTAGTGTTAACATCCACACCTCTCTTGAAGAGGTTAACAGTAGTTGGAATTCTGTCTAGTAAGACTCTCCAAGCCGTGATAAGGGCTTTAGGAAAAGCTTTTGCCTGCCATAAGAGATTGAAGACGTCGTCCTTCAATCCATTAACTTGATTAGCCATTAGTGCATAAGCTGATTTCACAGAGAATGTCCCTATAGAGTCCCCTGCCCACACCAGATGATCCTTAATTCCCTTGTTCATAACTCCCCTTTTTATGTACGTAAACATCTCATCCTCCAAAACAGATTCCCAATCAAACCTTGCCCTCCTCCATCTTAATCGCCATCTCCAACCACAATCCTCCCATGTTCCTACCTCTCCCACAGTCTTCCCTTGATCCATAAACACAGAATAAAGTCTAGGATACAGGGAGCTTAATTTATTGTTGTCGACCTAAGCATCCTCCCAAAATCTGACTCTGTCTCCAGCTCCAACTTTCCAAACTAAGGCTTTTTGGAACCATCCTTCTTCATTTCCCTCCCCGCTAACTCTGGATAGGTCTCTCCACCACCACGATTGGTTATTCAAACGGGTTTGGCTTCTTCCTATATCCGGACCATATTTGGATATTAAAATGTCTTTCCACTTCCCCTTCTCATCACTTAACAACCGCCATTTCCATTTCGCCAAAAGAGCTATGTTAAATTTGTTGATATCTTTAATCCCTAGCCCACCTTCCTCCAAGGGTTTGCAAACATTCTCCCATCTGACCCACGATATAGACCTATTATCTTTGTCCCAAGCCCAGAGAAATCTTCGTTGTATACTGATAATTCTTTTACATACCGATACCGGAGCTTTATAAAAAGATAGATAGAAAAGAGGTATGACAGTAATAACAGATTTCAGTAAACAAATTCTTCCTGCCATAGATAAGAATCTCCCCTTCCAAGTACTAAGTCTAGCACTTATTTTATTGATAACTGGCTCCCAAAACTGCTTCTTCCTCAGATTGCCTCCTACTTCTAACCCTAGGTACTTAAAGGGTATTCCCATGGTATTGCAGTTTAAAGTTTTTGCATAGATATCAAGGGAAGTTCTATCAACATAAATACCTGACAGCTTTGATTTATGGAAATTGATTTTAAGTCTTGAAGCAAGCTCATAACACCTTAGAATTGCTTTGATAGTGATAATATTGGAATATGAATCTTCGCACATGAACAAAGTGTTATCAGCAAATTGCAATACACTGCATTCAATTTCATTCCTCCCCACCTTCAAACCTGTAAGCAACTTCTTCTTTAGAGCTTGTCTCACAAGCCCAGCCAGACCTTCAGCCACCATAAGGAAAAGAAAAGGAGCTAGGGGGTCTCCCTGTCTCAACCCCCTAAAGGGTCTAAACTCCTCCGTAGGGCTTCCGTTAACCAAAACAGACACCGACAATGTTTCCAGACACCCTCTAACCCACATGATCCACTTACTGTGGAATCCCAACCTGTTAAGCATGTCATACAAGACGTTCCACCTAACCGAATCATATGCCTTTTCGTAGTCCACCTTTAAACACAGCCCACTCTTCCGTTTTTTCCTTACCTCCTCGACCACCTCATTAGCCACAAGGACACTATCTAACAATCCTCTGTCCTTCAAGAAAGCCGATTGATTTTCATCAACAACCATGGGAAGGACATCCTTTATACGACGCGATAATACCTTGGTTACGATCTTATAGAGAGCACCCACTAGGGAAATCGGCCTGAACTGATCAAGTGAAGTTGGATCTCTTGTTTTAGGGACCAGGGCAATGAAGGAGGCGTTACATCCCTTCGGAAAGCGCCCCGTTTCCTTAAAAAGGTGCACTGCTTCCAAAATGTCTGACTTAAAGGTTTCCCAACATTTTTTGATGAAGTTAAAATTATACCCGTCTGGACCCGGACTCTTTGAGCCTTCACATTGCCACACAGCTTCTTTCACTTCTTCCTCTGTGAAGCTAGCTACCAATCTTAAACTAACCTCCTCAGGAAGAGACTTAAACTCCACACAACCAAGACTAACACCAAAATCATGTGTTGCTGTGAACCTTCGTTCGAACAATTTCTTAGCTTCCCTACGAACAACTTTCGGCTCCTCACACCATTGATTATCAACCTCAACGCCTTTAACCTCATTTTTAAGTCTTCTCCATCTAATTACCGAGTGAAAGAATTTAGAGTTGGTATCCCCAGACTTAAACCAGTTTGCCTAAAAAGAGACTCTAACTTTTTCTTAGTCAACTTCAACTGACTAAACAACTCCATTCTTCTCTTTTTACCATTCATATCCAGATCATTGTTGTCATCCTTGATATCTAACTCCTCTATTTCCCTCAAAGTTTGCTTCTTATTAGATTCAAGACACCCGAACACGTTTCTGTTCCACTCTTTAAGGTCCTTCTTCAAAAACTTCAATTTATCTTTGAATTTAGATATACTGTTGCCCTGCGCATTGTATGAACTCCATTTCTCCTTCACAAACTCCTTGAAACCAGGTTGCATAAACCACGCATCTATGGTCCTAAACGGTTTAGGTCCCCAGTCTTTGGCCCAAGTCTTTACCACTAGAGCACAATGGTCTGAAACCACCATTGGTTGAACGTATTGCTTGCATGTCGGCCAAATAATGAGCCACTCTTCGGAAACAAGGGTTCTATCAAGTCTGCTTTTAGCTGTACCATTTGCTTTGTACCAAGTGTATTTTTTGCCTACAATTGGTATATCCATCAAAAGATTCTTTTCAATAAAATTGTTAAACCCACTGATCTCCTTTTTTTTACTAGAACTTCCTTTGATTCCTTTCCTTTCTTCTTTCCTTCTTACAGCATTAAAGTCACCACAGAAGCACCATGCCAAATTTTGGTATGTACTCTTGAAGATAGTCAAAGCCTTCCACAAAGCATCCTTATCACTTAAATTACACGCTGCATATACATTAACCACAGCACACAAAGAGTTTGATTTAAGGTATTGACCAACAATAGCTATGAAGCCACTTCCTACTACATGGTGGTCGTATCGAAAAACTTCTTTACGCCACATAGATAATAAGCTCCCAGCCCCATTCACACCTTCATTATGTACCCACCCTACGTTACAATCCCCCCACAACGAGAAGCATCTGTTATCTGAGAAAGAAGTAGTTTTAGTTTCTTGCAAGCATAAAAATTCCGCTCCCTCCTTAGCGATAATATGTTTCAAATAACTTGCTTTAGAACTCCCCCCTAAGTCCCTGATATTCAGATTAACAATTATCATAATGCACCGTTTGTGGTACCCTCCTCGGACATCTTCTTCACTTCATTATCCCTCTCCTCCAAACGTTCCATTTCACTGACTACCTCCGCCTCATCCCCTAAACATTTCATCCCCAATTGTTTAGCCAAGTCCCAAAGTCTAGCAGATTCATCAACCATCTCTTCCAGCCTAATACAGTTATTACATTTAATAATATCACAATCAGACTCAGCATTATAGCAGATGCTTAACTTGGATTCAGAATTGGTTCCATAGTGAATGGGGCCTAATCCACCATTAGACCTCCAACGCGGACAGACAGTGAACTCTCCCGACTCCCAGAGATCACGTAACCTCCGAACTGTGGTTGTCGTCTCGAGACCATCTTCTGCAATCTCTTCCACCTCAACACTGTCCTCCAGCCTCCTTCCCGCTTGATATAATCTTAGTGCCGCCACTGACATTGGCCAAGGGAGCACGACACATAGCGTTGGCACCGGAGACCCACCCTCCCTCGATAAAGGAACCTCCTCTACTGCCTCCATTAAGGGTGGCGCCGACGTGCTAGACATCGCCCCTTGACATGGCGTGTGACTTACTGCATCAGACGTCGGTGACCTTGGTTCAGACCTTGGCAAAGGTGTCGATGCTAGCGCCTCTACTGCCTCCATAAATGGTGGCACCAACAAGGGAGACATCGCCCTCGGCGATGTGGTATGCGTCGCCCCGGACAATGTGGTAGACTCCCCCGACAATGTGGTAGACTCCCCCGGCGATGTGGTAGACGCCCCCGACGATGTGGTAGACGCCCCCGACGATGTGGTAGACGTCGCCCTAGGCGACGTGGTATGCGTCGCCCCCGATGTGATAGACGCCCCCGGCGATGTGTTAGACGTCCCCGATGATGTGGTAGACGTCACCCCAGGCGATGTGGTATGCGTCGCCCCCCGTGACGTGATTGACGCCCCCAGCGATGTGGTAGACGTCCCCGACGATGTGGGAGACGTCGCCCCCGGCGATGTGGTAGACGTCGCCCCCAGCGATCTTCTAGACATCCCTCCCGGTGATCTGCTAGACGTCGCCCCCGGCGATGTGTTAGACGTCGCCCCCAGCGATCCTCTAGACGTCCCCCCCGGTGATCTGCTAGACATCGCCCTCGGTGATCTGCTGGACGTCGCCCCTGGACACGGTGTGTAACTCACTGCACCAAACGACAATGACCTTGATACTGACCTTGGCAAAGATGTCTTCGGTACCGCCTCTACAGCCTCCAAAAAGGTTGGCACCGATGTGCTAGACGTCGCCCCTGAGCACGACGTGTGACTCACTGCACCAGACGTCGGTGATCTTGGTTCTGACCTTAATATAGGCACCTTCACTCCTGACTTGATCACTGGACACGCTGCGCCTATACTCTGCGATGGTGGCTCCACCTCCGGCGACGACGCTACTGCTGCCGTGGATGACGAATGCGCCACTCCTATCCTTAACGACGGAGGCGCCGCTTTAGTCTTGGACGGTACGGCTCGTAAGCTTTCCTTATCACAACCTTCTCCTACATTTTCCCCTTCACGCTTAGTCAAAGGACCCGGAACTTCAGAAACAAATATTTGGACCCCCTTTCCAAGTAAGTGGGCCTCACTTATTTCAGGCCCAACTGCAACACCCCTTTCTTGAGCCCCTTTAGCAAGATTAACCACAGACGTTTGAAAACACTGACACACTTCCTTGACTTGCTTTGCCACAGATACAACTACCCCGCCGTCAAACGCCGCCTACACACGCATTCCTTCTTTCGAGGAAGAGTAATCACCTTTCTGCTGATAGCCCATATCCTTCTCAGATTGTTTCTTTAATTGCTCCCAATTTGTCTCCAGCAAAGGACCAAAATGCCCTTCCTCCTTGGGCTCCTCACTACTCTGCCTACCTCCATCTTTCTCAGCCCCTTCATCACACGAATTAACCGAAAAAATGGTGTCCTCCACGAAAGAATCCATCGAAGACGCACTATCAGTAGCATCATAGTTGTTTGTAGGGCAATTGCATTCTCCTCTTCCTTGGCTCGGTTCCTCCTCAACTAGATTAATGTTATAAACGTGACCATTAATCTTAAAGCCCTTTGCCATCCCTACTCTATTGGTTTTAAGCACGCGGACCTGGATTCGAGCGAATTCCAGGTTCTCCCAAGACAAAGTATCCTCATCGATATCTACCAAAGATGCTACTTCACCGACCACCTTAGCTAAGCACTCTCTGTTCCACAGAGATAGGGGAAGACCATAACACCTGACCCATGCCATTCTGTGAACCGCAACATATGATTCCAACCAAGGTTTTATAACTTCAAAAACACTGGCAAACCATTCTTTGTTTCGCTGAATAAGATCCTCCATCCTTTCTCCTTCATTAGGAGTTAATAAAACAAGATTATCACCCATATATCTCACTTTAAGTCCGCTCATCCCCCCTTTCACCACCTCTTCACGCACAGATGAAAAGTTGAACACAGATGACATCCAACCAACTGCACTTCTGAAAAACCAAGAGGGGACATAAGACTTAGATTCGATGGTAGTACCTTTCCACCCTTCATGAAGAGATTTGCTAACAACTTCAGCGTAAGATTGTTTTCCATATTGAGCCGTGGATACTGCCTTCCCTTTAATTTCTCTCCAAACCTTCTTACCCTTCAACTTCTCTATTTCACTGTTAAGCATATTCCTATCCTCACCAGCGGTTTTCAACACCCCATCTTTGTATGCATGCTCATCCTTCTTATATTTTGGTAGATTGACATATAGTTTAATGTTACCAATGTATATTTGGTCCAGCTCCTTTTCCAACCTAGCCTCGTTAGCCACTGAAAAGAACCTCACAAAACCAAACCTTCTTCCCCACCTATTTAGACGTCTTGATATGAAAACCTCTTTCACTCTCTCCCATTTTTGAAAAATCTTAAGCATGTCATATTCCCCATGACTATCAGGAAAGTTAGAGAAGAAAAACGTAGAACAGTTTGACGAAGAAGAAGTTTTGTTATGATCCTCCCGATATCTCCGTTGCTTCTCCCTTTCCCACCTCCATTGTGTCGCCTGGGTTCGCTCGCCTGAGTTCCTCCATTTCTCCCTTTCCCTCCTCCATCTCACTCCTGACATACTTTTTTCACTCCCGGAGAAAAGTGGTGTTAAGTAGCACTAGTTTTAGGAAGAGACATAAATATTTTTCGTGTACGCCATATGTAAAATATTCGTCAAATAGCATTGCTTAGTCGAAATCAATTTTCCATGACATAGCTATGAAAGCTAAAAGATGTGAAAAGAAACCGTGGCGTAAAAAGATATGAGAGTGACATAAACATTTGTGGTTGGCGAAATGGGCTGTTCAAAAGCAAACACAGCAATGATAGCTGTGGAAGAATAACGATCACCAGAGTCAATAATATAGAGATGACTTTGTTAATTAGGAAGATATTTTTGAACGATTTGATGATATCTCCTGGAAAATATTAAATCAGAAAAATTAAGAATTTTTTTTCAGATAAAGATGAAATAATCATTAAAGATAGATGTTTTCAATTTCACGTGTACATAATAACGTAAAGAAGTCATACTTACTTACAATGAATAAAGAAAGTGATGAAAAGTTAAACGGGAATATACATAAGGAAAGGGTATATCCTGTCTGGGAATCCCAAAATACTTGATACATCGAAAAGAAATACGTAAGGTATTCATAAAAATGACTCTGCAAAACAACGATACATTTTCTTTATTAGTAAAAAATTAATAATTAAATGAGACACTTTAAAAATATTATATTTTTATATAAATTCCTAATCATCGTCTTACTACTAAAATAAAAAACATAACAAACTAACATAATTACCAAAATCAAAGCTTATGAATTAACAAACTTCTTCTGAAAACTTTTGAGAAGAAGGAAATGTGGTAGATATTTTTAAATGATTTTTGTCCGTAAATAGATTAATTTGTTTTTTTTTTATTTTAGAAATTGGCAGATTAATTTTTTTTATTTTGGATTTGGATAAGTCGTGAATAAGAAGTACCAAAAGTCGTAAAAGAAATTGTGATTCACTTCGACGATTTGTGAAAGCTTGCAAAGAAGTCGTATACTAAAAAATACTGTGTAATCCTGTGCTGACGAAGGTGATTTTGGTAGAAATTGCTACACATGATTTTAATTAACATAATAATTTCATAAAAAATATTATTTAAAGTAAAAGTCTTACATGTGATACAACTTCTTTAATAACATACTTATACTTTACTTTACTTTTTTTAAATGGATATTCAAATTTTTCCTTTTTTTTAAATGGTATTCAAATTTTTTCCTACTATACTAAATATCGATAACATTTTTGGATCACTGTACATGGACACTTAAGGTTGATGTCTTACCCCAGTTTTAGAAATATATAAGTTTGTATTTTTGTTTCTTTTGATGCTAGTCACTGGGTTATGTTAAACACGTAATAATAATGGTTGAGAAGTATTATAAGATTCTCTTCTTGGGACTCTTGTACGAGTCATAGGCATTTTTTGTAATATGATTTGGAGAACTATATTATTTAGGACATGGTTTCTATACGGGTTGATCATCCCATGTAATCCATTTTATTTATTTCATTTTTATTGTTGGTAAAAAAATTTGGACATATAATGTTAATTTATTTCAAAGAAAAAGATATATGTATACATGATAAATATATACATGAAACGTATCCCTTACTATAACAAATATTGGTAAGACTTGTGGAAAAATAATACATGGATATCTCATTTAACTTGATTCCAAAGAGAGAAATATATATATATATATATATATATATATATATATATATATATATATATATATAATATAACACTACAGTCGTAGGCACTACTTTTATTACCCTGTATCTGTTACGTAGGTTTTTTCAAGTTATGCAGGTATATGCAGAATATGAACCTGCCAACAAGCTGCAATCTTTGGAATGTCCTAGGATTGGTTTTGATTTTATCGGGTAAGGTACGGTGGTAGACGGTCAAGCAGAAAGCATGCCTAGAAGATATGCTCTTGGATCCAGTTGCAAGGACCTTCTCTTGTGGCTGTAAGCACAAGTATGCAGGTCCAATTTTTGCTGCATAAAGTTTAAATGCAAACCACGCTGGTTACTCTTTTTTCAGAGGCAAAGGAGGTCCGGATCCAACTCCCAATTCGGCCAATCTACAGCAATTCTATCATCAAACTGGTTAAGGGGTTGCCAATTCAGTGTCCTGTGCCAGTGATCTGCAGCATAGAGGAGGTTTTTGCTGCATAATTGCCAACTTCAAATACGGTTGCTGATGGAGCATTTAGATTAAGAGTCAAGCAGAGTTGGAAGATGGGAGCTGCAGGAGCTGTTGGTGTGGGTTAGCAATTCAGAAGGATTATAATTTTGGTATCACGGTTGTAGCTACTAGAATGGGTTGGAGTTTTAATTATGCAGGAAAAAGCTAATGCAATTCTGAGTGCTTATGTGAGTCGGTGTAGGTGGGTTTTTCTTAGAAGGGACTATGATGGTCTGTTCTTTTTGCAAGAATGGAATGTATGCCTAAAAAGCCTAATTCCATTCATAATTAGCTCTCTTAGTATTTGTAAAAGGGTTAAGAAATTCATGTATTTCATTTTAATTTATTTAATTTTTTACTGATAAAAAAACATAATAAATATATAACTTAAAGTTGAATAATATCACATGACTTGAGTATTAAATAATATTTTTTATGAAATCATTGTGCTAATTAAAATCATATATAATGAATACGATTTCTATAAAAAAAAAAAAACTCATCAGCCAAGGATTACACACAAATCATCGTATTTTTGTATACGACTTCTTCGTTGTCAAGTGAATCACAGTTTGTTTGTAACTATTTCGTAATCCTCGTTTAAAACTTATCCATTTCTGGAACAAAAAGAAATACGTCCATTTTTGGAAAAACGAAAATGAATTATCCCATTTATGAAAAAAAAAACCACAAAGATGGGAAAATAGTACAAGAGATATTCATCTCAAGGAATGTAATTGGAGAGGGAAGAAATTTGGATTCGTACGATTCTTGTATGTTAGGGAAGCAACATTGTTAGAAAAAAAAAACCTAGACCGTATCTAAAGTTAGCAAAGGATTTGGTTTTGTGAAATTTACAGGGTGAGAAATGCAATGGAGTTGGAACAAAATTTTGACCAGAATTGGAAATACAAAACTACACGTCAATTGTTCGAGATACAGAAGAAATGGTACCATGTAGTGAAATCCAACAGGGACACAATAATGTACAAATCAAAACACGAATGTCATAAAAGTATGGAAAAGAGTAAAAGGAGGAATAAGCTACGCCCAAGCTATGCAGGTAAATACAAGGAAATGAAAAGTTAACAATGAAATGGAGTAATGAAAAAGAGTGGATGAAGAGAAGCTTTATCGGAACAATGTTTGATTCAAAAACATAGAAGAGATCAATTCGGATTAAATCATCCCTGGAAGCTTTTTAATTGAACCTCAAATGCTCTTACAAGGAAAAGGAAGTATTGATGAATAATCCATGCGCTAGCTGATGGGAACTTTATTGTTTAAAGCATGATTGTATTACATGATTATACATGTTTTAGATTTAGACATCATACAAGAAATTTTTTTAAAAAAACTAAATAAAATAAATGGTATAGTTATCTTTTTTATCTCTATATTTATAATCAATATTTAATTTATTTCAATAATTTTTTAAAAAATTAAATTGATCATAATTTTTTTTAAATATACGTAAATTGATCTTTTCTGTTAAATTTTCTCATATTCATTACATCACTTATGAATTTCAATAAATTTTCTTCACACATCTATTTTAACATAGTTCAATCTAAACACATCAAATTTTATTTACATTTTTTTTTGTCAGATTTTCACACTTTCATTCTTTCTACACTCTCAATTTTTTACTTTCAATCCAAACAAAACATTAAGTTACATGTATACATTGCAATGCACAATTTATGTTTTCCTTAATTATAGGACACTGAATTGAAACATACGTTAGAGAGCATGGTTGCACTGCATCATATGATAGGTTGTCAAAAGTTTGTCCTTAATAAATGTAGACATATAGTTATATATATCTTTCATGAGTTTACTTGGCCAGTCAAGGAAAACTTGTTTTTCTTTTTCGTTTCCATAGCTTGGTTTCCTTTTTGGGCGCAACCTGCGCGGGAAAGAAGTTAAAACTGAACTGTGATGGAGGCATGTGAGGTTATACCATTTCATGTTTCTGCTCAAAAGGCAAAAGGCAAAAGGAGAAGGAACTGTAGACATGCACATCAAGGCCGCAACTGAAAAGCTTTGAAATGATAAAAGGAAAAAGTAGTGGATTGATGGAACTGTTAGTTGCAAAAAGAGAAAATGAATACAACAAGAATTATTGGCATATGTATTTGTCATGCACGTTGTTGCTGTTGATTCACGTGGCTCACAAAGTTGGATTATAATTGGGGTTGCAGGTAGGCAGAAGAATTTGTCTCTCGCTAGTGATACACATGAAACAAGTTCCACAGTACTGATAACATAAACTTGGAAGAAAGTGTACCAATGTACTAATTTAGGTTCATTGGCTTCTGTGTTAAGGGAAAGGATTTCTATTTAGTGGAACTTCTTCATTGTTTTGGGATGTAACTAAAAGAGAATGAAAAATTTATTTAAAAAATCATTAAATAAAAATTAATTAAAAATAAAAATTAATTAATTGTTATATTAAGTAAATATTATATTGTTTTATAGATTAAAAAAATTATTAATATGTAAATTAGTTTCTGATAAATAATTTTTAAATTGATATATAATTAATTATTAAGATTTTAACTACTAATTAATTAAATTTTAAAATTAGTAATTAATTAGATATCAATTTAAAAATTTATCAACAATAAAAATTAATTTAGATTTTAATAATTTTTTTTAATTCTTAAAATAATATCTAATATAAAAACCTAATTATTTTTTGTTTTTAAAATTAATTTTTATGTAATAATTTTATGTGTAATGAATGAATATTAGTGATCATATGTATAAATGCCGTGTAGTGTTCAAACTTCGTGTAGAGATTATATAGAGAAAAAGACAGGGGTTTAAGTAAGATTAAATTCAAATATATAATAAGAAAACATTAAAATTTATCCTAAAAATTTTGTCGGATTTTTCAGATAATTTGTTATCAGAGCTGTTTAACAAAGTATAAACTTCACATTACAATTTTGTCGAGTTACTCTAAACTTCAAATATTAAAGAGAGTAAAAGCTATATTCTGTATATCAAAATATCAGTATACTGAGAATTATTTTCAGTTTTGAAGAATCCATTTCAATATCATGTCATAAAAGAGTTTCAAACATGGTGTCAAGTGGCGAAAGATTTAGTTTTGGGAGGTTTCATTATTTTTATAGACCAGTGAGATAATATCTGACATAAATAAACCATCAATCAAATTTAAAATTTAAAATGATGCAAAGTGAGAGTAGCTAAGAAAAAAATGAATTCTGTGATAAAATACTACAATTGCGGAGAAAATTTAAACTAAATTTCAAAATCTTACCATAGATTTAACTAAGAACAAGACAAGGAAAAATGATCTTGAATCTCTATTCTTCTCATGATCAGCAATGTTTGATGAGTCGTTATTTGACAAAGTAGCAACATGAAAAGACTTTTTCTCGACAAAGATGCAACATCAAATGGTGGTAAAGATAGATATTTTGTTAGTTTTTATGATTTGTGAAGTCAATTTTGGATTGATGTTCAAGGGTTAATAAGTCTACTGTGTATACGTGAATCTAGTGAAACTTTTGAAGGATGAGTATAGAAGATAGAAACAAATTTCCTCGATTGAAGTGAGATGAGTTTGGCAGCCATTGGAAAAAGGTTGTCTCGGGATAAAAAATTACCAGAAATGTTGAATATTAATTACTTTGTTAAGTCCTTTTATTGAAGTTGCTTTTAATTAAATGTGGTGACTGTGTTACAAGCAGCTCGTGATGGTTTAAATAGAAAGAATGTTTTGTTTTGGTGCAGAGATATTTTCTCAACAGAGAGAAAGTGTTGAGTGTCTTACAAAGAGATTAGATTGTTACCTATTTAAATAGAGATCAATCATTTATGCAAGAAAACGAAAGACAAGTGAAACAAGCATTTCATTAAGATTCACTAAAACTTGTTAAAGTTAGACCGAACACTTATTAAAAACACTTAAAATTTATCAGTTATTTTTATGTAAATGGGTACTCCTTCGTCATTATAAGTTTAACCCTAGTGGTACAAGGCATAGGTTCCCAACAGAAAACCTGAGCATGCAGCAGGATTAATTATGTGAAAGGATGTAATTAATCTTTGTCGTTTTTAGGTAATTAATTATTGGTCCATTTACTGTAATGTGAAGAATGCAGCAGAACTCACAAATGAGATCCTCTTGCATGTTTGTGCCATGATGACCCGTGAACAACATATTCCATATACCACTTTCTTACAAATTTGAATTTCAAGTTTCATCAGCAAATATTAATTATTTCTTCCATAACAAGGCAAACGGAATTATTGAGAACAAGATTTATTATATATGTTCATAACAGTCTCTTCTATGCATAAATACAAAAATATATGAAATAAAATGTCATCCACAAACACCTCTTTCATATATACAATATATAATATAATGTTTCCAAAATAATGTGAATTACGAACACCATTACGTGGTGGATGCATGATGCATGCAACAAAGTTTTAATTCACGGGCTTTGTTTAGGATCTGATCAATTCATGTGCACTTGCTCCATTCATATAATATATATAACTAGGTCCTTTTGATTTCTCAAATATTTTGAATGGAAGTCTAAAGTGAACTTGAGAAAATATATATAAACTTTTTAGTCCAGATTCCAGATCGAAATCGAAGGAAATAGCAATGAAGATGTTAAAATGATTAAGATTTTTAAAATAGACAAATTGAAGATAAGAAAAGGGTTCATCCTTACAATTTTTTTTCTTCCTATACCCCTACATTCATATGAATTTACAAAATTAATCTAAGAGTTTTTAAAAATCCTAAAGTTATTGCAGATGAATTTAAAAGTCATCTTTCTTTCTTCTCTTCATTTTTATAGAAACTAATGAGAACAAGCAATGGAAATTATAAATCTGGAATGAAATGGAGAAGTACATTCACATTATATTTTGAAAAAGGTAACTTGTGACTTGTGTCTGAAAAGGACAATTTGTAACCATTTCAAAATATTTTTTCTGAAATATATTTTATAAATTTTGGATTTAGTATTTTGGAAGTTAAAAACTGTTTTATAGAAAAGATATTCCATAATGGTTATTTATCTTTTGGATTTTTTATTTCAGATAATTATTTTGCTTACGAAAAACTCTCTATTCTAAAATTATCCAAAACTATTAAGGATAATTTAAGTATTTAAAAAACTATAGGGGTGCAGGAAGAAACCTCTAAGAAAAGTTATTGCAGATATCATTATTACATATATTATTATTACTTTCATTAATTTGATTAGGTTGATTAAATTTAAAATCAATATTTTGTGAACAAGTATTTATACTTCTTGACCTAGATTTGAAGGCATAATGCTTAAAGGCTAATTCCATAATTATTCATTACACTCTCACGTGACTCTTCTTCTTCTTCTTTAACTTTTTCTTTTCCCCTCTTTTCCCATATTATAGAAATTTAATTTTTGATATCTATAAAAAAAAAATACAATAAAAAGAAGTTTATGTCGTATTATTCTTTTTTTAGTATAAAATTTATCGCAACAAAACGTTTCTGTGTTAAATATTTGACCAAAAACTTCAACACGATAAAATTTATTTCAGTGAAAAGTATATTTTTATAAAAAAGAAAAAAAAGAAAAAAAAAGTAACGGGTAGAAAGGTAAACTCGGGCATGAAAAACTTAAAGCTTAACATTCAAACCCATATTTTCGTTCCTCTTTACCTCCTCCCCGGACTGTACTTTTTTTTACTAAAGGACAAAGTATGGAGGTGTTTCAAGAATTTATGGAGGTGCAGAAGAAACACTCTATAGATATCTAAAAATATTACTCAATCCAAGATCCTTTTAAGATTCATGGGCCCATTCTAAAAAATTAATCATACTAATATTGTACTCTTATCGTCTAACTAATATTCCATCCTAATATTATTATCAAATTATTTCTAAAAAAATTTAAATAGAGATGACAAATAAATTTGTATAGTATCATGTGAATTGGTTGGAATATTGATGACAAATAATTTAATTGATTAGGTAGATATAAATATGAGTAATTTGGGATATACAATTATATATATATATATGAGAGATGTATATGCGTATTTGTATCTATTTTATTAAATAAAAATTAATTTTAAAGATAAAAACAAGTAGTCATTATATTGACTAAATTAGATAGTAGTTTAGAAACTAAAAATATTATTAATATCTAAAGTAGTTTTTATTATTAATAAAATTCATAAACTAGTTTCTAAATTAGTATTTAATTAATTATTAAATTTACATCTAAATTAATTGGTAGTTCAAACCC
The DNA here is from genome assembly GCA_013389735.1 of Phaseolus lunatus. Taxonomy (NCBI): domain Eukaryota; kingdom Viridiplantae; phylum Streptophyta; class Magnoliopsida; order Fabales; family Fabaceae; genus Phaseolus; species Phaseolus lunatus. Next base: position 23,960,132 of record CM023862.1, on the reverse strand, counting down.
TTTTATCTAATTAGATATTAATTCTGAAACTATTTTATAAATTTTATTAATAATAAAACTACTTTAAATAGTAATATAAAAATTATTTTATAAATTTTATTAATAATAAAAATTACTTTAAATATTAATAATTTTTTTAATTTTAAAAATAATATTTAATTTATTAAATATAGTAATTAATTATTTTTTATCTTCAAAATTACTTTATATATATGCACGCGCGGACGCGCGTGCGTGTGTGGATAAAAATTATTTTATACTTTAGTAGAATATTTCAAGAGAGAAATATGAAAAACTTCTAGATAATGAAGTACTATAGTCCCATAGATCACATGTTCAAATACGGAAAAAATTGTGTTTTTTTTATGACATGAGTTTAAGCTAGATTTTATATATATATATATATATATATATATATATATATATATATAAAACTCTCACTTGAAAAAATCATTATAATTTATTCTCTCTTATTCTTTCTAGTTAATTTATATTTTCAAGTTTGTTAGCTTGATTCATGAACAGTTAAATATTAAATTAAATTAAATTATTTTTTTGAAAAATTATTTAAATATTTTGAGTAATATTTAAATTTCTCCTTTTTATAATTTTTGTGAAAATTTTATAAGCATAATAATTAGCTATTTATGCATGAAAGACATCACTTTTATATCAAGGTAATTGATTTTACTTCTCCATAAAAAAAAAAATTCTGAAAAAATGAGTTTCAGCCAGTTTAAAAAAGTTAATTTATGAAAAAATTTTATATTTATTTTTTAATTTTGAATTCAAATGATAATTAGAAATAATAAAAATTATTAGATTAAAATGATTAACATATACTACCCGAAATTGAAATCAAGGATTGATCTCCGTTAAACTCAAGTTAGTCTTAGAGAGAGCTAGTTCATCTTTCAAATTAATTCACTTACAAATCTTTTCAAATTTTGAGTTGGAGGAATTCATGTACATATCCCAAATTACAACCAGATATATTTAGACCAATAACCACTTATTTAATATAATATTTAAGACACATAAATCAGATCATAACTCAGTTATAGGTTACTGATATAAAATTCATTTATATTTCATGTTTGATGTCTTCTTAATAGTCTCAAGTTAAGAAAACTTATAAAAAAAAGATAACTATTAGGAAATATTCACAATCTTTTACACTCACTTACACACTCTTGATGTTTCTTAAAGTTCTTATTATCTGATTTGAGTCTTGGAAGGCTTTTTTTGCAAATGGATCTCCCTTTTCTTATTATGATCGATCAACACTACAAAGCTCTATACACAAAAAATCTTATCTTTTTCACCTCATAACTCTCTTAATTCATTCTCGATAAGATTATATACATATAAATAAATATTATATAATTTTTGTTTTCATATTTAAGTATGACCTATTAGATAAATTTCTCCATGAAAATTGAGTATAAAAGAAAGAAACAGAATCTCATAAATTTTCTCTACGAAGATGATTATAAAAGAGAGAAACAAAACCATGGATTGAAGTGAGATGAGTTTGGCTGTCATTGGAAAAAGGTGTCTCGGGATAAAAAAATATCCAGAAATTTGATCGTCATCCTTGAAACTTCTTTAATAAGAAATTGATACTGATTTTTTAATAGAAACGTTTATTTGTTTGGGTTCTAATAAAAGCATTTAAGGTTGTATCTTGCTTATGGTACAATAAAAAGCTAGTATATGTTTTAGGAGTGAAAAAGAAACCACACACATACCCTATTGCATGTAACATCAAACAAACCATAGTCTAATTAATAACGAATTGATTTGGTAGTGGTGAGTGAGTAAAACACATGTTAATTTATTTTTATTTTAGAGTATATATGTGGGTGTAAGGAATTTTAGGGCAAGACGGCATTAACATTTCACAATCATAGTCTTAATCACATATTCATGGCAACGACAAAAGAGAAAAGCCATGGTCAAGCTACTACATCCCTGCCATACAGGTTAGGTCAAGTTTTTATATCCAAATTTATGGTATACCATTCACCAACATTTTAACACCTCAACAAATAGATTCTGATAGCTGATAAAAAAACAAATAGATTTTGTGTGAATTATAAATGTTATTTCAAAAAATTCTGTTATTATTGGTAATAATATTATGCTTATTATTATTATTGGTAATAATATTAATATATAATATTAGTAATACTAATACTAATAATAATAATAATAATAATATATAGAAACATTTACAAACTGAAATTTTTTCGTATGTTATATTATTTTAACACTAATAATGACTAGATGTATTATTTATAGTCGTAATTGCTATGTGATGCTGAGTTTATTGATAGATACTAATTCGTACTAATAATAACTAGATACATTATTTATATAGTCATAATTGGTATATTATGTTGAGTTTATTGATGGCTAAAATTTGTAGATGACATTCGTATGTAATATTAGATTTATATTGTAATTTTTTTTATAATGTGGATTTATTAATTTACATATGTAGATGGTAATATACATCTAATGTTGTAGAATACTTGAAGTTATCACTTTAGCTAACAATTTACTCGCTATGTGTTAATTTTAGACGCCTAATGCTTTAGAACAGTAGTTGATGTTGAATGATATAAAAAAAACACTAGTTGAATGAAAATTGAATATAATAATATGTCTATGAGATTAACGATTAATCGAGAAAGAGTCCACCAACTATAAGAAATGATTGAACTGTATAATAAAATTTAAATCTTGACTAAGAGTAAGTGGAATGAAGCAAGGAGAAAAGTTTTGTTAAGTGATTTATGATAAATAAACTTAAAGAAATTTAACATTACATTTTTCCTGTACTTTGGAGCTAATTTAGAGCTCTAAAAGATGAAAAAAATATTATATTATTTTTTCTAATTGTTCTTCAAAGTAGAATAATATTATGAATAGATGTTAACTTTTATTTATATATCTATATATATATATATATATATTTTATTTTATTTTATTTTATTTTTAAAAAAAAAACACTTCAAAATATTCCAACTCTTATAAAAAACCAACATAACCTCCATTTGTAATTTAATGTTCAAAATTCCTAATAGAACCGTCTGAAAAAGAACCAAGACCAAAGTATCTAGCAAAACCCTACACCTACAAAGTCTTCTCCAGACCTATAAACTTAAACAAACAAACATTATATATATATATATATATATATATATATATATATATATATATATATATACACACACATATATATATATATATATATATAAAGAAAATATTACGATTGAGAGATGTTATATGATACCAACGAAAAATAACAAATGTTCTTATATATTTAAATATAAAAATATTATGTATATATATATATATATATATTTAACAACAGAAACAAACAAATGTTGAATATTTAGTTAAAAAATAAATTATAATTTTTTTTTCTAATGAAAATTGTTGACGATAGAAAATAAAAAAAAAATTATACATTATGTACAATATTATACATTATTTTTTATTAAAAACAAAAAATAACAAATATTATTATATACTTAGTGTATTGGTAAGATTCGCACAACCAAGACTCTGACTCAGCATCCGGTCCAAACCGATCGACATGACCAATAGTGAGACTGACTAATGATCCAATGCTTGTTAATCTCCTTTTATTATGTCCATTAACGACAATGAGTCCACAATAATTATATAAATTAACACATATCCAAAAAAATCAGGTACGCAATCATATAATTCTAAATACTGAGTGTCAAGTATTGAAGTCTAACTTGAGCATCGGAGTACCTTTTGCAGGTACATACGAGTTCGAAGCTAACGAGGAGGAGGAGTAAGAGAGCGAGACGTGAGAATTCAGCTGAAAGAAAGGAGTGAGGTGCCGACCGACCGAGAAGTGATTCAATTATTCTCTGAACACTTAGTATACAAAATTGTAATCTCATTTATTATGATAAAAACCAGTCTTTTTCAGCATTGTAAAAGAAATATGAGTTACATATTGTATAAAAACAAATATCACTCTCATATACTCTTCTCATATAATGAGTATCAAAATATTTGAAGAGATTTTCTTTGTCTTTATTTTATATATCAAAGTAGGTAATTACAAATGTTAATCTAGGTGTGAATACACATAATTAAAGTCTTTATATTATTGAAGAATTCTAGTGTTTCAAAAGTTTATTAATAGATACAGTTTTTATCTATATTCAGGTGTATTATTCTTTATTCTTTTACTTTATATAATTTATATAAAAAAATAGATCATTTACTTTTCGTTGTCTTAAATATTTCTTTTTATTATTAGATACTTGAAACAATATTCTAACCTAGTTATGAGTTAAAGTGTTAAGTAAAAAAGAGAAAGATATTATAATTTTACTAATAATCTAAATAACATAAATTAAGTAATAAGAAAATAAAATAAAAAAAATTGTCATAGAAACACCATAACATTAGAAGTCATATATTAATTTTTGTTGAAAAATAACCAACAATATTCCATAAAGATAAAACATCAAATTATCAGACTAAAAAACGACTTTTCAGTGTCATGTCTCTATCTGACACGTGTTTTACAGCATTATGTGTAGGAAACATGTACTATATGTATCCGTGTTTTCGTATCTATATTCATGCTGTGTTAATTAGTATCTATTTTCGTGTTTCATAGGATGCAATTAATAATTCTTAACATTGCTAATTATAGTGTTATTATGAGTTTCTTTGAAATAATGAAATGATATATATATATATATATATATATATATATATATTATATGTATAGTTGAAGAATAACTTGAGAAGAATGCATGTGTTTGTTATTACTTTATCGCTGTATTTGGTTATATTTTCTTTCTATTACAATCACACTTAATACAAGTATATGTTATTCTACAAATAAGAACATTAATTATAGAAACAATTAAATATTTTATATTATTGTATTTTATATTTCGAGATGTATTTCAAAAGATAAATATTGTAAAATTTATTTGAATGAATTTTTATATAATTGTAGTTAATATTTTGAAATATATTTCAAAAGATAAATACTGTAAATTTTATTTGAATCTTGTAGGAGTAAAAAACAGACGTTATAATAAACATTAAAAATTTGAAATTGTAAAAGCTGAGAACAATGGCATTGTCCGAAGGAGGGGTCTCTGTTGTGGGTAAGCATCATGTTTCTTATTCCAACTAATATAATTAATGTCACAAAATATGGATGCTCATTAATAACGTTATTATTATATATAAAATTATTTTTTTAATTATATGATTGATGTCAAATATCAATCAACTTAATATGACACTGATTTAGAAATTATGGAAATGAATTTGTCTTCTTTTCATAGTTTTTTTAATTCATACAAATTATTAAAGAATCTGAATTTAATTCCACTGAAATCCACAATATGTCAAATGTAGTATGATATAACTGAGAAACCTACATTTTAAGTTGAATGATATTTTATATTGAAAATGGATCATAATTCTTTATATTTATTATCTATGATTGAATAATGATATAAAAAAACCTTTTCATCTTCAAAACCTACTAATTAAGTTTTTATAATAATTATTTTAAGAGTCACATTTTAATTATTAATGATGTACACGTCTATAGAAATTAAACTCAATAAAGATAGTGAGACATTTTAAACACACAGTACTATAAAAAAAAAATTTAAAGATAAAAAACAATTAATTACTATAATGATTAAATTTAAAGATTAAAAATATTATTAATATATAAGTAATTTCTACTATTAATAAATAAAATTTAAATTAATATTTAATTAATTAATTAATAATATTTTAACTACTAACTTTAGAATGTAAGATAAGTAATAGTTAAAATCTTGAGAATTAATTTAAAAATTTTATTAATAATAAAAATTATTTTAAATTTAATTTTTTTTAAGTTTCTAAAACAATATTTAATTTAATTAATATAATTTATCTTAAAAAATATTTTTTTATGAAAATATATTTTAGTCATATAATATCATATAAAATTATCATAACTCTAACCTTAAATTAATCTTAAATTAGATAGTCATAATAATTTTTCACCATATTTTCTATAAAAAAAAATCCAAATAAAGATCCAGTAAAGGGAGCTCCGAAGAATGAAAAGAAGAAAAAGAGTGTTAATTGAGTACATCACTTGATCTTGACAAAAGGTAAGTGCATTGAATCTAGTCCTAAGTTCCATATATACTTCCATCTTTTTGCCAATTTTTACAATTTATATTTTATTTTAAACGTCATTAGTTGTAGATTTTTTTTTTATATTATGAACTAATTTTGAAATAATTATTGTAAAAATTGACAATAACAATAATTTATTATTAATTTTTTTCTCAACAATAAATAAATAAATTATAATAACACTTCAAATATCTCAATCCTTATATAAAATATCTCACCACCAAACTTATAATCCAAAAAGATTCTAAGAAACATTATAAGGCAACATAAAAAACTTGAAAAACCCTAGACTTTGGTACTTCCACCAGTGCACCAACAATTCATTATTGGATGAAGACAAAAAAACTTTTTCACTGTTATTCTAACTAAATTATTTAAATTAGTATTAGTATGATAAAATAGATAAGTTTATATTTGATATTTGTATATTCAACAATTATCTATTATATTCTCTTTCTCTAAACTAAACCCTAAACAATTATTATTCATAACTAGGTTTATTTTGGAAATTGGAATAATGCAATCCAAATTAATGGGACGGTGCATTTTCTTTTAAACCCACCACACATGGCAGATTGACGGTGCGTGCCAACCATCTTTGTTTTCTTTTAAGTTACTCATCTCTTCTATATACATTCTCTACATCATAAATACTAACTTTTTCTATTGTTAAAACATTTTAAGAAATTTATAAGAATTATATATGTATATACATAATAATGGAAACAGATTTGTATAACTGTGAACAAACTATTTTGGAGATATTATTATATCAATTTTATTTTAGTAATACTTTTTAAAATAGTAAAAAAAGGTTTTAAAATTTTCAAAACAATTTCTTCTAGTAGTGCGAAGAGAGAGTATTTTTATTTTATTGTAAGAGTAGGTATGTAATGATAATTGTTTTTGAGTTTTTTATATAGATTGGGACATTTATGAAGTGTCATCTTTTTAATTCTTGGTTGATAAAAAAAATATTTATTTATTTATTTTAAACTTTTTTTTATTGTAGGATTGTTGTCTTATTAAGTTTCAAATATCTGTATAAGAAACATATAACATAAACAAAGTTATTGTCAATATTTTTATACATTTGAAAACAAGAAATATATTATATAATTGTATAATTAAAAAGTTAAATATAAAAATATAAAATTTTAAAATAAGAATACTACATGCTACTTAATTTTTTTTATAAACTTTGGTACTGATCTTGTTAAGCAAATATTTTGAACAAATTTTAAATTTGAATACTATAGATGAAAAAAAATAATTGAAAGTGAATATATACAAGTGATTAAATATATATATTTTATTAAAGCCGATATCTATAGAAGTTAGTAAATAATTTGTATCAATTGTATAATTATTAAAAAAATATATTTCTACTAAAATTCAAATGTGGTCACCAAATCCTACGAAAAACTGTACTATTTCATTTATGTTATGAACTCAACATTAGTTGATACATAATGGGAAACAACCACTCTTTTGTTATGGATGACAGTAACCAGTTTTGAACCATAAGGAATGTGCAGACCTATATATCTATCTCCACGTGCCTCGACCATGTATTATATATGAAGCTGGTGAAAATCACAGGTTTAGGTTTAATTTTTCTACAAGCCATTGAAAGACCTTATAAAATCATATATGGTATGCCGTGAAAGTAGATGATATATATGTTGACAATCTTTTATTAAAAGTATAACAAATATATATATGAATATTTTGATGGTTGAAATTCTGAAGTTTTTTTTTTTCAAGAAAAAATAAATGAAATTAAAAAGGACACATTACGAGTGTTTCAACCTTTATGAAAACCACATCTCCTTCCTCACACAAATTCAGAATTCTGAAGTTCTTAGTTTTTGAAGAAAATTAGGTTTTTATTTGGATTAAGTATAGTTTTTTCTATTCACCAAAAATAAACTATAGTTTTGTCCTTTAATAAGAATTAAAATAAAATACAAACAGTAGATATGTCATGTGTTTCATTTTCATTGTAGAAAGAGGGACCGATTAATAAACTGAAAAAAGCTATTCATTTAAAAGTGCAGCAAATTGTTGCATAACTTATGATCGTTGGCTTTTGCAATGGATCCATGACTGTTTCTAACCCATAATTTCTGCTACAATGGCTACATTTATTCTATCCCTTCCTATGTCAGAACAAAATCAACTAAACTTGTCATGTGTCACTCTTCCCTCACATGCTAGAAAAGTGACTTAAAATTCGAAGTTTGTGAAAGAATCTTGATATTTTCTGGGAGAAAAAAATCTCTTTGCATTGAACAGTATCATAAGAGAACATAGAAAGTGTAGAAATAGTTTTATACAAGTGTATAGATTTGTTAACTTTTATTATAATAATGATATGAAAAGGATATTTTAAATTAGTTAAGTTATATTATAATCCACTATCACTAAATAATTATTATGAGTCTATTTCTCTTATCAATTCATCTTATCTATTTTTTTCATATACTAATTTTTTAGTATTTTTTTTATAAGCAAAGAATAAATGAATTAAAGTATATATCATGTATATTACTTTTTCTTCGTTCCATTGTTTTTCTTCAAAATTTAATCTTAAGTTCCGGAGAAATTAATGATCCTGTTTCGAACTATCACCAATTAACACCTGAAAATGCTGGGAAAATATAAAAATTTATGATTATCGTACTATTATTACTTTGCTAAGGTGTAAGAGGAGATTATACAAACCACAATCTCCACGTGTATATTGAAAAAGAACAGTACTATTGTATGAAGCAAAAATGTGTACCCTATTGTTTTTGTGAGTAAAACTTGCGAGTCCTAGCATGTAGAATCAAAGCCAAAAGAGTTCCAACGAAACACAAGGAACCCCAGATGATAAAAGTGTTTCTATAGCATTCCATGCCCATGCATTGCACTTGCTCATCATGTCCATGCCCTTCCTTATGGTAAACTAGTGCAGCTGAATAGCCAAATATGAAGGAGCCAATGGGAATGTTGGCCACCACCACATTATGGTTCACTGAGAAATGCTTTGTTCCAAATAGCTCAGTGGTTGTGGAAACAGCAATGGAAGTGATTGCTCCAGTACACACTCCAATCACTGCAGTGCTAACGTAAAGGGCAAGGTCAGTTTTGTTGAGAAGTAGGAAAAATGCACCTGATGTTGGAACCATCACTGCCAACAGAGAAGCAGGTCTTGAAATTCTACACTTTCCCCTGAAAATAAAAGTATAGAATTTTATGCTTTAACGTCGTGGGAAAGAGCAGTGGTTTTAATTTTGCAGTTATGTTCATCTTCACTATTATCACAGTAGATCAACTAACACATGTGTAGCCATTATATGCATTAAATGAGAAGTATAAATGCAGTTGTTCGGGTTGGTGTTAGATAGAGGAGTTAAGAAGGGTTCATTTACCAGTAGAAGTAGTACATAAGAGATGGCATGAGACGGCCAAAGAACCCAAACGATGATGACAAAGACACCAAAGATGAAGTATTGGAGCAACCACGAGATTCAGCTATTTGTCCCAAGTTATTAAGATATACTAAACCAACTGTTGCACCAAAAAAATAGACAAAGAAATATAACCAGAAATTTATTCTTCTTAGCATCAACTTCACTCCAACTTCTTCTATAATACCAACCTCTTCTTGAACTTCACCCTCTTTCACCTCATTCTCCACCCTCTCTGCACTATTATTCTCCTCCATAGTAAAATGGTAGACTCTCAACTTTTCTCTATTTTCCTGTATTTCCTTCATCTTCACTGAAAGTGGGACTAGAAGAGGCAGCAGAAGGGACACAAGGATACCAGTCATGATACCTAGTGAAGATGCTTTGCTTGTGACAAATTGCAAGCTGCTCAACACAGCATATATTCCAGTGAAAATTGTTATGACAAACATCACAGCAAACCCAACACGCGTGTGCTTAGGACTTGTGGCATCAAATTCTCTGACTAGAGGAGCCGCTATTAGGCCAACTATCACAGGTAAGAGAGAGTTCAGGAAGAGAAATGCTCTAGCATGCTTTTGAGGAGAAACAGCATCAACAATGTTGGCATAAATTTTTGCACTTAATCCTTGGTAGCTAGTTGTTATTCCGACAGCAGCTTGGCGATCTGATAGGAAGTTCCTTATGGTGACAACATAGCACACTGTGTTGATCCAACAAATACTGTTGCCAGCAAGAAAAGTTAGTAAGAACACGTGCCAATAGGACAAAGAGGAAATTTGGTTGGTTATGAAGAGATATTGCACACCATAACCAATTAAGCCAAGAGTTGAACCAATCAAGAGGACAAGCCAAAGGGGGAGGTATATAGAAGCAAGGCCAGAAAACCAGCCAAAAAGCTTGCCTGCATCAGAGGCAAAAGCAAGGTTATTGAGTTGGACTTGAGAAATGGAAAGAAGTTGCTTCAGCTGAGAAGAATAAGCAGGAAAATTAGTGTTTGTTCCAATTATGGCTTGGAGCCAAATGGTGCCAACAAGGCTTAGCCATTGGAGAGTAGTAGAAGACATGGTAAAGATTAAAGAAGTTTAAATTAAAGAGGAAAGAAAAAAGCTTGAACTACTCTCCTAAGCTGATAAGAGGGAATGGCATGTATACGGGTTTATATGTTGAGAAAAAGTGGAGTAAAAGCTAGACACAGTATGGTGTGAAAGCTAAAGTCAAGAATATAATGGCCCTCAGTGGAGGAATAGTTGTAAAATGGGATTTTGTATATCATGCAATACTACCACCAAAGCTTTGAAATTATTTTTAACATAATTAATATAAAAATCAGTGTAGCTAGGTTTCGGACTTCAAAATGTTGTGTATCCGTTATGTTATAATGAAAGCTGACACGAGTAGCTAGGATTTTGAAGTTAAATCTGAACACAACATAGACTGATTTGGCCGTAAGGACATAAACGGAAACTTAATTATATGAAGTTGCGAAGCACTCACGATGACTAAAACTTATGGCTGTCGGTGAAATGCGCATCACATAGAACAGCCCCACCAATTTTTATCTCAGCTATGTCCCTTCCACATTACATGGAATTCGAACTTGGACTCTTTTGCCATTTAAACATTAATATATTAATGCTACTTTCTATGAACACAACAATAGCAAAATTCCTAAATTTATCAAATTACTCTGTAACTATTTATTTCAATTTTTCGTACAGTTTGAAAGCCACCAAATTTAAGAGGCAGGTACTATTGCGTCTTACGTGGTTATGACGTGATAGATGATATAAAAATGAAAATTAACTTAATTAACATGCTGATTTTAAGTTTTTTTTTATATATGATATTTCGATTCCATCTCAATTTTATAAAAGTTTTTTATGATAAATTTTGTACCCACTTATATATTTTATGTTATGAATCAGTCTTATTTGTAATTTATGTATGATATTTAATACAGTCTCTCATATTGAGGTTGTGAGACTAGATATTTATGAGTGATACAATAGTGGATGACCGATAAATCTAACAACTCTAGTTATGATAAATTCTAAATTACTGATATCATCTTAAGAAGTGAACTTTTAAGTCTAATTCAATATTACAAAAACGACTCTTAAAATGATATTTATATCCCTGATGGGCCTTAGCATCCCATATGGATATCCAAATAGACAAAAATAAGGGAAATGACTACTAGAAAATTATTCGATAAAAACTAATTTTAGAGACAAAATAATTAATTATTATATTGATTAAATTAGATATTATGTTATAAACTTAAAAAAATTATTAATATTTAAAATAATTTTTATTATTAATAAAAATTATAAAATGATATATAAATTAATATTTAATTAATTGTCAAGAATTTGTATGATATTTTTTATTAAGAGTGATGGTAGTCCTTTGGTGAAATTGATTAAGCTTGTTGTGATAACTTTTTCTATTTGGATGATATGACGTATGAGGAATTTTGCTAGATTTCAGGAAAAGATTGAGGTTTCTACGGCTATTTCGGTAATTAAAGATTTAACTTGTCTAGTGGGAAATTCTTCTAAAGCTTCAATGAAGAATGATATGTTGGATTTCAACGTGATTAAATTTTTTGGTATTAATACTCGTAGTGGTAAAGTTCTTCGTCCTCTTCCTGTTAGATGGGAGTTTCCTTCACCAGGCTGGGTTAAAATTAATACTGATGGGGCTGCTAGGGGGTATCCTGGTCTTGCTACTTGTGGAGGTATTTTCCGAGGGAGTATGGGGGAATTTATTGGTGCTTTTTTCTGCGTTTCTTGATGTTCAAACTGCTATTGTTGCTGAGTTTTATGGTGTTATACATGATATGGAGGAAGCTCAAAAGATGGGGCTTACTAATGTCTGGCTGGAATGTGATTCTTCTTTGGTTTGTGCTGCATTTTCTGATAGGACTAATGTTCCGTGGTTGATTCGTAATCGATGGAATACTTGTCTTAATTACTGTGGGAAAATCAGGTTTAGGATTACTCATATCTTTCGTGAAGGGGATGCGTGTGCTGATAAGTTGGCTAATTTAGGATTTATTCATAGAGAATCATTTCATTGGTATAATAGACTTCCATCTAGTCTGTTATTAGAATTATTTATGAATAGGTATGGTTTGCCTATGTATCGTTTTTGTTAACATATGAGTTTTGGTTTAGTCCCCCCATATTTTTGTATTTTCTTTCTTTTTTCATTTTTTTAATAATACTTTTTTCATGTAATGGCAGATGATTGTTGTTACTTGAGGTGTCAGCCTAGCTGAAATGTCAGGTTGCATAGTGATGCCTACCATGAAAGTTTATATATATAAAAAAAAAGAGAATTTGTATGATATTATAAGTTGGTAAATACAAATATACCTGTTAATTATAAACATTATAAGTTAGATTTTATTTTTAATTTATGTAAAATTTTCAACATGTATGGTTAAAGTGGCTTGGATAATTTTGTTTTAATTATGTAAGAAATAAGTTCAACTAATTGGACAAGAAAGATTGCTGTTCCATCTAAACAAGGACCTACTTTGAAATTTATAATAATCTCATTGTTAATCACATAAACTCAAATACCATATCATATTGATTGAATCATGGACTTTATCCTATATCCAGAAATTCAAGTAAAACAATAAATTTTAAGTATCAAACCCAATTGCCCTCTTCAAGCCACACATTTCTCCTCAATTTGATTTGACATAACCAAAAACGTCAAATAAACTTTGATCTTGAATTTCCCCTCTCTATCAGTGTATATTTGTTACGTGCAGTTTTCGATAAGCATCCACAGAAGGATGATAAAGCATTTCCAAGTTTGATTGATTTACGATTAATAGTTTCTATTCAAAATTAGGATGAATTATCTAATTTCCGAAAAGAAGATGAAAATCATGTTTGGTGACTGCACAACAAAGTAAGAACACTTCTAATAAATAAAATTATCATCAACATAATGATTTTTTCTCTTAAATCAAACAAAAAAATTATGATAATAATTTTTATTCAAGTGAGATATCACAATATAATATGAATTTGTACTTAAACTCTATAAAATTTGTATAAACTCCATCCAATATTTAATATTTATTAGAAGAAAATCATCAAATAAAAATTAATTTTAAAGATAAAAAATAATTAGTTACTATATTGACTAAATTATATACTATTTTTAGAAACTAAAAAATTTATTAGTTTCTAAAGTAATTTCTAAAGTAATTTCTAAATAGATATCTAAGGTTTTTACTATCAAATCCGAATCTAAATAATTGATTGTTAAGGGAATTTTTTCATCTACCTCCATAGTTTTTTCATGCAACTTCATAAATCTTTTAATTTCAAAACTATTCTTAAGTAAAAAGTATTAAGCTTTTTTCTTTTACTTTTGAATTTTCTAATCCATAAATCTTTTGAAATATATTCTGAATTTCAATGCCTCACCATACACTCTCGTGCTTCAAGATGCAGGGTACTATAATTAGTTAACATTTTAAAATCTAATAATTTTATATAACAATTAAAAAAAAAACTTATCAATTGATTAACCCATTCAATTCATTCAACTAAACCTATTTTGATAATTCTATTTATAATAAGTCAATTAGATAAGTCCATAGATAAAACTTGTGTGTGAAGCATAATGATGGAGAAAAAAAAAATAATGAATCTTAATTGTATAACCTTGAATAATCAAAATTAGGAACGGTTAGATTTTTAAAATTTAAACCTTTATTTTTATTTTTTGAAGTTTTATAATAAATAATGAAATAAAGCTTTTATTTTCATTTTGTAATGTAATTTTTTTTTTAAGAATTTTTTTTTTTTCAAACTAAATCAATGTCTCCATTGTTTTGTCTCACCCAATAGGTTTCATATGGTGTGAACATTTAGGGTGCAAAATCTTGGACTATTGTTTAGTGCTATATATAAACAAATAACTTGAAGGAAAAGCTTTCCACTTCAGTCTAATAATGTGCGTTACTGATAATGGTTCCTTTTATGAAGCTAACATTTTCAACCACACAAAACCACTAAATCATGAAACATCACAATGGCTATATGCCTCACGTCACCATAAAAAAGTGCAAAAAACAAAAACCCCATCCTTCAATGGCCAATAAATATCACATAATGTAATTTTTCCTCCATTCTTTTAATATTAACAACCATTTTAACTCATTTATTATGAATATAAAATTAGTTAATTTAGTTACTATTTTTTATGGGTCAGGAAGATGATGTTTTTGTGGTGTTGATACTCCTTGGATGTCACTTACATACTGTTTGGTTCCAGGGGTGGTACTGTTGTCAACGACGGAAGTCTCAGTGCCACCCCGTTTGCTTCCAGCTTTGCATGCGAGTGAGGGAGGAGGTGCATAGAAAGTAGAGGAGGTTTGTCATCTTCTCCAAAATGAAGAGAAAGTAGAGACTACACAGCAAGTGCCATGTCACACCTATGAACTTACCCTTCTACCCTTGCTTTTCTCCTCCATGCCACGACAAATCATTGCGCTGCATGCACTGTGCATGGTTGGAGATTCCTGAGCGTGAGATTCCTGACTTTGGCTCAGGAATCCTTTGACCATGGAAGGGTGTCAGTGAATGCAGTAGGTGTGCCATAAGTTGCTTCTTCCGTCTATAAAACTAACCATGCTTACTTGTTTCAGTTCACTCATCCAAGAAACGCAACGTACTCCTAAGGCATCACAGTGGTAGGGGCTCACTTATGCAGTGCTTCGTTCATCTCAGGTAAGCTTTTTCTGCGTTTGAAATAGAGCATAATCGATTAGGTATGAAAACTTTGTACCTACATAATCGATTATACACTTAAAAGTAGTTGATAATCGATTATGCATATGCAATAATCGATTATCTGTGAAGTTGGAGGCACATCATCGATTATGGATGAAGTTCAAAATGGCAGATAATCGATTATGTGATTTTCCTAATCGATTATGCCTGATTTTTGCCTGCTTGAATAATCGATTATGTGGGTGATTTTCTTTGGCTAATCGATTATGTGGGCACAGCATGCATGTGATAATGGATTATCTTCTAGGTTTTGTCCTTGAGATTTCTGATTTTGGTTTTTTTTTTTTTTCAGGCAGTGCTTTGTTTCTGTGATGGTGCTTCATCCTAATTTTCTTCTACTACTTATCTTCAGGTTTTTTTTTTGAATTTTATTTGTGTTTTAGGGTTGTTTGATTTAAATTTGTTGTTTACATTTTTTACTATATGTTTGGATGATGATAGTTTTGTAATTTAATTTGTTTAGGGTTTAGAGTAATTATAGTTAGTAAATTAATTTTGTTGTGTTAGGTTGTTAATGTGATTATTATTTAATTTTTGTAAATAGTTATTAATTATTTTCCATTTAATTGTTTATAAGAGAAATATTTAGTTATTTAAAAATAATATTTTTACATATTGGAAATAGAAATTTGTAATGTGTAGGTTTATTTTTTTATTTTTACATTTTACATAAATTATTAATGTTATAATTGAAAGAATTAAAAAAGATGTTGTAGTAATTAGGGTTTAGATAAAGTTTACATAGCAATTTTTAATAATAAATGTAGATAGTTATAATTTTTTAAACATTTAATTGTTTATAAAAAAAATAGTTTAATTTAGTTAAAATGAATATTTTTACATAAATAAGAATTTTTAATTTATAGTTTTTTTTTATATTTTACATAAACTATGAATGTTATAATTAAAAACATAATATTAAAGTATGTTGTAGTAACAAAAAAACCAGAAAGAAATTAGAGAAGAAATTTGAATTTTTAAGAATAAATGTACATATTTTTACTTCTTGAAAATATAATTGTTTATAAAAATAGTTATATTTTTTTAAAATAATTTTTTTACAGAATGGAAAAATAAGTTTATAATGTTGAGGTTAATTTTTTTAGATTTTACATAAATTATTAATGTTTTTATTAAAAACATTATAAAAAATGTTGTAGTAATTAAAATAAAGCAGAGAAATTTGGAATCAAAATTTTGAATTTTAATAATAAATGTAGATATTTATTATTTTTTTAAAATATAACTGTTTATAAAAAACAGTTTATTTTATTTGAAAAGAACATTTTCACATAATGGAAATAAAATGGCCTAATGTTTAGGTTAATTTTTTAAAATTTGACAAAATTTATTAATGTAATGATTAAAAACATTATAAAAAAAATGTAGTAATTAATAAAAGCAGAAAAATTTTAGAGAATAGATTTGAATTTTTAATAATAAATATAGATAGTTATTACCTTTTGAAAATTTAATTGTTTATAAAAAATAGGTATTTTTATTTAAAAATAATATTTTTACAAAATAGAAGTTAAAATTGATAATGTTTAGGTTTTTTTTTTATTTTACAAAAATTATTAATGTTATCATTAAAAACATGAAAAACTGTTGTAATAATTAAAAAAAGCAGAACAAGTTTAGAGAAAAAAATTAAATATTTAATAATAAATGTACATAGTTATTATTTTTGGGAAAATTGAATTGTTTATAAAAAATAGATTTTTTATTTAAAATTAATATTTTTACAGATTGGAAATAAAACTTTATAATGTTTATGTTATTTTTATTTTAGATTTTACATAAAATATTAATATTCTCATTAAAAAAATTAAAAAGAAATTGTAGTAATTAATAAAAGCATAAAAATTTATTTTTATTTTAAAAAGAAATTGTAGTAATTAATAAAAGCATAAAAATTTATTTTTATTTTACATAAATATTTGAAGTTTGAATATTTATACATAGTTATTATTGTTATTATAGTTAATTCATTTTATGTAATTTTTTATTTTGTTTGTTTATATTTATTTGTTATTTGATAGAATTATAATGTAAACTAATATAATATAATTTATGTATGTATGTACGTATATCAATTTTGTTATGTTAGAGAAATGAAATTTAGAATAAAATTTTTATTATAATTAATTAAGATTAGGTTTTAGGATCACTGTATTAGTGTAGTTATACACTAAAACGGTAATCGTTTTCGGTATGTTGTATTCACACTTATACGTAATAATGGTTGTGGATGAAAGTTAAAGATTACATAGATAACGTTATGAATTGGACAAGGCATTATGACGAGGCAGAGATGGTAGATTTTGAGGAAACAGTTGCAATTTATGAAGATCTTCTTGCGGCGAACATGAATCTAATTTCACAAATCCAACAATAAAAAAAAAAAATAATGAACGTGCATCAGTGATCATTCTTTGTATGATTGGTTTTGGATTGAATTTGTTACGCACGGTGCGTACTACAAACAACTCTATTAGTGAGTTCCAACCACAAAAAGAGTGTCGCAGACAAGAATTGATGGAGTACTTGGTTCACACTGAAAAATGTCGTGATATTATTCACATGAGACCAGAAGCTTTCCTTCAATTATGTGAACAAATACGGGCAACTGGACTTGTTAAAGATGCATATTGATCAACCGTGGAAGAACAAGTAGCGAAGTTTCTGCACATTATTGGACATATTGTTAAGAATCGAAGTGTGTCATTCTTTTTCCATCGGTATGGAGAAACAGTATCCCGTCACTTTCATAATGTTTTGAGTGCAATTTTAAAGTTGGAGGGGGATTTCTTAATTCAACCAAATGGAACGATTGTAGAACCACACATCCTTAACAATAGTCGATTTTACCCCTACTTTAAGGTTTGTTTATGATAACATTACTTTAAATTATGTATTATGTTTTCTTTTTCTAATTAACATTAGTATGTTCTTCATTTTTACATAATTCTAAAATTACAATCAAATTAACATGTCTTTATCTCTTTCCGGATCAAATGTAATGACTTTATATTATATATTTTGATAACTACTTAATATTCATGTTGTGTTCTAAATATCCATTTATTTTTAACATATATTAATTTTGTTAATGATAATAATGAAAATCATTATTACTAATCATTTTGTGTATATATATATATAAAATAATTTAAAGAATCATAAATAATATTAAAATTATCTACATAAATTAATTTAAGTAACAAAATCAATTTAAAATAATAAATTGGAAAATAATAAATTATACTTACATTTATAATTTTTTTTTTGAATTTTACATTTTTTTGCTTTTATTTATAAATTAAACTTTAAATTATTTTAATTAACTAAAATATGCACAAAATTAATAGTTACTTATTTTTTTATATACAAGGGTAAATTTGTAATCTTACAATTTACACTATTCAAAATAATTTAAAATACTCTTACAACCATCACTTCACTCACAAATTTCAATAAACTTTCCTCACACATCCACTCTAACATACCCCAATCCCTGAACTTTCTTTACACTTTCTTCACACTTCCACTCCCCCACACCCTCAACTTTCCACTCACCCACACCCTTTAATCCAAAACAATGCATTAGTGTGTGTTTGGATTGAGGAGTGGATATGTGAGGATTTGAGGGAGTGGAGGTGTGAGGATTTGAGAAGAAAATGTGAAGAAAGTGAGGTTGTTTTGATTAAGGTATGTTAGGGTGGATGTAGGGTGGATGTGTGAGGAAAGTTTATGGAAGTTTGTGAGTGATGTAATGGTTGTGAGGTTTTTTTAATTTTTTTTTTTTAAAATGTAAAATGTAAGTTTACAAATTTAACCTTATATTTATAAATATTTAAATAATGAAATATGATGTATTTTTGTGTAAATTTGAGTTAGTTGAAATATTTTAAATTATTTTCTATACAATTGAATAATTTATTTCGATACTATTAGATAATTATTTTCGAAAAAAATATGAGTTACTTAATATTATTGAAACATGAAAAAAATCATAAAAATAATATTATCTAAGCATATACAAATTTATTGTTATATTTATTTATACATTTTGAAAGTTTTTTATATTCATTGATTTAGATTGTATGTAGATACATAACTATGTAAATATTTTAGAGACATTTTATAATAAAAAAATATTATATGTAGAGTGAATTGTACAACAAATTTATTTATAAAGAAGAGAAAATATATATAATAAAGTATGAAATATCATAATATGATAATTATGATCAAAAAATAATAAAAATAAAAGATATTATTATATATATTATTGCATGAATGACAAAGCAAAAAAAAAGGTCAAAAAGAGAAAACACTACCATCCTAGGTGGCTTTCCCCTCAAATCTTTGCATATGAGGAGGATGAGAAAAATCATTGTTCATGGATATCCACTCTCTCCCTTCCATGCACATCCCTTGATCCAAAGGATGGATATTCATTCACTTCCTTCCTCTTGAACAGTATAATCCTTGAAGCAAACAGAGCCTTGGTCTTTGGTCTAGAATAAGAGAGTACTTTCAAAAGGTCCTCCGATGCTCAAGTCCATATCCGATAGTATGTGATTGAGGACAATACATATTAGTAAATGATATTTTTAACTTGTCTTTGAGCATGCATTTATAGGATCAAAAGGAGACTTATGTGCTAGTGGACTCGGTCTGATACGAATTACTAAATTAATCTCAATATTAAAGAGTAATTCCATACAAGCGGATTACGTTAATGAGAACCTACGTAATGGTTTAACTTGATCTTCTAAAACATGTTCGGTCAAGTTACTGTTAAGATTTTGATTGTGAATATTGAGGTATACTAATTTCAATTGTGGATATGAAGGTATATATACAGTTACTAACATTTTTTTTTTCTTTAAAGTTATTTCTAAAATTAGTAAGATATAATTTTTTTTTATACTTTTTTTTTCATTTATATTCTACAATAAATACACACTACATGAAAATGTATGATTAAATAAAAATTAGGTTAAAAGTAAAGTTATTGTTGTAAAAAAAAATACAAATAAATAATAACAATATTTATTTGTGTTGAACTAAAAAAATTGATACTTACAAGTCATGGATGGAGTAATGTATTTTACTTATGGTTTATTGAATTATCGTACTACAAAAGCCACTCATGATAGGTACTTTCCTAAAAAATAATTAACAAAAGAGACATTCTACATTAATTTTCACAAAATGTTAAACTTCAAATTTATTTATTTAAATACCAGGGAGTAATTCTTTTTATAAGGATTGTTCTTTCACTAGTGAAATCCACTAAGATCGGTATAACGAAGAATGCTAAATAATTTTTATGAAATGTTAAGTAAAAACTTCATTATCATTGTTATATTTTATATTTGTCCATAAAGATTAATAAAGATTAATGCATGTAAGAAGTTTACAACAAATCAACGAGGTATATAAATAAAAAATTCTTATTTATATTATTCTTATCAAGAAGAGGATCACTATTTGTAACAAATTGAAAATAAAAAAGAAAAATAAGCAGAAGGTCATGAAAAATAAAGGTGCTAATATCTTTATCATCCCCTTCTGCCAATAATATCCCTAGTCACATAAATCAAATAATTGATATTTCATCTTGTAAAACTAAAATGTTTCATATTTCTTTATGGATACACAACCCTTATCTATCAATACTGCTGTCAATTGATGCTATCAGCTATCAACTGAGTCATCTATTGGTACTCCTTATTCCTTAAATTTTATTTAGGCCAGGGAAAAAAGTAAGGGGTCGAGAGTGGCAGAAGGAACAAAACTGATGTCATGCTCTCACCCTGTGTTAGGTCACACGTTTTGCCACCAACAAATAATAGCATTCTGATATGGAAAACGTAAAAGCTAGAATTATAACATAGGGAACAGTTTGATAATAAAAGAATCAAGAGTAGGATATATGGATCTATAACTATTAGCTTCTGATAATCACATCTGAAATTAATGTAGAAAATCATATCTAAAACTTGTGGTATTGGTGCTAATGTGGACAATAGAGAGTGAGGAGATATCCGATTGATGTGCAGTTGAATGCAGGAATCCATAAAGAATATGGGCTTTCATTTTACATTTTCTTCCCTTATTTTCATTTATTCATTTTGTTGTTTTATCTCTTTTAAACTCGTGCAATGAGGAAACTCTTTAAATTTTGTAGGGAAACCCAAACTTTGAAAAAAAAATGTTATCATGAAAAAAGCCTATCAATAATTAAGAGTGTGCTTGCATATCAGTTCCATCCAACTAAACCCACATTCAATACAAACCAATCAACAGCAATCAAACGGATTCGTAGACACACCCTACCAAGGGAATATATATCCTTTTCTTAAATGGTGAAATATGTGGACATCCCTAAACTATTTGTATCTCTGTCAAACACTTTGGAGTTTGGACACAATCTTGATCACTCGTGACAGTCCTCTTAAACTCTAAAATTATCCACAGTTCTGATGTAACCACCAAATGCCGTTACCAAAAGCCTAAAGTAATTCATAACTTTTCACTGTGGTCTTTAATTGTATGTTCCTTATTTTTATTCTCCTCCTGTATTATGCAACACAATTAAGACGTTTCAGTGAGTAAACCAGCTTCAGTTATACTCAGTCCGATTGTTTCAAGAATTTTGTAAATATCTGAAGAACATTCATGCTCTCTGTCCCCAGCAACAAAGCGATGAACTCTACCCTGCAGTTCAATCAAACTCCAACCAGCAACTTTGCCGACAATTCTCTCACTCATCAATTCCCGAATTCTAACTACATCTTCCCACTTTCTCACTTTCGCATATATTCCAGCTAACTGCACATAATGCCCATCATGGGTTGGATCTAACTCTATCAACTTCTTCCCAATCTTCTCCCCCATCTCCACAAATCCATGAAGCTTACATGCATCAAGCAGCATTGCCCACATCACAGGATCTGGCGCAATTTTCATTCCCTCAATCAACTTCACTGCCTCATCAACTAAACCGGCACGAGCAAGGAGATCAACCATGCACCCATAGTGCTCCATCTCAGGTGGAATGCCATAACTATCTACCATCAACTTAAAATAATGCTTCCCTTCACCAACCAAACCAGCCCTACTACAAGCATTAAGCACACCCACAAATGTCACATTCACAGGACGAAAACCTTCATCAATGAACCTGTCAAATAGTGCGAGCGCCTCCTTGGCGCAATCATGTGAAGCAAGACCGCAGATCATAACATTCCACGTCCACACATCCTTCTTCGCCATTCCATCAAACAAGATTCTCGCCTTTTCAATGCAACCACACTTTGCATACATGTCAACCAAAGCAGTCCCTATATGAACAGTCATTGGAAATCTGATGGCCTCAATGGTGGAATGAATGAATCTCCCACAATAAAGCAAACCCAACTGAGCCGAAACCGAAAGCAAGGTAACCAATATAGCTTCATTGGGCCTCACTCTATTCTTCCTCATGTCTCTAAAACACTCCAACCCATCTTCAAAAAGCCCATTTTGAACATACCCCATTATCATAGTACTCCAAGAAACAACATCCCTCTCAGGCATTTCATCAAACATCTTCTCCGCAATCTGAACATCCCCATTTCTCACTGCACCAGCCAGCATGGAGTTCCACGTGACCACGTCGCTGCAAAGGGCATCATCCTCAAACACCCTTTGGGAAGAATCAGCATCACAACACTCGAAATAGAGGTGAATCAGAGCGTTCCGGACAAACACGTGGCAAGCATAACCGAGCTTGATCACGTGTGCATGAACTTGAAGACCCAATTTGTTGTTCACGTTGATTTTTGAGTTCTTGGAGCAGGCGTGGAGCAGAAAGGTAAACGTGTGCTGGTTGGGGTTGAGAAAACGACGTCGCATTGCTGAGTAGAGAGAAAGAGAGAGAGAGGGCGAAGAGTTGGCTTTGGCGTGACAGCGGATGAGGGAGTTGAAGGCGAAGACGGTGGGGAACGGGATTGAGCTGAAGAGAGAGAGTGAGTATCGGAGAGGGAAGGGAACGGTGGAGGAGAGAGAAAGTAGAGAGAGGAGGTGAACGGTGAAACGGGCATTGCCCCAAACGACGACGTGTGCATGGGTTTGCTTGATTTGTTTCAGGGAAGGTAGTGGCGCACGATAATGGAATATTGAAGCTTGAGAATTTGAAAGAAGGGGTTTCGTCTTATTGCTCAACATAAACAAATTTGTTCTTCTTCTACTGTAACTTATGTATCACTATAACGCTTCTTTCTCTAATATCCATATGATATAATTTCACCTTACCTTGGTTTTCAAACTCATCAGAACACCACGTCTCAACGAGTCTTCAATCAGTGCCATTAAAATATTCCCTTCCAATATAACGATTAAATGTGTTTTTTTTTTCTTTGTTATTGGTTTAAACATTAAAACATTTAATTATTTTGCATTAAACTATTATGGTTGAAATTAGTTATTTTGTATGTGAAATGATTGTTAATTTTTTTTTAAAGATTATTAGTTTTTTTTAAAATTTATTGTTTTTCTTTATTATAGATTTTAGTTAATTAATAAAGTGGAAAATCAATTTAACATACAACAAAATTTTTTATTATTTCCATGCAAGCATTTGGATGATCTAACCAAAGACAAAAAAAACATATTTAATCTTTATTATTATTATCTATGTATTATTCTCTCTTAAATAATTTCTTTTGTAATTTGTTAAATTTTATTTTTATTTATATTATAGTTTTTTCATTTTAGTCCACCAATACTCATGTCCATATAAATAAATTTTTAATTTATAAAAATTTAAGAAAAATATTCCTTTAACAACTCCATAATGAAAATCATCAATGAGATGATCTAAATATGAGCAAAAGGAGTAGCATATGCAGATCATGAAGTGGTAAAACAATTGTTAGAAGGTGGATGAAAAATACAAGAATGAACACAGTAGAATAAAACCTCATGAGCAATGCAGTTTGATCATATACTACAAAACCCATTCATGAAAGGTAATGCATAGTATAGATACATGATTATAAATGGATGAGTGGAGGAAAACATAGAAATATCAAGTGATAACTACAATATTGTATTATATATATAGGTATATAGGTTTTTATCCTTGTGCATCTGTTTTGAATTTTTGTACATTATATGTTTTGATAAAGCCTATTAGGATGAGTAAGTACCCTCTGCGAGCAAAAGTTAGGTATTGTAGGTTTATGTAGGTGATTTTTGTTACTGAAACATGAAGTTCAGGATTGTTAATATATCATCAATCAAACTTTAATACTATATCACATGAAAATCTATCAAAATCATGCATGCATTTCATAATTCCTGTCCCCAATATCTTTAAAATAATAAGCAATTATTCTTATAAAAAAATCGTTTACAACTGTAAGTATTATTTTTGAAATCCAAAGAACAAGTGTAGTTCATATTCTTAGGAGAATATCCACCATTAAAATCAAATATTTAGCCTACCCTCTCACATTTCTATAATCTCACAACTACATAAACACACATACATTTATATAACTTCCCTTCATTTTTATGGCTCCTCAAAAGACACTGATGAAAGCTTAACGTCAAATGCAATGCAGAAGGTGTTCCATTCTTGGAAGCCAATGCTAGTTGTCACCTTTCGTCTCTCCATTACTTAGATGACACTGATGGAAAGTTCAAAACACTAAGTGTTTGAGCTTCCTTCTTACGATGAAAGTGGCTACCAACATTCCTTGGTGTTCATGGTGACAAGCTTTCCTTGTGGGGGCTTCACCATTGAAATGGGGTTGTCGCATGTTGTTTGTGAGGGCATGGAGCATCTGTTCTTCAGAGCCATCATGAAGCTTGCAAGGAGGAAAAGTGAGCCCTATGTGAAGCCTATGAGGGGCACATGTGACAACATATTTGTTGAGCTTATAAATACCCTTCTATATAATGTTAGTAACACAAGGCCTAGGCAGGTTTATACCTTTTGTTCCTCTGTTTTGGTTATTCAGCACTCGATATCAGCAACTCTTATAGCTAGGTACACTCAATACCTTCTTTTTGTTAGGATAGACTAAGGTTGTGGTTGAATTTTATGGGGGAGAGGTCTTCTCTTCAAGAGGCATATGTATTTGAGGGGATGTGAGAGACATTTTTTTTTATAAAGATTGGAATACCCTCAAGTACTCCAATTTATTTAATTCTTTCTTTCTTAATAAAAAAAATACAATGTGGTCAATTGTGTTAGACAATTGGTTAAATGAATATTTTAGTTTAAAAAAATTATGCTAAATGACCTAAGAATGATAATAACCTTTGATTGAATGTGTTATGAAATCAATCTATAATTATTATTGTTTGTTGGAACTTTGGGTGAGAGAATTTTATCTATTGTATCATTGCATTTAACTAGACAAAAATTGGTTAATATAGTTTTGAAATGTGATCATTTGTATTAGACAATTGGTTAGATGAGCATTATACTTTGAATATTATAGATGTTGACTTAAGAGTGACATCAATATCTTTGAAATATCTTTCTTTTTTTTCTTTTTTTTAGTTAATGGGGACAATTTAGTTTTTGGTTGGGGTATTGGGTGGAAGAATTTTACTTTTTTGTTTTTATCATGAAAGAATTAAATGAATTAAAATAGGACAAAGTGTTCCAACCCATATAATATAATGAAAAAATTTTACTTATTGCAACATTGTTCATAATTAAACAAAATTTAAGTTAACATAATTTTAAAATATGGTTAAGTTTGTAGACAATTGATTAAATGAGTATTTTAATTTGAAAATCACAGTCACTTACATAAAAATGATAATTAACTCTTATAAAATACATAAAAATGATAATTAACTCCTATAAAATAAATGGTTCAATAGTTATTAATTATTGCATTACACTTGGTTGAAAAGAAAAAGTTTGACTAACATAATTCTAATATGTAATTAATTGTATTGAGAGTTTATTAAATAAATATTTTAATAGGAAAATAATGTTGATTGATCTAAGAGTGATAATAACCAATGTCCTATAAAGTCAATGGTTCAACAATAAAAATTTAAACTACAATTGTTTGATTCTTAAATGACCTATGTGACAAGTAAGTTCAATTAATTAAAATAAGGAAAAGACTATTAATCCAATTTTAATTTTTAAAAATCACTGTAATGGCTTCTTAATCATGTGTTAAAAATTATTACCATCCGATTAATAATAAAAATGAAAACTACATAAATTTAAATTTCCCCATATGAAAAGTTCCTACTAAAAAAGTGGCTCTTCATTATTAAATATATATTATAAAATTTGTATGTTACGCCCAAAAGTAAAATAATCTTACAAAACCAATCCAATTACCCTGTATTTTTATAAAGGAATTTGAAAAATAAATGTAAATTTTAGATGAATTTAAATACTTCATACTTGTATAAACACATAAGTAAATTTTATCATACTAAATTTTATAAAATTCATAAAATGGTATTAAAAGAATTTATTATAAACTTATTTTAAAAAATTATTATTCATATCATATTTTATGTTATCGAATTTCTTTAATTTTTATACTAGATATTCTCAATGACTGAAATCCAAATAAAAATGAGATATTATTCAAAGCCTTCTACTATGAAAACAAATTTTTTTAAGAATTTTAATTCCTCTGAAATTTTTGGTAAAATTTTAAATCTCCGAAAATTTGAAGCATCTTTGAACTTTCTTTCAACGAACCGTCCAACCCGCTCAAGCCTGCGGACCGGACCGGTTTTATTTGAAGTGGGTTTTATACATTAAAAAAATGGACCCTAACTGAGGCACTCGTAAGGCTTGTTCCTGAACTTGTGGTGGCTGCAATTAACTTCTTCTCTCAATTGCAATTGTTGTTTGCTATATACCATTAACTTCTCCATTAATTCTATTCTAAATTACTGAATTTACTCAACTCCAATTCTTACTTGAATTAATATGTGTTTTTGTCTTCTTTATTTTTTCCACTGTGTAATCTTTTTTTTTCCTTCTCTTTTTTTAAGCATATAATTGTTGCTGAAGAGAGTTAAACACCAGTAATTGCACTGCCTGAAAGTTGAATTTATGGAGACTGAAGCTGACTCAAGAGATAGTTCTCTCATTCTGCTCAAACAAGGAGCTGAAGCTGTAAGTTTAATCACACCCTGGATTTGTAGAGTTAATTAGCTCCTACTCTTTATGTAAAGTTTCTATATTTTTCTTGTTTTTACTGGTGCACTCTCCTTGTATGTGCAATCACTCCATTGTATTTTTTGGTTGATAGCAATTGATTTCTAGTTTTCTGCCTTTGAGGGTGTAAAGTTTCAATTTTGGAGAAATTGGTAACAATTGGTAGCAAGAAGGACATTGATGAATAATATCCCTGAGAATGAAGTTTTTGACAGAGGAAAGTAGCCTCACCGAAAACATCCTAAAGATACTCCCATTATTTCCCCATTGAACCAAACATAGCAGGTAGGTTATACAACTCCCCAGTTTAGGCCAAACGCTACAACACATTCATTTATTCACCAAGAAGGTCGTCCAAGAGAAGGGCTAAGAGAAAAACCATTTATATGCCTTCTCCTACAGTTATATCCTCACCGGTCAGAAGAAGTTCTATTTTTCTCTTTCCAGTTGTTTGGTTCAGTGGAAAAATAATGAGAGTACCTTTTGGGATATTGTTGGTGAGGCTGCTATAGAATAATGTTCTTCCTCTAAAAGTTTCAAGCTTAGAGGAAATTCCTAGCAATTGACTCCATCAGCATTTTGGGATCCATATAGTCAATATCACCTAGTAGGATAAGGTTTTTGTTTGTTGTTGGTGTAGTTCCTCTGCCCACCGTTTTGGATGATTCTTTTTTATGAAATAGCACTGAATAAATTGTGGCCTTTTGACGTTACTTTCTGTAGAGGGTTTTTGAGTCTTCTTTTGTGGGAAGGAAATCCGTTGTCAAGGAACGCTTCTCAAAGAAGTACAGGCATCCAGCTTTGGATTCAAAATTGACCCTCAAGCGCTTAAATGCGGTTAGATTTAGAAAATTTGTGTTAGTTGCTTTGCACTGAAGCTCTATTTATTAAGCCCTGTTTATTGTTGCATTTCTTGAATGCTTTCTTTCACCAATTGTTTTCTTGAGCAGGAGGCTAGGTGCATGACCAAAGCAAGGCGACTTGGGGTTTGTACTCCTGTGCTGTTTGCTGTGGATCATGTGTTGCACACTTTAACATTTGAATATGTTACTGGCCCTTCAGTCAAAGATGTGTTTCTTGAATTTGGGTCACATGGAACTGATAAAGAGTGGCTGGACAATATTGCATCCCAAATTGGTGACGCAATTGGGAAGTTACATGATGGTGGTCTTATTCATGGTGATTTAACAACATCAAACATGTTATTGAAGAGCGATACCAAGCAGTTGGTAAGTTCATTCATGTCTTAGGTCCTGTAATATCCAATTATCTAATCTATGCAACATGAAAAATATGGTCAATGGTTGTTACAGAAGTCAAGTGTATTTTGCATAGGTTCTTATTGATTTTGGTTTGAGCTTCACTTCAACTCTTCCAGAAGATAAAGCTGTTGATTTGTATGTTCTGGAAAGATCTCTTATCTCAATGCATTCATCATGTGGGAATGTGGTAAGCCAACTTTTCGTTTTGCCTTAACTGTCATGCCTAGAAAATTAGTCTGATATAAGAATTTGAATTAGAGGGGCACGCAACTGAGTCAGTGCTAAAAGATAGTATATAACATAATTTGGGGTACGTTTTACCCATAAACCTCTGATCAAACTAACTTTAGTACGCTAAGTTTAAAGCCTTACAATTTACATAATTTTCGTAAACATGCTCTTGGGTTAATATTTTTATTAAAGCTCTCAATAGAGAGGTCTGCCATGCTTGTGATAAATTTTTTGCCCAAAAAATTACCAATGGAATAAAGGCTTTTCCTAATTTCTTGTTTTCAACTGTTCACAATCAGGACTTTATAGTTTGTGCATTAAAGTTGATTTGGGCAATGTTTGTGCAAAAGAAACAAAGTATTGAATAGGTTGACCTCTTTATCTCACAAATGACCAACAATAGCACTTCACCACCCTATAGATCCATGTCATCTAACTTCACATTCTAGAGACTTTTCTATAATATGTTTTCTGCTTAGTCTAACAGATCTTATGATTATGAACAAGTAATCAATTGAATAACAATTTTAAACATTGGATTTTGTCTGGACAGATGGATCAAATTCTTGCTGCATACAGGAAGTCATCAAAACAGTGGTCATCCACATTAAACAAGCTAGCACAAGGTTATACCCTCCCTCTTCTACTTTGTTCAACTTTTAACACTTTTTCTTCAATACATGCTACTTACTTCCATACATTTTCACAACTTGCAGTGCGACAAAGAGGGCGGAAGAGGACCATGGTTGGATGAATCTTTCTCAAATTTCATTTCTTTATGGAGATATAAAACATGACAAATAAGGATGT
This sequence comes from Phaseolus lunatus, assembly GCA_013389735.1. Lineage (NCBI taxonomy): Eukaryota > Viridiplantae > Streptophyta > Magnoliopsida > Fabales > Fabaceae > Phaseolus > Phaseolus lunatus. The sequence goes on along the minus strand of CM023862.1, from coordinate 23,930,107 downwards.
TATTGATGTAGTTTATCTTTACATTGCCTCTCTAATTGTATTTTTTGTAGTGTGCTTATCTTCTGCAGTTTATAAAAAATGTGATGACTTTTAAACTTGTGTTTGTCATTTAATCCAAATAAAATAGCTTTTTATTTATTGCATGTAGAGTCCTAAAAACTTTAAAGTTTATATGCAAAAACCAAGTTCATAAAGACTAAAGCAAAACAACATATGTTGTTCAAATACAAGCATTGGAATTGTTGTGCGTCAGTCAGAAGTAAATAACTAGTGAGAGATGAAAAGGTGATGATGCAAATCTCAATTTTGTGTTACAGATAAATCTTGAATAAACTTTGTTAATTTTTTAATAATGTATAAAAATTAAAGTGATTTCTAATTGTTATCAATAATGTATCAAAATTAAAGTTTAAATAATATGTATATAATAATTGTTTGAAAATTAAGTTTTTTTAATACCAACTTCATGGGGTCTTTGAAAAAATTAACCTTTTTAACAAAATATCGTCTTTGATTCCATCACATTTTAACTGAATGAGTATGGTTTATTTTAGGCCTTACTTTTATCTTTACCTTTATAATATTATAAAACATTTAATACTTTTTTTATCCTCTTCTAATCCTATTGTATTATTTATCATATTTTTCTATTCAAGAAACCTACCTAAAATCTTAAACATTCACATTCTAACATCATACTGATAAGTTATCACACATATTGATTCAAATCCACACTGAGCTCTCTGGATATTTACTAAAATTGGGTACCAACAAACATCAGATTTAATCTCCTCTTCCAACCAACATTGTCAATCAAATGTTTTCTAAAACTCCTCATTACAATATGAAATCATGAAATTATTTATTGAAAGGATGAAATTCCTTAAATATTTCTGATTATCCTTTTTTCACATATTTGTTACAAAGCATGTACTGAAAATATGGGATGAGTTGAACTAAATCACACAATAATATATTATGAATGTTAAGTTGTCTTATTTACATTGTACTGTTGGAGTTTACTCAAAAAGAATAAGTATATTATTATTCAAGATATCATTTTTATTAGACCTTATCATGTAATTTTTATAAAAAGAGAATTGTAAATCCTTTTATATAACTTTTACAAAGAAAAAATCATAATTTTTTTATTATAACAAACAACTTCACATATCTTCCCTGCATTTAGTAAGAAATTCATTGAGTTGGGCTAAATATATTCAAATCAACTTCTTATTTTTATAGTAATTTTTTACATCTTTTTTCTTCATCTTTTTTCTTCATACTAGGAGAATTTGGTGAATCCTCTATTAGGACAACTATTACAATTTACATGTTCACATACATGGCTGTATTCTAGGAAGCACATGGTATGTGTCTTGCTCGCAATAGAAAAAGTCTTCTGTTATTATGACTTCATATAGTGCATAGATGTCTTCTACACTACATAATGCTATCTCAAGAAAATCCTTTGAAATTATGATCAATTGAAGTGTGAAGGTACAAATTTCCGTGTGATTTCTGGGTCTGAAACCTGCACCAATAACTTTACATAGTGCGATCCAGGAAATTATCTGCTCATATTCACCTGCCCTTGATCTCCACTCACAACTGTGTGTGCCTTTGGAGTTATCCAAAACAGAAAATATATATTATCGAGCCACTGGTGCAGTGTTCAAGTGTCCCCAGCACATTGACTCGTTATTTCTGAAACTTTTAAAGTGTCTCAGGTCAAAAAAAAGGATGATGATATAATGATAAGACCACATCCTTTGATGGGTGTGAACATAGGATTAATTTGAGTAACCATTTCACTTGCATAAAATGATACTTTAAATTATCTAATGCATGAATTGACTGGTGCAGAGTTGTTCCAATTTAATCAATAGCTTGGGATTCATGTTTGAATCCAGATTATACAGTTGTATGAAATCTTTATAAAGGGTTCTGTCATTTATAATGATTTTATCAATCTAAACAAGATTCTCTCTAATTGAAGATATGGTCTTTATCAAAATTATACTTTGCATAGCCAACCATGCAAATCTTATTTTATTTTAGAGTAAATAAATAATATGGTTAGGAATCAAATTGGATATTTACACTTTTATTTTAGGAATCAAATTGGATATTTACTTTTTTATTTTACTGTGAAGTTTCAAGTAATCTTCATTAGTTTTTTTAGCCAACAAGATTCTTACAAATTTCTGTATGTTAGAGGAGCACTAAAGTTGGTAGTATAATTGTTAGCTACATTTCCAAATCTCATTTCCCATCCTAATCAAGATGTCACCTTCCTATTTCACGTGTCAGTGTCAAATTCTTCAACCAAATCCACTTCTAGAGATGGGAGTGTAATGATTCCCATCTCACAATGGGTGGATAAAACCACAGGAGGGTTACACAATCAATTTTACCTATATATAAATATTGATGCATGTTCTCATATCCTCACATCTCTGTTGTTTACACATAAATTCCATGGCAAACTTGAAGACATCCCTTGTCCTTGATATGAAGGATGTTGTAATAGTTAAACCCTCCAAGCCCACACCTTGTGAACTTCTTTCTCTTTCCACCATTGACAGTGATCCTGTTCTCAACATTCTGTGTCAAACCATTTATGTTTACAAAGCAAATCTTGATTCCCCAAATGGCCAACTAGATCCTGCTCGTGTGATAAAAGAAGCCCTCTCAAAGGTTTTGGTTTACTATTATCCTCTTGCTGGGAAGATAGTAACATTTGATGATGGAAAACTTGGAATCAACTGCAATGCTGAGGGAGTTCCATTCTTGGAGGCAACTGCTAACTGTGAACTCTCTTCTCTTCACTATCTAGAAGGGATCGATGTTCCAACTGCACAGAAATTGATCATTAATAATGATAACCCTTCTAAAGATGAAAGCCAGGCCTTGGCTTTCAAGGTGACCAAATTTCTCTGTGGGGGTTTCACTATTGGAATGGGGTTGTCACACAGTGTTTGTGATGGGTTTGGTGCATCTCAATTCTTCAGAGCCTTGGCTGAACTTGCATGTGGAAAAAGTGAGCCCTCAGTGAAACCTGTGTGGGAGAGGGAGAGACTAATGGGGACACTTCTTAAGGAACCACTCCAATTTCCCTTTGATGAGACTTCAAGGGCAGTTTCACCATTTTGGCCAACTAAGGAGATTTCACATGAATGCTTTAACTTCAACGGTAACAGCATACAAAGACTCAAAATGGAACTGATGAAGGAAAGTGATGATGTGAGGGAAAGCTTTACAACTGTTGAAACACTTGGTGCCTATGTTTGGAGGTCAAGGGCTAGAGCTTTGGAATTGAACTCTGATGGGAAAACTATGTTGTGTTTAGCAGTAGGGGTGAGACGCCTGACGGATCCACCCTTGCCTGAAGGGTACTATGGGAATGCTTTTGTGGGTTCAAATGTGGTGCAAACAGTGAAAGAACTTAATGAAAGACCACTCTCAGAGGTTGTGAAGCTCATCAAAGAGAGCAAAAAGCTTCCTTCCAAGAATGACTATATCAGAAACGCAATGAACACGTTAGAGACAATGAGACAAAGGAACATAAGGGTTGAAGGAACATGTGCATCTGTGGTGTTAACAGATTGGAGGCAGCTGAGTTTGTTGGAAGAAGTGGACTTTGGATGGAAGGCTTCAGTGAATATAATACCAGTTCCATGGAATATGTTAGGGTATGTGGACTTGTGCCTTTTCTTGCCTCCTAGTAACTTGGATCCTTCAATGAAAGCAGGAGTTAGGGTCTTTGTTTCCCTCCCCAAAGCTTCCATGCCCAAGTTTAGGGAGGAGATGGAGGCACTAAAGCTTACGAGCGAGAGCTGATGAGAGTAGCACCTAGCAATGAGAAAATGTCAGATTGAATGCCAAATTGGTTCTTTTTAAACTAATGCTTTTTCTTTTTATCTTCCAATTCCAAGACTTAAGTTCTTGTATTTTTAGTATATTTTCTCAAGTTATTATGCAAACTATTATGTATTTTAATCCTTAAATAGTACATTCTTAGATTCGTAGTCTATGAATTACTTTTCTAGATTCTTTTTTAATTACATTATTGTAAATGTCTTAAAATTATAAAACACGAAACAATAATTTTTTTCCTTTAAAATGACAAATAATATTTTATGCGCGAATTCTTATTCCAAAAAACATGACATAATTTTATTAATAAAATAATGGATTAAATATCTTTTTTTACCTGAACTATAATATAAAATTAATTTTTAGTTTTTGTCTAAATTTTAGACCAGATATTTGTATTGTGAAAATAATTAAAATAAATCCTCTTGTACTATAAAAATTATTAAAATATGAGTCTTTTTCTATATGAAATAATTTGTTACATCCATATTCCTATAATTGTTTAACGGTGTTGGTATAGTGGGAGAGAAAAATACGATGGATAGGTGTGCTTTTGAGTGTTATCAGTTTGTAAATAATGTCGCGAAAGTGAAGAAAATTATTACTGATTCTGAAACTATAAGATGCAAGTGGTTAATATACATAATAGTACATTGCCTTTGAGAATGATTGTTAATGGTAATCAAAAGGATTGATGTGGATCATAGAAATAGAAATCCATCTATCTGTATCCTACGGTGAAGCAAATGGGAAACATCAATATTATTAAAAATAACAATCAGAACACATATCATTAGTGAAAAATAATGCATCTGTTGTCTGTCATCTCATGAAAGGAACCAACCCCCTAATCTCTGTTCCATTTCCGTTGGACAGGAAGTAAATTTTCTTCCAACTTTCTTCTGAGAACGCTTCACGACGAATTAGCCTTTGCCTGTAAAAATGATAACACAACTTCAACAAACTGAAACAAATTGTCAAGCTAACGAAGTTGTTTGCATTAGTAACAACCAAAACATGGTAAAGGCTATATATATATATATATACCAGGCAGGCTATTGCTCTAACAATAACCAACAAATAATAGATCCAAGAGATGGTTGACAATAATAATTCTACTAAAGGACTATAATGATTATAAATATAGAGGTTATTATTAAGAGTCACTTGCTGAAGGACCAGTTAAAAATTTAGAATGTTCTTTTTATTTTGAAGAAATTATTGATGTACCTTAGATATGAGATTACCTAAACAATTATACATCTCAAATAGAAAAACTCTTTTAGGTTGAGTGAAGGGAAAATTTATCATAAAACAAATGATTGTTATTTGTTTTATTAACAGATGATTTGCTACCTGCTATACACATGAAGCTAGACACTACGACTGTGTAAGCGTACCTTAAATAATAATGGCACACAGTCTCAGCCTCGTCCAAACTGTATCGAGGAAACATAACACGAGCATCTACTGGAACATCTGGTAACTCTTTCCGAAGTTTTCCTACCGCTGTTGAATGAGAAAAGGCACCTACCATCATATCATCATGCATCATTGATCTAAAAGCCTTCACCTGCAAAGTAAGAAGGAGGTATCTAAACATTGGAGCAAATGCCTAATTGTTGACGAGAGTAAATTAGGGAAGACAAATACAGATGCCATACCACAAGCATGACAAACATTTTCAAAGACGTAAGCTTACAGCAACCCAATAAAAATGCATGAAAATAGCACATTTCTAGAAGCAGAAATATAATCTATAATGCAATATTTTGTCAACTATGTTTTAAAGTAAAATAAAGCAATGTACCAACCATTGTAAGTTCTCTAGCATGTATTGGCCTGCAAGACCGGATAGTGACTGGCTCCTCAAATTCACTGAATGTAAACCAGTTATTATACTGGAGACAGGCAACCACAAAAAAAATTAGACAATCAAAATATAACATAACCCAATTTTGAAAACAAGTAATTTCAAAGACGAGTATCATTTAGCATCAAGGAATATGTTTCTCACTTGATCTACTGCAATAAGAACAGGCCTGTCTTTAACAAGTGATAACTCTTTCCTCAAACGAACTACCACCCCAACAGCTGCATGTGTCTGCTCAATACCAGTCCTCACCAGTTCGTATAAATTTGTACCTTCAGGAATTGCCAAGGAATCAGCATCTTTCAACCATCCAACACCAGCACCCTCACCTAATACGATTGGATCAAATATTTGGCATGGAATTTCCTTTAGGTAGGACTCATTGTACTTCAGAAAATCCTGGAAATAAATGAGCCATACATTACATTCAAAATAACTTGGCGTAATGAATCTAGTAAGCCAAAAACAAAACGGTAAGGGTTTATATATATTAATATGTAGAATAAAAACAGGCAACCAAATCAAATAAATCAAAATAAACAAATAAGGACAAACATTTTCCTTGATCCTCAGAATTTCAGATTCAAAATTTATTTCATTAAACATCCATCTATCTTGATAGCTATATGCATAGGGTTTGAGAGCTATACCAAGCCAGCTCATAACAATTTACATAACATGTGCTGCAAAAGTGAAAATGGGTAGCCATGCACAACATTATTATCACAGAACAATGTGGATATTCCCCTCTAGCCTGCATGTTCATGGATACAATATTACAAAAAGATAAATGCAACACCATAGGGTAAGTTAAAATAGCTACACTCTCAAGGATTCAGGAAAAGAAAGACAGCGAGAATGCAGTTTAAAAATTAACAAAAATGACAGAAAGGCATACTCATTCTTTCTTTATTCACTAAAAATTGCTACATATAGAGAGAAATGTGATTTTAGTCCCTATACTTAAGTTCAAACTTAATTTTGGTCCATGTAATTTCCAATTGAAGAATTTAATCCTCCAACTTTCAAAAATATGTAAATTTAGTCTCTCTTTTTTCATGTTTTAATTTAACATTCAGTAGTGGTTCTTTACCCCTACAAAGCTGGAAAGGGGACTAAATTCAAATGTTTTTTAAAGTTGAAAGACTAAATTCATCAATTTGATAGTTTGGGTACCAAAAACACATTTACACATATAAATGTATTTCTAAGAATTTGCAACATAATAATTTTATAGTTATAGGTAAACTTCCAGTTGAAGTATGTGAACATAAATAGTTATATAGATTCCCAATCGACCCAGGAATAGGAAACCACTTTATCCATACTAACACAGACTTTTCACAACCATACCATCCTTGGCAACTATGCAGTTGCTAATAAAATGAGTTATTGCTGCTAAAGTAGTCATCAAGAAACACCTTGTTTCAACATTTTCCCCTCAGTAACATTTTAAAGAATGGCAAGGTCACAGAAAAATGGCTTTAGCGCATTTACCCTACACTGCTTTAAAAGAGCAAACACAAAACACGATTAAACTTAAAATCGTTAAAATTCAGTCTTGCCTTGAGGACATTCTCAGCCTGGACAGGTGTGTCCCATAAACCAGTTTGTGGGTGCTTATAGAAAAATCCCCCATGAGTCCATTCCTTGCCTTTAGGAACATATAAAACCAGCCAACCTTCTTCTCGAGCCCACTGAACAAGCATTGCAAGCGCAATGCTCTTCCCACAGCTAACAGGACCATCTAACACCACTTGCTTCCTAACTTTAACTCCTGTAAAAAAAAGTTTAATTTTCAGGCAGTAAAAAATTTTACACTTGACTTTTAAGGTAATAATTATAAATAATAACAAACTTACCATACATGATACTGAGTCTGTTTAGATAATATTATTAAGAAAAAATTATCTAAAATTTTTACTGTGAAAAACTCCTTTAAGGTAAGTTAATATAGTGTTTAAGAAATAAAGACTCAAGTGCTTATTCCAAATGATAAGAGGTGTTTGAATGAAATTATAAAAGTGCTTTTATCTGATCAACCAAAAAGGATGCATAAACACTAAATGATTTCTATTCGATGATTAAATATTATTAAAAACAATAAAAAAAATTGCTTGCTCTTTCATTACTGAAATTGTTTTTACTTAAACTGTTTATTTTATTTCAAATTATTTTCTTACATTTTTCTTGAATTAGATGAACGTTGAGTGTCCATATGATATTGGATTTGATTATAATAATGACTAAAGCATCATTGATTAGACAATCAAATAATAAGTATTACTATTATCCTTTTGTGGAGAAATGATATTGTCAGTATATGTCTGACTTGTGATATTGCTTCACAATGATAATCATGGTTTTTATATATGACTTATATAAGCCAAAATTATCATGACTTTGCTCTGATTCTTAGACACTCCTATGTTTGAGATTAATATTCAAGCTTTAGTCTCACATTTTTCTTAGAAATATTTAGTCTAACACAGTCTCATAAAATTGGTTTGTAAGATGAAATTCGCATTCACTTATATACTATAATTTCACCATATTTTTAGTCGATGTGGGATATCTAACACATTTCCTCACATCGAGGACTGAACATCTCAAGCGTTGAACTAAATATTTGTAGGTGGTCTAAAAGTGGACTAATAGTAGGTAACAAGATAGGTCCAACAAACCTTTTTAGGATAAGCTTTGATACCACTAAGTCTAATTCAATTTCATAAAACAGATTTGTAAGGTAAAGTTTGCATCCACTTACCTACTATAGTTTGATCATATATCTAGTTGATATAAGACATCCAACAATTTTAACATGGACCAATGCTGAAAGTTTTTTTTACGCATTGCATATAATTCCATTCCATGATGTTATTGAATTGAGTGATGAGTACGGTTTAATCTGGTGAAGTTCTTGCCATGTTAGGTCCATCCGGAAGTGCCAAAACATCTTCACTAGCAGCATTGAGAGGCCAGCTTGTGGAGAAACTCAAGCATAACTTACAGTGGCAAAACCTTATTAAATAAAATTTAAGAGTAACACTGGTTTTGTTACACTTACACAAGATGATGCTCTATATCCCTACTTGACTGTGACTGAAACTCTAGTGTTCACTAACCTTGTGAGATTGTCAAACAGATTCACCAAAATGGAGAAAACTGAGCAAGCGGAGGGAGAGAAGCTCAGGCCAAACTTTCAGCTAACAGGATAGGAGAACAAAAGGCTGGGGAGGAAAAAACCCTCAGGAACAATTTCAATCATGTTCACACACAGAATTGTTGTAAGGTATGAAAGCAAAAAGAACAAACAACTCAAAAGCAGTAGCACGTATTAATGTTGCTGTAAGTTCTGTTGCTTCAAGTTCAGCTCAGTATTGAGTTTTGCTGGTGCAGTGAATGACTCAGGACTACCGAAGTTTATCTTCCTAAGCTTACTTGATAATGAAAATTGAAACATAAGGATTTGATCCTAATAAATGCATTAAAAAATAATCAAGCAGGATCAAACATCTGAGGCAATAAAAACAACACAAAGACCGCACCTTTACCATTAGAGGACCACATCGGTGGATCCACCACGCGCCTGAAGTTATCACGAAGATCCAAGAAGCTCTGGCGAACAAGCAAAGCCGTCCGCATTGAGTCCTGAAACTCGTTCACCATACCTACTGGCAATCCCTCGGGCAAAACCGCGTTCAGGGCATCCTTCCTGAAAAACCAAACCGACTCAGGATCGCAGAATCCAGAAATAAAAAAACGTAAAACTCAAAGACGCACACAAAGTGTTCGACAAAATGCCACAACGAAAAACGAGGTTAGAGGGAACCAGTACGTGAGTTTGAAGTAGGTGCGGACGTCGTTGCGGGAGAGGTGGGAGAGGGAAGGTGCTGAGGTGAAGAGTGGACGGCCATTAGGTCCCACATCAAGTGAAGGGTTCTTGTCATCGGCGGCGAGCTGCCGGATACGTTCTTGTTCGTCGTAGAGTGCGGCAGCGGCGGCTGGGTTGGCGGTGGGATTTTTGGGATCGGGTTTGAAGGGTGTTGTGGGCTTTGGGGGCCTAGAAGTGCGGCTGAGAGATGAGAAAGGAGCGAGTTTTTGATGCCATGAATGATGGCTCGTTGCAGCTCTCGCAAGGGACCGTAACATTTCCTTTGCTCTTTTGTTTTCTACAAGTTATTCACAGAAAAGTGCAGAGATGTGAGGTTTTTGTTTTGGGTTTTGGGAAACAAAATAACGGAGAAAGGAAGAAGAATGAATGGTTTTTGGGGGTACTATGGTACTTTTGCCATTTTCTTTTTCCTCTTCGTTCATGGGCCAGAGAAGTTGTTTCTTGCATGTGTCTGGTCACGTGGGCTTGTGTTACGATGATTCAGGTTTTCAAAGTGTGCTATTTGTAGTCTTCCTTCTTTTACTTTCATGCTTTTTTTTTAAAGAATAGAAGCCAAGTTAAATCATATTAATTTTTGCAATGTCTATAAGTCCCCGAAATAAAATTCATAATATAATTTTCAAAAAGAGAGTAATTTTAGGAACAAAAAATACAAAAATCACAAAAGGGAGTATAAATAATAATTGTTAAATTTTTTTCAAGAAAAAAAGCTAGTTTCTCTAAGGTAGCATGGTAATAAAGAAAGCTAATATGCAATACTTTTAGGGGAGTTGTTATCGTTTTCTGGTTTAAGTTAGACTTTGATCTCAGTAATTTGTGCATTAAAAAATCATCTAAAAGATTAATATAGTTTTAAAAAACAAACTCTAATAATATTTATTAAAAAAAATCTTAATACAAATGATGAACGGAAAGCATTTGTGAAATCTTGATTTTTTTTTACATCATATTCTTGTTGAAAATTTTTGTTATACTTCACCTTAAACTTTGTCTTTTAAAAAAAACTTAACTACCAGTGAAAAGTAATAAAGTATAAGATCTCATGGGAGTTGGAAAGAGACAAATCACAGATCTGAATTGTCACAAAAATAGTGTCTCGTACATTCCAAACACATTTGTTAATTGCCATCACTTCTCTCTTTCAAACTCCCTAAACTATTACTGTCTTCTGATTTTTGACGTTGGTGATCCCATTTGTGTCTCAAACTCACACCAAGGTATCCTAATGATGCATGATTTCATTTACACAATCCACTCCTTTTGGTTGTGAATGTGAGTTAAAATATCTGTAATTCTAAAATGTGAAAACCATTACAATGCATGAGAAACTCCAATGAGTTTATTCATCAAAACAGAATTAAATCTAGTGGAATTTGATATTTCAAAAGTTTTGTCGTTGCCAACCATTTAGTCTTTGGTTTTGTAGATTTTTTTTTCAAATATAATGTTGTGAATCTTGTGATTGATTGTTGAGAAGACTCATTTTGTCACTTACTGATTAGTGTTGTAACTTGTAAGGACTTATAATGGTAGGACTAACATTACTGTTAGATCTATGGAAGAAAAACCAAAGCTTTAACACGGCACGGACCTATCAATCTTCTTTTTCTTCATCTGCAACTGTTGCCTCTTTTGCTGCGGCTGCATCTTTTTCCTCAAAGGACTTTTTTGGGTATGTTCTTTCACAAGTTTTTCTCTACACAATTTAATCTAGTTTAATATCAACATCATTGATGTCTTGCATAGATGTAAAAAAATTATTATATATGATTATGTAATATTTAAATGTTTCTTTCTTTTTTGTCATTTCGTTATTACAAAAGCAACAATGTCCAATAAAGTTACTTAAGCATGTTCTTCTGTAAGGGTAAAAAAGGCTTAAACATCATTAAAATAATTACAGAACTACAGCAAAAACAAATATTTGTAGGGATGATAAAAGAATTCAAATATAATAAGAATTATTGTGTTGAATTGGATTTGGATGGTAAATAGTTAAGCTTGTGATCCTTTATATGTACTCAATTATTCAATTTTTTTGTTATACTTCCAAAAAGACATGTGTATGCAATATTCAATATGATGTTGAGGATATAATGAATGCTTGGGAAAGAAGAAGGGGTTCATAGTTTGAATGCATATTATGATTTTGCAGTTTATTATATTTTAAGGATGCATCGCTGAACATTGTTCTACAAAGTCTATAAAATATGCATTATTGACTAAAGTATCAAGAGATCAGAAAAAAAGACTGTTGATATTGTTTTTTAGGCTCACCTCACACATGTTTTACATCTTTGGTTAACAATGAGTTCATATTGACATAATAGATACAAACTTCAGTTTCAGGCCACCAGTTGCTCATTGTGATGCTGGAGCGATAGTTTCTGAAGATCTCATTCCTAGTATAGGAAATGTACATGGAAAATATTTCTACCATGATTCTCTAAAATACAGAACCAAGCACTACAACATTGAGCCTAAACCTCTATTTTCTGCTTTGGAATGGAAATCATTTACAATTATTATATTGAGATCATTTCTAATGTTTTATTTTCCTCCTATGGAGCCTCATGCAAAGATGGAACAAGGTGATGTTGAGTTTCTGCAGGACAAACAAGACCGTAATGGCAGTTTGAGTGTTCCATTCAAAAAGTCATTATTGCAAATCATCCGTGAGGTGAGCCTAATCTTATATCTTCTCCTTATTGATTCAAACTTCAACAAGAGTCATGCCATCATAGCACATGCCATGCAATCATGTTTTAAAATCATTGGTGATGAGATGCCATATCTAACACTGATGTGCATGTCTGGTGTGTGTTTCTTTTTCTAAATCTTCAATGCTAACATGGCAAAAACACCTAAGAAGCTAGTTTACTTCATTCAATTTGAATCAATCAGATATAAAACAAATATATCAGATGGAAACTTTTACTAATGGTCCATCTATCATTCTGTTTAAAGTGCCATAATTTATACTTTAGTGTGCAGTCTTGTGTGGTTCTTCTTTCTACATTTATTTAAACATGTTTGAAAGCTAGCAAATAAGTTGATTTGTTTTGAATTTATTACAGGTCGTTGTGGTGACAACTGGACGCATTTTAGAAAGAATAACTGTACATTATGTTTCAAGAAGAATGGCATGGAAGCTACTTAAAGGTGCATTAAATGTGTTCCTACATTCCTTGGATATTATGATAAAGAGAATAAACATAGTAAAAGCAGATATTATGATTGTTTGATACTAATTTTTCTTGAAATCTGATGCATATTAAATTCATGTGATTTCTGGAACAGATGTTCCTCAATCAGCTGCTCGCAAGGCTGGAAGGAAAATGCCTACTTTAGTTTACATTTGCTCAGTGAGCAAAACAACTTTTAGAGGTAAAATCAATTGACAAATTTTATGTTCATTATAAGGTTGAATTGAGTTATTGACTTGAGCCATATTGTGCTGATATTTGTGGATAGGGTACATGCTTGGAGTTTCAGCTTCATGGATTGTCCAAGTAGGCATTGGATTATTTCAATTCTTTAAGTTGAAGTCAAAGAATGAAAAATTAAGCAATGATGTGAGAATCAGACTTCTTAAACAGAAGGTTTTCCTAGCCACAATTAGGTGCAATGCATCTTTAATTTTTGCCTCAATTGGGGCAGGGATTGGAGCTTCCCTTATTCGTCCTTCAGTTGGCCAGTGGGTTGGTAAGAATATGATATTTGCATCAAAACATTGTTTCACTGTCACCATTTACTTTTATATAAATGTTGTTTAATAATTTTGATAATTTTAATAATTTTGAGAATTAATCTACAAAATTACCAAAAAAAAACATATATTATTACAGTCTTTTTAAGGATTATAAACAACTTATAGTTTCTGATTACCTAATACTTTGTCCAAGACACTAAGTTTTTTTAGTTAAAATTTATATGAATTTTTTATATATATGAGAGTCTCGTTTATTATTGAGTTGGTCTCATTTTCAAATGAGTAGGACTTACATGAGTTTTAACTAATAACATAGAAAATGTGGGGAAAAAAAAAACTGTTACTTAACTTCTGCAAAGTTGATCCTTTCTTTTTCATTTCTGGTTTTCTAATTTTGATTTGCTTATTTTTCAGGTTGTGGTATTGGTGATTTAGTTGGTCCAGTTATTGTAGCAGTTAGTGCTGACAAAGTTCTTCACTGGAACTTGAACCTCTAGAGTTGTTTATGTTTGTTACAAATTGTTTTTGTATTTCAAATAATTGAGAAATGTTGTAGTATTTACATGTCATTCTGATTTAAACACTTCCAAAGAGTTGCTATAACTTGTGGATGGAGAGAGTTTTCTTGAATTAATAAAAATCAGAGATTAGTTAGTAAATTTTGTGCTCATGAATCAATTCAAATCTATTTTTTGTAGATCAAATACAACATCTTATAAAACACCAACCCGCATTTTCACTTTTACTCTAATAACCATAGCTTAAAAAAAATACTTTGTTAAAATAATGAAAAGAAATATCTAAGATTTTTTCAGTAACATTTATTATGTTATCTTCAAAAAACGCAACATAGCTAAAGTGGGTGATATTGAACTATAAACTTGAGCCACATAAAATGGGGATGACGTGTAAGACACCACCACTTTTATTCGAAGTTGATATGTTGATATCCAATATTTTTTCTATACTCATTTCATAACTAATCATATTATTATTTTAATATTTTTTATATCATTTGATTATAAATTTATTTTTTATTATATTTTTTTAAAAATCATCACATGAGTTGTATTTAGGTCTAGAGATTCTCAAAGCATAATTTTTCTATTCAAATTTGCTTTGATTGGGAAACACACTTCCCATATCACAAAAATTGGATACTCATAATTTAATAATACTTAGGTTAAAATGATGTAGTAAGAGAGGGTATTTTAGTTTTTGATATTAATACGAATGCAGGCAGTTGTGATGGGAGTGCAAGAAGCAAAAGCGTCAGAAGAATATGTGGAGCGCAACACGATAGTGGTGAGGGAATTATAGAAGGCCCTAACCTCCATACAAACCGAGACTCTAGATGGGCTTGTGGCCCAATACTTGGAGTGGTCACTGTTGCTTTGGTTTGGGGTTGTTGAAATAATTATTAAAACAACATGCTTTAAACTGAAATACCTACCTACTATATGTAGTTATTAAAACATGATTTAAACTGAAAGCACGAGATCCGGTAACGACCCATGAACCCGAACCCGGACCCGGTCGGAGCTCCGCCACAACCGAGCCTCATCACCATCTTCGGAAACTCGAAGCACCACCGTAATGAAGGTGTTGAAGTACTCGCGCAGCTGAGCAATGATCCCGTGGCTGAGTGTCCACACGTGCACCCAGTACTCCCCCTTCCCCTCCCACCCTTCCACCATCACGCGGTCTCCGACGGCCCTGATCCTCCGAGGCCGGAACCTGAACCCTTTCGCCGTTGACTCGCCGGTCAACAATCTCATCATGTGCTCGCAATGATGAGGTCCGTGGTACCACCACTCCAACTCTGTCTTAACCAACTTCACAAGCTTCTCCGTGTGGCCATCGCACTGTGCCTTGTACACCATTTTCACCGTCTCCCGGTTGCGTTTTTCGTGCTCCGCTTCCCAGCCGGAGTGCTTCTCCTTCTCGGGCTTTCTCGGAATGATCATGGCGGTAGAAGAACGGTTGTAGCCCATTTGTTAGAGCGAGTTTTGATAAGATTTTAGGTAATGCTTGATGTTAGAATATATCATATAAACAACAAATTTGTCTTAGTTTCTTTCAAACTTCAACAACTTTTTTCCCCGGCAGAACATAATGTGATTTAAAAACAATGTTCGGCATGTTTTTATTTGTTTGTAATGTTGGTTAAGTGCAGTATTCTTGTCTTATGGGAGTTTAATCATAACTCGTACTCGTAATATATTTTTTTTTGTAGTGAATAATATGATATTAATTTTGGTATATTGCTTTTGTATATAATTCTATATAAGAAGAGAGAAATTATATTAAATTAATGTGAAAAGGTGGAATCTTGTGATTAATTAATTTGAAGAAAGATGAGGGAGATGTAGACAAGGGTGAAAAGGCAAGTTCCATATATATCTAATTAAATTTATTCATTGAATCCCTCGCATTGGAGAATATATAATGGGAAGAAGGTGACTTGGTGATCTTTCAAACTTTGTTGTGGCTTTGTTTGAAGTTTGTATTGATTATAGATTATGACATTTGGCTCTTCTAAAACAGATTTTAAAGGATATATAAGATGAAGAGTTATGGCTCTTAATTTAAGATTTAATGAAATAAACTCTAAATAAAAGTAGTACGTCTTGATCATTCATTTAAAGAGTAAATTAGTTGTAGATTTTCCATTTTAAGAGAATTGGGGTACCTCTGTAAAATAAGGAAGTTGTTAAAATAATGCAAATTGTTAAAATAATGCAAATAATATTTTTTTAATACAGATTATGATAATATAATTGAAGGTAAATTAGAAAAAAAAAAAACAAGTAATATACTATAGTACGAAAACACTATTTTATATTGAACAAACATACGTTAGGTCAATTTGATATTTAAATTGTCGGTCACGAATTTGTTATTAAAAATTTTTTCAATAAATTAAAAAAGTAAAGTATATTTAAAATGTTATTAATCTTAACTTTTAAAGAGTATAAGACAATTAAGAGTAGAAAAAATAAAAATTGTTAAAATAAAAAACATCATATTACATCAATAATTAGTCTAATCAATATAGTAACCGTATGGTTATCATGTAGTATTTGGTTAGCCAAAAGCATATTTACACAATATATGTTTTATTCATCTCTTTTTATTTTCGTAATAGCATTTGTGTTTGTTCTCTTCTCGCCTTATATTATAAAAGGAGAACATAAGTTACTTTAAAATGAATTATATAAATGGTAAAAGTATAAATAATTGGAGAAGGAGCAAGTATTTAGTAAATGAAATAGTTTTATTTCTGCAATTATCTTTTAATAATTTCAGCAAAGTGCATAACGAAATTATATTCCAAGATTATGAATACTTATACTTCAATATCTCATTTCATCCTACGGTAGCATTAATACACTCTTTTTCTAAAGATTATTGTTGTCATTATGGGAGGGCAATTAATTTATCATTCTTGTGTAATTTATTCAAAAACAGGTAAATTGTAAGAAAAATAATTTATCATTCTTGCGTAATTTCTTACAAAAGGACAAATTGTAAGAAAAATATACTGCTGAGAAGGGTATTAGGGGAGGTAAGAGCAATAGCAGGGAAAAGTGGAAAAAGGGTTTAATCTATATGGGTGTGGAGTAATGGGCTCTTGGTATACATGACCAAAAGTGCCAATCATCTGATTCAGTTTCTGTTATGCTGGGCTTTGTTTGGTTATTGTCTACTTTTTCATAAAAATTTAAAAAGCTAGGTTGCATGGTTTATCCATTGTTATGCAATAGGTTGTTTTCAGTAAAGGTTTGGAAAACTTTTTACCTTATTCCTTATAAGAATTGAAATATTCTTTAAATATTTCTTTTAATTTAATTTACTTATTTTTGGTAAAAATAAAATTGTATAAGTCATGGTTTAAAAGCATAATTTTGTCTTGAAAAAATTGTGTTACACAAATATTACTTTAACTTCTTATTTTTAACACTACAAAAATGATGTGTTTATAAATTTAAATCTTTTTACATATTTTATGATTATATTATGAATAAGCAATATTTATTTCTATATTCATGTTGATTTCAGATTTTATGATCAATTTGAGATGAAAGAGTTAAAAGAGAATAAACAAGATTAAAAGGGAAGGTTGGAACATAACTTGGAGGAGGCAATAGAAACATCTTGGATTATTCTTTTCTTGTTTTCCATGTTTGTAATGGCCAACATGAGTGATTGATTATGCTCTTTGGGATTGAGAGTAATTTGTCCAAGCTCTTATGTATTGAGGTGATATTTAAATATAATATTATGTTCTTTGATTGATGGTTGATATTATCATTTTATTTGATCCCTAGATTGACTAAGTAGTACTCGTACGTATTTGAATTAAATAATAATGCTAAACATATTTGAATGTTAGGAATAGATTTGAAATGTTAATTGCTGTAAACATATGTTTGTAAGGATAAAAAGTTTTTATAAATACAAGACAAATCGATATTTAGGAGACTGTTTAATAATTTTATATACAAGATATCAATATGAATGAACTTTATATGGACATCAATATTAATCAAATATAAAATATTATTATATTTTTCTAAATATTAAAGTGTGAAGGATGACTCAATCACAATTTTTCAATTCAATTAACAAACTCTTTACTTTGCTTTATAAATTTTTAAGAACAAATTATTACCTGTGACACAATACATTTATCGTAAAATAATTATGAAATTATGTTTAACAAATATAATTTTTACTCTTTTGTGTTTAATAAATATAATTTTTTACTCTTTTTACTAAAATCATGTTTGGAAATTGTATTTTTTTTATTGAAGTTGTATTTAACATCAGTATAAAAAATAGAAAGCACACAACTTTAGTATAATTGTTTTTACAATTTATCTATTTTGATAATTTCTTGTTAAATTTTTCACTATTGAATTGTTATTTCTGGAAATGAACTTCAAAAGCATAATTTTTTTGTGTGCGTTTATATATTATAACATGATATGTTTGAATAAATTTATAACTCCCAAGTATCATTAAAATAAACTCATACTAAAAAAGAAAAAGAAAATTTCAAAAAGACTAAGTAAAAGACAGAAGAAGTATTTTTTTAAGAAATGATGATTTTAATGAAATAAATTATAAATAAATAATTTTTATATTTCTTCATTTTTTAACTTTATTAATAAAAGATTTATATTTTATCTTATTTAAAACACTTCTATTTAGAAGAAATGAATTTAGTCTTTACACCATTATTTTCTTTACACTAACCAAAAAATCATTAAATAAAAATTAATTTTAAAAATAAAAAATAATTAATTATTATATAAATTAAATTATATAATAATTTAAAAAAATTAAATATTGTTTATTATTAATATAATGTATAAAATAATTTTTAAATTGATATATTTAACTAGTAATATTTTATCTACACAACAATATTTTACTATCATATCAATAAATTTTAGTTTCTAAAATAGTATTTAATTTAGTTAATATATTAACTAATTATTTAAAATTAATTTTTATTCTAATGATTTTTTTTTTAAAACAATAATTTTAATAATCATATTATAATTGGAAGTAAATTAACAATTTTATTTTTGGACAAAACACTTCTTTTAATCACTTTTAGAAGAGGTAAATTAATAACTTTTCGTAACAAAGAAAAAAAAAGTATTTATAAATTAAAATTAGTGTATGCCTGACATTTTGATTTTTAATTTGTGTATAAACTTATTTTCTCTAATGTAAAAACTTATTATTTTTAGGAGTATCTATAGAGAAATTTATGAAAATATTTTCAATATATTTTTTATTCGCTGTATTATCAAATTTAAGCTTCATGTTGATAGAAGTTTTAAAAATCCTCAAGTACTTGAGAATAAGTCATTTACATCCCCAAACACGATGCACTAACCTTCTTATTTCTTCATTTTTCAAATTTGACGCGCGCACTAGAAGCCAATAATTTTTCTTAAGACACTATAATTTTGTAGACATTTTTATTAATTTAGTATAAGTTTATCTTATAAATATTTCAAAAATTATTAAAATAAATAAGTCGAGTTAAAATAATACAATTTTAATATAAAGAATGTAACATCATTTCAATATATTTAAATTTTAATTAAAATAGTATTGAGTCACACATCTTATTAAATATCTACTGCAATTTCTTCACTTCTTTGACGTGTAATTTATTAATTTCATGTTCTTTTACAAGCATTGCTTAAAAAAGTGTTGCTTACTTCGGATTTTATACATGTATAATTTTTTTGATTTCTCTAATACATGTAAAAAACATTTAATGCATTATTAATTTTGTAAAACGATATTTAAAGTGAAACAAAAAGTATTTAGTGACAATAATTAATTGTTTCTGGCGAGAATGTTCTGTGATTTAAGTGTCTCTGAATATTAACATTTGACTGGTTCTTCATCCAGAAACTTGATGGCGGTCAAGACGACTCACCTAACTCTCTATTTACCAAATTTATATCAACTGCTATAAGAGAAAAGGTCAAAAAAATACTAAATATATCTAATAATCACTAGATGAATTAGTATTGGATTTTTTTTATATATTCTTTATGTAATAAATGTTTCTCTTCTTTGTTATATGTTTTAGATACACAATAAAAAAAATAGTGCTATATTTTTTACAAATGCCCTCTTAATTAATGTATTAGTCTATTAAATAAAAATTAGATACATTTAGTATTTTATAAATACAACAAATATTAATGCTATCTTCAACTAATAAGTATTAGGAAAATTCTTAAAAGGTGATGTATGAAAATTTAAAACTAGGAGAGAAAATTTTAATGTTCTTCACATGTTATTAGACTTATGCGGCATGTATGCGTATCACTAATGATGGTAGAAGTTATTTTGATTTTTGTTATAATGATTAAATATGTTTTTTTTTTACTTCAGTTTTATACAATTCTTTTTTCATAATCTAAACCTTAAATTTATTGAATATTTATATTAATAAAACTATTGGAATGTATTTTTATTAAAAAAATTATATAATAAAAAAATTTTAGTATAAATTATATTATAATATTATAATATTTATGTCATCAATAAATCAACATAAAATATTTTGAATAATTTAATATTTTAATTTACACTGAAAATCTGTTTTTTATGTAAAAAAAAATTAATAATAATCCATTTCAATAGTTTTTTTACTACAAATATTTAAAATTTAGAATTTTGTGTGAAAGTGTAAAGACAAAAAATATACTTAATCATTTCTATAAATACTAAAAAAAGTTATTGGAAGAGATTAAAATCAAATATTTTGGTAATGCAGGGATTGAAATATCTTAAACTAATAAATAAGAGAGATAGAAGACATATTCTGAACTACGTTGGTCGAAATTAATTTCAATTAGCATGGATAAATTAATATGTACTTGTTGTTGAGCTAGGTGCATCAAGCTTTCAAATAGAAAAAGAAAATGGAAGAGATAACTTGAGCTTTGTCAAATTAAATTTAAAGGCATTAGAAACGGAAGAAGAACCAGATTGAAGTGATGCATAATCAAATAAAACTATTAACATGCTTTTTAATCAGCAATAAAAAATAATATAATTAGAGTCTATTAATCATTAAAGAATTATACAGTGGCTCTTCTTTATTTTGTAGAGATTATGATAATGTTATGCATGCTTAAAACTTTAGAACTTGAAAGAGTTCGGTGGTCGATAATGAAAGGTGACATTATTTTGTTTTTGTTTCAATATCTAAGAGCAATTAGGGTTTTATTTTTACATTAGATAATTGTGTGCATGTAAGTAGGTTAATTAGTTGGTTTTGGTTGCTAATTTCTGAAAGTAGACATAACTTGGAGAATATTCTCAATCTAAAGTGATTTCTAGAACTTATAAAGTGGCATAATTGGCAAACAAATGCCGTAATACTATGGGAAGTATAATAATAAAATATTCAATGTTGTGCATCTTCTATAATATATGTTATGTACTAATAAAATATTATTTAATTATGTTATCATAAGCTATTATTTTAGATTTGTTTTGAATACATTTCTTTATTTTGCTTTTATGAACTTAATTATGTTTTTATTTTTGATTTATATGAAAAAGATGAAATTGCTCAAAGTGACATCATAGTTCACTATGTTAAACAGATTAAATATTCAACCATTTGCAGCATGTATTTTAAACTGTATAAGCTACTTTACACGTCATAAATAGATGGTGGACGGATTCATCATATTACTAGCATAATGACATACTGTACTATTAAGGTTAACCCTTTTTTTAATTAAACTAAGTATTGTAGGTAATTTATCTAGTAATACCCTCCATGCATCCATGCAAGGATTTGTGCATTCAGAAGAGTCTTAACATTTCATATTTTCATTAAAGCGCTTGTTGTTTTCACCAATGGAGGCTGAACTAACTAAGTACTTACCTTCCACTTCACCTAGCCCTCTCTATGTGTCAAATTTTCCCCTATGCAAGTTTATTGTACTTAACTCTCTCAACAATTGTAGTTCTTATTTTTTCTCCCATTCAAACATATTCCTTCTCTAATTTAGATTCCACTGCCTGACAATATCCTACACCTCCCCCACTTTCCTCCCTTAACTAAGTGAAATGGAGTATAACCTAGGAAACCTAAGTTTAAGATTAAACTCTCCTAACCATTTATCTAACCAAGTGGCTTGATCCTATTTCACATTGAGTTGCTTTATTGAACCAACTTTCAATTTCACCCTCTCCATAGACTTTGCCTTTACCACCTAGATTGAAATTTCACTGCAGAATTGTTACACTCCGCATCATCTACTTCATATTTAGATATTATAATATCTCTCCTTTTTCTTTTTATTTGAGCCACAATTCTCCACTTCCATTTAGCTAGCAAAGTCTTATTAAATTTGTTTATGTCCTTAATTCCTAATCCTTCCTCCTCCTTTGGCCTGCACAAATTTTCTCAACTAATCCACGCTAGATTTTAGTTCTCTCACACCCCAACCCCACATAAAATTTCTCTGTATTTGTATGATTGTTTGGCATACAAATATAAGAGCCTTAAAAAAAAAATACAGATAGTACATTACAAGATAATTATTAAATATAAATGAATTTTACAGACAAAAAATAACTAATTACTATATTGATTAAAGTATTTACTACTTTAGATATTAATAATTTTTTAGTTTATAAAATAATATTTAATTTAGTCAATATAAAATTAATTATTTTTTGTCTCTAAATTAGTTTCTATTTAATGTTTTTTCTAATAACAGTATAAGGGTAATGCTCTAGTTATGAACTTGAATTCGATGGGATTGATGTAGATGGAAAATTAAAAATAAGATGAATGTTTATTTTATGTTCATTATTTAGTGTTGATTTGATTCACTTTATTTGCATCTTTCTCTAAGTCAATGTTTTTGTGTAGGAACTAATATGCGTTTTCCGTGTAGTGTATATTTAAATACTCAAAATGACATTTTCTGCTTGCAACAAAGTAATATATATAATATTTTGAGAGTTTTGTTTTAGCTAATCTTACCTTTTATTTTATGTGTTTAATTACTAGTTTTCGTTGGGTTATAAATGCATGTTAATCAATTTTATAATATTATCTTTGTGGATGTCAAATTTATATATATATATATATATATATATATATATATATATATATATATATATATATATATATATATATAAAGTGTAGTAAATTATAGCTTATAATTGAATTCTACCAAAATAATCATATTAATTATTAATTTGTATAATAACGGTTTGAAATTAATTTCCAATTAGTAGGTGTGATAAATATGGACAGAAACAAAAAATTCAATAATGAATTTAATTAGAACATGTTTATCATGTATAGGAAAATTAACTACTTTTTAATAATTAATTTAAAAATTATGTTTAAGATCTATTTGAATTGACTTTCTTATAAAAGTTTTTCTTCAATTAAAATATAGCTTAAATATGTAGATAACTACGCATGAGCCGGGGAAGAGCTGAGCTTAACCAATTGAACAACATTTTCCTTTTTTCTTTTATTATTGTACTGTCATTTTTACATAACTAGTTTTTTATAAGTTTTTTCCCTTGACATTTTTTGAGATATTTTTTTTCCTCTTAATAATATCATTCCGGATTATATAATTTTCATTATAGAGATTATTTTTTTTTTATTTTTTTCCCTCTTAATAATATCATTTCGAATTATATAATTTTTATCATAAAATAAGATCATAATTATAGTAAATATATACTAAAAAAATCATTAAATAGTAATCAAAGATAAAAAAATAATTATTCATTATATTGACTAGATTAAAAATTAATTTAAAGATTAAAAATTATTCATATTTAAAGTAATTTTTATTATTAATAAAAAAATTTAAAATAATTTTTAAATTAGTATTTAAATTAGCTACCTAATTTTTGCTACTAATATTTTAAATTTTAAATTAATTTTTAAAATATTAATAAAAATTAATTTAGATATTAATAATTTTTTTAATTTATAAAATAGTCTTTTATTTTATTAAATAATATTAATAAAAATTAATTTAGATATTAATAATTTTTTTTAATTTATAAAATAGTCTCTTATTTTATTAAATAATAACTGATTATTTTAGTTTTTAAAATTAATTTTTATTTCATAATTTTTTTATAATAATATTAATAAAAAGATATGCTAGTTACTTAAATTATTTATCTGGAAGTCATATAAGACAAGAAAAATGTTAATTTATCTCTAAAGAGGAGAAAATTATCTTCAAAAGCTATATTTGATGATTACTCGCTAACACTAGAGTCATCAAGAAAAAGAAAATATTTTTTTAAAATGAATTTATTTTTATTTTAATAAACTTTTATTTGTAAAAAATGAAGTAGGTTAGTAAAACTAATTAAAGTATACTATTTGATACACTTCCCATGTAAAACTGTTGTAGGTAAGCATTACATACGAATTTCAAAATCCGTATGCAAAATTCGAAGTCCTTCCAGTCATCAGAGAAGCTTTAACCACTAAACCAGATAAGTTTTTTTGTCATATTACGATTTTTATTTTACTTATTATTAGTTATAATAGTTATATTAATGTTAATAATATAAATTATATTAATATTAATATTCATAATACAAATTATATTATTAATATTATTAATATTAATTATATTAATTATTAATATAATTAATATTAATATTAATATTACTATTACTATTTATATTATTAACACTATATTACTATTATTAACATTATATTAATATAATATTTATATTATTAATAATATTATTAATATTATATTATTATTAATATTATTATTTATGTTATTAATATTATATTAATATTATTAATAATATTAATATTATTATTAATATATTAAAATATTTATTAATATTAAAAAACTAATATAATATTAATAAAATATTAATAATATTAATATAATATTACTCGAACACAAGTCCTTCCAGTCACCAAAGAAGCTTTAACCACTAAACTAGACAAGTTCTTCTGTTATATTACGATTTTTATTTTACTTATTATTAGTTATAATAGTTATATTAATGTTAATAATATAAATTATATTAATATTAATATTCATAATACAAATTATATTATTAATATTAATTATATTAATTGTTAATATAATTAATATTAATATTATTATTAAGATAATATTAAGATTACTATTTATATTATTAACACTATATTACTATTATTAACATTATATTAATATTATTAATATTATATTAATATAATATTTATATTATTAATATTATATTATTAATATTATATTATTAATATTATATTATTAATAATGTTATTAATATTATATTATTATTAATATTATTATTTATGTTATTAATATTATATTATATTATTAATAATATTCATAACATTAATAATATTCACAATATTAATAATATTCACAATATTAATAATATTATTAATATTCATTATATTATTAATATTATTAACAATAATAATATTAATAAAAATCTTAAAAATAATAATAATTATAATAAAAATCATAATATTATAAAAGAATTTTTCTAGTGTAGTGGTTAAGGTTTTTTTGTTACTGAAGAAACTTGACTTCGATTTCCACCTGCTGCAGATTTTATTTACGTACGAAAAAAAATCTGTATATAATTTCAATTCAATTCAATTTTTCTTGTAGTCTCACAACCAAATAATTGTAAAAAGTGATTGAGTTAAGAATATTAATGTGTGTTTCAGTTTGCAAATAATTCTACCATCTAGTATTTAATTATTTAAATTGATGTTTTCAATAAGTTAGTTTATTATAACATGTTTCGCTTAATCGGTTAAACTAACACGTTAAGGTGGATTGAACTATAACACGTTAGGATGAACTGACCTACAAACTTATTTTTTCTAAATTAAAAATTAAAAATAAAATATTTTTATTTTTTATATATAATATTATTTGTATGCAAATATTTAATGATATTGTAATTTAAATTATTAAAATTGATAGATTAAATTCAAAATATTAATTATAATAAATTAATTTAACATATAAAGTTAATAGTAATTTAATTTATCTAATTAGATACATTAATTAATTAATTGAAAACTTAAAAATATTTATAGAATTAAGTATATTTTTAATATATATAAAATAAAATTGAAAAAAATTAATGGATTAGCAGCTCTTTGACTATGAGCCAAAATATTTTGTTTTATCACTTTTGTTATAACATACTAACTTATCCTATTTTGTTTTTAAGGAGTCAACAATGAATAAGGGCAAAACAAATTAATGTAACTAGTTGTGTCATATCTAAGTCCGTTTAAATATTGATTGGATTAATATGCTAAGTTATCCTTATTTTTATGTAAAAAAAATATATTAAATATAAAATTGAAAATTTGAATTTGATTAAGTAAGATCATTCAAATAATCATAATTAAAGTTAGATTTAATTTTTAAATATAATGTCAAATATTATAAATAATTAATTATTTGAAAAAAAGAAATAATAATGTGTGATATGTCAAGAGAGGAGCAATCTAAAATTTACATACAATTTTAGTAAAGTAGAAGATCAATTACCGTTTTAATTTATGTGATATAATTAATTTTAAAGAAGAATTTGTATAAATATTTTTATTTTATAATACTTTTTATTAGTATATTACCATGTAAATTTTTATATATTTTTCATTTTATATTTTAAAATATTATATTATTGATGTGATAACTTTTTTTTCTTTCTTTTATTCATGGTAACATTAGTTTTAAACGTTATATTATAAAATAACATATTTATAAAATGTTATTGATTAATATATATATATATATATATATATATTTAAACATTTTTAAAATATATTTAAGGTATACTAAATATTTATTATAATACTATTTTATTTTTATTAATGGACAATTCATTTTCTATTATAGATCATTTGAATTATAAGATTACTCTAATCTTAATTCCATTTAATTTCTGAGTTTTTATTTTATTTTTACACATTATGCAATTAAGTTCATATATTTAGATTTAAACAACACTTTCTCTTCAATATTAAATACTATATATATATATTTATAAAAGCTATAGTAACAATAATTATTTGTTATGTTTAATTTTATAACATTTTAAAGACTATTTTAGACTTGACAATATTATTATTAAATTCAATCTAAAAACAAGCACTAATTGTCATAATATATATTGTAATAAGCATGCATGACGTAGTCCATCAACTGTCACCACCAAAAGTCTTAGAAGATACCTTGCCATTAACACCAAGAATGTGCCATGTTACACAACAGACAAAATATCCAAAACACACCTTCATTAAATTTCAAAATGCATGTTGATTACCAAGAGACGCTACATTGCACAAGACCAAACACAACACATAGCAATACTATCTCTTCTCTTCTCTTCAGCCGCCAACTGGTCAAACCCACAACTTTGACCACATAAAAAACTTTATACTATTTTTTTTCTTCAAATAGTATTAATAAAAATTAAAATTAAAATTAAAATATTCACACACTTTCTCGGGATACCTTCCCAGAAATCTCTTCTCATTTAATCTTTTGCCATCCAACACGTAACTCTTTTCTTCCTCTCTCACTATTCCTTTCATGTTATTAACCCAAAACCCCTATATTTTTCATCTCTCTTTTATCTCTCACAGCCTCTTCTTCTTCAGCCGACTTAGCCTCAGAATTTTTTTTTTTTATCTCAGGTCCATATTCATGACCACTTCTTTCTCTGACCTTCTCTCTTCTCCCACCGACCACAACCTAGGAGGCTCCGAAAGACCTCAAGAGGTGTCGGATCAAACAGGTTCTTCTGGTCTGCCGAAATTCAAGTCCACACCACCTCCATCTCTCCCTCTTTTTCACCCTCAAAATCATCCTCTTCCACCCATTTCTCCCATTTCTCCTTCTTACTTTAACATTCCTCATGGGTTAAGCCTTGCTGAACTTCTTGACTCCCCAGTTCTCCTTCACTCTTCTAACGTAAGTCAACCTTGCTCTCATTCTTTTGTTTTGTGGTTCCTTACATAATATGTCCTTCAACAAAGCGTAGTACAAATGAATGGAAAATAATATATACTGAAGCTTTTTTTTCTGCTGAGAGTTCAGTTCACTACTTTGATTATCATTAGGCTGGTTGGAAACTGTTAAGAAAGTTAAATATCATCCCTGATACGGACTCCCAAGTTGGAAGTTACGACTATTAGTTTTTCAATAGACTTGAAAAAGTTGTATCAGATGTGAGGAACGGACGTGCTATATTGCTTCTTGTTTAAATCTTTATTTTTTTTTTTTCACGGTGCCTTACCCTTTTTTTATGCCGATAGAAAAAACAAAAGAAAAACCTTTTTTTATAGTCTCGTGTGACTTGTGTGTTGTGAATATCACACATGATAACTTCATTTTGTTGTTGGGTTAATGGGTATGCATGTGTTCTTGTGTTGTAAATTCAGGTTTTGCCATCTCCCACCACTGGATCATTTGGTACTGGTCACGGCTTCAATTGGAAGAGCAGCTATGGGGAAAGCCAGCACCATGTAAAAGAAGAAGACAAAAGCTTCTCAAGTTTCTCTTTCCAAACACAAACACAGATTCCTCTTGCATCTTCAACTGGATTTCAATCTTCAACCGGCATAGTTCAAACCGTGTGTAACCAATTTCAATGCACAACTTCTTTTGTATGCAAAAATTTTATGCTTTATATATAAGTTGAATTAATTCATTGAATTATGTTTTGTTTATCAACAGGGGTGGAGTTTCCCCGAAACTGTTAAACAAGATGGTTTTTCTTCAAGAATGAGTATGAATATGGTGAAAACTGAAACCTCTTCTGGGATGCAGGGTTTTAACTCTGAGAATAACCGCAACAGTTCTGGTTTCCAATCAGATTATAAGAATTACCAGCCACAAGTTCAGACCTTAAGCAGAAGATCAGATGATGGGTACAATTGGAGAAAATATGGGCAAAAGCAAGTGAAAGGAAGTGAAAATCCAAGAAGCTACTACAAGTGCACATACCCCAATTGTCCAACAAAGAAAAAGGTTGAGAGGTCCTTAGATGGACAAATTACTGAGATTGTTTACAAAGGCAGTCATAATCATCCCAAGCCTCAGGCTACCAAGAGGAACTCATTGTCTGCCTCATCACTTGCAATTCCTCATTCAAATGGTGTCAACAATGAAATAACACAAGTCACTCATCAAATGGATTCGGTTGCAACTCCAGAAAACTCATCAATATCAATGGAAGATGATGATTTTGGTCAGAGCAAATCAGGAGGAGATGAGTTTGATAATAACGAACCTGATGCCAAAAGATGGTGATTTTTTTATAAATTTTTTTAATGTGATTCTCTTCATTAATGGGTTATTGTCCCTCCAATAAGGTGTATTTTTTTTTATCAATAACTACAGGAGAGTAGAAGGTGAAAATGAGGGTATATCAGCTGTTGGAAGTAGAACAGTGAGAGAACCCAGAGTCGTGGTTCAGACAACCAGTGACATCGATATTCTAGATGATGGATACAGATGGAGGAAATATGGCCAAAAAGTAGTCAAGGGAAATCCAAACCCAAGGTAAAAAGTTCTTTTTCATCTCTTTCTTATATATGATAAAAATAATTGTCCAACTTCATGAAAGTTGTTCTACTTTTAAACTTTATTATAAGAATAGTATATAGAGAATACCATCATAGAGTTCTCAACTAATGCTACTAGAATTAGAATAATATTTTGTGTAAACAACAAAAGTTATCACGTGAGAAGAAAAAGAAGAAGAAAGCGTTGTAATAATAAGAGATATTATCTGATAAGAAAGAAAATAATATAAAATATAAGAAATATTAAATAAGATGGAAAAGTAATAATATGGTTTGATAAAGGAAATAATATAAGAAATATTCAGTAAGTATTTATACTAGCTAGTAGAATTTACAATCCTTGACTATTCAAAGGTGGCATACACACATCACAAATGCATGACTATCAAAATATCTGCTACATATCTGATGGATTAGGCACGGTAGCACCAGTGATTCTTTGTTGGAATATGCTAAAGTATGTGCACACTAAATTTGCTTTGCTTTTGCGTTGCCTTAACCCTTATCTTTAGTCAAATTTGGCAACCATGGTTTCTCTCACGTGTGCATGGGAATCAAATCTTCATTACCACATGATGTCTAAACAATATTCCCAGAATTTGTGTTTCTTACTTCTTTGTGCTTAATCTGTGACTGGTACAGGAGTTACTACAAGTGCACATTCCCAGGATGTCCAGTGAGGAAGCACGTAGAGAGAGCCTCACATGACCTAAGAGCAGTGATCACAACCTATGAGGGAAAGCACAACCATGACGTGCCAGCAGCACGTGGCAGTGGCAGCAACTCAATCGGAAGATCAGTGCCTATAAACACTGCCATAGACAGCAACAATAGTGCAGCCACTTCTATATACATCAATTCTCATCAGAATCTCAGACCACCAGCACCAGAAAGGACACAACACTTCAACTCCAATATGCAGCAGGGCTCAGGAAGTTTTGGATTCTCGGGGTTTGGAAATCCATTAATGGGGTCTTACATGAACCAACAATCTGACAATGTGTTCACCTCTAGAGCCAAGGAGGAGCCAGGAGATGACTCGTTTCTTGACTCTTTGCTATGTTAAAGGAATAAATAGACTTGGATTTTTTTGGAAGGGATTGGCTTAGGATTTTACTTGACCAATAATTAAGATCTTCATTCCATTTATTTAAAACTTTTACATGCAGTCTTATTATTTCTGCTTTTAAGTTAGAGTTAGAGTTTCATCTGAAATTTTAATTCTAACTTAAAAAAGACAGCACGAAAATACTTAAGAAATTTTGCATGTAAGTTTGATCTATTTTTTTATTTTGTTATTGTATATTTACCTACACAGGATTGGTATATATACTGAATATTTTTTTACTGTGTTATATTTTTCATTTCATACTGTTGTATGTTACATAGGAGTTTATAAAAGTATTTTTTATCATTATTTTGAGAGTCTCGTGAATTTTGTGGGAGCTAGGTGTTATATTATTATAATATGACATCACATATATTGCACTCATTTCACATTTATTTTGTTTGCTATCTCTTGTTAATTATCATATAATCTTAATGAGGAGGACATCTTGGTCCCGACCAATCTCACTGAAAAAAATTGTTTACATGATCAACAAATTCATAGAACTATTCGTATAACAAATTTTTTTTTATCCATCTCTTAAATATTATTTATTATATATTATAATAATACAAAATGTAAACACAAAAAATAGCTTATTTATATATATATATATATATATATATATATATATATATATATATATATATATGTATGTATTATATATGAGAAGTGAATATGTTGATGATGATAGTTTAGCTGATTGGAGAAGCATGTGTATTTGATTAGGGCAACACTTAGTCAAAGATAGGGAGCTGAGAATTAATTACTTGGTGGGTAAGGTAGCTAGTGAGCATCAACTTAATAGTTTTTTCCTTTTAAAACAAATAGCTGTCATCCTACCCAAGTGGGGTGAGAGCAAAGTGTTGGGAAAGAACAGTGTTCATACGAGGCTCAGCTTTTTTAATGTCGTGCAAGTTATCAATTCTTCAATAATATAAATATATGAGATGTAAAATATAAAAAAAAAATATCATCGAGACTTTTTATATTTGCATGTTTTTTTACAGTATATATATATATATATATATATATATATATATATATATATATATATATCCTTTCTGTATGATAAAGACACTTTTAGACAAAATAATAAAATTAATTCATCTGATGTTATTGATATATTAATTAATCTTCCATTTTTTTAATAATCATTATTAAATCAATTAATTGCACCATCATTACCAACACTCTTTTATTGTAAATTTGAACAAACATCATTGGATAATGATACTAAGAATGAAGAGTCAAATAAATGAAAAATAGTAATTATTAAATATTGTTTCTTAAATTCTCTTCTCATTATTAATAGCAACACAGACATTCATGTCTTTAACGGGGACAAATAGAAAAATGATTTTTTTTATATTCAAATTGTAAAATAACTTATATTAAGGATCATTTATTTATTTTTTTAAATTTTTTGCTATGATAAAGATAGAAGGGACAATTATGTGTTTGAGTATTTTAATTAAATTTAGGGTAAGTTTCACAGTTGGCTAATAATAATACCAATAGTACCATTAACAATACTAATAATAATAACAATATAACATTAATATTAATAATAATAATAATATTAACAGTAATATTAATAAAATTAAAATTAAAATTAATATTAATATTTATAATATAATTAATACTGTTAATAATAATATTAATATTAATATCAATAATATTAATATCAATATTAATAATAATATTAATATTAATATTTCTAACATTAATAATAAAAATATTAAAATTAATAATAACATTAAAATTATTGTTAATAATATTAATATTAATATTAATAATAATAACATTAATAATATTACCAATATTATTAATTATTTGAATAATAATTTTAATAATACTAATAATAATATCAATAACAATAATAATATTAATATGGTAATACCAATAACAATTTTAATAATATTATTAATGATGTTAAAAAGATGATGAATAAAAATAGTATTAATATTAATATTTATAGGAGTTATTTATTGAAAATTTAGTAGGTAATTTACTTATGAATATGCAAAATTGAGTAATGTCCATGTATAATATTAATAATATTAATAACAATAATAAAATTAAGAATATTAATATTGTTGATAGGAAAATTAATAAAAATTTTAATAATAATTTTAAAAATACTAATAATATTAATATTAATAATCATATTAAAAATATTAATATTAATAATCATATTAATAATAATATTTATAATAGTAATAATAATTAATAATATTAACAATAATATTAATATAATTAACAATAATAATAATAACATTGATAATAATAATATAAATAGGAATTAAAATAATAATATTAATATTTGTAGGTAATGTTTCAGGTAAAATCTATAGATAACCGTTTTTCGCCTTAACCCCCCTAAATTACATATGGATTTTATCTATGAATTTTTGCCGTCAGACTACTTCATTGTTATATATGAAAAATTTCATAAGTAGCTCGATTTGACCTACAATTAATAATCTATAGGTAAAATTAGTATGTAAGTCATAATTTATGTACAAATCTAAATTCGTAGGTAATTATTAGTAGGTAATTATTAGTAGGTAATAACAAATTTTCTTATAGTAACTTGCATAAATCTTTGTAAAATGATCCTCTTTTCTTGGATAGAAGTAACACCATGATCCTTTCATAACTTCAACATTTTTTTATGCTTGAATCAATTCTCAAATCAATTATTTGGATAGAAGGAGCTTAAGATGTTTGGAAAGATCTTCATAATAGAGGGAGATATTTTTAGAATTATATATTTACAAAAAGAAAAAAAAAACTATACAAGTTGAATCAAGGTACTATTTCAGTTCTAGTATTTCACATTGAGTTAAAAATAATTTGGGAAGAAATTGATAATTTCAAACCTATCATTGATTGCAAGTGTTCCATTGCTTGTTCTTGTGGTGTCGTTAAATTTATTAGAAAATATAAAAGCAAGATTATGTGATTCATTTTCTTAAAGGATTAAATGAGAAATATGTTGAACTGAGATATCAAATTATGTTGCTTGATCCCTTACTTCATATAAGTGAAGTATTTAATATGGCAATACAAAAAGAAATACAGTTAAATACAATTATTGCCCATTCTGATTTTGTTCCTAACTCTTAAAGCATTAGTTGTCATAAATCACTAGAATTCACAGCTTAAGAATGGTGGAAATTTTAATGGTGGAAATTATAATATTGGAAGAGGAAGGGATGGTTATTCCAATTGAGGAAGAGGAAGAAATTATGGAAGAAGAGTCCAACAAGGAACCAAGTTTTTTCACATTGTGAAAGAACAAATCACACAGCTGATACATGTTATTTAAACATGGAGTTCCACCAAGTTATCAATCCAAGTTTGTTCGAATTGTTAATGAAACCAATGCTAATAATTTTCCTTTACATCTTATTGCAACTGATAACTCAAATCTTTGTGAGACATCAAGGTCAATGATTATACTCAAATCTTATACTAAAATATTCTAATTCAATATAATGAAAACGCTCTTAAAATCCAAACACAGACACTATTGTAAAGATAATTGATATATTAGTTTTTTTTAGATAAGTACTCATCTAGATAAATATTTTACGTGCATATATATATATATATATATATATATATATATATTACATTGTTTTGTTTTGAGACTTTAATCTTTGTATTCTTAATATAAAATATATGTATATTTGCTTAATGAAAAATATCTTAAATATGGTCTATAAAATAATAATTATAAATATTTTTTTACTATGTGTGATCAATCGTGAATGAATGACAATGTAAAAATATTGTATACTTTTAGTATATTATACTAAATATTTTCTTTAAAAGTATGAAATTTTCTACTCTTGAAAACATCTAAATTTTTTCTGCTACTTTAATTAAGTTTTTGATTTCTATATAGGCTATGTAAAAAAAAAAATGCTGCCTAGGGCCCATGAGGCAACTGTCGAAGGCCTAATTCACCTCAAACTGTTGTTGTTTTTCTTTTAATATTTTTATTCAAATTATAGGGTAATACGTTTATAATATTATTTATAGTTAATTTGAAAATAAGATTATGCAACTTTAAAATATTATACAAATTTTGTTGTGGATTAATGAAGAATATTTATTATTGATCATTTTGAAAGTTATGAGAAAATTATTCGACTTTTATTTTAAAATCTAAAAAGTTTGACGTCAAAATAAATGTAGAGCTTAAATATCATAAAAGTAATATGATTTATAAAAAAACATTTTGGTGAAAATGATACAAATCACATTACATATTCAGTTATTAATTAAATTAATTAATTTTCTTATTGAGATCTTGTCTGAACAATTTTTTTAATCACATTACAAAACTCAATTTTATTTTTATTTGAGTTCTAATAATTAATTTTTTAGAAATAAATAATTAAAAATGTTGTGTGAATCTTAAAAAAAATTAAGTTTTCAAAGTTGAAAATACTTATTTAAGGAAATGCTAACAAATCAATGATCTATCAAAAGATAATTTATAATTTTCCAATATTATCACAGTAATCAAATGACAACTCTATTTAATACACGTATTTATTACACGCGTAATAGTACTTTCAAACTCGTAAGTATTATATAAATTTTGATATTTACTATGTTAAACATATTAATAACGTTAATTTTAAATTAATAAAATTGAATTTAAAGATAAATATTAAATTATTTTTGTAAAAGTAAAAGAACTAAATTAAATTATAAAATAAACCTAGAAGTGTAATTTATAATTAAATTAAATTAAATAGTGGCAGTTTTGTTATTGCACATAAATTAAGTGACACTTCGGCAAAAGAACCATGACCTCCAAGTCTCAACGGTTATCTCCAGAAACCCGCGCGCGCCAAATGAAACAAGAGCATTTCCCGTTTTACCCTCCAAACCAGACTCAATTTTCCAACCCTACACCCTTTCTGTCACAGTACTCTTTTCTTCTTCTTCCCTGAGGTTAAACCGAACCGATCCATGGAGCCACCCGCAGCGAAGCACGGCTCCTTGTGGAATGTTCTGGTTCGTCTATTCTCTTTCGCCGTCCTCATCTTCGCCGCGCGATTCGCCATCAGCGTCACCGTTCGTGGTGGGTCCTGCGAATCCTCCGATTTCTGCTTCTTCACCGAAAACCTCAGTTTCTCTTCCCCCTCCCGCTCCTCCGACGCCGGAGATCCGTTTACCGGCAAGAACTGGCGCCGTTCGGTCGAGCATTACGCCGCCATTTTCCAGGACCTCATTGCCGACGGCTCCCTCACCCCGAACTCCCGCGCCCTCTGCATCGACACGCCTGCCGGCGAGGAAGTCCTCGCGCTGAAAGAGGTCGGCGTCGTCGACTCTGTCGGAATCTTCAAGAAACCGTCGCCGCCGCTGATCCTCCACGGTGACGGCCGCCGGCATCCGTTCTCAGGTGACTCATTTGACTTCGAGTTCTCCGGCAACGGCGGCTTGGAACGTTCCCCGCGCCCGGCAGAGTTTGCCGCGGAGATCTGCCGCACGCTCCGTCCCGGCGGCTTCGTGGCGGTGCACGCGGAAGTGAGAGACGCTTACAGCTTCGATTCTTTCCTTGAATTGTTTAAATGTTGTGAATTAATCAGAACTCGAAAAATCAACGGTGTTGATTCCTCTCCGGTTCTTGAAATCTTGTTGAAGAAGAAAAAGGAAAACTCTAATTTCGAAATGGACAGTGGTAATTTCGTGAATAAGTGCTCTGTTCCTGGGTATAAACGTGAAATAGTTAAAAATGCAGAGGCATTGATTGAGGTAGAGCCATTGAAACCTTGGATTATATTAAAGAAAAACGTGAAGAACGTAAAGTACTTAACTTCTTTTGTTGACATAACCTTTAAGAATAGGTATGTTTATGTTGATGTAGGAGCTAGGAGTTATGGTTCTAGCATAGGAAGTTGGTTTACAAAACAGTATCCAAAGCAGAATAGAACCTTTGAGATTTATGCAATTGAGGCTGATAAATCATTTCATGAAGAGTATAGGGAAAAGAGAGGAGTAACATTGTTGCCCTATGCAGCTTGGGTGAGGAATGAGACATTGTTCTTTGAGATCACCAGAGACCCTAGCAAGCAAGTGACGGTGAAAGGGAGAGCCATGGGGAGGATCAACCCTGTGCAAACCTCTTCTAGCCATATGGGTGACATGGATAAAATTCAGGGTTTTGATTTTGCAGAGTGGCTCAAGAGTGCTGTTACAAAAAGAGATTTCGTGGTGGTGAAGATGGATGTGGAAGGGACTGAGTTTCATCTCATCCCAAGGTTGATTCAGACTGGGGCTATCTGCTTGATTGACGAGCTCTTCCTTGAGTGCCATTACAATAGGTGGCAGAGATGCTGCCCTGGTCAGAGAAGTGCAAAATATCACAAGACCTATTCTCAATGCTTGAATCTGTTTACTTCACTTAGAAGTTATGGAGTTCTAGTACATCAATGGTGGTAACAAGTGATATAATATAACCCACAAGTAACATACTCTTTTTGTGCTTTTTTAACATTTTGTGTATAGAGATATAGATTTTTTTTTTTTATTGTTTTTCACAGTGTAGATAAGAAGTCACACAATTAAATTGGTTTTTTCTCATTCATTTCTCTCTGCTGACGAAGAGTTGAGTTAATTAAAGATTCTGTAGATTCTTTTGATATCTTCAGTTATAGCATTTGCTTTTGGTGATTTCTGTCGTTACGAAGCTTCTTACGAGGCAATGTGTTTGCTCACTTGTAACTTAAGTGACACTGACTGGTTAGTTAAAGATATCAATATCACTTTTAAGTGTACAGGTTGTTGAAGTTTGTTTGAAAAGAAACATAATTGCAGAAGCCGGATTATTGTATTTAAATAAGATTTTTTTGACAATGTTTCATCACCATGCATGTAAGCAATTACTAGTAATGGAAGCATAATTCTTGTCTGCATAATACTCCTAAAGTAAACCTCATTATGGTCATTTGCAAGTGGGTCTGCATTAGGAAACCTACCTTGGACCAAGACATTATTGCGCAGGAAATGAAAAACAGTTTGCAGATGCAAATGCAAACAATTTCTATAATTAGGCAACAATTTTTGAAATGTCATGTCTATTGTTTCATTTGAATATGATTCTTAGTATAAGATATATGGCATGGTTATAAACCTTTTGATAGACACAAAAGGGGATCTATGGTTTCTCATAAGAGCAACCGAAGAACACCAACCCAAAAAGGAACCCTAGTCGAGATTCCAATCAAACAAGAAGGAAAAAACACGCTCGAGAAGAGAAAAGTAAAGAGAGAGTGAGAAAGAGAGCAATGTATGTATTTTTCATCGTCATAAAAACTAGTACAAACATGTTTTTTGGTTTTTATATAGGTACCGATTGACTGCTTAACAG
This sequence comes from Phaseolus lunatus, assembly GCA_013389735.1. Lineage (NCBI taxonomy): Eukaryota > Viridiplantae > Streptophyta > Magnoliopsida > Fabales > Fabaceae > Phaseolus > Phaseolus lunatus. The sequence goes on along the minus strand of CM023862.1, from coordinate 23,892,103 downwards.
TCAATCGCTCATTCAAAACTAACAGAAGCAACTAAGTGCTCTTAGAATGTAACAATACTCCTCCCATAAGAACATTCTTGTTCTCAAGAATGGAATGAAGGGTATTTCTTCTTCAGATCGTAGTAATACTACCATGTCGCCTCTTTCGGGAGTTGATGCTTCCATTTCATTAGAACTTTGGTGACTGCCATTCCTCTCCTCATAACTGTCAAGGATGACCTTTGGTTCCCTTTCCTACAACCTCTCCTCTGCTTCTCCCACATGCTTCTTTAAGTTGTGATACATGGAACACGAGAATCTTTGAATTCACTTCTGAATGACCCCTATCAGCTGATGCATGCAGCCAATGTAAAAATATAACCTAATAAAATTTATACTCCTTTTTTTTATCAAGTTCAGAAAATTAATTGTGTTTCCAAAATAGAATGAGTAAAACTTAAATGACATTTCCTTATATTTTTTCAAGTTATATTTACAGTATAGGTTTTTATCTTTATTACATCAATCTCCCTTATCAAGGTCTTAATGTAATATTTTAAAAACTTATGGGTATATATGTAGTGTAAAAAAGGATGATAATGTAATTTTTTAAAAACTAATGCAATGTTTGCATAAAATTTTTAATATAATTGAGAAAAAAAAATCAGAGTTTATGATGTAATTTCCTCAAATAAAATTAGCCAAAGACAAATAAATTAAAATGGTGTCAATCAATTTGTTGATATAAATTATAACAATTTGTATCTCGTAATTAAATAGTTCAAAATTCACTTCTAGTTAATATATAAAAGAATAGAAGGAAAACTCATTGGTGGGAAAAGAGTATGATGTAAGGTGGAAAAAATAAATATATTTTATTGGTAATAAAATAAATATATTATATTGTGATGAAAGAGTATAACAATAATATTACAGTAAATGTTTTCAATCGAATCAAGATTTATTATCACGTGATATTATGCCAATTAATTTTTTTAATTAAATTCGTATAAGTGTCATCACATAAAAAAAAAATATTATGCCATTTATTTGTTGGGATGCATTGTTTTTAAAATTGCATTTTAAGATTAACTATTTATCTCATTTATGAATAAATACACCAACTAACAAGTGCTAGAATTGAAGTTTTTTAACAAATGAAATATTAAAGTGGGATAATAAATAGGGTAATTTCATGTTGGAGAATATTTGTTTTTACATTATATGGTGGTAAAAAAATGTAATGGTGAAAATTCTACAATTTATACTTTAAGTTTTATAATATATTATAAATAGATTGATAAATTGTATACATTATAATGAGTAATTGTAGTCTTAAAAATATTCTTAATGGGAAAAATGACAAGATAATTTTATGATTGTTTTGGTGGACACAAACTAAGTTATGAAAGGAAACCGTTAATTAGCTTTTATTTTGATTCTCTCTCTTTATCTCATCCATTCATGATCACAATTCTCTCCCAAATATGTTCTCTCATAACATTCCTATGCTTTTCACTCTTTCCTCCCTTCAAAGTCTCTTAACCACTCTCATGAAGCTCCATCCATGGAGGTAGGCCAGGAAAACCTCATTCGCAGTGCCTTACAAGTTGCAACCTATGAAGATACCTCGTCTGGGAGGAGTTTCATATGCCATAGCACAGTTAATCAAATCAACTCCAAGGGAATCTGGTTTGGAGATGACCCACTTGCATATTCTCTCCCTATTTTCTTGCTCCAACTTTTTCTCATGTTCATCTTCACCCATGTTTATTACCTTATCCTCAAGCCCTTTGGTCAACCGTCTTTTGTTTCTCAAATTCTTGTAAGCTTTAATTCCTAATGCTCATATTCTTTTGCTATATTGTGATTCATGTAAATAGCTGCATTTAAATTTGTTTAAGATAAATGAAAACTCATTACCCAAAGTTCTTAAAGAGATATTATGTTCAATGTTGTCAAATTCATTCACAAAATCCATTTGATTCATTGATATAAAGTCATAGGTGGTGAAAATTGGGTAAAAAAATGCATTTTCTAAACCAATTGATTATACAAGAACTCCTTTTCATATTATGTAGTTCTCCAAGGAACCGATTGATTGATATGTTTGCATATGGATTGTGGGGGACAGATCTTCTCACAAGATTTCTTATTTTATTTGTTAATGTATGAAAAAAATTTCTTGTTAAAATTTATATCTTACTTTCTTATTATAGTTGTTGTCAAAATTTAAACATTTGAAACTAAAGTATTTTGTATTTTTTATAATATATATTTTATAAAACATTGAGCTATTTTATTTTTGTTAAAATATTATAAATTATTGTTTATTATCACTTAGGAAAAAAACTAATTTCACTGTTATTTGTGATATAGCTGATATTAAATTTGTGACGAAGTAATATTTCGCAAGTAGTTTTATTTCCAAGTCATTTTTTGGTCATTAAATAATGTTGGGTAGTGTAGTTATTGAAATAATTCTACTGATAGGGTAATTAATAGAAGAAAATTGTAACCTATCATCAATTGTAAAGAGAGTGTATGTATATACACACACAATAACTACTCAATAAGACCATATGTGAATGTGTAGAATGAGATGTATTCCAGTTAAGAAATTGTTTCTTTGCATGAAAATATTTTATATTATGAATCAAAGTTGCTGTTATGAGTGCCATTGATTATATTGTAAAGAAATTATATATATACATTTGTCTTATGGGTTGGATTGAATATAACTGTATTTAGTTGTTTATGGTTTATTGAAACCAAGAGAGTATATGTATGTCTAATTGAGTTTTTGAATGTTTTTTTGTTAAGCAGGGTGGTGTGACTTTAGGTCCTTCTTTTCTTGGACACAGTACAAAATTTGTTGAGAAGCTTTTTCCAGCAAAAGAGAGAGGTGTGCTTGATACCTTGACCTTTTTTGGATTTATGTTATTCATCTTCTTAAGTGGGGTAAAGATAGATCCAACCATCACTTTTAGATCAGGTAGAAGGACTTGTGCTGTAGGAATTTTAGGCTACTTTGTTCCTTACATTCTTGCCAAAGTGGTTTTCTATATACTCACACATTCCACATCATTTGATAAAGAAATTTCTACGATGATGGCTATTGTGATAGAAATTCAGTGTATTGTAGCATTTCCTGTAATTACTCGCTTTCTTTCTGAACATCAGATCCTCAATTCAGAGATTGGGAGGTTGGCCACTGCTTCTTCATTAGTGACTGAGACTTGCTTCATTTTAAACATGACATTAACATTTTTTATAAAATTATCTTTAACAAAGTCAATAGTAGTATCGATTGGATCTTTCTTGTCCGCCCTTCTGCTTGTTTTCTTCGTCATCTTTGTAGTTCACCCGGCTGCAGTATGGGCAATTCAACAATCACCAGAAGGAAAACCAGTCCAAGATATTTATATTTTTGGAGTTCTAATAACACTAATGGTGTGTGGACTCATAGGTGAAATCATTGGCATAAATGCAATTGTAGTATCTTTCTTTATAGGGCTAGCTATACCCGATGGTCCACCCTTGGGAGCAGCACTGGTAGATAAGCTTGATTGCTTTGTTTCTGTAGTGTGCCTACCTATGCTTTTTATCATAGTTGGATTAAGGACAAATGTGTATGCCATACAGACAATGAAGAACATGCTTGGAATTCTAATAATTATTTGCACTACTTTTTGTGGGAAAGTTTTAGGGGCTTTGGTGCCTCTCCTTTACCTTAGGATGCCAATTCGAGATGCCTTTGCTCTTGGTTTTATAATGAACATCAAAGGCACAGTCGAAATGGCCTTGTTGACTGACTTGAAACTGAGAGAAGTAAGTAAAATTTTTAATTCAAATGCACGTTACAATTTATAAACCTTTTGGTTGTGAGCTTAACTAAAAGTTACTCTTCTATGTTTTTTTTTTTTTTCAGATGATGAATGATGAATGCTTTGCAATTATGGTTCTAAATTTGTTGTTTGTAACCGGGATTCTGTCCCCTGTTGTAAGAGTTCTATATGATCCATCTAGGAGGTTTATTGCTTACAAAAGGAGGACAATTATGCATCACAACAGTGAAGAACAATTGCGCATACTAGCTTGCATTCATAAACAAGAAAATGTTTTGGCTATTTTAAACCTCCTTTCAGCTTCCAATTCCACTAAAACAAGCCCTATTGATTTAGTTGTGCTCCAACTTATTAAGCTTGTGGGGCGATCTTCCTCTGTTCTTGTTGCACATTTGCCGTGTAAAAAGTTCGGTGATAATCCTACTCTAACTGAAAAGATATTTAACTCATTCAACAAGTTTGAAGATGCATACCAGGGCAGGGTCTCAATACATTGCTATAAAGGCATTTCTCCCTATGCTACAATGCACAATGATGTGTGCTACATGGCACTTGAAAAGAGAACAACTTTTATTATATTACCCTTTCATAAGCAGTGGATATTTGGAAGGACAACTGAGTCATCTTTTCCTTTTCAGCAACTAAACAAGAATGTTTTAGACAAAGCTCCTTGCTCAGTTGGTGTCCTTATTGATCGTGGCAATCAAAAGATGTTTTGGTGTGGCCACACAAAGGAATCGATATATCAAGTGGCTATGCTTTTCTTTGGGGGTGCAGATGATCGAGAATCACTTTCATATACAAGGCGTATGTTGAATCAATCTTATGTCCACATTACACTCTTTCATTTTTCATCTTCAACTGACATTGTTGGAGGAACAGAAAGAAGCAAATTGCTTGACACACAAATCTTAAGTGAATTTAGGCTTAAGGCCTTCAGAAATGAGAGAGTTTCTTTTAAAGATGAGTTGGTAATGAATGGAAGAGATGTACTTTCAGTTATTGAATGCATGGAGAGTCGTTATGACCTTGTCATAGTTGGGAGGAAGCATGCTGATTCAAAAATTATGTCAGAACTTAGCAAATGGAAGCATGGGGACTTGGGAGTTGTTGGAGAGATTCTTGTCTATTCAAATCTTGGTTCCCAAACTTCTATTTTGGTGGTGCAACAACAAACCAGATTTTGGGGATCACGTGATCCAGAGGAGGACTCCGCATATTTAAGAAAAGTATAAATATAGCAAAATTTAGGATTTGACAGAAAGAATTATGTATAGACCTTATGTACCTTTGATATAGATAATTTACTCCCTGCTGTACTTCCAAATTTAATTTTACTCTTTCTTTTGTATTTTTCCTTTTTAGTGTTTTTCTTCATTCTTAAATGACTTAAGTCATGGTCATCAATGTTTGATATGTATTTTTCTTAATTTGTATTATAAAACTATTTCATTTAGAAGTTCATTCATTTTGAATAAATTTATACAACACAGTAAGTTTTGTTAACTTTTACAATACCTTAAAAATTATGCCTACTATGTTTTCTTATTACTTCACAATGTAAAACCTTTCACACTTTTCTTCATAAACAAGAAGGAATAATATATAAATGAAATACTTGAAGAGTACCAAAAAGACAAATGTTAACCTAGTACAACCTCCATAACCATACATTGCATTGTCTGCAAATGTTAAATAATAACGTGAACTGCTTAATATGTGTTAGCCTACCTAGCTATTGACTAGGACATGTTATACCAACTTCTACACCTTTGTTGAGATATTATATATTCAAATCTAGCCAGATAATCACTACACCTTTGTGTGAGACCAAGTTATATTCCAAGCTGGTATGTTATCCATGTCTTTAATCTTGCATCTTCTACTTCATTATGATTGTTGTTTGACACCAAACTCTCCTGAGCAGATTGCTATACGCTATAATTTTTGTTAGAATCATTCAAATACTTCAGGCAAAGTAACAACATTCACTCCATACAATGTATCTATCATGTGAATTGTACGTCTACCGAGATCTTTACGGCATCTCTGCACTACCAAGATTCTTACGGCATCTTGGCACCTCGTCACCTTGTACGGCAATCCCCAAATTGGACGGGAGGGTTAGCAACATTATTATCAAACCTAACTAAAGTTAACTCAAACTAAAAACCATTTCAAGTTTATGGACGGGTCTCAAGTCAAGTTTGGTTGTGTCAAACCCATGTCAGGTTAAGTCGAATAAGGCTTAAATCCAACTAAGTTGTTGAGATTCAAGCTGGGATTAGTTGGATTGAGTCCAAATTGGATTCAGTCAACCCAAATTTATGTTGGACCAAGTTAGCTTAGGCGGCTGAGTCCAGTCTAACCTAAGTTGAGTTAGGTCATATCAAGCACAAGTTAGATTAAACTTAATCGGGTCAAATCAAACTTAAGTAACGCTAAATTGGATTGAGCATGTTTTAGACTAGGTTTGATCAAGTTGGATTTAACGGCTAAGTTCACATCAGGCTAGGTCTAGCTAGGTCGAGTCTAAGTCAAATCAATTTAAATATAAATATAAATTTAATTTGAAAAAAAAAAGCATGCAAACTCAACTTTTTTTTTTGATCAGCAATAAAGATTATATATATGAACCACTTCAGAGGTGATTCAACCCTTATAAAAATAATTAAGAACGACCTAACTACCTAACACCTTCCAAACATCTATTTAAAAAATATTAATCCTGACAAAAACGAATACCATCACAAAACTAAAGCGAGTAAAGACATACCGGAGGGTCGAGACCTCAATCAGAGAAAGAAAAGCAAGCTGAGGGTGTCTTAGACGTGATCCAAGACTAAGCCTTCAATTGAGCTAGAGAAAAAATCTCAGAAAAATCCAAAACTTCTTTAAAAAAATTGAATTAAAAAAATTGATTTGATTTAATTTGGGCTAAAATGATATGCATTTTAAATTCAGTTTATTTTATTTGATTTAGATAGAATTTAAAAAAATTCAATCCACTCTAATTAAAATAGAAATTTAATCTTTAGAAAAATACACTACCTTTGTCAATACATGAAAATGCAAACATAATCAACATGTTATACTCAAATTTAATTTAATTGAAAACTTTTGTGCATAAATTTGACTAGACCGTATAAATTTCAATTTAACAAAACCGCATAAATTTCAATTTATTTAAAAATTATAGATTTTTTTTACATTACAATAATTACTTTAAAGATTTATTTTATTTTATCTTTTAAACATTCTCAATTTTGTTCTAAGGTAATATATTTGCTAGATTTTTTTATCAGCTATATATTTGCTAGATGATATTGATATTACCTCAAAGATACATGACCTGAACAACAAAAGATACCTCATCACCAAAAAAGAAAAATCTTTTTGATAAAAAAAAACTACGTTATTTCATTTAAAAAAGTAAAATCAAATTAAAAAATTGAAAATAATTAGATGAAATTAAAAAAACATCATAGTAATAAGATAACTATTAAACCAATAAAAATTATATAAAAGGACATTATCTCCTGTGTTTAGCATTTTAAGGAGACACTAATATTAAAAAAATATATTTTTAACCTTTTAAAATTTCATCATAAACTATAATATGAAATATTAAAAAAGGTGAAAGTTTAAAAAAATCAACAACATGTTGTATGTACTTTTAAAATATATAATTTTTTTTTATCAATGAATCAAATAATAAATGGAGATATTTATAAAAAACTATTTCTCATACTTCATAGCAACATATTATTACATTTTTTTTTATCAGCAAACCTATTATTACATACATCTTACAATATATCCTCTCAAAAAATTAAGAATTTTAGAATATACAATTCATCTTATATTATGCGATTATTTTATATTAATTGTTACAAATGCATATATACAAATAAATGTCTTGAGCATTGATGAAGTTATATTGATGGGTCATTTATGTTCTCCATTTCGACTATATAGAACCAAAAATCCTAAACTATAGGAACATATCTAAAATGGTAACTCGTCTCGTACCAATAATTAAGGAATTTTTATTTTTAAATTATCCAATTATATCGGATAACGGCATTGATGCTTTTCAACCATTAAGCTTTTAACTTCCTCATCCATCCATTACTAAACTATCATTCCAGTATCTTTTTCCATCTTCTCTTTCACATTCTTTCAAGCTTATTTCGTTGTTCCTAACCTTGGTATAGGTTTTGGCATTGTTTTGGTTGGCCTGTGGAACATTCCTTTTCTTAATTTTGTTGATATGGAGAGTCAAATTTCAAATGAATTGAGTTCTTCTGGAATGATTGGAAATGATAAATTAGTATGTCAATATGCTATAAAACACACGGCTAGAGGTGTTTGGTATGGAGATAATCCCTTTCATCATAGCACGTCTATCATACTAATTCAAATTGTTCTTATGTGGGGTGCTGGTAGAATCACTTATTTCTTATTGAGGCCTTGTCATCAAACCCTTATTATTTCACAAATTCTGGTAAGTTTTCATCACTATTACAGTCGGTTCATCAATTTTAGTTATAATTATTAATTGATAATCAATATGAAAATTAAGAACAAATTCAACGTTTTTATACAAAATAATTCATTTTCTATTTGGTAATAATGTCCTATTTAGAGAGAGTAGTTACTTGAAGTATAAACACATGTTTTGAAATAACTTTTTCATGTACTTTTTTCTAGATAGGTTATGTTATAAAGCTAATGAAATAAAGATTTTAGTAAGCATGTCAGTTAGTTAATTTTACTAGCTAGGAAGACCATAGTTACTAGGCATGCAAAGCATTTGAAATAAATATAGTCAAATCATGTTTCTGAATTTTTTTCATAACTTTTTCTTATTCAGAAGTTTCCTCACAGAATTGATGAGATAAAGAGTTGAATGGGCATGTGATGTTAGTGTAAAAGGGTTTACAGCATGAATGAATTAAAAGTTATTTTTACTGTAACCAATAGTTTTTTATTGGCATAATACTGAATGCTCCTTTTTGATTGGTTTGATCAGGCTGGAATCATATTGGGTCCTATAGTTCTCGGTCAGCACAAGTCAAGTCATGATATGCTATTTCCAATAGAAAGCCAAATGACACTGACAACATTTGTTGAATTTGGCATGATTATCCATTTCTTTAAGATGGGGGTGCAAATCGATCCCAGGCAAATCTTGAAGATTGAAAAGCAAGCAATAGTAATTGGTTTAACTGGTCACATGTCTTCTTTACTACTTAGTAGTGTAATTTTCAATATTGTTGGATCAATCTACCCTGAGGAAACTAGAGACCCTAGTGTTCACGTTTTGGTGATATCATCTTCTGTGACTTCATTTCCTGTTGTTAGTAACTTTCTAACGGAGATGAATATCATGAACTCGGAGGTTGGACGCATAGCTGTATCCACTTCCATGGTTAGTGATTCATGCATGTGGATATTGTATTTTGTGGTGATCAATGGTGCTAAAGCAATTAAACACGAAACATATAAACCTATTACAGAAATAGTTGTGTCAATTAGTTATTTCGCCTCTTTATTCTTCCTTCTAAGGCCATTGGTTATATGGATCTCCAATCGTAATCCACGAGGAAAACCCATGAGACAAAGTCATTTTTTGACAATCATTTGTATACTTTTGCTGGTTGGATTGTCTGCAAGTGTTGCAGGACAACCTCCTTTCATTGTTGCCTTTTGTTTTGGGTTGATCTTACCGGATGGTCCCCCTTTAGGTTCTGTTCTGACAGAAAGGCTTGACACTGTTGGTTCTACTTTGATGGTTCCATCTTATTGTACTATTATAGGCCTTAAAACCAGTCCTTATTCAGTAGCAGAAGCCAAGTCAATAACCATTGAGGTTATCTTACTTTCAATGTATGTAGGGAAGTTTCTGGGCACCATTTTACCCTCACTTCACTTTCAAATTGAATTTTGGGATTCTTTTGCATTGGCTGTAATCATGTGCTGCAAAGGCCTCATGGATCTCTGCTTCCTCGACTTATTATTGAATATTAAGGTATGTGACCATTTTTTTGTTCCAATACCGAGATGTTCATTGCTCTTTTGGTGTTCTTCATTACAATTATACTTTCATACTAGTTGTGTTAATTTTGTTGTATTTGATGTGTATGAACAGGCAATAGGAGAGCAACCTTTCACCCTTGCTATATTTACCATGGTGTTCGTAACTGGTTCTGGAAGTCTATATGTTTATCACATGTATGATCCTTCAAGAAAGTATAGATCATATAGTAAAAAGTCAGTTAGGAATGCTCAGCATGAATCGGAACTCAAAATACTTGCATGTATCCATAGTGAAGAAAATGTATATCCAATCATCAACCTTTTCCAAGCCTCTAATCCCACAGAGGCTACACCCCTCTCGGTCTTTGTTCTTCACCTTGTGGAGCTTTCAGGTAGTGTAATTCCCACTCTCAGAAAGAATAAGAGTGCTAACAAGTCATCTCAACACATACAAAACGTCTTTGATCAATTTTACCAGCACAACAACGGGTATGTCATGCTGCATTTCTTCACAGCAAATACCCTATCTGTAGGCATGCCTGATGATGTATGCAGCATTGCAATGGAGTCCAAGTCTAACATTGTGATTATGCCATTTCATAAGCAATGGTCCAGCCAAGGAAATATGGAGTACTCAAATGCTTCAATTAGGACACTAAACCAAAATGTTCAAAACAAAGCTCCTTGCTCCGTTGGCATCTTCGTAGACCGGAGTCAAATCAGTGACAAACTATTACTGGTATATGGGAAGTTTATTTGTGAAATTGCCATGATCTACTTAGGTGGAGCTGATGACCTCGAAGCATTGTCTTATAGTTTACGTATAGCTCAACACCCAAATGTGAGACTAACAGTATTTTGGGTTAGGGTTAAAATCCAAGGAAAACAAAGGAAAACAAAGAACCCTTACATTGACTTGATGGAGCATGTACGTTATAGTAGTTACCATGAAGGCAAAGTAACCTTCAAGGAAGAGGCTGTGGAAGATGGGGCAGAAACAACACAAGTTATTCGAAGGATAGAGTCAAACTTTAGTTTGGTCGTAGTTGGTAAGCATCATGTGAAAGACTCTGAATGTACACTAGGATTGACAGAATGGTGTGAACTTCCTGAGCTTGGTCCACTTGGAAACCTCTTAGCCACATCAGATTTTACATGTTCAGTTTTGGTGGTACAAGAACAACCAAGGTGGTTCTAAAAAAATTAATAAACTTTAGAACTTATTTGTCATATAGATTAAATATATGCTGAAATTTGTAAAGTCTTTGCGATTATGGTTTGCATGCATTTAGGTTCTTTATATGTTCCAAAACGTGAGAAACTCCTTTCACACCATAGGATAACTTAGCCAAGTATAGCTTTCAAAATACAAGTGATATCCTTGAGTTTGTTTCAAGCTTGAAAAAGAGATTAAACTAGAAAAAGAGATATAAAATACAACTTAGAAATTTGAGAATAATTAAGGATAGATAAATTTTTTTTACCAATTTGAGTTAAGTCGTGTGGGTAAGAAAGGGATTTTAAGTAAAAAGTCTTCGGACGTAAAAATTATAGTTGATAAAGACAAAATCATGGGTGAGATACACAAATTTTGTGTTTAAATCGTGTGACATTTGCATAATTTTGTTTATATTAATTAACTGAATTCTGCATGAGTGACACAACTTTAGTCAATATAAAATAATACAACTTATGTTGTGCACGGGTGACACAACTTCAATTGTATTATTTTTTTATGTTTTTTAAAAAAAGAAAAAGTTATGTTAAATATTTTTTTAAAAATCAAGAATTTATTTTAAGTTATTGGTTTGAATGATATCTCTTTGACTCAGTATGTTTTACTTACACTGACTTAACAACGGTTATTTATACTAAAATATTATATTAAAATAATAATAAAAAATTAAATATTAAAATAAAGTAATAATTTTTATAGTTGTAATTTGGATGTGAGAGAAAAGTGATGATGTCAACCTATCATTACGTGGTTGGTTTATAGAATTTTTGATTGAATAATTTGATGACATGAAGTGCAGTTAGGTTTTCTGAAATATATATGACTTGTGAAATTTATTATTTGTGTGATTATATTATCTTTCTTATTGTTTGAATTAGAGAAAACCAGGTACATCCATAACGAAATGCATGACCTAGATTAGAACAAACAAAAAAAGTATTTTTATATATAAAAGAAGGGTACAATAATAGCAATTGTTCGTATCGACAATAATGTGTTATTATTTGTTAATAAATTTTTCTATTATAAAAAAATACCTTATGTTTTCTTATATTCTCATTTACCATACTTATATATCATTCAACTAACTCGTACAAATTTACATAATATCGTAATCTGCAAATAATTACAATTAACACATTATTATGAATCTAAATTTTACCATTGTCTTTAAAATAATATACACACAAAAAATAACTTTATTAAATTTATAAATATACCACATTGTACAAAACATTAAAATCTTTCCCGCATTAAATCTATTTTTTTTTCACAATCAAAGTGAAGTTGTGCATTGGTGGCACAGCTTCAGTACATAATAATACAACTTGACATGATCTTGACCCAATGATTTGGCCTAACACGGACCGAACCAAACCTTTTTTGCTGATAAAAAAAAACAACAACAACAGACTCAACCAAACCTGACCTGATTTGTGCTCGATTCCACCTGAGTCCAACCTGATCTGGATTTGACACTAGTTGAATCCCAAACTTGACTTGATATGGTCTAACCTAACTTGACTAAACATAATCCCATCTCAACACGATTTGACTTGAATTGGAGTCGACTCAGCTAGACTTGAGTCCGACTGACTCAACTCAACCAAATTCGGGTCAACTCGACTCTACCAAACCCGAGTCTACTCTACTCAACCTATGGCTTAACAGAATCAACTCAACCCATCTTAAATTGGTCTTGATCGGACTAGGCCTAACCTAATCTTGATCGGTTCAATTTGGATATCGGGCTACTCGCCCAACCTGCCATCATGGCTCCTGTAAGCTCCGCATTGAGTGTTGTGGCAAGACCTAAAACAGCACAAAAACTACCCATAAATTCTGCAGCATTCCCCTGAGGAAGCCCACATGCAGCCCTAGCTGGTGTTCCACGAGCATCCCCATCAACATTACACTTCACCATAACAGGTGCAGGAGGTTTGCTGCTTTTTAGGGTGGGAATTTATGCTGACTTTTCTGATAATGGTGAATTCCTGGATGTCATTCTGCATCTAGAGATGTTTCCTACCAAATAACATCTTACTCGTAAAACACTGAATGCAGCAGAAAAGGAAATTGGATCATTATATTTTTCATGCTCCATACTAACGACAGAACATTAATACATGATGCTCTTCTTAGGTCTTGCATTCCCTGTTTTACCATCAGATCCACCACATCATCCAGGGTAGTACACATAGAATTCAGATTGAACATATCTTCCAGCCACCACTTTGCATTGGAAGAAGGTGTGGTCTATAGATTCCAAATCAGCCTTGAGCATAGAGAAATAACATATTGTTGCAGCCTTCTTCTGTCCAAGGGAATTATGTTCTGCAAATAGGTTCATCTGGAAAATCTGACTTTGAGGCTCACTAGCCAGCTTTGCAAACATCACAAACTCTGGCTTTAAGATTCAACATGGGTGGGACATTTAGGAGGTCCATAAGGGGCTCAGAAATGCACCAAGAGTCCTTCCACAACCTAATAGTAAATGAATCCGTCTGCTGTTGTCTAGAACAATTTAGTAAATAAATATCTCTAACTTTTTAACTATTTTGAGTATCTTTTCTATTTAACTAGTTCTGTTTTCATTACTTTTAAGTATATGTAAAACTTGTTGGAAACTACTGTTTTAAAACAAAATAAACAAGTATAATAGTTAGAATCAGCTGCGTGACTTAAATACTTGCTTTAACAAGTAAAATAACAATAAATTTAATAAATTCTTAAATATTATAATAATGTAACTATTAGTATTTGGCATCATATTGTTTTTTTTTTTTTCACATAAGAGCGTTATAGTTAAAAGAAATATCTAGTATTAGTTATAATACAATAACGTAATTATATAATCATCATAATTTAAATTACGTCTATTTTAATTATTTTCTACGTTCATGAAAGCAATAATTTTATTTAGTGGTAAAATGATAGGAGAGGTGAAGAATGATAATTAAAAAAATAAAATGAGTAATTAAAATAATAATTTTTAAAATAAATTTAAGAATATTAAAAGGGAAGTTAATTAAAAACATTTTTTAATCATATAATATATATATATATATATATATATATATATATATCGAATAATATAATAGCCATGTTAATGTTAGTAGGTAAATTATAATATAAATTAAAACGTTCCTAAAGGGAGAATGTCTCAATTGACATACCCGACTTCCCTCTTTGTCAATTGAATGCTTTAAGACTTTGATAAATAAGTTATGGATGCAATTCGGGACAAGTCGACTTTATCACCTCACCTTAATAATCCTTGTAAATATTCTATAAGAGAAGAGATATTGTTACGCTCATTCATGGAAAGATTTAGGAAAATAGCTTTAAATAAAACCTTAGTTTCAATGTGGCCCTGCAACATACAATAAAGACCTTAAGGTCGGGACCTTTCGCCGACAGCCTATGCAAAAATTTAGTCGCTGACTTGAACAAGTTACGAAGGAGGACCGCAAAATTCATGTAGCTAGAAGACTTGCATGAGTTTATAAACAATGTTCGGGCCTAAATGGTTCTGAACAAGAAAGAGGTTGGGAAGGTCTCATCACTGCAGTGTGGATATTCCCTGATGTGTGTCTCTTATATGAATTTGATGGTCTTTGATCTCTCCCAGGTCACGATCTTCGACCTTGATTAATACTTGTAAAGGATACTTCAACGCTCAAGTCAGTGCTCGATTATCAGTGGTTGGAGTAATAAATGTTATTAGGAATGCGTATGTTTGTCTTATCTTGGAGCATATATTTATAGTGCCAACATGGGCCTTTACTATTGGGCCTGGTTTACCAAGATAATACTAGTATTAGATAAGTCTTTCGTACAATGATTATATTAAACATGTTATTTCATAGTATTTCTTGATTTCCTAAGATATACTTGACTGTAGAGTATTTGACCATACCATGGGGGTACCTTGTGATGTATACGAATAGTACCTTATACAAGAAAATCTACAACAAAAAATCTACTACGACTAAGAGAAAATCTACAACCCAACATGTTGGGCGAAATCTATCTCGATTGAACAGGTCTAACTCGACTAGATTCTAATCTTATAATTAAACTAAGGTTGACCATGACTGAACGTATCTAGCTCGACTAGATTCCAACCTTAGAAATAAACTAAGATTGACCATCGACTAAACAGGTCTAGCTCAGTTAGATTCCAACTTAGATTAAAGTAAGGTTGAGTAAATCGGTTAAAACGCGACCATGGAAAAAAAAAATGAACTTCAAGCAACTAAATGATCAAAATGAATTATGCGAGAACTAAAGGCTTATCTATCAAGGTATTTAAAGAAAATTTTAAAGATTGAATAATATTAATTAAGATTTAGAAGATAATTAATAACTAACCAAAACTTATAAATACAATAGTCATGATAAACAAGAGAAAACTCAACACTCAATCTGTATACCTTGTTGTTTAAACTTTGAACCATAACAATTAGTAACTATTTTTATAAATTAAAATAACTATCTTATAAAATAACTAGTTATTATTATTATTTTATTATTATTAATAAATATAATATTAATAATAATAGTGTTTCGTCGTAGGTGACTTGATTTTACTTGCAAGTAATAATTTATAGCTAATATTAATAATTTGCTCATAACAAAGCTAACGTCTAACATGCTTCAATCTCAGCTAGAGGCGATGCAATCTTAGCTATACCCAATTCCACGGTAGAGTTGGCCAAATCCTAACAAAATTCTTCATATTTTACTTTTTTTTTTTTTTTTTTTTTGGTTTAACCAAGAGTTGTTTGACTCCATTTGTGTTACATCTCCATGACAAACACTATGCTTCATGTGATGTTTGAGTCGAGTTGCGAACACTTTAACTCACTTTACTAACCTTTTGGATATAACCGAAACTAAACTTTTGTATCTAACTCAAGGTCTTCTTGTACTGAATCAATCACATACTTTAGTGGTTTAGAAATTAAATTAAAGTATTTGATTTGGAAAAAAAAGTAAAGTAGCAAGAAAGAATGAGTTAATTTGGGTTTCAATTGAGAAAAACATATGTGGATAGATCTACCCATATAATATATGGTGGAGTGAAACCATAGTAGGCATATGGTCCAAAGAAATTAGTAAAATATATATGCATGAGTTGTACTGACAAAGGGATGTGCAAAGAATTGTCTAGTTACTATATAGTATTGTTAGCATGGGAGAGAGGAGAGGAGAATCCATGTGAAGAAGTGAGTAATTAATAGGAAAAATATTAAGTTAAGGAAGATGTATATGCCAGCTTGTTTGCTTTTGTTTCTTTATGAATGTAGCGTGAAGATGTCGCTATTTGAGAACTATATGTCTTGCAAGACAACAAAATAAGCTACCCACGTTTACTTTCATTTTCAAATCATGGATTATATGTTATATATGTGGTCATATTAATTCCTCAAGCACCCACCATGCCCCACCTCATGCATAATGTTTCCTTCTTCTTCTTCTTCTTTCTTTTTAATTTCTTTTATAAATGAATATCGTCACTCCCCTCAAATTGCAAGATTAACCCATAAAGTGTTATAAAAAATTTTAAAAAAAAAATCATGTTTTTTTAAAGTGAGGATGGGGAGGAGGACTTGATCACCAACATTAATATTGAAACATACTTTTGCTAAGAATTTAATAAGGCTGTTATCCCAAATTCCCTCCCCATTGCCTGAAAAGATAGCTAATTTGGTTTTTTCTTGTGTTCATGTTTTACCTTGACTTCTAGACAAGAGCAAAAGACACTTGCATATTTTCTAATTATTGGTACTTAGACGGTTCAAATAATATAGTTACAGCTCATAGCCTTAATTAAGTTGGAATATTAATACGAACACTATAAGCCAAAAACAATGTTGGTAATATATAATTAAAATGACAATAATGTCAACTTAAGACCCTCTTCTTTAGTTTCTTTTCTATATATATATATGGATAGATTCCTAGTAGACATATGTGGCTAACGTGCATGCTCCTCTTAATTATCTAAAATAAGACTTGGTTTAATCGTTGAAAAATGGGAAATTCAAAACTATTTTAGATCATTAGTTGGATGCCACAATTAGTTTTCTTAGAAATTAAAAATTTCATTTCGGCAAGCCATTTAAGACAAATAGATAAGCTTAGCCGGGTTTCCAATTGTGGGGTACAAATTAAAGTTAAACACACATTTTCCCTTCACTCTTTTATATATATATATATATATATATATATATATATATATATATATATATATATATATATATATATATATATATATATAAATCAACAAACATAAATAAATAAAGAACGATATTTGCATGAACTTGAGGTTGGAAATTGTTTGGTACAATCTTGAAATCTTCACTCTTGGTAACTTCTTTTCTATCCTTTTTACCTTATTGTTGGAAAGGAAACAAATTAAAAAGGTTTGATCAAACTCAACTCCGCAAAACAATTTGAAAGCAAGGTAAAAAATTTATCCACAAAATCAAATCCCCACATACATTTATAAAACAAGGAGAAAAAGTTTCTGTTCCTATATATTTTAATAATTGAACATTTTTTTTCTTTTTTTTTCTCTTCTTTTTCCGGCCATGTCGGATTCCGGCAACCGGCGGATAACACAAAACCCACTAGTCTTCTGATATACTCTCCAAATGAGGTTTCCATATTCCGATGCGACCTTTTCGGCGATCACGACACGATGATTTTTTCTCTTTAGAAACTTTGTGAGAGACTTTGAGTGATCGTGATGAAAAATCGTCACTATCACCCTTGTTGTTCTTCATTATTGATGCTTTCTTTTTCATATCACCGTCACCACCAATGCTTCCTTTTCCGGCGTGTCTTTTCTTCTCCGGCAGCGAAGTTTCCGGGATCAAGAAGTAGATGCTGCCCCTTTTGAGCTCGGTCTCCGGCGAGAGGATCAAAATCCGGCGAACAACTCCTTCAGAGCTAGGTTTGCTGAGAACATGGTTAGGGTTTGCTTTGAGAACCTCTCCCGCTGTGATTGAACGTGTAATCTCTTCCACATAGCCGTTCAAATGCACTATCCGAATCAAGTCTAGTGCCCCACATGGAAGAACACAAGCCAAACAGCACCTTAAGCTATTTCCCATTGTTGCTCTTTATATATCTGAATAATAAATAGGAAACTAAAACTGATGTAGGGTTTCAACTTTGAATCCTGATCAGAAAAAAAAAGGTTTCTAAACCTCTCAAGCCCTTGGCTAAAACTATGTGTAGCTTTGAATGTTGGAGAATTGTTTGAAGAAGGGAAGGAGGTGGAGTAGGAGTTGTGTATATATAGCAACTACCGTACTTGCAATGCAAAAGGAGAATTTGATAATGATGGTGGGTGATGATGATGTTTTAGTTAATAATTATGGAACTTGGTGGATTCAAATTGACCAAGCTGCCCTTTGTGTGACTTCAAATTTTTGGGGTTTGAATATCTCTCACATGGTGGGGTTGGCTTCCTTCAATATCTAATTAACTTGTGTGTGTAGGTTGTGGCTTGCTGCCATGTGTTGCTTTAAGAACTATATGCAGTCACTGATGTAGTAAACTTTGCCAAGTTTTGTTAAGGATCTTTGATAATGATTAAATTCTTAGTTTCTTACTTGCTTTTTTCCATTTTATCTTGGTTTCTTAAGGAAAATTAAGTCCATGTGATTAATATGCATGCTGCTTTATTTTGACTAGGTTGCTATACATATATGCAGTCAAATGTATTTGCATGGAGGTTTCGATTAATTAATATTATTAAAATATTTCCATATTTCGAGATATTTCTTTATATGATTTTTTTTTTCAAAAAAATCCTACAAAAGAATAAACATTTATCTGTAAATTTTTGTGAAGTTCTTTGAAATGTTCATAAAAAAATTCTAGAGAAATTTAGTAGCTAAGTTGAAATAAAGTGAATTTAAAATGCGGTAAATAAATTAAAATTAGTTATAAGTTGTAAAAGGAAAGTGAAAGACTGAAAAGCCTAATCATTAAGTAGTTTATTCTGTTAAAGGGTGTTTATTTTGTTTACAAGGTGGGTAGAGTTTCTAGCTAGAGTTAAATGATTTGGATTCTTATGGATCAATAAAAACTACTTTACTCTCACAAAAATAAGTTAAAAAGAATATAGAGCAAACTATCCGAGTTGTATATACTAAAATTAGACCATCAATGCTTTAAATTGCCATTATAATTAGTATTGAGAGATCAAAACTATGGTGTAAACTCAAATTTTAATATGGAGAGTGTTGTTAGATAGAGTTGATCTCACAATGGAGATGAAAGTAGTTAGAGAAGATAGAATATCCTAGAAAAGGAATATGAGCTTGAGACAAGAACATTGACACTACTTCAATTGTCACTGAAACATGCTGCTGCAAGGTTGAGGGTTTGGGTAATTAAGGTGAAGATTTGAGATGAACAATAGTACTTTTTTTACTTTGTTTCTCTTTTTCTTCCTATCAATATTTAATGAGAGGAAAATAAAATAATGGTTTAGAATAATAAATGTACATATTTGGTAAGCCATTAAATGTGCATGGATTTAGTAATGGTAAAATGTTTGAAGATAATCAAAGTTTAGTTCTACGTACTAAGGTATTATTATTTCTTGTAACAACGTATACAGAACTATTAAATAAACAGAAGAAACAAAATATCATTTCCCATAAACTGAGACATTGGTTGATCAAACAATATTAATTTAGATCCATAAGGTGCCATGGGAAGTGGTGTGATCAACTGCACAAAAGGTTATGAAGAAATAGATAAATATTGGCATCTGACAAGAAACTAGTTCACAAGAGACAAAAAATAAAGTATGAAATTAAACCAAAATTAAAGGGCTGATTAAGGTCCTTAATCCTTTCCTATTAAATCTATATGAAATCCGCGTTCAAGGGTAACCATGTTTACCCACAGAATCTCAGGGTCATAATGTTCAGACTTCAAAGTATTTTTTAAAAAAGATAAACACTTATTGGTACGTATTGCATTGGAAAAGTACGTATCTTCATATACGTACGGCGGTGTCTTCTTAAAAACTAAAAGGCTACATAAATTATCAAGAATATCTGCATTTCTAAACCAATTTGATATTTAAAAGATATTTCAACTCCTATAAAAAAAAAAAAAACTTTCTCAAATAACTCAAAATAATTCTTAAGATAATTAAGACAAATAACTTTTAGATGATGCTTTTAAAACAGAATTTATAACATTACATACCTTCTCAGATCTGTATAAAAGTTATATTTTATATTAGCTTAGAATTATTTTTCAGATGGATTATTATTATTTTAGCCTTAAATGATAGTTAAGTGATAATTTTGAGTGTATAATGCAGATGACTTTGAAGGAATTAATGATAGTGTGTAACTGGCCTAAGCAATAAGGTGTAGGTCGAAGGCATGTTTCTTTGATCCAGCCTGGGCAACGAATTATGATTCAACTTACTCATTAATTAATGCAGTATATAGTTATCTTGATAGATGATTATTATTATTATTATTATTATTATTATTGTTTTTATTTGAAGTTAAAATGTGGAGCAAGTTACCATTAATTAGGTGATCCTATGATATATATAATTGAAGGGCATGGGGCTGGACTTGATGTGATATTTGTGTCACTTCAAACAAATTTGCTTTCATGACAGATATTTGCAGGTCCTTTTTTCATCAAAGAAAAATGGTAATGATGGCTACAACTCATCATTGATGAAACTAGTAAGGTCCTTCCATATATGCTTCAATGGTTTTTGTCTATTACGAATAATTTGAACAGAAAATGAAGCAATTAATGGATCACAAAATTTTGGCTCAAAGCGTGTCAAAATTAGACCACCCGTCAACTCTACATGTTTCGGTGATCAGATCTCACCCTCCATCGCCCCCTGTTTTCATTTTATCAGAATACGTGTTTTTTCATTCATTGTATATTATTGGAGATATGTATGGTGTTTTGAGTTACTTCTTTCTTTAAAATCTGTCCAAAAAGTATTAGGTGATTTATTATTAACGAGTTGCAAGATTTTTGTGATTTTATGAGTTATGGGCTTGCTGTGATTTTTAATTGTTTATTTCAAAAATAGATTGTTTTAGAATCTTCGGTTCATGTCTTTCTGGTTGTGTGTGGAGTTGAAAAAAAAAAGTAAGTGTCTTAAATTGTATTTTTTATAAGGGTTAAAATATTTTTGAAATATCTCTTATTTATTTATTTTTTTAAAAAATAAAATATTATTGAAGTTATAAATTAATATATTTTATAATAATTATAAATTTTAATTTATAAATTAATTTTATAAGATTAAATTAAAATTTATTTTTATTTTTATTTTTTAATATATATTATATTTTTTTAAAATTTATCATAATAAAAATTTATTAAACTTATAAGATTACTTATCCAATAATTATTTACAATATAAAATCTAGAGTTAAACTTAAAATTCATATTTTAATAATTATATTTAACAATAATATGAATAATGTTATTCAATAACAATAATATCTAACTAGATATATGAGTTTTTAACTAATTTCTCGTAATTAATTTTCATGAAAATTCAAATTTCTTTGACTAACATTATTTGGATCTACACGTACAAAAGTTTTATATAACTTTTTTATCAAAATAAATAAATAAATAAAATAAAATAAAATATTTATAAGATACTTTAACTCATAAAAAGAAAATTAAAGATATATATCTTTCTCAAATAATAAAAAAACATCTTCAATTCACAAATATTCCTATAAAAAAAATATATAACAATTATATCTAATAAAAACTTACATTCATATATTTTTTATAAAAAAAATCTTATACTATTAATAAGTCTCTATTATATAATTCAACCTTCATAACATTCATACCATTGTTTCTTTTTCATACTTCACATAAAAAGATCTCTCTACACATATGTGTGATAACATATTTATTGTAATGCTCAACTAAGATGTTTCAATTCTTTTGATAAAGAGTCTTTTTAAGCTATTAAAAAGCTTTACATCATAAACTAAAGAAAAAAGAAAAGTAAAAACTACGATAGCTGAATGCATGCACGTCACCTTGAACTTACACTATAACCGATACATTTTCCCATTTGTTGTGTCTTTTTTCCTTAATCTTTATCTTGTGATGGTAAGTGTAACTGCAAATATTGGAAGGTAGTGGTGTTGGTGTGGTGGCTATAAATTGATGCACAGAGTGTGTAAAGAGGATGAAGCTTCGTGGAACTGAGGTTTCAGGCACCGACCACAACAGTAGCAGAAAACCTCAATCAAACGTTTCTTCTGATCATAAACTATTGTGGTGGTTAAGGGAATGCACGAGGCATGCCATTTACAAGATTCCTAGTGCACTGCTATTAAATCTATCAGAAAAAGAGAAGCTTAATTAATTTGAGGTTGTGCTAATTATAATCAATTATTGAACAACGTGAACTTAGTCTGTCTCTACACTAAAGCCAAGGTGGAAACCCTATTAATTAATCACCCACACCTACTATTTTTATCTTTCTCGTAGTCTAAATAAGTGTGATTTAAGTAACTAGCATTCATGTGTTAATGATGGGTGATAATCACTTTTTTCTTATTGTAATAACATCCTCCTTAATTAACGCTACCGAGATATGGTCCCTTCTGAACTTAAATATATATAAGAACAAAATATTTAAATATTTTTTTTAACTTTATTTAATGTTGCTTTTTATAAAAATGTCATTATTTTTTACATTTAAGCATTATTTTTAATAAATACAACTTGACGGTAATGTTTAAAAAATATCTCTTTATTCTATAAAAAAAACAAGAATGTTAAATAAACTTAACCATTGTTCTTAATTAGAGTGAAGTTTTGCTTGTAATTGAATCGGGAGATAGTATATACTTGTCACATCATAAAAATATATAAATAAAAAAATTATTCAAGATATAGAAAATTAAAAGGAATAGCAAGACAATAAAAAAAAACCCATTATAAAATAAGCATAAACAAATATGTTTTTAAACTGGTATAACAATTTCTAACAAAAATGAACAATCACAAATTATTAATTTTTACCCTCGTTTCTATATATATATATATATATATATATATATATATATATATATATATATATATATATATATATATATATGTTACAGCAGAAAAATAAAACAAGTAGGAACCCCATGTCTTTTTTTTTATGTTACCAATACACTCTTTAGTTTCTATCTCAATATGCATACTAATTTCATCTTTTTTTTCTCTCCCTTTCCCAATCAAACAAACTCTTAAGCATTTGATTATTAATTAGATGTTTAAATTTTAAGTATCTTTTATAAAAAAGATTTAAAACAGAAAATCTCAATGCAATGAAAAATATGAGAAGTGTAAAAAATATATCATAATCTTAATTTGCTGTGTACGATTGGCCAATGCACAGCAGCAGTATCACCTCGAGGCTCGTTCTGATATGAGTCAACTGAGTCAAGTGCATGTTGTTTTGGTTGTGTAGTTAACATCCCAAGAAGCTTTGATCTCGAGATTCAGATGATTGGTCTTCATCTTCACCCATATTTATACAATTCTAGCTGGCAGTGTTTCAAACAAAACAACCAAAGAGAACGCATTCAACCCACTTTAAAATCACTATTTTTTTCTAAGAGTCCGAACATAAATTTAAAATATAATTAAAGTGAAAAATTAGTTAGTGACATGTAATTAACAAAATAGAAGAGAACTGTTGAACGTGGTAACCAGATTTTGGTTTATTTTTTATTTAGATGCATACGACAAAATCGACATAAAAGAAGAGGTTGAAATGATAACGAGTGAGTTTGGGTAGACGACAAATTTTGGATTTGTACCATAGTACCATTTCCCGTAATTCTGATACGTGTTGGACTTCGGATTACATTATTATTCATATTAATCAATTTTCCAAGATCTCCAGAATCCTCATCATTTTTTTATTCACAGGACTTGTTTTTTACATTATAATGTGAAGATTGTATTCTAACTTTTAAAGTTCTTCCAACCTCGAATGCATTCCAGGTATTGCTTCTTTTCAAACTCACAACTCTATCTTCTCTTCTTAAAATGTTTCTACAGTAACTAAAGGAGAAAAAAAAGTGTATTTAGATTATTTTTGGTTTCAATATAAAACTATTAGATAATACCATAATAAAATCTTACATTCCATTTCGTATATGTTTTATGAACAAAAACAAAACAGAGAATAAGACAATGAATTGCAGATCAAAGAAGAGGTTCATGAGTCCCATAGATGAAACACAAAATTAATTTTCATTTTCATTTTCTCAAATTACATAACTTCCTTGTAAAAATCATACCCCGATGAGTTGTACAGATATATAAAGCACCAAATTTTGTTGTCATGTGTTTTATACTGTTTTACCTAACCTGTTCAAAGGAAGGGGAAAATACAGGTATGATCAGATTCTTCATGACATAAAAATTAAGAGCTAATGAACAGTAGAATCATAGAATCATGTTGAATCAGAGTTCTTATTATGGAGGGTCATACAACTTTAATAATTAACTTGTGTGGAATAGAGGGTTTTCTTGGTACCTTTTTAGGATGATTGTTATAATAAGTTTGATTAATCTTTGTTTTCTTTCTGGATTATAAATTTTTTTAATAAAATTAAAATATCCTTAAAATACTTTTTATTTATTTATTTTTTACTGATAAAAAAAATATAAAAAATCAAACCTAAGTTACATCGATATCATTAAAATCTTCTTTCATGTGTTAGAGTACCAAAAAATGCAAAAAGAAAGAGAGCTCATACAGAATCAATTATAGAAAAGCACAGAGATTCCCTGGAACAATTAATTCATCAAATCCGATTTATATATATATATATATATATATATATATATATATATATATATATTAAATTGACATTCTCTAAAGTTTGATAATATTGCACACAATCCTCCTAATTTTTTCTACTTCTACACTAGCACATTTTATACTGACATTTTTTTTTTTAAATACACCAAATAGTATAATAATTAGAAACGCAGGAAGAGTTTGCATCAATGGGATAATAACTTTCATTAATAAAAGAGTGAAATGACATTATATTTTGTTAAAACTAAAACAAAATAAAAATGTTGATATTTTGATGAATCACTTGAAGAGAAGAGTAGAAATTGATATCCAAGTATTGTGACATGAGATGGTTTATTTTGAGTGAAAAAAATGAGTAGTGGGTGAGATTATATAGATGTTTGATATGGTTTTGCATGTTGAATAAAGGTTTACCTGAAGTTCCTTGGGATGTTATTGCAACTACCAAATCGCAATATAATCTTGTAAGCATTGCTTCATGTTTCGAAACATTGAATGGGATCTTGGAGAACGAAGATGAGATCGAGATCAGTTTTAAGCATTGATGTTAACTGGCAAGAGCTATATATAAATCTAAGTTATGATTTGTATCCACGAGTGGGTTAGTATCCAATCAAATCTAATATTAAACACAAGCTCTTGGTCCTAGATAAATTAGGTTATATAACAATCCATGCATATGCATATATTTTAGATGGTGCATGCACCAATCAAATAAAATGGAGATACCAAATTCTTAATAATTAATATATATATATTATCTTCAACTATTTTAATCCATATAACCAAATTATATATAAAATATAACAAAACAAATAACAAATATATGTACAAATCAAGAAGTGATATCACGTCAACATGCATGAAAAATGAGTCTTTAATATGTTACTATCACTTCTCTCTTGGTACGAGGGATGTAAAACAAACAACACATGCAGGACTGAACAAGGTCCATATTAGTATTACAGTTAAAGAGATCAATTTACTTCTTCATGGAAGTTCTTGATATTTCTTTATGTATTCTATAGGTATTATGTTAGGATAGGTCCAATAGTATAGATAAGCCCAAACTCAATCACCTATTTAGGTGATAGGGTTTCTCTGAATAAAAAAAAAGGAAGAGAAGAATTTAATAATCCTAATTTAAAACTAATATAGTCTTACTATTCCTTTTAGGCTTAGTATACATAGTCGCTTTCTATCATACTACTCCAATCTATGACCATATTCTTTGACAATCGTCTCTATTTATGCATAAAAGAGGTCTTTTTACATATGTTATTTAAAGTATTTTATATTTTTTAATAGTTTAAGGTGGATGTATATGATGATGTAAATTTATGTTTCACTTAATTTCTAGTCGAATTACAATATTATGATGTAACAAACATACATACTTTTGTAAAGAAAAAAGGTAAAAATATCCAAAATTTATGTTAGATCAAATACAATTATACTTGCATTATAATGAAAAATGTAAAATTTATCCTTTGTAATAAGTTTTTCATTTTCTAACTAGGTTTTCTTTGGAGGGAACAAAACCACACTACAAAGTAATCTTTAAGGATAATTACAATCAATTAATTGGGCCTATGGTGAATGATAACCAATTAGTTATATTATCATAATTTAAAAAAATACAAGTTAGAAAATTAAACCTTCAATGTATGGACTTAGGTAAATATGCAATTAGAGTCACTTATCCATGTTTTAGATCTAGACATTTGTGTATTAAGGCTCAAGAAATTCGAAATCCATATAATTATGATTTGTCTTGCTCCACACTCAATTTGTCCATGAACCTACACAATGAATTATAAGTAAAATGTAATTATTATTATAATATGAAAAACATAAACAACATAAAATGACTTACATGCCCATAGTTGTATCACTAAAATATTTAACATGGAGGTTCCCCCAACATCATCCAATGTGTTTGGTACAGAAGAACAAAAGTGATATCGACTTCAAATACTCTATTTTTCGAATGTACCTGTAATAGTTTCCTCCTCAACTTGGGTAATATGGTCTTAAGTTGAGATATTGGATCATGCTAAACTTCTACCACGTCATCATCATTAGTACCATGTGTTCCTATAACTTGCTTACCACGATGGGCATAATCCTAAACAAATGAAAAGTGTTAGGTCAACATTGATAGAAATTATAACAATTAATAACTAAATAGAAAATAACACAATGTAATACATGCGATCATGTTGATACTACTTTGACCAAATGTGTAGGACAAGCTAAAAATGTACCTACAACCTCTCCCACCAATTAAACCTTTGTATTAGGTAAAGGCACTCGAGCTTCATCAACCACTAGTCAACTGTAAAGGGACACCATGGATGGTTAATCCTCCCTTTATTTGTCGTCCAAGTGCAACTAGAAGTGGGAGATCATCTTCAACATATAACTCACATTGGTTTGGTACATTAGTGTGAATATAATCCACTGAGAGATCTGCAATAACAACAACATAACTCCCTTTCGTTCTCACTTGAACAACTTCATGAACTGTCGGTGTTCCATGAGTCTACTATTGAGAACGAACGGATTCTAACTTCTTATCGAACTTTTTCTGCAAAGATTGCTGGATTTGATTAAGTTTCTCTTCAAATTACATCTCCATCATCTGCAAGGCATCCTGACTACTAAAATTGGCAGTTCACCAAGGTGGTGGACCAAAGTAATCTCGAAGTCTCGACCACTACCGTACACACGTCCTAGATACTTTGGTCTTCTTATGATTGTCATTAGAATATAGTCTCAACCATGGGGAACAAATGACCCCTGTGTGGCTTGCTCAACTAAGGAATCATGTAGCATATGAACAATAATTAAGCATAAACAATACTACTTCACCTAGGAATGTTGGGGAAGTGACAATTATAGTATGTATATTTGTACTTGCATGTTTGTCATTAGTATTTCTTGCTCAACAATTTTGTTCTTCTTGTAATTTTATTTCTTAAGATTTAATTCTTTTAAATTAGGTACAAACATTAATGATTAAAATATATTTTAGTTGAGCTTTTCTCAAGTCCAAATAGAGAGCATATGGAACAACCAAACACAAGAAAGGGAGTGCAAGAAGAAAGGAAACAAGGTGCGTCATTCAAGCTCAAATTGAAGGTACAAATTTTGGGATAAAAGATGAGTCAAGAAACACATGAAAACACATATTCACATGAAGACACAAAAAATATGAGCATGACAAGAAAAACACATACTATTTTTGGCCAAAAGAAAGTGATTACAAAGGATATTTAAAATTTTAAAATTTAAATTCTCTTCTCATTTATTCTTTGTATTTTTGGCCATGTGCTTGAATTGTTTTAGGATTAGGATTTACATTTCATTTTAAAAACATCTCAACGTAATTAGGGACTGACAATTTTTAACACCTATATATATATATATTATTTTACTTTTAAAATAGATGAAAATCTGATATTTGAGAAACATGTGAAAATATATCTTACTTTGAAGTTTAAATTTTCAAGAGTTAAGTAATGATTCTTCCTTAGAGTTAATCATGAAGATGCTTCAACCTTAGGTGACACACCACCTCTCTTTCCTCTCCTAAGTCTTTGCCACTTTTTTCTTTAATTTGTGTCTTAGTTATTATGTTATTTTTTTTTTTACATTTGTTATTAAAGTCCATTCATAGTTGTTTTTAATTTATTGTTATTTAATTCATTGTTAATGTAACTATCTTGATATTTCCCATTAAATATAATATTTGATCCAAGCTTCTTGTGATACTACTTTCACAATAAGAAGTGAAGATAAAATCCATACTTAAAATTTGAGTATGATTATATTTTGCAATGTTTTAAGCTTATAATGCATACTTAAAATCGATCAAGTTAGGTTTCGATTTTAGTTTTGTACAATTTTTCAATTGAAATTAGGGACTTAAAATTGATAAATGAATTTGTTTGATTTATTAACTTTAACATGCAAGAAGTAGATTGAAATATAGGATGAGTGAGTTAGACATCTTTCTTGTCGAATGTTTTGGTAAATCGAGTTATTAAATATTGTTTTATTTTATATTTGTTCAACACATCATGATAACTTTTTAAAACATAGTTATGCTAAAATGATTTTAAGAAAATAATGTTATAATGATTATAGCATATTTAAATTATTTTTAAGTCAACTTATGAGTAATTTATTTTATATTTAGTGTTTCAACCTATTTCAAATCACAATTTAAGTTTTTCAATCCAGTTTTAAAAGAAAAAAAAAAAGACAACTCAATCTATTTTTCAAGGGAGTTTCTTTACTGCACCCATATGTTTTTCATCCTGCACCCCCACAATGTTATCCAAAGATAAAATTATCCTCAGTATTTTCTAAAAGCCCTAAAACACACACAACTACCCAAACTTTACTCTTTCTCCTTCCTTTGCACACATACCTTCATTGCTCTTTACGCACGACAATGACTCCATCTGTTAGCACAGGAAGACGTTTCACTCGGTGGTGATTCAATGGTGTGTCTCCGACGACTTGGTGGTGATTCGGTGGTTTTCGGATCTATAGTTCTGTTATTTTTTTTTTTGCGGATTATCATTTTCACAATATATCTGTTGTGATTCTAGACAGTGTAGTCCACTAAGTTATAGAACAAGAAATCCGTAATTTGTTTTTTATCTTCCAAAACCTTGATTTCGCATAAATCCCAGATTCAGTAATTCAAAAATCTTCTAGATTGGTGAGTCCAGAAATCTTTTGAATTTGAGGATTTGTAACTTCGAGGCTTATTTTGATCTAACAAGTTCAGGAAAAATGCTATAATGCTAAGACTTTCACTCCTACCAGGAGGAACTCTTGAAATTGAGGATGGTAATTTTTTCTTTCTTTCTCTTTCTAGTAGTAGTGAACAACCACAACAAAATTACCATATAACTTGAAAACAAAAAGAAGATGCAACATTAGGTTAGATTGTGAATTGCCATTGCCATCATATCATCACCTTTGGTTTTTCTTAAAAATAAATTATGCGATCTCTATCATTTACTCTAACCAATCCATAATCTGATGCACGAAAGGAGACAAGTAAATTTGTAATTTTTTTGATACCAAGAAGTTAGTTGTTTCTATTTACTCACTTTGGAAATAAATTAAGCACAACACTTAACATAATAATATTTGCTTATAAAAATCTTTCAAATCCACAAATCCACAAATCCATAACTAAAATAAAACTTTCGGATTTAGCAATCCTTGAGTCAATAATTTGCTTTCGGAACACCCCCTCATCCAAAAAAACAAAATTATTTACTTACATAGTAGGAATTTGGAAATCACATTTTTACTTTTTGATTGATCAATCCGTACCACAATGCTGGATCCCAATTTTCGAGAGCCACAAAAACTCCATAACCATCCAACTTCTTAAAAAAAACTTAATTCTTACCTCTAAAAGCCAACCAATATTTTGACAATGCAACCACTCCTTCACCTTGCTCCACACATCTAAAATGAGTCTCCACTAGCGCCTTAGATGAACGAAGAAGAAGAACAATGTGAAAACAACTCATTCATGGTGCCCTCTTCAAAGAAAAAGTCAAGGCTAGTTTTGGAATTTTAAAAATTATGAGAGTGCAGGAAGAAAAAAGTAAGGGTGCAGTAAGAAACTCCCATTTTTCAATCCATAATGACAAATTGACAAAAGGTTCTAAATACATCTCCTTTTCTTTTCTAACTATACCCATTACTTTTTTAAAACAAATCCTAAAGTTAGCTCAAATAATTTTCTTTTTCTAACCACACACTTGAATTTCCAGCAAAGTTAGTCAAAAAAAAAAAAAAAAGACAATGACTTGGAGTATTTTGTGATTTGGGGGAAGGGGCGGTGTTTAGTAGTAATGAGTCAAAATTGGGCTCCATAGGCCGATTTCAAATTAGAATATAATGAATCGAATGACAGAAAATATAATACGACTAACATATATTTTAAAAAATAAAACCATGTAAAAAAATTATAATTACATACACTTGCATTTCTTTATTAAGTGTCTAATTACTTTTTTTGATAAAAAAAATCTCCTTATTACAAAAAATATAAACAAATTATCCAATTTAGCAGCATTCCATCCAATGGGAAAAAGTTGTCCAACTTTTTTTTTTTTCAATAAAATTAAAAACAAAAGTTATTCACTCTCGTTCCTAAATAACCCTATAACAATTAATTATTTAGAATAAGATTTGATAATTATTTAGAAGAGGAGATAAAAAAAAGAAGAAGAAGAGAGAATGAAATGTAGAAAAAGAAATAAAATATTAAGCGATGATATTAAAAAACTATTTATATAAAAATGTTATAATAGTATTTTGTATCTTTAGCATAGTAGTGAAGTCCACTTTCAGTTAAGAACCTTGGCTATCCTAATCCAAGCCCATAACCCTTGCTGGTAGTTTCAGTTTGCTAGTTTCAGTGCTTTCTTTCTTGGTTAGGTTTTGCTATTCGGTGC
This sequence comes from Phaseolus lunatus, assembly GCA_013389735.1. Taxonomy (NCBI): domain Eukaryota; kingdom Viridiplantae; phylum Streptophyta; class Magnoliopsida; order Fabales; family Fabaceae; genus Phaseolus; species Phaseolus lunatus. The sequence goes on along the minus strand of CM023862.1, from coordinate 23,860,618 downwards.
ACAACTAATCTTCTCTTTCTTTCTCTCTGCGTTGTTGGTGACGATTCGACGAAGCAGAAACCATTACTCACTCACCACCTCCTGGAACCTTCAATTCATTCCAATGGCATCCAAGTTCAGCATAGCCGGCGGCATTCCGGAGCGCAAGGTTCGTCCAATATGGGACGCCATTGATTCTCGCCAGTTCAAGAACGCTCTCAAGCACGTCACCACGCTCCTCACTAAGTACCCGAATTCCCCCTACATTATCGTAAGAACCCTAATTATCACCTTCACGGCATTCATTCTTCGTTGTTTTCCAACTCACGTTATCTTCGTGCTCCTGCTTTTCCAATCAGTCTCTCAAAGCGCTCGTGCTGGAACGGATGGGGAAGCCTAACGAGGCCTTCTCCGTTGTGCTCGACGCGAAGGAGATTCTCTACGCTAACGATTATCTGCTGATGGACGATCTCACTCTCAGCACGCTTCAGATTGTGTTTCAGCGATTGGATCACTGTTAGTGTCTTTTGTTTGCTTCTTTTGCTTATTTATGCTATGATTAATGTTTATGTTGCGTACAATGTTTTAAAATTGAAAGTAGAGATTGAACTGGCCAGAGCTTCGAGATATTGTTTTGTTCGTTCAACTTACTAATTTTGATGCTTCGTAACAAATAGACTTAAATTTGCTCTTAATGCTTGCAATCTGCCTACATTTTGATTTTATTCATTTTAAAATTGTGTTTTAATAATCCCTGTAAAGTTCGAATTTGTGGCTTTTTCCATGCCGTTGCTTAGCTGTGTTAAATTCTGAGATGCCTAAAAAGTCAGGGACTTAAGTAATAAGTACTAGCTTTATTAGCGGGGATAAAATAGAAATTGTGGTCTCTAAAGTAATTTTTGACAAAACTAAGTAACAACGAGGAATAATGCAAAAAGGACACTACAGGGGTTATTGAAAAAAAATGGAAATGTAAAAGTGGATAAATTACGTGGACCTAGAACATATTTAAACCTAACAAATAAACATGGTTTTTGATACATTGGTTATGTGTGTGTTGGTTGACTCGAGTTTGTGTTTGAGCAGTGGACTTGGCTACTGAGTGTTATGAACATGCCTGTACTAAATTCCCGGGTAACTTGGAACTAATGATGGGGCTCTTTAACTGCTATGTTCGAGAGTATTCGTTTGTGAAGCAACAACAGGTTTGTGTTTGTATGTGTGAATGTCTATTTATGTTTTATATTTTATTTGTTTTTACAACTTATGTTTTGCTATTGTCTAATTGGCAGACAGCTATCAAAATGTACAAGCTTGTTGGAGAAGAGAGATTTCTTCTTTGGGCAGTTTGTAGCATCCAATTACAGGTTCTCCCCAGTTCAATTTTAAACAAATTATCTTTTGCAGTATCTTTAAAAAAGTTTATTTCAATGCACTATCAGTTTAAAAGGGAATAAACATGACCAGAAAGGGAAATGTATATGGCGGATAAATAAGAAATGAAAGTATATTTAGAATGTCATGGTCACTGCAGTACATTAGTAATTAGTTGGTTTCTTTACAGTTTGTGCTGGCCTATATTCTAGTTTTTTTCATTTCTGTTGTTCTTTTCAGAATGGACCTAGGTTTAATTAACTGTTGATTTTGTGTCCTTTTTTCTTTTTCATAGTAGTTGTGATTAAGTCTGCTTAAAAAGACAGTATTCTTTTGTTTTCTTTGCTGCTCATTTGCCAGTACTAATTCTTCAAGTAACATGCAAACTCTAGGGAAGAAAAGTTATGTAGTGCATAAAATTTCTAATTTGCACCACACATTTTTACATAACTCCTTTGCAAGAAAATAATCTAGTTTTAAGAAGTTTTACACAAAGCTTGTGTTGGTATCAAGGGATGTCTGTCATCAGACTGCAGATCAATGTTGCTGCTGATTGCAGTAGCTCAACAGTTGATCTGTGGTTTCAGGTTCAAGTTCTGGTCTCATTCATGATGAAACTGTATAAGCATATCTGTCATACAGAGTTGTGAATCGTGATTCAGTTATGAACTTTGTCATATTACATTTCCTGGATTGCAAATAATATCCGACTAAAGATATTTGAAACAATAACCATCAATTTCATACATTAGATTTATTATGTTGCAATAAGATGGTTTTGAGTTGGGAACTTGTAGTTGATATCAATATTTGTTGGATAACATTAAGGAAAAATTCTAAACGCCATTGTGCTAATTGTTTGTAACTTGGCTTTAAAACATGTTGTGCCTTATTTATGCATCTAGGTTCGTTATGAAATTTTCAAAAACAATAGTTCATTAATGTGTCATTGTTTCTACTTTTCTTTCGGATATATTAAATTATTCGTGGTATTGGGCTTGATATTTATTTGCTTAGAAAACATTTTATTTACTTATTTTATGGGAACTGGGCTATTCATAGGTACTTTGTGGCGGTGGAGAAAACAAGCTTTTATTTTTAGCTGAAGGCTTACTTAAGAAACATGTTGCTTCACATAGCTTACATGACCCAGAAGGTGATCTTATTTTTTTCTTATCTTCTAATGCTATTAGTTATTTTGATAAAAATAAATTCATCTAGATTAAAGGAGAAGATAACACAAAATTGAGAATAAGATATCCTCTTAAGGAATGAAAATACAAACAAAAGAGATAAAATCATCAATTTAGCAAAGATACCCAGCATTTACACATATCTATGAGTGAAACCTCTATAACAAAACCACCAACTTTACATCAAGTAGAAGCCAAACACCTTGTCTTAACCCAAAGAAGTTGCTCATTTGGGGAGCTCCCTGAGATATGGGAATTATATTCCAACCAAATGCTCTAATTCGTAGCATAAGCTAATACTGCACTTTGCTAGAAATGTTTGGCTTTTTTAACATACAGATCAGCAGCCTGTGACACTCCTGACAATTCAATTAAACAGCATTGTAACACAGGGGTTTGTGTATTAGCAGAGTATACTTTAGATTGCTGAGTCAGCAATTAGTCAGAGTTAGTTAGCCAACTATGATTCTGTTGTGACTGTTGGAGTCAGTGGGGTTAGCCAGCTGTCATTCTGTTGAGGCAGTTGGAGTAGTTGGTCATAGATCTAGCTCGTAGCTCAATCTATTCCTATGTATATATAACTGTGTTGTTAGCTCTCTTGTGTAGTTTATTCAATTTTACATTTTAGTAAGACTTAATTTTCCTTTTTCTCTCAGTTTCTCTGAATTCTTTATGGTGTTAATAATTCTATTATATGAAACTGTTCAAATAAAGCTTGACCTTAGAGGAGCTTTAGACTTTGAAATAGGTTTATCAAGAGGGAGCTTTAGACTTCCCACTTTCTGGATGAATGATTTTCACTATGAAACCATAGAAGGCTCAAGAGACCAATTTCTTTTTATCTGGACCAGAAGATAATAACAAAGTCAAGACTCAAAATGGACTCCAACTCAGAGGATTCCTTATCATTTAATTAGCAAAAAGTGAAAATTCCAAGAAATAGTAGAATCTTGAATTGAACACTAATTAGTGTTAAGAAGAAAGATGAAAAAGTCACGATAAACCCTTTCTTGAAGAGGAATGCCCTACCTTCATTCTTTCTTATCTATTATGATCAACCATTAGTCTTTCTCGTGTCATCAAGTATATCATATGTACGTGTTTTAAATTTTTGAAATTGGTTACAGCTCTTATGATCTACATTTCTATATTGCAACGGCAAGCTAAGTTTGGGGATGCCTTGGAAATTCTGTCTGGGAACTTGGGATCACTGTTGATGATTGAAGTTGATAAGCTACGGATGCAGGTAATCTCAATTCTCTTTGTGCTTTCTAATTTCTGTCTGGGGTTTATGTTCTGAGTTCATATATTATTTGTTGAGTATAAATGGCCATCCAGTTAAATTAAGGGCATGTATGTTTCTTGCTCATTGGTTTGATGTAGTGGAATGGAAAGTAGTAATCGTGCAAATTTTATGTTCAATAATGTTCCGTTCTGTTCGGTATTATCATGATTTAATATTTGGAAACTGACCCCCTCCAAGGCAAAACTCTTTTTCAAATGTCTATTCAGAAATTAAAATCAGTACAGAAGTGCATTATTAGATTCAAACTATGGTTTATGATTGAGAGTGCGTCTTTTTCAAGGATTGTAGGAAAAAAATGTGTGGCTCTCAATTATGAAACACACCAGACGTATATGAGGAGTCAGAGCTTTGCTAAATGTACAAAACTGAAAAATGTTAGAATTAATCCTATTAGGTAGTTTTGTCCCCATGGAATGTTTGGTCTTAGAGGAAGCATTAACTTCCAATGGACATAATAATATAGGAGTATGCTGCAGTGGAAAACACACCATAAGAATCAGTCTTTTGTACCCTTTTAACTAGCTGTATTGAAGGTTAAATTAATTGAATCAAGCAAAAGGGAAATTTAACTTGCTTTGTGCTAGGTTTGTATTTGTTTTGATGGCTTTATGTGGTGCTCGTCACATAATTTCTTTCAATTTTTCCCTGTTTGATCTGCAGAGGAATGAAAAACTGTTTTATGACTTCAATTTTACTTTTCAGTCTTGTTTTATCTTATCCTCCTTTATGTTTTCTTTCCTTCCAATTCCAATATTGTTATTCATTTATAAAATAGAAAAAAAAAAAATCAACAGAAATCAGAACTATTTTATTTTCTTACTTGATTTCTCTTATCAACCTCTATACTTTGACTTTAAGTTGACAGGGGAGACTTCTGGCTCAGGGATGTGACTACACTGCAGCGGCTGATATCTTTCACAAAATTCTAGAGCTATGGTATGCCTGGGTTTTGCCCTTATTGTTTATACTAAAAATTAAAAATTTACATTGTTCACTGGTGGTTGTTGTTGTTAATGGATAAAAGTAGTATTGGTTGTATCAAGTCATTAACACAATGTATGTAAAGTGTGCTAAAAAATGAATTTGGAATAAGCTTTTAACTGTTGTATCTATTCTAGCTTCTTCTTTTTCTTTTTGGTTATTATGTACTTTTATATAGTTTAAATGTTTTTTGTCAGCCAGGTCTTTAGTGGTAAACTTATGGACTAGTAAGTGGGAAGGTGGGGTCTGAATTGCTTAATGCCTATGACATGTAGGCTACAGAAGTCCCAAAGCTTGACTGCTGTCCACGATATGAACTCTTATTATGTCACTGGCAGTGAAGCACACTTGATTACTATTTTTTTTTTCTATTTCCATGATATTAATTTTCAATTGTAGCACAGAAATTGTAAACTGTTCGTTTGGCTTTCAATTGTTCTGTATTCTTGTTTCTTTATTAATGTTTATCAAACATGATATGTTATGTTGTACTCTAAGATCTAGCTGACTTGCCAATGTAGTTATGAAGTGACTTTAAAATGTGTTTCCTGAATTAAAGTCATTCATGGGTTCCTTTCTGCATGTCTTTTACTTTTTGTTTCCCATTTTTTTTCTTTCATTGATGTTGTTTCATCATTTGGCAGCCCTGATGACTGGGAGGGTTTCCTTCATTACCTAGGCTGTTTGTTAGAAGATGACAGTATTTGGTGTGATGAGGTTTTTGATGATCCAGTTCATCCTACAAAGTTTGTCAATTGCCAAGTCTCACACTTGACAGAGGAAGAGGTGAATGTTTAGTCTATGGTACTTTTATTTATGACAATAATTTATGCATAGAGGGGCCATTGATTATTTTCGTGGTATTTGATTCTTGAATAATTACAAACTACTATATGAATGCAGTTTGACAGTCAAATATCAATTGCATCAGCATGTGTACAGAAGTTGCTAGCTGATACTGTTGATAACTTGATAAGGTGTCCGTACCTGGCAACTATAGAAATTGAGCGAAGAAAGCATATGCGTGGGAAAAGAAATGACGACAATGTAATGGATGGCATTGTGCAATACTTTTGCAGGTACCTAATAGTGCATAAGTTTTCATTCCTATGATTTCTTAATTTTCTTCTTATATCATGCATGTAAAAGTGCTTTCCAGGAATGACATTTGATATTGACTAATGCTACTGGGGAAAAATCCAATGGAATTTAGTTTGTTTAATAATTGTGAATTGTGAAAACTCTATTTTTTTGGTTTCTTTTTGTCTGCATTACTTTTATTCTGTTTGAAGATATGTTTCAATTCTGTGCCATTTTCCTTCTTTCTAATAGGTTTTAACATGTGATTTTCAGTTTTACGTTTAACTAGCTGCATTAATTATTATTTTTTAGTAATGTTGTCCCTTTTACATTTAATTATGCTTGTAAAAGTGAAACTTTTACAATTTTTGTGTGTAAGAACTCTGCTTAATTTTTCATAGGTTTGGTCACTTGGGATGCTTTATTTCCGATGTTGAGATGTTTGTTGAAGTACTCACTGCTGATCTGAGGACAGAACTTTTGGAGAAGTTGATGAAAGCTCGGGACACTTTGTCAGCTCCACCAATCAAGGCTCTTGGGCTGTCTATAAGCTTTTTCAAAGTTAAACAATTGTTGCTAGGGAACATGTCCACATCTTGTGCAAGGGGTGGGTGTTGTATAATAACTTATGTGTTAATTTTTTAAAATCTTCTCATTGCCCTGTTAGAGATATAAATCATGTCTGCATTCTCACCTTACAAATTAAGCGTTTAGGGAAGTTGTCTTTCAGTGTTAGATCCTCTATTATAATCAAATGTAAGCAATTCAATCCTTTTGTCCATCATGCTTTAATGAGTGATCATGTATTTGATCCTCTAGCCCAAAGGATTATTTGAATGAACAGGATAAATTATTGTTTGATACACCTGACATTCAGTCTATAACAGTTTTAGTGTATCTTTAAGATATATAAAATAAATTTATTATCAGTAGTATTATAAACTCTGTCAAACTTCCTTTTGTGTTCCAAGTGTCAGAATATGCTGCACTCTCCTTCTTATTTTTCTTTTGCATTTTTAAAGTGCAGGCCTTCTTGTTTCCTTCTCCTGCCCATGCAGAGCAGAGTCATTGTCTAGTTGGTTTAATTCACTTTCAAGCTTGATCATATCTTTTGATTAAAATCGTACTATTTGTTGTAATTGATCTCCATGTTGTGCATTATTTTCTCCCACTATCATAATGACTCCTTCCTAATTATTTTATTCCGATATTGTTTTCTTTCTTTTTGGTTGTCAGTGGAAACAATGTTCTACAGGTTTGAGTTCATAGTCTGTCCTTCATATTTTAAGTGTTAATGTAATGAATACAACCTCTTCTAAACTTGTCTCAGATCTTGAGGCCTCTTGTGTTCAAATGTTTGAAATGTATTGCACAAACCTTCCACTTTCAAAAGATTTGGATCCACAGGAGGGAATGCATGGTGAAGAGCTGCTTTCAATGACAAGTAGCATTTTGGTCCAGGTATGTTGTATTAAATTTTTTTTTTGTAATGCACACTGAATAAAAAAAAAAGTGAAGGTATTCTATTCTTATTATCGTTTTAATTCTTTTGGACTTATGAATCTACATATTTTCCTAGTTTTTTTGTGTGGGGGCTGGGAGTAGTGGAGGGGGAGGGAGACATACAAAGAGATTTTTATGTTAGGTGTCAAGGTTGTCGTCGTCAATGTAGAATAAGCAGAAAGATTGACCAACTATTTCTTATTTGATGTATCAAGTTCTTATATCAGAAATGATTTGCCAATTTAGTATCAAGTTATAACTTGATATTTTATCCTCTGCTCTTGTAAGTTGTAACTTACTATTTTTCTTTACTGATATTTGTTGTTTTAAAAGAATCCAATTATGGCTTTAGTACTAATATGGGCTTACATGCTCAATTTAACATAGAACTTGGTTTTAACTTTTTAGGAGTTTCCCATATTGTATTCATTCTAAACCTGAGTTTTCTATTCATTCTATAGATTTTTTTTCTCTAAAAAATAATGCAACCAAGAATGGTAAGAGAATTTAAAACTCTAAATTATTTATTTTCTCAATTTAAAATCTTCAGATTGCTTTTGAATTGTAGGATTCTAGTGTGCTATATATGTAACGTTGCTACTCATTGTCATGGTTTAGAAATATACATCAGCTGATTTTTAACATTTCAAATATTTATACTATTGTCTGACTATTATTCACCTCTTCTGATATTATAGTTATTCTGGCGTACCAAGAACGTTGGTTATTTGTTTGAGGCAGTTATGGTTTTGGAGTTCGGCTTGGCAATACGAAGGTCGGGATGATTGTTTGCCTTATATCTTGGAATCTCTCATGAAAACTGTATTACCTTGAGAAAACATTTCAATGGAGTTGTGTTGTTGGGCTATATCTGACCAGTTCATTTTGTGCCTTTATATGTTATTATACTAGTTTTTTATCCATGCTCAATACTGTAATAATAATATTGTGCATTTTGAACTATCACATTTGGGAAAGTGAAATTGCAACTATATGATGTGTGAAAAAAACTTATAATTCAGCTTATCATTTACAATTTAATATCAACATTTCTAGGATTTGTCTCAATTTTCAAGTTAGTATTACTATATTTTTTGATCTAGAAGACCTTTTTTCCTGAACTAGATCTTTCCCATTTATATTATTTCTTGTATTAGAATGATTGAGTTTATAACTCCAAGGTTAGCTAGAGGTACATGTTAGCTTTTGACTTGTGAACCAATGAATGTTGCCATTGGTAATGGTACAGTGCATTGTTGATTTTCTCAGTTTCTTACTCCTCCTTGTCTTTAATCAGATATGTGTCACAATACAAGATCTTGCTGTTGCATTTGTATAGCTACTGTGGTGCTCTTTCAGTGGCACATGAATGGTATGGTATTTCAATTCTGTAATTTTACATTATTTCATAAAATGGCTGTCATGCTGATTGGTTTATGTACATATATTTCTGCTCCTATGACTAATTTCTTGCCATTATCATATGTAAAACATATTTTTCTTCTCTTCAGGTACAAGTCCCTGGATGTCAAAAATATCTTGATGGAAAGTATTTTGCACCACATATTGCCTCAGATGCTGGTATCTCCTCTTTGGACTGAGTTAAGCAATCTGCTAAAAGATTACCTGAAGTTTATGGATGACCACTTCAGAGAATCTGCAGATTTAACGTTTCTTGCATATCGACATAGAAATTACTCAAAAGTATGTGTACTGGATGCTTATAATTTCTAGAGACTTCCCTTTTTCAGTTGAATTACTTGGAGCATATGGATGCATAAAGTAGCAATTGCTAGCTGATTTTCTTTTTAAGAACCCATCATGCATAACTGGTTTGATTATCTATGCTTACTTGAAGTATTCAAATATGAGAAGATCATTGATCTCCCTCTAGTGCCCCCCTCCCAAAGTAAAAATTAATATGAAGCACTACAGGGTTTCGTTAACATGGTTCTGCTCATGTTAATGTAAAATAAAGATTTACTCATTGCATGATAATTTTCTGTTCATGTCAGTTCTGATGAATGTTGAAAGAACAATGTCATGGAGTTGATCGAATTGATGCAATGTTATATTCCAGGTTATTGAATTTGTCCAGTTTAAAGATAGGTTGCAACACTCTAGTCAGTATTTAGTGGCTCGAGTTGAAGCATCTATTTTACAACTAAAGCTAAGTGCCAATAACATTGAAGAAGAAGAGGTGATTCATGCTTGAGATGTAGTATATTTAATCACCTCTCTTAATAAATTTGAGTGGTAGGGTTAACCAGTTCAGATTTTCTCAGGGTGTCCTTCAAGACTCGAGATGTGGTATTTACTTCCTTGAGCTGTCCAAGGAGGTAGGGTCAAAGTCTTTGACCTTCAATGAGGACTTGCAGTCACGGCCCTGGTGGACACCAACTCCAGAGAAAAATTACCTTTTAGGTTAGTTTTTCAATCATATTTCTAGCTTAGGTTGTTGTATTCTTGCAACTTCTGGTGCCAAAATATATAGCAAATATGAATCTGTAAAGTATGTGCAAAGTTATCGAATATCAATTTGATGTATTTTCTTGAAGAAAAGCTTATGCAATACTTCTTGCCGGGTATGTTGTTGTATTCATTACAAATAATTTAACTTGATATTAAGTTGTTTCTTAACTTGGTTTCCTTGAGTAAATAATCAATTTAGAGTGATGGACAGACTTATGGAATGGGTTTGGTCTTGTTTGGATGGATGAATGTGTGGGCTTGTAAATTTCCAAATAAAATGGAAACTTATATGATATGGCAATCATTATAGCTAGTAGGGCCCAAATTTTTTTTCTGTGTGGTGTATAACTGACTAAATGCAGTTCCAAATGTCATGGTTTGAACATCAGATTATAATCTCGTATTGTTTTTCATTGTATATGTGTTTGTTGATTGCTATAATATGCATAATGGATGGTTGTCTTCTGTTTCAGGGCCATTTGAAGGGATTTCTTATTATCCAAAAGAAATATTGGTAGGTCAATCCTGTTCTTCATGTTTCTTGTTTCAGTAAAAACTGAACTATCTATATGTGAGTCTTTTTTCTCACACACTCCTGCCCTTTATTGCATGGTTTGTCAATTGATGTAGCTCAAAGATAAGGAAGCAAGTTTAAAGAGATTCATTGAACAGAAATCCCTACTTCCTCGGATGATCTATCTTTCAATACAAAGTGCTTCAGTATCAATCAAGGAGCATGCCGAGATCGATGGTTCTTTTACCCTTGACATCACATCGGAGCTAAAATTGTTGCTGGAGCGCTATGCACAATATTTGAACCTATCTCTCACTGAAGCAATAGAAGTGGTCATGGGTTTCTCTAATGAAGAAGGATGTCGTGCGGTATGTTTGTTCAGTTTTTAAGCTACTGTTCAAATATTTTTTAATACAAAAGCTACATGATTTTTTTTCCTATCAGGAGCTGAATTGACTAACTGCACCATGATATAAAGATATTTTCTGAATGGAAAGACATTTTTTTATATCAATAATACAGAAAATGATGCCTGTAAACTAGATGTGGTGGTACAGAAAAATGAGCTGTACTTAAAATGAATATGCAGTTTATTATGGTGCGTGCAATGAGGCATTTTCTTAAAGAGTTGTGCAACTGTTTAGGCCGTGTTCAAGTTATTTATTCTACTTGAAATATCTTATCTTATATGGGTGGTACTTGGAATTTGATCCATCACTTCAAAAACGTTGGCAGGTTTCTGACTCCAACTTGATTGATTGGTTGAATTTCATGGTGTTTTTAAATGCTTGGAGCTTGAGTTCCAATGAATTTGTGAATCCAGATGGAAATGGATGTAGGCCTCGAATTTGGAATATCTTAGATTCTTTGCTGGAAAAATATACTTTAGCGAAGATTAGGTCCATAGGGACTCAGCTCTGCTCTCCTTGGAGTGGCATTGAACTTCTGATACAGTTAGTTACAGAACCTTTGGCGTGGCATGGACTTGTAATCCAATCTTGTCTGAGATCCTGTTTTCCATCTGGTAAAAAGAAAAAGAAAAGTGGATCAGTTTATCAGTCTGCCTCGAATCTTGTTCATGCAATAACAGATTCTGTGGTGCATTTGTCTCATGTGTTAGAGGACGTTATGAAATGGATTGGTGAATGGAGGACAAAACCTGAAGATGAGAATTTGGAAAACATTTTTTATCTTCTTAACAAAGACGGGCATAATAATGATGGACCGGGGAAGGTCTTTCGCACGTTAGAAACATTTATTTCCTCCGTCAACGACACTGAATTTGGTGATCACATCTCCCCACCTCTCAAGTCTTGGAGTCCTGCTGATTTTGCCAGGAAAATGATATCTGGGAAGCTTAATACGCTGATGGAATTTTCAGCTATCTGCGACTCAAAAATGAAGATGTTACAGTCTATGAAACAGCAGATCGCACAACTATGAAGAATCGTCCATTATCTACTGGCCCTGAGCTTTATTTCAGCTTCACAAACGGCCTATCGATTTCAAAACACACATATCTTCATTGCCAGGGGTTGAGAAAATGTGCTTCTGTCCTCCTGTTATTTTCATTGGCTCATCTACAGAATATGCCTTATCGGAAGCTTCTATGGAACAGTCGTCATGGTTTTGTGGTTAATTGTTCGCTCTAGTTTTTGTTGGTCCTTTTCCTGTAAAATTTTCTGGAGTGTACATTAAAATCACACCCACCCACCCACCCCCTTTTGAGCTGTCGCCGGATTTTTTCAGAAAGGTAGTCTGAGCAGAAATTTTGGCAGTGTATCATTGGTTTTAATTTTTTTAATGAAAGTAAAATTTCAAAATATTCTGATGATATTTCCATCATTCTCAAGAGTGAAAAGTTCTCTTATATTACATTTTTATTAGTATTTCGCTTTACCTTTTATTTCGTTTATATTCCACTCTGAATTTTATTTAATTTTGATATTTTCATTAATTCTATAACTGGCCAAGAGTGTGAATTTGGAATTTAGATATTTTTATTTAAGCATATCAGGGCAAAGCTTGACACAATCTGTATTTATAAATTTTCTTAATCTTAGAATTTTTTTATTTATTTAATATTATCAATGAAACGGAATTCACATTTTGAAGAGTTGAGAAATGGTTCTTTGTGAAAGTATACAGATTATCAAAGCAGATTTGACTTTTTTTAATAGGATATTTTCCGTGCATGTGATCAATAATTAAATTTCAGTTTGCTTGTAAACAGCTATCTGTCAGTTGTACCAGACTTTATCAGTACCATGTTTTAGTTCTCTTGAAAAATCTCTTACTATATTTTAAGTTTTTTCGTTAATTCTATAACTAATGATATTTTAGGAAAAAATAAATATATTGTTAGATGTATAAAATATTCGTATGATAAATAAAATATTTAGGAAAAGCTAAACATGTCTGTAAATATATATAATGTTGGCTTTTAGTTCTTAAAAAATAATGTTTTACTTTTGTCTTTCATTTATTATCTCAATTTTAAAAGATAAAAACATGTTTTACTCCTTAAAAAACCTGACGAAACAAATTTTACCTTCACAGATCCTTCTTAGCTTCTGGGTAGATCCAATTGAAAGAAACCATTAAGAAAATGTTGCAATGGACGTGACCAATGACTTGTATGGAATTTTGTGCATATACCATTTTCCATTGGCAATTGCATTAAATCAGTTATTTCAGGTAATATTTTAGGGTGTGCATAACGTCAAAAAATTAAACCACATGTTTCACACTTTCTTTTTACATCAAGTTACAAATAAAACCTATTTGAATTAAAAGCTATAACAAATTACATTTTCCTTTTAAAAGTTTTGTTAAGTTCATTTAACCTAAATTCAAGCAGACACTTGTTAATCGATATGGAGAAAAATAATTTTCTCTTTGGCAAATACATAGGTATTAAGATATGTGCATCGTACGCATAAATGAAATAAATACTAGAAATTCTTCCTCTATGGTTACAACTTCTGTTTTTTATTTATAAATTTCAAATGCTTAGAATATAAATTATGTGGAAAAATTGGCATTGTCCACACGATGGTTTTAGGATGCTTTCGTAAGAGGCATAATATTTTTGTGTACAGTCTATTATAGTTCAAAACTAAAAATGGTAATGTCACTGAATGCCTTTTATGATGCAAGTTTGATTTCGGATGCTGCTTAGTTTCAAAGCTTTTATTGGTTTGTACCTCTTAGAAGTAAATGCCTTATAGATTTAAAGGCTTTTTATTGGTCATCTAATTTTATATTCAACGTTTAACTATATAACCTTTATTTGCCATGATTTTGAAATTCAGAGACTTGACAAAAAAGCACTGTTGATGGACACAGGGCACCTATGCTTTTCACCGTACCATGCTTCCAACCTATCCAATTATGCTTCCTCCAACCAAACCAGCTTGATACATTAGAAATTAGAAACAATCTTAGCATTCAATAAAATAAAATTGTGTAACATGTTTTAGTCTCCGAAATTTTGGATAAATATTTTTTATTTTCCAAATTTAAAATTAACTTTTTGATTTAAAGAAAATTTCTATTTCTATTTTTCTTCCCAAAATATCATTAAAGATTTTAATTATACAATTAATAATTACAAGTTGTTTATATGTTAATTTAATTTAATTTTTTGTTGTTGTTATCACAAAACACTAAAAAAAAATATAAATTAATTTTAAAAACAAAAAATAATTAATTGTTATATTGATTAAATTAAATATTATTTTAGAAAATAAAAAAATTATTACTATTTAAAATAGTTTTTATTATTGATAAATAATTTTTAAATTGATATTTAATTAGTTAACAAGGTTTTAACTCTCAGTTAAAATTAGTAACTAAAACATTGATAGCTAATTAGATACCAATCTTAAAGAATTATTTATCAATAATAGAATTTATTTAGATATTAATAATTTTTTTAGTCTCTAAAACAATATCTAATTTAGTCAGCTAATTATTTTGTTTTTAAAATTGATTTTTATTTAATATTTTTTTGGTAGTGAGAACTCTAATTCTATACTTATGTTTCTTTGTATGCATTCTGACTACGTTTAAATATAAGATATCTGTCTAAAAATAAAATACTTTTTAAGTTATAGAGACTTAAAACCAATATAATTCAAATTTAAAGGATTAAAAACATATTTAAATAAACAATAGAAAAAATATATAATAATGAATTTAACTTTTGTACATTGACGGTGTAATGAAAATTACATAGTTAATGAATTAAAAATTATTATTAATAAAATTTTCAAAATTACTATTCAAAATGGTATGATAGTATGGAGCGTCTGAACCCATTTAGATTGCTGTGGGTATATATATTTTTTATTACTTATTTTAATAATATTACATACACCATTCACATTGGAAACATGGAAATTATATTTATCCCTACCTCATTTGAAAAATGATATGTGAAATACATGTGCTAGCAAACTAATTAGTGCCTCTATTGATTGATGGTCGAGCAAAACTTTTTTGCTTGAAGAAAGGAGTGAAAATGCATATAAATACAGCTAACTGTTTAAAAATTATTAAAATTAGTGATATTATCAATGCTTTTTATAAGCAAAGATTATAATAAAAACTGTTCTGAGTTAATCTAATTCAGAACTAGAAAGTTGGTAGTTCTAATAAAAAAATGTTGTTGAGAGGAGAAAATGGCGGAAGTGTGTTTGAAGGAGTGAAGGTGTTAGTGGCAGTTTCAAATTACGCAAAAGTGGTATGAATTCTTTAAATTGAGGCATGAGATGATACAGACACTTGCTACTTCTATGTTGGAAACAACCACGCCAAATGGCAAAGACCACTTCTCATCACTGCTACTTTTGTTTATGTTAAAACAAGTACTGTGTACACTTAAACCGTACAAAAGAAACAGTATTGTTCATAACCAACCAACAAAATCAAAATTCAACCTAATCTTAATTGCACTATTGTTTGTCTTTCTTCTTAGTTTTTTTTTTCCCTAGCTTAAGTTATCACCATGTGTCACTGTCAGAATAAAGAAAATGGTGACTCTCAGGTTTATATGTAGAAAAACTCAATCGTCATCACATTATTTGAATGAAGACAGTTACAAGATAATTATAATTTTCTATTATGCTTCCTCCTAAACACTTAATTATTGAGATTAAAAAGGATAATTCTGTAGCACTGCAAACCAAATATTGAAAATTGAAAATGTCCTTTCTCTCTCCATAATTAGATGGGGAAATATTGGTTCGATTAGGTTTAATTATTCTATTTTTATTATCATTTTCCTCAACATAGTTTGATGGCCATACTTAGAAGATTGCTAGTATCTTAACAAGAAATTCCAGAAAACAGATTTATTAACTCAAGATGTATTTCTACTCTTGTGCATCGCTTTACATCTAAATAACACAACCTAGCATTTATTCTACAGTTGATTGCTCTGTGCACCATGTATGTCCTCTACTTTGTTAGACTAATTATTGAATATTAAGTACCTTGTTGACTAAAATAAAATGTCTCAACTGAAGTATTTCTCTTTCCAGGCATTTCCCTATTTATAAGTCTAGAAATGGCGGCATTTTAAAACAAATCCCCCTCAGCCAAAGAAACGCCATTAAACAAAACCAGAACAATGAACACTTTCCACCTCCCTGGTAAGTCATGTTGTTCTTGGTTCTTACTGGCCCTGCTTGCTCTCATTGCTTCCCTTGCTTCAGCTACAGAGATACATTTCCATGAATTTGTTGTAAGTGCTGATTCAATTGTATCATAGACTATTCACTACATTTCTTCAATATGGTTAGAGGCCGCTAGTAATTATCATTCCATTAATAATTTGAGTGAAATAGGTTCAAGCTAGGTCAGTGAGGAGGCTGTGCAACACCCAAAACATAATCACTGTCAATGGGCAGTTCCCGGGGCCAACAGTGGAAGCTAGAAACGGGGATTTTATGATAATCAAAGTAGTAAATGCAGCACAGTACAACATCTCCATCCACTGGTAAATAGCATCATCTTTCTTTCACTTTCACATGGAATTCATGCTTAAATGTCATACTCTTCAGTCAACTTTTCCCCACGGTAATCTCATAATACTTTTTTTTTTCTGCCTAATAATACATAGTTGGTCCATGAGTAAATTTACTGTGCTACTGATGCATAAAATTTATCTTCCTCACAAAGTGATCATGGGTTATGTGCATCAGGCATGGGTTAAGGATGCAGCGAAATCCATGGGCAGATGGGCCGAGTTATGTCACTCAGTGTCCCATCCAACCAGGGGGAAGTTACACATACCGATTTAGAATCAGAGATCAGGAAGGGACACTATGGTGGCATGCTCACACTAGCTTCCTAAGAGCCACGGTTTATGGAGCTTTCATCATCTATCCCAGATTGGGTTCTCCCTATCCCTTCTCTATGCCAAAGCAAGAATTTCCTCTCCTTCTCGGTACATCTCTAAAACTATCTTTCAATTCTTTATTCTGCCCAATTCCCTTGAATAATGAATCTCCTTCCACTGTGAACAAACTTTACCTCACAGCAGAACATTTAAAATGCCAATGAGCTTCTCATTTAGTGTCATGACAGTTTTACTGTGATGATGCCACAGGGGAATGGTTTGATTCGGATATTGTGCTTCTCCAAAGGCAGGCAGACTTTGCAGGATTACCTCCACATCCATCTGTTGCATATACCATTAATGGGCAACCTGGTGATCTTTACAGATGCTCAAGCCAAGGTATGAAATTATTACTCAGTCTGTGCCTGCATTGCTTAATGGTTGAAAAGGATATTAAAATGATTGATAACTTATTTTCAAATGGAAGATTTTCTGAACCTTTGAAGTATATTTTCATTATAATAAAGTCTTAAAAAGGAAAGCATAGCTGAATAAGGTTAAGCGCTAAATTTTTAACTACCTTAAAAGCAG
The DNA here is from genome assembly GCA_013389735.1 of Phaseolus lunatus. Classification (NCBI taxonomy): domain Eukaryota; kingdom Viridiplantae; phylum Streptophyta; class Magnoliopsida; order Fabales; family Fabaceae; genus Phaseolus; species Phaseolus lunatus. Next base: position 23,843,279 of record CM023862.1, on the reverse strand, counting down.
ATCTTTTTTGAGAGAAGTTCCAGATTCATTGATGTAACGTACATACAATGCAGGAACTGTGCGTCTTCCAGTAGAAGCAGGGGAGTCAATTATGTTGAGAATCATCAGCAGTACACTCAATCAAGAACTTTTCTTCTCCATAGCCAACCACAGCATGACTGTTGTTGGTACAGATGCAACATATACCAAGCCCTTCAGAACCACAGTCCTCATGATAGGACCTGGTCAGACATTCAATGTCCTCGTCACTGCTGATCAACCCCAGGGTCACTACTACATGGCAGCACGTGCCTATGAATCTGCTGTGAATGCTCCATTTGACAATACCACCACCACTGCAATCCTAGAATACAGATCAACTAGACGCAGTAACCAAAACAGACCAAGGCCATTCTTGCCAACTTTGCCTGCCTTCAATGACACTGCCACTACAACTGCATTTACTGCTAGGATCAGGGGTCTTACCGGGGTTAAAGTCTTTACGAAAGTTGACGTGAATCTCTATTTCATAGTGGGGTTGGGGTTAATCAATTGCACAAATCCTAATAGTTCCCGGTGTCAAGGACCAAATGGAACCCGCTTCACAGCCAGCATGAACAATATATCATTTGTACTCCCAAAAACCACCTCCTTAATGCAAGCATACTATGAAGGAATATCCGGTATCTTCACCACAGACTTTCCCCCTATTCCCCCTTTACAATTTGATTATACAGGGAATGTACCAAGGGGGCTATGGACGCCATCTCGGGGAACTAAGCTCTACAAGGTGAAGTATGGCTCAAGGGTGCAAATTGTTCTGCAAGACACGAACATAGTGACCACTGAAGAACACCCTATGCATGTTCATGGATTCCACTTCTTTGTAGTCGGTTCAGGTTTCGGCAACTTCAACCCAGCAACTGATCCACTCAAGTTCAACCTTGTAGACCCACCTGTGAGGAACACCGTTGGAACACCTCCAGGAGGATGGGTGGCTATTCGTTTTGTGGCTGACAATCCAGGTAAAGTATTATACTACTGTAAAACTTTGCTTCTGCAGTTTGTACCAGAATCACATATTAACCTATTCCATGGTTTTCTTTCACTACTACAAATCAGGAATTTGGTTCATCCATTGCCACATAGACTCACATCTGAATTGGGGTTTGGGCATGGCACTTTTGGTAGAAAATGGAGTTGGCCTTTCACAGTCAGTAATACCTCCACCGCCAGATCTACCCCAATGTTAAGGTTAAGAAAGTGTCAGTAGTTAATAAATTTATTGTTGTGTATTACAAGTCCAAGAATTTGCCAAACAGACAGTATGGCTTTCTGCAGTTCCCATACCAGAATTAAATTAAGTTTAATTGAGCTGTATGTTTACGGTATGTTGATTAGATGGCATTGTACCTCTATATAAAGAAAAATAAAATTTAATGATTTCTTATCATTACTATTACCAATTTAATATTTCAGTGAGAAAACTATATCATTCGGACTAGTTGATAGAAAAAATGTTTCAGTACCAGAAACCGATTTCATATCCTACAGTCGAAGAATTGTCCACTTATTGCAATGTGCAGATGTACTATTTTGTTCAAAGGAGACTGAGTAACATAAAACACAGTACATTTAATTTTTAGCAGGTCACCATGAACAAAAGTGTGAAGCTCATCCTGACTGTTCCTGGATACCTAATACGCGAAGAAATCATTGGATCTCTAGGATTGCCTAAATCCATAGCATGCATCAACTATCATGTTTTATAAGGGATAATAATAAGAAACTAAAGAACTTAACAGCAAGCTCTAGGAAGTAAGCTTCCTTGGAGATAGTCTAATCAAAGACATGCATACAAGCTCATAAACAAAGATGTTCCATATGTAAAATAAAAGAGAATAATCCTAGTGACATATTAAAGATGATCAAACTGATAGCTTCAGTTATTGCAAATATGGACATCAAGGTTACCAAATCAATATTCAATTTGTGAATCCCCAAGCTAAAGTTTGAATCAAAAGATTCAGAAACAAGGAAAAATTACTTGAAATACATCTTATAAATTGTTCAGTGTAATAATTTAAAATTAGAAATAAAAAAAAAAAACAACTTATCTGTCATTAGTCTTATAAATCAAAATTATCAACAATGAATGACAAATGAAGTGGTGGAATAATCAAATAAATAAGTTAGGTTTAGAAGCGCTCATTCAATTTTTTTTCTTGAGAGTTGGTGAAAGAAGTAAAACAAAAGATGCAATTTGTTGAATCATGTGACTTGTATCAATGATACATCTTATGATCCAAGTTGATAGGTAACCTAATCACATCAAATTGTAGGATTTGAATTGTGAATCATAAAATTTAATAATTTTGAAGGACATCTTTAGCAATGTTATATAGATAAATAGGATCCAATAAGGGTCATAATTTACAGTTTCAGCTAGCACCTTGTGACTTAATAACTGAACCACTAGTCAAGGTAACAAAAGAGTAAAATTGAGCAAAGAGCTTGCTTCCACATAGTGCTGGTGAACACTGATATATAGCAAGTTACAATAGTGTGTCCAATAATATTCTTGTGCACATTTTTGTGGGCTATGAATTAGGCTACAAATTTCAAGCAACGAGTATCATTGTGCACATTTTGACATCTATAGGAACAAAAGCGCATACCACATCTCACACAGGTGTAATTGGCAGAAAAACCACAAACAGTACAGAAGTGGCGACGGGAGGTTGAGCTTGGAGGTCCAACTGCAGCTTTCCAATAGGAGGGCACGTGAGGAGGCAATGATTCTAAGTTAGCCTGCAATTGCAGGAGGTAGGTTAACAAAAACAGAAACCATGGCTAAAGTAAAACAGGAGTGTCACTTGTGTGTATGACCTGCAGTGGATGTAATCACTGACCTCATGTAAGAGCTCAAGGAATGTTCTCGGGGCCCTCCTAGCTTCAAGTGCTTTTGCCTGTCTAGTCTTTCTTTTTGTGCCTTTAGACTGCTTTTTCTGTATATAAACTGCAAAAAAAAAAAGGAACTAAGTGAATTTTAAATTTTGATAATAATCAAATATTTTTTTAAATCTTTAAATAATTTTTATAATAGTTTTTAAAAAATGAAAATTTCATAAAAGGATCTTTAAAAAATTACACTCCCTGAATTTCAATCAAACTGCAGTCAATACCCCATTTTACCCAATAAAAAACCCTTTTGACTCAGGAAATTTCACTGTGGGAATTTATACTCATTCAAGCAGTCAGTAGATGAAGACTGTATGACTCAGATCTTGAATGAATTTTTTTAGTCTGCTTTGGGTGATCTAGACCCAACAGTTACATGCTGCCGATTGCATGAATGCTGGGTCCATTTATAAGATACATATATCCCAAGCCTTAATTAGTTAGATTTGTGGACTCTTCAGTTATCATTTATCTCAATCACACGTTCTAGTTTATCAAGGAAATAAGGTAGTAGATACTTGAAAAAAAGAGGTTATAAACTGCAATTTGATGCACGTGTGTCAAAAAATGACACCCCAAGTTAAAATTAATCAGTAAAAGAAAATTTAGTTCCTTAAATCATTATTCATAGTCACACTAGTCCCTACAATTAATGAAATTTAAAAAAAAAAAAGCCTCCCAAATTGTAATATGTCACTTACTTCATTCCAAAAAGTTACATGCAAACATAAGTGATAATTATTAACATACTTTCAAGTCTTCAAGGACTAAAATGACAGTAAGAGGGTTTATATTAGGGATTCAAATGTAAGAATTCCAATTTCAGAGGCATCTCTTGAATTTTGTTAAGTCGGATCAGAGGAGCAAAGTTAAACAAATCACAATTTTAAAAACTAAATGGGCCTTTACTCTAAAATTCACAGTAACAGAAAAAATGAAATAAAATAGAGTAAAATAGCATTGGTGTCCCTAAGAGTATATGGCGTTTTGATAACAGTCCTTGAAAGTAAGAAAATTCAAAGGAAGCTGCTGAAAGTGTAATCTAATAATCACTTCACTACAAAACTCAAAAAGTCGTCTTAAGGAATCATATTAAGTTATGTTCAAGGACTAAAGTTACATTAAGTCTACGTTTTAATTTTCCTGGTTTCAAGCATTTTAAACTTTAACTATAATGATGTTCTGCCTAATAAAATTATCAAACGAAAGAAAAAAAGAAGAAGATAGAGAAGAAACCCTAACATTGATCCTCCTCATCAAGAGAAGCTTCATCATCATCGTTAATGGCATCTGCGGTTTCAAAACCTGCATTGTCATTCTCCAAAGCATCCAAGCGCGCAAGTGCCGCCTGAATTGAATTGTAACAGAAAGGCACTTCTATCAGATTCATCATTCAATTCTCAGTTCATACATATTTTTTTTTGAAAAAGTTGAAAAACAGAACGAGAATTGAGCAGAGATAGTTGCCTGAGTGCGGTTATCGGTGCTAGCAAGTGCGGCGGCCATTTTGGACGCAACTTTTCGCGTTCGGCTTGACATGCGGCGGATCGAGCTGGCACCGTCGTCCTCCATTCCCAACACCGTGGAATCAACGACTGAAAGGCGTCACCGAAACACGGCCTTAACCTTAAGGTGACTTGGAAGAGTACTACGAGTGAGCGATTTGAAGCGCTACGTCACCACACACCTTTTTGAAAGTTCTTGCAAGCGATTTTATTTATTGGTTAACTTTTAAGTATTATTATCTGAAATATGGTATATATAAGCTATCATCTATAAAAATATAATGAGATTCTCAATTTTTGTATACATATTTTTTTAAATACTTTAAATGAAACTATTTTCTTTCTTTATATATATATATAATATTACTTTTTTATTTTTTAATTATATTCTTATTTTTCAATACTTCAAATAAAAAGAAAAAATAAATTAAAATATATTTTAAAAAAATATTTTATTTTTTAAAACTTTTTAATTGTAATATTTAATAATAACTATTTTAAAATTTTTGAAATTGGTTACAGCTCTTATGATCTACATTTCATATTGGAATGTTAAGTTTGGGGATGTCTTGGAAATCTCAATAGTTCTCTTTGTGCTTTCTAATTTCTGTTTAGGGTTTATGTTCTGAGTTCATATATTCTTTGTTGAGTATAAATGGTCATCCAGTTAAATTAAGGGGATATTGGTACATGTATGTTGCTTGCTCATTGCTTTGATGTGGTGCTCGTCACATAATTTCTGAGTATGAAAAACTGTTTTCTGACTTCAATTTTACTTTTAAGTATTATTTTATCTTATTCTCCTTTATTTATTTTTTAAGTGAAAAACAAATAAATAAATAAGAAGTATTTTAGGGATATTCCAACCCTTATACAAGTATGAGAATTTAATCTTCTAACCTCTTAAAATAAATTTATCTTCTAGAAACTTTAACTGATATCATACAAAACAACGATTCAAGACACCAATTTGAGTACGAAAAACTTATACCGCATGCTTTAGACGTAATCCAAGATCAAACCTTCATTTGTGTTATAGTGAAAATTTCAATGCGATCTACCTTGTCTTCTCTGAAAATTCTTTTATTTCTATATGATCACAATTCTGCTACAACTGCTACGTTCATTGATGTTGTTTCATCATTTGGCACCCTGATAACTGGGAAGGTTTCCTTCATTACATAGGCTGTTTGTTAGAAGATGACAGTATTTGGTGTGATGAGGCTTTTAATGATCCAGTTCATCCCCCAAAGTTTGTCAATTGCTAAGTCTCACAAGACAGAGGAACAGGTGAATGTTTAGTCTATGGTGGCCTTTATTTAGGACAATAATTTATGCATAGAGGGGCCATTGATTATTTTCGTGGAATTTGATTCTTGAATAATTACAAACTACTATATATGAATGCAGTTTGACAGTCAAATATCAATTATATCAGCATGTGTACAGAAGTTGCTAGCAGATACTGTAAATAACTACTATTATTTACAAATTTTACCCAATCAAACTTTATTTTTGTATTTTACTATTAAATTGTATTTTTTACATATTTTATCATGTAATTTTTCATGTATTTTGTTCTGATATCTTTAATTTCTACACATTTTAGTATTAAGAAAATCTGTTATTTTATAAAAAAATATATTAAAGCAATGTCTTTTGTTAAGAAAATATGTTATACTATAAAAGTTTAGAATAAAACAACGTGCTGTTTTTTTGAGATATATATATATATATATATATATATATATATATATATATAAGTACTTTTTTTCATCGTTCACAAAAGTAAAATACTTTAAATTGAAAAATATAAAACCAAATGTATTTAAAATTAGATTTGGTATTCTATATGTGTCTGGTGAGACATGTTCATTCATAAAGATTATGATAAATTATATTTTGAAATCTCCAATTTACAATCTATTTTAATAATATAATAATTTGTAGTAAAATATAAAAAAATATAACTAAAATAATAATATATTAAATTGTAAAGTGGAAGTAATTTTTTAGATAGTGTCTGTAGCCTCTCTAATACTAACCACACTAAAAGTTTTGATTCAGTACAAGTTTTGATCTTTTCTGAATGAATGGAATGACAACTTAGTCTACAATTTATTTATTTATTTATTTATTTTAGCATATATATATTAAATAAAATTTTAATTAATTAATGATTTTCAAATTATACCATAAAAATATTCTTTTAAATTATTTTTTTTATTTTTAAATTAAAAAGATTAAGAATCTGTAGGAGTCTGAAAATATTAATTCACTTTATTAAATTAGTCTCAGACTGATTTAGGATTTTTTCTAGGAATTTCACTTCCATGTTTAAGTGTTTTTTCAGTTTTCAATGTGAAATGGGAGAGAAAGAACTTTAACCCATAACTAAATAAAAAGAATGAGTTTTGTTTTTTTTTTGTTTTTTTTTTCTATTTGGCATATTACTTACCTATGATGATGAAGTAAGAGATGCAAAGTTAGCTCTACAAAACCTGCTACATTATCTATTTTTTTCTAAAGAAAACTAGGATTTTGTCTTCATCTAAATGCTATTCCTTCTTGATATTCACACGGCTATCTATTAGTTCTGAATCCTAATTATGGCCTCTTAAGATTTGTTGTTGAACAACTAAAACAGAAGCTGAGCCAAAAAAATCTGCAGATGAAACATAATCTCCTATGAGTCCCAACTCTTCAGTTTCAGTCCATTCTGATAATCCAGTGAGAAGAATGGGGTTTATCCCTTGTTTCCTTCCCACTATCAAAAGATCAAAAGCACCATCATTCATAGCTTGAATTGCTCCGATTGTTTCTTCTCCATTTCTGGACACCACTTCTCTATATATCACTCTCTGATTAATCTCATTCTTAACCCAGAACCAGGTCACAATTCCATCATCAAGCTTCTTCTCGATTTCATTGTACCCTATAAAGTTGTAAGAGAGAAACCTTATAACAGTGAGAGACACCTCATGGTGAGCAAGCATCCTATCTGCATAAACAAGAGCCTCTCTGGAATCTCCACCCCCTAGAAACAATACGGCAAATCGATGTCTAGTTCGACGAAAACTACCTAAGGCGTTGTTGGTGCTAAGAAGACCCTTGTCAACGAAAATTGCAACTGAGCAAGGTGAATTCCTCAATACTTGTGAATTCACTGTTCTAACTGCATGGTTATAGACATTATCAAGGTTGAAAGGTAAGATGATTAAAGAAGCTTCTTCTTCTATGGCAAGCTCACATATATCTCGGAACATCGTGTTCTTTGGGGTCACAGCTGTGAAGAAATGAAGCTTCATGGACGGTCCTTTAAGTTGTTGATGACATTCAAGCTTGTGTATGGTGTTATGCCATTGATAACTGGGAGGCACTTGTTGCTTTTCATGGTCTATGAACAAAGGGTTGGCTCGACCTAGAAGCTCAGTGAGTTTAAGAACTGAAACTGTAAAAGGAAAGTTTTGGGTTGGATTGGAGATATCAAGTAGATGTATGAGACCAGGTGTGACGTCAGTATCAAAAGTGCATAACACTATTCTAAGATCACTGTCTGGAGGGTGGTTTTGAATGTTCCTCCTTTGGTTCACCATGTATGGCTTTGTTGGATCATATAATATAGAGATCAAAGGAGAAGAAGCCGCTGTCAATGCCATTGTCATAATAACCAACATTGAGAAGCCTGGCACCTTTATCACCTGTAACAACAACAATTGGATCAATTATTTACCCTAGGTGTGTATAGCTTTATATAATTCAAATAAAAAGATAAGATTCTACTGTAATATACTCTGCCAACACATAATCTAAGGAATTACTTTTATCACACATTTTACTATCGGCTAAAGATTTTTGAAAACTTTAGAGTAAGAAAATAAGTCATTAACAAAGAATGAAGATCTACAAAATTTATAAATTTCAATGATAGAATGTGTTAAAAATAAGTGTATATTTTCTGTTGAAATTTATTAAAAACCAAAAGTTATTTCTTTTGAATCTTAATTAGTTCTTAAAAATAAATGTTACAAGAAATGTGTTGACGATATCCTAAACCAATTTCTTAATTAGACTTAAATAAAAAATATGAAATTAAAGGTGGAGCTTACACTTTTGTCTATCAAATGAACAAACAATATAAGTTCAACTTGGCCTCTTAAGCTCATAATGAGGCTAAGGGTCAGTCCATCCCTTAATGGCATTCCCGAGAGATGTAAAGTAAACCAAGTGGAGAAGAATTTAAAGAGGTGGCCAATAAGAACCATGATAAACAATGGTGATAAGGTGGACCAACCAGAAGCAGTCATGGCATAAATATCAGTATATGATCCCACCAAAATGAATGAGAATGGTAGAAGAATATCAGTCAGAATTACTGAGGTCTTCTTTTCAAGTGTTGCTCCCACCCGAGGCCCATCTGGAATTGCCAAGCCTAAAAACAATGATCCATTAGCAATGGCTATGCCAAAGAAGTCACCTAAGAATCCCATAAAAAAAGTCCCTAGAAGAATGGCAACTACAAAGGATTCTTGTACTGGCTGCCCTTCAGGAGTATTGTTGTTGATCCATATCATTGCAGGTCTAACACAAAATTTAAGGAACGCTATCATCAACACAAGACAAATCATATACCAAAGGGCATATATTATATTTACTTCTCCTTGAGATGCTGCCTCAAACAATAAGATTAAAGCCAAACCAACCATGTCACCAATCATTGCTATGGACAGTGCTACTCGCCCCACATCTGAATTTAGAAGGTTAAACTCTTTGAGGATTTGGTAGAGAACAGGGAATGCTGTGATCCCCAAGTACACCATTATTATTCCAAGTGAAGAAATCTTTGCCAAATCTTCGTCCATGTTCTTTCTCATGCTTAGAGCCACTACACACACAGTCCCCATGGGAATTATAATGCCAACCAATGCAGTAGATATGTGCAATTTCCCTATTCTTTTCAGAATACCTAGATCTGCCTTCACACCATACAGGAATATAAAGAACATGAATCCCATTACTCCAAGATTGTTCATTAGGAATTGGGCTGTGTCGCTTGTCATGTGACGTTGGTACCATATACTGCGCCCCAGAAGGGAAGGTCCAACGATGATACCACCCTTACAAATATACATGAAAAATTTAACAACTTTCGATTAGATAATCATCACAATGCCACATACAATACAATCTGATATATTAATATTAACAATAACTTATATTTTGAGTAGGTTTGAGATGTTCTTTATAGAATGATAAGAATCAGATAAATGTAACAAAAGGAAGCTTACTAGTATTTGAGATATGATAAAAGGTTGTTTGAGGGGCTTAAGAAGAACTCCGATAAAACGAGTGATGATGTTGATGATAGCGAGATTGAAAATTACGAGTGAGAAGGAGTGAGATAAAGGATTTTGACCATAAAAGATGCCCATGGAGTGAGTATGGTATAATGATTGACACGCAATGGGGAAAGAAATTGTAGAATTTCCCTCTGTAGCAATATTAACAAAGTTTTGTTCCATGATCCTATAAGGATTGAAGTGTTGGTGCCATCCATTTGATGATTGTACCAAATGGTGTCCAGGGTATAGCCTTCTCACGCATGAACCTTTCTGAAAGCCATGAAAAATCAAGAAGGAAAACTGAAGAGAAACAGATGAAAAAAAGATCAATGATAGATAGCGGATAAACGTTAAAGTAGGAGAACTAGTGTTCCGTTTTCATTTCATTGCAAAACCCTTAATCCTTATTCTTCATTTTGTGAGGCAAACATTGCACATACAAATTTTCTGTTTGGTGTCAAATAATTCTCATACCAACATCCTCTATTGTATCTCTGCAATACATATTCTAAAATCACTCAATTTTCTCACACTTAATACATATTCATAGATTAATTACATCACTATATAAATTGCACGAATTATAAATTATATTATATTTTAAACTTATTAAATATAGTTATATTAAAATTGATGACGAAGATGATTACTTATATTTTTAATAAAAAACATTTTCTTAAAAATATCTACTACTTTGTTCATAGATATAAATTTCCTCACTTTTTAAAATCTACTTTGTACGTAACAATTATATATGTATGGATTATCTTTTTATTTAATTATTAATATTTTTATTTATAAGAATTCTTATTTATATGTAATACTTAATATTATTTCATTTAGTATATGCTATTTTTTTTTATCATTTTAAGTGAATTCAGTAAGTGAATATTATCAATATTAATTATATTGTTATCAATCACTTTAGTACTGTAATGTATTTGTTTTGGGTAAAGAGTTATGTGAGGAGACGGAGTTTTTTTTTTTATTGGCATAAATGAGAATATGTTTTCTTAAAAAATTTTCTATTTTCCTTTCAATGTTGTTTTTATAGACTATTAAATTGTAAATAAAATTTGGAATTATTAGAAAATTCTATGTAACACTAGTACAAATATTGTATTCTATAACTATATATTAGGTTGATGATATAAATAAAAATATTGTAGCATTTTTATAAATATTTGACACATATTATATTTGTTATTATTATTAATCTCAATCAATATAATATGTATTGATTTTGAGTAAAGAAAAATTATTTGAAAAAATACATATTTTAGGATGATATATTACATCGGAGTGTAACATGTATTCTTACACTATTTTCTTCTCTTGTGCACTCAATGCTCATTTTGCGCTGCTTACATTTTTATTTCTTTGTGTAAACGCTGCCACCACTGCCTTCGCTGCTTGCTGCTGTCGTTGTGCCACTATGTTTGCTACCTTCGTCTTTGTCGTCACTGCCTTTGTCTTCTTTGTCACTACCACACTAAGAAGGTTGTTTCGTTGCTGCTGCTGTCAGTTTATATTATTATGTGCAATTCTTAAATCTTATGCTTGTTAACTTCTAATGTAATATCAATTTTGTTTCTGCTTTCTCAGTTGTTGAGATGATAAACTTTTAGAATTTGTTATCTTTTTTATATTATGTTTACTTATTTATTTATAACACAATCAAATGATAATTTATTATTATAAAAAGCCTCAGAAACGTGTTGATGGGAAAGCTTAATGATGAGGATGTTGCTGCTTTGTTGAGGTTGCGGGTAAAGCTTTGCATACCTTCCGATTGTTGAAGTAGCTTACTCTTACATCTGTGGCAATTTGTTTGAAAAGGTAGGTGTCAACTTAGTGAAATTACAGATTTCCTGCTATGAAGAAGTATGATTCATTCATGTGTTGTAACATACTAATACTATGTTGTAATCTTGTATTGGTGTTGTCCACACTCCAGAGCAGTTGGCATGTTAATAAGAATGGTTTGTTTTGTAGGAGGCATACAAGGGTTTCATTTGACAGGGTATTCATGTTTTTTAATGTAGCTTCTCTTTGCCAATTCCATGTTACTTTCTATTTAAATATTGGTAGCATGAGAAGTTTCAACTGTTATATTTTAATGTAGCAATAATCTTGGTAATACTTTTATTTACTGAGAACATGAATCTATCGCCCCAACATTTTTTTATCTTACTTACATAAAGGATACACTGTTGTAGTGTCTAAACATGATAGGAGTTATCTAGAATTTATAAAATGTGTATCAATTGGAATTGTTAATATGAACTTCTTGAAATTTATTAGGCATTTTCTTTTAAATTTGTATACCGGTGTCTACTTGCTGATAAATCTATTTGTTGGTTCATTGTCCTATATCAAATTTGTAGAAGTTTAGAACACTTGACTGATGACATTGATATGCAAAGAAATGGGGTTGTTCTTTTTATTTTGCTTTATCTTCAGATGTTTCAATAATATAGGATATAATGCTGATATCCAAAAATTAGTAAGAAAAACAACACATGGCCTGCGACTTACTAGGGAGATTTTTGTGTCTATTGCAAGCAAGGCACTGAGTATTGGTTATTAAGAAAATGAACACTCCTTTATAAAGATTTGACTTAAAGATGATATTCCTAAAAGGGATAGATAGGCAGACATATTTGGCATAGAATTTGAGTCCCTAACAATCTGCTGGTTATTGCGACCATTTCCTTTGAACGATACATGTTTAGCTTCAAGTTATTCTACATATATACACTATTATTAGTTTTAATTATAATATTTTGAGTTAGTTTCAACTGCAAGTACTATAATTCTGAATATAGATATTGATCTTGGCTGATATTTTGGTTTGTTTTCATAATTACAAATTGGAAAAAATCAAAATTTAATAATTTTGTAAAAAAAAATCACATATTACATTGATTATATGAATAATCCATGTAAATCTCTTAGGGCGATCAATCACTAGGTCTCATAGGTAGGACTTGAAGTCAAGTCCCTTCCGTGACCAAAGAAACATTACCACTAAACTAGACAAGTTCTTTCGTCATATTATGACTTTTATCATACTTATTATTATTAATAATAGTTATATTAATAATAATATTAATATAATATTTATATTATTAATATAATTTATATTATTAATATAAGCTAAAATAAAAATAGTCATAGAGCTCGTTCTTTCACTCATAAAAGATGATGGATAAGCAGTCGTCCCTTACTTTATTCCTTCCTAAGTAAGGAATGGCGGGACGGATTAAAGCAAGAATTCCTCAACTCCTTCGGTTAAATATATCTGCTTATATTTATTAGAAGAAAGGGGGTATCCTTTGGTATAAGTAAGGGGGAAAAACAACATTCCTTCGAAATTTCTGATGCATACAAAAGGTTAGATAACTTAATGTCAATCCTAACAATAGGAACATTTACAGAATGGGTTAACAAGAACTTCAACTATCAGACCAGACTTAACTAAAAAACTGCTTTATGCATAGATAATTAGTGAGCGCGTGCTGTCTCCTTTTAAAGTCTCAAAGAAGCGAAGTGGGACCTTTCTAGGAAGTAGGGTTGATTTGTGACAACTTTCGTCACCGTCTTTCTAAGTGGTATAGGTAGTTGACAGGCTTTTAACTGTGGTCTGGTTTCAAAGACTGGACACCTAGAAAAGTATACTACTGGATTTAAGGCGTTTTGACGTTGGGATGATGACGGAGTCTCTGCCTGCAGACTAACACTCTGGAGACTACGGGTCCCTACGGTGCTACCCCGCTTAGGTCGGAAGCCATCCCAGCCTGAACGAATTGGGTCTTTGCATTAACATCTAAGGATAACATCAGGTATAGGAAGGATTTCTTACAGGAGCACAAGAGAACAACCTATATCAAGGATGGTAGCTGACTAGCATTCACAAGAAGGCACTGATGGGATGAGTTCCTTGATTGGCTAGTCAATCAAGGGATTTTTCGGAGAGCTATTACTAAAGATTCCAGAAGGAATTTCCTAACCACGAAAAGTGGTACGGTCCCAATGACAGTGTCTCTTAGCTAGTTTACAGGCTTCAAAAAAAAGAAAGAAAATAACAACCCACTGTCATAACTCCAAGAGTTCATGGTCGTAACTCCTCAGGATGTTCTTTGTCGAGTTGACTGGCTTTAGTTCAGACAGCGGAAACAGGAAAGTAAACCGCCACCCTTCCGTGGGGGGTGGGGATGAATACCGATAAGGGACGTAGGAATGGCCCTTAACTATTGTCCGGAAGGCTGAAATAGCTTTCTCGGGAGCCTCTGGGAGGTCGAGGTATTCAATCCCATGATACTCAAGGAGCAAGGCGTCATATCCTATTTACGGGTTCTACTAATACATCGTAAAGCAAATCTTGGTTTTAGTTTATAGCCGGGAAAGGTCAACCACTACCCCCTATTTGTAGCTAAAAACAGGCTCTGGAAGCAGTTTTTGCTAGGATGAATGCAGGATAACAAATTCTTCAGCTTGTCGAGAAGGGTTATAGAAAATCTAGTTCTGCTGGTGAAATGGTTGCTGCACCGACTGCACACTGGATGGACTAGTTAATCCAAGAATGCGCTACTGGAAGGAGGCTGGGATGCTACCCTTGTTTCTGAAACCAACTGGATCGACAGGTTTCACAACTAGAACTGGCTATAGATCTCGAACTGAAGCATCCGCCTTTGAAACCTCAACATTTGGTTCCGCTATCACGCCTATGCTCCCCAAGTGGACTTTCATAAGGTGCGATGTGTATCGGGCAATCAATCAGAGACGCTATTCTGGGCTGTAATAACGAATTTGAGTAACAATATCCCCCCACCCAGGGGATTACCTTGAAAATAGGTTACGTCCCATACCATCCATCTGTGCTAAGAAAGGTTATATGTATAAGGGCTAAGTTTCATTCGTCTCAACAGCTAGTGTTTATAGGAGCTCTGGTTCATCTGTATGCCTCAGCTAAGCTTGAGTCATAGGCAAGTGCAACTTAACTAGATTCAGTGCCAGTTTTTGTGGCAATCCCATGGCGAGTTTAATATAAATTAGATTAATAATATAAATTATATTAATAATATTAATATTATATTAATATTATTAATATTAATAATAATAAGTATAATAAAAATCATAATAATACAAAAGAATTTGTCTAGTGTAGTGGTTAAAGTTTCTTTGGTCACTGAAAGAACTTGGTTTCGAGTTTCACCCATTGCAGATTTTATTTTATTCCCGCTTCATGGTGCTAAAGTTACATACCGATATATCCTTATCCGTATATAATTCGAGATTTTCTTGTAGTGAAAAATATTAGATTGTCCAATATGATATAAGTTGCTTAATTAGTTTTAAAAAAAATGAACTTTCATATAAGGTTAGACTTTAAGCAAACATTAACAGAGCTACATTGGTATAAGTTGATAAGGATACCGCCTGATAAGGTTGACTTTATGTAAATGTCGCCTTATGTAGATTTCGCCTGATAAGGTCAATCTTATGTGGATGTCGCCTGATGAGCATCATTTTCTTCACACTTTAAAGTTTTAATCATAAATTCTTAAAATGTAATCATGAATAAATCATTATTTAAATTGAGATTCATCTAATTGGGTTTATTTTGGTCTTAACTGTTATTTATGCTAATATTGTGTTTTATTCGTAGTAGACAGTCTAATATTTCTTAGAGCAGATGGTCTGACTAGACGATCTGATAGAAGCATCACTGGACGGTCTGATAGTACCACTTCCAGTGGGCTGAATCATATGAAAGTCCAAGTTGGTTCTTTGAATCAAAATGGAAAACGAAACCTGAGATAAAGAATTAAAGACTTAAATATGCAAATATCTCAAAAATATAATTGGAAGCAAAGCTTCTACAAGGATATTTCTCTCAAATTTATGAAATTAAAAGTCCCCTATTAAATGCACAAAAAACATAGCAAAACTCCCTCAAAGATATTGTTCAAGTAAATCTTCTTTAAATATCTCTTATGACAACGTTGGCTTTAACTATAATCAATGCACAAATATGAATCGAGTTTGGAAACAAAATATTTGGAAGAGAAGTTAGGACGAGATCTAGAACTTACGAGAAAGAAGATATCTACTTGATAATTCGAAACAAATAAATGAAAAATTTTATAATCTCTTTAAACAACAATGAGTGAAAGACTCTTTAGTCCCTTTGAACAGGAATGGTTGAAATAATGTCTAATCCCTTTAAATGTGTTTCACTTGCCTTTAATATTCTTTTTATCAATAAAATACAATTATATATATATATATATATATATATATATATATAATGAATGTTAAGATAGGTCACATTTGTCTTACTAATAATCTATACATACATTTCCACGGATACAAAAAGTATAAAAATAAATGGCTTAATTATCTTTTTAGTTCCTATATGAAGGGCAAAAAATCAATTCCATCCCCCAAATTTTAAAAGGTTTAATGTCGTCCCATCTTTTTCTCAAAAGTTCAATGTGGTTCCAACTTTTTTAAAAAAATTGATGTGGTCCAACTTTTTAAAACAATTCCATGTGATGGTCCCAACTTTTTCTAGAATGGTTCAATGTAGTAACAACACTTATAATTCAATGTGCATGGATCACTAACATAAATCTATTTTAACAAGGACAATATAACAAAAGGAACCATATAGAATCATTTTTTAAAAGTTAGGACCATATTGCATTTTTTAAAAATCTCAAAACTGAATTGACTTTTGTTCCTTAATATAGGAACTAAAAGGATAATTAAGCTAAAATAAAATAAAATATATATGTAAATTTCTTTTATCCAAACTCATTAAAAAGAATTGTAGTTAATTTTATTTTATTTTTATTATATATTTCTTTGTTATAAAAAATTATATTTTAAATAATATGAAATAAAAATTAAAGTAAAAATTTTAAATAATTAAATATGGATCAATATATTATAAAAAAAATAATAAATAAATAAATAGAACTAGTGCATAACTGAGATAAAATAAATAAATAAAATTAATATGCCACCGAACATAAAAATAAATAAATAAAATCATTGTGTAAGTAAAGATAAAAATTAATTAAATAAATAAAATCAATGTGTAATTAGCGTAATTGGAGATAAAATTAAAAAAAATATATAAATAAAACCAATATGAGTTTATGATCAATTCCTCTGATTGGAAGTGATACAGTAAAATTGTATATGTAATTAATTATTTAAAAAAAATAATTTAAATATTTTTTTATTATTTATTTTATTATTATGTTCAATTTATTTAGTTGCAATATTTTTAAAAACTATTTGATTTATTTTTTAATATTTAGACTTTATCTATAAAATACGAATAATATATATATATATATACTTTAAATATAGATTTAATAATAATCTTTTTAACTCATATTTTAAAGTATTAATAAAATAATTACTATAGTTATTTAAAAATATTCATCTTACATTTTTTTCAAGTGTAAACATGCTATGTTCTTCGTCTTTCTCATAAACCTCTCTTTGATACCTAAGTGTTTTATCAGAAGATGAGGAGACAATTATGTTGAGGATCATCAGCTGTAGACTTAATCAAGAACTTTTTTTCTCCATTGCCAACCATAGCATGACTGTTGTTAGTACAGATGCAACATATACAGAGCCTTTCAGGACCACATTCCACTTCTTTGTAGTCGGTTCAGGTTTCCACAACTTCAACCCAACAACTCATGGACTCAAGTTCAACTTTGTAGACCCACATGTAAGGAACACCATTGGAACACCTCCTGGAGAATGGGTGGCTATTCATTTTGTGGCTGACAATCCAGGTAGCGTATTATACTACTGTAAAACTTTGCTTCTGCTATTTGTACCAGAATCACATATTAACCTATTCCATGGTTTTCTTCCTCTACTGGAAATCGGGAATTTGGTTCATCCATTGCTCATAGACTCACATCTGAATTGGGGTTTGGGCATGGCACTTCTGGTAGAAAATGGAGTTGGCCTTTCACAGTCTCCACCGCCACATCTACCCCAGTGTTAAGGTTAAGAAAACATTAGTAGTTAATAAATTTATTGTTGTGTATTATAAGTCCAAGAATTTGCCAAACAGAAGTATGACTTTCTGCAGTTCCCATACCAGAATTAAATTAAGCTTAGTTGAGTTGTATGTTCACAGTAGTATGTTGATTAAATGGCATTGTAACTGCATATAAAGAAAAAATAAGATTTTAATGATTTCTTAATTTCTATTACCAATTTAATATTTCGATGAGAAAAATATTTCAATGAGTGTGGAATCAAAGTGTTGAAGCTTCAAGCTGTTATAGTGTTGAATAGCAAACCTGAGATTTGGGTTGTTCAAGCTTGAAGTGTTGAAGTGGGAGGTGCAGGGTAGATTTTGGTTAGTGCATACTAGGTGCTGGACTTCATCTGCATACTTATGCAGCTATGGTCCTGGAAAAGGGCCGGGTTCTTATGGTTGTTGCACAGTAATAAAGGGTGCAGGATTATATGTGGTTTAGTAGATGGAATATGCAGTTTCAGTAGAAGTAGAAGACGTATAGCAGATCATAAAAGGTAGTAAGGAGCAATAACGGTTTGGAGGATGGAGGAAGTAAGGAGCTCATGATGGAATCTGAGCCAGGAACATGCTAAGTTGCACTTAAGTAGGGAGTGAGTAGCAGGTAGTATGGTTTAAGTAGGGAGTGAGTAGCAGGTAGTATGGTGCAGTATCAATGAGGCATAAGCTTATTCCATACCAAGAAAGAAAAGCGTGTTGTGCTTGGTTTGGGAGTTGTAAGAGAATGTGTGTTAAATAGAAGAATGGTGCCCATTCTGATGGCAGTGATAGTTTTCTATATGTTAGATATTATTAGATATTATGAGATATTATAGTTATTGTTTTATATTTCATATTTATGTAATGGGCTTAGCCCATATGTTTATTTTTCTTATATAAACATAACCCTATGTGTTTAATATACACAAGGGATTTACCCTATTCTTTCTTTTCTTTTAATATGGTATCTAGAGCATAAGGTTAGGGTTCAAATTTTATTGGTGAACTTACTGTTCACTGGAATTTTCCAGCCACCGCCTTGCCAGAATTGCCACCGCTGCCGGACCCTCGCCGGAGCCGCCGTCGGACCTCGCCAGAGTCGCCGCCGGAATCTTGCCGGAACCACCGCTGGAATCTTGCTGGAACCGCCGTCGAAATAGCTGCTACCGCCAATTGACTGGTGACTGGATTTAATTTTTGTCCTATATGGCTTCCTCCGCTTCCGCTGCCACTACGACTTCTTCTATTGCCACTGCCACTGTGACTCCTGCTGTCATAATGCTGGATCCGTCTATTTATACTAATTATGTCAATGTTCATCTCTCCATTGACAAATTGGATGGAACCAATTATGATACATGGGCCTCAAATATTAAATTATGGCTTAAGAGTCAAGGTTATGTTGATCATCTTACCCGTCCTAATGTTGCTGAAAATGAGGTTTTCCGTTGGTTGAAAATTGATGCTCAATTATGCATTGTTATCAAATCTACCATTCATTCATCTTTAAAACAAATTTTTCGTACCTATGAGACTTGTTCAGAAGTTTGGGAACAAGCAAAATTATTATACACCAATGATACTCAACGTCTTTATGGTGTGTTTCAAA
This sequence comes from Phaseolus lunatus, assembly GCA_013389735.1. Taxonomy (NCBI): domain Eukaryota; kingdom Viridiplantae; phylum Streptophyta; class Magnoliopsida; order Fabales; family Fabaceae; genus Phaseolus; species Phaseolus lunatus. Next base: position 23,823,821 of record CM023862.1, on the reverse strand, counting down.
ATCTCCTCACAATTGTTGCTCCCAAACGTCTTGATGGTACAATGGCAGAATATCTAGGTAAACTTCATGCTCTTCTTCATGATTTTAATGAGTTAGTACCTCCTGCCTCCACTCCTTCTCAAGAACTAGAACAAAGATCCAAGTTCTTCCTATTATTGGGTTTACATGGTCTTCCTGATGATTATTCTCATGTTCGTGATCAAATTTTGGGATCCCCTATTGTACCCAATTTTACTTCCACTTGTTCTACACTTCTGCGTGTGCCAAGTAAACACACCACTGAATTAACATCTCATGTAGATGACTCTTCTGCTTTAGTCTCTCAGCATAATGATCGTACTCATCCTCACAAGCCGGGCAAAGGGCGTCACAAGTGTGACCATTGCGGCAAACTTGGACACAAAATTGACAGATGTTATGCCTTACATGGTCGTCCTCCTAAATCTATTGCGGTTGCTCAAAGTGCTCCTGTGCAACCTTCTACTGTGGACCATACTTCAATTGATACCCCAGGCCAGCCTGCTATTTTCAATGAATTTCTTAAATAGTATGAGGATCGTCAGAACTCCAGTTCCACAGCTTCTGTTGCACATTCAGGTACATCTTTTGTTGGCCTCACTCACTCTACTTCCGTTGGCCCTTGGGTTCTAGATTTAGGTGCCACAAATCACATTACTGGTAATAAATCTTTTTTCTCTTCCCTATCTACTACGGGTTATTTACCTTCAGTTACCATGGCCAATGGATATAAGGTACCATCACATGGTGTTGGTACTATTAACCTTTTTCCTTCTTTATCTATTGATAATGTTCTTTATGTCCCTGGGTCTCCATTTAACTTATTATCCATTAGTCGTCTCACTCGTTCTCTTGATTGTGTTATTTCTTTTACCAAAGATTCTGTTTCTGTACAGGACCGGAGTTCGGGACGGATGATTGGCACCGGATGTGAGTCTCAAGGACTTTATCACCTACAGATCTCTGCCCATGTTGGCGCGATTATGGATTCTCCATCTCTCATTCATGCTCGATTGGGTCATCCTAGTCTTGCCAAGATGCAGCAGCTTGTTCCAAGTTTGTCTAATGTGTCTGGTTTATCATGTGAGTCGTGTCAGTTAGGGAAACACATTCGTAGTTCTTTTCCTAGTAGTGTCTCACAACGTGCTTCATCTCCTTTTGCCTTAGTTCACTCTGACATTTGGGGACCAAGTCGTATTAAGTCTAATTTAGGATTTCAGTATTTTGTTACTTTTATTGATGATTATTCAAGATGTACTTGGGTGTTTTTAATGAAAAATCGTTCTGAGTTGTTTTCTATATTTCAAATATTTTACAATGAAATTAAAAATCAATTTGGAATTTCCATTCGCGTTTTGCGTAGTGATAATGGACGTGGGTATCTTTCTCATTCTTTTAAAAATTTTATGGCTTCTCATGGTATTCTTCATCAAACTTCATGTGCTTATACACCTCAGCAAAATGGGGTAGCTGAGCGCAAGAATAGACATCTTGTCGAAACAACTCGTACTATTTTAATCCATGGTGATGTTCCTCAGCGTTTTTGGGGTGATGCTGTTCTTAGTGCATGTTATCTCATTAATCGAATGCCATCTTCAGTTTTAAATAACAAAATTCCTCATTCTATTTTATTTTCACATGACCCTCTCCACTCTTTACCTCCCAAAGTTTTTGGGTCCACATGCTTTGTTCATAATTTTAGTCCTGGTCTTGATAAATTATCTCCTAAATCACACAAATGTGTCTTTTTAGGGTTCACTAGATCACAAAAAGGATATAAATGTTTCTCACCTTCTCTAAATCGTTATTTTATTTCAGCAGATGTCACCTTCAGTGAATCTTCCCTTTACTTTAAGTCTTGTCTTTCTCCTTCTATGTCTTCATCTAATCAAGTTAATATCCCTCTTGTTGTACCTAGTGCACCTAAAGATTCACCACCGCCACCAACTCTTCAGGTGTATAGTCGTCGTCAAACGTCTCATCGTCTATCAGATGACTCTCTTCTAGTGCCAACACCTCATCCCCCTCCGGCTCCGACAGTTGAACCTCCGATAGTTGAACCTGATCTTCCTATTGCTATCCGAAAAGGTATACGTGCTACCCGTAATCCCTCTCCACATTATACTGCTTTGAGTTATCATAGACTATCTCAACCCTTTTATACTTGTCTTTCGTCTATTTCTTCTATATCTATTCCAAAATCTGTAGGTGATGCCTTAGCTCATCCTGGTTGGCGTCAGGCCATGCTTGATGAAATGAATGCGCTTCAGAATAATGGAACTTGGGAACTTGTTCCTTTACCATCTAGGAAATCTGTTGTTGGTTGCAGGTGGATTTTTGCTATCAAAGTTGGTCCTGATGGTACTATTGATCGTCTCAAAGCTCGTCTTGTGGCTAAGGGTTATACCCAAATTTTTGGTTTAGACTATGGTGATACTTTTTCTCCAGTGGCAAAGATGGCTTCTGTTCGCTTATTCATAGCTATGGCTGCTCTTCAACAATGGCCTCTTTATCAACTAGATGTCAAAAATGCCTTTCTTAATGGGGATTTGCAGGAAGAAATTTATATGGAACAACCTCTCGGTTTTGTTGCTTAGGGGGAGTCTTCTGGATTGGTATGTCGTCTTCGCAAATCCTTATATGGCCTCAAGCAGTCTCCTAGGGCATGGTTTGGGAAATTTAGTAATGTTGTTCAACATTTTGGTATGACTCGCAGTGAAGCAGATCATTCAGTTTTTTATCGTCACTCGAGTGCTGGGTGTATTTATCTTGTAGTATATGTTGATGACATTGTTCTTACAGGCAGTGATCATCATGGCATCTCACAAGTAAAACAACACCTTTGTCAACACTTTCAAACCAAAGATCTTGGCAAACTCAGATATTTCTTGGGGATTGAGGTAGCACAATCCGATAATGGTATTGTTATCTCTCAAAGGAAATATGCATTAGATATTTTAGAGGAAATTGGGTTGATGAATTCGAAATCTGTTGATACTCCCATGGATCCCAATGTCAAGCTTCTACCCAATCAGGGGGAGCCTCTTTCAGATCCTGAGAAGTACAGGCGATTAGTTGGAAAATTGAACTATCTCACTGTTACTCATCCTGATATTTCTTTTGCAGTCAGTGTGGTGAGTCAATTTCTTAATTCTCCATGTGAAGATCATTGGAATGCAGTCATTCGTATACTGAAGTACATTAAAGGTTCTCCTGGAAAAGGTTTGTTATATGGTCATAATAACCATACTAAAGTCGTTTGTTATTCAGATGCTGATTGGGCAGGATCTCCATCTGATAGAAGATCAACTTCTGGTTATTGTGTCTCCATTGGTGATAACTTGATCTCTTGGAAAAGCAAGAAACAAAGTGTTGTGGCCAGATCTAGTGCAGAGGCAGAATATAGAGCTATGGCCTCAGCTACTTGTGAGCTTATTTGGCTTAAACAGTTACTTAAAGAATTGCAATTTGGAGAGGTCACTCAAATGACACTTATATGTGATAATCAGGCTGCTCTTCATATTAGCTCAAATCCAGTTTTTCATGAAAGGACCAAACATATTGAGATTGATTGTCATTTCATTCGAGAAAAGATTATATCGGGAGATATCAAGACTGAGTTTGTTAATTCAAATAATCAATTAGCAGATATTTTTACTAAATCCTTACGAGGGCCTAGGATTGATTACATTTGTAACAAGCTGGGTACATATGATCTATATGCACCAGCTTGAAAGGGAGTGTTAGATATTATTAGATATTATGAGATATTATAGTTATTGTTTTATATTTCATATTTATGTAATGGGCTTAGCCCATATTTTTATTTTTCTTATATAAACATAACCCTATGTGTTCAATATACACAAGGATTTACCATATTCTTTCTTTTCTTTTAATACTATGTAAAGCTGTCATCCATTGGTATCCAAATCAGGGACGGCAGTGATAATTTTCTATGTAAAGCTGTCATTCATTGGTATCCAAATCAGGCCAAAGCACAAGAATATGGAGTGGTAGCCTGAAGCAAACCATATCAAACTAAGTATGCAGGGGAATGGAAGCTAGTGTGCAGGGGTTGCGGGCTTTTTTTGTAGGTGCAGACCTTGTGATGCAGGGGGGCTGGACCAATTGTGCAGTATTTGTTGGTTCAAAACAGTGTGCTACGTTGTCACCATAAGGAACTTCCTATCTGAGTGCCAAGCTGCTGTCGGAATAACATCTAGCTACCAAGGATTAAATGCACAAATTTATGCCAACAGTGTTGATGCTAGATCTCCTCAAAAGCATGCTAAAGCTTTTCTCTTCTTGAAATCTTACCTGTGATAGTTGGCCTAATCGCAGCTCCTCTAGTCAGAGATTGTGATGCCACAAGTTCTAAGCACACGCGTGTTGGGTTTGCTGTGATGTTTGTCATAACAACTTACAATGGAATATATGCAGTGTTGAGCAGCTTGCAATTTATCACGAGCAAATATCTTAACTAGAAGAAGAGGGTGAAGTTGATGCTAAGAAGAATAAATTCCTGGTGCAGATCCGATGCAGACCTTGTGATGCAGGGGAGGATGGACCAATTATGCAGGTGCAGATTTGATGCAGGCCACTGTGTTGTGGTGTTTTGGCTAAGCTTTTTCTGTTTGTTGCTTATTATGTATATGGTTATCCAGTGGCTGAAGTAGAGGGTTTTGATGGGTTCTGGGACTGTTATGTTATGTCCTAAGCCTATAGGAGGTGAGCTTCAAGTATCCTATTTTTATTCAATTCTAAGTGATAGAATTGTCCACTTATTTCAATGTGTATATGTACTATTTTGAACAAAGGAGCCTCACCAACATAAATCATGGTACATTTTAATTTTTAATAGTTCATTGTGAAAAAAATGTGATAATAAATGATAGTTGTTTTACTGTTAGATTATAGTGACATTCAGTGTAGACAATCTAACACTCTAATGTACTTTTATACTATTTAATATTAAAAAAATGATAATTAGTAGTCAAAAGTGATTCAAAATCATCTCTAAACAAATCTAGCAGTAGATCTATTCAAATCTGTAGTCAAAATTTATCTACATTCAACAAGATTAGAAATAACAATGAAAGTTAAAAGGATTGACATTGTTGTGAAAAAAAAAATTATAAAATAAAAAAAAAGCATGTAAACTCTTAAAGTTTACTCAACAATAATGATTATTTAACTTAAGTCTAGGAACTTACATTTTAATTTTCCTGAGCATTTTACACTTTAACTACAATGATGTTTTGCCTAATAAAATTATGATATGAAAGGTTTTTTTTTCTGTGTAATTTAAAATGAAAATTCTAAAAATGGACAGAATTTTATGTTATTTCTGGAAATGGGTAAATTCTATATGGAGTATACAATTTAATTATAAGGAAATCGTCAACTAAATATACGAATTTCGCAAAATTAAAAGAACTCGTATATTAAATATATGGGTTCCCTTCGAAAATATATTCGGCTACTGCGCTTTTTGAATTCTTAAAAAATAAAAAAATAATGATGTAATAGCTTAATAATATAAAATAATATAAATAAATTATTTTAAGAAGAAAATACTAAACTAAATTTTGTTTCAAATAATAAAAAATTAAGTTGATAAAATCTTAAATCCAAAATGTTAAATATAAATAAAAAAATTTAAGTGAAAGATTAAAACTAAAAATATTAACGGAAAATAACATGTTAAAAAAAATAAAAGTTTGACTTTAAGTGAAATACAAACATAAATAATCTAATTTAAAAATATAGTTTATGTAATTTAATTTAAAAATAAAAGAACAATGTATGAGATCATGTCTCACATCGAATTAAATGTACCATAAAAGTTTTCATGAAAGAATAGAATGACAAGTTAGTCTATCAATTTTTTTATTTATTTTATTTTAGTATATATATTAAATAAAGTTTTTAATTAATTAATGATTTTCAAATAGTACCATAAAAATTAATCTTTTAAATTATTATTATTATTATTATTTTTATTTTTAAATTAAAAAGGATTAAGAATATGTAGGAGTCTGAAATTATTAAGTCACCTTATTAAATTAATCTCAGAGTGAGTTGCAGTTCCAACTAATCTGACCAAGTTTGACATTCTAGTAATTTCCCTTCCATGTTTAAGTGTTTTTTTCAATTTTAAATCTGAAATCCAAGAGAGAGAACATTAACCCATAACTAGATAAAAAGAATGAGTTTTTTTACTTACCTATGTGATGTGATGATGAAGTAAGAGATGCAAAGTTAGCTCTACAAAACCTGCTACATTATTATCTATTTCTTTCTAAAGAAAACTAGGATTTTGTCTTCATCTAAATGCTATTCCTTCTTGATATTCACACATAATTTGGTTGATTTGACTATCTATTAGTGCTGAATCCTAATTTTAGCCTCTTAAGATTTGTTGTTGAACAACTAAAACAGAAGCTGAGCCAAAAAAATCTGCAGATGAAACATAATCTCCTATGAGTCCCAACTCTTCACTTTCAGTCCATTCTGATAATCCAGTGAGAAGAATAGGGTTTATCCCTTGTTTCCTTCCCACTATCAAAAGATCAAAAGCACCATCATTCATAGCTTGAATTGCTCCGATTGTTTCTTCTCCATTTTTAACCATCACTTCTCTATACACCATTCGCTGATTAATCTCATTCTTAACCCAGAACCAGGTCACAATTCCATCATCAAGCTTCTTCTCGATTTCATTGTACCCTATAAAGTTGTGAGAGAGAAACCTTATAACAGTGAGAGACACGTCATGGTGAGCAAGCATCCTATCTGCATAAACAAGAGCCTCTCTGGAATCTCCACCCCCTAGAAAAAATACGGCAAATCGATGTTTAGTTTGACGAAAATTTCCTAAGGTGTTGTTGGTGTTAAGAAAACCCTTGTCAACGAAAATTGCAACTGAGCAAGGTGAATTCCTCAACACTTGTGAATTCACTTCTTTAACTGCATGGTTATGGACGACATCAAGGTTGAAAGGTAAGATGATTAAAGAAGCTTCTTGTTCAATAGCAAGCTCACATATATCTCGGAACATAGTGTTCTTTGGGGTCACAGCTGTGAAGAAATGAAGCTTCATGAAGGCTCCTTGAAGTTGTTGATGACGTTCAAGCACGTGTATGGTGTTATACCATTGATAACTGGGAGGCACTTTTTGCTTTTCATGGTCTATGAACAAAGGGTTGGCTCGACCTAGAAGCTCAGTGAGTCTAAGAGCAGAAACTGAAAATGGGAAGTCTTGTGTTGGATTGGAGATATCAAGTAGATGTATGAGACCATGTATGACGTCAGTATCAAAAATGCATAACATTATTCTAAGCTCTGTGTTTGGAGGGTGGTGTTGCATGTTCCTCCTTTGGTTCACCATGTATGGCTTTGTTGGATCATATAATATAGAGATCAAAGGACAGAAAGCTGATGTCAATACTAATGTCATAAGAACCAAAATTGAGAACCCTGGCACCTTTAGGATCTGTAACCACAACAATTGCATCAATTATTTACACTATTATGATCTATAACCACAACATTTGCATCAATTATTTACACTATTATGATCTGTAACCACAACAATATTGCATCAATTATTTACACTAGATGTAGATGTGTATATTTTTATGTCATTCAAATAGAAACAAAACATTCCACCTGCCAAAGCACACATTTTACAATTGGTTAAAGATTTTTTTAAACTATAAAATAAGAAAAAATCCACTAATGAAGAATTAATACTAATATAATTTATAATTTTCAATAAATTTCAATATAGAATGTATTAAAAATAAAACTTACTACAACAAATATCATAATTACACACAGATATATTTTTATGGAAATTTATTCGTTGGTAAGCAGACACTACCAACGAAAATTATCGACAGATAAGAAAAATCCAAAAATTATTCATCAGTTATAAGTTATAACTTTGTCAGAATCCAATATTTACATTGATTTTGTGTTTCTTGCAATAAAAAGTTTTGTTAGTAAAATAGGATAATCCGTTAGTAATTTGCTGGAATTCGAACCAATACAGAAGCTTAGTTCTCTTATGTATAAATAGTAGAATCTGTCAATAAACATAAGGCAAATGAGTAGCATTATTTCCAGGCTAGCAGGATGCTACTATCCATCGAAAATTCTGTACCTTTAAGGTTGATAATTTTTTTTTATTGAATTGACCGTATAATCCATATGGAAAATATTTGTGGGTATTGTCGGTCGATAATGTTGATAACATTAATTTAGTTTAATTAATTTTTATAACATGCTAGGATGTGTATGATCTATGTTATAGTGATAGAAGAGGTTCGAAGGAAACCATACATACCATCCTACTATAGTGGGGAACTCATGCAACAACTTCATAGGCTAACCTATAAAGATTTAATTGTAGACCAATATAGACAAAAAAAAATTAGTTACTAATATTGAGGGTCAATATTCATGAGGAACCTCGGCTTACAATTGTACGTTTTCAGGCTTGTTTTAATTTTGATATTAGGGATAAGATTGAACTCTTCCCTTATAACGATCTTAATGATTTAGTTCAACTTTGTGTTCGAGTAGAGAAACAAAATAAACAGAAAATCATCTTTTAGAAATCCTCTTCCTCTTATTATCCCTCAAGAGAGTATAAAAAAGAAAAATATTCATTTACACAAAGACCACGTGAAAAGGAAAGGGACAGGACACAATATAAAAACAAAGATAAAAATAATTTTGTTTCTTCTTCTAAAGAAGACAGGACTAAACAAGTTCAATGTTTTAAGTGTCTTGAAAAAGGACATTACTTTTCCAAATGTTATAAAATCAAGCTTTGATTTTAAAGGAACAAGACACTAAATTGATTGAACCTTCACCTTTTTTCTCTAGGAAGAAGAAGTCATGTCTTCTGAAGCAGAAGTACAACCATGTATAGAAGAACTACTTGTAGTTCATAGACTTCTTCAAATTCGACCCCTAGATATAGATTAGTCACAATGAGAAAAAAATTTCCACACACGATGTAAAGTTTTTGATCATATTTGTTCCTTAATTGTGGATAGTGGTTCTTGTTGTAACTCTTGTAGTTCTAGGTTAGTCTATAAGTTATCTCTTAAAACACACCCACACCATACACCCTACAAGCAAGATTGGATTAATCAAAAGGATGGTATGGTTGTCAAATTTCAAGCAAGTGTGCCCATTCACATAGGAAATTACCAAGAACACATTGTTTGTGATATTATTCCTATGGAAATTGAACACATTATACTTGGTCGACCTTGGCAATTTGATCATAATACATCACATGAAGGTCATTCAAATAAAATAACTTTTCATTTTCAAAATCATAAAACATTTATGCTCTCTTACACCTAAGGAGGTATGAGAGGATGCCATAAAACATAAAACAAAAATAGAAAGAGAAATAAATCTTGATAAAAATAAAGAGATAAAAGACCACAAATCTCATAAACATCTTTGTTTTACTCACTCCATCTTGGATAAGAGGTATGTCTTCTATTTCTTCTAACCGTTTTTCTTCTAGCACACATTCATCTCACACAAGACATACTTCTTGTTTCTTTGAAAACATTTCGACCAAGCTTTTTTGTTTCTTTTCTCTACTTATTTTGTGTGCTTTTTTTTTCATATGGATCCATGAGCTTGGTGGATGTTAATCACAAGTTGCTGGAAATAAGGTGACACCCCACAGTTGGATCTGAGGACAAATCCTTTTGAAGGCGAGGGCTTAATGGAGGACCACCCACAAGTTCCAAGTCACCATACATAAGGCTAAGAGCAAAAGCATGTACAACATAAATAAACTGTCTTAGTCTGTAAAAACAAGTAGAATAGTTTCAGGTCTTGTATTTATGGACCACTTTCTAGAGTAGACTTTAAATAAAACATGTACACTCTAGAAACCCTCACTTGACATACAAAAAAGGGTTTCTAGAGCTCATAGGAACACAGAACCTTACTCAAAGATCATCAAGAACTCACCATAGGCTAGCTAAGACTAACCAAGGTTAAGGTAGCTTAAATTAATCTACCTTCACCATGGAAGTCTATAAATAGATGCTTCTTACACTCTTGTATTCAGATTTGATATAATTGAATGAGTATACTGAATATTTCATATTTCATTATCTTCCAAATCTCCTTTTGTCAGAGAGCCTCAAAGGCCTAGTGAACCCTAAAAAGTTGGTTCAACCTCTTTCTACTTGAAGCACCTATTCTCAGGGTTCTCTTTACCAAACCACTCCAATTTGGTGCATCTCTTCTTTATTTCACTGTCACTCCATTCTTCTTCCATAATCCATCAACTTGGATTGCATTATGAATGGTATTGGATATATATTAAAGTTGGTTTTGATGAATGGTATTGGATATATATTAAATTCATTTGAATATTATCTAGTTGGAGATAGTGAAATTCCTATACATAATAAACAATTGTATAGGTATATGGAATTTCTGGAAAAGTCAACCAAAATCTATTATTTCTGGAATTGCCTAATTATCGACCCATCGATAATTACCGAAGGGCTCATTTGTCGGTAATTTTCAAAGGACTCATCCGTCGATAAATGGGTTCAGATATGTAGTAAACAAATAGAACTACTGAGGGACATATCCCTCGGTAATTTTCGATGGATAGTTCCATCAGTAGTTATCAACAAACATAATAAATCTGTCAATAATTATTACTGACGAATTTTTGATATTATCAACAGATTTTGACCGTCAATAATTCCTAATTTTCTTGTAGTGAGTGTCTTTTTTTTATCGACAAAAAACGAATAAATATAATGGAGGTATTTAGGGATACCTCAACCCTTATACAAAGTTAGCCTAAATCTTATCCTCTTAGCTGCTTACATAAACCAGAACGCATAAACAGAGAAGCAAAGCTGACAACATTAAAGAATCCCTATGAAATCCCATCACATATCAAAAAATCACCTAACATTTTCTGAGAGATCTTATGTATATCATAGGCTCAAGACACCAATCAAAATATAAAAAACTTACACCACAAACTTTAGAATTCATCCATGACCAAACCTTCTCTACACGTTTTTCATATTTATATATTTTCTTTTGAAATTTATTATAAACCAAAAGTTATTTCTTATGAGTCTTAGTTCTTATATATAAGAAAAATTTACTTAAATTTTCTAATTATAAACGTATTTTAACCAATAAAGTTACAAAATATGTGTTGATGATATCATGAACCAAATTATAAATTAGACTTAAATATAAAAAAATGTGAATATTAAAGGTGGAGCTTACACTTTTTTGTATCCAATGCACAAACAATATAAGTTCAACCAGGCCTCTTAAGCTCATAATGAGGCTAAGGGTTAGTCCATCCCTGAATGGCATTCCCAAGAGATGTAAAGTAATCCAAGTGGAGAAGAATTTAAGAAAGTAGCCAATAATAACCATGATAAACAATGGTGATATGGTGGACCAACCAGAAGCAGTCATGGTATAAATATCAGTATATGATCCCACCAAAATGAATGAGAATGGTAGAAGAAAATCAACGAGAATTGCTGCGGTCTTCTTTTCAAGTGTCGCTCCCACACGAGGCCCATCTGGAATTGCCAAGCCTAAAAAAAGTGATCCCTTAACGACGGATATGCCAAAGAAGTCACCTAAGAATCCCATAACAAAAGTCCCTAGAAGAATGGCAACTATAAAGGATTCTTGTACTGGCTGCCCTTCAGGAGTATTGTTGTTGATCCATATCATTGCAGGTCTAACACAAAATAAAAGGAACACTGTCATCAGCACAATACAAATAAAATACCAAAGGATTTTTATTATCTTTACTTCTTGAAATGCCGCCTCGAACAATAAGACTAAAACCAAACCAATCATGTCACTAATCACTGCTGTGGACAATGCTACTTTCCCCACATCTGAATTTAGAAGGTTAAACTCTGTAAGGATATGGTAGAGAACAGGGAATGCTGTGATCCCCAAGTACCCCGCTATTGCTCCAATTGAAGTAAACTTTGCCAAATCTTCGTCCATGTTCTTTCTCATGCTTAGTGCCACAATAAACACTATCCCTGTGGGAATTATAATGCCAACCAATGCAGTACATATGTGCAATTTCCCTATTCTTTTCAGAATAAATGGATCTGCCTTCACACCATACATGAATGCAAAGAACATGAATCCCATTACTCCAAGATTGTTCATTAGGAATTGGGCTGAGTCGCTTGTCATGTGACGTTGGTACCATATACTGCGCCCCAGAAGGGAAGGTCCAACGATGATACCACCCTTACAAATAAACATGAAAATTTAACAACTTTCGATTTGATAATCATCACAATGCCACATACAATACAATCTGATATATTAATATTAATAATAACTTATATTTTGAGTAGGTTTGAGATGTTGTTTATAGAATGATACGAATGTGATAAATGTAACAAAAGGAAGCTTACTAGTATTTGAGATATGATAAAAGGTTGTTTGAGGGGCTTAAGAAGAACTCCGATAAAACGAGTGATGATGCTGATGAATGCGAAATTGAAAATTACGAGTGAGAAGGAGTGAGATAAAGGATTGTCACCATAAAAGAAGCCCGCAGACTGAAAATTGTGTAATTTATGACAGACAATGGGGAAAGGAATTGTGGGGTTGCCCTCTGTAGTAAGATTAATAAATTGTTCTTGCGTGATCCTAGAATGATTGAAGTGTTGGTGCCATCCATTTGATGCTTGTACCAAACGGTGTGATGGGTATAGCCTTGTCATGCCTGAACCTTTCTGTGAAAAGCATGAAAAATCAAGAAGGAAAACTGAAGAGAAACAGATGAAAGAAGGATCCCTCAAACGATAGTGGATATACATTAAAGTAGGAGAACTAGTGTTTCGTTTTCATTCTATTGCAAAACTCTTCATTCTTATTCCTCATTTTCTGAGGCAAACATTGCACATACAAAATTTCACACTCTTATTCATACATTAATTACATCACTATAAATTGCATCAATTATAAATTATATTATATTTTAAACTTGTAAAACTCACAATTTTATATTATTTTAATACTTTTTAAATGTATGTACTTAAATGTAAGTATCGATTTTTTAAGATATTTAATAGTGTATTAGATATAGTTATAATGATTGATGACGAAGATGATTGCTTATATTTTTAATGGTTCTTAAAAATATCTACTACTTTGTTCATAGATTTAACTTCCTCATTTTTAAAATTTATTTTGTACATAACAATTACATGTATGAATTCATTTTTTTTATTTAATTATTAAGATTCTTTATTTATAAGAATTGTTATTTATATGTGATACTATTTTTAATATTATTGCATGTCACTTTGTGTATACTATTTTTTTTTTATCATTTTAAGTGGATTCCGAAAGATAATATTATCAATATTAATTTTTATAGTGTTATCAATCACTTTATTACTATAATGTGTTAATGATAGATAATTATATTATAATACATTTTTTTTTATATATAAGGAAATATTCTTTAGGGACCAATTCGATACTTGAGCATATTTTTTTAAAAGAAGAAAGAATTGTCTCAAATCTTCTTTCTTAAAACATCAAATCTTCTCTCTTAAAACATCAAATTGCATTTAAGTAAACAAAGAGTGTCATTTAAACATTCATTACGTTTTAAGTGATCAAACTCTCATACGAGGGAGAGTTTTCATGCAATTTAAATTACATTTGCCTCTCTCCTTATCAAACAATCAAAAATACTAGTTGAGCCACATACCTAATAATTCCAAAACAGCACTACAAAAAAAATTATTAAATAGTAATTAAATTTAGAGACCAAAATAATTAGTCATTATATTAACTAAATTAGATATTAATTTAGAGATTAAAAAATTATTCATAAATCTAAAGTGATTTCTATTGTTAATAAAAATTTATGAAATGATTTTTAAATTTATATCTAAATTAGCTATCTAAGTTTTAGAGGCTAACATTTTACATTCTAAATTAGTCTCTAAAAGACTAATAGAGACTAATTTAGAATATAAAGTAGTAAGTAGCTAATGGTTAGATACCAATTTAGAAACTATTTTATAATAATTTTTATTAATAATAGAAACTACTTTCGATATCAATAGTTTTTTTAGTTTATAAAATGGTCTCTAATTTAATCAAATAGTAACTAATTATTTTTGTCTCCAAAATTAGTTTCTATTTAATTATTTTCTTATAGTGCAAGTTTGATGTCCAATTAAAGTAAGACAGATTTTTGCTTTAGTTTTAAACATTTACTTCTCAATACAAATCTAAATATACTTATTTTAATTCAATTAGCTCCAAATTCTCAATGTAAAATCAACAATTATCATCATTTATTAATTAATAACAGTCAAAATAATTTTTATTCAAATGTTCAACCACACAATATATATATTATTATTTTTAACCACACAACTCAAAGATTTGTATACACATACTATGAATGATAACCTTCACATATACAAATTAATCTCATCAACTGAAACTCAATATTTCAATTCCATAATGTAACAACAACACAAGGTTTATTTATATCATATCTACCATTTTTACTATAAAAAAACATCCACATGCATAATTCAATTTCAACAACAAATAATAGTACAACCATATTAATTACAATTAGAGGTTTGTATCAATCCTATTCATAATTCCAATATATTTTTCTTTACATAATAGTGTATACGATTATGATAATAATATATTCTCATTTCCAACACTTTTAATTGATCCATAGCTATCTAACCTAATTTTTCTATAATATATCAAACACTTCCTCAAGATCTTAATATCAATTATGAGTTTAAGTTAACTTATCTTACCTTAACATTCTTTCCTTTGAAATAATTATTTTTAATAAGGGTTAGGATGGCCTAACTTGGTTATAGAAAACTTACAACAAAACATGTTACTATAACTTTAAACTAGCATAAATTTATCTTTTCTAGACAAATTTCATACCCCACTCATGCAACGAAAACTAAAAATAGAGAACTTGATATTTGAGTGAAAAGAAAAACTTACTCAAATTAAAATTATAATTAAATACGGTTCACATTATTTTTTGTCTTATTGTAGTTAAAAAATTTTGAAGGAGAGAAAAAATATATAATTGTTGTCTCAAAATTTTAGAGAAAAGTAAAAAAAAAGAATTTTAAAAATATGATGTCATATAAAAATGAAGAATGAAATATTTTATTTTAATATAACCTCATAACATAAAATAATAAAATGTTTTATTCTTTACTTATCCTTACTAAAAGAAAAACAAGGATTGGTTACGTGAGATTTGTGTTGGCTAATGGAAGGATAAGAATTGTGTCGGTCAAACTCACGATAACTGGACACAAAACAAGGATGCATGAGTCAGTTCAACGCATGGCAAACGTTAAGAGATGTTGAAGGAATTGTTGTTATTGTGTCGGCCAGACCGACACAAAGTGTGTGCCAGTTGTTTTGTCGGCCTGAAACGACGCAAAGTGTGTCAGTGCGTTGTTTCACGTCGATCTGAGCAGACGCAAAGTGTGTGTCAGTTGTTGCATCCAAAGTGTTTAATAAATATCGATTTCCCCGTGTTCAGTTTTCTCCAAATTTCTAAATCCCTAAATTCTAACCCTAACTTTCTCTCTTCTCCCTACCTCGTTCACTCACTCCCTCTCTCGTCGTCGGTGCCTTCGTCCCTTTATCGTCGAGTCTCTCCTATGCCGCAATCCCTCTGTTGCCACAGTCCCTCCCTCCGCCAACGCTCTCTCCCTCCACGTTCATAGTTTTGCAAGTTATTCTACAAGACATTTGAGCATAATGACCACTGCAGAACACCCTATGCATGTTCATGGATTCCACTTCTTTGCAGTCGGTTCAGGTTTCGACAACTTCAACCCAACAACTAATCGACTCAAGTTTAACTTAGTAGACCCACATGTAAGGAACACCCCCTGGAGGATGGGTGGCTATTCATTTTGTGGCTAACAATCCAGGTAATGTATTATACGACTGTAAAACTTTGCTTCTGCTATTCGTACCAGGATCACATATTAACCTATTCCATTCTTTCACTACTGAAGATCGAGAATTTGGTTCATCCATTGTACATAGACTCACATCTGAATTGGGTTTGGGCATGGCACTTCTGTTAGAAAATGGAGTTGGCCTTTCACAGTCTCCACCGCCACATCTACCCCAATGTTAAGGTTAAGAAAACATCAGTAGTTAATAAATTTATTGTTGTGTATTACAAGTCCAAGAATTTGCTAAACAGAAGTATGGCTTTCTGCAGTTCCCATACCAAAATTAAATTAAGCTTACTTGAGTTGTATGTTTGCAGTATGTTGATTAAATGGCATTGTAGCACCAATTCTACAACAGTGTTGCGCATGTAGTGGAATTATGTGTTGGCATAGACATCACTGCAATACCAGCCAGATATGATGGTGCTCTTTTTATCCAAGCTGGAGTGGTAACATCTATGTGATGTATCGCTTGTTTGGAAGCAGAACTTGGAGAATTTGTCAGCTATGAAAGCATCTGATGGCCTTCTGAGAATGTAAATTGGACAGTGTCAGATTGAAGGTTGTAGTCATGTTGCTGTTGATGCTGTCAAAAGAAAAACAACAACTGTTCTGTTTCAGTATGGATGGGCCTGTTTAAATGCAGAAGATGTTCTATTTCATCTAGCAGATGTTCTGTCATTAGGATGGATGATTTCATTTCTGATTTTGTATCAGTTATAGTAGTGTATCAATAGTTAGGGGACCACTGATTTTTTGGTTCTGCATCTGCTAATGACGTTTTTTTTTTTTTGTTTTGGCACCAAAGCATAGAGGAATGACGTGGCAGATTCTGCTAGTATTAACACCAAGGAGAGACCAAGAATAGGTATGGGCACAAATTGTGAACCAAATTGATTGCTGCAGCCACAATTTGTACACAGGCGCCAGTGCTGTTTTTATGCATTTTTTTTGCTGCATAATTGCTTTATAATTGCTGCATTAATGATGCATATTTGTGGACCCTAGGCATTGGTGTATCGGTCTGTTATGTCCAGCACTTGCTTTTAATGTAAAAGTAGAATCAGTTTTGGCCTAACTTTTTAGGTGCAATTGTCTGTCATTTGTTTTGTAGGAGCACACTATAAAAGATATTTCTGTGTTATGTTAAAGCAAGTGTCAAATAAGTCTAGGCCTTCATGTTTGTTGAACTTTTTTGGATTGTATCTTTGAAAATGAGCTGCGTATAAGTGTACCGATCAGTCCTCGGACATCGAGAACAGCTAGTAATGGTGAGCCACGTCAGCTGGGTCCCACAGCATGGACCAGAGCCACGTGGACTGGGTCCCACAGGTAGTAGGGACTAATAGGATGATTAGTCATCAGCATGTCGACCATCAGAGTGAACTAAGGTGTCCTCGTCACTCAGCAGGGTGATGAGTCCTCAGTAGCTGGGTGTGACGAGGTGACATCAGCCTTGGATTTTTCGAATAACAGAACTAGAACATCTACGATGAGTCTTAAGGGAAGACCAGTTATCAGTAAAATGCCCAGAAGTAAAGAGAGACCTAAGTCACGAAGTGCCTATACGTGTGGTAGGGAAAACACAGTTAGGTGTAGAGTCTTGAGGGGTTGAGTACTCATCAGAACTAGGATTTTCCAGTGAAGCTACATGCATGGCACGTGAACAGTGAAAGCGCTCCCAGGACAAGTGGCCCCAAAGACTAGGTGCACGAGGGAGTACCCAGGTGGCCATCCTATTAGAGTTTGCACTCCAGTTAAGGAAACCTTATGTGCTAGATTACCCTAAGTCTGGGTGATAGCGGCGCAAGGGTATTCCTGTAAACCCTAAATATGGGTAGCAGCGCAGAGGAAACCCTAGACTATATAAAGGGTAGTGAAATACTTTGCAAAGGTATGCAGTTTCTAAACCTAAACTGAGATACTTAATACACTTGGTGTGCTTGCCCTAGTTTTTTTACTTGAGCGTCGGAGTGCAAACGGCTTCTAGGGCGCCCCTTTCAATCTTGTAGGTGCAGGTTGTTTCGAGACAACAAAGCATAATCCAAGGTGTGGAAAGGAGGCGCGTGATTGTCGTAGGGTCAACCGACAGGAGAGTCAACCGGCAAGAACAATAAGAGTTGAAATATTTCTAAAGTGTTCCTTTTAATTCATCTATTCATTGTTAATAAAAAAAAAAACTCTATATAACAAAAATATAAGATTTAAATCATTTCTTAATTTCTATTACCAATTTAATATTTCAATGAGAAAAATATATCATCAAGACCCAGTGATAGAATTGTCCAGTTATTGCAATGTGCATATGTATTATTTTGAACAAAGGAGCCTATAAACCATGGTACATTTAATTTTTAATAGGTCACTATCAACAAAAATGTGATAATAAATGATAGTTGTCATTTTATGTGTTACATACGGACAATAACAAAAATATAAGATTTAATTAATATTGGAAACAAACTGCAGCAGGTAGGATTCAAACACAAGTTCTTCCAGTCACCAGAGAAGCTTTAACCACTAAACCATACAAATTTTTCTGTCATATTACGATTTTTATTATACTTATTATTAGTTATAATAGTTATATTAATGTTAATATTAATGTTAATAATATAAATTATATTAATATTAATATTCATAATATAAATTATATTATTAATAGGAATATAATTAAGAGGAAGAGGAGATTAGGAGGAATAGAATAAGAGGATTAGGGAGATTATTAACACGAGAGGACTATTATTAACAGGAGAGGAAGATTATTAACAGGAGAGGAAGAGGAGGAACGGGATAGGAAGAGGAGGAACAGGAGAGGAAGAGGAGGAACATTAGAGGAAGAGGAGGAAGAGGAGAGGAAGAGAAGAGGGAGAGGAGGAAGAGGAGAGGAGGAGGAAGAGGAGGAGGGAGGGGAGGAAGAGGGGAGGAGAGGAGGAAGAGGAGGAAGAAGAAGAGGAAGAGGAGGAGGAAGAGAGGAAAAGAGGGAGGAAGAGGAAAAAACGAAGAGAAGAGGAGGAAAAGAGGAAGAAGAGGAAGAGAAGAGGAAGAAGAGAGGGAGGAAGAGGACGAAGAAGAGAGGGAGGAAGAGGACGAGAGGAGGGAAGGACTAATATTATATTAATATTATTAATATTTATTAACAATATTAATAATATTAATATTAATACTATTAATTATGTTAATAATAATTATTAATATTAACAATATTAATAATATTAACAATATTAATAATAAATAATATTTATAATATTAATAATAAATAATATTAAATATTAATAATATTAATAATATTCATAACATTAATAATATTCATAATATTAGTAATATTCATAATATTAATAATATTCTTAATATTAATAATATTCATAATATTACTAATATTATTAACAATAATAATATTAATAACAATCTTAAAAATAATAATAATTATAATAAAAATCATAATATTGTAAAAGAATTTGTCTGGTGTAGTGGTTAAGGTTTCTTTTGTTACTGAAGAAACCTGGCTTCGATTTCCACCTGCTGTAAAAATTTTGTTCTGTCTATTATTTACATACGGAAAAATCCGTATGTAATTTCAATTTTTCTTGTAGTTAAATTAGTACTCAAAATTTATCTACATTCAAAGGGGTTAGAAATAACAATGAAAATAAAAGAGGTTTGAGATTGTTATGCAAAAAAAATAAAATAAAGATTATAAAATAGGAAAAGAAGCATGTGGACTCTCAAAGTTTACTCAACAATAAATTCATCATGATTTAACTTAATCACATAATGTCAAAAAAAAAATTAAAAAAGCATCAATAAAATTTGCAAAACAAGCATTCACTTATGTATTGAATGTTTCACTATTTTAATTAAGATTCATCTAATTGGATTTATTTGGGTTTTAATAATTATTTCTATTATTTTTGTGTTTTTAGAGTAGACAGCTTGTCTAGACGATAAGAAGGAAGTCTCTACCACTACAAATGGACTAAATAACACAAAATCCCAAGTTGCTTATTTGAATCAAAACAGAGAACGAAATTTGAAGAAAAGAATAAGATAATAAAATCTATAATGTCTAAAAACAAAATTAGAAGCAAATCTTCTTCAAAATGCGAAGAAACAAAATCTAATGTGAATCCAAATATATTCCCAAGATCTTTGGAGCAGAAGAACCTGAAAACATGGAGAAATAATCAAGTGTAAGAGCTTGAAAACATTCGAAAATAGAGCATCATGGTTTTTTAGTTTTTTGTTTTCTTTGTTGTAATCTTTTCGTTTTTCCTATGTACTCCTTGTGGTTGATTCTCTTGTGATTTCGTAATGAATTTTGAGATTTCTATTCAATAAAGTTTCATTCTTAAATTCTAAATTCTATGTAGTAGATTATATTTTACTGTTGGTCTTTTTTAAATTTGGGTTCTGTCAAAAGAATTTTGTTTTTAAGATATTTCAGTTATTTTCTTTAATTGAAGTTCTTAGTTAATTCAATTAATTCAAGAAGTGGAAGATAAACATTTTACAAGTAGATGTTGCAAATAGTGAGATATTGAATACGTCAGTGAACATTTATTTTGCTGATAAGATTCTTTTGAATTTGAGTGATGCTAATTAATTAAGTTTGACACGGTGTGAGAATCGAAAGAGTGAAAATCTTAAGAAAATCAATGATGAATTCATTGTTAAATAAACTTAAGAATCAATTTGTTTTCTTTGAATGTTTTAAAATCTCTACTTTATTTTTTTCTACACAATAATCTCAATCCCATTTTATTTTCATTGTTATTTCTAACTCTTTTTATTACATATATTATTGGATTCATTAGGAGACAACTTGAAATCATCTTAACACAATCTATATTATTATATCTTTGATGTTAGATGGTCTAATACTTCTTTATACGATTTCACTAAAATTATTTTAATTTGACTCCTAGGCTACAAATATCAATGTTCCAAAAAAATATATTACATTTCCATAATAGTCCTTGAAAGTATTAATCCTTCACAACAAAACTCAAAAAAAAAAAAATTCGTTTTAATTTTCCTGATTTCGAGCATTTTACACTTTAACTATAATGATGTTTTGCCTAATAAAATTATGATATGAAAGGGTTTTTTTTTTTTTTCCTTTATGCAGTGTTCTTTGAAATGAAAATTCTAGAAATGGGCAAATTTTTTTATTCATTTCTGAAAATGAGTAAATCATATATAGAGTATTTAATCATAAGGAAATCGTCAACTAAGTGTACTTTGAAAAATTAGAAGAACTCATATATCTAATATACCAGTTCCCTTTGAAATTATATTTGACCATATATGTTTTTTTTAATTTTTAATAAAATTAATAATGTAATACTTTAATAATACAAATAAATTATTTTAAGAAAAAAATGACTAAACTAAATCTAATTCAAATGATAAAAAATTAAGTTGATAAAATCTTAAATCCGAAAGCCGTTAAATATAAACCAAAAACTTTAAGTGGAAAATAAAACTGAGAAAATTACTAGAAAAGAACATGTTATAAAAAAATGGAAGTTTGACATTAAGTGAAACACATAAATATAACAACCTAATTTAAAAATACAATTTATGTAATTTAACTTAAAGATGAATGAACTATTTATAACACTACAAGAAAATCATTGATTAAAAACTAATTTTAGAGACAAAAAATAATTAGTTGCTATAGTGATTAAATTAAAAACAATTTTTGAGATTAAAAAAATTTTTGATTTCTAAATTAGTTTCTATTATTGTTAAATGGTTTCTAAATTGGTATCTAATTAGCTACCAAGATTTTTGTTATCAAATTTAGAATTTAAATAATTGGTAGCTAAAACCTTAGTAGCTAATTAGATACCAATTTAGAAACTATTTAATAATAATATAAATTAATTTAGAAATTATTTTTTTTAATTTCTAAAATGGTCTCTAACTTAGTTACTATAACAACTAATTTTTTTGATTTCTAAAAATTGATTTCTATTTAATAATTTTTTTTATAGTGTAAGATCAAGTCCTACGGGACCTTCTTAATTGTATCGGTAGACATCTCAGTGAAAATATAACACTCGTAAAAGTTCTTATCTTTTTTGAAAAAGAATGGAATGACAAGTTAGTCTATCAATTTTTTTATTTTATTTTATTTTATTTTAGTATATATTAAAAAAAGTTTTTAATTAATTAATGATTTTTAAATAATACCATAAAAATTAATCTTTTAAATTTTTATTTTTATTTTTAAATTAAAAAGGATTAAGAATATGTAGGAGTCTGAAATTATTAAGTCACCTTATTAAATTAATCTCAGAGTGAGTTGCAGTTCCAACTAATCTGACCAAGTTTGACATTCTAGTAATTTCCCTTCCATGTTTAAGTGTTTTTTTCAATTTTAAATCTGAAATCCAAGAGAGAGAACATTAACCCATAACTAGATAAAAAGAATGAGTTTTTTTACTTACCTATGTGATGTGATGATGAAGTAAGAGATGCAAAGTTAGCTCTACAAAACCTGCTACATTATTATCTATTTCTTTCTAAAGAAAACTAGGATTTTGTCTTCATCTAAATGCTATTCCTTCTTGATATTCACACATAATTTGGTTGATTTGACTATCTATTAGTGCTGAATCCTAATTTTAGCCTCTTAAGATTTGTTGTTGAACAACTAAAACAGAAGCTGAGCCAAAAAAATCTGCAGATGAAACATAATCTCCTATGAGTCCCAACTCTTCACTTTCAGTCCATTCTGATAATCCAGTGAGAAGAATAGGGTTTATCCCTTGTTTCCTTCCCACTATCAAAAGATCAAAAGCACCATCATTCATAGCTTGAATTGCTCCGATTGTTTCTTCTCCATTTTTAACCATCACTTCTCTATACACCATTCGCTGATTAATCTCATTCTTAACCCAGAACCAGGTCACAATTCCATCATCAAGCTTCTTCTCGATTTCATTGTACCCTATAAAGTTGTGAGAGAGAAACCTTATAACAGTGAGAGACACGTCATGGTGAGCAAGCATCCTATCTGCATAAACAAGAGCCTCTCTGGAATCTCCACCCCCTAGAAAAAATACGGCAAATCGATGTTTAGTTTGACGAAAATTTCCTAAGGTGTTGTTGGTGTTAAGAAAACCCTTGTCAACGAAAATTGCAACTGAGCAAGGTGAATTCCTCAACACTTGTGAATTCACTTCTTTAACTGCATGGTTATGGACGACATCAAGGTTGAAAGGTAAGATGATTAAAGAAGCTTCTTGTTCAATAGCAAGCTCACATATATCTCGGAACATAGTGTTCTTTGGGGTCACAGCTGTGAAGAAATGAAGCTTCATGAAGGCTCCTTGAAGTTGTTGATGACGTTCAAGCACGTGTATGGTGTTATACCATTGATAACTGGGAGGCACTTTTTGCTTTTCATGGTCTATGAACAAAGGGTTGGCTCGACCTAGAAGCTCAGTGAGTCTAAGAGCAGAAACTGAAAATGGGAAGTCTTGTGTTGGATTGGAGATATCAAGTAGATGTATGAGACCATGTATGACGTCAGTATCAAAAATGCATAACATTATTCTAAGCTCTGTGTTTGGAGGGTGGTGTTGCATGTTCCTCCTTTGGTTCACCATGTATGGCTTTGTTGGATCATATAATATAGAGATCAAAGGACAGAAAGCTGATGTCAATACTAATGTCATAAGAACCAAAATTGAGAACCCTGGCACCTTTAGGATCTGTAACCACAACAATTGCATCAATTATTTACACTATTATGATCTATAACCACAACATTTGCATCAATTATTTACACTATTATGATCTGTAACCACAACAATATTGCATCAATTATTTACACTAGATGTAGATGTGTATATTTTTATGTCATTCAAATAGAAACAAAACATTCCACCTGCCAAAGCACACATTTTACAATTGGTTAAAGATTTTTTTAAACTATAAAATAAGAAAAAATCCACTAATGAAGAATTAATACTAATATAATTTATAATTTTCAATAAATTTCAATATAGAATGTATTAAAAATAAAACTTACTACAACAAATATCATAATTACACACAGATATATTTTTATGGAAATTTATTCGTTGGTAAGCAGACACTACCAACGAAAATTATCGACAGATAAGAAAAATCCAAAAATTATTCATCAGTTATAAGTTATAACTTTGTCAGAATCCAATATTTACATTGATTTTGTGTTTCTTGCAATAAAAAGTTTTGTTAGTAAAATAGGATAATCCGTTAGTAATTTGCTGGAATTCGAACCAATACAGAAGCTTAGTTCTCTTATGTATAAATAGTAGAATCTGTCAATAAACATAAGGCAAATGAGTAGCATTATTTCCAGGCTAGCAGGATGCTACTATCCATCGAAAATTCTGTACCTTTAAGGTTGATAATTTTTTTTTATTGAATTGACCGTATAATCCATATGGAAAATATTTGTGGGTATTGTCGGTCGATAATGTTGATAACATTAATTTAGTTTAATTAATTTTTATAACATGCTAGGATGTGTATGATCTATGTTATAGTGATAGAAGAGGTTCGAAGGAAACCATACATACCATCCTACTATAGTGGGGAACTCATGCAACAACTTCATAGGCTAACCTATAAAGATTTAATTGTAGACCAATATAGACAAAAAAAAATTAGTTACTAATATTGAGGGTCAATATTCATGAGGAACCTCGGCTTACAATTGTACGTTTTCAGGCTTGTTTTAATTTTGATATTAGGGATAAGATTGAACTCTTCCCTTATAACGATCTTAATGATTTAGTTCAACTTTGTGTTCGAGTAGAGAAACAAAATAAACAGAAAATCATCTTTTAGAAATCCTCTTCCTCTTATTATCCCTCAAGAGAGTATAAAAAAGAAAAATATTCATTTACACAAAGACCACGTGAAAAGGAAAGGGACAGGACACAATATAAAAACAAAGATAAAAATAATTTTGTTTCTTCTTCTAAAGAAGACAGGACTAAACAAGTTCAATGTTTTAAGTGTCTTGAAAAAGGACATTACTTTTCCAAATGTTATAAAATCAAGCTTTGATTTTAAAGGAACAAGACACTAAATTGATTGAACCTTCACCTTTTTTCTCTAGGAAGAAGAAGTCATGTCTTCTGAAGCAGAAGTACAACCATGTATAGAAGAACTACTTGTAGTTCATAGACTTCTTCAAATTCGACCCCTAGATATAGATTAGTCACAATGAGAAAAAAATTTCCACACACGATGTAAAGTTTTTGATCATATTTGTTCCTTAATTGTGGATAGTGGTTCTTGTTGTAACTCTTGTAGTTCTAGGTTAGTCTATAAGTTATCTCTTAAAACACACCCACACCATACACCCTACAAGCAAGATTGGATTAATCAAAAGGATGGTATGGTTGTCAAATTTCAAGCAAGTGTGCCCATTCACATAGGAAATTACCAAGAACACATTGTTTGTGATATTATTCCTATGGAAATTGAACACATTATACTTGGTCGACCTTGGCAATTTGATCATAATACATCACATGAAGGTCATTCAAATAAAATAACTTTTCATTTTCAAAATCATAAAACATTTATGCTCTCTTACACCTAAGGAGGTATGAGAGGATGCCATAAAACATAAAACAAAAATAGAAAGAGAAATAAATCTTGATAAAAATAAAGAGATAAAAGACCACAAATCTCATAAACATCTTTGTTTTACTCACTCCATCTTGGATAAGAGGTATGTCTTCTATTTCTTCTAACCGTTTTTCTTCTAGCACACATTCATCTCACACAAGACATACTTCTTGTTTCTTTGAAAACATTTCGACCAAGCTTTTTTGTTTCTTTTCTCTACTTATTTTGTGTGCTTTTTTTTTCATATGGATCCATGAGCTTGGTGGATGTTAATCACAAGTTGCTGGAAATAAGGTGACACCCCACAGTTGGATCTGAGGACAAATCCTTTTGAAGGCGAGGGCTTAATGGAGGACCACCCACAAGTTCCAAGTCACCATACTTAAGGCTAAGAGCAAAAGCATGTACAACATAAATAAACTGTCTTAGTCTGTAAAAACAAGTAGAATAGTTTCAGGTCTTGTATTTATGGACCACTTTCTAGAGTAGACTTTAAATAAAACATGTACACTCTAGAAACCCTCACTTGACATACAAAAAAGGGTTTCTAGAGCTCATAGGAACACAGAACCTTACTCAAAGATCATCAAGAACTCACCATAGGCTAGCTAAGACTAACCAAGGTTAAGGTAGCTTAAATTAATCTACCTTCACCATGGAAGTCTATAAATAGATGCTTCTTACACTCTTGTATTCAGATTTGATATAATTGAATGAGTATACTGAATATTTCATATTTCATTATCTTCCAAATCTCCTTTTGTCAGAGAGCCTCAAAGGCCTAGTGAACCCTAAAAAGTTGGTTCAACCTCTTTCTACTTGAAGCACCTATTCTCAGGGTTCTCTTTACCAAACCACTCCAATTTGGTGCATCTCTTCTTTATTTCACTGTCACTCCATTCTTCTTCCATAATCCATCAACTTGGATTGCATTATGAATGGTATTGGATATATATTAAAGTTGGTTTTGATGAATGGTATTGGATATATATTAAATTCATTTGAATATTATCTAGTTGGAGATAGTGAAATTCCTATACATAATAAACAATTGTATAGGTATATGGAATTTCTGGAAAAGTCAACCAAAATCTATTATTTCTGGAATTGCCTAATTATCGACCCATCGATAATTACCGAAGGGCTCATTTGTCGGTAATTTTCAAAGGACTCATCCGTCGATAAATGGGTTCAGATATGTAGTAAACAAATAGAACTACTGAGGGACATATCCCTCGGTAATTTTCGATGGATAGTTCCATCAGTAGTTATCAACAAACATAATAAATCTGTCAATAATTATTACTGACGAATTTTTGATATTATCAACAGATTTTGACCGTCAATAATTCCTAATTTTCTTGTAGTGAGTGTCTTTTTTTTATCGACAAAAAACGAATAAATATAATGGAGGTATTTAGGGATACCTCAACCCTTATACAAAGTTAGCCTAAATCTTATCCTCTTAGCTGCTTACATAAACCAGAACGCATAAACAGAGAAGCAAAGCTGACAACATTAAAGAATCCCTATGAAATCCCATCACATATCAAAAAATCACCTAACATTTTCTGAGAGATCTTATGTATATCATAGGCTCAAGACACCAATCAAAATATAAAAAACTTACACCACAAACTTTAGAATTCATCCATGACCAAACCTTCTCTACACGTTTTTCATATTTATATATTTTCTTTTGAAATTTATTATAAACCAAAAGTTATTTCTTATGAGTCTTAGTTCTTATATATAAGAAAAATTTACTTAAATTTTCTAATTATAAACGTATTTTAACCAATAAAGTTACAAAATATGTGTTGATGATATCATGAACCAAATTATAAATTAGACTTAAATATAAAAAAATGTGAATATTAAAGGTGGAGCTTACACTTTTTTGTATCCAATGCACAAACAATATAAGTTCAACCAGGCCTCTTAAGCTCATAATGAGGCTAAGGGTTAGTCCATCCCTGAATGGCATTCCCAAGAGATGTAAAGTAATCCAAGTGGAGAAGAATTTAAGAAAGTAGCCAATAATAACCATGATAAACAATGGTGATATGGTGGACCAACCAGAAGCAGTCATGGTATAAATATCAGTATATGATCCCACCAAAATGAATGAGAATGGTAGAAGAAAATCAACGAGAATTGCTGCGGTCTTCTTTTCAAGTGTCGCTCCCACACGAGGCCCATCTGGAATTGCCAAGCCTAAAAAAAGTGATCCCTTAACGACGGATATGCCAAAGAAGTCACCTAAGAATCCCATAACAAAAGTCCCTAGAAGAATGGCAACTATAAAGGATTCTTGTACTGGCTGCCCTTCAGGAGTATTGTTGTTGATCCATATCATTGCAGGTCTAACACAAAATAAAAGGAACACTGTCATCAGCACAATACAAATAAAATACCAAAGGATTTTTATTATCTTTACTTCTTGAAATGCCGCCTCGAACAATAAGACTAAAACCAAACCAATCATGTCACTAATCACTGCTGTGGACAATGCTACTTTCCCCACATCTGAATTTAGAAGGTTAAACTCTGTAAGGATATGGTAGAGAACAGGGAATGCTGTGATCCCCAAGTACCCCGCTATTGCTCCAATTGAAGTAAACTTTGCCAAATCTTCGTCCATGTTCTTTCTCATGCTTAGTGCCACAATAAACACTATCCCTGTGGGAATTATAATGCCAACCAATGCAGTACATATGTGCAATTTCCCTATTCTTTTCAGAATAAATGGATCTGCCTTCACACCATACATGAATGCAAAGAACATGAATCCCATTACTCCAAGATTGTTCATTAGGAATTGGGCTGAGTCGCTTGTCATGTGACGTTGGTACCATATACTGCGCCCCAGAAGGGAAGGTCCAACGATGATACCACCCTTACAAATAAACATGAAAATTTAACAACTTTCGATTTGATAATCATCACAATGCCACATACAATACAATCTGATATATTAATATTAATAATAACTTATATTTTGAGTAGGTTTGAGATGTTGTTTATAGAATGATACGAATGTGATAAATGTAACAAAAGGAAGCTTACTAGTATTTGAGATATGATAAAAGGTTGTTTGAGGGGCTTAAGAAGAACTCCGATAAAACGAGTGATGATGCTGATGAATGCGAAATTGAAAATTACGAGTGAGAAGGAGTGAGATAAAGGATTGTCACCATAAAAGAAGCCCGCAGACTGAAAATTGTGTAATTTATGACAGACAATGGGGAAAGGAATTGTGGGGTTGCCCTCTGTAGTAAGATTAATAAATTGTTCTTGCGTGATCCTAGAATGATTGAAGTGTTGGTGCCATCCATTTGATGCTTGTACCAAACGGTGTGATGGGTATAGCCTTGTCATGCCTGAACCTTTCTGTGAAAAGCATGAAAAATCAAGAAGGAAAACTGAAGAGAAACAGATGAAAGAAGGATCCCTCAAACGATAGTGGATATACATTAAAGTAGGAGAACTAGTGTTTCGTTTTCATTCTATTGCAAAACTCTTCATTCTTATTCCTCATTTTCTGAGGCAAACATTGCACATACAAAATTTCACACTCTTATTCATACATTAATTACATCACTATAAATTGCATCAATTATAAATTATATTATATTTTAAACTTGTAAAACTCACAATTTTATATTATTTTAATACTTTTTAAATGTATGTACTTAAATGTAAGTATCGATTTTTTAAGATATTTAATAGTGTATTAGATATAGTTATAATGATTGATGACGAAGATGATTGCTTATATTTTTAATGGTTCTTAAAAATATCTACTACTTTGTTCATAGATTTAACTTCCTCATTTTTAAAATTTATTTTGTACATAACAATTACATGTATGAATTCATTTTTTTTATTTAATTATTAAGATTCTTTATTTATAAGAATTGTTATTTATATGTGATACTATTTTTAATATTATTGCATGTCACTTTGTGTATACTATTTTTTTTTTATCATTTTAAGTGGATTCCGAAAGATAATATTATCAATATTAATTTTTATAGTGTTATCAATCACTTTATTACTATAATGTGTTAATGATAGATAATTATATTATAATACATTTTTTTTTATATATAAGGAAATATTCTTTAGGGACCAATTCGATACTTGAGCATATTTTTTTAAAAGAAGAAAGAATTGTCTCAAATCTTCTTTCTTAAAACATCAAATCTTCTCTCTTAAAACATCAAATTGCATTTAAGTAAACAAAGAGTGTCATTTAAACATTCATTACGTTTTAAGTGATCAAACTCTCATACGAGGGAGAGTTTTCATGCAATTTAAATTACATTTGCCTCTCTCCTTATCAAACAATCAAAAATACTAGTTGAGCCACATACCTAATAATTCCAAAACAGCACTACAAAAAAAATTATTAAATAGTAATTAAATTTAGAGACCAAAATAATTAGTCATTATATTAACTAAATTAGATATTAATTTAGAGATTAAAAAATTATTCATAAATCTAAAGTGATTTCTATTGTTAATAAAAATTTATGAAATGATTTTTAAATTTATATCTAAATTAGCTATCTAAGTTTTAGAGGCTAACATTTTACATTCTAAATTAGTCTCTAAAAGACTAATAGAGACTAATTTAGAATATAAAGTAGTAAGTAGCTAATGGTTAGATACCAATTTAGAAACTATTTTATAATAATTTTTATTAATAATAGAAACTACTTTCGATATCAATAGTTTTTTTAGTTTATAAAATGGTCTCTAATTTAATCAAATAGTAACTAATTATTTTTGTCTCCAAAATTAGTTTCTATTTAATTATTTTCTTATAGTGCAAGTTTGATGTCCAATTAAAGTAAGACAGATTTTTGCTTTAGTTTTAAACATTTACTTCTCAATACAAATCTAAATATACTTATTTTAATTCAATTAGCTCCAAATTCTCAATGTAAAATCAACAATTATCATCATTTATTAATTAATAACAGTCAAAATAATTTTTATTCAAATGTTCAACCACACAATATATATATTATTATTTTTAACCACACAACTCAAAGATTTGTATACACATACTATGAATGATAACCTTCACATATACAAATTAATCTCATCAACTGAAACTCAATATTTCAATTCCATAATGTAACAACAACACAAGGTTTATTTATATCATATCTACCATTTTTACTATAAAAAAACATCCACATGCATAATTCAATTTCAACAACAAATAATAGTACAACCATATTAATTACAATTAGAGGTTTGTATCAATCCTATTCATAATTCCAATATATTTTTCTTTACATAATAGTGTATACGATTATGATAATAATATATTCTCATTTCCAACACTTTTAATTGATCCATAGCTATCTAACCTAATTTTTCTATAATATATCAAACACTTCCTCAAGATCTTAATATCAATTATGAGTTTAAGTTAACTTATCTTACCTTAACATTCTTTCCTTTGAAATAATTATTTTTAATAAGGGTTAGGATGGCCTAACTTGGTTATAGAAAACTTACAACAAAACATGTTACTATAACTTTAAACTAGCATAAATTTATCTTTTCTAGACAAATTTCATACCCCACTCATGCAACGAAAACTAAAAATAGAGAACTTGATATTTGAGTGAAAAGAAAAACTTACTCAAATTAAAATTATAATTAAATACGGTTCACATTATTTTTTGTCTTATTGTAGTTAAAAAATTTTGAAGGAGAGAAAAAATATATAATTGTTGTCTCAAAATTTTAGAGAAAAGTAAAAAAAAAGAATTTTAAAAATATGATGTCATATAAAAATGAAGAATGAAATATTTTATTTTAATATAACCTCATAACATAAAATAATAAAATGTTTTATTCTTTACTTATCCTTACTAAAAGAAAAACAAGGATTGGTTACGTGAGATTTGTGTTGGCTAATGGAAGGATAAGAATTGTGTCGGTCAAACTCACGATAACTGGACACAAAACAAGGATGCATGAGTCAGTTCAACGCATGGCAAACGTTAAGAGATGTTGAAGGAATTGTTGTTATTGTGTCGGCCAGACCGACACAAAGTGTGTGCCAGTTGTTTTGTCGGCCTGAAACGACGCAAAGTGTGTCAGTGCGTTGTTTCACGTCGATCTGAGCAGACGCAAAGTGTGTGTCAGTTGTTGCATCCAAAGTGTTTAATAAATATCGATTTCCCCGTGTTCAGTTTTCTCCAAATTTCTAAATCCCTAAATTCTAACCCTAACTTTCTCTCTTCTCCCTACCTCGTTCACTCACTCCCTCTCTCGTCGTCGGTGCCTTCGTCCCTTTATCGTCGAGTCTCTCCTATGCCGCAATCCCTCTGTTGCCACAGTCCCTCCCTCCGCCAACGCTCTCTCCCTCCACGTTCATAGTTTTGCAAGTTATTCTACAAGACATTTGAGCATAATGACCACTGCAGAACACCCTATGCATGTTCATGGATTCCACTTCTTTGCAGTCGGTTCAGGTTTCGACAACTTCAACCCAACAACTAATCGACTCAAGTTTAACTTAGTAGACCCACATGTAAGGAACACCCCCTGGAGGATGGGTGGCTATTCATTTTGTGGCTAACAATCCAGGTAATGTATTATACGACTGTAAAACTTTGCTTCTGCTATTCGTACCAGGATCACATATTAACCTATTCCATTCTTTCACTACTGAAGATCGAGAATTTGGTTCATCCATTGTACATAGACTCACATCTGAATTGGGTTTGGGCATGGCACTTCTGTTAGAAAATGGAGTTGGCCTTTCACAGTCTCCACCGCCACATCTACCCCAATGTTAAGGTTAAGAAAACATCAGTAGTTAATAAATTTATTGTTGTGTATTACAAGTCCAAGAATTTGCTAAACAGAAGTATGGCTTTCTGCAGTTCCCATACCAAAATTAAATTAAGCTTACTTGAGTTGTATGTTTGCAGTATGTTGATTAAATGGCATTGTAGCACCAATTCTACAACAGTGTTGCGCATGTAGTGGAATTATGTGTTGGCATAGACATCACTGCAATACCAGCCAGATATGATGGTGCTCTTTTTATCCAAGCTGGAGTGGTAACATCTATGTGATGTATCGCTTGTTTGGAAGCAGAACTTGGAGAATTTGTCAGCTATGAAAGCATCTGATGGCCTTCTGAGAATGTAAATTGGACAGTGTCAGATTGAAGGTTGTAGTCATGTTGCTGTTGATGCTGTCAAAAGAAAAACAACAACTGTTCTGTTTCAGTATGGATGGGCCTGTTTAAATGCAGAAGATGTTCTATTTCATCTAGCAGATGTTCTGTCATTAGGATGGATGATTTCATTTCTGATTTTGTATCAGTTATAGTAGTGTATCAATAGTTAGGGGACCACTGATTTTTTGGTTCTGCATCTGCTAATGACGTTTTTTTTTTTTTGTTTTGGCACCAAAGCATAGAGGAATGACGTGGCAGATTCTGCTAGTATTAACACCAAGGAGAGACCAAGAATAGGTATGGGCACAAATTGTGAACCAAATTGATTGCTGCAGCCACAATTTGTACACAGGCGCCAGTGCTGTTTTTATGCATTTTTTTTGCTGCATAATTGCTTTATAATTGCTGCATTAATGATGCATATTTGTGGACCCTAGGCATTGGTGTATCGGTCTGTTATGTCCAGCACTTGCTTTTAATGTAAAAGTAGAATCAGTTTTGGCCTAACTTTTTAGGTGCAATTGTCTGTCATTTGTTTTGTAGGAGCACACTATAAAAGATATTTCTGTGTTATGTTAAAGCAAGTGTCAAATAAGTCTAGGCCTTCATGTTTGTTGAACTTTTTTGGATTGTATCTTTGAAAATGAGCTGCGTATAAGTGTACCGATCAGTCCTCGGACATCGAGAACAGCTAGTAATGGTGAGCCACGTCAGCTGGGTCCCACAGCATGGACCAGAGCCACGTGGACTGGGTCCCACAGGTAGTAGGGACTAATAGGATGATTAGTCATCAGCATGTCGACCATCAGAGTGAACTAAGGTGTCCTCGTCACTCAGCAGGGTGATGAGTCCTCAGTAGCTGGGTGTGACGAGGTGACATCAGCCTTGGATTTTTCGAATAACAGAACTAGAACATCTACGATGAGTCTTAAGGGAAGACCAGTTATCAGTAAAATGCCCAGAAGTAAAGAGAGACCTAAGTCACGAAGTGCCTATACGTGTGGTAGGGAAAACACAGTTAGGTGTAGAGTCTTGAGGGGTTGAGTACTCATCAGAACTAGGATTTTCCAGTGAAGCTACATGCATGGCACGTGAACAGTGAAAGCGCTCCCAGGACAAGTGGCCCCAAAGACTAGGTGCACGAGGGAGTACCCAGGTGGCCATCCTATTAGAGTTTGCACTCCAGTTAAGGAAACCTTATGTGCTAGATTACCCTAAGTCTGGGTGATAGCGGCGCAAGGGTATTCCTGTAAACCCTAAATATGGGTAGCAGCGCAGAGGAAACCCTAGACTATATAAAGGGTAGTGAAATACTTTGCAAAGGTATGCAGTTTCTAAACCTAAACTGAGATACTTAATACACTTGGTGTGCTTGCCCTAGTTTTTTTACTTGAGCGTCGGAGTGCAAACGGCTTCTAGGGCGCCCCTTTCAATCTTGTAGGTGCAGGTTGTTTCGAGACAACAAAGCATAATCCAAGGTGTGGAAAGGAGGCGCGTGATTGTCGTAGGGTCAACCGACAGGAGAGTCAACCGGCAAGAACAATAAGAGTTGAAATATTTCTAAAGTGTTCCTTTTAATTCATCTATTCATTGTTAATAAAAAAAAAAAACTCTATATAACAAAAATATAAGATTTAAATCATTTCTTAATTTCTATTACCAATTTAATATTTCAATGAGAAAAATATATCATCAAGACCCAGTGATAGAATTGTCCAGTTATTGCAATGTGCATATGTATTATTTTGAACAAAGGAGCCTATAAACCATGGTACATTTAATTTTTAATAGGTCACTATCAACAAAAATGTGATAATAAATGATAGTTGTCATTTTATGTGTTACATACGGACAATAACAAAAATATAAGATTTAATTAATATTGGAAACAAACTGCAGCAGGTAGGATTCAAACACAAGTTCTTCCAGTCACCAGAGAAGCTTTAACCACTAAACCATACAAATTTTTCTGTCATATTACGATTTTTATTATACTTATTATTAGTTATAATAGTTATATTAATGTTAATATTAAGGGGAAGAAGAGAAATTAGAGGAATGGAATAGGCAGAAGAGAAAGGAGAGGAGGAAGAGGAAGAGAAGAAGAGGAAGAGGAGAGGAGGAGGAAGAGAAGAGGAAGAGGAGGAGGGAGAGGAGGAACACGAGAGGACGAGGAGGAACAGGAGAGGAAGAGAGGAACAGGAGAGAAGAGGAGGAACGGGAAGGAAGAGGAGGAACAGGAGAGGAAGAGGAGGAACAGGAGAGGAAGAGGAGGAAGAGGAGAGGAAGAGAAGAGGGAGAGGAGGAAGAGGGAGGAGGAGGAAGAGGAGGAGGGAGGGGAGGAAGAGGGGAGGAGAGGAGGAAGAGGAGGAAGAAGAAGAGGAAGAGGAGGAGGAAGAGAGGAAAAGAGGGAGGAAGAGAAAAAACGAAGAGAGAGGAGGAAAAGAGGAAGAAGGAAGAGAAGAGGAAGAAGAGAGGGAGGAAGAGGACGAAGAGAGAGGGAGGAAGAGGACGAAGAGGAGAGGAAGAGGACGAAGAGGAGAGGAAGATAGGAAGAGGGATAACAATAGGAAGAAGAGTAATATGAATACTATTAATTATGTTAATAATAATTATTAATATTAACAATATTAATAATATTAACAATATTAATAATAAATAATATTTATAATATTAATAATAAATAATATTAAATATTAATAATATTCATAACATTAATAATATTCATAATATTAGTAATATTCATAATATTAATAATATTCTTAATATTAATAATATTCATAATATTACTAATATTATTAACAATAATAATATTAATAACAATCTTAAAAATAATAATAATTATAATAAAAATCATAATATTGTAAAAGAATTTGTCTGGTGTAGTGGTTAAGG
The DNA here is from genome assembly GCA_013389735.1 of Phaseolus lunatus. Taxonomy (NCBI): domain Eukaryota; kingdom Viridiplantae; phylum Streptophyta; class Magnoliopsida; order Fabales; family Fabaceae; genus Phaseolus; species Phaseolus lunatus. The sequence continues at coordinate 23,787,983 of CM023862.1, read as the reverse complement.
TTTCTTTTGTTACTGAAGAAACCTGGCTTCGATTTCCACCTGCTGTAAAAATTTTGTTCTGTCTATTATTTACATACGGAAAAATCCGTATGTAATTTCAATTTTTCTTGTAGTTAAATTAGTACTCAAAATTTATCTACATTCAAAGGGGTTAGAAATAACAATGAAAATAAAAGAGGTTTGAGATTGTTATGCAAAAAAAATAAAATAAAGATTATAAAATAGGAAAAGAAGCATGTGGACTCTCAAAGTTTACTCAACAATAAATTCATCATGATTTAACTTAATCACATAATGTCAAAAAAAAAATTAAAAAAGCATCAATAAAATTTGCAAAACAAGCATTCACTTATGTATTGAATGTTTCACTATTTTAATTAAGATTCATCTAATTGGATTTATTTGGGTTTTAATAATTATTTCTATTATTTTTGTGTTTTTAGAGTAGACAGCTTGTCTAGACGATAAGAAGGAAGTCTCTACCACTACAAATGGACTAAATAACACAAAATCCCAAGTTGCTTATTTGAATCAAAACAGAGAACGAAATTTGAAGAAAAGAATAAGATAATAAAATCTATAATGTCTAAAAACAAAATTAGAAGCAAATCTTCTTCAAAATGCGAAGAAACAAAATCTAATGTGAATCCAAATATATTCCCAAGATCTTTGGAGCAGAAGAACCTGAAAACATGGAGAAATAATCAAGTGTAAGAGCTTGAAAACATTCGAAAATAGAGCATCATGGTTTTTTAGTTTTTTGTTTTCTTTGTTGTAATCTTTTCGTTTTTCCTATGTACTCCTTGTGGTTGATTCTCTTGTGATTTCGTAATGAATTTTGAGATTTCTATTCAATAAAGTTTCATTCTTAAATTCTAAATTCTATGTAGTAGATTATATTTTACTGTTGGTCTTTTTTAAATTTGGGTTCTGTCAAAAGAATTTTGTTTTTAAGATATTTCAGTTATTTTCTTTAATTGAAGTTCTTAGTTAATTCAATTAATTCAAGAAGTGGAAGATAAACATTTTACAAGTAGATGTTGCAAATAGTGAGATATTGAATACGTCAGTGAACATTTATTTTGCTGATAAGATTCTTTTGAATTTGAGTGATGCTAATTAATTAAGTTTGACACGGTGTGAGAATCGAAAGAGTGAAAATCTTAAGAAAATCAATGATGAATTCATTGTTAAATAAACTTAAGAATCAATTTGTTTTCTTTGAATGTTTTAAAATCTCTACTTTATTTTTTTCTACACAATAATCTCAATCCCATTTTATTTTCATTGTTATTTCTAACTCTTTTTATTACATATATTATTGGATTCATTAGGAGACAACTTGAAATCATCTTAACACAATCTATATTATTATATCTTTGATGTTAGATGGTCTAATACTTCTTTATACGATTTCACTAAAATTATTTTAATTTGACTCCTAGGCTACAAATATCAATGTTCCAAAAAAATATATTACATTTCCATAATAGTCCTTGAAAGTATTAATCCTTCACAACAAAACTCAAAAAAAAAAAAATTCGTTTTAATTTTCCTGATTTCGAGCATTTTACACTTTAACTATAATGATGTTTTGCCTAATAAAATTATGATATGAAAGGGTTTTTTTTTTTTTTCCTTTATGCAGTGTTCTTTGAAATGAAAATTCTAGAAATGGGCAAATTTTTTTATTCATTTCTGAAAATGAGTAAATCATATATAGAGTATTTAATCATAAGGAAATCGTCAACTAAGTGTACTTTGAAAAATTAGAAGAACTCATATATCTAATATACCAGTTCCCTTTGAAATTATATTTGACCATATATGTTTTTTTTAATTTTTAATAAAATTAATAATGTAATACTTTAATAATACAAATAAATTATTTTAAGAAAAAAATGACTAAACTAAATCTAATTCAAATGATAAAAAATTAAGTTGATAAAATCTTAAATCCGAAAGCCGTTAAATATAAACCAAAAACTTTAAGTGGAAAATAAAACTGAGAAAATTACTAGAAAAGAACATGTTATAAAAAAATGGAAGTTTGACATTAAGTGAAACACATAAATATAACAACCTAATTTAAAAATACAATTTATGTAATTTAACTTAAAGATGAATGAACTATTTATAACACTACAAGAAAATCATTGATTAAAAACTAATTTTAGAGACAAAAAATAATTAGTTGCTATAGTGATTAAATTAAAAACAATTTTTGAGATTAAAAAAATTTTTGATTTCTAAATTAGTTTCTATTATTGTTAAATGGTTTCTAAATTGGTATCTAATTAGCTACCAAGATTTTTGTTATCAAATTTAGAATTTAAATAATTGGTAGCTAAAACCTTAGTAGCTAATTAGATACCAATTTAGAAACTATTTAATAATAATATAAATTAATTTAGAAATTATTTTTTTAATTTCTAAAATGGTCTCTAACTTAGTTACTATAACAACTAATTTTTTTGATTTCTAAAAATTGATTTCTATTTAATAATTTTTTTTATAGTGTAAGATCAAGTCCTACGGGACCTTCTTAATTGTATCGGTAGACATCTCAGTGAAAATATAACACTCGTAAAAGTTCTTATCTTTTTTGAAAAAGAATGGAATGACAAGTTAGTCTATCAATTTTTTTATTTTATTTTATTTTATTTTAGTATATATTAAAAAAAGTTTTTAATTAATTAATGATTTTTAAATAATACCATAAAAATTAATCTTTTAAATTTTTATTTTTATTTTTAAATTAAAAAGGATTAAGAATATGTAGGAGTCTGAAATTATTAAGTCACCTTATTAAATTAATCTCAGAGTGAGTTGCAGTTCCAACTAATCTGACCAAGTTTGACATTCTAGTAATTTCCCTTCCATGTTTAAGTGTTTTTTTCAATTTTAAATCTGAAATCCAAGAGAGAGAACATTAACCCATAACTAGATAAAAAGAATGAGTTTTTTTACTTACCTATGTGATGTGATGATGAAGTAAGAGATGCAAAGTTAGCTCTACAAAACCTGCTACATTATTATCTATTTCTTTCTAAAGAAAACTAGGATTTTGTCTTCATCTAAATGCTATTCCTTCTTGATATTCACACATAATTTGGTTGATTTGACTATCTATTAGTGCTGAATCCTAATTTTAGCCTCTTAAGATTTGTTGTTGAACAACTAAAACAGAAGCTGAGCCAAAAAAATCTGCAGATGAAACATAATCTCCTATGAGTCCCAACTCTTCACTTTCAGTCCATTCTGATAATCCAGTGAGAAGAATAGGGTTTATCCCTTGTTTCCTTCCCACTATCAAAAGATCAAAAGCACCATCATTCATAGCTTGAATTGCTCCGATTGTTTCTTCTCCATTTTTAACCATCACTTCTCTATACACCATTCGCTGATTAATCTCATTCTTAACCCAGAACCAGGTCACAATTCCATCATCAAGCTTCTTCTCGATTTCATTGTACCCTATAAAGTTGTGAGAGAGAAACCTTATAACAGTGAGAGACACGTCATGGTGAGCAAGCATCCTATCTGCATAAACAAGAGCCTCTCTGGAATCTCCACCCCCTAGAAAAAATACGGCAAATCGATGTTTAGTTTGACGAAAATTTCCTAAGGTGTTGTTGGTGTTAAGAAAACCCTTGTCAACGAAAATTGCAACTGAGCAAGGTGAATTCCTCAACACTTGTGAATTCACTTCTTTAACTGCATGGTTATGGACGACATCAAGGTTGAAAGGTAAGATGATTAAAGAAGCTTCTTGTTCAATAGCAAGCTCACATATATCTCGGAACATAGTGTTCTTTGGGGTCACAGCTGTGAAGAAATGAAGCTTCATGAAGGCTCCTTGAAGTTGTTGATGACGTTCAAGCACGTGTATGGTGTTATACCATTGATAACTGGGAGGCACTTTTTGCTTTTCATGGTCTATGAACAAAGGGTTGGCTCGACCTAGAAGCTCAGTGAGTCTAAGAGCAGAAACTGAAAATGGGAAGTCTTGTGTTGGATTGGAGATATCAAGTAGATGTATGAGACCATGTATGACGTCAGTATCAAAAATGCATAACATTATTCTAAGCTCTGTGTTTGGAGGGTGGTGTTGCATGTTCCTCCTTTGGTTCACCATGTATGGCTTTGTTGGATCATATAATATAGAGATCAAAGGACAGAAAGCTGATGTCAATACTAATGTCATAAGAACCAAAATTGAGAACCCTGGCACCTTTAGGATCTGTAACCACAACAATTGCATCAATTATTTACACTATTATGATCTATAACCACAACATTTGCATCAATTATTTACACTATTATGATCTGTAACCACAACAATATTGCATCAATTATTTACACTAGATGTAGATGTGTATATTTTTATGTCATTCAAATAGAAACAAAACATTCCACCTGCCAAAGCACACATTTTACAATTGGTTAAAGATTTTTTTAAACTATAAAATAAGAAAAAATCCACTAATGAAGAATTAATACTAATATAATTTATAATTTTCAATAAATTTCAATATAGAATGTATTAAAAATAAAACTTACTACAACAAATATCATAATTACACACAGATATATTTTTATGGAAATTTATTCGTTGGTAAGCAGACACTACCAACGAAAATTATCGACAGATAAGAAAAATCCAAAAATTATTCATCAGTTATAAGTTATAACTTTGTCAGAATCCAATATTTACATTGATTTTGTGTTTCTTGCAATAAAAAGTTTTGTTAGTAAAATAGGATAATCCGTTAGTAATTTGCTGGAATTCGAACCAATACAGAAGCTTAGTTCTCTTATGTATAAATAGTAGAATCTGTCAATAAACATAAGGCAAATGAGTAGCATTATTTCCAGGCTAGCAGGATGCTACTATCCATCGAAAATTCTGTACCTTTAAGGTTGATAATTTTTTTTTTATTGAATTGACCGTATAATCCATATGGAAAATATTTGTGGGTATTGTCGGTCGATAATGTTGATAACATTAATTTAGTTTAATTAATTTTTATAACATGCTAGGATGTGTATGATCTATGTTATAGTGATAGAAGAGGTTCGAAGGAAACCATACATACCATCCTACTATAGTGGGGAACTCATGCAACAACTTCATAGGCTAACCTATAAAGATTTAATTGTAGACCAATATAGACAAAAAAAAATTAGTTACTAATATTGAGGGTCAATATTCATGAGGAACCTCGGCTTACAATTGTACGTTTTCAGGCTTGTTTTAATTTTGATATTAGGGATAAGATTGAACTCTTCCCTTATAACGATCTTAATGATTTAGTTCAACTTTGTGTTCGAGTAGAGAAACAAAATAAACAGAAAATCATCTTTTAGAAATCCTCTTCCTCTTATTATCCCTCAAGAGAGTATAAAAAAGAAAAATATTCATTTACACAAAGACCACGTGAAAAGGAAAGGGACAGGACACAATATAAAAACAAAGATAAAAATAATTTTGTTTCTTCTTCTAAAGAAGACAGGACTAAACAAGTTCAATGTTTTAAGTGTCTTGAAAAAGGACATTACTTTTCCAAATGTTATAAAATCAAGCTTTGATTTTAAAGGAACAAGACACTAAATTGATTGAACCTTCACCTTTTTTCTCTAGGAAGAAGAAGTCATGTCTTCTGAAGCAGAAGTACAACCATGTATAGAAGAACTACTTGTAGTTCATAGACTTCTTCAAATTCGACCCCTAGATATAGATTAGTCACAATGAGAAAAAAATTTCCACACACGATGTAAAGTTTTTGATCATATTTGTTCCTTAATTGTGGATAGTGGTTCTTGTTGTAACTCTTGTAGTTCTAGGTTAGTCTATAAGTTATCTCTTAAAACACACCCACACCATACACCCTACAAGCAAGATTGGATTAATCAAAAGGATGGTATGGTTGTCAAATTTCAAGCAAGTGTGCCCATTCACATAGGAAATTACCAAGAACACATTGTTTGTGATATTATTCCTATGGAAATTGAACACATTATACTTGGTCGACCTTGGCAATTTGATCATAATACATCACATGAAGGTCATTCAAATAAAATAACTTTTCATTTTCAAAATCATAAAACATTTATGCTCTCTTACACCTAAGGAGGTATGAGAGGATGCCATAAAACATAAAACAAAAATAGAAAGAGAAATAAATCTTGATAAAAATAAAGAGATAAAAGACCACAAATCTCATAAACATCTTTGTTTTACTCACTCCATCTTGGATAAGAGGTATGTCTTCTATTTCTTCTAACCGTTTTTCTTCTAGCACACATTCATCTCACACAAGACATACTTCTTGTTTCTTTGAAAACATTTCGACCAAGCTTTTTTGTTTCTTTTCTCTACTTATTTTGTGTGCTTTTTTTTTCATATGGATCCATGAGCTTGGTGGATGTTAATCACAAGTTGCTGGAAATAAGGTGACACCCCACAGTTGGATCTGAGGACAAATCCTTTTGAAGGCGAGGGCTTAATGGAGGACCACCCACAAGTTCCAAGTCACCATACTTAAGGCTAAGAGCAAAAGCATGTACAACATAAATAAACTGTCTTAGTCTGTAAAAACAAGTAGAATAGTTTCAGGTCTTGTATTTATGGACCACTTTCTAGAGTAGACTTTAAATAAAACATGTACACTCTAGAAACCCTCACTTGACATACAAAAAAGGGTTTCTAGAGCTCATAGGAACACAGAACCTTACTCAAAGATCATCAAGAACTCACCATAGGCTAGCTAAGACTAACCAAGGTTAAGGTAGCTTAAATTAATCTACCTTCACCATGGAAGTCTATAAATAGATGCTTCTTACACTCTTGTATTCAGATTTGATATAATTGAATGAGTATACTGAATATTTCATATTTCATTATCTTCCAAATCTCCTTTTGTCAGAGAGCCTCAAAGGCCTAGTGAACCCTAAAAAGTTGGTTCAACCTCTTTCTACTTGAAGCACCTATTCTCAGGGTTCTCTTTACCAAACCACTCCAATTTGGTGCATCTCTTCTTTATTTCACTGTCACTCCATTCTTCTTCCATAATCCATCAACTTGGATTGCATTATGAATGGTATTGGATATATATTAAAGTTGGTTTTGATGAATGGTATTGGATATATATTAAATTCATTTGAATATTATCTAGTTGGAGATAGTGAAATTCCTATACATAATAAACAATTGTATAGGTATATGGAATTTCTGGAAAAGTCAACCAAAATCTATTATTTCTGGAATTGCCTAATTATCGACCCATCGATAATTACCGAAGGGCTCATTTGTCGGTAATTTTCAAAGGACTCATCCGTCGATAAATGGGTTCAGATATGTAGTAAACAAATAGAACTACTGAGGGACATATCCCTCGGTAATTTTCGATGGATAGTTCCATCAGTAGTTATCAACAAACATAATAAATCTGTCAATAATTATTACTGACGAATTTTTGATATTATCAACAGATTTTGACCGTCAATAATTCCTAATTTTCTTGTAGTGAGTGTCTTTTTTTTATCGACAAAAAACGAATAAATATAATGGAGGTATTTAGGGATACCTCAACCCTTATACAAAGTTAGCCTAAATCTTATCCTCTTAGCTGCTTACATAAACCAGAACGCATAAACAGAGAAGCAAAGCTGACAACATTAAAGAATCCCTATGAAATCCCATCACATATCAAAAAATCACCTAACATTTTCTGAGAGATCTTATGTATATCATAGGCTCAAGACACCAATCAAAATATAAAAAACTTACACCACAAACTTTAGAATTCATCCATGACCAAACCTTCTCTACACGTTTTTCATATTTATATATTTTCTTTTGAAATTTATTATAAACCAAAAGTTATTTCTTATGAGTCTTAGTTCTTATATATAAGAAAAATTTACTTAAATTTTCTAATTATAAACGTATTTTAACCAATAAAGTTACAAAATATGTGTTGATGATATCATGAACCAAATTATAAATTAGACTTAAATATAAAAAAATGTGAATATTAAAGGTGGAGCTTACACTTTTTTGTATCCAATGCACAAACAATATAAGTTCAACCAGGCCTCTTAAGCTCATAATGAGGCTAAGGGTTAGTCCATCCCTGAATGGCATTCCCAAGAGATGTAAAGTAATCCAAGTGGAGAAGAATTTAAGAAAGTAGCCAATAATAACCATGATAAACAATGGTGATATGGTGGACCAACCAGAAGCAGTCATGGTATAAATATCAGTATATGATCCCACCAAAATGAATGAGAATGGTAGAAGAAAATCAACGAGAATTGCTGCGGTCTTCTTTTCAAGTGTCGCTCCCACACGAGGCCCATCTGGAATTGCCAAGCCTAAAAAAAGTGATCCCTTAACGACGGATATGCCAAAGAAGTCACCTAAGAATCCCATAACAAAAGTCCCTAGAAGAATGGCAACTATAAAGGATTCTTGTACTGGCTGCCCTTCAGGAGTATTGTTGTTGATCCATATCATTGCAGGTCTAACACAAAATAAAAGGAACACTGTCATCAGCACAATACAAATAAAATACCAAAGGATTTTTATTATCTTTACTTCTTGAAATGCCGCCTCGAACAATAAGACTAAAACCAAACCAATCATGTCACTAATCACTGCTGTGGACAATGCTACTTTCCCCACATCTGAATTTAGAAGGTTAAACTCTGTAAGGATATGGTAGAGAACAGGGAATGCTGTGATCCCCAAGTACCCCGCTATTGCTCCAATTGAAGTAAACTTTGCCAAATCTTCGTCCATGTTCTTTCTCATGCTTAGTGCCACAATAAACACTATCCCTGTGGGAATTATAATGCCAACCAATGCAGTACATATGTGCAATTTCCCTATTCTTTTCAGAATAAATGGATCTGCCTTCACACCATACATGAATGCAAAGAACATGAATCCCATTACTCCAAGATTGTTCATTAGGAATTGGGCTGAGTCGCTTGTCATGTGACGTTGGTACCATATACTGCGCCCCAGAAGGGAAGGTCCAACGATGATACCACCCTTACAAATAAACATGAAAATTTAACAACTTTCGATTTGATAATCATCACAATGCCACATACAATACAATCTGATATATTAATATTAATAATAACTTATATTTTGAGTAGGTTTGAGATGTTGTTTATAGAATGATACGAATGTGATAAATGTAACAAAAGGAAGCTTACTAGTATTTGAGATATGATAAAAGGTTGTTTGAGGGGCTTAAGAAGAACTCCGATAAAACGAGTGATGATGCTGATGAATGCGAAATTGAAAATTACGAGTGAGAAGGAGTGAGATAAAGGATTGTCACCATAAAAGAAGCCCGCAGACTGAAAATTGTGTAATTTATGACAGACAATGGGGAAAGGAATTGTGGGGTTGCCCTCTGTAGTAAGATTAATAAATTGTTCTTGCGTGATCCTAGAATGATTGAAGTGTTGGTGCCATCCATTTGATGCTTGTACCAAACGGTGTGATGGGTATAGCCTTGTCATGCCTGAACCTTTCTGTGAAAAGCATGAAAAATCAAGAAGGAAAACTGAAGAGAAACAGATGAAAGAAGGATCCCTCAAACGATAGTGGATATACATTAAAGTAGGAGAACTAGTGTTTCGTTTTCATTCTATTGCAAAACTCTTCATTCTTATTCCTCATTTTCTGAGGCAAACATTGCACATACAAAATTTCACACTCTTATTCATACATTAATTACATCACTATAAATTGCATCAATTATAAATTATATTATATTTTAAACTTGTAAAACTCACAATTTTATATTATTTTAATACTTTTTAAATGTATGTACTTAAATGTAAGTATCGATTTTTTAAGATATTTAATAGTGTATTAGATATAGTTATAATGATTGATGACGAAGATGATTGCTTATATTTTTAATGGTTCTTAAAAATATCTACTACTTTGTTCATAGATTTAACTTCCTCATTTTTAAAATTTATTTTGTACATAACAATTACATGTATGAATTCATTTTTTTTATTTAATTATTAAGATTCTTTATTTATAAGAATTGTTATTTATATGTGATACTATTTTTAATATTATTGCATGTCACTTTGTGTATACTATTTTTTTTTTATCATTTTAAGTGGATTCCGAAAGATAATATTATCAATATTAATTTTTATAGTGTTATCAATCACTTTATTACTATAATGTGTTAATGATAGATAATTATATTATAATACATTTTTTTTTATATATAAGGAAATATTCTTTAGGGACCAATTCGATACTTGAGCATATTTTTTTAAAAGAAGAAAGAATTGTCTCAAATCTTCTTTCTTAAAACATCAAATCTTCTCTCTTAAAACATCAAATTGCATTTAAGTAAACAAAGAGTGTCATTTAAACATTCATTACGTTTTAAGTGATCAAACTCTCATACGAGGGAGAGTTTTCATGCAATTTAAATTACATTTGCCTCTCTCCTTATCAAACAATCAAAAATACTAGTTGAGCCACATACCTAATAATTCCAAAACAGCACTACAAAAAAAATTATTAAATAGTAATTAAATTTAGAGACCAAAATAATTAGTCATTATATTAACTAAATTAGATATTAATTTAGAGATTAAAAAATTATTCATAAATCTAAAGTGATTTCTATTGTTAATAAAAATTTATGAAATGATTTTTAAATTTATATCTAAATTAGCTATCTAAGTTTTAGAGGCTAACATTTTACATTCTAAATTAGTCTCTAAAAGACTAATAGAGACTAATTTAGAATATAAAGTAGTAAGTAGCTAATGGTTAGATACCAATTTAGAAACTATTTTATAATAATTTTTATTAATAATAGAAACTACTTTCGATATCAATAGTTTTTTTAGTTTATAAAATGGTCTCTAATTTAATCAAATAGTAACTAATTATTTTTGTCTCCAAAATTAGTTTCTATTTAATTATTTTCTTATAGTGCAAGTTTGATGTCCAATTAAAGTAAGACAGATTTTTGCTTTAGTTTTAAACATTTACTTCTCAATACAAATCTAAATATACTTATTTTAATTCAATTAGCTCCAAATTCTCAATGTAAAATCAACAATTATCATCATTTATTAATTAATAACAGTCAAAATAATTTTTATTCAAATGTTCAACCACACAATATATATATTATTATTTTTAACCACACAACTCAAAGATTTGTATACACATACTATGAATGATAACCTTCACATATACAAATTAATCTCATCAACTGAAACTCAATATTTCAATTCCATAATGTAACAACAACACAAGGTTTATTTATATCATATCTACCATTTTTACTATAAAAAAACATCCACATGCATAATTCAATTTCAACAACAAATAATAGTACAACCATATTAATTACAATTAGAGGTTTGTATCAATCCTATTCATAATTCCAATATATTTTTCTTTACATAATAGTGTATACGATTATGATAATAATATATTCTCATTTCCAACACTTTTAATTGATCCATAGCTATCTAACCTAATTTTTCTATAATATATCAAACACTTCCTCAAGATCTTAATATCAATTATGAGTTTAAGTTAACTTATCTTACCTTAACATTCTTTCCTTTGAAATAATTATTTTTAATAAGGGTTAGGATGGCCTAACTTGGTTATAGAAAACTTACAACAAAACATGTTACTATAACTTTAAACTAGCATAAATTTATCTTTTCTAGACAAATTTCATACCCCACTCATGCAACGAAAACTAAAAATAGAGAACTTGATATTTGAGTGAAAAGAAAAACTTACTCAAATTAAAATTATAATTAAATACGGTTCACATTATTTTTTGTCTTATTGTAGTTAAAAAATTTTGAAGGAGAGAAAAAATATATAATTGTTGTCTCAAAATTTTAGAGAAAAGTAAAAAAAAAAATTTTAAAAATATGATGTCATATAAAAATGAAGAATGAAATATTTTATTTTAATATAACCTCATAACATAAAATAATAAAATGTTTTATTCTTTACTTATCCTTACTAAAAGAAAAACAAGGATTGGTTACGTGAGATTTGTGTTGGCTAATGGAAGGATAAGAATTGTGTCGGTCAAACTCACGATAACTGGACACAAAACAAGGATGCATGAGTCAGTTCAACGCATGGCAAACGTTAAGAGATGTTGAAGGAATTGTTGTTATTGTGTCGGCCAGACCGACACAAAGTGTGTGCCAGTTGTTTTGTCGGCCTGAAACGACGCAAAGTGTGTCAGTGCGTTGTTTCACGTCGATCTGAGCAGACGCAAAGTGTGTGTCAGTTGTTGCATCCAAAGTGTTTAATAAATATCGATTTCCCCGTGTTCAGTTTTCTCCAAATTTCTAAATCCCTAAATTCTAACCCTAACTTTCTCTCTTCTCCCTACCTCGTTCACTCACTCCCTCTCTCGTCGTCGGTGCCTTCGTCCCTTTATCGTCGAGTCTCTCCTATGCCGCAATCCCTCTGTTGCCACAGTCCCTCCCTCCGCCAACGCTCTCTCCCTCCACGTTCATAGTTTTGCAAGTTATTCTACAAGACATTTGAGCATAATGACCACTGCAGAACACCCTATGCATGTTCATGGATTCCACTTCTTTGCAGTCGGTTCAGGTTTCGACAACTTCAACCCAACAACTAATCGACTCAAGTTTAACTTAGTAGACCCACATGTAAGGAACACCCCCTGGAGGATGGGTGGCTATTCATTTTGTGGCTAACAATCCAGGTAATGTATTATACGACTGTAAAACTTTGCTTCTGCTATTCGTACCAGGATCACATATTAACCTATTCCATTCTTTCACTACTGAAGATCGAGAATTTGGTTCATCCATTGTACATAGACTCACATCTGAATTGGGTTTGGGCATGGCACTTCTGTTAGAAAATGGAGTTGGCCTTTCACAGTCTCCACCGCCACATCTACCCCAATGTTAAGGTTAAGAAAACATCAGTAGTTAATAAATTTATTGTTGTGTATTACAAGTCCAAGAATTTGCTAAACAGAAGTATGGCTTTCTGCAGTTCCCATACCAGAATTAAATTAAGCTTACTTGAGTTGTATGTTTGCAGTATGTTGATTAAATGGCATTGTAGCACCAATTCTACAACAGTGTTGCGCATGTAGTGGAATTATGTGTTGGCATAGACATCACTGCAATACCAGCCAGATATGATGGTGCTCTTTTTATCCAAGCTGGAGTGGTAACATCTATGTGATGTATCGCTTGTTTGGAAGCAGAACTTGGAGAATTTGTCAGCTATGAAAGCATCTGATGGCCTTCTGAGAATGTAAATTGGACAGTGTCAGATTGAAGGTTGTAGTCATGTTGCTGTTGATGCTGTCAAAAGAAAAACAACAACTGTTCTGTTTCAGTATGGATGGGCCTGTTTAAATGCAGAAGATGTTCTATTTCATCTAGCAGATGTTCTGTCATTAGGATGGATGATTTCATTTCTGATTTTGTATCAGTTATAGTAGTGTATCAATAGTTAGGGGACCACTGATTTTTTGGTTCTGCATCTGCTAATGACGTTTTTTTTTTTTTGTTTTGGCACCAAAGCATAGAGGAATGACGTGGCAGATTCTGCTAGTATTAACACCAAGGAGAGACCAAGAATAGGTATGGGCACAAATTGTGAACCAAATTGATTGCTGCAGCCACAATTTGTACACAGGCGCCAGTGCTGTTTTTATGCATTTTTTTTGCTGCATAATTGCTTTATAATTGCTGCATTAATGATGCATATTTGTGGACCCTAGGCATTGGTGTATCGGTCTGTTATGTCCAGCACTTGCTTTTAATGTAAAAGTAGAATCAGTTTTGGCCTAACTTTTTAGGTGCAATTGTCTGTCATTTGTTTTGTAGGAGCACACTATAAAAGATATTTCTGTGTTATGTTAAAGCAAGTGTCAAATAAGTCTAGGCCTTCATGTTTGTTGAACTTTTTTGGATTGTATCTTTGAAAATGAGCTGCGTATAAGTGTACCGATCAGTCCTCGGACATCGAGAACAGCTAGTAATGGTGAGCCACGTCAGCTGGGTCCCACAGCATGGACCAGAGCCACGTGGACTGGGTCCCACAGGTAGTAGGGACTAATAGGATGATTAGTCATCAGCATGTCGACCATCAGAGTGAACTAAGGTGTCCTCGTCACTCAGCAGGGTGATGAGTCCTCAGTAGCTGGGTGTGACGAGGTGACATCAGCCTTGGATTTTTCGAATAACAGAACTAGAACATCTACGATGAGTCTTAAGGGAAGACCAGTTATCAGTAAAATGCCCAGAAGTAAAGAGAGACCTAAGTCACGAAGTGCCTATACGTGTGGTAGGGAAAACACAGTTAGGTGTAGAGTCTTGAGGGGTTGAGTACTCATCAGAACTAGGATTTTCCAGTGAAGCTACATGCATGGCACGTGAACAGTGAAAGCGCTCCCAGGACAAGTGGCCCCAAAGACTAGGTGCACGAGGGAGTACCCAGGTGGCCATCCTATTAGAGTTTGCACTCCAGTTAAGGAAACCTTATGTGCTAGATTACCCTAAGTCTGGGTGATAGCGGCGCAAGGGTATTCCTGTAAACCCTAAATATGGGTAGCAGCGCAGAGGAAACCCTAGACTATATAAAGGGTAGTGAAATACTTTGCAAAGGTATGCAGTTTCTAAACCTAAACTGAGATACTTAATACACTTGGTGTGCTTGCCCTAGTTTTTTTACTTGAGCGTCGGAGTGCAAACGGCTTCTAGGGCGCCCCTTTCAATCTTGTAGGTGCAGGTTGTTTCGAGACAACAAAGCATAATCCAAGGTGTGGAAAGGAGGCGCGTGATTGTCGTAGGGTCAACCGACAGGAGAGTCAACCGGCAAGAACAATAAGAGTTGAAATATTTCTAAAGTGTTCCTTTTAATTCATCTATTCATTGTTAATAAAAAAAAAAAACTCTATATAACAAAAATATAAGATTTAAATCATTTCTTAATTTCTATTACCAATTTAATATTTCAATGAGAAAAATATATCATCAAGACCCAGTGATAGAATTGTCCAGTTATTGCAATGTGCATATGTATTATTTTGAACAAAGGAGCCTATAAACCATGGTACATTTAATTTTTAATAGGTCACTATCAACAAAAATGTGATAATAAATGATAGTTGTCATTTTATGTGTTACATACGGACAATAACAAAAATATAAGATTTAATTAATATTGGAAACAAACTGCAGCAGGTAGGATTCAAACACAAGTTCTTCCAGTCACCAGAGAAGCTTTAACCACTAAACCATACAAATTTTTCTGTCATATTACGATTTTTATTATACTTATTATTAGTTATAATAGTTATATTAATGTTAATATTAATGTTAATAATATAAATTATATTAATATTAATATTCATAATATAATTATATTATTAATATTAATATAATTAATATTAATATTAGATTATTATTAATATAATATTAATATTATATTTATATTATTAACACTAATTACTATTATTAACATTATATTAAGATTATTAACATTATATTAATTTATTAACGTTATATAATATTATTAACATTATATTAATATTAGTAACATTATATTAATATTATTAATATTATATTAATCTAATATTTATATTATTATCTTATATATTCTTAAATTCTTCTTTATGTTTCTTAATCTTTTCTTCTCTTATTATATTCTTAAGAATAATATTCCTATTCTTCTTCCTCTATTCCCCTCTTTCTTCCTCTTAAAAACCTCCTCTCCTCTCTTCCCCTCTTAATCCTCTTCCTCTCCTTTCCTAATCTCTTTCTCCTCTTACTCCTAATCTCTTTATTAATCTTACTCCTCTCTCTTCCTCTTCCTCCTCTTCTCTCCTATCTTAATATTTATTAACCCTCTTAATAATATTATATTCCTCCTCTTAATTATGTTAAGCTAATATTAATATTACCCCCTATTAATAATATTAACCTATTAATAATAAATAATATTTATAATATTAATAATAAATAATATTAAATATTAATCCTATTAATATATTCATAACATTAATAATATTCATAATATTAGTAATATTCATAATATTAATAATATTCTTAATATTAATAATATTCATAATATTACTAATATTATTAACAATAATAATTAATAACAATCTTAAAAATAATAATAATTATAATAAAAATCATAATATTGTAAAAGAATTTGTCTGGTGTAGTGGTTAAGGTTTCTTTTGTTACTGAAGAAACCTGGCTTCGATTTCCACCTGCTGTAAAAATTTTGTTCTGTCTATTATTTACATACGGAAAAATCCGTATGTAATTTCAATTTTTCTTGTAGTTAAATTAGTACTCAAAATTTATCTACATTCAAAGGGGTTAGAAATAACAATGAAAATAAAAGAGGTTTGAGATTGTTATGCAAAAAAAATAAAATAAAGATTATAAAATAGGAAAGAAGCATGTGGACTCTCAAAGTTTACTCAACAATAAATTCATCATGATTTAACTTAATCACATAATGTCAAAAAAAAAATTAAAAAAGCATCAATAAAATTTGCAAAACAAGCATTCACTTATGTATTGAATGTTTCACTATTTTAATTAAGATTCATCTAATTGGATTTATTTGGGTTTTAATAATTATTTCTATTATTTTTGTGTTTTTAGAGTAGACAGCTTGTCTAGACGATAAGAAGGAAGTCTCTACCACTACAAATGGACTAAATAACACAAAATCCCAAGTTGCTTATTTGAATCAAAACAGAGAACGAAATTTGAAGAAAAGAATAAGATAATAAAATCTATAATGTCTAAAAACAAAATTAGAAGCAAATCTTCTTCAAAATGCGAAGAAACAAAATCTAATGTGAATCCAAATATATTCCCAAGATCTTTGGAGCAGAAGAACCTGAAAACATGGAGAAATAATCAAGTGTAAGAGCTTGAAAACATTCGAAAATAGAGCATCATGGTTTTTTAGTTTTTTGTTTTCTTTGTTGTAATCTTTTCGTTTTTCCTATGTACTCCTTGTGGTTGATTCTCTTGTGATTTCGTAATGAATTTTGAGATTTCTATTCAATAAAGTTTCATTCTTAAATTCTAAATTCTATGTAGTAGATTATATTTTACTGTTGGTCTTTTTTAAATTTGGGTTCTGTCAAAAGAATTTTGTTTTTAAGATATTTCAGTTATTTTCTTTAATTGAAGTTCTTAGTTAATTCAATTAATTCAAGAAGTGGAAGATAACATTTTACAAGTAGATGTTGCAAATAGTGAGATATTGAATACGTCAGTGAACATTTATTTTGCTGATAAGATTCTTTTGAATTTGAGTGATGCTAATTAATTAAGTTTGACACGGTGTGAGAATCGAAAGAGTGAAAATCTTAAGAAAATCAATGATGAATTCATTGTTAAATAAACTTAAGAATCAATTTGTTTTCTTTGAATGTTTTAAAATCTCTACTTTATTTTTTTCTACACAATAATCTCAATCCCATTTTATTTTCATTGTTATTTCTAACTCTTTTTATTACATATATTATTGGATTCATTAGGAGACAACTTGAAATCATCTTAACACAATCTATATTATTATATCTTTGATGTTAGATGGTCTAATACTTCTTTATACGATTTCACTAAAATTATTTTAATTTGACTCCTAGGCTACAAATATCAATGTTCCAAAAAAATATATTACATTTCCATAATAGTCCTTGAAAGTATTAATCCTTCACAACAAAACTCAAAAAAAAAAATCTCGTTTTAATTTTCCTGATTTCGAGCATTTTACACTTTAACTATAATGATGTTTTGCCTAATAAAATTATGATATGAAAGGGTTTTTTTTTTTTTCCTTTATGCAGTGTTCTTTGAAATGAAAATTCTAGAAATGGGCAAATTTTTTTATTCATTTCTGAAAATGAGTAAATCATATATAGAGTATTTAATCATAAGGAAATCGTCAACTAAGTGTACTTTGAAAAATTAGAAGAACTCATATATCTAATATACCAGTTCCCTTTGAAATTATATTTGACCATATATGTTTTTTTTAATTTTTAATAAAATTAATAATGTAATACTTTAATAATACAAATAAATTATTTTAAGAAAAAAATGACTAAACTAAATCTAATTCAAATGATAAAAAATTAAGTTGATAAAATCTTAAATCCGAAAGCCGTTAAATATAAACCAAAAACTTTAAGTGGAAAATAAAACTGAGAAAATTACTAGAAAAGAACATGTTATAAAAAAATGGAAGTTTGACATTAAGTGAAACACACAATATATAACAACCTAATTTAAAAATACAATTTATGTAATTTAACTTAAAGATGAATGAACTATTTATAACACTACAAGAAAATCATTGATTAAAACTAATTTTAGAGACAAAAAATAATTAGTTGCTATAGTGATTAAATTAAAACAATTTTTGAGATTAAAAAAATTTTTGATTTCTAAATTAGTTTCTATTATTGTTAAATGGTTTCTAAATTGGTATCTAATTAGCTACCAAGATTTTTGTTATCAAATTTAGAATTTAAATAATTGGTAGCTAAAACCTTAGTAGCTAATTAGATACCAATTTAGAAACTATTTAATAATAATATAAATTAATTTAGAAATTATTTTTTTAATTTCTAAAATGGTCTCTAACTTAGTTACTATAACAACTAATTTTTTTGATTTCTAAAAATTGATTTCTATTTAATAATTTTTTTTATAGTGTAAGATCAAGTCCTACGGGACCTTCTTAATTGTATCGGTAGACATCTCAGTGAAAATATAACACTCGTAAAAGTTCTTATCTTTTTTGAAAAAGAATGGAATGACAAGTTAGTCTATCAATTTTTTTATTTTATTTTATTTTATTTTAGTATATATTAAAAAAGTTTTTAATTAATTAATGATTTTTAAATAATACCATAAAAATTAATCTTTTAAATTTTTATTTTTATTTTAAATTAAAAAGGATTAAGAATATGTAGGAGTCTGAAATTATTAAGTCACCTTATTAAATTAATCTCAGAGTGAGTTGCAGTTCCAACTAATCTGACCAAGTTTGACATTCTAGTAATTTCCCTTCCATGTTTAAGTGTTTTTTTCAATTTTAAATCTGAAATCCAAGAGAGAGAACATTAACCCATAACTAGATAAAAAGAATGAGTTTTTTTACTTACCTATGTGATGTGATGATGAAGTAAGAGATGCAAAGTTAGCTCTACAAAACCTGCTACATTATTATCTATTTCTTTCTAAAGAAAACTAGGATTTTGTCTTCATCTAAATGCTATTCCTTCTTGATATTCACACATAATTTGGTTGATTTGACTATCTATTAGTGCTGATCCTAATTTTAGCCTCTTAAGATTTGTTGTTGAACAACTAAAACAGAAGCTGAGCCAAAAAAATCTGCAGATGAAACATAATCTCCTATGAGTCCCAACTCTTCACTTTCAGTCCATTCTGATAATCCAGTGAGAAGAATAGGGTTTATCCCTTGTTTCCTTCCCACTATCAAAAGATCAAAAGCACCATCATTCATAGCTTGAATTGCTCCGATTGTTTCTTCTCCATTTTTAACCATCACTTCTCTATACACCATTCGCTGATTAATCTCATTCTTAACCCAGAACCAGGTCACAATTCCATCATCAAGCTTCTTCTCGATTTCATTGTACCCTATAAAGTTGTGAGAGAGAAACCTTATAACAGTGAGAGACACGTCATGGTGAGCAAGCATCCTATCTGCATAAACAAGAGCCTCTCTGGAATCTCCACCCCCTAGAAAAAATACGGCAAATCGATGTTTAGTTTGACGAAAATTTCCTAAGGTGTTGTTGGTGTTAAGAAAACCCTTGTCAACGAAAATTGCAACTGAGCAAGGTGAATTCCTCAACACTTGTGAATTCACTTCTTTAACTGCATGGTTATGGACGACATCAAGGTTGAAAGGTAAGATGATTAAAGAAGCTTCTTGTTCAATAGCAAGCTCACATATCTCGGAACATAGTGTTCTTTGGGGTCACAGCTGTGAAGAAATGAAGCTTCATGAAGGCTCCTTGAAGTTGTTGATGACGTTCAAGCACGTGTATGGTTATACCATTGATAACTGGGAGGCACTTTTTGCTTTTCATGGTCTATGAACAAAGGGTTGGCTCGACCTAGAAGCTCAGTGAGTCTAAGAGCAGAAACTGAAAATGGGAAGTCTTGTGTTGGATTGGAGATATCAAGTAGATGTATGAGACCATGTATGACGTCAGTATCAAAAATGCATAACATTATTCTAAGCTCTGTGTTTGGAGGGTGGTGTTGCATGTTCCTCCTTTGGTTCACCATGTATGGCTTTGTTGGATCATATAATATAGAGATCAAAGGACAGAAAGCTGATGTCAATACTAATGTCATAAGAACCAAAATTGAGAACCCTGGCACCTTTAGGATCTGTAACCACAACAATTGCATCAATTATTTACACTATTATGATCTATAACCACAACATTTGCATCAATTATTTACACTATTATGATCTGTAACCACAACAATATTGCATCAATTATTTACACTAATGTAGATGTGTATATTTTTATGTCATTCAAATAAAAACAAAACATTCCACCTGCCAAAGCACACATTTTACTATTGGTTAAATATTTTTTAAAACTATAAAATA